>OX376709.1:4393128-5887070 GCA_947389935.1 Agrilus cyanescens
GCATATATTTCTAAAACTATCGAATGAAATACCTTACATCGAATTAAAGAAATAAAGTCTAATTAGACGATTCTTGCTAAAATAAGATTTTGTTTTTAAAAAATTAAAGCCAGTAGTGTGTACTTTTGAACGAACATATGAACAAATTAAGGCATTGTTTTCTTTGTGTTGCTGTATTTTGTTTTTGCAAACTTTTACTGAAAGTAAATTTCAGAGAATGAAAAATCTGTATTATCTGGACAATTGGGTAGCTTCAGGAGTGGAAATTTTCAAATGAAAATAAAAAACTCAATTTAAATTGAGCATATTATATACTAGGCAACGGCTTTTTTTACTATTAAAAATCAGTTAAAATGTTCAATAAAAAATTAAGTACATACGTTGATTATTACAGCAGGGAATTTTTGTAGATACTGAGTCTGTAAATTTTTCGTTTTAACAGTGGTTGATTTTAAAAGATCATCTTTTATAAGCCCATTATAACTGGCTATTTGAACAGCCAGTACACCTACACCAGCACCCAATGCTATCGGCCTACCAACTTTTACTGCTATTTGTCCTGTAGTACTAAAAGATCTACAGTTAACAGAAGGCCCCTTTAAAGAGCTGGTAACTAGTTTTTATTTTGGTTTACACGAAATACATATGGAACACATTGGACCTAAATATTACCATTACGACTGCTGTACAACAAATTCAAACAGTTTTGAGTGACGTTTCGATTTCGTCCTTTCATAATTCAATATTTTTGATTTCGAAAGTTAAAAACTTTTCGTTGCTTATGAGTTGACAAAAGTTAATATAAATTAAGTACTTACCACCCGGCAGCCGCTCCCAAAAGAAGTTGTGCAGTTGAACTTTTTATAACCCTTTGTAACACATCAGAAGAGGTATTTAGCAGTTGCTTATTCATCTTCATTTTTAATATTTTGTGTAGAATATGAAACTACACACAATAATTTTATAAAAAACACATTATTAAGTTAATGTCAGTAAAATAAACACGGACATAATTTGTTCCCTGATTTAGTTAGGTTATATTTATGTTTGTTATTTCATAGATGTATGAATAGATTTGGAATAATTGGCTGCGTTCCGATATATACGTCAACGTTAACAGTTAAAAACTCAATAACTGTTTACATTAACGTAAACTGTTAATTTTCTGCTGAAAATACCAATTATTTTGAAAAACCTTAGAGCCTTATTGCGTTAGTAAATGCTACATACTTAAAAGTTTTGTGTAGTACTCTCTTATCTACGATCATTTTTCTCTAGTTTATGTACTTGTTTTTATCTATAGATTTTCTAACAAAAGGCGCGAAAATGATACAAAATAATTTTAAATTTAGGTTATTTATATGTTTTTGCTTTTTTACGTAAAAATAATTTAATTTTAACATTTCTATATTATTTATAATAATGGCAACAAAAAGACTTCGTGCAAAAATGGAAACAGAAGAAGTAAAAAATATTTTAGAAACAAAATCCAACTGTTCGTAGTAGTATTTAACAGCGTTATTCTTCTTTTAGTTAAAAAGGAAGAAGTTATTGGAAAAAATCAATCCAAAGCCAAAACCATTCATTGCTTTTAATGGAATCGTTGAATATTATACATCATTTGTAGACTGTGCAGTTATATGCGATAAACTATTGTAATGAAAGGTAATTAATTCTTTTTACGGTACATATTTCAGATCAATGTTTTTACAGAGAGGTTGCTATTAAAAAAACCGATGTCTTTCCAATAGGCTTTGATTTAGAATGGAGGTTTACTTTTCAAACCGGGCCTGAAAAGGCTGCTCTTATCCAGATGTGCGTAGATTTTGAAAAAGTTTATCTTTTGCATGTTATAAATTTTAAAACTCTTCCAAAATCTTTAAACTCTTTATTATCTTGTAAAAACGTTAGGATCGTCGGTGTTAACATTAAGAAGTAAGTTACTCAGTTTATTTATTTATAAATTTTTGTTAAAAAAAATAATTTTTTAGTGACATAAGAAAACTTGCAAGGGACTTCCCCGGATTAGATGTGGAATGTTTTATAAATAATTGTGTTGATTCTGGCGTTCAAGCCAACAAAGTTTTACCTGTGACTCGACGTTGGAGTATGGAGAAACTTGTGGATTATTTGGTAAGATAAATATACTTTTTGGGAGTCTGTTTTCTTAATAAAATCAAAATGGCGCCCACAAAATACGAAATGGCGGCCACAACATACGAAATGACGGATTTATTTTAAGAGAAAGCAAAGATTAATGTTGTTAACGGTGATTTTTTGCAGTTTAAAATGCAATTAGACAAGAACAAAAAAGTTCGATGCAGTAAATGGAATGTTGTGCCTTTAACTAAAGAACAGAAAACGTATGCGGCAACTGATGCTTTTGTAAGTACATACAAAAATTTCCGAGCTTTTTTTAATTCTAAAATTAATTTCCTGCTCTTAGGTGTCTTTAAAATTATATTTACATTTAAAAGTTCTTGAAACGGAAAATTTGCTGCAGAAGGCAAATAACGACAGTTAATCGGTAATATTAACAAGATGCGAAAACGAACAAAATCGCTTCTTAATGTTTGGAGACTGATTAAATAGCAATAGTGATAGATAGTTAGTTAAGTAATTAAATTTACACACAAAATATAATTTTTTTGGTAATGTGTCATTGTTTAAGAACAATTTATTGGAAATTTTAGCTATTAACTTTTATATTGTATTATGGTAATTATTTTTAATTGTAATGCTTATGATCAATAAAAATTTTTGGTAATTACTAATATTTATTTTATGTAATTGTTTGCAATGTATTTTAGATGGCAAGTTTTCAGTTTACGAATTACGCGGGTTAACTAGGCTGAATCACGCTGAATGTACTTAGGTATGATCAAGAGCCAACAAGAAAAAGAAGAAATTAACATAACCTCTTACTTTGTTGATAAAATATAACCAAACTTTTTAGAAATAAATCGTAAAAAATGTATTTAATGAGAAAAGTTCGTAATTTATTTAATTTAAGCAACCATAAATTTCCCCTACATCAATTTCAGACCTGTTTATATAGTTCCTCCGAAAAGAGTAAAAAAATTGTAACTTACAAGTGATTACCGGTGATGACTTATTGCAATTACAGGTATTATCATTGATCACATGGATTATATAACAATTATAGGAATTAATAGACCACAAAAACGTAACTGTATTGATAGGAACACAGCTGCTTTATTAACTCAAGCAATAACCGACTTTGAAAATGATGACAAATCAAGAGCTGCAGTTTTATATGGTACAGGTGGAAATTTTTGTGCAGGGAACGACATAAACGAATTAGCCAATAGTAATCAAGAAAATTTAGGAATTAACCGTAACAATGGATTACTAGTAAGCAGTATTTATTATTAAATTAAATTTGTCTGATATAAATAGTATGTTATTAAATAATACCACAGATTAAAGTTTCTGAGCGCCATCTACGGAGGTTAGCCATAATTCATTTATTGCCGGGTAGCAAATATTGAGCCTTAATTGTGACTAACCCCCGCAGATGGCGTTCACAAGTCATGTGGTATTACATTCAACTTGCCTTTGGGGGGTTTTCACCTGGTTTGATCATTGTTCTGTCGAAGCTACTGATGATGCTCTGATGAGAACTAACGATCTCAAAGTTGCGATATGCATCTGGTAGTTCTACAGAATACTGACTGAACACAAATTAAATAATTCTTAGTAGGGACCGACTCAAAAATTCATTAAGAAGCCTATCGTTGCCGCTATCAGTGGCTATGCAGTCGGTGGAGGTTTAGAACTGGCTGCTATGTGTGACTTAAGAGTAATGGAAGATACAGCCATTTTAGGACTTTACAATAGAAGATTTGGTAAATCAAAAGTTTATTAATATTTCGCCATTCTTATTGTTCTTCTTATCTCTATAGTTACCCTTAGTCACTGTCGTACCTAACCTAACCTAACCTAACCTAACAAATGCAAACCTATTCGTCTACACACGTCTTCATAATGCAATAAAATTTGTAGGAATGCCATTATTAGATGGAGGTTCTGTAAGACTTACGGCAATGTTAGGTATCTCGCGAGCCTTAGATCTTATATTAACAGGAAGATCATTAAGTGCAAAGGAAGCGTTAGAATGGGGATTAGTCAATAGGATCGTACAATGTGGAACCAGTAGGTTTTCAATATTTATTTCATCAATTAAATGTAACATTTTGTTAGGTTTAGGACAAGCTGTGAACCTAGCAACTTCATTAATAAAATATCCTCAGCAGTCTTTACTTGCTGATCGTAAGTCTGCGTACAATGCTGCTTATAAAACTGCTTATCTGGATTTAATGGAGTACGAAAAAGAAAACGGATTGAAAGCTCTATCGGAAGCAAAAAACGGAGCCAACCTGTTCATATCCGGTCATGGGAAACATGGAAAATCATTTAGTTTATTAGAAAAAGGTATTCAAGAGTGGGAGCTAGAAGATAGTCATCACAAA
Organism: Agrilus cyanescens; assembly: GCA_947389935.1. NCBI lineage: Eukaryota > Metazoa > Arthropoda > Insecta > Coleoptera > Buprestidae > Agrilus > Agrilus cyanescens. The sequence continues at coordinate 4,397,622 of OX376709.1, forward strand.
AGTTAATATTGTGTACACGTTTTACAGTGTGATTGTTTGATCAGCTACAACGTGGCTAAATGATACAAATAGACCACAAGTGCCGCTTTGTCATTCGTAGTTGCTTATTTTACCACTAGTACCTCATGGCTCTGCTATACAATTATAATTCTGTGGTCTTTTTGTAATAATATATTTTCTTTCAATTGTAATTATCTTAGGATAATGAAATAGATTGTCGATAGTTGAATATTTCTCTTTTTTATTTCGTAATAATTTTGTTTCACTCATAAACATAACGTAATAGCATGAGCACCATAACTATAGAGATACACTAGTTACCACACGGACCAACAGATGGTAAGAATATCAATAAATTCAAAATTGCTAACATTCAATTATTAATTTAGTTGAAATAGAATTAGAAAATTTGGTCGTGAATCAATCGACCTGTATAAAATATACTTATTTTTGAAAGTTCCGTTGATGTTAGGTATTTTTAACACAATAAACAAAATTATGATGCAAAAATTAATTAAGTCTGGTTTTACTAATTTTGGTTGTGAATGTGAAATACTTTTCGCTTTTTCTTAATTTACTTATAATAATGTATTGTTTATATACACAGTGTTCATTTGTCAATCTCATATTATACCTTTTTGCAATAAATAATTAACATTAAGTATATGTGAAATTTTTATTGTGTATACTATATGATGATGAAATAATTAAGTAAAAAAGTATGATAAATTAAAAATCAATCAATTTCTTATTGAAGAGCCGATTTTGACATTTTTACTTTCCTAATTCTGGAAGATAGTCTTCTAGCAGTTCCTCTTGCAGTTTCAATTGTTCTTCTTCGTGGACTCTGCACAAAATAGGTAAGTAAAAGCGTCTTAATCATTTTGGAATAGTTCAAATATTGTATAATATAAAATATTTCTTAAAGAGTATTTGTGAGATGAATGAATGGAATATCAAATTATTAATTATCAATTTATTTAAGTAAGCAAATAAAATTAGTTACTTTTACTTTTTAAATTAAATTTTTAATCGTAAGTAATTAAATATTACAGCAGATAATGAAAAAAATAGTCAGTTGGTAAAAAAAGGCAGTGATAGAATATAAAAATTTAGATATTTCTTGTTTCATGCGGACTATTTTAAATATACAGTGTGTTCTGTTTTACTACACGATATAAAACGAAAAATCAAGTACAAGTAAAATTAAAAAAAATGGTAAAGAACTTTTTAACTTGAATTGTCATTCTCTATCGTGTATAATACAGCTTTTGTGATTATTGCATGACACCCTGTATATATTTTTTCTTTAAAAAAATTTGAGCGAGTCTGTAAAAAGTTTGTGAATCATCGGCGAATGTTCCCAGAGAAGTGTTGTGGTGTTAACTCGCTAGAGGGCGCTGAAATGAACATTTCAAACGATTTATATACCTTTTCTCTACTAGATATGGTAGCGTTTGATCCAAGTTGTTTTTTTAAAAGAACTATCAAATCTGCAGTTACTTTTGACGATCTTCTTAACATTGGTTCGATAACTAATTTACCACCTTCTTCGCCTACAATTTTTATCTTCATTAATAAATTTATAATGACGTGGAAAACGTCTGGAAAAACTAACGTTCGTAAAGGATAATGTAATACGTATGCTGGTGGTCCAGAACTTTGGTGGCATAGTCCCATTCCTTCAAAGTTCTTAAATTCATTAAAATTCCGTTTACGTCACAAAGATCAAAAGCTTCTACAATTATTATTAAAATAAAATAGCGTGTAGTTTTTTACTATATTTAAATAAAAACTGTTAACTTAATGCGGAAAATTCAAAGTATCTTTTTAAGTAAAAATGTAAATATGAAAGACTGTAATGTTTTTGACTGAGTGTCACCCCTAAAGAGAGTGAATCTTTGGGGATTTGTTGACCTTAGAGGATTTTTAAGGGGATAAAGATTTGACTGTTTTTATTCATAAGGAAAATATTTTAAGGGGGTGAAATTTCTTAAAGGAGGATATAAATCTTCAATTGAAGATTTTATTTAAATTGGACTTAGGGAGGTAGTAGTATGACATCCCTATAAATAAATGTCCTAAAGCTGCAAAAGCATTGGACTCTTATAAAAATGTTATGGTGTATTTGAGTCAAAAAATCTTAAAAAATTTAAGTGTTGTAGAACAACAAATTGTTGCTTTTGGGATATATTTTGTTAGTAATTTAAGGAAAAATGATTAGGCTAATAAGATATGTAACAATTTAAAATTGGTAGTAAAAGTTTTTATAGTACGTTTTTTATCAAGACCAGTTACATCATAAAGATAGTCCAATAAAATCTGTACTCGACAGTTTGGATTTATGTAAAAGGTCCTGTGCTCTCCATATTTTTCATTTCCATTGGAAAATGATGCTCTACTACGAGCACTCTGATTTTTGAGATTTAATGACATGGTGCTTGCAGGTTCTACATTTTTCAGAAGTTCTACAAAATCATTACAAAGTTACTTTAAATAAATATCAAAAATTAATAAAAAAAATATATTTTTGTTGTTTTTTTTTTTATATTTACAGATTTTTAGTTTCTTTAATATTAACTCGGTTTCCAAATTTATTTATTTATATATATTTTTTTCATTATCTTTGAATAATTTTATTTTTAAAACAAATGCTGTGTTTCTTTTATAACTTACATTTATATATAGTTATTGTTTAAGAACTTTTGTGGCCTGTTAAAAACTAAACAAACAAATAAATATTTTTTAAGTATTAACGAACGTCTTTTCGATTTTTTTATGAACAAATTAATCTTGTAAATAAGCAATTAATAGAAATAAAATAAAGTAAGCACTTATGTAAATAAATTGTTTGATTTAATATGAGAATTGTGCCAAAAAAATCTACAAAAAATATTGGGAATATAACAAATTGTTCATGTTTGATAAGAAAAATAAAAAATAAAAATTTATTGGTTATTGGTTTTTAAACTGTGGATTAAATAATTCTACGTTTTTGAAATCGTTAAAATTAACAAAAATTTTACCTATTTTATTTTTAAATAAAAAACGAATGGATTTGTTATATACAACACCAAAGTTAATTTCAAAAGTACAAAATTTATCAAAAGTTTCCGACAAAGGCTTGGCATATTTAGTTATGAATATTCAAAGTTTTAACATACTTCAAAATGGAAATACATATAACTTTTTGTTCGAAATAACGTTACTTATCTAATGTATATTTATATCTACTGAAAATCCTTTTTTATATATTTTTAAAATATCAACAAAAAAAACTTACCAGCAAAAATAATAATACAATACATGGTAAAAACGTATCAAAATATCTTTAATGTTAACCCTTCGGGGGTGTATATGTACAGCTGTCGAATTTGTTGCTATGCAACATTCACAGTGTCAACTTTCAAAGTCACAATAAACTTGCTTTTAGTACATACATTACCCTATTTATAGATTAATTTAGGTTTTATTTAATTTATTGTGTTTAATTACTTAATATTTATTAAAAAAATAAATATGACTCTGGCTGATATTTTGACGATTTCTGTTGAAACTCTTTCCGATGAAGATAGGGATGAATTGTACAATTCTCTCTTATGGCTAGATTGCACTGAAGAAGACTTTGATAAAGACGTCGCAGTTGGTTTGATTAAAATATACCAAGATGTTATGAAGTTTAAAGGGGAGCAGGTATCGTAAAAAAAATATTAAAAAAAAAAAAAACAAATTTACTTTTTCAATAAGTACTTACTTTGTAAAAAAAGATATATAAACATAAACAAGATCCATCCCCTACAATATTTTCCTCAAATTTGATTGAGATTACAGTCGAAATATACAGGGAGGACCATACTAATCTATCTTTGAGAATAGCTTAAAAATAAAGGCTTAAATTTGAAAATTGTTGAGACCAAAGTTGAAGGATTTCTAAGGGGACATCCAACAGTGACCTTTAACTTGACATTAAAATCGAAATCCTTAGGGTTGTTCTAACTCTGGAAACATGAAACATTGATACGCTTTTACACAAATTAATTTATTAAAAAAAAGGTTGAATTATATCAAAAATGTAGTTGATGATCCCTCTGAATAATTTTTTGGCCAGCAGAAATACAGAAATTTGAACTGATGCAAGGTTCAAAGAACTTTTTCATACACACAGTGCCAAAGTTCAAATGCAAAGCGTTTTAAAAATTATCAACTTCATAGGCTTTCGTGGTATGAAATATTTAAAAAAAAATAAATAAACACTGCATTAAAAAAAAGTTGCATACAAAAAGCTCTTAATAATGACTTAGATTTCAGTATTTTTTATTAAATTAACAATTCCCTAAAAAGAACTACTTTTGAATTTATGTTTTTGGTGGGAATTAAAAATTGCTAATCGCCATGACTTTTTGGTTATTTTTTATTTTATTTATAAGGTCGAAGCTTTGATTGCGGAATTAGATGAATTAGCCATTAAACAAGGCGAAGAAGAAGCTGCTAAAGAAAACATTGAAGAAGACACGACGTTTCGAATAAAACAATCAGGTACTTCAAAAGAGATCGAAGGTAAGTAAAATTAAAAAAAAAAAAAGAAACGTGCAATAGAAAACATTTTTTATATAATCAAAATAATAGTAGAAAGGCTTTCACGATTGGCGTCATTAATTAAAAAAAATATTTCCACCCTTGTGGGTCGTGGTCAGATTGATTTTGAAGTGTTTCTTATTAAAGTACCAAGAATTCAAAAAAAAAAAAAGAATTCTAGTACAAAAGATATTTTGGAAAACTGAAACGTTATATAAAAATATTGTTACAACTTTTGATCGCCACCCTCTAGTAACAAAAAAATGGTCAGGATACTCAAAATAAAAATTTATTGCAGAAATTGAGAAGAGATATAAACAATTAAAACATAAATATAAAACTTTGCAAAGGAAAAATGAAGATCAAAGAGAACAAATCAATAAGGTAATTTGTAAATGATGGTGTGTCCTTTTAAAAAGAAAACAAAATAGAATTGTATTTACAAATATTCGTACTTTTGTTATTTTCTATAAAAAAGTGAATATAAGGAAACAAAAGATTTATTATTAATTAGAAAAAAAATTAATTTTTTGTATTCAATACATATTAGGAAATAAATTGTAAAGGAAGTATAAAATTATTTTTTGTGCTTATTTTTTTTTTAAATTCAAGTTGGATGAGAGAATTAAAGAAATCGAAAACGAAAAAGTTGAACTAATTAAGGAAATTCAAAATAAACATTCGGACGAAGAAAGTTCTTCTGATGTTTCTGAAACAATGAAAGAAAAACATGCAGAACTTTTGAGAACAGTTCACGAAAAAAATGGTCAAATTTCTCAACTTTTAAAAGACATTCAAGTAAGTTAGGTAAACAAAAAATGCGAATATTATAATTAATTGAATAATCAGTTCATTAGTAAACACTTTTTGCATTTGTAATTTTGTAGACAATGGAAGAAGAAAATGATTTACTAAGAGAAAAAGTAACAAATTTAAGGGACAATTTAGAAGAAGCTACGAATCATTTGAATTCATTAACACAAGAGTTGGCCAGTTGTAAAGCTAATTTAAATGACAAAATTGGTACGAATTTTTTCATTACATATTTATTTTACGCATTATGAAATCCACAACGCGTTCAGGGTAAAATATTATGTAATAAGTTTACAGTAATTAATTTTTTATCATCATAAAATCACTTATCGAAAACTGGAATTTTTTCTGTTCGACAAATTATTTAATGTAACTAAGGACGAAACGTCTACAATGATACAATTTCTGCCTGAGAAAAATTTTAGTTACAGATTTTCGTTGAAAGTATTAGTACAATATTTTTTTTTATTTTATAAGAAACAATTGATTCCTTGCAAAACGAAAATGAAATTTTAAAATTGCGTTTCGAGGACGCCATCGAAGAAAAACAAGAGATTGAAAAACAGACAGAAGAACTACTGGAAGAACTGAACGCAAAATGGAAGGTAGTTTACAATAGTTTTTCTATTTCTTCGTATCTTCTTTTCATAAAAATTAATTCTAATTTATTAGGAAGCTCTAAACGAGAAAGACAATATTATAAAAAAGCTACAGCAAGAGTCGCAGCTGGATTCGAAAGAATCTCCTAGAAGCTCCAGCGCTTCGGATATTAACGAAAAAATAAGCCTTCAATTCGATGTATTGAACAGGACTGTCTTAGAGAAAGACGAAAAAATTTTCCTCTTGCAAAAGCAACTGAGGTCAGCCACGGAGGAAATGGAGTTTACTACCAAAGTACTCGAAGAAATTACGAGAGAAAAAAAGAGTCACGAAAAAAAAGTGATCGAACTTTCACAACTTAATAAAGAACTAAAAGTGGAAAAACATAATAGTTCTGAGAGATGCTTGAGCTTACAAAAACAAGTGGAGTACTTGGAAGGAGTTCTTGAATTAAAAACACAAGAGGTGAAATATACTACGCCACTGGTGACGACGACTTGTGGCAGCCACAAGTTTGAGTGGTCGTGTTAGAGCCACGAGTCGTAAAGTGTGGTCAGTGCTTGCTGCTTGTGGCAATTAGTAGTCACCTCTAGCTACTGGTCACTGGGACTGGTGGCAGCATCTAGATCTAGATCTACTAGACGCTGCCACTAGTAGCAGTCATCAGAGGCTAAGCTTGTTGAGACTGAAGGATCCAGTGATTGACAGGCGACTGTATAAAGCCACAAGTAGCGAACATTGATCACATTTACAACTTGTGGCTCGAACACGACCACTGGAATCTTTATTTTGAGTTAAATCGTATAATTACACACGTGAACAACGACTTGTGGCTGCCACTAGTTTGTGAAACTTTAAGAAATACTTAATATATGTACTTTTTATAGTTGGATGCAGTATTTGATAAGATAGAAAAAAAGGGAGACCACGATTTGTCTTTAGTGTTAAGGGAAAGTTCGAAAATGAAAACAAATTTAAAATTTTTGGAAAAACAAGTGTCTGACTACATCAGATCGTGCAATAAATTGCAAAGGAACTTAGACAAATTAGAAAACGAAAATTTAGTTTTGAGGTGGTTATTTCTTGTAGGTACATACGTGTATTAGACACTTCAATCTCCAGTTTTTTAGGGAGAAATTAGATTTACCCCTTGATGAAGAAATATTTTTCAATGGCATAGTTTTAAATCCCATTAGGCACAAAAAAGAGACGAGGAAGTTACAAAATTCTGTACGTTCGTTGGAAAATGAAAAATTGAACTTGGAATTTGAAAATAAAAAATTGAAAAGGGCTGTAACTAAATTATCTGTACAAATAAGTAATTTAGGGGGACAGCCGGATATAAACGACGTTAAAGTTGACAAATTGGAGGAACAAGGCGATGGGGGAAAACATAAGGAATTAGTTGAAGAAAATGAAGCTTTGAGACAGGGTCTACACGAAATTATGGGGTGTATTAATAGACAAAAAGGTAATAGCAATAAAAAAATGTTTAAGACTATTTCAACTATTTTTTTAAATAATTTTATAACTATTTATTTTAAAATTGTAAAGGAAAAGTATTTCAGATTTTCTAATTTGCCCCCCAAAAGTGACCCCAATGTACAAAATTAATTAGTTACGTTACAGAAATTCTTATGTGAAATTTAAATAAAAAGAAATTGACATTCAAATTTCTGTATTCCAGTTTTAGTGCCTTTTATCATTGATTGATAACGTGATTACGAATAATATATTAGATTAAAAAACTCCACCCTGTATAGTGAAACAATCCAACAGTACCATTGATTATACATTCCATTTTTCGACCATAGAATTAAAAATAAAGATATTCGTTGAGTTTTTAAAAAAGGAACAACGAACAATTAGGTCAAATATTATTTACATTTTCCAATAAATAAGTTTTTGGATCAATTTTTCTAAAATTTCTATTCAAAATCAAATTATAAAAATGTCTCTCAAATAAGTTGTTTTGCAAAATGAGTCGTCCAGTGAATAATAAAGCTATTTATCAGATTCTCCCCTTTTGGAAATTAAATCGGAATCTCTGGAAAGATTATTGAAAGCATTGGATGTAAAACACGTGTCTGGATGGTACCATCCAGCCATGCGATTACAAGCGGAAGTGCATACTTTGAGAGGCGGAAATACGGAACTTCGAGATCAGTTACGGACAACAAGGTAAAAAATATTCAGCTTCTGAAGGACAATTTTCAGAGAAATTAAAAGGAAAAAAATATGTTCGATTTTTTACTGCGATTTACATATACATTTTTTTAATTTGTCTCGGGGGTGGATACACTATTTTGGGAACGGGGTAAATTACAAATTTTTTTTACAAATTTAAATAGTAGGGTAAGATAGCCGGTTCTGAACAAGGACGGGGAGGAAGGTCGGTATCCGCTGGGTCCTTGTTTCAGAACCGGCTATCTTACTCTACTTTGAATACTTTATTCTGGTTATTTTAATATCTGTAAAAATTCCATTAACACAAATATGTATGTAGTTAAGGCCTCTGTAACCCAGTTTAAGGGGAAATTTTTGGCATTTCTTACACCCTACGTATTGTAGGTATGATTTATTTTCCGAGAGAGATTTTCAAACTTCAAATATTTGCCTTTCAGATTAGAACTGTTGAAATTGAAATCTGGCAGAGGTGGGCAAGGGGATGGAAATTTTACTGAGGGATTATCAGAAATTTATTCGGCGGACGACATCGATTTCTCCGAAAATCTTTCCGGAAAAACCGAAAAACTTATCACTTATTTAAATAAAACTTTAGTTACTCTCATAAGGGTGAGTGAAAAACATTTTAAAAATAACTGTCTGTGTTTTTAAAAATTATACTTTACAAGGATTGTACGAGGATCGAAAATGTGAACTCAGAATTGGTGGAGTCTCTGCAAAACTTTAAAAAAGAGTTTTCAGTGGTTGATGCTCAAATGAAAATTTTGTATGAACAGTACACTTCTGAAAAAACTATTTGGCAAAAAGAAAGGGATGATTGGAATAAAGAACGTGATCCCCTAATGGAAAAAGTAGCTATTTTGGAAGCCAAACTAGACGAATATTCAACCCTATCACTGGGAGAACTTGATCGAGACGAAAGAACAATAGAACTGGCAGAAAAACTGGTCATTTTAAACCGGAAATGCCTATTTTTGGAAAACAATGAGCAAATAAACCAAAAACAATTGAACAAGTTGCAAAACGAGCTTCAATTGTCAGAAGAAAATGCATTATTTAGACTCAGAACAACGAAATCCGAAACAAAACTTTTAAAAGCCAAATGCGACGCTTTAAAGAAAGAATCCGAAACAAAAGTCGACAGAGAGAAGTTCGAAAGCACCAGAAACAATTTAGACAACTTAACAATCAAACACAGAATATTACTAGACGAAGTGAAGAAATTCAAGGAAGACCACGACAATGCCCTTTCGGTTCTGACCAAAACAATCGAAGAACTCAACAACGAGAAAAAAGAACTGCAACTTAAACTGGTCGATTCGTTGTCGAAAATAACTGAAGAGGAAGTGACACGAGGCGACAACGACTTGAAGACAATTTCCAATAAATTAGCTCACTGTGAAGTCAACGAAATCAGCGAACGACAAAGGGCCAACCACATGACGAATTTGTATGAAGTGGTCAAAGAGCAACTTCAGAAGTTGGAAGATCGTTTCAAAGACAGCGAGAAATACTCAACGGAGCTCGTCGAAAGGAATTATGTCCTCCAAAAGGATCTCAAAGATCTCGAGGACAAAATAATCGATAACGCCATTCTACAGGACTTTAGTGACTTACAGTACAAATATTCCAGGACAATTGATGCCATGGAGAAGTTAATTCAGGATAACAAGAAGTTAACTGATGACCTGCTGAGTTTGAAGGAACAAAATTGTGACCTCTACGAGCAGCAACGGAAGGACATGGAAATTTTGAACCTTAAACACCAACTGGTCGATTTGCAATCGATGAGTAATGAAAAAGCGATGCTGGCTCGGCTCAGTTCCGACGTCGTCCTTGCTAGGATGGCTGAGAATGAACTCAAGAAGAAATTGGAAGGAACTGAAAGCGATTTACAGGACACCAAAGAAAATTACGATGAGTGCAGAAAAATTTTGGTGGAACAAAAGACAAAAATTGAAGGCTTGGATTACACATTGAATAATAAATTGAGGTACAATGTTGTGTTATTTGAGTGGGGATTTTACAAACTTTATTTTTAGACAATTAGAAGAAATACTTTACAAAAAGCGTCAACAGTTTTTGGGCTGTGTTCCTTTAGTATCTGAAGAACAATTTATTCAACATTTATGCCAAGTTTTTAAAGATAAACAGGCTGCTTTTGAAAGTGTCCAAAATGCCCAGAAAAAGGAGAACGATTGTGGGATTGTAAAGGAACAATTGGAACAAAAAGTTTTATTGTTCAACGAACTGGACAAAATGTTAACCGACGATAGGTCAATAATTGCAGAAAAAATCAGAGACTGGTTTTCAGAAAAAAACACAATAATTGCTAATGTAACAGGTACTAAAAAAATATTTTTACCCAAAACATTTACGCATATCTTTACAGGAAATCAAAAGTGTTGGAGATGCAAGATTTAAAGACCAACAACTAAAATTAGTCAAAAAAAGACTAAACGCATTGGAAGAACAATGCATTAAGCTTGAAGAAGAACTATTTTTCGAACACCAAAGAAAAATTAGTATAGAAAAAGAAAATCCTGACAATTCCATAAACAGTCACTCACCGAGTTTACCATCTGGTAACCAAAACGTGTCTTTGTCCGATTCCCAAAACGGTCACACTTCACTATCGGAGATAATCAAAGCCACAAAAACTTTGAAAAAAACGACCGAGACCCAAACAGTTTTAGAAATAAGTTTAGACGGAAACGGAAAGGATAAAATAATAGGGGATCTACAGAACAGAATCCTGATCTTAGACAACGAAATAGATCAGAAAAACGACACGTTGTCTGAGATGAGATCGAAAATTGTCGAACTCGAAATGACTCTCAATATGTTTCGAACTCAAATTGCTGATAAACATAGTCAAATTTCGTTTTACGAAAAGCACATCGTCGATTTACAGAATAAAATCAGTAACGCAACTAATGACGTCAAGAGAATTGCTTCAGATCAGACCAATGCACAGGAAACACTTGTTTTACAGGTAAAAGAAAGATTTGCAAAAAATTTTTTGTGACGAGAACGTGTTTTGGAATTTTTGCGATTGCTAGGATACAAAAAAAAAACATTTATAGATTGTGGGAAGAAGAAAAAGATTCGTTATGGATCTTTCTATATGTTCATGATGTGGATGTCTTTCTGTTATCTCACAAAATGCCTTCTGGCAATCGCAAAAGGTCCAACTAGTTACCAGAAGACGTTTTGGTCGTATATTTTGACCATTGACCAAAATCAGTGTTTGATCCCAACTTGTATCCAAATGGCTTTAGGCTAAGATACAGGATCTAGAGGATTCTCTTCGAAGAAAAGAGTTGTCATTGAACGATCTACAAGTTGTCTTGAAAAATGATAGAGACGAGCACAGTTTAGCAGCGTCAAGAATGCAACAAGAAGTCCAAATGCTTCAGAATGTTATTGAAAACCAGCAGAAAGCTTATGAAGAGTAAGTATCCAATAAAAATTATATTTCAAAAATCAAGTCCTTATTTACATACTGATGATTAAAAGCAAAACTGATTTTGATTTTGGTTTTGCTTAATAATCATCTAATTTAAATGTCCAAAGAGAAATTTCTTTAATCAATGGAAATTCCATAGACTTCGTCAAAGAATGGTTTTAAAAGAAGAAGCAAATTCTCACAATCAGGAAAAACTGATTGGAAAGAACGCCATAGAAAATTACATTTCACAAGTGCATCAGCTCGAAAGGCACACGAATGAGCTCCACACGTCAGTTTCAAGTTTAACGTCCCAGTTACAAGCAAGCAGAGAAGAGTCAATCAGGTGGAAAAGTTTGGCCAACGAAAGACTTCAAAATATGGAACAGTTACAGCAAAGGTTAGAACGATAACTAATAATAGATCCCAGGATCCCCATAGGGGCACAATTTTTAAATAGTAGGGATTAGGTCTTTCAGAGATTCTCAGGGGGTTAAGGAATAATTTTGGAGTCATTGATTTAAGGGTAAATTGTCACTAATTAGTAGCCAAGTGTCTTTGCTGGATCTTTTCCAACTTACTGATGGAAAATTATTTTTCTTCTTGTTTTGGGGAATTTGTTGTAGTTTGGAAAGGCAACACCAAGAGGAAATAGTGTCCTACAAACAAGAGAATGAAAAATGGAGAAAGGAAGTACTAGATCTTCAACAAACAGTAACGAAATATCGATTGGAATCTAAAGATCTCCAACCTGAAATTTTGAATAAACTGAAAGAAAAGGAAGACAAAATACATGAACTTACGACTATTATAACAAACTTAAGAGTAAGTCATTTATCATCTTTATTATCATTTTTGCGTCATCTTTAATTTCCGTTATTGGAACATCAATTTCAGTTTGATCTCAGAAAGGGCGTGGAACGTGCTTCTCTTACCCCAAAAGTGAGCGATTTGGAGGCTAAAAATCAACAACTATCAAAAGAAATTGAAGCTTTGAAAAAGCACTTAGAACAAACTGCGAACAGAGAAAAAAATTCTAGAGAAGAGATAAGACATTTGAAAGAACAGTTGATGAAACGGTAAGATGATGTTCAGGAATAATTTAAAAAAAAATTTTGATTATTTTTCAGTCCGTTTTCGGTAAAGTCCGATCGAAGCGACAAAGAACAATATTTACAGAAAAAAGTGAACACCATGGAAGCAGAAATGCAATCCCTCAAAGAAAAATTGAACGACCAAATATTGCAGAACGACAGCCACAAAATGTTGGTAGCTGACGATTTTGCTAAATGGAAAAAACAAAAATATTGGCAACAGAAGGCAGAAAAGCTGAAGAATAAGTTGAAAGAGAAGGAAATTGAAATGGAGAAGCTTCAGCAGACCTGTTCAGGTTACAGGATCCTAATTGAAAGACTGGAGAAAGAGAAGCACGCTTTGGAGTTCAAGACTAAGAATCTTCAACAAGGCACGATCGTTGGCGACTATCTTAAGATGGACGAGTTACGAAAAGAAAATTCAAAAATGAGGAACGAAATGGAAAATTTGAGAGCCAAATTTCATATGCAACAGCACCATTCTGGAGCCCTTGGAGCTGCCATGATGCAAGAAAAACTGGAGGCACAGGAAAGGAAAATTGCTGTTCTGGAATTAACTTCCAAGGTAAGCAAAATCTTTAAATTACGAAGGTTAAGCAGACCATGAGGGGGATGCAGAAAGGGTGAGTTTTGCTTTTTTACTTTAAAATAAAGAAATTTGGAATACATATACGTAAACTTCTGTGACATAAGTACGGACATATAATGTAAATAAATAAATTTTGAAAAGAGGGTTACTTTTTGGGGTGCAAATGGAAAAAATGCCGAGTGATGTATCAAATAAAAGGGGTTGTTTTTATAAATTGAAAGAAGCACATACAATTTACCTGAAACCCCCAAAATAAGCATTTTTTTGGGGTTGATTAAAATAAATCGATAAAATTACCTTGTATAAAAAATTATTTATGGAAAATATTTTAATATTACCTAGTAAATTTATTTACAAAAATAATATCTATGGTACAATGTGTCTATTGTGAATCTACTTTTGTTAAATTTAACCAAATACCACTTTTTGGTGTTGTGATTATTCCTTGTGTTTCCATTACTAACGGAAGGGGCGTTTTAGGGCTCAAAGTGAACTTAAAGTTCTTTAAAATCATCGACAAACCAACTTTAACTTGGATCATAGCAAATCGTAAACCTAAAATTATAATTTGCAGTAATAACTATTTATTAAGTTATCTTAAAAAATATTCAAAAAAATATTATTATTATTGGAAAGGATTTGAATAATAAAATTCTTCGAAAAAAAAATCTTTCTTCAATTTAGAAAAATTATATTAGTGATAAAAAAAGTTTTTTTACTTTAAAATTGTCTAGTTAATAAATAAAAACAGTCATTAATTTAAGTCGTTAACGATCACAAAAAAATTAAAATTGTTTAATAAACTTTGTGCCATTTTCAATAAGTAGATTTGTGTCAAATTCGTTTCATTTAAAATGATCCCTAAGGAGTATTATAATAGGGTTGGATTGGGGGTGTACTTGAACAAAATACCTATACAAATTCGAGGACCATCTCCAAACGGAATGTAGGTGGAGTCTTTAATGCTAGATTTTCTTTCATCATCAAACCTCTCGGGATCAAATACGTCAGGGTCAGGGAAGTAATCAGGATCCCTTTGAAGGGCTAAAGCTGGTATTAGCACTGATAATCCTTTCTCTATAATCACGTCAGTTCCTGGGACTTGGTAGTTCTTCGTACACTTTCTAAGATAAACCGGAGCGGGAGGATGCTTCCGTAAAGTTTCTATAATTATTCATTATTATTTGAACTAAATAATTTAGTTAATACGTATTTAATTAAGTTATCGATAATTATAATTATGTTATAAGTATACAGGGTGACACAAAGTAGTCGATTAGACGTTTATCGAAAAATAATGGTAGGAAAATTTTGAAAAAAATTGTGTACTACTTATGACACACAGTCCACATTTTTAAAATATTTTCAATTTTATAGCACTTCCGGTTATACCGGAAGTTGATACCAACTTTGTTATTTTAAATGGAATCGGTGTTTTTTACGAAGAATTCGAATAAAACGTTAAATTTTAAGGTAAGTTTGATAACCAACTTGTATGCCTAGGATGAACAGTTTTTGAGATAATCTAATTTATAGAAAAAAAATTCACTATTGTAATCGAAAAAATAAAAAATCATAACTTTCTGAAAAAGTACAATAGAGTACTGAAATTTTTGCAGGTTGTAGTAAAGGTTTAATACTATTGTTTTGCCGAAGTGAAGCTTCATATTTTTTACAGGGCGTTCATAAAAAAAATCCAAAGTTTAAAAATTTCAATCACGAATAACTGTTTTTAAAATTTGGATTTTTTTTATGAACGCCCTGTACAAATTACGAAGCTCAGTTTTTGAAAAAAGTTAGTCTTAAACCTGTATTACAACAAGTAAAAATTTCAAATCTCTAAGTCACTTTTTGGGAAAGTTTTGATTTTTTATTTTTCGGATTGCAGTAGTGATTTTTTTTCTATAAATTAAATTATCTCAAAAACTGTTCATCCTAGGTGTATAAGTTGGTCATCAAAGTTACCCTTAAATTTAACTTTTTATTCGAATTCGTCGTAAAAAATATACCATTCTATTTAAAATAACAAAGTTGGTATTAACTTCCGGTATAACCGGAATTGCTACAAAATTGAAAATATTTTAAAAATACAGACCATGTGTCGTAAGTACTACTGGATTTTTTTCAAAATTTTCCTACCATTATTTTTCCATAAGCGTTCAACAAGCCACTGACTTTGGGCCACCCTGTATATGTAGCAATTATCCATTAGTTTTTTCCCAAATGGTGTATTTCAAAAACATAATTGAACCTAGATTGAAAACAGTTTTTGCCCAGATCTATTTTTAACATTTTCGTAAACAATTTTCTGATTACTTGAACCAGAGTCAAAAAACCAAATTCTGGTCCAAATCAATTTCAATGATTTGATATGAATCCATCCATCAAGTAAACCAGATCAAAAGACGATCCTCATCATTTCAGTCCATAACCAAATCCAAACTGAGTAAAGTCCTTAGAAATCTTAATTACTTTGGAAATTTATGGTCATTTCGACTGGGGAACGTTAGAAAAAGTAGTTCATTAAATTACCTGCAACAACTTTATCCAAGTATTGCATTTCCATTAAAGCTTCATAAGATAATGCGTTTCCAAATCTTTCCATAACTTTTTTGACTTCCTCTCTGGCTTTATTTTGAATATCCTGATGTTGTGCCATTTCAAAAAGTGCAAAACTCATTGTGGTAGCTGTGGTTTCGAAACCGGCCAAGAAAAAAATGAATGCCTGTGCTGCAGCTTCATTCATAGTCAGTGAAGTACCTGGTGCTGGTTTGGCTTCAGTCTGCAGCTTCTCGTCGTCATCGACTTTTCCGTTGTTCTTCAGTTGAATCAATAGTTGCAAAAAATCCTTTCTGGTTATGTTATTTTTTTCACGATAACTAACAGTTTCCACAACAACTTCCTTAAAAAACTTGGTTACATTCGAGGGGAATATGCCAAGCTTTAGAAGCTTTGCGAGCCATGGGAAGCTCCTGATGAGGGTGACTCTAAAAGCGTCTCCTGGTGTCTGGGTGAACGCTCTTTTACCCATTTCTCGGAATTGGGTGTTTGGGTTGTTCATTGTGTTACATTCAAGACCAAAAGCAGTAGACCCAATTACATCAGTGGTAAAACGGGCCAAAATGTCTTTCATCTCAACTTCTTTACCTTTTAGAGCCTTGCTTTCAAGAAGGCTTACCATTTGGGCACTGCAGTTCACAAAAGTTTGGAACATGTACTTCAGTTTTCCGGAAGTAAATGTTGGAGTCAATTTGGCACGTAAATTCCTCCATTTGGGACCACTCAATGAGAACAAATGGGCACTCAAAGGGTCATTTGTCTCGTCGTAATATATTCCACGATCGTCAAAGTGGTGGAAATCTTTTATAAGGATGTTTTTAACAATAACTGGATCTAGAGCTATAAACACTTTTCGACTAAAAAAATACACTCCCACAAACCGATGACCTTTCGACTTGTACTCGTCGTATAATTCTTTGACTTTATCACCCAAATTTTGGTGTCGTAATATCACAGATCTCATGGTACCGAAAGGGAAGTAAGCGGTAGGTCCCACGACACCCCTCGACTTCCAATAATTGTGAGCACGTTTGAAGTATGCACATATTAAAAATAGGATCACAAGAATAATTGAAAATAACTCGACCAACATTTCGTGTACTTATTACGAAATTTTTAACACTTTTTGTTTACTATTTGCTTTACAATTTTGCGAATGGCTGCGAGACCATCTTGTTGAATGTCAATAAAACATAAAAGTAACAAGTGGCAAACTAGTAATGAAGAACTAAAAAAATACGAAACCAGTTATTACTTTCGCTTAAAGTTTTGCTATAGAGACTTGAGTATGGTACGTAAGAACGGTGAAACTTCTCACTCCGAGATGTTGTTTATAGGTCAGCGACACCGGTTATAAACAAAATATTAGACAGTAACAATGTTCTTATTAGAAAGTGGCATAAATTTTACTAAAAATTCGCTTTTTATAAATACATAATAATTTTATCAGAAAAATAAAATAAAAGTTTCAAAAAATCTTTCTACTGTTTCAGTAGATATGTGATGGTGTGAGAGAAAATACGAATTTCAAAATTATTATTAAATGAATGATTTTCTAAAAGTACATTTTTGGCAAAGTAGAATTTGCTTTTCCTTTTTTTAAATTATCCGATGTGATGTTCTAAAAGTCTTTGAATAAACGACCTACCAGTTTGTCCAACGTAAACTTTACTGCAATTGCCACATTCTAACACGTCCCTTAAAATCAATTTCATTTATATCGTTTTTAATAAATTTAGACAGAGAATTATGACTTAAATTATAATAGTTTTTTGTATTTTTTTGGATTAATTTTGAGGATGGATTTAGATACTTAGATGTTGAGTATACTGGTAGGTATTTTAATTAAAGGATATTAGAACACTGGTTCTAAACAAAAATATTTTAAGATATTTAATTTAACATAATAATTTACAACAAATCTTCATTAGCCTTCCAAAAATTTTTTCCACCATAATATTTTGTAGAATTATATTCAGCATCGTATATAATATTTTAAAAATGTAGATCTTCTGTGATAATTACTACGTGATTTTTTTCAAAATTTTCCTAGCCTTAGTTTCCCATATACCTCTAATAGGTCATTTCACCCTGGCTCACCCTGTATAGTATAGATAAAAATAGAATAATTTTGAAAATCCTAGGCACCAGCAGATGTCAGATCGGAGATCGAACGTCTTCAAGGCATAGTATCAAATTTACAAAAATTAAATTGTAGCCTAGAGGCAGAAAATCTTGAAAAGAAGCTAGATTTGGAGAAGTACGATAGGGAAGTTCCCCAATTCAAAGATCGAATACAATATTTAGAAAAGTAAGTAACAAATTTTTACTAAAATATCTACGTATTCTTTTGAGCTATATAAAAAAGAGATCCTAAAAGTCTATTTAAAATGCATAAAATAATGTCCAATTTAATCTAAGGCAGGGTGTACACAAGGGGCGTATCAAACATGCGGCATGCAACGTGCAACGTAACGTAACGTAAATATTAAGAATGTGGAAATATTTGCTGCGAGTTCTTACAGATTTAGTGACTTTTATGCTTCATTTCATACATAGCATGTTGCATGTTGCATGTTTGATGTATCTTTAGTGTACGACCAGCCTTATTTGAATTGTTTAATATAATTTACTTATATTACTTATTTCAAATTCAAAGCTTCATCAAATATTTTGGTATTCAACAGACTTCCTCAAATTTTAATAAACGTATTTTAGTTATGTGGAAGTGTTAAAAGAAGAAAATTCGAAAAATGTGCCCACTGGAGCTGGTGATCGCAGTAACGAATCTGCAAGTACTAAAAAAATATCCGAAATGGAAAGAACCATTTTTGTACTAAAAAGGGTTGTCGAAAAGTTACAAGTAGAAAATAAACGTTTGTTAAACAAAGACAAGGGTTGTTCTAGTCGTGGTCTGCTGGTAAGTACGAAGTTGGAGTTTGGTAGATGACGATTTTAATTAATTTTCAAAATATGTAACAAACCTAACCTAACTTATTGCCCCATTTAACCATTTAAAGTACGTCACACGTTAAGGAGGGCGGGAGGGGGTTGACGAAGTATGACAATGTTAAAATTTCAAACTTGAATTATTAACGAAAAACTTTTCTAACTTTATTTATAAAATTGCAAAATATTTATCAGCTTAGTCCAGAAAAGTTGAAATCAGACCTCGTTCGTTTACGAGATCAAGCAATGGAATCGACTAAAAAAATAGCGATCTTAGAGAAGGATTTGGAGCTCGCTCGGGATAAAATCAAACTATTGGAGAGTGGAGAAGAGCTTTCGAGGATCAAATGTGAACTTGCGCAAAAAATTACCCTTTTAAATAAAGTTAAAGTTGTTCTATGTCGAGCCGCCTCCAAAGAAAGGGCCTTAATGGAAGAAGTATTTGCTTTATAATTGGGCTTTTTTGGGCACTTTCTAACTATCGTTAAACCTTTTAGATTTCGCTGTTAAAACGGGAAAAAAGTTGTTTATCTCCTAGCAGTGAAAATAGCAATGTAAGAGGAAAATTGGAAGATGAAGATGTTGAGAAATTACTTTCATAGTTTGGCTCAGTTCACGTGTTCAAAGTGCGAAAACTTTTTTTTGAATTTTTTACAAAATAATGTGAACGCGCCATTTACTATTTAAAAAAATGTGTTTACTGAATTTTTATAACGACATACGTATGTTTTGTACTAATTTTTTATAGCTGTGAATTTGATACATTTAATAAATAAAAATATTTGGAAAAAATTTTTTTTATTTCTTAATAGGTAATTATTTAGAAGTGGGGTCCACCCTATTTTTGGCGATAAAACATCGGAAGAAAGGTGATCATAATGTTTTTTTTTTTTAATATCTATGTTTTTGATGAAAATTTAATTCATATCATTTTTTAAAAGTATTCTCATATTTTTTTTCAAAAAGTATATAAAATAGGAACAATTAAAAAAAATTGGATATAACAATTTTTCCGATAATATGTTTAAAATCATCGGAACAAAACGATGGCGCTGTGATTAACGTTTTGTGTTGCTACGAAGAAAACGTTAATCGCAGCGCCATAGTTTTTGTTCCGATAATTTTTTTTACAAAAATAAAACAATAAATTGTCTTTTGTTATTAGGTAAGGTTAGGTTAGGTTCATTAATTATTATGACTATTAATTAAAATCGCAAATACTCAAAAAGGCATTGAAAATCTAGCAGTGGTAGATATCGTTAAAAGAATTTTTTTTTAATTGTTCTTTTTTAATGTATTTTTCGAAAAAAAAAAATAAATATGAGGGTACATTTAAAAAGAAATATGGATAAAATTTACTTCACAAGCATGAAAATTTGCATTTTTTTCACATTCATAAATAATTCATTTATCATCATCGCTCTAGTATAAAAATAAAACTTTTTTCTTCGATGTTTTATCGCCAAAAATAGGGCGGACCCCACTTCCAAATAATTACCCTTTTTACCATAGGTTTATTGTATACAGACTGTCCCAATTGGAAGTAGAAATGTGACTTATTTATTTATTTTTTTATATTACCCGAAATCCAAAATATCAAACATTAAAATTCTCACAATAACCTAATAATTTAGGTCTTCCTCTACCTCTGTTTACTCCTGTTTCTGCCTATAATATCGACATTATAATATTTATTTATTAATTTTTCACATGTTATGATGCTCTAATAGAGTATCTACATTTTGCCACTGCTTTACAACTTATTTAGCAATCTTATTTTCTATGCTTATCTCTTAAAATCTACCTTCATTTTCCCTTAATTTCTCCTTTGACTACACTCTCACACATACTCGCATATTTCTTCGCACAGCAATCACGTATCTAAACTAAAATTTAGCTCCCCTACCGGGATTTGAACTCACAACCTAGTGGTCGCCAATCTGTAGCGCTAACCGTTCGGCCACTATACCTATCCTATTATTTATATTTATTTTTAAGTAATATTGTTGTTACATCCGGTTTATGGATAATACGTATATGCAACTTTCATTGCTGTAGATTATTTTATTGGAAAACCATAGTTAAGATATGTACCCAAACAAACACTTTTGCATACTTTAGTATAAGTTGTCTATACTAAACCCCGTACACGATATTTGGTAATTTTTTAAATTAGATAAAAGTAAAACATTTTATAATTAATAGAACTTAATATTGCCAATAGCGTTTCTATTGTCAGTTTCGATCATCATCAGGCTGAATAATTTATAAAACATCATTAAATTGTACTTTGAAAAACACTCATATTTATTTATTTTTCCATTTGTAATATCATTGTTGTTATCACTAATGTTATTTGCCTAAAATTACAACTATGTTGTTTTACGTATAATGATGTGAAATTGAAATCTTTGCGCACAATTCGTTGTTGACTTTTATCCATACTGAATAATATGAATATTAATGTTGTGTTGTTTAGTGTAATTATTGTATCATGATAAGACAGTAAATGATGCACGTATGTGTGATAAGGTCAAAATTATTCCGAAATTGTTGATTCTGCTACTGTTCGTACAGCTGTTTGTGAATTATGTTAGAAAAGAATTTATTTGTTGCAAAGATTTTCCAAGATATTTTCAAAAGTAAGGGTGCAGAATGTTGGAAGTTGTTACGACGAAATGCACATTTTTCATTTTATCCGGAAAAACCACCGTCAGGTAATTATTTTATTGTCTTATAATGTTGTTTGTATACTCTGGTTACATTTATAAGGAATTGACTTTAGGAATCATAAACTAAAGTTAATACCTTTAAAGTACCTGGCATACTTTGTGGAAATTTATGACCCTGTCTGTCTAGCGGTAGGTAAGCAAAAATTTGGTAGGGCCGTACTTAGAAGAAAGTAGGTAGATGCACATTAAAATGCAGGAGTTTCATATTTCCAAACAATATTCTTCCCAGATTCCGCCTATTTCAAAATGATTTTATAAAATAAAATTAATATATCGATGTATTTTATATTACTTTATACTTATTATACCTATAATAAAGTGCAGTTATAGCTACTGAGAAATTGCCTTGTTATTTTAGCTAGAATTGTCTACAATGTTTTTAAATACGGGCCTGTCTGCCGACCGGCAGGTAAACACTGGGTAAACAAGACTTTCCTTCCAGTTGCTCACTTTTACTGCTGTTGTGATTACCTTAATGACGGTCGTTATGAGATAAGCTTAACGTCAATTCCTTATAAATGTATCCAGAGTATAAGAAAATTATAATAACAAATTAATGTGCAAAAGGAATAATGTGTTGCCTAAGTAAAGTTCTGAATTTAAGAAAATGAGATAAAATTTAAAAATATTTTTTTGGAAATATTTATCACTTGTTAGGGGGTAGATATTTTGGGGATCTTTTTTGTATCAAATAAAAATAATTCACTTTACATCCCCAAATTTCAGCTCTTAATCGTAATCAATTGGCGAATTATTAAAAAATAAAATATTTTTTGATTTTATTTTTATTAATACACTAAACAAATCGTGACTTTTTTAAAAATATTTAGGACTACAAGTCATGAAAAAACATTTTCTTTTTCTATAAAATTTACAATCAAGTTTTTTGTTAATAAAAAAAACTTTTTATTGTCCAGTAAAAAACCCCAAATGTTGAAATAACTTTTTTACTGAATATTTTGAAGCATTTTACTGATTTTGGTAAATTATGATGAAAAGCTAAAAATCTTTTTTCTATTTTTTTTACAGTACATACATCTAAACAGATACTACACAAATAACTGTAACTACCCCAAAAATAAATACAACACCACAACTCAGAATAAGAAAATTTAGCTTTTTTTGCCACAATTTACCTGCATGTTTCAAAAAACGTTTACGTAATAGTATTTTTAATGAATATTGTTCAGATTCATTTAATCACCATCAAAAAATAAATTAATACATTTCTAAAACTTATAATAGGAAGCTTATTCTAACTTATAATTAAGAAAACTTATTTATAATCCTATTAAAATTATCTGATCTAACCTGGTCTAACTAATTATCTTAACTAAAGTAAAATTCAACTAATTAAAACAAAATGGATATTTGTAAAATGTTTTAATTAGTCAAATAAAAAAAAAAATTCTTTTTGATGATGACTGAAACATAAATAAACCAAAGCTGAAGTAATTAACTGAACAAAATTTCGAAAATGTCTAAATTGGACAATAAAAAGTTGAAATTAAGTTTTAATTTGTTTAGGAACGTTAATTAACTTTTCTTGAGACAAAAATTTTGAAATTAAATCAGTAATGCAAACTCCAAATCATACATACCTAAGTACGTGAAAGTATTTATCACAAATGCAAATTTAATTTAAGCAATTCAAAAGGGGTGCCCACTTGTTTTCGAATCATGACCTTTGAAGAATTTGAAAGATAGATAGAATAAATCCAAAGTATTTCATCAATAAATAATGAAAACCAATATTGTAAAGGAGAATACAGACAATTTCTGAATTTTTAATTAATTATAAAGGAAATTTCATCCCTTAAACGAAATATATAGAAGAATTACAATCATACGATATTTACAACATTTAATATGTAAATAATTATTGGAAATTTTAATTATTGCAAATATTGTACGTTGTCATTTTCTTCATAGTGTCTACCATCTTCACTTCACTATACTTCACATCCTTACGTAAAAATATCCAAAATTGATACTTAACCTCCATGTATATGGTCTTATAAAAAAAATAAATGAGTTAAATTCTCATTACCATCAAAGCACCCAACAATTCAGTATTGCCTCATACTCTTGTGGAACCACATCATAAAACATTAGAAAAGGAAATTATACCCTTCTTCGTATCTTCGAAGAAATCCATATAAGAAAAAGGATCTACAATCATAAAAACGTTTTTTGAGGGATTTATTAATCAAAAACAATAATTAAAAATTTTAATTAGTAGATATAAATTCTACGTTTTTCTATTTTCTTCATAGAGTAGACCATCTTCATAACAAAGACCACTTGATGTTCATTAAATAAAATATAACTGATACTTCACCTTCGTGTGTCCGATTTCATAAGAAAACTGAGGGGTTAAATTCCAATTGCTACCATACAACTTCATAATAATTCACCCCTTGTGGAACCTCATCATGAAACAATTGAAAAAGAAATATAGGTACCCTCTTTGTGTAGAAGATAAAGGATTTACAATATTATAAAACTGTATTGTTCATACTTACTGTTTCTTTTCTTCTTAATGTTGATGATCTTCTTAGAAATCACTACACTTCTCCCCCACAACCCCCAAACCATATCCGGAATCGCGGCCCAAATAACCCCCCCCCCACGAAACGAAATCCAAAATAAGGAACCAATTTAAAGCAAGTATAGTACAAATAAGGGTGAGAAGTAAGCACTTCCCACCTAAAAGAATAAAGAAGTATGCATCCTACCTTGAGATGACCCATTTCAATGACATTGAAGAGTCCTTCATCTATGACCAATTCCATTGAATGACCCGTTCCGTTGATATTGAAGAGTCGAATCCAGAATCTCTCGTTGACACAATCCTGAATCTTTGCGTCCGAAACCGAAATAATGCACTAACGACGACCGAAAAGTTAAAATTACGAACTCACACCATCGAATCCCGAAAACTCCCGATAATCCCGAAAAAATTGATCCCGATCCTTTCCGGATCTCACCGCTCCCGAGCGCCCATTAAATACGATGCGATAAGTCGGCGCGCGAAAATTTACGGCACTCCCGATCACTCCCGATCACTCCCGATCACTCCCGACACCCGTATAGTTCTAAGCGCACTCAAATACGATACGAAACGGCGACGTTTAAAAATATTCGCGAAACTCCCGAACTCTCCCGATTTTACGAACGCAAAACTCACTTACAAACTGATATAAAGGAATACCTTAATGGTACTTACCATTTACATAAAAAATATCCAAAATTGGTACTATACTTGCCAAAAATTGGATAGACAGAATGCTAAGGTTTTTTGTAATTTGTTAAAGAACAAATTGTCAACCCTGTCACCTTGTCTATGGGAAAAACCATGCAAATCACTTACCACTCTTTGGGCGGTATCTGAAATAAAAATTTTAAAAAAATTAAATATGTAATTAAAATCCAAGAGAAAATATATAAATTTTATTTATGTTTTAGTACTTAATATATTTATTAATGATATTTAAAAAATATGTAGATTTAATAATAATTCTAGAACAGCCAAAATTGTTAAAAAAAGATAATTCAATAATATCGATCCTAAATAATAGCTTTTGAATAATTTCCGAATAATTTTATTAAAAAAGGGGAAAATCAAAATATTTAAGAAATTAGATTAAAAAAATCCAAACTATAAATACATTTTATGTATTTATCTAAATCTGAAAAACAAAAAAAAAATTAAATTCGTCAGTACTTACCACAACCGCCACTTTGGTGTTGCTCTAATCCCTTTAAACACTCCCGAAAAAATTTGGAAACCACTACAGTACAAGTTAATAAAAACATGATTTAAGAACGGATAAGCATGCACCTAAAAAACGAAAAGCGACCCACTGCTACGCGACGCGTCGCGACGCACACCCATCCGGAGAGCATCGTCGCAATAAACTGACTAAAATTTTGTGGTCATTCGTATTTATATCTACTAGTTTTTTTTCTAGTATCACCTAGTGTCATCTTATATCTTTATCAAGCAAAAAAGGTCCATTCTGTGCCAGCTCGAGCATGCCAAACTTTATTATTCTTATATTATCTAATTGTTATCAATAAAGAGATACTTGGAAATTTTTTGTAGAGGTGATTTAATACATTAACAAGAACACTATTAATATATACAGTTTGGCACAAAAGATAAGCTGAAAGTATTTTATTTAAATAAAGAAACAAAAGAAAACGATTTTGCTTTTGTTTTGTAAACAGTTGCAACGGAAATAACAATTGTTTTTGAAACAAAAGCTGTATCATTTTTAGATTATTCTTTAAAACATTTAATCATCAAATTTTCACTAAAATTGTGTTTTGTACTTCGTCATTGTACTTCTTCATTCTCAGGGATTTTTTCGATTTGGTGAAACATTGTGAAAAAATTAAAGGAAGAATAAAGAAAGTACAAAATAAATTTTCTCTGAAAAATTTGGTGATTGCATGTTTTCGAGAGCTTAGTTAAAAAATGATTTTAGTCTTTTTTATTTTTTAAAAATTATTTTTAAATTTGGAAACCACAACAACAAAACTGCGTTTCTTATGCATAAACGAAAAAAAAAAGAAAAGATTTTTCTAATAAATAACTTCTTTTTAGTACTTTAATTGAACTGAGAAGATTTTATTGAAAATCTCTAAACCCAAATTTTTTAGTTTCAGAATTTTTTCATTTGATCATTAACAGAATTTTTTTTGTAGGATCAACGACGAAAATGAACATGTTTCAAGCAATAAACAACGCATTGGATATAACTTTGAAAACTGACGAAACTTCTTTGGTGTTTGGTGAAGACGTAGCATTTGGTGGAGTTTTCAGGTGTACAATTGACCTGCAGAAGAAATACGGAAAATCTCGCGTTTTTAACACCCCATTGTGCGAACAGGGGATAATAGGGTTCGGAATAGGGGCTGCAGCCTCCGGCGCGACATCTATAGCGGAAATTCAATTTGCTGATTACATCTTTCCTGCTTTTGATCAAGTAATAAGTCATTGAGACACCTACGTCAATATATCTACAATTTATAAGTCTGTCTGTCTGTTTGGTATTTTTTATGTCACAGAGATATTATTAACAATAGACCAAAAACGTTTTTAAAAAATTAAAAAAGATGAAACTTTTAAAATTGATAACAACCAAACTTGGCGAGTTGGTCGTTTTTTGATAATAAAAAAAAACAACCCCTTTGTTACCCACCAACTTATGTATAGGTATTAATTAATATTTTTCTAATTAGATTGTTAATGAGGCAGCTAAATACAGATACAGAAGTGGGGGCGAATTTAATTGTGGAAAATTGACGATAAGAGCACCTTGTGGGGCTGTAGGACATGGTGCTTTATATCATTCCCAAAGTCCAGAGGCTTATTTTGCCCATACGCCAGGATTAAAAGTAAGAAATTTATTAAATTATAGTGGAATTCTTCTATAACGTAGTTGTATATAGTGAGAATGTTTTTCCTATTAAAATATTGCAACTGATTCGTAGAAAAGTCGATAAAAAAAAATGTAAAACTTATTCTTAAAGCCGAAGTTACAATACCTACGATAAAAATCGGTTATAACGTCCCCTAGAGGAACATAAAAATCGATACGTTATAGACATCACAAGTTCATTAAAACAGAATATTAATCATACATGTATTGAGTATTCCATAAAAACAGATTTTTTTAAGTGTCTCATTATAACGATGAATCGTACGTTATAAACGAAAATAATAAAGAAGAAGACTGTAATAGCACAACAAACTATTTGTGTTATGGTAATATTTATTTTAGTTTTTCCATTTATAAAGAACATTCGCGTGTAAGAAACAAAATAATGAGGACTAATAAGTGTGCGTTATATCCGGATTTCAGCCTGTGTTTCTATTAAAAGCTTGGGAGTCAATAAAAATGTGTAAAATTAATTCCTAAAATCGTAGCTTTCTGAAAAAAAAAACCAGCGTGAATTTCGATCTTTAAATATTAAAATTCGGTTATAACGTAGGGGAACATAGAAATGGGTACGTTATAAGTATCAAAAGTCCATTAAAAGGAAATTAATCATACATGCATTGAGCCCTCCATAAAGATAGATTTTTGATGTGTCACATTATAGCAGTTGGTCTGTAATAAGCGTGTACGTTATAAACGAAATGATTAAAGAAGGAGACTATGATATCCTTACTATCACAAGAAATTATTTGTCATGGTAATACTTACTTAATTACTGTTTATAAAGTACATTCGTGTGTAAAAAACTAAATATTGAGGCCTAATAAATGTTCGTTATACCCGAATTTGACCATATGTTTCTATTAAAATCTTGAAACTGATTCGTAGCAAAGTCAATAAAAATGTGTAAAATTTATTCTTAAAATCGTAGCTTTCTGAAAAAAACAAACGAACCTGAAATCCGATCTTTAAAAATTAAAATTCGGTTATAACGTAGGGGAACAAAGAAATGGGTACGTTATAAGTATCAAAAATCCATTAAAAGGAAATTAATCATTTATGCATTGAGCCCTCCATAAAGATAGATTTTTGATGTGTCATATTATAGCAGTTGGTCTGTAATAAGCGTGTACGTTATAAACGAAATGATTAAAGAAGAAGACTATGATATCCTTACTATCACAAGAAATTATTTGTCATGGTAATACTTACTTAATTACTGTTTATAAAGCACATTCGTGTGTAAGAAACTAAATATTGAGGCCTAATAAATGTTCGTTATACCCGAATTTGACCATATGTTTCTATTAAAATCTTGAAACTGATTCGTAGCAAAGTCAATAAAAATGTGTAAAATTTATTCTTAAAATCGTAGCTTTCTGAAAAAAACAAACGAACCTGAAATCCGATCTTTAAAAATTAAAATTCGGTTATAACGTAGGGGAACAAAGAAATGGGTACGTTATAAGTATCAAAAATCCATTAAAAGGAAATTAATCATTTATGCATTGAGCCCTCCATAAAGATAGATTTTTGATGTGTCATATTATAGCAGTTGGTCTGTAATAAGCGTGTACGTTATAAACGAAATGATTAAAGAAGAAGACTATGATATCCTTACTATCACAAGAAATTATTTGTCATGGTAATACTTACTTAATTACTGTTTATAAAGCACATTCGTGTGTAAGAAACTAAATATTGAGGCCTAATAAATGTTCGTTATACCCGAATTTGACCATATGTTTCTATTAAAATCTTGAAACTGATTCGTAGCAAAGTCAATAAAAATGTGTAAAATTTATTCTTAAAATCGTAGCTTTCTGAAAAAAACAAACGAACCTGAAATCCGATCTTTAAAAATTAAAATTCGGTTATAACGTAGGGGAACAAAGAAATGGGTACGTTATAAGTATCAAAAATCCATTAAAAGGAAATTAATCATTTATGCATTGAGCCCTCCATAAAGATAGATTTTTGATGTGTCACATTATAGCAGTTGGTCTGTAATAAGCGTGTACGTTATAAACGAAATGATTAAAGAAGAAGACTATGATATCCTTACTATCACAAGAAATTATTTGTCATGGTAATACTTACTTAATTACTGTTTATAAAGTACATTCGTGTGTAAGAAATTAAATATTGAGGCCTAATAAATGTTCGTTATACCCGAATTTGACCATATGTTTCTTTTAAAACCTTGAAACTGATTCATAGCAAAGTCAATAAAAATGTGTAAAATTTATTCTTAAAATCGTAGCTTTCTGAAAAAAACAAATGAACCTGAAATCCGATCTTTAAAAATTAAAATTCGGTTATAACGTAGGGAAACATAGAAATCGGTACGTTATAGGTATCAAAAATCCGATAAAAGAATATTCATGACACATGTTATGGAGTGTTTCATAAGAATTCACTTTTTTTATGGTGGTAGTTTATAACCGTCAGTCCATAACAAGAGTATACGTTATAAGCGACTTTTACCTTATATAGGTATAAATAATAATTAAGTATTTTAGCATTACTATAACGAATATTCGTATATAACAAACAAAACTTTGTTATTCCGTACGTGTTCGTTATAACCGAATTTTCGCCACATAATTGATTGCAACAGTTTTGTACACAAAATTTGTTTTCTTTTGCTCACAATTAATTCGAAAAAGAAACCACGAGAGACTTTATATTATCGCCACTAATTGAGTATTTAAGGTAGTAATTCCTCGAGGTCCTATAAAGGCCAAAGGATTACTCCTATCCTGCATTAGGGACCCAAATCCTTGCCTCGTTTTGGAACCGAAAATTCTATACAGGGCCGCTGTCGAAGAAGTGCCCAGCGGCGATTATGGTACTTTAATTGGAAAAGCTGACGTTGTACAAGAAGGTAAAGGTACCAATTAATTAATTCGTACTTAATTAAACAGTTTGACATTTTCCTTTAATGACATTGTTTACTTAGCCTTTTAGTTGGTAGTGACCTTTATAGTGTAGTATGTGAGTTAATTATTATCAACAATATCAAGTAGGTAATTTTACCATTTATGGTCATGTAATATATCTATGAATATTCAAAAAACAATTTATTGTAAAATATAATTCCATATTTTTATTCTATTGCTACTGATAAATTTCTATAATTAGCCAGATGATTTTAAAAATAAGTCCAGTTTAATTTCTTTTAAAAATCATCATCCCTTTTATTTCTTTTAAAGTAGTTCCTCTACTTAGATAAGAACTTTTAAGTAGCATTTCTACGTAAAACCATTACCAGATAGCTTCCTTTATAGACCGGATAATTGTGTGGAAGCTTTTTCACTAAAAGCTTCACAGCTTTCTCTATCTGCCATTCTGTTCCACTTTACTGCTATCTCGTTTCACAAACTTCGAGATCTTTCAATTAAATAAATTCTAAAGCGTCTCAACGTAACTTATAAGTTCATTTTTTTATTTCTAATTATTTATAATTAAACAATACAATAAATATTATGTTTTAAATAATTTTAGTCAATTTTTAGTTTCTTCAAATATATTTTTTAGGAAAAGATGTAACTTTAATAGGATGGGGTACCCAGTTCCATGTGCTCATGGAGGTAGCCCAATTAGCAAAAGAGAATTTCGGAATTTCTTGTGAAGTTATTGATCTTGTATCGATTTTGCCGTGGGATTTTGATACTGTTTGTGACGTATGTAAAATCAATTCATTAAATTGATAATGTAAAGGCATAAAATGAGTTTCAGTCTGTGAAAAAAACAGGACGAGTTTTGGTCTCCCATGAAGCACCCTTGACCTCTGGTTTTGGAGCAGAAATTGCAGCTTCCATTCAGGTATGTCACGTTATTTTTTTTAAATTAGTGAATTATTAAGTTAATCTACACTATTTGGAATTAAAAAAACATTTAATTAATTAAACGTAAAATATTCAGCGTTTAGAAAAATAAAATAAATTTATTGTTTTTATTGAACAAATGAAAAAATAAATGAATGTTGAATATGGGGGTTACCTTTAGGGAGGCAAATTAGAAAATTAAAAAATAAAATCTTTTTACAAACTGCACTGTGTGACGTATTAAATCCGAGGGTTTGTTGTAAGGTTCTCATATATATATTTCAGTGATAATTTAAAAAAAAATAGTTTCAAAGTTAATAAAGAAAATAGATGAAAATTGACTACCTCCCCCCCCTTATTGCCCAAAATTTTGGAGAAAATACACAATACAATAGATTACAAGAAATCTGTGGCCTAAAATAAGGTGGCAAACTTTGTATCGTAAAGAAATGAATACTGAATATGAGGGGCACCTTTTGGGGGGGGGGGGCAAATTAAAAACAAATATTTATTACAAATTGTACAGTGTGACGTATCAAATGAAAGGGCTTGCTGTGAAGTTCTCAAATATATTTCAGTGATAATTTAAAAAAAAATAGTTTCAAAGTTAATAAAGAAAATAGATGAAAATTGACTACCTCCCCCCCCTTATTGCCCAAAATTTTGGAGAAAATACACAATACAATAGATTACAAGAAATCTGTTGCCTAAAATAAGGTGGCAAACTTTGTATCGTAAAGAAATGAATACTGAATATGAGGGGCACCTTTTGGGGGGGGGGGCAAATTAAAAACAAATATTTATTACAAATTGTACAGTGTGACGTATCAAATGAAAGGGCTTGCTGTGAAGTTCTCAAATATATTTCAGTGATAATTTAAAAAAAAATAGTTTCAAAGTTAATAAAGAAAATAGATGAAAATTGACTACCTCCCCCCCCTTATTGCCCAAAATTTTGGAGAAAATACACAATACAATAGATTACAAGAAATCTGTGGCCTAAAATAAGGTGGCAAACTTTGTATCGTAAACAAATGAATACTGAATATGGGGGTCACCTTTTGGGGGGGGGGCAAATTAAAAAATAAATATTTATTACAAATTGTACAGTGTGACGTATCAAATGAAAGGGCTTGCTGTGAAGTTCTCAAATATATTTCAGTGATAATTTAAAAAAAAAATAGTTTCAAAGTTTATAAAGAAAATAGATGAAAATTGACTACCTCTCCCCCCCTTATTGCCCAAAATTTTGGAGAAAATACACAATACAATAGATTACAAGAAATCTGTGGCCTAAAATAAGGTGGCAAACTTTGTATCGTAAACAAATGAATACTGAATATGGGGGTCACCTTTTGGGGGGGGGGGGCAAATTAGAACATTTAAAACCGTGTGACATGTCAAATTAAAGTACTTGCTGTGAGGATACTAAATATATTCTTTGAAATATATAGTTTTAAAGTTATTTAAAATACATAACAAATAAAAACTTTTTCAAAAGATGCAAAATGGGGATTTTCGATATATGCAATTGAATTTAAATAGTCGACAACAGCTACTTAGTTACATAACCATAAATCAGCATTTTTCCCGGGCTTTTTTAAATTCTAAAAGTTTTTACGTCACTAACGTTTGAATTTATGGACGTTCTACTTAATTTCTCGAATCAAAATTCTAGCCAGTTCCTCTTCCGTGGTTAAACCTTCTTTATGTTTTGTAAACAAATATTTATTACTTATGTTAAAAACCAAATTGCAACAAATTGTGTAATTTATTATTCGAATTCCACGAATTTAAAACGCATTACGTTTCCAGAAAATTTAACGTACCTACTTGGTTTTTTTAACTCATCTCTTTACGCTGTTTGAATTTCAAAACCGCAAATCGGCTCGAATTAAAATAAACAATTACGGAGTTGCAAAATGCTGCAAATTAACGACGCATTACTTAACCCAACAAAATAGTGCAAAATAGTTAAAGTTGACAATTTTATGACGCCAAAACGAAATTATTTATAACTGACAGTGATTACCTGCAGCAGTTTTTGTCATTAGGAGCATATTTTCGAAATGTCATTCACTGAAACGTGCAAGGACTTGTTATATTTTTTACTTTATGAAATTATCGATTCATTTCAATAATTATAACAAAAAATTGACACAAAATAGTACCAACATTACAACATCATTTACTTTACATTTGCAAAATTTAATTTGTTTTTTCTTTTTTCATACAATACAATTAGCACGTATCTATTAATTGACCCTGTGGGAAAATTGCTTATTTTTATGGTTTTATATTTCCGAATGGATAAACGGAACCCCTATAAGGCTACTCGCGCAATGTATTTTGAATATAGGGGTCACTTTTGGGGGGGTAAATTATAAAACTAAAAAAATATCGTGTGACATATCAAATGAAAGGGCTTGTTGTGAGGCTCTCAAATATATTTTTTTAATAATTTTAAACTAAATAGTTTTAAAGTTGTTTAAGAAATTAGATAAAAATTAACAATTCTCCCTATTATTTTCGAAACCACTGAGTCTAAAATTTTGAGAAAATTGTTATTTACTTATTTATTGCAGAAAAATCTGTAAGAAGTCTATGATCTTGAATTAACGTAACGATTTTATAAAAATATTATATAAATTAATTAAAAAGAAATTATATTGTAGGTACTACCCTAACCTACCCTAAGTAATTTTAAATAAAAATTTATTAACGATACTTTACAAAGCTTAAAGTACCAAAATGAATTTTTGATTACAATTTTCCAATATAAAACAGTCATTACTTTTTAATTGCAGAGCTCATTTCCAAATAAAACTTTACTGTTATCCACAAAAGGGTTGACTGAATATTCTGTACCCTACTTTTTGATAAATTTCTAATAGAATGACGTTATTCTTTGTAGTCTGCTACTTCAACTTTCGACCTATTTAATTTTATATTTAAGAGCTTTCTTTCCCCAGGGAGTTTATTTTATGACTAAAAAGGTTTTGTTGCTAAAGTTAGTTTTTAAGTAGGTAGGAATCGTTAAAAAGTGAAAGTGATGGGATATTTCGGAAGCTCTTACTGAGCATAATACATTAATTCAAAACGAAACGAAAAGTCAAGGCATTCTTTAATTTGCATGGATCATGTCAGTTATAAAATATTAAAGACGTTTAGATAATAAAATTTATTTTAAGTATCACAAATCAATGGAATACATTTTCGTAATTTTACATTGGAGAGACTAAACTCCATTTTTTTTAACACTAACGTGCTTGGAAGTAAGTAACATCTGTCCAACCTTCAGTACCAACCCCCACTACTCTAGCACCTCCCTACCCACTACAACACCCCCCACTCTCCATACCACCTCCACCTTCAATACCAACCCCCACTACTAGCACCTCCCTACCCACTACAACACCCCCCACTCTCCATACCACCTCCACCCTCTATTCTTACTCTTAGCGTTGATCCACCCCCAAACAATAAAACTTCTTTTCTTTTCGTTTTTTAAACACCCTGTACACATAGTAAATTAAATTTGGCTTTTGCAAATAGTTTTGTTTCAATTTTTTGCCCCAATTCAAACTTCTTGGGCCACCCTGTATATGTATATCCGCCTTAATAGTATGTTTTGTAGACAAAAACATTTGATTGATTGCAAATAACTATTTTCGTGAATATTTTTACCTATGTGTGGTTGACATAAAATACGTGATAAATTTTAATTACTGTCGGAAGACAATGCTGCGATTTAATGAATTGGGGATCGTCTCGGATTGCTATTTGGTAGATTTAATAACCATTTCGTGAATGTACTTGAAATATGTGCCCGGCGTGAAAACTAACGTCATTTGAAAATTGATTGTTTGAGTACATAATCAATTTCCTAGTTCAATCACGTTCTCTGTGACGAACAAAAACAAAACACTGTTTAAATATTTCTTTAAAGGATGGCAAATTGTTGATTTAATTTTAATGTTAAAAATTCATTATTTTTTATCATTAGTGGAGAACATAATCTTTAAAATGATATCCCAATCATTAATTTTGGTATAGTATTAAGGGAGATATAGCGTTAGTTCCGAAAACAAAATGGCCTTCCAACTCTGACGTAACAAATCGGACATGGCGGTATGAGTAGGCGATTGTACGGAGTCCTTTTAGTCTAGTAACCGAGGGATATATTGTGCAAAAAATATTTTGACCGCGGATTCTTGTCGAGGGTGATGAGAAGAGCATTTGTGCAAATATTTAATGCTGGAAAATGATTGTTACTATTATTTATTTAATGTTAACGTTTTGCAAAATACGTTCTGAGACATTTTGACGGTCAAGTAGCCAAAACCGTTATAGATACAAAAAAAGTGAAGAGGAATTTTTTGTAGAGAACTTAATTTTCTACAAAAAAGTCTTAAACAGCTCTCCTCTATCTTTTACAAGTAAAAAAAAAATACAACGTTATAAAGATACGCTCAAACGTCTAATACTGTGGCGTCGAGTGGTCTTTGGAGCTCTACAGTTTATTACCTGTAAAAGATACAGGGAAAATTCAATTCTTTACAGAAAATTGTTTCCATTTTTTTTGTATCTATCGCGGTATTTGTGACGTAAATGTCGCCTACTAGCAATGACGTCACGCGTAAGCTCTTGGGCCTTGAATTCTTGCTGGTAAGGAATATGGCCACAATTCTAGAAAAATATCTTTCATAAATAATACGAATATATCGGGATTTGGATAACAATTAAATTGTCAACAATCCTCAGTTCTTTTCTATACTTTAAAACTTTTTGCAATTAAAATATTTTAATAAGGAATATTACGATTTTTTTATTGTTTTAGAGGCGTGCAGCCTAACCTTAATCTCGTCATAAATTATTATAAATTGAAATGAAACTGTTTTATCACGGTCAGTTTTATAATTATATACATATAAATTAAATATTGTTTTTTTGATGTAACTATATAATTTTATGTCAATAACGTTAAATTTAAACAAATTGCATATGTGGGCTTGTTTATTTTTATATCTACTTATATACAGTTCAAGAAAACTACACATTAATACATATTTATAAGTTTAACCAACTGAACATGCAAGGAATTTAATTATTAAATTATTAGTGGGCTTTCTTCAAAAGAGATAAAAGTCAACGGTTAATGAAATATCTTGCGCTAAACCGTCTTCACAATTTTCCCTAAGATGGTAAAATTACCAGCGTAGCAGATGTAATTTCGAATTTGAAGTAATAATGTTAAAAGTAAATATTTTCTTTTTTTTTTTTTAAATTAATTTTCACCGAAAAAAAAAGAAAATAATAGGGAGTATCAAGTTTAGGCTTTAGATATCTAAGATATGTTTCGACACCTAAGGTGCTATCCTCAGTCTCTAACTAGGTCTTGAAGTCCGTGGGCTTAAAAGTGAATTTAAAAAAGTAAAAATTTTATTTATTATTTATATTATTTTGCAAAATATGTGACGTCACACAAGAACGATGGAAGACTTTAAAAACCCCGGATTTGTGGAGTAACCTAATTTATGAATGGCCTCTTTTGCAGATTTTTTGTTTTTATTCAGTCCCAAATAAAATAAATCACTCAAATCTACAAATTTCTTATTCATTTATACCAAATATTCGAATAAAATCACATACTTATCTACGTTATTAATTTATTTTTGTGTACAACATGTCATCTAATATTTATTACATATAAATGCGTGTATAATTAATTGGTACTAATACATTAATTTTTAGGAGGAGTGTTTCCTTCATCTCCAAGCTCCTGTTGCAAGAGTAACAGGTTTCGATACACCTTTTCCACATATTTTTGAACCATTTTATTTACCAACCAAATGGAGGTGTTTGGAAGCAGTTAAAAATTTAGTAGATTATTGATAATTTAATTAATTAACACCTGCATATCGATCTAAAGAATTTTTGTATCATAATTATTACTTATTAATATAAATAAACTTTACCGCTAGAACATTTTGAATTAAATTTCCCGCATTACCAACAACTAATAGTAATAAGTCAATAGCTGTGACCATCTATGAACGCGCCTCATCTGTAAATTCGTTGGTTCATATCTTTTATCTATGATTAGTATATGATTAGTATTGTAGCAAACGGCTTGTGCGGGCTTGTGACGAGCGCTCTAATAAAGTTATTTGTGTTGTTTTTCATGTGTTATTTAAGGCTAAATAATAGTACAAATGGTGATTCGAAACTGTACTTTTGGTGAACTTATACATGTACTTCCATTTATTAATATTTACAACAACAGACTTGTGTAAATGTAGAGGTGTCACGATGCCTTCTCATAACCTAACTTTCCACGGACGAATGACTGCGAGAACGGTAAGTCTGTTAAAATTGCTTCTTCCAATTTTAACCATAATATTTCCGAGTTCAGTAAATACAACCTTTGTTATGTAATCAGTATGAAGTGCTCACATTTATTATCGAAATTTAAAAGAAAAATAACTTTACCGCCATTGCATAAAATTTCCTGCATTACCGGCCATTAATTAATTCTAGTCCGCTATTTTCATCTACTACGCCTGCGCCTGTGCATTTGTTAGTGTCGTAGGAGCCGGCATATGAGTAACTCTAACGTGATTTATGTTGTTTTTCATTATGTTATGAAAGTGCAATTAATAATGCAAAATGTGGTTTTAAATTGTGATATACTTAATATACTTTTGGTGAATTCATACGTGTACTTTCGTTTAGGTATGTACAATTGGTTTTATGCAAATACAAGTGTCACGATGCCTTTCAATAAACTTACTCTTTACTGACAAATGGCTGCGAGAAGGGTAAGTCTTATAAAAGATCCTCTACAAAAATAAATCATGGAGAAGGTATTTGGTTCAGAAAGTAATTATATAATGAAATAATTCGTTTAATTTACGCCTTAAGTTAGAAAAAGGGGTAACTCTAAATACGATTTAAGCTTGTTGGAGATTTCAAAAAATTGGTAGTGGGGGTACTTAATCGAGAATGATATTTTTAAGTAGAATAATTTTAATTATCAGGCACTCACGTTTATACCGGAAGTTCATGCTAACTTTGTTATTTTTATTACAATAGTGATTTTTTCGACGAATTTGGTGTAAAACACTAAATTTTTGGTTAAATTTGAAAACCAACTTTTTTACTAATTTATTTATAAATGGTTTAATCTTCTTTTAAACAAACAGAGAAACTTTTAAGTGTGGTTAATTATTCTTTATACAAAGGCATTATAACTTCGTTATAGGTTAGGTTAGGGTATCGGGCGTTGGCGTGCAATTGTCCTGCACTTATCGATTACGCGAAAATTTTTATGGTCGCTGCGTGCAATCGTCTCTTGCCCATGTAGAACACAACGTATGTACTTATTAAAATACTTAAAAAAAAACATTTTACATAGTTTAATAATAGTGACGTTGTTCACACTTGTCTTGAAATAAAAGGCTACGAATAAACATTCACTTTCAGTAGGAAACTGCCTGTATCCACCTATTATAATTAATCGTTATTAATGGCATTCTCAGAAATAGCATCTACTTAACTATTTAGATGAAATTGAAAGTGTTCTCGTAGGCCTACTATTCACTTTTGAAGAGTCGTTAATGTGCCTTTCGATTTCTGATTTAACACAAAATTATACAGAAACATTACGGATGTTATTTGTTAGATTGTCGGAAAAACATAAAGGGTGTATCTGCACGTTTTATGTTAATTTATTTATTAACTACGAATCAACGATTTGATTGTAAAGAAGTTGTTGGTAGAAAGTCTAAACTGAATGATTTTCTAAAATAAATGTCAAAATGCATATTAAATAAATAATATGTTTAAGAAAAGTACATTAAAGGCCTTGTGGAACAACTTATTGAATCCAATTGCCTCTATTATTTCAAAATTCTATACACTTAACATTGATTTTCAAAATTTAATTTGATTTAGACAATTTATTCAACACGACATTTAGATTATTTTTATGTTCTTTGACACGTTCTTGAAATGAACGACCAATTTGACTACTATATACATCAGTATAATAAACTTAAACGACCCTTAATTTTTTTTTTTTTTGAAAGAACTTCTCGATTTTTACAATAGGACGCCACTGTTTACAGGTGGGCATGTACAATCCTTGCACATGGTTTGTTAAGCAGTGTTTCTATTGCAGATTTCTAAACTGAGAATTACGGAATCATTCTATGTTATAATGTCAATGTCACCTACTTTATTGACACTTTACTGTTACTGACCTTAACGTGCAGTGAGTGTACTGTTTTAGAATATTTTGGCTTGTCAGTGCAGGTCGAAATTTGGTTTTCTCAATATTAATAAGGTGCATTTCTTTAACGCGATATCTTTCGACCGTGTTAACCTGTTTCGTTATAATTACTTAGTTTCGATAACCACCGATATTGCTAGGAAATCAAAAATGAGTTAAGGTTGAGCTTTTATTAACCTGAGGGCATTTCTTGTAAAATTAAGTACAAGATCTAGGTCCTGACAAGGAGTAGTTTCAAACAGGATATCCGGGAACTAATTGATTACCTGGTGTATTTTTTTAGTAGTGCTAAATATGTTAACAATGTTTAAAGTTCTCCAAGTAAAAGCATGTTTTATTTCGATCTTAACCAAAGATGTATTATACATAGACTAGGCATCCGCTACGCCGCACTGTAAGTAGATATGTCACGCGAAGAAAAAAAAGATAGAAAACGGAACAACAGTATCTCTATCTCCGTTGTCGTGTTTGCTCATTGGGTAACTGTGTACGGCATACGATAAGAGACCAATCAAATGTAATGCATGCTGGAAATGACAAGAGATAGACGCTGTTCCTTTATTGTCTGTCTCTATTGGCGCATCACATTTTTCATTAGCACACCTACTCCATGTACTCTTAACTCAGTGGACAATGTTTTTCGTACGTGATTCGGTTACCGTGGCCTACTGCCTCAACGTGTAATGTGTATGATAAATTGTTAAATGAAACTTTATAATCAAAAGAGACTTTAAGGTCGATTGATCGACATAAGTCGAAGATTGCATTAAATTGAGATACGCCTGACATCATCAGACTTACCTTGCAACTTAATTATTATCCAATGGCAATCTAACAGACTCAATTAGAACGGTTTAATGTTATCCAATTAACAATTTACGGATTACATATATGAAGCAGACGATTGTTTAAATTAATTGTATAAAATTGTATAATTGTTGCTCTGTTAAATGTCAAGGTTGGGTTAATTGAAGTGGTTTTTTGGCATTCCTAGAATTTCTGTAGAATGTACATAAGTACCTACCTAATTACTTTGTTATTCGATTATTATTATTATTATTATTATGTGATTGACTAATTAAAAATTTTAATTTATTACACCATACGATGTATCAATATTTTAATTTTTTTTTACTAATAGTTTTACTAAATATCATGAACGCTTTGTTAGTTAATCTTAGATAGAGAGAAAGAGGATTCAGTATAGAAATTTAAGAGTTATGTCAGTAACATACGATCGATGTAATAAACAAATACATGCACATATATATTTGTTTATATGTACTTACTTTCCATTTTCACCTCATCTGAATTGAACTTAAATTGCCGTGAGTGTGAGAGAGATATTGTCTAGGTAATGGTACATTGCAAACTACAGTTATCAATTATTACGGAATAATTTTCCCATCGACTACCAACTGTAGATATCATTGTATTTATTATGTCAGATGCCATTAGATTGTACGATGTTGTTCATTTATAACGGACGCTTCGCTTATAGAGGAAATTCGTATATAAGGGACTTTCATCTAATACGTCATCAAATGTTAAGTTGTCTGGAAAGTTTAACTCTGTAAATATGTAAAAGCTCTTCTTTTACCTACCAAAAATTGCACACAAGTTTCCTAATTTTCTGATTTTGATATTTTTAAGAGTCTTTCATTCATGCACACGAAATCTTTAAATAATTCCACTTTATAATATAAAATAACGTCCACTTTAAATGATCAATACTGTATCCATTCTAACAGTTCAATTAATTACAAAACTCTAATCATCTTTTCAGAATTTCTAAAGTAACCTATTGTATAGTTAGTTATGGTAGTATTCGATTCATAATTTCTATAATTTTTTTCCATTTGTTATTCTCTTGCTTTCACTTTCTGTTTCGTCTTAAAAAGCAAAATCAATTTGGTGAAATCATCGATTGATAAAGTATTGTAGTATTTTGAAGTAAAACAAGTGATTTATGATATTGGGGATGGGTAAACGCTAAAAATAAAAATACGAGTGTGGAAGTGGTGATGTAGTGGGTGGGGTGGTAATAGTGGGGATATATGTTGGGGGTGAGTAAAAAATATCATTAAGCTTAACGTTTACTCCACCCCCGACATCTATCTCACCCCAATGCCAATTCCTTTACCATTCTCACTCTTCTATCGAAACTATCTGATGCAGTTTGCGATTTCGAACTTGTTAGTTCTCATCAGAGCGCCATAAGCACAAATGACAGGTGACAGTTTATAACAATGCATAAAATGCCAATTTATTTACAACATAATCTCGTTTATTGTAAATGTTTATATAAAAATTTAGCATTGTTTTATATTTGCATCTACGTCATTCGTGTTTTACAAATTTAATTATCATTTTCATGTAAAGTAAAATTTTTACGTTAATGTTATCTAAACAACTTTTCATTTATTTGACACTGACAATGCTTTTTTGTCATTTTAGTAAATTATGCACTTAGTTCATTGTATAAATTACACTTTTCAACTCAGTAATTGTTTTGTCAAACTTTGGATTCTTCAGGAATCAGGAGTTTATAACTAAAACTTTAGCGTCTTCGCTGTGAAATAATCTAATCCTTGTAAGACAACTAAATCTGATTTATCTATTGTAAAAAAAAATGCCAATGTCGTAAGAACTGAAATACATCGGCGGAAGCTTTGATGCAACGTGTAACTAACTTAGGAGAGAAAAAAAAATTGTACTTGTTTCAGACCTACCGCTCATCTTTTAGGTAGGATCTGATCGTGCCGGCCGACCAGATGAAAAAATTCACTGTTGAGAAATCGGTTTGAACTGTAATAGCGTTAAGGTGCTTCCACACTATCTCCCAAAGAGATACTTACATAGATACTATTTTATAAAGTCACTAAAATAAATTTTATCTATTATTCTATCAAGAAATTTATTGGGTGCATGTTGTATTTGTTATTTTTAGATTAGATAACGAACTAAACATAGGTTATGCGGTAGTAGGTGTGGATTCGTGTAAATGCACACGTCCAAGCCTATACCATATAACCTACCTACGTAGTACGCTAGTATAAATATAAACAATTCCTCGTCAACCGTTCCTTAATGTCATCTTAACATAAACAGTACATGGTCGCATGATTAATTAAACACAACAATACAAATACTTATGATGTCATTATCGCGTTGGTATACATACACATTGAAGATAAATACAAGATATTTTTGAAAATTTAGAAGCTCAAAAACACCATGCGATGTGCAACAAATTTTTGTAATACGAAATTATATTTTCCTTGACGTAGTCGTATGGATTGTGTAATTATTTCCAAATTTGGAAACCCCGTTTGACCCCCATAACAGCTGAATTTTCAAAAACGCTTCCTGTGTCAGTTCTATTACATATAAGTACTCTGTGAGATATTCTAGAATCATTTCAGTCTTAAATCATGCGTTTACTTTATATTTTTAATTTCCATTTTACTACCCTAGGGGTGGCACATAGACAAAAATAATAATAAGAATATCTCTACTAAGACGCGACGCGACGGCTCGACCGGGCTCGACTAAATAAATTCGTTGATCGTTGACCACTATCTCGTGCGTTCTTAAACTGCGCACGTCCAATGTATGCTTTGCAGTATTCATATTATGTACTTATTTCACATGTAGTACGGATGCAGCTTTAAAGATGGCTCATCGTGGAGGAGCTGAACTGGTGAAAGCGAATCAAAGAAATCGTGAGATGTAACAGTTTGTAACAGCCTTGACGTTCGTGACTGTCGTAATTGGTTCACAAAAGTATGAGTCAAGGACGACTTTTTGTCTTACATTATGCGCTATTACATGTAACGTTTCTCGCTATGGGAAAGAAGATGGATGCATTTGCTTATCTGTTTAGCACGGCTCGGCGCGGCGCGGTGCGGCGCGGGCTTGAGCACTTGGCGGGTCACCGTTCGAGAACACTGGGGCAATCGCAATTCGTATTTTATTTATTAAATAGAAGGCAACCTTCGGCTAATGTAAATACATACTACGTAATAGTAGGTACTGGAACGATATTAAACAAAGGAAGAGTACATTAATTTATTTATTACACGTACGAGGTACACTCCTTAAATAAATAGATTATTGGAGAATATTTAGTGGATTTGAAGTCGATATTGTTGAAAATTTGAAACAGGATCTTGTACAGGATAACGTACAGGATCACTCATGTGTCTACGGCCAATAGGCTCATACTGTTTAGTTGAACTTTGGTACACATAAGATGTTCTGTGACCTTCCGGGGAAAAATTAGAAAATTAAACAACAAAAAGGTGTTCCAAACTGTATCGAGTGGCATATCAAATAAAAGGGCTTATCGTGAAGGTCTCAAGTAGGATGTGTTGTTAGGAGGCTAAAATAAATACAGCAAAAAAATACCTACTGAAATTTAGTAAATTCTAAAATTTAAAAAAATATATATCTAATCGAATTGGTTGTCATGTAGCTCTATACATTTTTATCCAGTACTAGCAAAAAAATTTTTATAGTTTTTTTTTTGTAAAAAAAAAGATTCCAAAAAATAGTTGATATTAATGACAAATAAAACAGTGAATCGAATAACATGAGATTCATTATGTTTCCATTTATTCTTCTGTATTATCATTACGAGGTTTATCATTAAAAATAATAATTAAATATTATTAATAACAATAAATTAGTGTTATTAGCAATGAAACATTGATATTAGTAATTAATTATTACACCCTCATAAACTTCTGAAGGATAATTCATAAAATTACTCTTTATTATACCGGGAAATTATTCGTGTGGACCTCCCGTGTTTGGGATAATATCTCGGACTTGATTAAACTTGAAAAGGTTCGCGGAGAAGGTCATTTGTGCCAATTTTTAACAGTAAAGATTATTTTCAAAATCCTTAAGGATAATACATCCATCATGTTTGAAAATCAGTCTAAATTCCTTAATGGTGAATGCCCCAGACATTTCCCATATTTTTTCTAATGTCGTAGAAGAACGTGCCATAGATGATTTGTGGAAGATAAATATTGTGTAATATAGATACGTAGGTTACACCTATGTGTCTATGGAAGTTCAGTGCCTACTTCGATACTGTTACACAATCTGAATTTCTATCGCCTCGTTTAGACCATAATTCGAGTCACGATTTGCTTTAAAAGACAATTTTAAAATGTAGTTTGTCATAACGTAGATTGAATGTACGTATTTTATTTATTTATAA
Organism: Agrilus cyanescens; assembly: GCA_947389935.1. NCBI lineage: Eukaryota > Metazoa > Arthropoda > Insecta > Coleoptera > Buprestidae > Agrilus > Agrilus cyanescens. The sequence goes on from OX376709.1 coordinate 4,441,974, forward strand.
TGCAAGGTAAGGAATAAATCAGACAGCAGCGGCAGTCGCATTTAAAACACAAATTATCAATGCAAATATTTTAGAATGCCGACCGTTTTGCCCAACCTTAACACTATGTTCTATTAACGTAAACAATGAATGTTATTTTGTTCAGGTAAAATTCCGCTTTTTTCCATTATATTGTTTTATTATTCATATTTTCCATTTTATTAGTTACTAATACCGTTTTCTTTTATTATTCCTGATCAGTTTTTCTCATAACAGTTTAATTTTCATTTCACTGAAATAAGTTGGAAAAGAGAATCCATTTTTTTTTTTTATAGACTTTTAGTCCTTAAAAGGGTCTCCTTAATGTAGGAATCTACTTTCGAAGTCAGTAATAAAGGTCTTTCTGTACCGTTTACAACGCAAATATCGGGAATAAAGGAAGGAATAATGTAGTGAATCGATTCATCATCAATCGCTTTTCCACCAAGAATCTGTCGTTCTGAAAATGTATGAAGCCAAGAATAGACGTTCAAATATTAAATTCTACAATACGCTTTAAAACTCCTGAGCTCAAGGTTGACAAATTAACTGATGCTTGCTTATATAACATCGACAATGTACGTTTATTATAATTTATAATAAGAACTTCAAATTGGGGAGAGGCTAAAATTATAAAATAAAATGCACACATATTAGGTAGGGACACTGTAGAAGGTTAAGAAAATTTTAATATCAACTTGAAGAAGTACACAAGTATCGATGAAACTTATAAAGAAATTTCGCTAATTATGTACAATAGCTAAGTCCCTTGCGATTTTCTTGAAAAAAAAGTATGTTGTAGAGTTCGTCACGCTGATCAAGAATATAATAATATGTTGGGCGCGGAAACCACCCCTTCATGGTATTTTTGAGCTTCTTCATTTCGTGTATTTGTCTTCCATGTCTATTGTAAATCGCGATTAGTAAGTAGTAGTGGTTTGTTGATTTATTCGAATATTGAGATCGTGTAGTGTTTATTGTTGTAGACTAGATACGGAATTATTTATAGTCTTTATCTATAGGTGATACATGATACTGCTTGTTTGTTTAAACTTTGAAAGCGGTTATTCTTAGTGTGTTACGAATACAAATGTTGGGAAAGGGTGAGGGATATGTAAATGTAAACACACCCATCCTGAACCGTAACCTATTGCAATACACACGGAAGTACCTATTACGACAGTTATTTGTATTTTATGACAACTTCATACTGGTTTAGAGCTTCAAAAAATACAAAAAAATGTCGTAATACACCAGTGTATTGCAATAGGTTACGGTTCAGGATGGGTGTCTTTACATTTACACACTTACATACTTAAGTGTTATGATAAATAACATTTTTAGATTATTATTATGTAGCAATGTACTGTGTGGGTAGAGAACTGTTTGCTGGCAATTAGGCATTGAAACGTACCCATACGGAGTGAAAAAAAAAACTTTATTGGAAAGTTGAAGTAGCACCGTTATTTTCATTATTTATCTCGTATGAGAAGCCCTGTTACCTGGTTACATAGCTTAATAACATTTTGGGAAGAACTGACTACGCTCTCTGGGAGAGGGGGTACGAGACGGAAGTGTCCAACAACTGACTACACCCATAGATTGCACAAAAATCATAATTTCAGAATTTTTTATTACGCATATTATTCTTAATAAAATCGAAAGGTTTTCTCAATCCATTCATTCCCCTTGATAAATCTGCTTACCTATGTATTATGTTATTTATATAAATTATGTTGAATAATTTATAAAATTTATTTTGGTTGTTTACTCTGACTGTAAAAGAATGAATGACCGAATATGAATTCTGCTGCAATAATAATACACTTAATGTCTTAGTTTTCGAACAACAATTATGTATATTAATTAGCCGATGCCGTTACCGTTTTGAAACAAATAACAGTGGAATTTTTGAGTAGGAAAGTGAGTGACCTTCTAAAAATACGATTCCTTTTAGTCAACAAACTGAGAGGCAAAAAATCCAATTTCCGTTATTTCACATCTCACAAAATGTTATTGCATACATTCCAATGCAACTTCGTTAGAATTATGCATTTTAATTAGATGCCTGAATTCATTTTATCTCACAACAAAAAATACATGGGTAATTAATGCATTCTTAAACCATGTTAATTGATCATTTAAAATTAATATACATATTTAGATACATAGATTTTGTTTTTTGGTCCCAATGTTGCAATCGTCGTAAGATCAGCCCTATGTTAAGATTCTTTATCACTGTCCAGTGGGGGTATACTTTAAGCCATCATAAATTAAATAAATTATAACTATATGGTTATATAAAACCCCTGACAGTTATTGGGGCCAAATGAAAAGAAAAATGGTTACCTGAGGTGCTGCAAGAAAATTAATTTTATAATCATAACCATTAGAATATTTTAAATATTACATGCATAACAGATAAAGTGTAATATGATACAGTAAATGTCCTGATGAAATGCTCTTGTCGGCATGTTTTAAAACAATGGACCACCTTCTGGGATGTCCTTTCACCATATACTTCTCTATGGATAGTAGCGAAGATTTAGCAATTGTCCAATGCCAAACAAGTCGCATTCCGTAGATAGGTAACTTATACAATAGTGGAACCATCATAGAGTCAATATTATTGTTGTTCCATTTAGCTGATTTTGAAACTCAGACTATATTTAAGGGTGTATTCTTGTTTACGTAATGAAATTTTACCTGCAAAAAAAAAAAAAAAAACTGTCGTCATATTTCCGTTTGTATTGAAATAGGTTGCGGTTCAGGATGTGCGTCTTTACATTTACATACCCCTCTCCCTTTCCTAACATTTGTATTCGTAACACAGTAAGAATAACCGCTTTCAAAGTTTAAACAAACAAACAGTATCATGTATCACCCATAGATAAAGATTATAAATAATTCCGTATCTAATCTACAAGAATAAACACTACACAATCTCAATATTGGAATAAATCAACAAACCACTACTACTAATCGCGTTTTATTTAATAGACATGGAAAACATATACACGAAATGAAGAAGCTCAAAAATACCATAAGGGGTGGTTTCTGCGCCCAACAGGGGGTAAGCTAATGTACATATGTAATTACCAAATGATCTGTGGTTGGGTGGTTTTTAGAAGTAAAAGTATTTGAGAACGAACGTTCAAAATGTTGTGGTCATTGTTTTTTTTTTTTTTTTGATCAAAAAGCATTTTAGATCATTGAACTTTACGTGTTACTTATATAACTTTACGTAATATATGAACATTGTGATATATTTTATATGATTCAAGAATTGAAATTACAAAAATTTAAGTCAATGCGACTTATTTTTTTACCTGTTCATTTCGCAAGTTATCCAAGTAGAAAGAGCCGGTAACATCGCGACAATTCTCGAAGAAGGCTGGTAAAAGTGAACAAGCCTTCTGGATTGTCAAAACTGATTGATATCTATGCATATTGAGGTTAAAAGCTAGACAGATCATGAATTTGCAGTAAGGAATATTTGTAGTAATTGTTCACGTCGAAATGTTATGTAACGACGCTTTATAGGACATCCATCCTTTAATAGATACACTTACAATATTTTTTATCTAATGTTGCAAATAATATTTTATTTAAAGTTAATCAATAGTTTATATCAAGAGAAAACGGTTGTAATTATTATGATCATAATTAAATTTTAATGCGATACGTATTAGACAGACGCTTTCGATTTTCCTATGATGCTCTATGGGATTCACAACTACTTAAAAATTTCATCAAGTTTTAGAAGAATTTTAGTTACTAAAATGGTAAATTAAAAAAAAACCACCCTGAATCTCACATCGCTTGTCGGTTTCATGTAATAATAAAAAAAAATTAAAAAATGTTTTGACATCGAAAATCGAAACATTAACACTTGGTTCACTTGCATATTGCCTTGAAGTTTTTGTATCATTCCGGTGTGTCGAAATAAAAAAATCAATATGAGTATAATCTGCTCTAGTAGGTTACGTATTAAGTATACACTTTGGTATCGTGGGAGTACGATTAAAAAGATTGATTACAATAATTGGTTGAATAGCCTTGTTACACTCTCTGCGAATTATTCTTACTCGCCACTCTCACTTTTCACCGCGATCATAAAATTACAAACCCAACATATAATTGTACCACTTTTAAATGACGCTGCTGATCAGGTTGATGCGATTTAAGAAAACCTAAAAGCGACTGTTGCATTTTTTTTTTTTTTTAATATTATTGCAAAAAAAAGTGAAACTAAACGAAATGTGAACATGCGAAAAGTACCTACACATAAAAGAGTTTACAAAATTAATAAAAAGTGGGTCCTCATTATTCTCCACGACCACCCACTACGATGGTCAATGGCTCTTGGTTCTTGAGGGAGATTAATGGAAATGAATATGCATGGGTTGCCAAAAAGACTTTGTCTAAACGCAAATTGTGTCGAAAATTAAGATTAAGATAGTATATAGTACCGGTAGACTCGAGAATGGTTTGAATGTTTTAGAATGTTTGATATTTTACAAGAACAACCTGAAGCGTTGGAGAATGATTTTAGATACTTATTCTAGAATATGTATTTATAAATTTCAGATGATTTAGAATTTTCAAAAAATTTCTAGAATGTTCCAAAATAATCTAGAAAATTCCAACAAAATTATTTACAATTTTCGAGAATGATGTTAAAATGTTCCAATAGATTATAAAATGTTCTACAACAGTGTACTACTTATCATCTAAAATGTTTAAGAATGAGTTATATGTCCCAAAACTTTTGAAATTATTTTAGAATGTTTCCAAATATTAGAGAATTATGTAGTCCCTTTTAAAAAAATAATTATCCCCTTGGACGAAATTTCTCTCCAGAATGTCATCTCTCTTTTAGACATACAACTCCTTTGTACAAACACTTTTTCAAGCTTCTGCAAGTGTCCATCTAAGGTAAATTCTAGCGTATTTAAGAATATTTTAAGTATTCGAATGTATGACGACATGGTTGTACATTGCAACAGCCCCAGTATTAGATTTTTACCCCACTTTCCCTTTTATAAAATATATTATTATAAATAACGTAGACACTTATTTGTATTTTCTTTCACACGTTGTATAATTTGTTTTTTTGCTGTGTAAAACCTTCAAATTAACGGTGTACTTACATTAGCACTTGTTTGATTCATTACAATTTCTAAATACATAGTTCGTTTGTCTATTTCGTTTCAAAACAATTTAACCTGAATTCTTGTGTTGTGAAGTGCAAAAGGTATCTGCTACTGCGCAACCGAAAGTTTCGATTACGGTTTTTTTTTTGCATTTGCTGTTATTATTTTACATTTTCGTGCAAAAATCGTTACCTGTCCGGTGCGTTTTACGTTTTGCGTACGCAATCTTGCGTACAGTGTACGCTGTAAAGGATATTTACAAACTGCAATCCTCACGGAAGGAGACGGGGTCAAAAATGCGTTCGAGTCATTTTATTTTCTTATTATTTTCAGCAAATCCTTTCATTTGATACCCATATCACGAAAATTAGCAAAAAATAACTATTCCGCCATCTTAGACCGTCCGCCATGTTGAATTTAGAGTAAATTCATTTTATTTTCTTATTCTTCTCAGCAAATCCTTTCATTTGATACCCATATCACAAAAATGAGCAAAAAATAACTATTCCGCCATCTTAGACCGTCCGCCATGTTGAATTTAGAGTAAATTTATTTTATTTTCTTATTCTTCTCAGCAAATCCTTTCATTTGATACCCATTTCATGGAAGTGAGCAAAAGATAGCTATTCCGCCATCTTAGACCGTTCGCCATATTGGATTTAGATTAAATTCACTTTATTTTCTTATTCTTTTCAGCAAATCCTTTCATTTGATACCCATATCACGAAAATGAGCAAAAAATAACTATTCCGCCATCTTAGACCGTCCGCCATATTGAATTTAGAATGACATAACTTAGCTTACCATGCATTCTCAATTTAGCTAAACGTGTCTGCAAAATTTCATCTCAATCGGTTCAGGATAACTACTTTAAAATTCAGTTGCAAGATTTGCAAGTTAAATAAAAGCTTTTTAAAACAAGGCCAGTCAGCTTGCGCGTGACGTCATTGTTAGTGGTCAATGTACGGAACCCTAGGTAAGGGATTTATCCATAGAGAAGTGCTGTTCTGGACTTTTTTGTAACAGTTTTCCTTCACGTAAGCACTGAAAGGTCAAAAAAGACATTTTGAAAAACTAACAAATTGCTTCCTTTTCTGTTTTGAGGAAACTAAAATTGGAACTGCTACAGAGAGAATGGATGAGGAAATGTTAGGACATTTTATTTTTCGTAATTAATGTTTCACCAATAAAATTTATTGGCTCTTCGTTTTAAATATCCAAAGGTAAAGACATGACAATTAATAGTCGGAAGAATAATAATGCATGTCTACAACTTGCTTTGTTGTTATAAAAAGTTGCTCTATTTAATATTTGTTTGAGATGTGACATAGCGTTAAATGCGTATCAGTGATAGTTATCGGCGAAGGTACCTTCTCTGAATAACGTCTTGCTCCTGTTACTTCCATTCCTATTTGCGTTACCGGGAGCATATTTCCGGGGTTAATGTCCCTGATGAGTTTTGGTTGACGTCGTATTCACTTATAAATCATAATAATAATCGTTGCGCTAGATAAGGCATTGTAAAATTACAACCTTTCACTGTACCACGGAAATTGTTTTCGCATTATCATAAAACTTATTTGTACACAATACGTTATTTTTAACATTTACAATCTCCAAAGAGTTACACTGGTCTTGCGGTAGACCAGCGGCGACTCTTCAGCTTTATGCGGGAGCGGTTTGATTCCTATTAAAAAAAACAAAAGTTTATGATATAACTCGAAAGAGCATGATCTTTTTTTGTATCTCTTATAGAAACATCGAAATTGGACCACCCTGTACAATGTCGTCTATGTGTATTGTGCTATACAATTACATTTATGTGTCTGTATGTGTTAGTGCGGCACAAGACCAATTTCATAACTTTTCCAGCACTATATTCTTATAATACGTACAACTGTCCATAAGTATATAATTCGTACTCTACAGGTATGTTGTTTCGTAATGTGCAAGAATGCTAGCAGTAGCCGTAGCAACACGAAATTATTTATTCGATTCTTTCAAAAATATTCTGTTTTAGTTTAATATCTATAAGTAATGTATCTATATCAAGTCAAAAATGTTAACATTTTGGCGAAATATTCACTTTATCAATGCAAGAATCTAACCTAACCTAACTTAAACTGAGCCTTTAACTTAACCGAACCTCATTCCATTCTATTTACGTCGCTGGTATTTTATGGTCATCTAATCAACATTTCACTTTTTGGGAGTCGACTAATCGTACGCCTGCCTCAGTTGTTAGCACTCGTCAGCAATAAAATCGTCTCAGTTGGTAGTGTTTCGAAGGGGGGTCACCTCAGTTGGTGGTGTTCCGAAGGGGGAGATCGCCTCAGTTGGTAGTGTTTCGATGGGAATATTGTCTCCGTTGGCAGTGTTTTGAAGGGTGGTGGTCTAAATTAGTAGTGTTTCGAAGGGAATATCTTCTCAGTTGATAGTTTTTCGAAGAGGGATTGCCTCAGTTGGTAGTGTCTAGAAAGGTGTTCCCTAAGTTGTTTGTACTCGTCAGCAATAAAATCGTCTCAGTTGGGAGTGTTTTGAAGGGGGATCGCCTCAGTTGGTAGTGTTTTGAAGGGGGGATCGTCTAAGTTGGTAGTGTTTTGAAGGGGATCCCCTAAGTTGGTAGTATTTCGAAGATGGTGGCCTCAGTTGGTAGTGTTTCGAAAGGTGTTCCCTAAGTTGTTTGTACTCGTCAGCAATAAATTCGTCTCAGTTGGGAGTGTTTTGAAGGGGGATCGCCACAGTCGGTAGTGTTTCGAAGAAAGTGTCGCCTCAGTTGGTAGTGTTTTGAAGGGGGGATCGTCTAAGTTGGTAATGTTTCGAAGAAGGTGGCCTCAGTAGGTAGTGTTTCGAAGAGGTTTCGCCTCAGTTGCTAGTGTTTTGAAGGAAGTATCGCCTCAGTTGGTAGTGTTTTGAAGGGAATATCGTCTCCGTTGGTAGTGTTTCGAAGCAGGTCGCCTCAGTTGGTAGTGTTTTGAGGGGAATATCGTCTCCGTTGGTAGTGTTTCGAAGAAGGTGGCCTCAGTTGGTAGTGTTTCGAAAGGTGTTGCCTAAGTTGTTTGCACTCGTCAGCAATAAAATCGTCTCAGTTGGGAGTGTTTCGAAGGGATGTCGCCTCAGTTGGTAGTGTTTCGAAGGAAGTATCGCCTCAGTTGGTAGTGTTTTGAAGTGGGATCCCCTAAGTTGGTAGTGTTTCGAGGAAGGTGGCCTCAGTTGATAGTGTTTCGGAAGGTGTTCCCTAAGTTGTTTGCACTCGTCAGCAATAAAATCGTCTCAGTTGGCAGTGTTTTGAAGGGGTATCCCCCCAGTTGGTAGTGTTTCAAAGGGAATATCGTCTCAGTTGGTAGTGTTTCGAAGGGTGGTGGCCTAAATCGGTAGTGTTAAGAAGAAAGTATCGCCTCAGTTGGTAGTGTTTCGAAAGGGGGAATCGCCTCAGTTGGTAGTTATACATACCCATTTGAATTTAAACTCGTTCTATTTTTTCTTTTTAACTGGTCCACTGCAAATGCATCCGTCTTTCCCGTTTTTTAATTTTTTTGAAGTCCTTGTATGCTGTACTTGTATGGACTATCGAAATGCATAAGTTCCATTCAGCCATTACGAAATGATTTTGTTTTATGGTAATTAAAATAATTTAACGAGTACAAAGCTTAACACCTTAGCACTGACAGGCTGTTGGGTTTGATTAATGCATCTCCGGTGTATTTCAAGATTAATGTCTGTTTTATGAAAATCCTCGCAACAAATATCTGGAGGCGTTCTACACATCTAAACACTGTTTGATCTGTATGAAAGAAATTTTTATAAATCAAAAGTCGTTATAACATATTGCTTTGATAAATAACACCTGTTGCTGAAGTAGATGATGATAAATGTGCGATATGGAAAGAGTGACGTTCGGTTAAGTTGTCAGTCACCACAGTGTGACGTAGGATGGATGGTGTCCTTTGGCATATCCGTTAAAGACTTTTATGGAAAAAAAAAAAAACAATTTGAACTTATGTTTTTCTGCTCTTTTATATTTTTGTTTAATTAGTATTATCATTTTTAAACAAAGCAAATGAGATTTTAAATGAAAATTTTAATCTGCACATTCCAACTTCATGAAAATTCCCTCAATCTAATACATATAACGATAAATATAGACCATGTATTTGCAACAAGATAATGATTTAGGGTTAGGGCAATTGTGGGTCTAATGTAAACACTTCAGTGGTGGCATTTACGTCGCAATTTCAATAAATTTTAATATTCTACCATTCTTCTGGGCTTTAATAATTCTAATAACATGAATTAATCTTAAGGAGAGAGAATTTTTTGCTTATTAATACCGATTTCGTGCCTAGAATTATTTGTTAAGGATGAAAGCAGAATAAAATGTAACTTCCAAGTTTCAATGTAACATTTTATGGGAAAACAACAGATCTAGGTCACTTAAAATACATATATTATTGATTCTCAAGCAAACTTTCTTACTTGAAAACACAGTAGATTTTAATACAGGTCGTTTTGAACCATTTTTATACAAAATCGAAATGAATAAAAAAAATAATAAATTTTGGGATTCTCGTTCTCTGTAACCGAGTTATATCACTGTAACCATTTGTAATTTGTGATGTAATCTATCAGTTTGAAATTTTGAGAAGTTTTAAAGCCTTGTCTTACATGTAGTGGGTACCTACTTGGTTACTTATATATAATTTCTAGCTCGGCTGTTCTTACATAATTGTGTAGAAATCGAACATTTGATAGGTTGACCGTGTTGTCGAACAGTCCGTGCAAGAAATATTATTATGTACATTATATACACATACACGTACAATTAGACAAACATAAATATATATATAAGTTTGTTTGTATGTATGTATACAAACGCCTGCATTGAACGGCCTTGCCAAAGTCATCGGCTACCGCATACATTTACTTTACCCGTCTCGATTTTGCGGTGGATTAGATGCTAGCGAAAGGCAGGCGTGTCCATTCACCAGGTACACGCTGTACCAGTGGCGGTCGGTTATAAGGTGCGCTGGTGCGTGCGCACTATAGACAATAGACGTGCTTCAGTGCGATACGAAACAGCGAACGCGTTTTATTACTATTGACCCCTCCAAAATTAGGAAAGGTAGTGGGAGAATCGTAGACGAATGACGTGCGCAGTTTAAGAACGCACGCGAGTCTGTAGTTTGTTTGATATAGGTATATTTTCCTATATCGCTGTTACTAATGATTAATTTCTAATAAAATACCTCGAATAACTTTTGAAAAAATGTAACAGATCTTTTTTTATACAAAAATATGTCTCTATTTCTATTATTAAATAAACTATGTAATATAATATAAGTAAGTAGGTATTTAATTAGATTTATTTATTGCACATCTTTATAAAAATGAAAAGCAGAAAAGCACGTAAAATAGAAAGTAGCAAAAGTTGAAGCATTTATGTAAGTTCTTCATTGAATCTGCACTGGCAGAATTATTTCCGTTGCAATTGCACGAGTGTGGGTGTAAACCTCTGGTCAGTAACTGCATCTCTATGGAAACGCACTAGTGACCTTTGGAGTACGAGAATTAACCGAGTTGTTAATATCATTTTCTTTATATCGAAAGGCCATTGTGTAATGTGTACGATATCGAGAAATTGTATGTAATTCACTCCTTTTAGCATGTTATTATTGAAACCTTATTACATATTATCTATAATATGTAATAAAAAAAAATGTATTACAGGTACATAGTGAAAGGTGTAAAAAGCAATACAATTGTATAATACTATGTATTATCTGTGCAAACGAGGCAAATAATTAACTTAAATATTTGGAAATTTAAACGTTTTTGTTTTCTTTTAATAAACGCAGAAAAGTATCTAGGGTTACTTTTAATACAACCAATATAGTTACCTCTTGGGCAACGGATGATTGCACGCAGTGGTCAGAAAAATTTTCAGGAAAATTGCAATTTTGTAATGTCGTACTTGTTTTTCTTAACTATTTTTATTTTGTAAATTTCAGTTTAATCATTTATTAGATATAATAAGATTTTGATTTTTGATGACATTTACAAATAAATGCTTAATACACTTCAATGTGTGCAATTTTGCATTGTGTACACAATTTGATAAACGTATAATCAGAATAGTTTGCGTAGTTGCTTTTATCTTAGTAATTTTTTTAAAGCCATCCACTTTAATTAAATGAAAACAGATATAATCTGATAAAATAAGATACTAAATTCCAATTAAAATTTATTATAATATGTAGGTATTGTTTATAACATCACATTGTCAAGTTTTCCATTTTAAAGATAATATTGAACGTTTTGTAAACACAATAAGCTCATTTACAATATTAAAATCACAAAGAAAAAAAGATTTTTGATGTTCATTTTACGCTAATACCCCCCATGAATGTATTATTTGAATAAAATCCATGTAATGGCAACGAATTATTTGTAAAAACGAGTTATTTCGTAGCCTAGAGTACAAGGCCTAAGATATTAGGTGTGACGTCATTCATCCAGGCCAATGTAGGTAACCGTTTTTGTCAAGTAACCAAAGGATTTATCGTGCAATAATTTTTTTTGATCGCAGATTCTTGTAGAGGTCGATCATTTATTTAATGTTTTAATCTCTTTTGAGAACATTACGTATTTTGATATCATTATCGCGATAAAAGTAAGAAACTGACACCTTCAAATGTAACGGAATACAATGCTTGACGTAATCTTAAAATCATCTTTTTTAATAAGCATTTGCCAAGTCAAAAACTACCGTTACTGAATAGAAAGTGAATGTCCAAATCTTTGATTAGTAGCATGACATCTCTATCTGTTTCATATACGTCTTTAAAAATTTCGAAAGAATTACTTATACACCGAAGGAATAAAAAAAAAAAAAAACGAACGAATACGAACTGCAACATTACTTTGCACAATCTCCATTTGCTTTGCATTGTTTACGAACACATAATAAATTCTACTTTTAAGTTGTGTTACGTTAACAGTAATTAAGTATATCGTTGTTATAAAAAAACTAGATATATATACATATATATATATAAGTTTTTTTTTTTGCGTTCGTTTTTGGGGTACTCCCATGTATTCAGATCTTATCGATTCATTTCATGCATGGGAACTGATTAGGATCTGGTAGAAATTAACCGAGAAGTAGTAGAGAAGGTAATATGATTTAATTACAATCACAATTCCAATATCATTATTGGCACTGCATTTGATGAACAAATTCACTTTCGATCTTTCAGCAGAGCCCACAATCGTTTCTCAAATTGCATCACAATATTTTGCAGCGGACGGTTTGTTCCCTCTATTAAATACAGGGTGTTTCATTTTAAATAACGTCCCTAATATATCTCGTCACGACTCAAAAAGAACCTTCTTAGTTTCTAATATATTTTTTTATATATTTATTTATTTTAATATTGGGTGCTTGTTGTATTTGTTATTTTTAGATTAGATAACGAGCCATAGGTTATGCGGTAGTAGGTGTGGGTTCCACGCATAACCTACTCGTAGTACGCTAGTATAAATATAAACAATTCCTCCTCAAACGTTCCTTAATCTCATAAAAAGTACATGGTCGCATGATTAATTAAACACAACAATACATGTACTAATGATGTCATTATCGCGTTGGTACTCATTCACATTGAAGATAAATTTAAAAGTTCCATAGATTCTACCGAAAAATAAAAACACAAAATTTTCAGTCAACCAAATTTTTTTATTCGTAAATCCAATCGGTAGGTAGGTACTGTTTTGTACTGATAGTGCAGTAAAAATTGAATTTTCAACTACATTTGAGTTCAAGATAATAATTAGCATAATTATTGCAAAAATAATATAAGATCTGACAATATAGCAATTAATTGCATTGCTCGCAAAATTTAACGTTTTACACAACATAAGCACGTAATAAATAAATTAATTCATATATCCAAGATTTTTTTTTACATAAAAACCAATAAATACTTCGGTATCTTTTAGAATGCACGTGTAGCATTCCTATCGCTAAATGACTAAAGTCCTTCGGTGCATTATCAGTAAAATAACCTTGACCGTGCTGATAACGAATTGTTGCAACAAGCAGTTTATTTTTTATTATTCCATTGAGAAAGTGCAACAGACTCTCCCGATAATTTAAATAATTAGAAGTTGCATGCTTACAAGATTAAAAAACTTTATTTCTTCGTGATCACGGGTCAGTGAAACTAATTGAAAAGCAAATAAAATTAATTTTACTTAATAACACAAAGAAACTGTTTAATGTAATTAAATTATTCTTAATTACTTTATTTAAGTGTACAAATTCGATAATAATACAGAAGAATTGATAGGATTTGGCTCGTTTCTAGAGGCGTGGCAAAAGTTGTAATTTTATTAATTAATATGTAATACGAAAATCTACTTTTTACACAAAAAAAAAGGTTATTATCGATATTCATTAGGTATAAAATATAAACCAGAAATATGCAGTTATTAGCGAGATATTTGCATCTAAAGATTCTCTGATAACGTTACACAATATCTTTCCTGTATATAGTACAAATAGACTCGACGAACGCGCCAAAGTGAGCGCAATGTACCGTAGTAGAGATAGAGAAAGAGAATGAATGTGATCTTGGCGCCGAGTATCTACCCGAAAGAAGATGCAATTTTTAATGACGATCGAAAGATCATAACCTTTACAACTTTGTGTTACGCCTCCGGTATTTGGAGTATAAAAGTCTGCTTTGTAATTAACTGTTGTAATTATTATAGTTATTATATTGAGCGTCTTATAAAGGTAAAAGAAACCAAAAAAAAGTTGATGGTTATGCTAGACGAGTCTGTATGCCTCTGATGAAATCTCTGACCTCATTACATTATTTAGAAAAATGTTCATGTAGTACCTACTTATCGATAGGTAGATATGTGTTAGATACTTAAGATGAAAAAAAAAATACGTAAAATCAATCAATTAAGAGAGCAGACAGACATTCATTCGGGTTTGAAAGGTATTAACTTGTTACATACGTTGTAGGACGGCGAAATTAAACACGTAAAACGTAAGTGCGATCAATGCGTTTCGAAATTTCCGAGTAGTAACCTTCAATATTGCGCGAGGCAAGATTTGAACCCGATTGCGTATGAAGAGAGAACAAAAGAAGAAAGAACGTACCTATCTACACTTATGCGTGTTGTTGAGATTGTTTGTTTTGATCCGGCGACCTTCCTGAGGCTACCCCAAAAGATTTCGTTCTACTGACCTTCGATAGCTACCTTTGCCTGCCCATATAATAATGGGCTCACCAGGCATTCCTAAGAGAGCCATGATCTTTCGCACGACCGGAACGAACAACATTTTAGCCCCTCCACCAACAACAACTACATCAGAAGCTAGTTGTTGATATTTGTTGTTGTGGACATCCAGAATACGAAAAAATGCAAATGAACTTTTGCTGGACATTCTCTTCATTGTCTTCGTCAGGCCATCAAGAACTGAACAGCTAAAATGATTAAGACTTTCACAAATTGAACTACGCATATTCTCAACCGGATAACAGCCCTAAAAGCCTCAAATTTTTCCCAATCCAACCCTAATAAGAGGAGAGTAACCGAAGCTTCTGGACAACTGGAGAAACCAAAAGTTACTATTTACTATATAAATTGACATAAAACCAGACACACAGTTACAGGTTTTCTGTACATCAAATCAAAGAACTCTCAAATGATTCTTCCAAAAGCCAGCTCAGATTTGCCAAAATGGGAACGCTGAAACGTCAAGAAATTTCAAATTTCAAAACATCGTCCTATATTTTCTATATACTTACATCAACCATACCTGCCATAAAATCAAAGAAATCGAAATAGAATCTACGAAAACCAAGCTCAGTTCTGGAATCTGGAAGAAATTATTAGTTGCAAAAGTCTGAAAGTGATCGTTATCCAACTTTACTAAGAGAAGAGTTACCATCAATTCATCCGAATATTGGAGAAATTTGCAATCAAACATTATTGCTTACTGTCACAATGGTCATGTTTCAGTCGGAACAGAAATCTAATTTTCCACGAATGAACCACGACATCAACGCCGAACTGATTCCATGAAAAGCCAACTCAATACTGCTACGAGAACAGTTCCATGAAATTGGGTGTTAACTAGACTACACTATGAATACCGAAACTTTAAGGAATTTCGCATATCGGTGTAGTTTAGGACTTGTTCCCTATTTGACAAGAGTCATGGAAACCGGAAATGGATTATCCTTAATGTTACTCTACTGAAAAGAGCTTGCCAGATTATCTGAAGGATCGAAAAACTTAGAAACGAAGATATTTGACATTAATTTTTCGATGTAGACATCAGGCCTCCATTCCAGGATTCCTTGTATTATCTATGAAGTCAAACTAAAGAACGAAAAACTAATTTTTAAAAAAATCATCAACTAAGAATTTCACAAAAAACGAAGAAGCCTATAATCCAAAAAAAAAAAAAACTAATCACAATTATTATTCTTCAGTCTGTTCAGAAATCTGGACATCATCCCAAGCTTTCCGTTGGGAATGCCGAAACTAAAGAATTTTGCAAATTAGTGCGATTTAGTACTCGAGAATTTATTGTTTTCAATTTGACAGGAGTCATGAATCTTAATCTACCTCTACTAAAAAAAAAAAACTCAAAAAGAAGCATTTTGTCTGTTGACATTTCTCATTGTTAGTTGATACAGAGATGAGGTCACCATTCCAAGTTCTCTACGCATTAACCATGACATCAAAACAAGGAACGTTGAAAAGATGATTCTACTGAAAGCCAGACTCAATCTGGAATGTCGATATTTCAAATGGTGTAGTTAGGTTAGGCATATGAATATTTTTTTTGGAGTTTACTCCTTAAGAATCAATATAAGGCCTGAACGCAACGGAAGTAAGCGTTACGGAACTAGCGCTGCCACTTCCATAGATATGCGTTCCCCACCCATCTTATACTGAACGCATAGGGAAAGGGAAACGGATATGTATGCGGAACCATTTCGGCAATATTACTTATTATAAACAAACGCAAAAATGTTTTTGTTTCTGTATTATTCTTGTGTAACTAGTCAACTAATTAAACGAAACAAAATTAGATTCCTATAACTGAAAAATATTTTTTTTGTTGCTTCCGTCGTTTGAAAGTAAAAATCTGCGTAACAACAGAGCGACCTTTAACGTTCATCGACACTGGTACACATTTAACATTGTCTTTGGTTTTTAGCTGTGTGCCAAGGCCATACTGCTACCTGACGTTATTTTTTTCACTAAAAAAGTAATTAAGTTTTGTCGATTGTTATTGTTATTGTTATTCAAATGAATACGAACTACGAATACAAATTTTAGGAAAGGTTAGGGTAACCTATTGCATTACACACAGAAGTATTACGACAGTTTTTTGTATTTGAACTTCACTTTTTACTTATTTTTTTCTCTTGTTTTTGTATCAGTTGTCTTTTTAAAAGTTGGCAATCCTAATAGGTACGTAACACCCAACCGAACATGGCAAGGAAAAAACAACATTAACTCGCGACTATTTAGTGTAAATATATTTACATAATAACACATACATATATAAATAAGTGTGTTTGTGTACACGTGTATGTGATTGTATATAGTTACATGTGTACGGCACTGTCTTTCTGTTAATATGTGCGACATATGTTCCTTTCACCAATAGGTTGGATGGGGACGAAGGGCACCTACAATCTACAATGTGCCTCTACCAAACTTATTAAGTATGAAATGTTGTTCAATGTTCTCATTAACAAATAAACACGTACAATACCTATATATGTAAATAAAAAGTATATAAGTATGTATGCATCATATAGATAAGTGCAAAGTTCTGTCAATTAATCTGATTTTAAATTTATATGTATAAAGCAACGCCAATAATTGAAATAAAAAATTATTAGATATAGTAAATGCTGATGTCCAATAAAATAATTTATTGTAATAGATAAATGATGCATATTTTACCACGTATTTCTCGTCTATACATTTATAGGTTGGTATTTAAAACGTGCTTCCGTGCGATACAGAAGAGCGAACGCGTATTATTAGTGCTTACCCCTCCAAAATTACGAAAGGTAGTGAGCGAACCGTATACATATGATGTGCGCGGTTTAAGAACGCACGAGATATTCAGTGGTCTATTAGGGATAAAGAAAATTTGATTCTCTAACATTTTTTAAAATTGTTGTATCAAGCCATTCCAAAAATTTATTGTAACTTTGCCAAAGTAACGCCCAACGTGAAAATAAATTTTTGAATTTTGTTTTTATACAATTTGATTGAAAATCATATTTTCCATTAAATATTTTCGGGACACCGTTTATAAATCGTATTACTTATGAATTATGAATTAAAGATCAAGGTCATTGGTGAAACAGTTTTTCAAAAATTTGCACCATTATTAACGATGTCAATAAAACTTTTAACTGCATTTACCTAATGTAATTACGTAATAAATCTGAGGCGTTGTAAAATAGCGTTTTCAAAATTTTATAAACGGTTTTAATAAACTGAAATAATAATACTTAACGTTGTCTACCGTTGCTCCCGTTGGTCCAAGGACGGAACAAGTTCTGCAAGTAATTCTTGGAGAATGTCAAGAGTGCAGATTTTTAGTTTTTTTTTTTTAAGTTGATTTTAAACGTTACATACAAAAACGTACTTGACCAATGTCGTTCTTTTACCTGTCTGTACAACTGTGGACGCAATTATACCTTTTAAGTGTCAAAATTATAATTTAAAGAAAGGAAATACATACTTTACTTTATATGGTAGATTTAAAAAAAAAATGTTTTCACAAGTGATTTTTTTGATAACGTAAAAAAATTAATAAAAAAGCTTTTTTCTTCATCAAGAATCAAAAGATTGAAGAATTAAATATTCCAAAATCAATAAAAAACTTTATAATATCGCAAAAAGAGATAACAATAATTAAAAACCGGATATTTCCTTTTAATTCATTAAATTAAAATTTTATTTTGACTTACGTCAATCATAAATGACAAAAAAAAATTATAATGGAAAGGTTATCATCGATATTCAATACCTATAAAAAATAAACCAAAAATATGCAGTAATTAGCGAGATATTTGCATCTAAAGATTCCCTAATGACGTTACACAATATATTTGCTGTATATAGTAAAAATAGACTCGACGAACGCGCCAAAGAGAGCGCGATGTACCGTAGTAGAGATAGATAAAGAGAATGAATGTGTACTTAGCGCCGAGTATATGCCAGATGCTCTTCCAATTTCCTATTTCCGTTCTATAAAAGTAGTAGATCAATAGGGGAAGTAGTCGGTCCCAAACCGGTCAGTGAGATCAATTTTATAAATGCAACTGCTTGTTTGCTCATGTTTTCGTTAAGTAATTGCTTAATTAAACTTTCTGATAGCAGCGAACATAAAACCTTCCAAATCGAAAAGAAATAGAATGCTTTTAACATGTGTGGTATTGTTGTTTCACATTTTCTACTTAATTATCGTTTTCTAATCGATTTAGCTCCTGGTTACTCATGTTTTAAGGCTGTTCAGGTATCTATTTACAACTCATTTTCATTTTACAACAATATACTACATAATTTACGTGCTGAGCCTTCAGATGTGGAGACGTGATCTTTAAATATCCTTGACCGAAACATTTCTGTATTATGTTAGATTGTTATTAAATATGTAGTACAATATGATAATATTAGTGCCACACTTAATACTCTGTAACTATTCTTTGTTATTGTTTATTTATTCACATTACGAAAATGACGAATTTAAAAAAATTGAGGTGCCTAATAGTTAATAATAATTAATTAATTTGTTGTGTGTTGTATGCAATATGTAATATTATCGTTGGGTTTGAATCCACTTTCTATCGTATTATAGATTTTGAAATAATGTCAGTCAATAAGCTTTTAATAGCAGGATCTTACTGGTAGTGCTAAAAACTGGCTAAACCATATTTATTCCTTTAGCCATATTTGGGCCTCATCCTCTCGACACATAGAACTTGTTGCATGTTTCATACCTACCTACCTAACCTAACTTCCGTCCATCGACCTCTTTTCGATTTTGTGTAAATTAAACAATTTATAGTACTCGTATTGCAAATTGTAGTTAATATTTTTTTATTCAAAAGTTATTTTTTTCTACCGAGACCGTATTGTTGAAAGTAACAATCGATGTGTGTAGTAATCGGCATTGCTTTTTTGTCTGTAAATCCGTCTTTCCTTTCGTACAAGGATGAAAGCGAAAGAAGAACTGGGTCGTGTATTTTAGCGCAGAAGCGCGGCCAAGCATGCATTATTCCATTTTCGTACCGATTTATTCTAATTATTATTGTAAGGCGCAACAACGATCAAGAAGGCAGTTCTCAAAAGTATATTATGGAAACAAAGGTAGCAATGAAACCTACATGTACAGGGTCAAACAAAAGTATCGGAACACCAGCTAAACTCGTTACTCGCACCATCTCGTGCGTTCGTACACGATTCTCCCACTACCTTTCCTAATTGTGGAGGGGTTAGCACGAAGGCACGTTAATACATCGTTTGGCTTCTGTAGGCGGCTACCCCTTCCTGTGCGCTACGTATGTATACACTTGCCTTCTTTTTCTGGCCGAATGCGCGCTCTCTCTATACGCGCAGGTCATTGCAAACGTCAGCCGCCTACAGAAAACAAATAAAGTGTACTTGTCGAATCCGGTGTTCCTGATACTTTTGCGCAACCCTGTATATACTGTGTGTTTGTATGTTTGTGCGGTACGTATTTAATACAGTATACGGTTTTACTTTCACTATCTAGCGGGCTGTTTAGCTGGCTGGCTGAGTGGCAGCAAAACAGTTGCCTGGCAGGACAAACCGGAGCTTGGCCGGACCGATCAGCCTTGACATTTTGTTAGTTTGCGACAATCTCCAACGTTTATAAAGGTTCTCTGTAGAAAACGAAGGTAGAAAATATATAATAGACACAAACTCATATCTCCATGTTTCTGTTAAGTGTTACAGTAAAAGCATAACGTTTACTAATATTTTACCGCGCGGCGTCACTTACGTACGTGTACCTACATGCATAAAGGAAAACGCCATGCATTTGGTTGTTAATGGGTAAAGACATGAAGCTTTAAAACAAAGTTTTATGCAACTTAAAAGCTGGCAAGGACCAAATTTTGTCAAACTTTTTGGTACCTACTAATTTGCACCATTAAAAAATCGTAGCACGTGCCGTTACATAGAAATTGGGGCGCTACTAAATTGATAGGACCACAAAAAAAAATTATAAAAAAAGTCTGGACTGGAGTTTACTCTTTGAGCACTTCTGTTTTTCTTTTAAGTCGACACGTCGATAGTCGTTAGAAAATTGTATTTATTTATGGATATATTTTATGTAGGCAATTAAAAAATTTAAATGTCCTATTAATTAAATTAAATTATAATTAATTAAAATAATAATCTGATAATAAACAGACAATGTAAATTATTTTGTTGTTTCTGCGGCTCTACAATCGAATCTAAACTACTTAAACAAAAACAATACAGAAAGAAAAACATTTTGGCGTTTGTTTATAATAACATTGCCTATATGGTTCCGAGAAGTCCCTGAACGGCGTCGGCTGTTGCAATACTTAACATACATATCCGTTTCCCTTTCCCAATGCGTTTAGTATCAGTGGGTGGGGAAAGCATATGGAAGTCGTTAGTTCCGTAACGCTTACTTCCGTAACGTTCACTCGATTTTAATGCCTATATTTTTCACACCCCGAGCCTTATATTGATTCTCATGTAAAGTATGTTCAAATATTGATTTATTGAAGAAATCGTAGAAGATTATAACGCAAAACCTTGACATTATGTTTACTGTAAATGCGTTACAGTTTACACTTTTCAGTTTTTTTTCTTTACAAAATTTTGGAATACATTTACATCATGCATATATTAATCCAGATCCGGAACCTTTTATGGTAAATATCGGTTCATCATTAATATCGACACATGTAATAAATAAAATTTACTGGATTACATCATAAGTAATTTTTAAGTTAGAATTGCAAATGACATTTTTTTTTTAACAAATTACATCTTAGCTCTCATTTTGTGAGACTAATTTCGCCAATGGGACGGAAATGGGTAACAGGAAATGGGTGAAGCGTGCGATATTCAATTTATGAATTTTTCTACATAGAATGTGATTCATTAAAGAATCCTTTTTAGATGTCACCCAAGACTATTATTAAACATTTTTGAGTAATTTGCACATTTTTAAAGGTAAACAATTCAATAACGTGAACTCTTAGTTTTAATTAGTTCACGTTATCGAGCGTTTGCTGTATATGAAAAGTGAAAAAACAAAAGGTTTTTTTATACCTCCGTATGTCTTTTTTTTTTATAAATTGTTCTTATATTATTACATTCATTCAATTGATTTTTCACATGAAACGGACGGCAAAAAAGTCATATCGGTCGCATATTAATTAGAAAAAAAAAAAAATGAGGCAAGGAAACGCGTATAGTTAGTTATAACAGAAATGTGACCTTCGAATTAAATAATGAAGTGGTTCCGTTATATAATTTAGAATTTTTAAATAATGCCTTTAAGTACCTACTACAAAACAGATAGATATTTTGTACCTATAATAAAAAAAAAATCCAGAATGTTAAATACATTAGATTGAACTCAATTAAATAACCAACTGCAAATTACCACAAATTAATGTGGAAAAAGGTATTGTTGTCATCATGTCCCCGGCGGGATTCGAACCCGCGTCTCTGGCTTAGTGGTTAGAGCAATGGCGCGTAAAGCCAGAGACGCGGGTTCGAATCCCGCCGGGGACATGATGACAACAATACCTTTTTCCACATTAATTTGTGGTAATTTGCAGTTGGTTATTTAATTGAATTCAATCTAATGTATTTAAAATACGCCACTATTTAGTATTTCATTGTTAATAGTTATTAATCCAGAATGTTAATTTGTTTATAACTCTAACAAAAAGGGTAACATAAACAATAAATAAATACGTAAGTGTGTACCAACATGTGCTAGATTTTTTTTACAAAAATTTAAGTATATTAGTAAAAATATTTTTTTTCGCTGCATTGACGGAATATCGCTCTAAACATATAAAAAAAATACTACTAAAGATGAGCCCTTAATTTTAATTTTAAGTACCCGTTAAATGATTTTGAATTTTTTCTATTTAATTAATACTTCCGCGACATTTCATGCTATTTAATTGACCATGGGCGGAATAAGTTGTAGAGGAATCCTTCCTCTTTAAAAGCACATTTTTGTTCAAAGATCATGTTTTTTTTAAAATTTTTAGAGCAAAAAGAGCTCAATTTAATTTCCTATAAAAAAAGTCCTGTAGGTAAACCAAATTCAAATTCAGTTTGAGGAAAAGTTAAATTTGATCCAACTACTTACAGCTAGAACTAGAATCTTCTATTCGCACTACGAACAAAAAGTGAAATTTTCAGGCAAAATTTTGGCAATGTGACCCAAAAAAATGAGTACGTGAAGTAAATAACTTCATTATTACAATTATAGATACAAAAACGAAAATATAAATACTACATGAATAAAAAATATTGTGTTAATTGTCTTATCTTCTTCACAAGAAAAGTTATTTTAAGCATACATTGAAGTGTTTTGTATAAATATTACAAATGACGTAAAGTGCAAAAGGGGAATGGGGAGAGGACGAAATCCATTGAACTTTATCATTATTTTGATTAGAATATTAGTGATAATAAGAAGATCGAAAAGATTAACGTTAGTTTAAAAAATAAATAAAGTGCAATCATTCATTATATTGAACTTAAAAAATTATTGATAAAAAAACTATTAGAAACCTTGTACTACATACATACATACTTACATAGATAACTAAAGAGACTGTTCTGTAAATACCATTTAGGTATATTAGGGTCATTTTAAGAAGACGATGTTTCAAATATGTACCTATATCTATACTCATTTTTTAAAAAATATCAAATAACTCTAAAATGATAGGTATATGGGGAATTCTAATACTGATTCAGTCTTGAAAATGGTTTAAGAAATTCTAACTCGTTATTATTATGGTTCGTGAAATTTTTGTCGTTATCTTTATATTTAAATGTATCTATTATATAAATGTTTCGTGGAAAATTGAAGAATATTTTCCATTCGAATACCAAATGAGCGACGTCGAAATATTTTTGTTAAGTGAAAATGCGATTACCTTACTACGGTTCTTAGAAATATTTTAATGCGATTTTTACTTACGTTTGTTTAAGTGACTTTTTAACAAAAAAAATTAAACCGACAAAAAAATGACCTGAAAAACGATTTAAACCCTTAATAACACCTAAACGAAGGTAATGCAACTAATTTCATGTTGACGTTAAACAAATATAAACAACCAAATTAATAATTTGATTAATTAGCTATTATAGTTCTATCATTAATTAGTTATTGTCATTAATTTATTAATAAACTAATTAACCAATGAACATTCCTGAGAACGACTCATTTTATTAGTTATGGAATGAATCGCATGTAACAATAATAACATCCTTCAAAACATTGCAAATACATACATCGTTAAAAAAGCACTTTTGTTGACTTTCCTACCAACATTACCCATCTGCTGCTTTTATTTTTTTCTTTTCAATTATAATCATTAATCCACAAGAAAAAAATAATATTATCTGGAAATAATTATAATAGGTATGATTAATTCTTATAAATAATGTTTATAGAAATTATGCAGGTCAGTAGGTAACAATTTGAACAAAATATTTTTATATCCAAGAAAAGACAAATGAACATAATTGGTCTTTAATGATCAAAAACGTCCCCCATAACGGCCCCTGGTAGCTGAAACCTGTGCTACGCCACTGAACGTTTCCCTTTATATTATTAATAACATTTTGCAACATTTGAGTTAATTAATTGTTTATTTGATTATATTAAACGCTCACAGACAATTTTGTTTTGCTTATTTGCATTAAAATATAGAAGTCTTTGTTGAATCACCGAAGGTTAATTATGATTGTCTTTATCATCTCTTAAATGTCTCCTAATAATAATTCTTTAAAAGCTTGTACACATTTATAAGACCATCAATTTTTGTAATGGTCGTTTACCAATACCAACGAATAACACAAAGAGCACGATCGTTAAAACAAGGTGAGGCTCTCCGATAGAAAATAAGGTCGGAGGTATGTGATGTCATGCCTATGCTAATTCCAATTTGTACAAATCAATTTAAAAAAATTGCGATAGGTTAGGGTTAGGGTATTTATCGTGAACGGTAAAGTAAAAAAGCGACCGTCGATGTCACTCTTTCAGAAAACGCTCTTTGCATAACTAATAAGTAAATATCTACGTACTAAATACAATTATTTAACAATACCTACCATAGATAATAAAACAACTACCTAACACGCTAGATATAGATAGATGAGCTTATTGAACTTTATAAACATTGGGTAATTATTATAAAAAATAAAAATGAAAACAATAAATTTAATTATTATTTACTATAACGTTGGATTAAGATAAAATAAAAACTCATCGACCTCTGCGAGAATCCGCGGTCAAAATTTTTTTTATTTGTATTTTAAAATTATACGCAAGGGGACTGATTAGATTTTAACTTCAGCATTTTGTAGACGCATCTTTCGAAATGGATCCCAGTAGCAGCAAAATGAAGTTAGTGAAATTAATTTTTGACTTTCAAAATATAAACTATAAAATTTGCAATGATATCATTACAAACCATGCATAGTACATAGTCAAAAAATTACTCCCTTAATGCTCTTTCTAAACCAATAATTGAATTTATTATTAATTATCATAAAAAATACGTGTGGCACTCGGGGACTGCCGCGGTAAAGCTATTGCATAGTTTATCAACTTATGTAATTATAATATTTATGCAATATTTTTTTTTTTTATTTGATATTAATATAACAATAAACCTATATACATACTTTCTCAAAAACAGCTGCTTACGTATTCGTCCGATTTCGGAGCAGCTCGTCTCGATCCGTGCGAGCTTCGTACAGTCTACACGCATACGTCTAGTCGCACGCACACGCCGCACCGCTCTGCCGGTCGGAGTGGGGGGTGTTAGGTTTTTTCGTTACGGAATTTCTTGATTCGGCCGCCGCGCTCAAAGCCCGCGATAAAAGCTCTGCAATAGCTTAAAAATAGATTGAATTGAAACAATGGAAATGTTGATGATTGGGGTTTTCCCTCATATGTTAGATCTACAGTATCTGGTAGATACTCGGCGCCAAGTTTACATTAAGTTTCTTTCTCTATTTCTACTACGGTACATCGTGCTCTCTTTGGCGCGAGTCTATTTGTACTATATATAGGAAAAATATGGTGTAACGTCATCAGAGAATCTTTAGATGCAAATATCTCCTGGTCTATATTAATATTAATATTTGTAATAATTGTGAGGTTATATATTACAGTTGTAGGTAAGGATTTTTTCGAATTATAATTATTAAAAGACAAGGATTAATTGATTTTGTTTCAAAAAAAAAAAAATACGTCGACTATTTGTGATTTTCGCGTGTTAATTCCATAACATATTTCTTTGTGCGCATTTCATGACTGTGTTAATTCTTCTAGTGCTCAGTTTGGGTGCATCGCCTTGCATTTTTCAGGTCACTTTTAAAGTCATAATTTACAGTCGTGTATCAACTTGAAGCGTATCTTCAATTCCTTTGATGCTTCTCTTACATTCTTTTCCCTTTCTCATTTAAACAATGGTTCGTTAAAATACGCGACCATGTTCTGACCCGATTTGAAACTACATATACCTGTCTGGTCTGTACTGCAATCGTATTTCTCATTTGGTGTATTAACCACATAAGTATTAAGTAAATCGGTTTAACTTTAATGGACGACAAGATGATGCTCTGTGCAACTATTAACGAGAATAATGTCTTCATACATACTAACTTGGTTTTGTACATTTCTAAATATCCTTGTGTGTATTATAAATCGTATATTTTAATGGCAAATATACTGGAAAAGGAAAAATGAAGATGTAATTTCAAAACGTCATGAGTAGGTATCCTGCTTGTTAAGGCATTGTTAAGGTTACTGGATAAATAGCTATAGTACAAAAAAATTAGGACTCATTTTTGAAAGTTGCACTAATTTTGATTTCAAAATATTATTTCTTAATAATTTATTTGATTAAAATGTACATTTATTAAAATAAATGTATATTTATTAAAACGTATCTGAGATACGTTTCGTGTAGGTTTTTAGACAAACGAAACGTGTGGAAAGTATTCGAACGAACGGCCGGCGTTTAGAGAGTAAATTTGTACTGAAAGATAAAAAAAAATAATAAGCCGCAGATTTGTGTTATGAAAGTATTTGAAAGTTGCAATTCTGCAACGTGCACTCAGCCAATTACGCAAAACGATGAAGTGCAAATTGTATAATTGTCCTAATAAGGTCGTTTGCCTCTGCTGTATACTCAGCTTACTGCAAAAACACGTAATAATGACATGACCGTTGCGCTATTTGTGTTAGCATCTGGTAAGTAGGTAGAGTAAAATTTTTCAACCGAAACTTGAATTCGGTCAGATGTAGGATGACCGAAGGGCTGTATTATTTAACCGACAGCCAATCACGTGCAACTTCCCCATCTGTATGCCGATACCTGCATATTTCATAGGCTAGTGCCTGCCCCTTCCAACGTTGTACCTACCTTCTTAGGGCGGGGTTTGCTGGTGCGCATCGTTAAGTCTCGCTTGAAAAATTTTACAGTACCTACTTGCTGTTCGACTTGTTTCGTTTTTCTTTTCGAAAAGTGTTATTTTGAGGAGTCCGTACCACACCAAATGTAATTTTTCAAAAGCCTTTGATTTCTTTAAAGTATAAAAGTAAAGGGTGCAAAGGGTGTTAAAGCAAACAGGGTTTCGAATGAATATCAATACATATACCGAAACAATTAGTAGAAAGTTTAGAGATTTTAATTTTGTTTTTTTTTCTTTTCAGAAAATCTCGAACCTATTAGTATTCGACTGTTGTGATTATTTTAAGGTAAGATAATCCTTTTTTTATGTAAAACTTTTTTTAAAAGTAAGTGTTCAAATATAATCCCATTTTTGAATTAATTACTCATCTATTAGATATTATTACTATTTTTCAAGAAAATGTATTCAAATCGTATATACTTAAGTAAACACAATCTTAACGAGGCAATTGCGTGTCCCAAATGTATTAATTAAAATAATTTCCGTTAAGGAAATGATAGCAACGTAGATTGTTTTACAACGACTATTAGAGGCATAATATTCACCCTAACGTCGAAGAAGAAAATCTACGACCTACTTTCCCGGTTAAGAATTAGGTCGCAAGACCTTTGTTGTCACCAGAACCACCCCGTACAATCCGCGCAATCCCAATTACTCTCACTGAGACTTTCTTATGTCTAAATATAAATGTTTATCCTACTTTGTATGTAGCAAGAACCATTTTCACTCTTTAAAATGTCGAATTTCGTTCGTAAATTTTTAATAATTCCCTTTAAGGTTTAATAAATCATAAGAATCAATATAAGGCCCGGGGTATGAAAAATATAGGCAGTAAGATCAAGTGAATGTAACGGAAGTAAGCGTTACGGAACTAACGACTTTCATGTGCTTTCCCCATCCACTGATACTGAACGCATTGGGAAAGGGAAACGGATATGTATGTTAAGTCTTGCAACAGCCGACGCCGTTCAGGGACTTCTCGGAACCATATAGGCAATGTTATTATAAACGAACGCCAAAATATTTTTCTTCACCAAAACTTGTATATCATACCTATACATACATACTTAATAATAATATACCGCTAGCACGTTTAGGACGAACAAATCAATAGTACCTGTGTGTGTTTGTCTCTGTCTGGTGACTAGAGCGAGTGCGTGAACAATCTTCAACATAACTTATAATATTATCATATTTTAAAACAATTTACGTTGTCTGTTTATTATTAGATTTTTTGATTTATTTTAATAAGACAAGAACCATTGACCCACAACTCATTTAAATTTAATTAATTAATAAATTAATGAAAGTTGACTACATCGAAGTTTCTTTGGAAGAAAACTCAATTGAGAACTAATATACCTACGTGTATGTATTTATGGAAGGTATGTCCCTTCGTGGGAGATACTTTCCCGTAACTTTGGTTCAAATCCTTATTAAAAATAACTCGTCGACTAGAAAATGAAATAAAACTTCTCGATGGAAATTGAATTTCCTCGTTGAGGAAAATATGCAGAAAGTTTCCAGCACTCCCGCAAACAGTGAACAGGGTTTTTTTTTCAGTCGTTTTTGTACTATAAAAAGCACGGGATAAAAATAGAACGAATCGAATTTATAAAGGTAAAACACTTAAAATCTGGAGTTGGAAAGGTGTTGAAAAAGTTAATTATTCTTCAGAGAAACTAGAAACACAATCGTCTGTAAAATAAGTCTTTCAAAACGTTTCTTTCAATTTATCGACCACCTAAGACAAAAAGAGTAATAAATATTGACTAGTACCTACTGCAATAAATCGTATTTCAGCAGTTAGAAATTTTAGGTTGAAAATTTTAGATAAAAAGGGGTCGTTTTTTTTTTTTTTTTTAAATTTTGTAAAAATAATTGAAGGAAAATTACTAATAATTATCATTTGTTATCAGAAATTGGCAGTTTTTTTATTTATTAAGAATATCAACAAACTAAATTTTGAAGACAGCAAATTTTATTATTATCAATTAATTCCAATTTCATACCGAGAAATATTTAGTAGTGGTGATTTTAAATACTTTAATGTGAATTAAATTCAAGAATTGGAATTGTCTTTCAGTAACTATTTGCAACAAAATAACGAACGGAAATGAAATTAGAAAAACAATATTTCTTAAAATTAAGTAGAAATGTAAGAAAATAATTTTTTTGAATCTATATAAATGTTTAAGTCAGTTTTTTGTATTTATTCAAAGAGAAATTAGAGGGTCTTCAGTTGTAGGAGGAAGCAGTTTAGAGTGCGCGGGTCAGAAAAATCAAAATTCGACATTTATTCATGTGTATATCATAGAATCAATAGAATCAAAGTATTCATGTAAACAGGGGAAAAGGGTAGAAATTTTTGTTAACCTCCTGAGTGGTTCATAATCGATTTTACATAGAAATTAAATAATTGCGAAAATATTTAAATTAACCACTGCTGAATGAACATAAATATAGTATTTACTAGGACCTACCATTTGCAAAAATTCTTGTCTTTTTACTTCAATAAATAAAACCTGATTGAATCCCATCTTTTTTTATCAGTATCATTTTATCGTTTGATCGGTCTATTGGAAAAATATCAAAAGACTTCAAAAGCTTTTCAAGTGAGATATGACGTCTATATTTTTAATCAAATTGTAAAGGATACATCCGTAGGGGTGTGTTTGGTGCCTATTTCATCCTCTTTGACCTCCTTTTACTTAAAAATTGGGTCAGTCATACACCCACCTGTCGATTTCTTTGGTCTATATTACAATTAGTTTGTGAAAATGCCTTTTAAAAAATAATGCAACAAAATTTGAAACATTTTGTAATGTACGCAGTACCCACCCCTGTTCTACCCTTGACTACTCCCGTTATACCACTACATTTTTTTTTATATTAGCAATTTTTAATTTAATATCTAACAATTAACCATCAATTTATCAATGGGTAATAATTTTTTGGAGTTGATTTCTTCCTGCAAAAAGCCATCCATTTAGTTGTAATTATCGAATGACTATAAATAATTGTGTGTTATTAAAATTTTTATTGTTTAAAATACGTAAACGATAAAACTGTAGCGTATTACTGCAAACCTTGTTATCAGACATTTTATAAATTCGACCAAATCATTCATTAATTAAATCGCAGACAAAGGAACGTGGGCCCGAATTGTGTTTTGGAACAAATCCTTCCTCTATAATGCGTATCGATTCTGCTACGTAGCTTGCGGAAAGCTTTTGCGTAGTATTCCCGGTATGAATGGATTATTGATCGCCAACGTTGACGTCAACAAACTTGGAGCTTCGGCGTTTTGTGCGCAAGCAAAACTCCATTCAGCCAAAGCGCGTGGGCTTTCAAAGCTGATGCACATTCGCCGAAACGTACAAAAAGACGACTTTTATTCAAGCCGAAATTACATTTTGGGATCCATTCATCTTCTGAGAGTTCACGTTCAGAGCTTTCAACAAAAGAAATTTCAAGTTCCCAACTATGTTTTAAATTTAAATAAGGGAACGTACCCATACTACGTGACCCGTTTAGGGAGGAGTCTTCACAATACTACGCTTAGTCACAAGGATGGGGAAGGAGGGCTTAGTTTTTTGTCATATAGTCAATATCCTCTAGGGAAATCTAAATAAATAAAATAAAGACAAATTATTTATTAGAATGTTAGGACATCTTCAGTGGTGGCGTGGTCGAAGTCTCCTGGCTGATAGTTCAACAACGAGTGCACCATGAGTGCACCCGTATTACGCAGTGCTGCTATATTTATACTGTTCTCAGTGCGCGTACGTGGATGTGCAGTGGGAATTATAGACACGCCCTCGTCTCCACGCAGGCGCACCGAGAACAGTATAAATACAACAGCACTACAGGTATGCTCGTCGTTGAGCTCTCACCCAGAAGACCTCAACCACGGAGCAGAAGACGGAACGCTAAAAAGGACAACGGCAACTCAGCCCAGAGAATTTTTCAATTAATTTTCTGTTTGCAAAAATTGATTTAAAGTCATATTTATGAATTACTATTCTATTTTTCTCAATTTACATAAATTCTGCTGGTTAAATAAAATACAACTCATAGATTTTTTTTAGTATGTACTTTAGAACGTTGGTATTGACAAAAAAATCTTTGATTTATTTCGAAATAAAACTACTCTATATAAATCTCCAAACCCTTCCAATATTTTTCGCCACATTCATCATATGATAAAAAACTCGTAGTTTCATGTTTCGATTTCAAATTTTGTTCCATGTTCCCCTATGTCACTTTTTATTTTTTATACGCAATAAACTCTGATATTTTTTCCATTTTCCATTTTTCGCTTCAATAGACAGATACATTTTTGGAAAAAGTTTACACTCCTACAATTTTTCCAATACGTCTCTATATATAACACTTACTTCCGTTACGTTTACTCGAGTAAACAACAATTTTGAAAAATTTAAAAAATAATTCTTTACAAGAAAACCTACACATTTGAAGTCGATGGTCTTAGAAACCCTCTTCATACGAGTCAATTTTTTTATTTTAATTAGTCTATTATAATTTTGTAACTGATTGTATATTTCATTTTATTAATGGACAATCACTTAAATGAATTTTGCCTGGTTGATAAAAGTTAATTAATTGTGACCTCGCTGGCGTGGTTTAGCAGCAGAATTAATCTCATATTTGTTTAATCAAAATCGTTGGGATGCATGTAAGCGTAACTTCATATGTGTACGTAATAAAATTAAAATTCCACGTTGAAGTTGTTCGACATACGATTTTAGCAACGGGTTGCCAATTCAATTTTGCAACCGGCCAAGTTTATTGTGTGTGCCCTATAAAAACGACGTTTACCTTAAAGTTGTACAATTTCAGAAGGCCAAATTAATTACAACTTATTTAACAATCTTACTCTTTCTATGCTTATCTCTTCTTTTAATCTACCTTCATTTTCCCTTATTTTCTCCTCGACTACCCTCACATACTCGCATATTTCTTCGCACAAATCACGTATCTTACTTAAACTTCTTTAAAGAAAGTTTAGCTCCTACCGGGATTTGAACTCACAACCTAGTGGTCGCCAATCTGTAGCGCTAACCGTCCGGCCATTGTGCCTCCCCTGTTGTGTTTTATATATTATTCTATAATACATAGTCGATAAAACTTAACGCATCTTTGGTATAACGAGTTCAGATCCAGATTTTGTTAACAATAAATTAAAAAATAAAAAATACTTTTACCCCCCTGTATTAGAAAAAATTCAATATAAATACTATGAACAAGATGTACACATACATGGCCTAAGCTTTAGTCTTCTACAATGACATCCCAAAGTGGAAAAATATTTAAAAATAATTTTATTAATCATCGTTTTAAAATTAGAGGAGGGTAAGGGAGTAAATTTAGGAAAAACGAAAGGAAGTATAATTTATAAAACACAGACGTTTAGTTTATTTTTTTTTTTTTGCAATTAGAATACAAACGTGTATTAAGAAAAAGCTCACTGCTAAAAGCTCATGAATTAAAATGCAATCATATTTTTACAAACGAAATTTTTGATAAACAATTAATATTAAATTTACAACAAATTATTTGAAAAAAAATATGTAGTATCTATGTAAAAATATGGTAATTTGAACGAATCTATTTTTAGTCTCCTTTTTGAATTAAGTTGTTTTTCCATAATTATCCAAAAGGTTAAAAATTAACTAAAAAATTGTAGACTGACGAGATAATAATGTATCTTAGAGGATTATAATTGAATCAAAGAAACCATAAAATCGAATCCGGTCGTTGTGTTATGTAATCACCTTATTAACCGAGGTATACAGTAATGTATTAATAACAGTTTTGTAACGTTTTGTAGGTTATATTTTCATGATATATTAATGACACTTATTAAAATTTGAGCCGAAAAATAAAATATAAAAATAAAATCATTGACGTAAAATCACAATTTAAAAAATACTTTGTTAAAAAGTACTTAAACTTTAATAATTATGGTTTATGGATGGGCAAATCGTGAATTAAAATTATATTGTTTTTATTTATTATTTTTTTAATTATTTGATGTGCGTGCTTTTATAATCTCTGGCTCTGGGTTATCTAAAATTGATTGGTACAAGAGTAAATGTACGAACATACAATACGAAGTTTTTAATATTCCATTTGTTGGTAGATATTTCAAAAATTCTACAATTGATAATAAATAATTTATCTATAAAGAAAGTTTGAAAATTCCTAATAATTTCTTTAGGAATATAATACTTCCAATAATAATCAAAAAATATTTATGATTCAAAAACTTATCAAAAGCGTATCAGTAATTTATCAATTTCGAGTTTATTACTTACTTCATACTCAAAATAAATTTTATTAACTAAACTCATCGAAATTCTCTATCCACATAATTCTTACTATTATACAATATATTGTTATCCATTTAATAATTCTTGTTTATAAATGGCCAAGGAAAGCACAATGAAAACATTACGGTATATTGGAGTACTCCTAAAAGAGGCGTATGTGCTTCAAAAATTATCTTTAATTTTCGATTTGTACTATCTCAAATACACTAAAAAAAAAAAAAACAAGATATGTATTATTTAACCAAAACGTCAAAACATTTGTGAACTATGAAATAATTTTTCAAAATAGCATCCATCCTACAAGGCGTTGAAAATTTTTCACAAATATTATTTATGTAGTAACAATTTGAAATATTAATACACAGCCAAAGCGACTAGGTCAGGTTAGGTTACATGTAATTTTGTACAAAAGTTGTAAAAAAGGTATCTTTTGATGGTTATGAATGTAAATCTCCTACATTTATTGGCATTTCACCCCTTAATTTTTAAAGGATACCGACAGTATCAGATCAGTGGTCCTTATTGTCTTCCCCGTCTCCAGAAAAAAATATAGGTATTTTGTTATCTTTTGGGATGGGGGCGTACATCTCGGGGCCCTAAAATGTCTGAACCCCTGAGTCTGCAATTCAAAAATTATTAACAGTAGGTTTTCGTTTTAATTCACCAAATATTTTCTGCTTTTATTTATAATATAAATACAAAAGAGCCTGTTGTTATTTCCACAAAAATGAGACCCGATTAGATTATCTGCTTTTTAGATTCTGTATTTATAGGAATCGTTTGATCGTTCTTTCAGAAAAAATTCAAAGGTTTCCAAAAGTATTTCATCTGAATTTATATAGTTCATTTACAGGAATAATAGATACATTGGGGTGTGTTTGAGCCATTTATAGATTTAATTTCTTTCGGTTGTTCTTTTTTGTATTAGGTAGTTCTATAAAAGTTAGGTCAAACGTATGCCCACCTGTAAATTCTTTTTTTAGTAACCAATAAACCCAATGTACCTACTCAGAAGTGACGAACGGCAGGGCGAAATGACAGCTAAAAATAGTGACATAACGAAAATATTAAGCTTCTGTGCCCTATCAAGTCTAGGGCAAGGGCCCTTGGTGCCTCCCCCATTCCCAATAAATTTAATTGAAGATATGTTTTCGTCTCTTTGGTCCAGTTTCTTGAGTCCCTAAGGTGACTGAGCTACCCTGTCATGTAGTATTGAGGGGGTGTATTTTACTATTTGCATATTTTACTTGTTTGATTTTCTGTTAGAGACGATTTTCCCAGGTTTTATAGAAGAAACGTCACATCAACCCTTACTCTGGGTGAAGTAAAAAGTATGATAAAGATCTACAGACTGAATTTTTGCTTTCTATTTTTTTTTTTGAAAACTCCTTACTGTTTAGCTACGCCGCTGATAAAAAAATATTTTTTTATTGCACGCAACTTTGGTTTATAAACAAAATACAAAAGGTAAACTTTACATGCAGATATGACATTGATTAAAGGGTATTTGAATTTTAAACCCGTTATAAACTTTATCGATAGACAGTGCAATTTATATTTTTTTTTTACAGCTCAAATTCCTGTCGTTTATTATTGTGATACGGCAGATCAAGTAATGATGATAACTTCCTATTAGTATAGATACCAACATTATAGTATATGCTACAAAGTATAATTAACAAATTAATTTCTATATTTTGGAGTAGTAGAAAAATAAAAGTTTTGGCCAATTCCACATTCTTAAATAAATAAATAAATATTTCAATAAGAAAAATTTTTCAGGAGTAAAATTCGATAAGATTGGTAATTATTTGGAAGTGGGGCTCCAGACAAAACTGGCCCCAAAAAAATTTTCACCCCTTGAAGACCATTTTAATACATCAAAATAGTTCATTTACGGTGGGGGAAGACATTTTCAATAATTGTTTAGGCAATTATTGGGAAGTGGGGCTCCAGCTGAAAATTGCTCCAAAAAATTTCTTGTACATTAAAAACTATTTTTTAGTGCATCAAATACATTTTAGAGGTAGGGGAGATATATTTCTTTAAAAAAAAAATTAAAAAAAAACCGTCGTAATAATTCCCTGTGCCTTGCAATAGGTTATGGTAGAAGGTGGGTGTGTTTACATATACATACCCCACACCTCAAAATTTTAATTTAATAGTTAATTTTGTATTTGGTTAGGTTAGGGTACGGGGTGTGGGGTATGTATATGTAAACACACCCACCCTCTACCATAACCTATTGCAGCCACAGTGAATTATTAAGCCGTTTTTTTTTTTTTATCAAAATTTTTTTTTTAAACTGTTCTACTTTTGATGCGCAACAAGAAAAAAAATAGCCCAATATTGAAAACTCAACGTAACCTGGTCAAAATTTTGATCAAAAGTTGAAATTTTTTATTTCTGGACTTTTAAATAAAAAAATATTAATGAAATCGATATTTTTTAATTTTGTTACATTTTTTTTCATAAATCCCCCCAAACGTAGAACAATTAAAAAAAAAAACAATCGGATTCGGTGATTTTTCGATTTTTTATGGCCAAACTTCTAAATAATTACCATAAGATTTTCTATCGGGCTTTAAAGTTATTTTGGGTTAATTTTGATCCAATTTAACACTATAAATTGACTGGAATTGTAGCGTCTATTAAATATCGGAAGCAATAATTGCTACTTGGCAATTTTGTTTGAAAACAAATAAGTCGTTAGTTATTCCCCTTGAGGGTAGTAATTAAAATATTCTCTGCTGTCAATTACGCCGCAAAAACAAGCTGGAGATTACGTTGTAGCTTTAAATTTAATTATTACCATATTTATTGTGTTGACCAGTTTTGCGGAAGGGGTAAAGTTCAACGGTCGAATTGGGGTAAAATGGTGTCGAAATACTAGCAAATCCTGCGTGTCGCCGAAAGTTTACAATAAAAACCCATTTATCCTGCTGAGCATTCCTGATGGAATATTTACATCCTTTACGCTTATTTTACACAATATATTTGATTCGTGAAATAGAATTAATAAAAATAAATAAAGACGTAAGCTAATAAATAAATAATTAGTTTATCTCTGACAAAATATAGGTACCAACTTAATATCTGAATTAGTTCTGAGAAAAAGAATAATTTTAATAAAAATTGTAGACTAAAAAATTATAAATCAATACCATCAAGTTTATATTTAAATGCATTTATCTCTAATTTTTCTTATTTTTGATAGACTTCATCTCTTCAAAGTTTATCATATAATAAATGACAAAAAATTACAAGTTTTATTTATTTAGTTTTTATTTTTAATTGACTTTTCAATTTCTTAAGACAATAACATTATTAATTTTAATTTTATTGACAGTTACTATGATATTAATAATATTCCAAATTTGGAAACTCTGTTTCACCTATTTAAGGCTGCTATTTTGAAAAACAATTTCATAAATAGTTCTATACAGGGTGTCCCCTCTCAATTGGAAAAAACTTCTAGGGCATATTGAGGAACCATAGACAAGCAGTTTGAGATATTAGACTGATGTCCGGAAGTGCATGGTTTTCAAAATACAGGGTGTCAAAGTTTTTTTCAAAAAACTTTTTTTTTATCAATATCTATATGTATAGGGTTGAGGACACAGGAATAAAAAATATAAAAAAATATATAAAATTTTCAAAAAAAGTCAGTGGCGTACATTTTTTTGTCATTTTTATTCGTGACACTGTCCCCCGGGGCGCCACTGGAAGTAATAATTACCATTTAATTAGTGCTAACTG
Organism: Agrilus cyanescens; assembly: GCA_947389935.1. Lineage (NCBI taxonomy): Eukaryota > Metazoa > Arthropoda > Insecta > Coleoptera > Buprestidae > Agrilus > Agrilus cyanescens. The sequence goes on from OX376709.1 coordinate 4,479,070, forward strand.
AGCGTCTTATTAAAGCTTACATCACCAGCGAATTTCAAGAAAATCGGTCAACGTGCCTTTGAGATATTGATAAAAAAAAAAGTTTTTTGAAAAAAACTTTGACACCCTGTATTTTGAAAACCATGCACTTCCGGACGTCAGTCTAATATCTCAAACTGCTTGTCTATGATTCCTCAATATGCCCTAGAAGTTTTTTCCAATTGAGAGGGGACACCCTGTATAGTCTCTTATAAACAGGAACGTCCCTGGCTATGTAGGGGCCCTTAGCCACATTTAGTTTGGGGCCCTTTTAGAAAACCTGACGTGAAAATGACTACGTTGGGAGCCCTGGGCTCGTGCTCCATGTGCCCTTATGACAAAGACGGAACTGTTTACAAAAAAAAATTAATAATGTAATATGAAGCCAATTCATAACTAAAAATTTCAAAATTGATGAAGCATCAAGCACAAAGTAGGTACTAGAATAGTTGGATTAAAAAATAAATAAATCGGCAAGTTATTTTGATCTGAGTTTTAATACTTTAGCAATAAATTTAAAAATTTAAATCCTTGATAATGATAACCATTTGTTACAATTTTAACTCTTGTCGTGTCGGTGTTGTTGCTGAACTTGACATTTAACAATTATCTCGTTGGTAAACAAAATTCCTGACGTAATTCAACTAAATCGAATGATAAACTGACTGCAAATATATATTTCTATATAAAGTTACGCTTTTTTCCAAAATTTAAGTCACAACCAAAGTCAAAATTCGTGGCAATCAATAGGTACTAGGTTATAGGTACCTAATTCATAGATGCTCATGTCTCAAGATCATGTATGTATTCTCATAGATAATCATCCATTAGGTTTAACGTTTTCGTCTAGAAAACGAAGGCCCGACAGATTACGCGTGACGTCATTGTTAGTGGTTAATATAGTTAGTATAGTATCCAAAGGATTTATCGTACAAATTGTTTTTTGGTGGCGCATCTTGTAGAGGTCTACACGAAGACCATTTGTGCAAATTTTTACTGCTGGCAAAAAATTGTTACTACCATTTGTTTTGCAAAATCTGTAGCGAAAACCGTGTTTGATACGAAGAAAAGTAAAGAGACCTTTTTTGTAGAGAATTGAATTTTCTACAAAAAAGTCCCGGACAGAATGTCTATATTTATAGCGTGTGGCCTAAGATTTTGAGTAAGATTGCGGACAATAATTTTATAATTATTTGAAAGCTGTTTGTTGTTGTTCACACATAGATATGTCACGTAATAATATTATTAAATACACAGTAAATAATGTGTTGGTTGGAATTACCTACTTCGGGCAAGGAACATGGGTAACATTCGATCACAGAAAGTGACGACCTTCTCGGTGAGAACGCGTTCACAATTCGCTCACGAAGGTCGACGCCACTACTGAATGTACATATGTGTTTTATAATATCATGTTATTACTTTAAAAAGTTAGCAGACTCTTACGATCGACCGACTCACATTAGACGGCATTTTGTTGTCCGATTGCCACACTGAACGATTGTTATAATATTGTTTACTTACGTCGCATTATCACATTACTTGTGGTCGATATTGTTACGGTCAGTTCTTTTCTATAACTCGTTCTTAATAACGAATAACACCTATGTAGGTATCTATAGGTAAAAGAGAAACTGTTTCACAAATGGGGTTCATTGCATGGCATCTTGTTCGACTCACATTACAAAGAAATACCGCTCCCTGGTCTTTTATATCGTTTTCATTTGAGATTAGAAAAACTATACCAACTGAGGCGCTCGTTAAAACGCTCCAACTGCGGCAAGTGTATAATATGTACGTACATGTTGAAGTACCTAAGCGACAGCCGCGCATCATTTGTGTGAGCGACTTGTTAATTAATTAAATTAAAAAGAGCCTACTTTCTTTCCAACAGTATTAAAATTATTAAAAATTATTTTATTATACTATAGTTAGCATTTTAATCTGCATTAATATTTTATTTATGATTTTTACGCTTGGTAAACGATCTAAAATTAATTATTTCCTATCTCACATTTTAATAAATTTGTTGGAAGCATCCTGTTTACTTTCAAACGCCACGAGGTAAATATCCTATTATAAGTAGGTATTAAGATTCAATTTGTGATTTAATTAACAAATAAAAAATTTCTCTATTATTTACGGACGAAGAATAACATTCTCTTTAAGTTACTTAATCAGTTCACGCACTTTTTTATTAATTTTTGGAAACACTTATGATAATTTCGAGGGATATCAAATGATAAATGAATAGAGTTTTAATGAGAAAAGCAATTTAGTAAAAAGTAAAATTATTCCGCTAAGTGAGGATATCATTATTAGCTAGTTAATCGACTAATTGCTTATTTAATTATATATATTATTATTTGAGTGTAAACACGATATTTTTAAACAAATTTAATATTTGATCAATTCATTTTTTAAAAAGTGGTTAATTTTTTATCACAAACCCATGGAATAAATATCGTATTTATTTATTTAATGTACAATTATTTATTCTTTTAATTAACTTTAACTATTCACCCGGACATTTGCACCAATTTTTCGTTAAAAAGTGATTAATATGTATCAAATATTAGTTGTGTTCAAGAATATCTAAATTACTTGCATAAATATTTAACATGCTGGTATGTAAAGCGTCTGAGTTCGATAAAACATTTACATAAACATTCTATTATGCAAGTTAATGTTCCTTTCCATACGGCGTTCCATTTCGAAAAACAATCTGTTAAAAATTTGAAGGTCTTTGCTCTTATTGTTAACAGTAAGGCATTAAAGTAGAAGTGGAGTAGAAATTTTTGTTATTCGTCTACCCACACCCTATTATATTCGTCTTCGTGAAATTTGGTTATATCTCTAGGGATTTAAGTTTTATAAATCCCTTAAAAACTGAATGGAAGGTGTCAAATTATAACTGACAAACCTTGGATACATTTTCTACAATATTTATTTGTCTTCCTAACTCCTCACCCTATTTTAGGGTATTTTTAAAATGTACCTATAAGAAAACATGGTAAGGCGATCGAAATCAGCGGTAGCGCCTTTAACTGATTCGCAGAACGACGTGCCTGCAGGGTAAACACGCGTTATCCAAGCCATAAATCAAGTGCTGGCATTTAGTGAAACTCATAACAAAAGAATTCTCTCGATGTAACGAGAAGCTTCTGGAGTTCTCCAGAAAAGTACTACAGGGTGAAATAAATATTTGAGTTCTATAAATAAATATGCATGCAAGCAGCATGTTGGAGATTTTTTTTTTACAAAAATACGTAAAAATATTTCAAATACTTCTGGTTGTGTATAAGGTAATTTTTCAAACGTGAAGTTTTCAAAAAAGGTTAAATCTGTTGCTGTATGAAAAACTTCTGTGAAAAAATTTAAAATCCTAAAATGGAATTCTAATCCCATTGTAGTCCTTTAAGGGTGATATTTTGAAAAACAATATTTAGTTAGGTTAGGAATTTCAAAAAATTTGTTCTTAGCTTTTGCCCACGTTGTACATAAGGAACTATTACATATTTAGATCTTTTTCAAAAAATAGGCCAAAAGACGAGTTCTTTTTGGGCCACTCTTTATTTATTGCCCTGTTGTTAGATAATGATTATTGTCAACACATTTTTGTAATTATCCTGTTCATTTATTTTGATTTTCATGTTACATACGTAGAATAAACATGAACATCAATATCTGTTGGTGTTGATGAATTAATTGACGTTTCCTTTTGATAAGAAACTGTAACAAGTACAGGCACAAATGCTTCTACTTGTGTGAGATGTTTTGCTGTTAATGATGGATACAAATTGACAGGTTTGTTTTGCTTTATAAAGTAAAAAAAAAGAAAATAAAACAAAAGACAATAATTTTCAGCAGATAACAATTCCTCGTCAACCGTTCCTTAAATCTCATCTTAACATGAACACTATATGGTTGCAAGATCAATTAAACACAACAATACAAGTCATAATGCTGTCATTATCGAGGTCGTACACATACACATTGAAGGATTTTAACAAATAGTTATAGTTCACTACCATTATAATCCAAAGTTCTTATTTTTGGTCTACTTAAGTACTTATTGTTAGTTAAGAACTAAATAACTAAAATTACGTCACAGAATCGCTTTTCTTTTGTAATAGGATAATTGTACAGTAGGTTTTGTAATAAAAGTGATAAATTCCACGATTTTTAATAAAACCACCGGAAGTTACAGGTAGTTACCACGCTTTTAGCTGTAACCTTGCACGTAGAAAAGTTGTGAAAATGACCATTTCTATTATAGGTATTGTATGATACGTACTTACGTACCTGTAGGTACATAAATTAATACCTATAAATAACAGTCTTAATAACTGCCTACACCCATGTTTTTTTACAGTGATACCTATTATCATTTACCTATTAACAAATACTAACGTATGTACATATACATGTATAATAAATATTTTAAAATACATAGGTACTATTAATATTGTCAATTAATTCGAATTTCTTTGTGCATTTCAGGATTTTGTCCCAAAAAGTATACATTTTCATCCCTACGAGAAGTATGATACGGTGCAGACGTAGTGGTAAGTGACATTTATGTATTTTGTATTTATAAGGAACTTGCGGTCCTGACATACGTTGTTCTGACTCCCATCTATTTAAATTTCGCGCCTTTTCCTATCTAGTGCGTGCACCACTTAAGAGATGGCGATGTCGCCCAATATTTTCTGTGCGTCCTGTACGTTTCCTTGACGTTTCTTAACCAACTATGTAAAAAGGGAACCATCTGGGACTCAACTTAAACACACACACAAAATTCCATCACAATCGGTTTTACCGTTTTGGAATAATTCATTGATATACATGCGTAGGGAATATTTTTATATGTAAAGGTACAAAAGTCAGGCAAAATGACCATAACTTGGTCTTTTATGGTGTAGTGGCGTAACTTAAATTTTTTGTCTCTAATAGAATCAATTTCGATTTTGGGTTACAACCACAAAAGTACCAATTTATTAATAAAAATATAGAAATTATTTGCTTCGGTTGTTAATATTCTACAGACTATTTTGCAGTAGATCATGGAATTCTTCTGTTCTAAACATTTTCCAACTTTTTATTGACATCTTCAATGTCATGACTCAATCTTCAGTAAATAAGTCATTTCTTAAGAAAAAAGAAATGAAAAAATCTTAAACCCTCCTCCCAGTAATACCAAGTCTTGGGCCCTTATTACCTCCCTTTTTCCGGTTCATCTTCTTGGACTCCTAAGATGGATGGGTCTCCTCGCCATACGGGGTCTGCACGAGTTTACTTTACGCCACTGGAGGTGCCGGTCTTCAGATTGAAAACTGTGATGATGATAAAACGAATTTGTCAGATCTATAAATTTCAAATAAGAGGCTATTACAGGTTCTAGTTCGCATTAACGTTCGTTGCCCCAGTAGCTAGGACATCGCGATTTGCTGGGAGAGTTGATAAATTTCCCCAGGGAATTGTAAATTGCCTTGAGTATATTTTTAACCAAAGAAAATACCAACGGAAGTGTACGACGTTGCTTCTTCGTAAAGTTAAAGAATTTTAAGGCTTATTACTTAAAATCAGCGTTACGAAATAGATGAAACGTTAAACGTTGAATGAAATAGTTAATTGTAATAATTACGTAGGTATTATGTGTCTAGACGAAGAGTGAAAGAAAACAGCGAGACATATGGGGTTGACCATAGACATAGTAAGAATAGACTGTGGGTCCCAATGTAAGCTCGTCAGTAGCGTACAAGAGAGACAGAGTGAAATAGTGTACTTCGCAGAGATTGGCTGGACCTGCAAGGAGAGACTGAGAAAGAGCATGTTGGAAAGGTTATCGCCAGTCAGCTTCAGCCAATAGCGTGAATTCGTTCCCCTCTCTGCGAAATACACACTTTCGCTCTGTCTCTCTTGCACGCTACTGATGAGCTTACATTGAGACCGCAGTCTATTCTTTCTATGTCTATGGGGTTGACAACTCAGTCAGTAGAAGTCGACAATCAGCAACTTCTACTTGTTTTACATCCCTAATTGTGATACTTTTTTTTTGCTCAAATTGTCTGTAGTTTTTCCTACAAAAATTCGCAGTTATCATTCAATTTTTTTTTATTTTGTTTGTATCTGAAATTTTGAAAAACTGAAATGCATTGTGTACTTAATGCTCAAGTTGATTTTCTTGACCTAAACCATTGAAAAGATTATTTTATCATAATAAGACGTTGAGGATGATTACCATCCGTATAAACACGATTCCTTGCATGCAAATTGATATTATGGAACCTGTTCCAAAGGAAGCTGAGAGTCGGATGACGATGAGTGCGATTTAGATATAAAAAAAAAAAATAAGAGCCAATAAAAAATTGTAATGATCGTTGCCAAGAGGCAAGCACGCAGCTGCTCATGAGGACAGGCCGCAAATTGAATTATATGCACACGACTCTGTTTTTAAATTGAACTTGACATGGCACATGAAGTACACTTTCGATTTTACTTGACTACTAGTTCGAACCGTTTAATGAAGGCATTCTTACAAAAATCTGCACAAAATACAATAAAATCCAGAAGAAATTAAATTTTAAAGTAGGGTTGGCTTCTAATTAACCCTTTCGGTTGATAGAGCCAACTACGAGATGAGTAGCTTTCAATTTATGGTTTAAAATTTCTTTTTGGTAAGAAAATTTAGTTTAAGCTTCTTTTACATAATAAGTTTGCTTGAGCTGATGCCCCACGACCCCCGGAACGACATCCAGCTACTGGTAAAAGCAAAATTTAATGTGTGACGAACTTAGACTAGGGTAGAGAAGGGACCCATAGTAATCGAGCGCAAGTTGTGATATTTTGGCACCAGACGGCTTAGATCAGTAGCGCAACTTCCAGTAATTAATAGAAGGGAGACAGTTTAGTTATTATTAATATGATTAAAAGTGGGGGTCGAAACGTCGTGGTGTAGGGGGTGGAGATGGATAGATAGATAGTCGGAGATCAAGAGTAAATTCAAGCAGGTAACGAAATGACTTCTTTCCAAATTTTCGAGATCAAAAATACTGTCCTTGAATATTATCAAACGTTAAATGTGCCTCTCGTTTAAATTTTCAGGGTAAAAAATAAAGGTTTCCCTTTGACCTTTGAATTATTTTGAACTGGACCTTGAAAGCAAAACCATCTTCGGATGTAAAATTTTCCCCTTATTCAATTTCTAAAGTCAAAAACATTAGGTTCTGTTTGAAAGACAAAACTTGATCTTAAAATTGCTGTCAAAATCATTGTCAATGTCATGTCATGTTTGAAGTCACCACTGGAAGTAACCCTACAACTTTTATCTAAAAAATTTTTTTCTAAGACGTTTTTGTACTCAGATATTTGCTTGGAGGTTTAAAATGGAACACCCGGTATATCAATTTTTATCGCCAGCCACCGCTTTTGACTCTTTTTATTACTGAGGATGAAGTTCTTCGACCGTCATCTACCCTCTCCATCCCTCAGTACCTGTCATTATGTCGTTATTTAGAAAAAAAGAAATAAAACTTCGCAAATTCCTAATGCAATGTTTGGAACCAAAGAATGGCGTCAGTACGAAAAAATATCACAATATTCTTGATGCAGATTTTCTTTGCTAGTCTTACTACGTATGTACAAAGAAAAAGGTGTCAGGAGATTTTGTATGAGAGTGTACACTGGCGTAGTATTGAGTTTTCGAGAAAATGGTAGAGTGCCACACAGCGTGACGGCCGCGGTCGGGGGCTCAACGCGTGCGCGTTTTCCTTTCGCGAACCTGACGCTTCACAATCGACTGTTGCTCTTCCCAGTGTGGCGTGTGACAGTCGGTGGTGCAGTCGCGAAAAACGGTACTCATACTACCAACAACCATTTACTGTCTCATTCATACCAGCAGCTCATATAACAAACGAGTGACTTGTTCGCGCGTCGTCCAGATTTTTTTTTTAAAAATACCCCGGCAGTTCGTTCGAGCCACTTGCTCTACTCGAATATTCGTAAACGAGGGTGAAAACGCACCCCACGCAAAGGGCCATTTCCGTTGAGTGAGCATGAACAACACGGAACTAAAGGATGCCGTCGACATGAACATGGAAGATTCAGGAAACAGTTGCGGAAGCTCGGTTTTCTCCGATGTGAGCGGAACCGACTTCTTCGACGGCGACACCGATGACGTTCAGGTGTCCGATTTGGAAGGTTTAGAAAACCTCGACGACGAGCACCAACATGACGAAGACACGATTCTTGACCAACAGGTAAGTCACTAGAATTTTTAGTTACTTAAACGCGATCTGATAAGAAATGGGATTTTCGTGTTACGGCACGTGGTGCAACAAGTTTTAGACGGTGCAACGGAAGCAGTTGCGTAATGTATGTATTTATGTAACGTGTGGCATTTGGTCGTTCGGATTCTGCAGTGTGACGCACCGAATTTGGCGAAAACGTGGAGGTTGCTTGATTTGCAGCATTACAAAGCTTGATTGTCTACGTGATCCATAAGTACATAGTCTATTTTTGATGGCCGCAAGCCTCAATAATTTCCTTAAAAGTTATAAGTACTATTTTTTTTTTGACTAAATCTCAAAATTACTGACTCAACTTGCGTTTATATCTCATCTTTTCACTCATTTAATTTAATTTTGAAGTTTTAATGAACTTCCAACTTTCGAATCCTGATCAGGACATTATGTTACATATTTAAGTACTGCGTAGATTTTTCGTTTTCGTGATTTTAATAGACAATTTTTTTGTGTCTGTTTGTACCTACAATGAATGGTGACAAAAATTTTCATAATAATTTGGTAAAACGAAATGTATGAATTATTCAAGAAATTATTCATTGTATTATTTTAGACGTGACATATTCGACAAATCATTTTTGTTCCAAATAAGGTTTTGTTCAAATCCAATTGTTCTTCTGCCCTAATATATTTTTTTTAAACAGTTTATCATCAGTAAACCATGAAAATTAAACTCCACGGTTTGGAAAATATTATCAGAATTATTAAGGTCACATTTAGGAATTTTGAATTTTTTTTAATCTACTTCTGGTGTCAAAATTATCTAAAAAAAGTACCCAACAGATTTTGTAGACCGTGACTTAGATTGGAAGGTGTTTCCCTGTTAGTGGGTTACGTGACTGTGATCATGATAGAAAATCTACATTAAAAAATATACGAATGATAAGAAATTTTTTATCTTTTCACTTTTGTTCATTGTAAAAACAATCGAATTTGTCTTTTGGACAAATTAAAATTAAAAAATTTTTGTTTTACAACGTAGATTATTGCATGTACCTACCACCTGTGCAGTTTATTTTGTGGCTACGTTTCGTCGACTACTTAGAATGTTATTACAGAAATATGTAGTTCAGTTTTTTTAGAGAAAGGTCACCGTGCCAATCTCTAACGTTCACCGTACCGAACAGGTTGAGATAGTAGTGTTATTTAATAGGTATGTCTATGGGTACGATATGTAATGTGAAATGGTCGGAGAGGTTGGTAGACAACTTTTAGTTTCTTCTGTAGGTAACGGACGTTTAACCTCGATGTATTTGATCATTATCTAGGCGATGTTACGAAGATGTCTTTTTCTAAAACATAACTATTACCTATCATCATACGTTGGTATCTATAGTTTATTCGAACAAATTTTTTGAATAAAATGTTTCTGATTATAATTTGAAAAACTATTTTCACATATTTCATCTAATCATAATTCCTAGAAATCCTTTTTTTGGTTGCATCTATGGTCATTATCTGGAGATTCTCTTTCAATTTCAATTCTATTTTCCCTGGTGCCTTATTCTATTTCCATATTTCCTAGAAAAGGTGATGAAATTTTTAAAAGGCATAAACATTTTTACTTTTATTTTTCAAAAAGTGTTTTTCCATAAGTTTTTTGTGTCTTGAGCCAATTAATAATGGCACCATCCCTTCGTTTTGCCTGTACATATTAATAGTAGATAGTTTTGACATAGATATTTAAACTAGTCTTTGTCTTTTGATAAAGGTTTGATAGTTGCTTCCAAAGTGCAAAAGTTTCCTTCAAACTTTCCAGGCCATTTTAGTAATTCATCCCCATTTCTCCTCCCCAATTTAGAGCTTCCCTGATACCTGTGATCACTTTGTGGAGTTTCTGGTTCCAGTATCCAGCAATCGTTCTGCCTTTCTATTTATTGGTTCCTTTTTTTCATTTTTTTGAACATCCAGATAAAGTCTTGCACTGAGATTTTCAGGAAAGTAATTAATACAAGATTACTGGAAAAGGAATCACAGTCTGGCAAAAAATCATTTATTTTTTTGAAATGTTTTCCACAATTAGCAGGTATTTCTTTTATTCCCTAGAAAAGGTGTTGAAATTTTTAAATGTCATCCACATTTCTATTTTTTTTACTCGAAAAGTATTTTTTCAGATTTTTTTTTGTGTCTGAGCCAACTAATAGGTACCTTCCCTTCTTTTTGTCTCTATTAATAATACAATTTCTTGACAAGATATTTAAACAAGTCATTGTCTTTTGACAAAGGTTTGATAATTGCTTCCAAAGTCCAAAAGTTTCCTTCAAACTTTTAGACCATTTTAGTAATTCATCCCCATTTCTCCTTCCTTATTCAGAGGTTCTGATACTTGTGGTCACTTTCTGGAGTTTCTGGGTTTCAATTTTCCAGCAGTCATTAGGTATCGTACTGCTGCTATACTACTTTACTTGGTACCTAGTTTCATTTTTTTGAACATCCTGGTAAAATCCTTTATTTTGAGATTTTCAAGAAATTAATTAAAGCGAGATTGGGGGAAAAGAATAATTTTTTTAACATGTTTTCCACTTCTTTTATTCCCTAGAAAAGGTGTTGAAATTTTTAAATGTCAACCACATTTCTACTTTTTTACTCGAAAAGTATTTTTTATATATATTTTTTTTTGTGTCTGAGCCAACTAATACCTTCCCTTCGTTTTGCCTCTATTAATATACTACAAATTCTTGACAAGACATTTAAACAAGTCATTGTCTTTTGACAAAGGTTTGATAATTGCTTCCAAAGTCCAAAAGTTTCCTTCAAACTTTTAGATCATTTTCGTAATTCATCCCCATTTCTCCTTCCTTATTCAGAGCTTCTGATACTTGTGGTCACTTTCTGGAGTTTCTGGGTTTCAATTTTCCAGCAGTCATTAGGAATCGTACTGCTGCTATACTACTTTCCTTGGTAGGTACCTAGTTTCATTTTTTTGAACATCCTGGTGAAATCCTTTATTTTGGGATTTTCAAGAAATTAATTAAAACAAGATTGGGGGGAAAAAAATATTTTCTTAACAGGTTTTCCACTTCTTTTTGTCTCTATTGATACAACAAATTTTTGGAAAAGATATTTAAACTAGTCTTTGTCTTTTGATAAAGATTTCATAATTGTTTCTGATGTCCAAAGGATTCCTTTAAACTTCTAGACCAGAATTCATCCTCATTTCTCCTTCCTTATTCAAAGCTTCTCCTTATGCCTTTTTATCACTATCTGGAGTTACCTACAGTATTCGTACTACGGTTCTAAAAAACCATCCCCATCGAGTCTATTATTGTATCTTGAAGGTGTCACCCTGATTCATTTATAGACTACCAAGTACCAACCTCCCCTGTGGATTTCTTTCGAAAATAACTATCTATAAGTATTAATTCAACCATCGAGTTGGTAGAATCGGATTGACTATTTTTATATTTTTGAGTTTATAATAGCTTAGTTACAGGCTCCCGATTACATAAATATGTATTTATTTTCTTAAAATAGATGCAGTCAGAGTAGGTTCGTCTAACCTTGCTTCTGCTGCATGAATGTATGCCGTAGGTATTCACCTTTGACGTTAAACCATAATAGACACAATATTTACGATCTTGTTGGGCTCAAGTTGCCAACTGCTCTTACTCATACCATATCACGTAGGTATGCATGTGTCCACAGCAGAGCTATTATTGATACTCATCTCGTATGTGGAGATATCGACTATATTTGTAGGTGGGTAACTTTTCTATTTTCCGGGATAAATTGGATTATTTGGCTGAAAATAAAAGTTCCATCTTCACAGCTTGGAGTACAACAGACGCTCGATAACGTGAACTAAATAAAACTAAGCATGTTCGTATTATTGAGTTGTTTACATTTGTCGGTTTGCCTTTAATAATTGTTTTTAATCAACCAAAAATATTTATCTAGAGTATTGTGGATACTCGGCCCCAATTCCACATTCATTCTCTTTCTCTATCTCTACTACGGTACATCGCGCTCTCTTTGGCGTGTTCGCCGAGTCTATTTTTACTATATACAGGAAACGTATTGTGAAACGTCATCAGAAAATCTTTAGATGCAAATATCTCGCTAAATTACTGCATATTATTGGACTATTTTTTATAGGTAATTAATATCGATAATAACCTTTCATTTGGTGTAAAAAAAATAAATTTTTATATTACATATTAATAAAGTTACGGCTTTGACAAAGCCCCTACAAATTATATCAATTTATTTTTTATTACTTTTTATACAGCGTTTCAAAATTTTTTAAATAATACTAATTAGTCCCAACAGGACTGATTAATTTATGATACAAAATCGTAGTTGTAAGCAAAATTCATTCATCGTCCTATACTTGCATGTATGTTTTGTTTGTTGACCTTTGTTCATCTCAAAAAGTTGTTGAATCAATAAGGTCGTATGCATTTTAAAACAACGGTCATCGGCATTTTGCAATAATGCTTCGGGTAGCATATGATATGATATGATATGATAGGAGCATGCATTTACTTTTTCAAACTTGTTAATTTATAAAATGCCAATTAAAATTGTTACAAAATTATCTTATTTACAAACTTCGACTAAAACTGTTGCTTTTACATTTTCAGATGTAATTAAAATTTATTGTTTTTATTTTTTCAAGTTTATAAAAAATGTTTTTACTTATATTCAGGAATGTGATATTATCGTTTACATAGTTTGTGTTGTTTTGGGCGTATTGGAGAAGTTAAATGTGTTAATATTTTCAATTATTTTTTTTGTTATCAATGACAGCTAAAAGTATGCAAATTGCACAGGCTTGAATTAGAAATTTTCCGCTCCAAATACGTCACCCAAGTGAGTTATCTAATAGGCCATAAATATTCATTATTTCAGCAGTCAGCCAGTCCAAAATCGTGCCGAAATTTTGAATGATAGAATATAAAAAACTTCCTCGTGCTTAAATTTCACTAACTAAAACATTGAAGTAACATAACGCCGTTCTGCTTTTTCTATAAATAATTATTCAATGAAATCAATATTTTCAAAAAAATTTACAAAACTTTAGTTTTTGAGCTTTTCTAGTGTAATAAAAATAGTAAAAATCAAAGAAGATAAATTACTCAATTTTTTGACAGTCCTGAAAATTTCTTACTTTGTGAACGAAAGAATCGATACATTTTATGCGAGGTCATAGGTCCTTAATTAAACCATTAATATTTTTCGTTAGGTTCACACTTATCTATAATATTTAATATACATTCGCATTGATAATGACTTAATGACACAGTAAAAAGTTGGTTACCAAGGTTGTTCTATCACAATACTAATCTTATTAGGAATCGACATATGTATAAAAAGTGTTGTAACTGATAATTCTATACAAAAAAAAACGGAATTAAACGTGGATTAAAAATTTACGATAAGACAATTTTTATTAAATTAAGTAACTTTATAACTGCTCCATATCCGTTGAAATTCGAAATAATTGATGGATAAATTGTATTGTATTACATATTAATGTTGCGAATGAAATATCCGTTCATGTATGTATGTATGTAGGTAAATTCATTTAATACCATTTTGAGCTAATCATGAAAGAAACATATCAATGATTGATTAATTGAAATATGTAGCTTATTATTTTAATTTGGTTTGGTAATGTTATTCTGTACTCCAAATTTTTTTGGGAGTTTTCTAGAACGTTCGAGAATGTTCTAGATTGAAGCCTAAATGTTTCAGATTTTTAACAATGATTTAGAATGTTCGTGACTGATATAAAATGTTTCAAAAAATTTGAGAATGTTCCACAACCTTTCAAAACTTTCTGGAGTTTTCGTAAACGATCTAAAATCTTTTAAAAAATGATTTAGAATGTTAAAGAATGATCTATACAGTAACCTGAATGCTTTCAGATATTTTTTGGATGATTTGGAAGGTTTCAAAAATACTTAGAATGTTCTTTCTTTTTCGAGAATGATTTAGAATGTTCGTGAATTATATAAAATGTTTAAAAATGTTAGAGAATGTTCCACAACCTTTCAGAATTTTCTGGAGTTTTTGTGAACGATCTAGATTTTTTTAAAAATGATTCAAAATGATTAAGAATGATCCGAAATGTAAATTGGATGTTCCAGATATTTCAAGACTAATTTAGAATGTTGAAGAATAATCTAAACTGTAACCTGAATATTTTCAGATATTTTTAGGATGATTTGAAAAGTTTCAAAAGAATCTAGAATGTTTCCTCTTTTTCGAGAATGATTTAGAATGTTTCTGAATGGTATAAAATGTTAGAGAATGTTCCACAACCTTTCAAAGTTTTCGTGAACGATCTAAAATTTTTTGAAAGTGATTTCAAACGTTCTAAAAATGATTTGAAACTTATATTGAATGTTCCAGATCATTCAGGACTACTTTAGAATGTTAAATAATGATCAATACTGTAACCTGAATGATGCTTTCAGATATTTTTAGGATGATTTGGAAAGTTTTAAAACGATCTAGAATGTTCCTTATTTTTTGAGAATAATTCAGAATGTTCATGAACAATGTTATGATCTAAAATATTCGAGAATAACATCTTCGTACGGAAATTTCTATTTAAGTCATACGATAACAATAAATATGATCACTGACCATTAAAGTATATGACTAATGACTTATTTTTTATATGTAATTGTTATTATTTTGTCGTAACTTTTTAAAATTCCAATTATTTATTGTGCGTTGAATTGTCGTCCTACGCTGACGCAAACCGTTGGTAAAAATATCTCACGATTTGTCGTTTGTTCGCAATGCAATCATAGCAACAGATGTGAGCGCCGTTTAATATTAGCCACTGTCCAAAGTATGTGTGGCGGTGAATCAGACAGCAGCAGGTCATGAACATGGAAATTAATAGAAATTATTTTGCGAAATTATGGATTTTGATTTTTTTTTTTTTAAGTTAAAAATTAATGATTGTGGACATGTTTTGTTTTTTATGGTCTTGAATTCATATAAAAAAAAACCCGAATTTTTTCTCAATTTTCCCGACGAGTTTTCTAAATTTTCTGTTTCAGATTTTTAGGAACAGGCAAACATGAAATTATTACCTTATTATTATTTTCCAAAAATAACTTTCAACACTTCCTTTTTTTTTTTAAAAAAAAAAAAAAAAATCATGTCCTGAACTTTTTTTTATTCTATATTTAATAAGTTCGTTCTTTCTGTTTCCTAATGACAGACAAAAAAGTATTTTTGTTTCCTGAATTTGCAAAATTAGTACCTAAGTTAATTTGAGGACCGATGTGCACGTGTTTTTATTTTTTATTTTTTTAAAAATTGAACATAATAGCTCAGCGGGGTGACTGTATTTATTTTTATCGTGCCCATGCGAACTATAAGTTCTAGTAGTCATCACGCGAATAACGTTACAAAGGCTCTGGGTGCACGAACTTGTGTACGACAGTCAAGTATTTTCGGTTTTTGGCAGACGGCCCAAAAATTTTAGCTTGGATTTCAAAAACATGTTTTCGGGTACATGTGATAAAAGCATGTCTCTCTATAGTCAACCAAAGTGTCTCCTTATTGTCGTTCTATTTAAACTAACTCGTCGCTTTTTGCTTCGTCTCTTGAAAACAAATGTTTGCTAGAAACCTTAAAAAAAAAATAACACACAGTTCCGTGTAAGCTGTAATAATTTACTTTAACGAGATTTATTAACAAGAAAAAAAAAATGGTACCTAACGTCACGAAAGTACCTATAGGATAAGTTTTTTTAAAATTTTTTTCTTGGATTTATTGATCTAACAATTACCAATCGATTAAAAATCTATTACAATTTTATTAAGTAATAATGATTAAAGTAAAAAGTTAAACAGTAATTATTTCGGTAAATAATAATTGTTCCATTAAATTAAAAAACATTTTGAAGCCGTCTTTGAAATGTGTTTTATTCTGTTTTTTTTTTTTTACAATCAGATAGGTAACGGCTCTTTTTAATCAATCACGCCGAATTTTTAATTAAAGCTAGTTGCAAGGCTAGCAAAATATTCTTAGAATCGATATTAATGGCTTTGTAAACAATGTAGGTCATTTAAGTTGCTGACACTTATTGTTTTTTACAAAACAAACATCATATCATTTTTAACATAGCCCCCAATCGTTTAACATAGCACAGGTAATTTATAAAATATGTACCTATCTAGTTAAGTAATAGTTTTTTTTTTTTTTTATAAAAAAGAAAATATTTAACTATGTATTATTATCTTATTTGTCGCTGTAACAGTAAGTAATTTTGGTAATTGTGCATAATAGCTTACCCCCTTTCGATTTTCTTAAAAAAAAATAAGTTGTATAGTTCGTCATGCTGATCAAGAATACATATACAGGATGACCAACGGTGGATGACCTATTAGAAATATTTAGAAAACTAAGGCTAGGAAAATTTTGAAGAAAATCACATACTAGTTATGGCACATTATCTACATTTTTAAAATATTTTTAATTTTGTAGCACTTCCGGTTATAGGTACCAGAAATTGATGTCAACTTTGTTATTGTAAATAGAAATGTATATTGTTTACGGCGAATTCATATAGTTTGACAACCTACTTGTATATCTAGGATAAAAAGTTTCAGAGATAAATTAATTTATAGAAAAAAAATCTCAATTGCCACCAGAATTATAAAAAAATCATAATTTTGACCATTAATGACTTTACCATTAATAGTCGAGTTTTAAGCCTAATTTCCTACCAAAACTAAGCAACATAATGTATACAGAGCGTTCAGAAACAAAATCCAAAAACTTTAAACACGAATAACTTCGTTTTTTTCAAATGGTACCTACCATATCTTAGTTGTTTAGTGGATTGCTTTTTTTATGGATATTTTCTAATATTTTATTTGAAAAGTTTCAAATAATTTTCGCTTTTTACAAAAATAGCCGATTTTATTTTTGGTATAATAAAATTGTGTTATGAACAACTGACAAATAACGATAATCAAAGTAAAATCAAACTAAAAACCGTTCTTTTAATTAATTTATTATATAAATTTTCAAATAAAACATTAAAAAATATCCATATGGATCGATAGAGGATAGAAAAAAAATAATCTCATTGGAAAATAAAATATGCCAACTGCCATTTGAAAAAAACGAAGTTATTCGTGTTTAAAGTTTTTGGATTTAGTTTCTGAACGCTCTGTATACATTATGAAGCTTAGTTTTGGTAGGAAATAAGGCTTAAGACTCTACTATTACTGGTAAAAATTTCAACATCCTAAGTCATTTATGATCAAAATTATGATTTTTTTATAATTTTGATAGCGATTGAGATTTTTTTTCTATAAATTAATTTATTTCCGAAACTGTTCATCGTAGGTATACAAGTAGGTTATCAAACTTACCTTAAAATTTCACGCATTATCTGAATTTGTCCTAAAAAGTATACCATAATATTTAAAATAACAAAGTTGACATTAATTTCCGGTATAACCGGAAGTGCTACAAAATTGAAAATATTTTAAAAATGCAGATCTTGTGCTATAACTACTACGTGATTTTTTTCAAAATTTTCCTAGTTTTCCTTAGTTTTCTAAATACTTCTAATAGGCCATCTACCGTTGGTCACCCTGTATATGAATTCTTGATCAGCATGACTAACTTACTTAATCTAAAAGGGTTAATCTATTTGTGCATAATGTATGATGTGTAATGTTTGAGGTGGTTTTGGTTGATAACCTTTCAAATGACGTGTCAAAGGGGATGTAAATAAGATCGTGTTGTGTTTTGAGTAGAATGACATTTTTTTTTGTTGTTCTTGCATCGAAACGAAGAGGATTTTTTATTTGATTTAAGCATGAAAACTAATTCGATTGTAGTAGCATGTTAAACATAACAATTCATTCACGTCAACTGTCGGTGTATGGCTTCCGATGAAGGGTGAAGACTTCCAAGGTAATGCCACGGACAAGGCGCTTCGTAATCTAATATTATTTATATTGTATATGTACGAATGTGTGTGCTGTATTTGCTAACGGTTGTTTTAATAATTGTACTAGGACACTCGATGACGTAAAACATTCCTTTTCACTTGAACTTTTCACGTTGGCATGTCCGACTTTTTTAAACGTGGACTCAAGAAGAGAGTTCGTTTATATGCTAATTTTTTTTTTAAACGGAAAAGGATGTACTTAAGTACAATGTGTCAATTTGTCATGTAGAGAAACTAGATTTGGAGTCCACTGACTCAAATTAAGTCAAATAAAAGTAAAATGCATTTTAGATCGTCCGTAGAAGTTTCAAAACATTTTTGAATGTTTTTAGAACATTAAACAACATTTCGGACCATTCTAAAAAATTCTAGATTATTCTCGAACGTTGTAAAACTTTCTTAATATTTTTCATCATCAAACATTCTAGACCGTTCGTAGAAGTTTCAGACCATTCTGTAATATTTTTAGAAAATTTTTCAACGTTTCCGTATATTCCGGAACATTCCAGATCATTCTAGAAGATTCTAGATCATTCTCGAACGTTGTACAACTTTTCTAACATTTTTTATTCTCCTAATACATTCTAGATCGTCCGTCGAAGAATCAGACCATTCTGGAATATTTTTAGAACATTTTTCAACGTTTCCGTATATTCCGGAACATTCCAGATCATTCTAGAAAATTCCAGAGCATTCTTGAACGTTGTAAAACTTTCCTAACATTTTTTATTATCCTAAAACATTCTAGACCGTTCGTCGAAGTTTCAGACCATTCTGGAATATTTTTAGAACATTCTCCAACGTTTTCGTATATTCCGGAACATTCCAGATCATTCTAGAAAATTCCAGATCACTCTCGAACGTTGTAAAACTTTCCTAACATTTTTTATTATCCTCAAACATTCTAGTTCGTTCGTAAAAGTTTCAGACCATTCTGGAATATTTTTAGAACATTCTCCAACGTTTTCGTATATTCCGGAACATTCCAGATCATTCTAGAAAATTCCAGATCACTCTCGAACGTCGTAAAACTTTCCTAACATTTTTTATTATCCTCAAACATTCTAGTTCGTTCGTAAAAGTTTCAGACCATTCTGGAATATTTTTAGAACATTCTCCAACGTTTTCGTATATTCCGGAACATTCCAGATCATTCTAGAAAATTCCAGATCACTCTCGAACGTCGTAAAACTTTCCTAACATTTTTTATTATCCTCAAACATTCTAGTTCGTTCGTAAAAGTTTCAGACCATTCTGGAATATTTTTAGAACATTCTCCAACGTTTTCGTATATTCCGGAACATTCCAGATCATTCTAGATCATTCTCGAACGTTGTAAAACTTTCCTAACATTTTTTATTATCCTATTGTTGATAAGGTGATGCTGTAACTTTCAACACCCTCTAGTTTAAAACCAGAGCACATGAACTTTTATTCTATTCTTGACCTAAGCAAACACGTTGTTAAATATGGTAAGGTCCTTAGGGACCACCCTGTACGTTATATGAAACTACTGAATTTATTTCCTTGTTTTGTAAAGGTATTATTTTTTAATCAAAATATAATTTTGATTAAATTTAACAGTTTGTTGCGGTTTTTTTAACCACATTACTTAACTTCACTTCCCCTTGTTTTCAGAATTTTTTTGTTATTTTCTCTCATTATGTTCTACATACACAACAGATCCCACAGAGAAATAAAAACTTGTTGCTAGGACATAATAACCGAGAGTTATCAGTCGGTTACGGGTAATAAATAATAAAATCGCTCCATTTTGAAAATAACACACATAACACAGTAATCGGGTTCATAACGACCCAGTAAACACATTGGTTAACCTATGATATAGAACACAACAACCGGATGTGCAATTACCATAGAAACTGGTGGAAACATGTTTGGATTAAATTAATTTTCATCGGCATTCTTTTGTTATCCAAGACACACTTGATTCCTTTTTATCTAGTTGGGTGCATGTTGTATTTGTTATTTTTAGATTAGATAATGAACCATAGGTTATGCGGTAGTAGGTATGGGTTCGTGTAAATGCACACGTCCGCACCAACACAAACAGTAAATTATTGTGCATAATTACCAAAAGTTTTCCTATGGATGTATTGCTTAGATTAGGTTAAATAGTTATACCAGCGCTTCCAAAAATGTAGTCAAAAATTATGGATTTCTTTCTATAAAGAGAAATACATTTTTTTTTTAATCATCTCCTATTATTAAAAGTTATGAAATTAACCAGCCTCTTGTTATTATTATTATGTCAAAATCTATTTGTTTAGAAAATTTTATGACTCGAGAGAAGAAAAAATCGAACCTAACAAAGAAATTGTATTAAAAAAATTAAATATGAGTTGGTAATTTCATAATTTATTCTAAAAATAGGAAATAATTATATACATAGATGTAATTTGAAAGTGTCCGTGATGTGGGTAGAAAAAATAAACTATTTCTAACTTTTAGAAGAAAAAAAAATCGATTTTGACGGTGAACTGTTAAATTAAGCGTTTCCGGCCAGACTTTCAAAGGAATCTTTTTTCAACTTTATTTGTTTTGGCTTTTGGAATTTAGATTTTAATTTTGATCAGTAAAATAAATTATTCCAGAAAGAAATAAGCGATATTTATAAATGTCTAAAAGCAGCCAATATAAACCATTGCTAATGCTAAGATTTTTTTTTTTAATGATAACTTTTATGTAAAATTTGTTTTAATACTTTCGATCATAAAACTTTTATTGTGGAATTTATAGCTTGTTTTATTGCCGTTATTTTACACCTATTATCAGGAAAAACATATGTGAAATCGAATCTTTTTAAGCTGGTTATCCGGAATAATATCAAAACGTCACAATTTTACAGTTATTTGGTATTTTGTGGATTTTAGTTATCGAAAAAATTGTTATTTATAGAAATATAACTTTCGTTACAATTTTTCTTTATATTTATTGTTGAAACTAATGAATGAAACCAACATGTAAAAAAAATCGTTCAACTGTTCTAAATTTTCAAAAATGTCTTATATTTGTCTTCAGTGTGTATGTGTACTAACGCGATAATGACATCGTTAGTACTTGTATTGTTGTCTTTAATTAATTAATCTTGCGACCATGTACTGTTTATGTTAAGATGAGATTAAGGAACGTGTGGACGTGTGCATTTACACCCACACCTACTACCGCATAATCTATGGTTCGTTATCTGATCTAAAAATAACAAATACTGCATGCACCCAATATTAAAATAAATCAACAACACAAAACTATTAATGATGCCATTATCACGTTTTACACATACAGATGAAGACAAATACAAGAAATTATTGAAAAAAAAAAACTAACTTCTTCCAACTTTGAAAAGTGGGTTAATGAATCCATTATAATTGACAGGGTTCCTTTTTCAACTGTAATCAATAAGTTACCGCACGTTGGAAAGTTAATTGAATAGGTACAGGAATGGTGTTGAACACATTGATCTCATTACGTTCACTAAGTACCTGGTGCATGACGTTCGCAGGTGCTAAATACACTTGTTGTTGTTGTTGTGAGGGTAGGTGCTTTAATCATTAATGATAACAGCAAATAATCACACTCGTGAAACTTCTCAAGTCGCAAAACGACAACTTCACGGCCACACAGTTCATTGTCAAGGATCTTTGTCGCTTTGTGTTGGGTAAATAATTCAAAAGTAATAACAATTAAAAGTACGTACCTACTACATCATGTGCACACTTTTATATAACATATCTAGATTCAGTAGTGTATGATAAAAGACGTCTTATTATTATTATTTTTTTTTGATGAATTAGTTTTAAGTAAGTGTTTATTTGCGTTACTTATGTCATGTTTATTTATCATTTTAAGGACTTTTAAGTAATAATCTGATCACATTGCCTAAAAAAATAATCACGTAATTTAAGAATTGTCATATGCAGTTTGTTTAACCTGAGAAAATAGAGCTTTTTGCGTATATATGTGCATGTAATTTTGTTTAATAAGTCAACAAAACTTAATGGACAATTAAGAGATGAGATAATCGTTTTTTTTGTTTTTTTATATTTACTTAACAATATACAGGGTGTTAGGTCTATAAGTACAAAAAAAAGAATCATGGATTCCTTGCACAATAAATAACAAAAGTTTAAAAGCATTTTTCAATCGAGTGACAATTAAGTACGCAATTCGTGTTCGAAAATTTGACCCTGAAATTCGGTTTAATACGGGCCTGGCGAAATACGAATTCTCGTAACTGATAGTTTGCAACGAGCAGCGCCACTTACGAAACAGCGTTATCTATCACCGGCGACTATTCTCTAGGGAATAAGCGCGCTAAACCAGGGCCGGCCTCAGAAATCAAAATAATTTTTAATTTTTTTTTTTATTTCAAAAGTCAAAAAGTGTATAAATTCATGTTTGAAATGCAACAGGGAACATGTGGTTCTTTTTTTTGTACTTATAGACCAAACACCCTGTATATTACTTACCCACCCAAAAACCATTGCTTTTTTTAGAGTCTTTAACTCTCAGTATTAGACGTTTCGCCATTCTTTTGTGGTTTCTTCAGCAACTACTTGAGGTTTTCTAAATGTTACAGTGACGATTATAAATCAGTTACTGAAGAAGCTACAATGGTGTCGCGAAACTAGATTCAAAAAACTTTTTTTTTATTTAAATTTTAACATTAATTAATTCGTTATGGATGCCAACAAAAATTTATTAAATAGATGTTTAATTTGATCTAAAAATCAATTGCTGCAAGTAACAATAATTTTTTTTTTTTTTCATAACTTTAACAAAACTTCAAATAATGTGGTAAAATTTTCAGTGGAGCTTAAAATACGCTGGTGTTAAATCCATATAACATAAAAGACCTTAAAACAATCCTTGAATTACGTAATTAATCGGATTTATTAGCGTTAATAGATCAAAGAATCGACGAAATTAGTGTAAACTGGTCGATACATTAAGAATACGTGATAATAATTATAATCTATATCTATTTAAATGGTGTTTTTCAAAAATGTCTTGTATATATGTCTTCAATGTGTATGTGTACCAACGCGATAATGACATCGTAAGTATTTGTATCGTTGTGTTTAATTAATCTTGCGACCATGTACTGTTTGTTTATGTTAAGATGAGATTAAGGAACGGTTCACGAGGAATTGTTTATATTTATACTAGCGTACTACGAGTAGGTTATATAGTGTAGGCGTAGACGTGTGCATTTACACGAACCCACACACCTACTACCGCATAACCTATGGTTCGTTATCTAATCTAAAAATAACAAATACAAAACGCACCCAATATTCAAATACTAATAATGCCATTATTGCGTTTTGCACATACATATTAGAGCAAACACTATGTATATATTTTTGAAATTGACAAATTTAAAATTAAACAAACTCATAAACATATGTATCTACAGCTCTGTTTGTTGATGTTGTTATCATTATTTTGTCTTCTAATTATAACAGTGGCTCAGAACAATATATGAAGAAAAAAACATGTAAATGTTTGTAGAAAACATATTAATTATCGTATAATGTGTTTTTTATCCTCAGAGATGTTTTTGCTTTAGCAAAACAATTAATAAAACAGATATTGTGTCTGTAACCCTCAACTGTCCTGCTGTGTAGATTTTTCTTGTTTTGGAGCAAATAACTCCAATTATAGCTGATGTTTGGTATTTTTTATAAATAGTTTCTAAAGTAACTTTCATTTTTATCAAGTCTAACTTGTACAGAGGTACATGTGTATCTATATTATGTATAATAATCGTTATTGTGAGACTTATTGCTCAAGGAATTTATCGAATCTGCATTGCAAATTCGAATGCGTTGCTTTACCTGTTTAGTTAAGTATTTCGAACTTGTACAGGTACCTACAGTAAGTTGCAAAAGTATTCGAACCACCTTTGCCTTCAATGTGTATGTGTAAAACATGATAATGACATCATTGGTAGTTGTGTTGTTGATTT
The DNA here is from genome assembly GCA_947389935.1 of Agrilus cyanescens. Lineage (NCBI taxonomy): Eukaryota > Metazoa > Arthropoda > Insecta > Coleoptera > Buprestidae > Agrilus > Agrilus cyanescens. Next base: position 4,503,323 of record OX376709.1, read on the forward strand.
ATTTTAATATTTATGTTGTATTTGTTATTTTTAGATTAGATAACGAACCGTAGGTTATGCGGTAGTAGGTGTGGGTTCGTGTAAATGCACACGTCCACACGTTCCTTAATCTCATCTTAACATAAACAGTACATGGTCGCAAGATTAATTAATTAAACACAACAATAAAAGTAGTAATGATGTCATTATCGCGTTGGTACACATACACACTGAAGACATTTTTTTTGTTTAATGGATTGTTTTTTAACAATTTATTTTTTTGTACTTATTTTATTAGTTGGTCTTTGTCGATTATTTCAATTATTGCCTACATGTTTATAAAACATTGTTTGTCATAGATCATAGTTACTGATGTTAAACAAATACGTGTTATAGTTGTAAAGTTAAACTTCATACCTCGAATATATTTATTTATGGGCAATTACCCATGGATGTATGTTTGTATGTGTTCATTAACTGTGTCGTGCGTTTGTATTGTATAATTTATTGTAAATATGTGTGTGTGTGTTGTGGGTTTATTTGATGCGAAGCAATAATAATTTGCGATGGTATAATTATAATCGGCCTTGACTTTGATTTAACATAGGTATAATCTTTATCTTGTTCACATCGCGTTGCTGAAAGGCCTTGTGCATCCCATTATCTGGTTTAACATGTGTTTATTTATTTTCTAAAATTATTGGGTTTACTATTTTATAAAAAAATACATATACAAATGGTACATAAATTATTTGGAACAAAAAATGTGAGCGGTTTAGATTATAACTTCACGATTTTGTTGACGCAACTTCCGAAATGGATCCGAGTTCCTATCAAATACAGGGTGTTTGGTATATAAGTACAAAAAAAAGAACCACATGTTCCCTGTTGCATTTCAAACATGAATTTATACACTTTTTCACTTTTGAAATAAAATAAAAAATTAAAAATTATTTTGATTTCTGAGGCCGGCCCTGGTTTAGCGCGCTTATTCCCTAGACTAGAGAATAGTCGCCGGTGATAGATAACGCTGTTTCGTAAGTGGCGCTGCTCGTTGCAAACTATCAGATACGAGAATTCGTATTTCGCCAGGTCCGTATTAAACCAAATTTCAGGGTCAAATTTTCGAACACGAATTGCGTACTTAATTGTCACTCGATTGAAAAATGCTTTTAGACTTTTATTTATTGTGCAAGGAATCCATGATTCTTTTTTTTGTACTTATAGACCTAACACCCTGTATAAACATGAACATGGTAACAAAATGTACATTTAGTACTTAATTGGTCAAATTACCCGAAAATATTTTGAAAACAAATACTAAGATTAGGTACTAATTGACCATGTTTTGCTGATGGCTTATGGAAGGTTAGAGAGATAACGACGTTAAAGAAGTTACGATAAGTGTAATTTTATTCTTGAAACTTTTATAATTAGGTATTTTCGATGAGCGAACTTTACAGAGCGTTAATTTATCAGGAGCTGTGATTTTAAATGGTGATTAAATTAATTATTTTTAATTCCCAATTAGCGTTATTAAACTTCTACAATTCTTACAGATAGTTAAGAGAAAATTAATTGCTTCAATACCATCTGTTCTCATTTGCAAATTCTTTAGTTGTAAAATTTCACGTGGTTATTCTTTTGAACTGAGATAACAATGGTTCTTTAACTAGTAGTTTTTTGGAATTATTTACTGCGTACATACGAGACAAACAACGCACCTAAATCTGTACAATTTGTTTTTATTAAATAACAGTCAAAAATAGATGTATAATAGAGTTAAATTTTTGAACCGAGACTTGAATTCGGTCAGACGTAGGAAGACTGAAGGGGTGTATTATTTAACCGACAGCCAATCACGTGCAACTTCCCTATCTGTATGCCGATACCTGCATATTTCATAGGCTAGAGTGTCTGCCTCTTCCAACATTGTACCTACCTTCTTAGGGCGGGGTTTGCTAGTGCGCATCTACTCGTTAAGTCTCGGTTGAAAAATTTAACACTACCTACTTATATTTTAAATTTTAACTATATATTTTGTCCTTAACATAGGTAAACCAAAATGTGTGACGTTTTTCGGTTTATACAGATTTTCTACACATTGTATCGTATTTTGGTATGTTCATTTAAATTAACACTTGAGAATCCTCTGAGAAAACCTTTAATTTTTCAAAACCTCTTTGCTCCCTGGGTATTCCAGGCTTTATATTTTCCATTACTCCTTCTTCTTCCAAAAAGATTGTTTCTCTAGTTCCACTGCTTTTTCATTAAATGTCAATATTAAATACTCAACATTAGCTCTTCTGCAATTCTTCCCTCATTTTAGTCATCAGTTCCAGCCTTTTCTGCATCTCTATCTCACTCTTCCCATTACCTCTGAATCAATATGTCTTATTATCTTTTTTCCCTTTTTTTCTATTTCGCATTTCCAGAAAATTTCTGTCATTCCATAGCTCCCTCCTCAGTCTATAGATCTCCATATCAACTGTGGGAGGCACATCTTTCACCAGTTCGACATTTCACCCTTTCCCATCTCATTCCCAATTTAGAAAACACCTTATTGGTCATCGTTTTCCTCTCTTTTTCAGTTTCCCATTTCCAGTTATCTTTTGCAATTCTCATAGTCCCTCCAGTCCCATTAACTCAGTATCAATCGTAAATTTCACACCTTTCGCAACTTCTTTACTTCCAACCCAAATTCTCATCTTGAAAAACACCTTGATAATTCTGTCTTTTTAATACCAACCCAAAGACTCCTATCTTTCACTAGTTTTCTTTTCCTCGTACCATTCCCACTTGGAAAAGTAGATACCTATGTATGGTACCTATTTCATTCCTCAAATGCTATCCTACAATCTACCATTTCCTTCTTCTGTCCTAATATGTCTTGTTATCAGTTGTCCTTTCTTTTTTCCTTTTCCCTTTTCGTATTTCTAGCGATCTTCTGCAATTCCTATAGCCTCTTTCCTTTTCATAGATTTCCGTTCCAACAGAAGGAGTCAACATCTTTCACCCGTTCTCCGTTTGTCATTTTGTAATCCACTTATTGTTTCTTCCTCTGCAGAAATCTCTTATTATTAGTTATCCTTTTTCTGCCTTCTTGAATTTTGCAATTCCAGCAGCCCCTCCTATCCCAAAGATCTCCGTACCATCTGGAAGAATCACATTTTTCACCAGTTATCTATTTGTTGTCCCATTCCCACCTTGAAAGACACATTATTGTTGCCCCCTCTTAATGCCTCAGTATCAATAGGTTAGGTATCCTTTTTGCTCCTTATATTGCACACATCCAGAGGTATTCTGCGATTCCTACATTCCTAGATCTTTCTAACAATTTCTCATTTTGAGAAATCCCTTGATTCGTTTCCTCTTCTCTATCCTGCTTGCATGTCCTTCACTCACCTAGTACCTACCTGCGTGCGTTCCTCTTCGTCCTTTTTCATTCATTTTCTGTTCCTCCTTAAATCCTGCCGTTCTGCTTCCACCCTCAACCTTAATACCATTAATTTATACATAAGTAGGTAAATTTCGTTCAAAAAGTTTAGAAATTTGAAGAAAGTGGGCGATTCTAACAATACCTCTCGTCCAAACCAATTTTATGGTGATATAATTCGAATAATGTTAGTCTGACCCACATTTTTACCGCGATATCAAAATTCATTTAGCCGATTACTTGCATGGCTACTGTAGCCGAAACGTCGTCAGAAGGTACTCGGGATAACCAACTACAAATGTACGTACATGCACGTAGGTACACGTATGCATACAAAGATTTATTGTCTCCTTTTTAAAACGGTTGTTTTTCTTACAGACACCGAAGGTTAGACGGTCGTGGATTTAGTTTTTTAGAAAGTACCTACCTAACCGTTTTGCCCGCTTTTGTAAGAATGTCGCTGTTAGCATATTGCAATATCCAGTTCACTGTTACGAAATTGCCACATGTGTGTTATTTGTGAAAGAGATAAGAAATTAAGTAATTAACTTTATGATATTTAGTTAATACGGCAGGTTGTTGTTATTGTCGTTGTAGATAAGCAGGTGTTTTAATTTAACTGGAACTGCAAAAAAAAAACGTCTCTTGAAAAGTCTCCCTCCATGTGGGCGAAGCTTTTATTTTATGGACATTCTTTTGTAACATTAAGTTTTTTATTGCACTAAATCAACTTTCAACTGATCGAACTAAATCATATCGCTTTAATTACATTCTTGTGCATTTAACAACTCGCTAATGATCAGAAGAACAAGTGTCCACTACAAATTTTTAGAATTTTTGATAAATATAGTAAAAATCGTATGAAGAAAGTGGCAGTAGATATTCGAAATTGATGGAATTAACTCAAACACCCCCATAGATCTCAAATCCTTTTTTCATTGGGTCCCAAGCCACACAGGCTTATAGAGAAACCCTCGCAAAAGGGGTGCCAGAAACTATCTATTTGGACTAGAACACCCAGAAGCCACCATAGAAACCTAAACCATCTTCCTTAAGCGAGGAATTGTAAGATGAGATGAAACAAAACTAAGCAGGAACTGAGGGAGAAAGTCACACGAAACTTTCCACCTCCTCCATGAACTTCAAACTGAAAATATTTACTTCTCAACACCAATAGGAAAAAAAAATAGAGCTCCACTTCTCATCACCAGTCATGGAGAACTACAGTACCACAGAAATAAACTAGAGCTAACAGTTGCTGTTTCTGTGAAGAAGTTAAAGGAGCTACTCAGATTTTTAGTCATTTTTGAAAGCTAGGAGAGAAGCTAATGACGTCCCTGTCCTGTGGACGCCTAAAGAATACTTTCCGTTTGGGAAGTCTTCCTCGAGTTTCATGGAGATGAAGTAACCAAACAGGATGATCGCAAGAAATTTGCCATGTTTATAAAAACTTCGTAAAGGGGTCCCAAAGACTGCCCATTTGGACTAGAACACCTAGAAGCCACCATAGATATCTAAACGATCCCTTCAGCTCCAATGGGAAAAAATCGAAGTCCACTCTTCATCACTAGTCATCGAGAACTACAGTACCACAGAAATAAACCAGAGCTAACAGTTGCTGTTTCTGTGAAGAAATTAAAGGAGCTACTCAGATTTTTTGTCACTTTTGAAAGCTAGGAGAGAAGCTAATGACGTCCCAGTCTTGTGGACGCCTAAAGAATACTTTCCGTTTGGGAAGTCTTCCTCGAGCTTCATGGAGATGAAGTGATCAAACAGGATGATCGCAAGAAATTTGCCATGTTTATAAAAACTTTGTAAAGGGGTCCCAAAGACTGCCCATTTGGACTAGAACACCTAGAAGCCACCATAGATATCTAAACGATCCCTTCAGCTCCAATGGGAAAAAAAATCGAAGTCTACTCTTCATCACTAGTCATCGAGAACTACAGTGCCACAGAAATAAACCAGAGCTAACAGTTGCTGTTTCTGTGAAGAAGTTAAAGGAGCTACTCAGATTTTTTGTCACTTTTGAAAGCTAGGAGAGAAGCTAATGACGTCCCTGTCCTGTGGACGCCTGAAGAATACTTTCCGTTTGGGAAGTCTTCCTCGAGCTTCATGGAGATGAAGTGACCAAACAGGATGATCGCAAGAAATTTGCCATGTTTATAAAAACTTCGTAAAGGGGTCCCAAAGACTGCCCATTTGGACTAGAACACCTAGAAGTCACCATAGATATATAAACGATCCCTTCAGCTCCAATGGGAAAAAAATCAAAGTCCTCTCTTCATCACCAGTCATCGAGAACTACAGTTGCACAGAAATAAACTCTATGTAACAGATGCTGCTCACATTCTTGGAGCCTAAGGGTGTCAAAGACTGCCCATTTGGAATTCAGCACCTAGAAGCCATTATAGGCATCTACAAATCATCTTCATTAGCAAAGAATTGTAAGATGTGATGAAACAGAACTAAACAGGAACTGAGGGAGGAAGTCAAACAAAATACTCCACCTCCTCCATAAACTGTAAACTTGAAATATTTACTTCTTAGCCCCAGTAGGAAAACAATAGAGCTCCAATATTTTCTCCACCCCTAATCATCAGCCATAGAGAATTACAGTACCATAGAAAAAAACCAGGGCTAACAGTAGCTCTTTCTGTTAAGAAGTGAAAGGAGCTTACCTACTCATATCATTTGTCACTGTTAAATCCAATTTTTGCCAGATCATAGAAGCGGAAGACCTCACTGTTCTGGACTTCCGAAGAATACATTCCATATGGGAAGTCTTCTTCTCTTCTCTTCTCCTTTTATACCATGGACAAGAACTATAAAGTTTCACGAAAGATTAGCATCTTCATATTCAATTGACAAGCCCAGAAAGAGTCCATAAATATATTCCAGAAAAACTGTGGAGGCCATTAATGATCCTATACCTACAATACAATAATTTATGTGTCAATATAAAAAATCTACTTCTCGCATGGATTTTGGGATTCCCAAGACACAGTATCATTGGCTTAACATCGAGTAGAAGTAAATGGTGGGCTGGTGGTATCGAAAGTGTTTTTATTGGAATGCGGTACAGACAAGAAGAAAAAGGAATGGGTCACTGTAACTTTTGCGGCCGTTTTAGAACAGTGAGAGGATCTGTTTTAAGATGAAGGTAAATTCCGTCGTCGCTATTTTTGAAGGCTCTTCAGATTCTTCGCTCGATCTGTACGGCCCGGACAAATTACTTTTGCAGTCATCTTCAGAAGGTCGACTTTATGCAATTCACGATTTCTATTCGTAACTGTTACTCTATGAACTTTAAGTATAGAAATAATGTAACTGCTTCGTTACCTACGTGTTTTAGAAAAACTTCCGTGTAATGCAAACAAGTTTCGCAAATTATTTTCGGCGCAATTTTTCTAATAGGGTCATGGTCACACGTAAAACAATTTTTGCCCCTTACGATGAAGTGTTTAAATTTTTTCTAAATTAGATTAATGATTACATAATTAAAATGTCGAATAACTAACATAAGTTAGGTTAGGTACCATTTTAAAGCAAAAGTAGGAGAAGAGAGCTCGGGGAAGTCCCCTAATTGATATTTTTAGAGGCAGAGTTTACTTTTTCCCGTTCGTTTTTAAATTTATCGAAGTTTGTATGACCAGAGCAGAAAGAAAATATATGACATGCTTCACTGATCGTGATAGTAACCGACCTGCAGCGAATGCTGACAAGTCTTTCGAAATTCCAGCTGCTTGTATCTATGGTATGTAACCAAGGTACCATATACAAGTGGTATTTAATTTGTTTATATTTTTTAATTTGAAATTATACGATTCAATTAGTTCTTTGTAACCAATACAGCCCTCACACGATTCAAATAAATATGTTAATTAGTTAATTACTTATACCCTATGGTTTCTGATAAGAACAGATTAGACGAATTTTATGTTCCAATCCATTTAAAACATAATTTTTTTTTTATGTAACCGTTATCTATTACCAGAATTCGTACAAGATTGGATTTCGATTGAATTAATTATAGATAAAATATTCTATTTGTTACCGAATTAATTAATGTGGTTGTGGTGTGACTAGAAGGGACTTGTCATACAGTAGACCCGAACTAGTGAGAACACTTCCATTTTAAAATTGAATACATTTTATAACCTAACCTCAAACTTTTGCAACTATTCATCACTTGTGTTTGATGGCTTTATTTTTGGATGATTTTTTGTTTAATTATCTTAACTGTAACAGACAAATTTGGTTCTTTTTGTCTAAGGAACCATTTATTAAGGGCATTTCTCATCTTTGGATATTGGACTTATTTTAAAGAGAGCCATTTTTAATTTTATTTGGCTTAATACGTTAATTCACAATGTTATTGTCTTTATTTTTTTTAAATATTGAAACAAATGGTACAATCGGCAGTTCTGTATTTCTTAGATAAAGTTTTTACTGGAAGGTTCACATTAGTGCGAGTCTACTGTATGCTGTATATGAAAATTAAACTCATTTTGTTTTCATATACAGCATACAATAGACTCGCGCTAGTGTGAACACAAAAAAAAAACCGAACATACAAGTATGTAAGTATGTAAATACATAATTTTATTTATTTTTTTGTTTGTTTAAGTGTCTTGGTTTTTCATAGAAAACCTATTTACGTATACTTATATAATTTTCTTTACGTAGTTACATCAATTTCATTATGATGTGTGATGTATGACCTCTAATTCCTTTATGCATTTTTCAAGGTGGCTCTCTCTGATTGACTTTATAACAAAATTTGTTCCATTCAAATGAAGGTTACCATTGGTAGTTTTTTGTATGGAAATTTTTCTTCGCAGAAATTCACTCGAAATTAATGTTCCGGCGATTATTGGTCTCTCAGAAATGTCATCCACTTGTTACGGCTTCACAAGTGAAATAAATACAATCGATCAAAAGGAATTTGCATATCAAAATGAATTTTTTTTTAAAAAAACATTACATATAGTGTGTAAGATCTTCGGTCTCTAGTCTGATCTAGTGGTAATTAATAAATTAATATATCAAATTTTGAACCTATTTTTCACCCTCTCAGGAACTGAAATTTCAATGATTTTTTGAAAAATAATTTTACAGTTAATATTTTATCCCTTCATATTTAATATTAATTTTACACCTTTGATAATTACCGATGTACCTACATTTTTGATTATTATTTTACCATCTTGTTCTTTTGTGACCTTATCCAGTGTCCACCAATTGACCTATTTAATGACATACCCTCGTATACAAACGTAATAATATTAGTTTATATTCTTACGTAGAATATTACATATTTGGCCTTTCACTTTCGTTCACCTGAAGCTCCAGGCAAGTATTGCGATGCTGAGATAGCAATCGCGAATGGCAAGAGAGATTGCTCTTTCTGTCGAACATCGACCGACCGCATCAATTATGGAGATATTTTAATAATTCTTTAGAATGAACTTTAACGTCGCCTTTTAATATGCGTAACATATTTTTGAAATTTGTTTTAGGGGGGGGATTTATGTTTGTTTTTGAAAGGTTACGGTAGAGGGCGCGTGTGTGTAAATGCACATACATCCATTTTTAAAATCAGAAGGCCTTGCCAATTAATTAATTGTCGGAGCTTCTCAAAAATGACGAAATAATTTATTTTTTTGAACTTCGGTATTAAACAATATCTGATGATATCTTTTACGTTGAATTTTGCAAGTACTTTTCCATAATTTACTTACTACCTGATGTACGTAGTACAAATAGTCCTCTTCTCTCATCTTTACACAATATGTGTACATGCACATTAAAAATAATTTATTCTGGGAACTAAAAGTATGAAGAATTGTTCTCATTAATTATATTTCTTGTTTACATTTTTTTTTTAGAATCTTAGAATTTTAAGATTAATTATAGATAGTTTTTCCATTTAGATGTTAATTTGTATATGTTTTTGTCCAGGGTGTTTTGTGTAGTATACATACATACATACGTGTAGTGTTTGTCACGATTTTAATTTTTTTATGGTTATTTGATTATTGTTATTTATTGACCGTATTTCCACAGCGCGTTAAGTAATAACAGTTTTTTTTTTCTACAACAGTGTAAACAATTTTTTCTGTCATATTTAATATTCAGCTTTATGTAGTGGTATCATTTACGGGAATTTCGCGCAAAAAACACTTGACGTTAATATTTATTTTTACCATAAGTAGATATTTTTTGTTTGTTATTTATTAAATCTTTATCTTGGTTTACTTTTCACAATCTCATGTATTTGATTGAAATGTTACGTTACGATTGTCTTCATTTACGAATGAAAAAAACATATTTATTTGTTTTATTCGCTCTGTTTGTAATTTTTAATACAAACATCTATTTTTTACACCAAATGAAAGGTTATTATCGATATTCATTACTTATAAAAAATAAACCAATTATATGCAGTAATTAGAGAGATATTTGCATCTAAAGATTCTCTGATGACGTTACACAATATCTTTCCTGTATATAGAACAAATAGACTCGGCGAACGCGCCAAAGAGAGCGCGATGTACCGTAGTAGAGATAGAGAAAGAGAATGAATGTAGACTTGGCGCCGAGTATCTATCTACCAGATACTCTAGATAGAAATGTTACGTTACGATTTTCGTCATTTACGAACGAGAAAAACATATTTATTTGTTTTATTTACCCCGCTTTCAGTTTTGATGGTTATATCATAACGTGTATGGCATGACAAATGTGTGCTTGCGTTTCTAATTTCGTAAAAAAAGTGCCAATATTATAAAGTAGGTGCAAATGAAATTACTCAAGTCTTTTTACTGTAAAATGCACCTATTCTACAATATCATAGACTTGGCATGGTAACGGTAGGTAAATGCATTGACCAACTGGGTCTTTTTAAATTTTGCGAAACAGTTATGTTGTTTAGTGAGCGTATCCTATACTTACAATTAATAGCGTTTCAGTTGCAACATTAAAATTTCTCATAAAAAAAAAGCGGTGACATTGTTTATATAACGCGTCAGTCGGTGAACGATGACTTTTACGTGTTATTTTTCGAATAATAGCGAAATTGATTTGACACGGTCGATGGGTCGATTATTATTACTGGCAGCCTTCACAAGGACGGACAAAGATCTTTTCTTTATAATAATTGCCGAGTCTGTTCTAATCCGGTCCTGATAATTAGGTTAAGAGGAAGGATACAGGAAAAGTAAATTTGTCTACTTTACGAATTATGGCGACAAAAACAATGACAAAGAAAAAATACTGAGGATTACGTACAAATATAAATAATTCTGGAAACGAGTCGCGCAGTTTTTTTTCGAAATTCAGTTTCAAAAATATGTAGGTACATCATAAAAATAATTAAAAATTAATTGAATTTCCGATATAAAGAGTCGTGACATACAGGCAGACAGACGGACAATAAAGTGATCCTCTAAGGAACCCTAAAAATGGCATTGTCTTTAGAAGTTTTTTTTTTTTTTTTCGAAGGTTAAGGTGTTATTTTGAAAAGTGTTTCTCCTCAATATTATTGAATCCATTGATCTGTTGGTTGTCTAGTCAATTTTGCCCCACGAAATAAAACTATTTAGTAGATACGTACTCAACAAAACAAAAACCCCAATAAATAATCTAAAAAACAAACGAAAATTAACCAACTATGTACCTATACAAATAGTAGTTAGTCTGCATAGTTTGGTAACTCGAAATTTTCAACAAGAAGAAAGTCTCTCCTGTCGAGCACGGCTGATTTGATGGAATTCACATCGCAGTAGGCAACCGAAACAGGGCACGAGCAGCAAGCAATTTTGTAATTAAGAAAACAGCTCAAAACAAACGCTGTTTGCACAATTACAGCAAGGTCGGGTAAACAACAAACTATAACGTATAGACGGTAGGTACAATGTGGTCTGAGGAATTTCAACGTTTCTTAATTTTAAATGACATGATGATGGCACCATAATACGTGAGCAATTTCCTGTACGAATTTGTAACATAATTGTTTTATTGCGTAAAATTAAGACAACAGAATTTTTTGATTTCGATTTCCTTCAGGATTATAAGATACAACAAAAAAAAAACTAAAAAAATAATGTTTACTTTAGGAGAAAAATTAAATTAGATAGGGGAGAGCAGAGATAATTGGACGCCTATTGAAATTAACATCACAGATAAGTTCGTTTGATCATTAAACTTCAGTAGACTTCCAGTCCGAAGATATTAATTATCTTCTTTTTTATCTTCTTTTCCCATTTTAATTTTCACATATGTATTTATTCATTTCACAAATTTTCTTTTTCCCTGTAGTACGTAAATAAAGCCCTTCAATGTTCTTAATATAATATTACAAAGTTTCCTTTATTTTTTTCATCAAGTACCAACTTTTTTCTTTGATTCACATACGTTTACAAATAGATACATGTGTTATCATTAATTAATTAAATGTGTTGTACAATTTAATTTGTATAAACAAAGTTAAACGTTGATAAACTGCTGGAAAATGATACCATTTTATGTACGTTCTAGTTTTTTTACAGAAAAAAATATAAACAGGTCATGAATTACTTTGTAAATGTTGATGAGGTCAACAGTTAGAAGTCAGGATTTTATCTTTATGACGGTATGGCAAAATAATTGTCCTTTATACTGCAGACTCTGCCCTAATGGTCAACCATAAAGAGTAAATTATTGTGGTGTGTTGTAATTGAGGTAATTTTTCTTTACTGAATTAAAAATATAGGCACAAAAATTGGAAATTGAAAGATAGATAATTTTTAAAAAAATATTTTTGCATTAAATTCGTCAAATTTTTTTTACTGTATCAAAATTAAGGGAAATATTTTCAACTTATTTTGGTTATTATGACCACAATATAAGTAAGTGTTTTAAGAAATTTAATTATCGCATTGAACTATGTATGACGATGAAAAATATAATTAGAAACGTTTTACTGCGGCTTTTATTTGCGATTAAATTACTAACAATAGCCTTGGTAATAAAACGTCGGTTGTATGACGACTTCAGTTGTCTTCCCATTTTAACGTAAGCCTATTGGCAATAAAATAAATCACCCTGTAGGAGGGAAATTGTTTATACTTGCAATAAAGTTTACGTGGGAACATTATAATCAATTAAAAAAAAAGCTTCACCTTTAAAGCCTTCTCATTATTAGGGTGGTTAAAATTTTAAACAGTTATTCTATCGACTTTAAACCTTAAATTAAATTGTTTATCATTTTGAAACCAAAGGTTTAGGGTTATTAAAAATTAATTCAATCGAAGTAGTGGGTTGCACCACTGTAGGTTTCACTGTGGGGTGTATTACTGAAAATAATCCCGTAAAATCAAACAGTAATTTTTCAATTGTCGGAAGTAATGTCCTTCCTGTTGTCGCAGTATTTGCTTTTAGAATTTTGCTGTCGTTATTTCACATTAACATTTATTTTGCTTCGATAACGGAAGGTGATTCATTCGAGTATGAAGTAGGTGGATAACTGTTATTACATAATTAATTCAATGGAACCCGCACGTGTCGGATCACACTTTAAAATTTTTGCCACGATAATTATGTAATTAAAATGCTGTATTTTATCTTTATTATATACAGGGTGTTACTGATATAACTGCGGATATTTAAGGAGGTGATAGGGCAGTAGAAAATAAGAAAATTAAGCAAAACTTCGCAGGTCCTAAAGTTTACCGTTTTCGAGAAAAACGTATGTGAAAATACAGGCAAAACCGAGTACGGTCCTGTGCAAGGCGTGTCCTCGATTGACCTGGTCGTGTGTAGTGGCAACGCTGTCTTCAATCAGCTGACCGTGAATGAGGTTACTCGGTTACTGTAACGTAAACAAGTGTGTTCGAAAATGGCGTTTAGTTCATCAGAATTTTGTGACAGTTGCCAAATGTGTTGCTTAAGTCAAAGCGAAAACGCACAGGACCGTATTCAAATTAATTCATGTTAAGATGTTTTTCAAAAATTTTGAAAATTTTTTTGTTTCTTCACCGCGCTGCTGTAGTGACCATTCGATTACATATTGCATCTAGTTGACACCCTCCAAAAATCCGTATTTATATCAGAACCACCCTGTATATTGCAATTGTTTATAAATATAACCCGCATTTGTAAAATTACATAGGTATATGTTTTATAACGTTCTGGTAATTAGGGTTCCGTATCTCAAAAGGAAAAAAACGCAACCCTTATAGCATCACTTTGTAGTCCGTCTGTCTGCGTTACCATCGTGAGACAAGGCCTGCGCGCTAGTTACGTAACCACCTATGCTGTGCACGAGCCTACTATGATCATATGTGTATGGTATACGTCACCGGCGCGCAGGCATGTCTCACTATGGTAACGCTGTGGGTCAAGACCCTTTATCTCGGGAACGCGTGGAGATATCAAGTTGAAATTAAAACCATATACTCATGTCTACATTCCCTTGAAGCTGTGAAAAAATCAAACTTCTAAGTTGACGTAAAAAAAAGATACGGCCGTTTGAAAGAGCTTCATTTGTACAAGCTTAAATAGATTTTTAATTATTTTTATGATGTAAAGATTTTGGAAATTGAATTTCGGAAATAAAAAAAAACTGCCAGACTGAATGATTTTGTTAATCGATAATCATCGAGTTCATTGGAAAATCTAGTCACTAATTAGTGAGAAAATTAGTAGATATTTCTACATAATAGTTACTTATTATATGTTAGTTTATTACAAGGTTTTCTTAGCTGAACGATGAGGAGTCAAAAGAATAATTAACCTACAAACGAAATCACAACAATAATCATAATGATCATTTACAGATGAAAAAAATATGCATATATTCGTATTTTGAAAGGAATGATGATGGTTTCACAATATACATATACATACACCGCATAATTTGGTATTTATTTGTTATTGGCATTGCGAATTTTAAATTTGTGCTAAATATTCGTTGCAGTTATTAGTGGGTGGACAACATATGTATATGAATTTATTTATTAGAATTGCATTATTCCAAATTGCAAAATAATCGCAGCATTTAAGCGACTCAATTATAGATATAAAATAAAAAAATGGGGGTGAAAAAAGCGTACGGTCTTACGCCCTGAGGATTAATTACTCTAATTAGGGGTTACTGTTTATGTTCTTCTTATAGAATAATTAAAGGGTGATATGCTACTGAATATTGCACTTTCAAAAATATTTTTAAAAAATATTCGGAAAGTTAGTGACTTTTTTGTTAATTTCCATATGTATTCATTTAATGCCATTATTTTGTCTGCATACGTTACTCAATTGACTGCAAAATGAATGCAGAATTTAAACGATACAGTGAAATAATTCCATTCAGATTTATTCGGAATACAAAGCCAATAATGGCATAGTGAAATCGGATTAAATAAACACATGCATCCAGACCAATTACTCAAAAAATAAACAGGATCTGGTTAAGCCACAGGTCTGGAAGAGCCGATCAATATCGTTTTTGGCTCCAGTTCCTGTGACGTAGGCGGCGCCGGCTATGATGCCCGTTCTCCGCGACGCCTACGTTATCCACTAATCGCCTCCGCGTCCGCGATGACGTCACGGCGTCGACGTTTCTGGCGCCGTTAACACACCTCTTTGTTTTTTGGCCACTGTCGGGTGATAATGGGGAAAATATTCTCATTTTATGTTTAACTCTGTTAAATAAGCAAACTTGTTATGTTTTAATTTTTTGAAAATTTCACAATTTTTCAACAATTGTCAGTAGCGTCCGTGAAACGGGAGCTTCAAATCAACTGCAAGCTCCTACCCCAAACGACAAATTGTCGTACTTTCCATTAAACATTGCTTTACTTTAAATATCATTTAAAGATTTATAATAATGTACATTTTGCATACTTAATTATTGTAATGTCATAAAGCAATTTATTGCAACTCCTTTCTCTTACAATAAATAAAGCTTAAGTGTTTAGGTCGAAATAAATGTCACTCTTTTTCGATAAAAAGCCCTTTAATACCACAGGCTCAAATCTATCAAATGCAATACCTGTTGTCGGATAGAAATATTGCATATCTTGCACAATAATTATGACATTTGAAAATTTATTATCTAATAAAATTTATACGCACTTAAAAGTGTCGTTTTAAAAATTTAACATTTTGAAACGTGGTTTAAAATTGTTTTACGAGTCGCGATGTAGTAGCGACGATAATGATAAGGTTAATATAATTAACATTTCATTTTATTTCGTAAAAGTACGACGTTATTTTCCGTGAAAAAAATTATTATTGAGTTAGCATGTCATCTGAATGATATTTAACTGTGTGGAAGTCACTTGTAACGACATCGCTTATACAGGGTGTTTGGTCTATAAGTACAAAAAAAAGAACCACATGTTCCCTGTTGCATTTCAAACATGAATTTATACACTTTTTGACTTTTGAAATAAAAAAAAAAATTAAAAATTATTTTGATTTCTGAGGCCGGCCCTGGTTTAGCGCGCTTATTCCCTAGAGAATAGTCGCCGGTGATAGATAACGCTGTTTCGTAAGTGGCGCTGCTCGTTGCAAACTATCAGTTACGAGAATTCGTATTTCGCCAGGCCCGTATTAAACCGAATTTCAGGGTCAAATTTTCGAACACGAATTGCGTACTTAATTGTCACTCGATTGAAAAATGCTTTTAAACTTTTGTTATTTATTGTGCAAGGAATCCATGATTCTTTTTTTTGTACTTATAGACCTAACACCCTGTATATCGGATATAACGGCAAGCAATTATCAATTTGCAAACATAAGTCGTCGTTCCTGTGATGCTTTTATGTGCAATAAACGTTTTCTCTATCTAGTTTTCAGTTAATTAAATTAATCTGATTAATATTGTGTAACAATAAATTTAGTGTTATAATAACGCCTTCGCCTATATAATTTATCGTGATAACAGATTTCCATTTTCTGGTGGTAATTGCTAGTTGTTTGATAATGTGGGTGACCTTTTGACTCGAAAGCCTCCCGACATGGTGGCGACTAGCAACTAGGGCGTACCATTATATGGAAATTACAGTTTGATGTGAAGTATCGGCTGACATAATTAAAATTAAACGGAAAGTAACGTTTTTTTTTTTTGAAAATTAATTAATAATAGCTATTCATCCTTCGATTTTTTGAATCTGTTTGTTGCCACCAATAAAACTGTTGCACTGCGCCTTAATAATTTAATAAAATATTTAAACAAAGTTTTTAGATAGACAAAAATAAATTTAGTGTTTTTTTTTTCTTCAAGTGTGATTCGTTGGGATCATGGGAACTTCAAAGGCGCCGTTCGTCACCAATAATCCATAACATCGTGTCTTCGAACATTGACGCTCAGCAACGTTTGGCTGTTCTGAGTTACGAGCAGGTCCGTCGTCTGAACGACGTCATGGACGAGATCGTCTCGATCCACGGCAGAGGGAACTTTCCGACCCTCGAAGTGAAACTAAAAGACCTAGTGACAACCGTGCGAGCAAAATTAGAGGCTGACACCGGGTCAGGGGGTGCAGGTATGAAAGTGCGCGATATTCGGCTGAACGGTGGTGCCGCGTCGCACGTTTTGGCCACCGAAACGCAGCCCTACAACGATCTAGATCTCATATTCGGCGTGGAATTGAGCAACGCGAGAAACTACGACAAAGTCAAGTCGGCCGTGTTGAGTTCCCTCTACGACCTTCTTCCCGATGGAGTCAGCAGGAAACGTATCTCGACGTGTTCGTTGAAGGAAGCTTACGTAAGCAAAATGGTGAAAGTGAACAACGACGTCGACAAATGGTCTCTCATATCTTTGGGAAACTCACGCGGTCACAAAAATGTCGAATTGAAATTCGTCGATACAATGAAAAGGCAGTTTGAGTTCTCCGTTGACTCATTCCAGATCCATTTGGAATCGCTACTGTTATTCTACGACTGCTCTAAACTTCCTATAAGTGAGAATTTCTATCCAACTGTCGTTGGCGAGTCAGTTTATGGCGATTTCCAGGAAGCGTTGTATCATCTACAGAAAAAGCTAATTTCCACTAGAAACCCAGAAGAAATCCGAGGCGGTGGCTTGCTAAAATACTGTAATCTACTAGTCAAAAACTACAAGCCCGCTAAACCGGATTGCATCAAGACCCTCCAGAGGTACATGTGCTCCCGTTTCTTCATAGATTTCTCGGATATCACCCAGCAGCGTGCGAAACTGGAAAACTACCTTATGAATCATTTCGTTGGACTCGAGGAGGAAGTCCTGAAACACCCGTATCTCATGCTGTTGCACGACGTCGTCGAGGAATCCACCGTGTGTTTGATGGGTCACGAAAGGCGGCAGACTCTCAGTCTGATCGAAGGTCTGGCATGGCAAGTGCTCTGCCAGGAGCAGCAGAAGATATTGAGTCAACAACACCATCATCCTGGTGCACCGCCCGCGACATTAGTGTACGCAAACGGATACTTGTACGCGCCAGTGGCATCCGTGATACCGACCAATTGCTATCCGTGCACATGCAACGCATGGCTGGCAACGACGTGTCCGTCGACGTGATGCGAGCACTCTGGTGATCCGTGAAGTGCACCCTGCCAATGCTGTCTTCGACGACGATAATCAGACTGATCATGTTGTGAGTTGTGATTGCTCGGACGTGACGACATCCTCCAGGTCCACACGATTCATATCTAATCATTCCAAAATTATTCGGTGAACCAACTGACGTTTTCTCGTCAATGAAGGCTGAATTTCAAGTCCGATTTGGCGCAATTATTAATTTGTTCAGTGGCTGTGACAAAATCATCCATTTGCGGATAGTGAAGGGAACGTAGTTCTGTTGTTGTGTGAAGGGTGCAATCCTTCGGCCAAGTTTTTCTTTTTGATCGTTTCGATTTTTGGAGTTTCAGGCGTTGCAGCCAAAAAAATATCAATATTTTAAAACATTTCTTTTTCATTTTTTCGGTTATACAAAAATGCTTTTCGCATTTTGCAAATAAGACGTGTGATGAATTGATTCTTGGGTCTTTTGATTGACTTCAAAAAATTGTAAGATTTAATTTATTATTTTCGTCGTGTTTACCATAAATTGTTTCTTTTATACAGAGGCTAAACAGCACCCAAAAATTATATCCGTCTTTTTGCGTTAGTTTTTTGTTCGGAACATCTTAAACTCCCACAATTTCGAAACCCAGTGATTTTCATGCAATCGAAAAAGTTAAAAATAAATAAAACGAAGCTCGGATTTAACGGAAATATGTCGGTAGTGATGTACATTAGCTTACCCCCTTCTGATTTTCTTGAAAAAAAAAAAAAACAGTGTTGTAGAGTTTGTCATGCTGATCAAGAATATACATATATGATGGGCGCGGAAACCACCCCTTCATGGTGTTTTTGAGATTCTTCATTTCGTGTATTTGTCTTCCATGTTTATTGTAAAACGCGATTAGTACTAGTGGTTTGTTGATTTATTCGAATATTGAGATCGTGTAGTGTTTATTGTTGTAGATTAGATACGGAATTATTTATAGTCTTTATCTATGGGTGATACATGATACTGTTTGTTTGTTTAAACTTTGAAAGCGGTTATTCTTAGTGTGTTACGAATGCAACTGTTGGGAAAGAGTGAGGGGTATGTAAATGTAAAGACACCCATCCTGAACCGTAACCTATTGCAATACACACTGGTGTATTACGACAGTTATTTGTATTTTATGACAACTTCATACTGGTTTTCAGATTCAAAACATTGAAAATATATTGCAATAGGTTACGGTTCAGGATGGGTGTGTTTACATCTATACATCCCTCACCCTTTCCTAACATTTGTATTCGTAACACACTAACAATAACCGCTTTTAAAGTTTAAACAAACAAGCAGTATCATGTATCACCTATAGATAATGACTATAAATAATTCCGTATCTAATCTACAACAATAAATACTACACGATCTCAATATTCGAATAAATCAACGAACCACTACTACTAATCGCGTTTTAATTAAATAGACATGGAAGACAAATACACGAAATGAAGAAGCTCAAAAACACTATAAAGGGGTGGTTTCCGCGTCCAACATATATGTATATTCTTGATCAGCATGACGAACTCTACGACATACTTTTTTTCCATGAAAATCAGAAGGGGGTAAGCTATTGTACATAATTACCAAAATGGCAATGATGATAATTTATGTCTCTCCTTTATTAAACATAACGTACTTCGTGGTAGAAGTGTATTAAAATTAATATAACGCGTTTATGTTTGTATTACTGTAACAGGCTATTTTTTTTATCGTAAGAAATGATAGCTTCTCAAATAAATATACTTAGGAACTATAGCATGTAATTAATTAATTATGCATGATTCGAATTTTGTGCAAAGGTGGTTTAAAAAGGGAAGTATGTTGCCATATAGTAGAGCATTTAAGCAGCATATGTACTTAAGAAAAAGTTGTGTTGTTACATTCGACTAAATGATCTAAGTAAGCAATTTCGACTGCATTTACTAAAATTTAGACTGTTTAGTGTCTTAAAATGGAATAAATAAATGTACTTACTAATAATTACAAAAGTTTCTCAGATATTATAGCGAAGCTATCACACTCTATCCGTGAATGTCGATCTTGTCTTTATTTTTAGGACTTTGCATAGATTCAATTAACTATCTACTTATTTCTGGGGGTTCAATAAAAATTATTTTAGCTACTTTTAACATTAATAATCGGCAGTATTTTATTCAACTATTGCGAGAATAGAACGACAAGCGAAGGCTGTCGAACTATACCGAAATTAGGCGGAAATGTGTTACTGAATACGTTATGAATTTTCGTCTCTCTTCGGCATTGATCGGTTTTATTACCGTATTCCCTTGTGGTCGTTGAATAAAATATATTTATAAAATCTTTAGATATACTTATAATCGTACAGTAAGTCTAATTAATTGTATACCAAAAAGTACAAAAGATATTAATAAAATTCAGGGAGTGTGCAAAAAAAAAAAAATAGTACCGTGTTAATAAATTTATCTTTTTAATTAATTATTATCTTTTGTCGAAGCATTAATCTACTCTTGTACGTGTTATTAATCAATTAATTGAAATTGCAGACAATTTTGTGAAAGTATTTATTCTATGCAGAGTTCTTTTGGTAGAATATCATGTAGAGGATTGATTAATTGATTGATTGATCCCCAATTGTGTACTACAGTACAAAACTATTAAACATTATTTAACTAGATAACGAGTGAAGTAATTGTAACGACAGATTTACGTTTTCCTTTTCGATATTAATTTTATTTTTGTTCTTGTCTTTTTTTTTTGCGAAATTTATTAAGCTGGTTTTCTAATCACACATTACCTACGATATATATATACAGAGGAATTTACTTGGAGTTATTTTCGCTTGTTTATAAGGCGACAGACTGAATTTTTATCAAACAGTGTAAATGACATTGGGGTGCCAGGTATATGTTAAAAAGAATATAACACCCACCACATAGAAAGTATAAAAAGATGTCTATTTTGATTGAAGTTATCTATAAATGTATGTATAGGGCTTGAATCTGTATATTTTTAAAATTGTTAAAGCCCCTAAATGTATATCAAAGTTACAAAATACAAAAAAAGTATTCCAAATACATAAATAAGAACTCCTATATTGTCTTATTATTATGTCCTTTTTCCTTCTTTCGTTTCAGATAATTTCATCACGAACTCTTCATGTTAATTTGTATGTACAGGGTGTCCCACCTAAGACTTGGTGGTCGATATATCGTGAACTACTTCGATTTGAATTTTGAAAATTTGGGCAGTAACGTTATTGAGTATGCTCTTTTCAATTAAAATAACGCCATCTACGTAACACTTCCGGTTATACCGGAAGTTGAAGTCAACTTTGTTATTTTAAATAGAATGGTATATTTTTTATGACGAATTCGAATTAAACATAAAATTTTAAGGTAACTTTGTTAAACAATTTGTGTACCTTCAGTGAACGGTTTTTGAGATAATTTAACAATTAGAAAAAAAATCACCACAGCAATCCAAATTATAAAAAATCATAACTTCCACAAATAACGACTTAGAGTGTTGAAATTTTTATCAGTAATGGATGAACTTTATTGCTAACGCCCTGATAAAAGTGACCATAAAAATGTATACAGGGCGTTTAGAAAAAAAAATCTAAAGTTTAGTAGTCAATTGTCATACCTTTTTATGCAAAAAATATTAAAATTAACTGTTTTTCAGATAAAACAATAGGAAATATCCATATGGATCGAAAGACGATAAAAGAAGGAATCAAATAAAAAAATAAAATATGGTATGTGCCATTTGAAAAAACAAAGTTATTCGTGTTTGAAGTTTCTAAATTTTAGATTTTTTTTTCTAAACGCCCTGTATACATTTTTATGGTCACTTTTATGAGGGCGTTAGCACTAATATTCAGCCATTACTGGTAGAAATTTCAACACTCTAAGTCGTTATTTGTGGAAGTTATGATTTTTTATAATTTGGATTGCTGTGGTGATTTTTTTTCTAATTGTTAAATTATCTCAGAAACCGTTCACTGTAGGTACACAAATTGGTTCACAAAGTCACCTTAAAATTTTATGTTTAATTCGAATTCGTCATAAAAAATATACCATTCTATTTAAAATAACAAAGTCGACTTCAACTTCCGGTATAACCGGAAGTGCTACATAGATGGCGTTATTTTAATTGAAGAGAGCATACTCAATAACGTTACTGCCCAAATTTTCAAAAGTCCAATCGAAGTAGTTGACGATGTATCGACCACCGTGTCTTAAGTGAGACACCCTGTATAATATTTATTAAATTCAAAAACCCGTTAAATTTTCAATTAATTTCCTTTAATTAAAAACACCTTTTTAATTTAAAATAAACCCATATGTAAGGTTTGTAGTTTAATTAACTAGAAAATAATATTTGTATTGATGTAAAACAACATTTATTATTTAAACGTACCTATTAATAGTTTTATCGATAGATAAAATTTGAAGAACGATCTTATCTTACGAGTACAAAAAAAATTTAAAAAAGAAATGACACGTGCAAGGTCGACTAATACAAGGCCGACAGAAAAAGGTCAAAATAGCGGATTAGCGAGAATATTCAGTTCAGTTACAAGGAATGTAAAGTTCTGCTTAGTTTAGTATTTTTATTTCCGTCTTTTTATATAACACAAAAACGTTTTTGCTCGCTCGGCATAATAAATCTACAGAGCGATTATTTAATAATTGTATATCTAATACAACTATTAGTATGTATTAGGAGTTTTATAAACAATTTTTTTTTCTTTCATACTACATAAATATATGTTAATAAAAATTATAACTGACAAAAGCAAAAAAAAAGATAATAATTAATACCTATGTAGTATAAATACGTATTTATACAATTTATTGTGGTAGTGGAAAGAACGATAGCATGTCATAAATAAACAGTTTTGTTTCAAGATCATTAATTTTCCATTCGACTTATCAATAATCAATAACTATGGCAGACCTCCAAAGTTTTCTTTTATTTGTGATTTGATATCTATGATTATTGCTAATCGTAAAATAAAGAAATT
This sequence comes from Agrilus cyanescens, assembly GCA_947389935.1. NCBI lineage: Eukaryota > Metazoa > Arthropoda > Insecta > Coleoptera > Buprestidae > Agrilus > Agrilus cyanescens. The sequence goes on from OX376709.1 coordinate 4,526,319, forward strand.
TATAAAACTGATGAGCAGCTTTTTAATTAATCGTTTTAATATTTCCAAATTTTTGTTAGGGGTAACATTTAAAAAGTTCTTAAACTGATAGATTTATTACAAGAACAATTTTTGAAGTGAAAACTTCTTTAGGCGCGTTAAGCAATTTTTAGTTGGGATAAAAACGTCAATTTGCGTCATCTATCGCTCCAGCACTAGACTAGACACGCACGCTTACACGTGCACGCAAATATATTACAAAATAACAAAAACAAAACATTTATTTTCTAATTTTCGTATCAATATTTTCTTTTAGAAATAATATCTAGGTGTTCCATAATATTTTTGTCGCTGATTTTAAAATTAAAAAATTTTAAAAATGTGAATTATCAGTGAAATTTTTAATTTTGAAATTACAATTAGGTAAATTTTCTATTTGTTAGAAATAATACAATTAGTATATCTAATGCTATTCGTCCAACTTTGCAAAATAAGTGTTTATACAGGATGTGACGTCATCCCACCCACCGTTTGAATTGATGCTTTTATCTCTGGCGTAAATTAGTGAATTAATGTTTATTCTACTGATATAAAACATCAATTAAATTTAACATAAACATGTTTCAATAAATAAAAACATTTGTTAAATTAATATGCCCATGTGGCCTCAACATTTTTTCAAACCCAAAATGTCTGCAAACGTGTTTACAAATGTCATCATCCATCAAGTTTAAAATTTTTAATATTTTTTTGTGATTGTTTAAATAAAGCAACTCATATTGTTGCTATTTTTCGTAGATAATAAAAAAATAACAAATATTAATAATTTGAAAGAAAATAATAATTTTCCAAATTGCTCACGATCATTACATCTCTCAAACCAAAAATTAGTTAATTCTGTTCAATACCTACGTGACAGAATAAATTTTTAAATTGATAAATGATGCACCGGTTGTACATACACTCCGTTAATTAAAACAATAAATTACTAGCAACAAATACAAAATAAGGAAATTATATTCAAGAGTCAATGAAACTTCTAACTGATTAAATTGTTTTTAATTATACGTAACCATTTTTTTACGTACTTATATTGTTTTTGTAAACATTTTTTTCGTCACGTACAATAAATTATTAGGTGTGCATCATAAAGATCTTAGAAAGTATGAAAATAAATTATTCAAATAAGGTGAAAATTTTGCACAAAAATCTAAATATTAATTACGTTGACGTAATTACTTTCTAAAAAAAAATAAGAGATGTTAAATAGTTTCAAAAAACTTTTAAGTGTTTCAAAAATTACGTATTTCCCCATTTGTCTTGGGGTTCGATTTTTGAGACGTGTTTAACAAAAAAATCTGCACTGTCACTTTTACAAAATTCTTTATATTATATTTAAATTTGATTTATTATCTACTGAGTTTGTACAACAGCCCTTTGGTTTTATATTTCTTGAAGTTAAAAAAAAAAAAAAGAAAGATATTTATTTATGTCCAGTTGAATTGTCGCCAATTCAATTCATTCCTTTTCACCTGACAGTCTAGACGGATATACTAACTGCTATATTCTGGCACTAACCCAGTTTCAGTAACTGAGGCACTTTTACTTGTCATGCAAGGACGTCCTTGCAAAGACTCAACTGGCGTAAGCGATCAGCAGCAATGCAGTGCTTTGAATTACAATAACGTAATGCCACGAAAGTAACTAATGAACGCACTCAAACTCAAATGAAAGAAAGAACGAAGGAACAGGATTTGTTTCAATTTTTTTAAGAATTCATAATAACATTCTGAGATTTATTTGAAAAATAAATTGAATAAGGCAAAAATTTTGGATGAAACAAGGAAAACAAATTTTTTAGGAGTACCTAGGTATATCGTTATGAAGGAGATATAAACTTTTATCCACCGGATTTGAGTATCCGCAGATAGGGATAAAAATCAATAATTTTTGTTTTTTCCTTTGAAACTGTGAATATCCAATTCTTTTTCCAAGTATCAACATCATCTTCCTGTAACTCAATTTTTTCTTGAAAAATCTGGAATATTTTGGAACGTTCTAGATTATCCTCAAACAATCTAAATCATTTTCGAAAAACCTAGAACATTCCACACTATTTAAGAGTATTCTTTAGGACGTTCCAAATCATTCTTGAAAAATATAGAACATTCTCGAAAAATCTGGAACGTTTTAGGTCATTCTCGAATTTCTTCAATCATTGTCAAATAATCTAGAACATTCGAGATCATTAATAAAAATTTCAGATCATCCTGGAACGTTCTAGAATATTTTTCTAGAATTTTTGAATATTCTGGAACATCCCAGATCTAGTAATGAGCGAGACTAAGATCAAGACCATGGTTATATTGGTCTTGGTATTGGTTTTGATGATTATGTCTTGGTATTGGATTTGCATTATTAGTTTTGGTCTTGCATAAATATAACTTGGTCTTGGTCTAATTTCTAATGTTCTACATCTTCCTCGAAAAATTGCAAAAATTCTGACATTCAAAAACATTTTCGGATTATTTGAAATATTTAAGGACATTTTAAAACCTGGAAGTTTGCTACATAAATGAATACAAATCTGCAAATTTCAGTTTCAAACGAAGAAAAATTTAGAAAAAATTATTGAGGCGTAGGGCCCTTTTTTGTTTCATTTTGATTTAATATTTGTGATTTGTGCCTGAAGGGGTGTCTCATAATGTTTTAGCGTTAGGGGCAAAAAATTCCAGTTACGCCACTGCTCTTTATCTGTCTTTCAAAAAGTGTCCTATTATTTTCTAAAACCTTGACAATAATCATGGTTTATATTATTTAGAATTTTATTTAATTTTTGAATTGGATATGTAGATTGAAAATTTTAAAAACATGGTCCTCTTAATTAAGGAAGTAACTTACTTGCCTCTACTTATACAGAATGTATGTTTTTTTTTATTTTGGAAATGTTATTCTTCGAAAATTACAAAATGTGCCAGAATCCGCGTAATTTGGAACAAAAAAAAGTAACTCGCCCAACGTGGGGCTCGAACCCACGACCCTGAGATTAAGAGTCTCATGCTCTACCGACTGAGCTAGCCGGGCAGTTACACAGCATAGGCTTTTATTGTGGTACAAATAAACAATTTGTATTGTAGCTAAATTAATTTATTTAATATTGATTTCAGCTTCAGAAAGAAAATTTCTGTTTAAAGAATAAATAAACTGTATTTATGTAAATTGAATTACATTTATAACAGTTTACTATTGCACATATCTTTAAAGAAGCCTTTAGTTTAACAAGAAAACTGTAAATATTTGAGACAATCTGTATATTGAATTAGTATAATTTAAGCGTTCGTTACTAGATGGTAGCATGTACAAGTTCTCAACAACCTAAATTTCAAAGTTGGCAACAGATGTCTCAAGTGGTAACAATATTTGTTAATTCCGACTCGTCGTGCTTTGGTATTCGTTCGGGTCATAGTTCGGGTCTTCGTCGTGATGTCATATTTGTTCCATCTATGTGTCGATTACATGTCCAGTTTTGTGTGATCTTGAGTTATATTGAACGTTAAAATGTTTATTTGTAGGTAATTAGTGTCATTAAGTGTACATAAATAAGTTATTAAGTTTTTTACAAGTCTATTAAGCTTCTTCTATACGTAAATTGTTGCTCAAATATTTTCCTGCACCGAGGAAATTAGTATTATTCAATGTTGAGGTCGTAGTTCTACTTCCAAGGAAAATTTTCACTTCCACCTACTTCTACTAGACTAGAAAAATTTCCCTATCGGAAATTAGGTGAGTTCTTCAATTTTTACTATACCTAGCCTAATAAATATTTCGAAAATTAATACAAAATGTAACTGCATATAAAGGTACAATTCGAAATTACATGTGTTCCTTAAACCTTCACTTTTTAATTGTTTATCTCATTATCTTTTGTTTTTAATTAAGGTGATTCATAAATGACGTCTGTAATTTCCCCCCAGACAAATGTTTAATTTTGTGGTTGATTGTGTAGGTAAACGTTAAATAAAAATATGTTATTTAGGAGTAGATAAAAATTTAGTTTTCAGTAGCCTTCACAATACTGTTATACAATTAATAAAAATAACAATAAATACTGGTTAACCTTATATAATCCTATGTGTAAATACTATAAATACTGAATACATAATAAGAGTTGCCTACCTGTACCTGCAACTACATATTTTTATGTCTATTTTAACAAATACCTAGGTACTAATGCTTTTTAAATTATAAATAAAATAAAGCAAATCATGTATTGTGATTTGCTTTCAATATTTATGTTAAAAAATTCAATTGGTTGATTTGTGATGCATATCTAATGAAAAATGGCAATGAAATTGTAGAAGAATTTAAAAAAAAAGTAGGTTCCAACAACTTTAGTTTGAACTAGAATATTTTTTAACGAGTTGGTATATTTGTACCTGTTAGACAAATTTAAGGCTATTACACTGAATTTACGTAATTAATATTGCAATTGTGTCAGTGACATCAAACTATTATAGCGAAAAAAATAAAGAAAGTAAAATTTTTCACTATAAAATAGGTCATAGATCATACTAACCGTCTTAGGTACGTTTAGTTAACGTTTTTTATTTTTTAATTCTCTAGCGTACTAAGTAATATGCGAAAACAAATTTGACAATAATTACTTTTATAGTTGTCATTTGTACATTAAATTCACTGGAGTGGTGTGTGATAAGAATAATGTTAAATTTAAGTAGATACCTACGTAGGTAATATCTAAAAATTATCAGAAAAAATTAGATAAAGAGTATTGACGAAAATGTAGACATTGTAGGTAAAGACATCATTTTAGTAACGATTTACGTAAACCAAAAATGATATCAAAAATGATTCAAGGGCTAAAGTACATAAGTAAAATATAAAAATGAAACATTAACAAATTTCGTTGAATTAATATACACGTATTTAAGGTACTTAGTTCTACAATAAATTATATTTGTTTAAAAAAAAATAAGTTTTAATTTTTATGGAACGAATGTGATTTGAGATACCAAATTAGTATAATTGATCAACTTAAGTATCTCACTATATTTGAATAATACAAGCGAGATGATATAAATAATTTTCTGCTGAAGTTTATTAGCTAGAGAATAAAAATAAAAAAAGGAAAATTTCATTAGGTATCTAATAGAAGATGTTATAGAATGTTCCACACCAATTCAGAATGGTCTAGAATATTAAAAAGTACTAGAGATTGTTCTATAACACTCCAGAATGATATTCAAAAATAATTTATAGTGCCTTAAAAATGTTTTAAAAACATATTTGAAGAGATAACCTTAACTTCGTCATATTATTAGAAAAAAAAAAAAAAATAACGTCAATATGCTAATCTGAAAAGGCTCAACAGTCTTCTGTCTATTTCCACAAAACTGTGACTTAAATTTTGTAAATTTGTTAATAAAAACGCATTACAAAATTTGTAAGATTACAATGCGTTGGCTCTCTTAATACATACTTGAAATGTACGTAGTTTCTGTGTATGTGTAGAACAAATATTGATAAGATGTAACTCTAAATTATAAAAGATTAACTTAGTCTCAGATTAGGTCTCAGATTGTAATAAACAACAGAAGCTGTTAACAGTTAGTTATTGTTGCTGTGCTTGATATAATAATAATAAAGAACAGTAAGACAGTAAGTAAAAGTACAAATTAGAAAAATTGTAAAAACTATTAAGATTGCAAAACTGATTGTATGCATTTGTATAAATTGAAGGTGGATTTAAAAAAAATCTGCAGATCTGACCTTGCTAATCAAAAACTTTTTTTTTTGGAAATCAGAAGCAGCTAAAAACAGAACATATTAATTTATGTTCTGTTTCGTCATCAGTAGTCTGACGAAAATGTAGTTTTTTTTTGCGTACAATTCTAGCCACGTATTTACTATTTATAAGTTTGCAGTGGCTTGTTAGAGATTACGTTTTTCTACAGGTTGTGTTTCAATATATTGGCTGAAAACGTAAGCAAATCGAAGATTTTAAAACAAACATTATAGTTTTTGGTTAATTAAGGCCTTTTCTTTGAAGTTTCATACTACAAACTTCGAAGGAAATCTGTTAACTTTAATATTTATTGCACTAAGATATTACTTTGTTTGTATCATCGTTTTAGATTTAATTTTAATTTTACGAACGATTTCTGAAAGCTACAAAGATTGTAAAATGTTCTTGGTCAGTATTCTGTCGAAGGAACGCGATTGTTGAATCTCATCAGCGTGCCATGGGCACTTCCGTCAGAATACTGGTCAATCTAAGCCTCCTGTATCCATGGGTAGATTAAGTAACTGCCACAGACTCCAAGGGAGCGCCATCTGTGGTAATCGCTATATATTTCAGGGACTACAGTGTTCAATAAGTTGTACGTACATAGGTAGTTAAATAAATATGGAGTAAAGTAAAAGTAAATTTTGTAAACCCAATGCATTTACGCATGATTGTACGTATTTAGACGTCATAATAGATCTTTTATACGTAATCACAAAATGATAAACAAATATGTACGTGATATTTTGATTATCATCTTCTCAATTTAGATACTATTTAAAAATAGTATTAAAACGCTATTCCTAATGTAAATAATGTATTGATTTTACATTACCTACGTATGTATGTATAATGGGTTTCTATTAGTTTGTACTCAAACTGATAGCAATACTTATCTATATTTGATTTATGATTTGATAAAATTCTATTGGATCAAACATGGGTAGGAAGGTTTTTAAGCAAGTGCGTTTGTATCAACTTTCACGAGTGTTTCTGTAAGGTGAAAAATATTTAAAAACGTGCGTAGCCTTTTACAATTTTTTCACTTAATTTTCATGTTCTTAGTTGAAATTTGTTGCTCTAACTTGAATAGTCCAAAATTTTTTTTTATAGTTTTGTAATGCTTTCAACTTTTATGTTAATAGCTAATAAAAATGTCAATAGATACCTAATTACAGACAAGTTTAGAAATTCAGTTTTGAAAGGTTTCCATTAGTATTTAAATAATAAATACATGTAGGTACATGTTAAAGTAGTTTTCAATTACTTGGGAAATTAATTTTTGTTTCCATCAAATTTTCGTCAACTAAATAGCCCGTGATTTTAATCAAAATTGCAAGAATGGTCTATTGAAAATCACTTAATACAATGTCGCGGAATTGGGTCACGATAAAAAAGAGGAAATAACAAAATCCATCCACATGCAATACATACATTCACACAGCAAATACTTTTATTCGTGGTGACGGACATTTTCATAAAACGGATTTCCGAGTGAAACACCTATAATCCAACACAGCTAACGCAAACACAGTAATAGAATTAAAGAGTTGCATCCACAGTGGTAGTTAAAAATAGATAAAATTTATTTCCATTCGTCGTTTTTTTCAAGTTGTCACAAAAATTAAATAAAAAGAATGAGACTTGCCTTGGATCATTAATTTATGAAATTATTGGTGGTTAATTGTACATGTAGTAAATTTTCAGTGATAGCCTTAAGAACCTCTTTACAATTGTTATTATTTTTATAATGTTAACTCAGTAAATTAACTTTGTATTACCTAATATGCGAAAAAAATAAACAATTAGCTAGTTACATTCTAAATATTTTGTTGATTTTAATTATTTATAAACATTTCTTGTGAAAGGGTTGATTTCAGTGCATCCTGAAGCAGATCGACTAGCAAATTTCTAAGTTAAATATTTTTTAAAGCCACCCATAATGTCTCCTGATTTTTTTCTTATATCTTTAGGCATTTAAATAAATAAGTTAAAAAACCAGGATATTTAAGACTTTCATGACAATCAGGATTTAGAATATTATTTAATCTTTTGTATCAACTTGTACCGCCTTGTGCCTACCTACATTACAGGATTTGTTATGTCCCTTTCATAAAACATGTGATATCTATTTATAGAAAATTGTTAATATTATAATGGTTTCTCGTTTTGTCGTAGGTTGCTTGTTATAAATGAAAATTAAAATAAACGAAGAGCCTTTAGGAGTTGCGCCCGAAATCGTAACTCCTGAAGAATTGACTAGATGGAGCGACGTGCCACCAACTCATCACATCACAGACTACACCAGTTTGAACGAAGCAAAAAAGCACGAAGTTTCACCTTTTCCGTACAATTTCGAGCTGAACCAGAAGATTATACTTTGGTAAGTAATCATACAAAGTTTTTTGAGTTAGAAATTTTTGAAACAAAGGAATTTTTATCTTTGTTCATGGAGTTTATTTTCACAGGAACGGGGATATATCACAGTTACAAGTTGATGCGATAGTGAACTCTACAAACGAGTTCTTGTCAGACGATAATCCTGTAAGCAACCGGATTTTTCAACGGGCAGGATCTGAACTTAAAGAAGAAATAAATTCGGATATAAAAGGTAAATTTGATCACGTTATCTACATGAATATGATTAAAAGTAGTCGGTATTTTTTTATAGAATGCAAGACTGGAGAAGTTAAGGTCACTCAAGGACACTCACTACCAGCTCGTTACGTTATCCACACCGTAGGGCCTAAATATAATGTTAAATATCAAACTGCAGCCGAAAATACGTTGTTTTCTTGTTATAGGTGAGAATTTTTATTACTTACTTTTTTAGACTTTTCTTTCTTAATAATCAATCAATGAATGACGATGGGGACTAATGTTGACTGTCTTTTAATTCCAGAAATGTTCTACAAAAATCTCAAGAACTGGGTATTCACTCACTAGCTCTCTGTGCCATTAATTCAGTCAAAAGGAACTATCCTCCTAATGAAGGGGCTCATATTGCTTTAAGTAAGTATGAATGTAATAACACGGGTAATATCTGTTGCATTCTATTCAATTATTGCCATTAAAACTATGATAGTTGTTGTTTTATCCAATCATCAATTGAATTCTGTCACTGTCCTTAAAACAAGATATTACTGAAATAAGTAACGCCTTACTATCTGTAGCCGGTCGTGCGCATGATTTGGTAACGTAGATGTCTGTACCAAATCGACGCACGTAAAGCGGGTTCCTTATCAGACGACTGTTTCAGTACTACCCTGTATTTATTAGAATTTTTTGATGCATGGCAGTCAAATTGATAAGAATATCAACAACAATTTCTGAAAGAAATTCAATAAATGATGACCTAATACTTAATAGTTTTTTTAATTGTTTAGGAACGATACGAAGATTTTTGGAGAAACATGGTAGTGCTTTAGACTTGGTTATTTTTGCGCTAGAAGTTTCTGATCATGGGATTTACGAGGTTCTGTTGCCCATGTATTTTCCACGATCGAAACTCGAAGAGGAAGCTGCGCGGTGGCAACTTCCGGCGGACGTTGGTGGACCTTACGGTGAACCTATAATTCCCGATAGACAGATAAGAATTATCGACAATCCTCAGCACGCCTTACATCGTAAGTTTCATATTATTAATAGATTATATTATAATAAATGACACACTAAATAACTTTGAAATTTATACGTACATATCCTTGACTATTAACATTAAAAATTACGTTTTTTTTGTGATTTTTAACTACAAAAATAGCTAATAATATGAATTATTTTAATTGACGTTTAGTAGACTTTTGGCGGATTTTTTTATGCGGGTTTAAAAGATCAAACTTTCGTACGATAAATAGGTTTTTCTTTTTAGAAAATCTTTCGAAATAAATTATTAATTAAAAATTTAAAATAAACAATTGGTGGGAAGCCCTTTCAGTACCTCTTTTTATATATAAATGTCGACATTTAATGAGAAAATCGTTTCAATTCGCGATTTATTTACCTGTAACAGTTCAATAATTTAAACGGCCAAGTAATCCCGACATTTTCCGACCATTCCCGAACAGTTATATTTATTGCTGTCAAAATGCTTTCAAACTGTCAAAAGATTAGAACAGCCATTAACAGTAAAACAAACTGTTTAGTAATGAAGAAGTAAAAACATTTCCAGTTATAAACATTTTTGTGCACGTACTTCCAAGTCGAAGTTAGTTAATCTTCCAGATTTGCGCTTTTATCTTTACAGCCCAAATCCGTGTAAACACCGTTTTCATCTAACAAGCGCTCAGCAGTAACATTGCGCTACTAAATCGAGTAAAATTAATTTTAGAAACATTACGTTATTTCCTAAAATCATTGAATTATAATTAGCAAAGTACATACGTATTAAAAGTATTAATTCAAAATGGTAAAGAGAATGTCGTACAGAAAAACTCGAAAACAGAAATACGCTGTCGAAAACGAATGCTTTGAGTGGTCCTGTACGTATCTATTTCATGTATTTTATTTGTTATGTTAAAAACAGGTAAGGCACTAAAAGTAATTTTTCTTTTGCAGCTGATGACGAATCAATCGATTTGTCGTCGCAATTGGATACTGCGGTTTCGATGGGTGATAACGTTTTTAGTCAAATGCAGGGTGATTTGGATCAACAGAGGCTACTAGGGGAGAGACCGCTGAACGATCCACTTTCAGACATATTAGTGAAAGAAATACAACACCAAGAAAGGTAAGTCTATTGTATTTTCCTACATTTCCAACAAATATTTACGTAATGAACGATTAAGAAACCTTTCTGCGATCCAATTACTTAATAATAGGTAATTACTTTATTCAACATTTTGGTAACTAAACTTAAAACACATTTAAAAAATAATTTCGTCTTAATATCAAGCACCAACGCACGATGCTGATGTTTGTAAAGTTTGACAACAGCGCATCTTTGCGTCGTATACTTAAAATGTGAACTTATACAACATAATCTGAGACAGATAATCTCAAGAATATTGTTTCAACCTTTGCAGGTCATTTATATTCAAGAGAAATTTTTCAATAATCATTTAACTGATTCTTTAGTGGAAGGGGTTAAAAAACGAAACTAATTAAAATTTAATTTAATGTAAAAGAAATCCTTTGGTTTGTTTAATTTGTATTAAAATTCCACATTCTTTTTCGTGTGATTTACCAATTTTGTTTGTTATTTTAACGAATTAGGATTATCGTTTTTAAACTTAAAACATGCTTGATTAAAAAAAGGTTAAAGCTATTACACTTGTTAATATTATTTTGAAAAATTGCAATTTTAAACAAAAACTTAAACATTGTTATTATCACTCACAATCAATAAATTTTGTTAATTATTGTAATTGTTAATGTTATTGGTAAACACTTACAATTAAAAAAAATCATAATATTACAATTGTGAGATTTATTACATCGTTCATTGCGAAGGTTATAATTCAAAAACATCACATGTTTTTCTTCCTTAATTATGATGAAATCTTTGTTAGGAATAGAGAATGTGTAAATTTGCACAGTATAATCTTTATTGCCGGCAATAATCGCAGTATAGGTACCATTTTTATTTGACTTTTCAACGCATAAGGCATAACACGAAACGTCATTAAATAAGAATTGCTAGGATTTGAAAAGATTCATATTTTTTATTGACGCCAAAAAATAGTGCGCTTTTCTTTCTTTCTTTCTTTTTACATGTTTTTACGTAGCAAAGTTTCAATTTCGGTAATCATTTTCATTGAAAATAGTGCCAATGCAGGCACTTTTATACGTAATTATTCAATGAATGTAATTAAAAATTAAAATAATGAATCAGAGCGCACACGCACACTTTCCTGCAAGCATATTCCAAGTGTTATATAGCAGTAAGTAGAACATGAACAGGCTCGGATTCATTAATAGTTAAGTATATTTGCTTTTTAATTATATTAATTAATTGGTAATAATCACGCGCAGAAAGAAAATATTCGTTAAAACTTCGCAAAGAAATATAACAGGCTACCATTTCTATTCCAAATTTTTGGAAAGATTCCATCATTGCTATAAGCATTGTGTGAAGTTTTTATTTGGCTGATTAATTATTTCCTTTTTTCCTAATTTAATATTTTTGGTGTAGTTATTATTATTTTTTTTAATTACACCTAGTCGGTTAAATGAACATGATAATAAGAAAAAACTGCAGAACAATATTAAAATGCTGATGAATGTAATCGGAAATAAAAAAAAAAGATAGGCAAAATAGTAATTACATTTTTGAATTTAATTGTACGGAACGTAGAATTCCTATTGTTTTTATAACCGTTTACTGTACTTATTTATTCAAGGAAATACCTACTACTGAATGTGTTTAAATCAAATCAACTTTTTTTTTCTTTCGGAACTTATATACCGATTACCATTATTTGTTGTGAATTATTTGTAAGACATGCAACTGCAACTAAAATTAACCTTTATTAGGTCTGTAAACAAAATAAAAGGGTTAATTTCTTTCATTCAACACGATTTTGCAATAATTTATAAAATGTGATGGGGTTGTCATCTTTTGAAAATTCCGTGTGAAATAATGCGTTGGAAAACAACAAAAACGTACTACTTTTCAAATAGAGCTACTCTACTAATTTCTCAACTTTTAAAGTTTTTTTTTTATTTTTTAGTATCATCTTTTAATTTCGTACTTTATCTGTATTTATAATACATACTACAATTTTTTGAGTCTATCGAATTTTCTTTATTGAAATGGACCCATAAGACGTATATTATTAAAAATAAAAATACTAAAACTGAATTTCTAGAAAACCAAACCACCAAATCCTTTGCCGATAAGGATGACAAAAATTGAAGGTTTTTTGGGTTTTCAAAAATACCAGGATTTGCGAATGAATTTTCTTTTAAGTTACAACTAAATTAATAAAAAATAAAAAAGAAATGAAACTTTGTAAGTCCGATTTCGTTAAAAAAAGTGTTTTTTCATTAAACTTTTATTAATTTTTAGAGTCACTGCATACTTATTTTGATAAGTGCGCTCTTTTGTTCTTTTTTACTTTAGTTTTTGATAACTCATCCGGATATTTTCTATTGTTTGCTGTATCTACTATATAGTTGTACATATGTTTGTGTACATATTTGAATATCATATAATTATACTTAAAACTACAATTTTCATGCATAAGCTTTAGATTAACTTAAGTATTTATATTATCGCGTTTGTGGTTGATATAATAAAATATGTTTAGCAGTTGACACTGCAGGTAATGAAATTTAATCTTAATACATAGTTAGAAGGTAATAAAGAGAACGGATTTTAATACGCTCTGAATCTGTCGTCATGAGGAGCAATATGCGAAATTGGTTCTACAAGGTTTGTTCAAAATATAAATGGTCTTATTTGCGTCTCTCGGTTGACTTAGTATGACTTTTGTGTAGGTTTTTTTATTGTAGAACTAACGATAGTTTACTCGTCAAAAATATCAGCATGTTTCATCAAAATTATACCATAAACTTACAGTAGTTAATTTTGTTTAGTATTTTTGAAAATTTAACTTTTAAAAGGGTGAAAAGGGGGCTCAAAAATTGATTTATCGATTAAGGTACAGCCCAAATAGCAAAGTCTGGAATCTTACTTCCATTGTTAGCGGTATTTTTCTTATTTGTCAAAATCTCAAGCCCTCCCCTCAAGTTCTTATTAGGTAATCTATGGGTATTTCTTTGTTTCTTGGTGGTGGCTGAACTCCTTGGGCCTCTAAGATGATTGCCACCCCCGTAGGTGTACGCCACTGATATCTGTAATATTGTTTGTTAGGACGTTCAAATATTTTTGGAACACTCCTCGTATTTATTACAGCGTTTCTGACGATCTATTTAGGTTGGAAAGTTTTAGCATGTAGATCTCAGTTTGCTCGAGTTGCGATTCAAAATAGTTCGCGGTCTCACGTATTCGCGTGTGGATTGACTGACGATTTTCCTTCATATAACATTTTTTATTTAGTTTTGGTTGCGTTACGTACCTACCCAAGTAAAATTACGAGTAGAATTTTTCGCGTTTCAGTCCCGTCTTTATTTTCGTACCGTTGAGATGGTGGATATAACTATCGAGCCTGAACGCGAAACTTACTATTACGATTATTTGGAAGCAGTCTCCAAGTTTTTAGGGTTGTCAACGGAATACAGTGAAGAAGGGTAGGTTATTTACAAGTTTTATGTCTCTTAAAGTTTGCATTTTTTCGTTAATTATCTCATGTGATTTGGTTTCGATTTTATTTTCGGTTTGTTGTGATTTTGCACATCAGAAAAGGTGTATGGAGAGCGTAAAGAATTACCGTGAAATTGGTCACAATTGCGTCAGTTTTCAGTTACCATAGTGACCTCCGAAGAGTTGTACTTTTCCATAATCAATACAATTAAAAAAAAAAAAATGTGACTCGAAAGTAAATCTATGAATTTTTTTATCGACTTCAAAAAAGGTACTCACTTCTTTAAAAGTTGCTGAAGAGGTCGTAAAAAAAGTGGCGAAACGTTCAATGAAGTTTCAAACATCTTTCTTTGAATCTATAATTTATTAAGTGTGACTAAAAGTTTTATTATTAAGATCTTGAACTTGGACGATTCGCCAGGGAATTTCCCAAAATCAAATAGGAAATGCAAAGTAATTAATGAATCTACTGTTAGATTTTTAATAATACCTACCCAGAATAAAGTAGGTTAATTTAGGTTATTTAAGCCCTCTTTGGTAAGTCTTTATGCCACTGAAAATTGGAAAATAATCGGCTTAAGAAAAAGAAAACTGTTTTCAAAAAACTTAACAAAAAGCCTTTTTTTTTTTTTTTTTGAAACCAATTACGTATTTTTTTCAGTAGGTTTTATTCTAAGTTCGTAAACGATTTTTATTTTATTTTAACTTTGGTTTGAATACGTTGTGAAATAGGAATAAAAAGCGTCAAAAAAATTTTAACATAAAAAGTTTTTTTTTTTGCAATTTTTATAAAATTAATCAATCAAAATAAATTAAGTTAAATTTTTTTAAGATCCTGCATAATTAAAATAATATTATAAATACCAAAGTTCTGATTTAGGAAGTAATGAATTTCATTTATTGCATTTTCCATTTCTGGTTAATTAATTACATATATACGTATTACTAATTTATTTTATTTAAATTAAAGGGGAACAGTTCTGTACCACTTATTATGTTATCTATACATTATCTGCATTTTTTTCTTTTTATTAAACAAAAAACTGCATTCATTTGTCATAAGGTAAATTATGATAGTTTAAAATAATTTCCATATTATATAAATTATTATTTGGATCACGTGTACATTTTACGTACATCAAATCATGCCATTGTGAATAAGGGCTGATGATTTGGAAAAAAAAATTAACAGGAATTGTTATGAACTTCAACCCTTCTAAATATAGGATCCAGAGCTAGCTTTAGACATTCTATGGTCAACAAAAAGTCGAAATTTATCCCTAGTTATAAACTAAAGTTGGATTTAAACGACACGTGGTTCAGCAAGTCTGGCGGGTGATGTCTCATGCCACACGCTATGGGTAGCTGGCTTGATATGCTATCTGTCGCAAAAAATTCAGCGGTTTTACTTCATGATAACTTCCTTGTTATTTTATTATTTTTACAACTTAATTGAGGGCATGAAGAAGGCGCCTGTGAACCGTTTATTATTTCATAAAGACAGATTTTGCAACACTTCTGTTTACGTAGTTGTTTATCACACTGTATTTGATTTTTTTTATTTATTTAGAAACGTAATAAGCGAATGGTTTTGTGGTTTTCTCTTTTAATTAACAAAATCATTAATTTTATCTCATTTGCATTGGTATTGTTGAATTAATTCGTCATGGTGTGTTTCACAGCCGGTTGATTTAATTGTTTAGCTTTTTTCCTTCAACAATCAATGCAAATAATGCATAAAAATGCGATATCGCGACATTATGCGCAAAATATAATAATTTCTTATCTAATGAATGGATCGATCCATAAGCATTAGTGACAATGGAACTATTTTGAGATGGGCGTAATTAATTAGGTTCTATAAAAGGTCTTAACAATTCGTGTTAAGCCTTGATAAGTCAAAGTAACAATTACCAGTAATTACCATGACAAATCTTTTATTAAAATTCGGTTTATTTTGAAAAAATAAAATAAAATAAAAAACAACGCTGCCAATTGTTTCATATAAAAAAAATTGGAGAAGTTGAACTCACGTGTAGAGAAGAGTAAATATTTTGAAAAAATTCGTGCATATTTATCTGGTAAATAGTTATGGCCTTAAAATGTGGTAACTAATTGATTTAACTTTCGATTGTTGTGTATATTTTTTAAAGTTTTTTGCTTATTGAGTTACTAATCGTACTTGCATTGTTTTATTTTTAATTATTTAAAGTACGTATTTATCTTTTTCCAAAGTTTTTTTTTTAAAAAGCTAAAACTAATGGTATTTTAGTATAATGACTAATATCCGTAAATGTGCTAGCATTAATGCCAATCAAATTAAATTGTCAAGCATGTCAAGGTTCACGCGACAAGACAAAATTGGTTCTTCTACTTACGTAGTCATTATAATTATTTTTTTTTAAATACCTATTTTATTTTTGGATGTATGCGGTTAATTTTTTGTTAGTTTATAGGTTGTTTTAAGTAATTTCGATAAGGGTAGTAATTTAAAGCCAAAAATAGGTCTAATTTAAGTTCTGACGCCATCGGTGGGGACGACCAGTGTCTTCCACTGGTGCCACACTGGACACGGCCACTAGTTGCTGTCACAAGTAGATACATGCAGCCACAAGTCACAGTTAAAAGTGGCTGGGTACGACCACAAGTCGCATAAACTCTTCTGTCCATTGGTTGTAAATGAAGTATGTAGTTTCACAGCTTGTAATAAAAACTCTCGCCAACGACTTGTGGCTGCCACTAGTAGATAAGTCCTAAAACTTTTAAAAACCATTTTATGGAGGTACATATTATATTTGGGACTGTTTTAGATAATCCTTAGTCTTCTGTCCAGCACTAATTCAAAAATCTTGTTTTTCGTACATAACATTTACAAAAAATAGAATTGTTATTAAGTACTGTAAATGTTTTTTTTTTGTTTCAGATATGAACGTCTTTTACGACGAGCTAAAGCGGAAGATTTGACAGAAGTCTCTGGAATTGGGTGCTTGTACCAATCAGGGGTTGATAGACTTGGAAGGCCGGTTATAGTTTTCATCGGAAAATGGTTTCCCTTTTCCAAAATTAATCTCGATAAGGTAAATAAATAACTCTTAAAACTAACTGGTATATTAAATTAAAATGCATTAAACCACGAATACGATTTTATTGCTTAATGTTTTAAACCCATTATACGATTTATTGTAATCCAAAAATTTCAAATTTAATTTGTACTAATAGATATGTGGTAATTTTTTTGTTATAGGCATTACTGTACTTAATTTCTTTACTCGATCCAATCGTAAATGGAGATTACGTGATAGTGTATTTTCACACGTTAACATCAGGAAATAACTACCCATCTTTTTCGTGGTTGAGGGAAGTTTACAGTGTTTTGCCTTACAAGTACAAGAAGAATTTGAAAGCTTTCTATGTCATACATCCTACTTTTTGGTCGAAGGTAAGAAATACGTTTTTAAACGTTAAAAAAAAAACAATTTATCTAATAATCTGTACTTTTAATCAAAATTATTTTTTCACCTAAAATATTGTCTCAAAAAGTCAAACTTCCGTATTTTCTTTTATTAGATGATGTGTTGGTGGTTCACAACTTTCATGGCGCCAGCTATTAAACAGAAACTACACAGTTTACCGGGTGTCGAATACCTTTATGCTGTTATGTCTCCCGATCAGTTAGAAATTCCTGCTTTTATTACAGAGTACGATATGTCGGTAAGTTTGTTATTTTTATTAAACATATTTAATACATTATCCGGTGGCGAAATCTGCGCTCTTTTTCCTTGTCTCTGTGATTATGTCGTAATTTGGTTTTCTGATAGGTAGTTTCGAAAATAAGAAAAGGGGAAAGAGTCAATTTTTATTTATTTTTATAAATAAACCCCCAAAACAATTTAATGCGTCACACAGTATAGTTTACAAAATTTGTCTGTAAAAAAAGGACAGACAGGCACACGAGTAATCTTTTTTTTTTGTTAATTTTGGACAATTTTTTCTTATGTAGACAAATGGTCTGCGCTATTTCCAACCAGGGATGCAAACCTAATGGCGGGCACGTTTTGGATTTATTATCAACTGACGTGTCCAATTCTATTATCATTACAAAATATGACTACCTTTATACTTATCAATATTATATATAAACATATAGTGATATAAGTACGCAATATTACTGACATTCTCAGTCATCTGTCCTGTGCCAATAAAATACGATAATTGCGAAGATTGAGTCAACTTGTTAAAGAAAAAGGTTTGCGAATCGTATGCGTTATCAACATTCTCTGCGAAAGTATTCAAGGAAAAGCGTTTTCTTCTTATGCAGTATTTATTATAATTAATGTTGACTCAATTTAGGGTCTCAATGATGGTTTTTCTGGCAGAAAGAAAATTAATAATTTATGAATGAAACACTAGAAAAAAAACTAACACTTCTTAAATAATTACGAATAATTCGTTTCATGTCTGGATTTATCAAGGAGCCATCAAAACCATGGCCCCGGGGTCGATATGTCGATACAAAATTTCATTTAAAAAATCGCAAAATAGATAAACTATTTATTTTGCAAAATTTTATTAAAATGGTTTTGGTAGTTACAACTGACTGTGCCAATAAAGTTTATTAATTTAATAATAATTTAACCAGAATGATAATAATAGTTAGGTACCTATATTAAAAAAAAATCGGAGGATATCACAAACTTTTCAAATTTCGCTAAATAAAAACAACTGAAATTGTTCCTACCTCTCATATTTTTTTAGCTACTTGTGTATAAATATGAATAAAAGTTTGTGATGTTCTTGTTAAGGGTTAGTGGCAAAATAATGTACCTGCAAGCCTATTTTTTCTGATTAAATCACTCGATAAATAATTCCTCCGTAAAAGTAGATAGATTTAATTAAAAATCTTCCATTTGAATGTTACATTGATTGAAACATACATATATAGTTACTTATAGTGTGATAAGTAATATCGTATGATTAAGCTTAAATTAGGCTGTTAGTAAGATATAAAATATTAATTATATTTACGCAGAGCAGCGGTGGCACATCATTAAAAAGCAACATTGCTTTTTATTGGTACATTATGGAAAAGCAATATTGCTTTTAAATCAGAGATTTTATTCTAAATAGAGAGAAAATACGCCCCAATTTCAAAAAACTTTGGCTAAAGGCATTTACTTCTCCAAAATATATCATGATTGGGACGATTTTTCTCTTTAATGTCTCCAAAATAAACTTTATTATTCACAATTTAAAAATTATCACGCAAAAAGTTTCTCGCAATTTTAAATACATTTTCTTGTGGGCACTTCTTTTATTTATAAAAAGTAAAAAAATAGGGAAATGCCCATCAGACTTCAAGAAAATTAGTAATTTATAAGATATTTAAATTTTCACAAATTTTTCTGCAAAAAAAGTTTGTCACATTGTCTACGTAACTTTGTTGAAATTTCGAAGAAATAATTAATGAATTGTAATATAATTCGTTGATAAATGTTAACTGCTCAAGCTGTGATAGAAGAATAAAAATTTTTTGTAAAAAAAAATACTACGTAAACTAGCAGCTTTCAATGGTATTTACCTGTATCATTACGCTCCATATGTGCTTTAAATTTCGTACCTGTAATACACATCCGGAATTGCAAATCACCAGAGAAATACATAATATATTGTTATTAAAAAAAAAAATAGAATTTATCACTTGTTTTAACTCTAGATATATAACAAATAAAAATATTATATACTTTCTCATCTTGTATTAAGTAGAATTTCATACCTATAAAATAATTAAGTGCATTTTACTTATTTAGTTATAAAATCAAACATAACATGTTTATTTTCTACGTAGCATTATAAGTTAAAATGCCTTTATAACGTTCTGTATATGTTCTGTTAATAAAGGTAAAACTAATATTGTTCTTACAATTACTAAATAACTTGTACAAGTTTAAAGTGAAGGCTTCATTAATGAATACATCATTACCGCCATTCTTTGCGTATGTTGTCTACACTCGACGAGCAACACATTGTGGTTTTTAATTAAATTATTTATTCGTGAGTAGGTTTATTATATTTCATGTGTCTTTTATTAAATAATGTCCTTATTGTTGTTAATTTCTACAGGTCAATCGATGAATCTGAATGATTTCACGTGGTGGATGGCGCCCTACTTACCCTTTTTACCTCGGATCAAATCGCGATAAACTAAGGTAAGAATACATGTCTTATTTAATAATTCCTTGTCTTATTTTATAGCGTTATTAATTATCTGGCTTGTCTTTTGATTGAAAAATAAAATGAATGAAAACATCGAATCTGTTTTTATTTATTTCAGGTCTACGGTGGAGAAATTGGAAATTGTCGCAATGGGATGAAAATTGGAAAGTATTTGTTCTCATCTTCGAGGCCGTGGAACATCGCCCAATTAATTAAAGTAAGAATTTATACAGTTATTTATTTTATGAGCAGAAAAAGCAGTCGATGCTCATAATCTTTGTTTCCATAAAAAGCCCCATTTTAAATATTTTAATACTTTATTTGAGTAATGAGTACTTATATCTTTTTTGTTTATTTTTAATTAGTAACAAATTGGTAAATGACAGCATTCATTGCAGATAATTATACTTTAATTTAAGATTAACTTCGGCACATATTGCCTATTATTTTGAATAGAAAGAAGAATATTTGTTTTTGATTTTCTGCAGATTGTTGTTGTTTATTTTTATTTAATTTTGCATCTTTCTTGTTTGGTTGCTTGCTTACTAACTTCTCTTTTTCCTACATTTACTGCAGTTCTTCATGTCACGTTTTGGATTTACCCTACGTCTTCCCGACTTTTCAACGTTTCGTTATCGTTCTTGTTCCTTCTCAGCCAGGAGGAAGAAGGGAATGCCTGCTCCAACGACTTAACGTGGCCTTAACTTTTTAGTTGCTCTGTTTAAAGTGTCTTTGTACTGTTGTATTAACTTTTGGAAATGCTATTACAAATAAATTCAAAATTTACTCTAGATATTATAAATGTAATTATCAATTAGAGCTGTAAATGAAGATGTGTGGACCAAATATGGTATATGATGTATTAAGCAAGTTATTGTTCCAATAGTTACATAAGATAATTTATTGTGGATAATTAAGTTTTATTTCATTATTGTATTAAATAATATATATTTGTTTGTCCGTAATTTTATATCAATGTAATTAAATATAATTAGGTAAATAAGAAATATGTGTACGTGTTTTCTCATGTATTATCAATAAATATATGTATTATCAGAAATCGTTTTATTTTTCTATAAATTTAATTTTTGATTGTCAAATAATTTGTTGATCGGACCTCGTATTTATTTCAAAATTAAAAATTTCGATATTTGTATTAGGAGAGCATAAGTTGCTTGGGAAATATGTCCGATTATTTGTGGATTAGACCTCGTATATATTCGAAAAATTTAAAAATTTCGATATTTGTATCAGGAGAGCATAAGTTGCTTGGGAAATATGTCAAATTATTTGTTGATTAGACCTCGTATATATTCGAAAAATTTAAAAATTTCGAATCCATGTATCAGGAGAGCATAAGTTGTTTGGGAAATATGTCAAATTATTTGTTGATCAGACCTCGTATTTTTCGAAAGTTCAAAAATTCGGAAATTTGTATTAGGAGAGCATAAGTGGATTTTATACGAGGTCTGATCAACAAATAATTTGACATATTTCCCAAACAACTTATGCTCTCCTGATACAAATATCGAAATTTTTAAATTTTTCGAATATATACGAGGTCTAATCAACAAATAATTTGACAATTAATTTTTCTTATTTTTTATTAATTTTGGCATTTGTGTAAGTTAAATAAATAAAAATCTGGATGTCACTAGAGGTTTTATTTAATATTTCTACAAAAAAAATTACATTTAATTATTGATCAGCAAAAACGTATATCAAAATAATTATTAATTATTAATACGTTTCAAATTATTTTGTACAAAATTAGCAGAAAGGGTTGTTGTCTGTTTGCCTAATTTTAAAAGGAATATTTAATATAATTCAATTTCAATTATAAATTAATTACAATTACATTTACATAACTATTCAAACGTTGCATTTGCTACAAAAAACAACCCCTAACAGTATAGTTTCCTCATTAATACACTCACAAATGAACAAAAATAATAAAAAAGACAATAAATTTCAGTTTATCATTAACAATTTTGCTGAAATTCTATTTCAAATTGTAATTAAAAAGCTTAATTGATACTTAACTTAATAAAATAAAATACTAAATATATTTAAAACTTATATAATGACTTATAAAGTTTTCCTGCACTAAAATTTAACAGCAAAACGACTGCAGGCCATAAAAACAAAAATTGCAACAGCTGTTGAGTCTAGGTATGTTTTTCAAACATCAAGACATAGAAAAATAATATTACTTTTTGTTTCTTTGCCGAATTCCAGAAACTAACTAACGAAACGGATTACAACCAATGAACACATTGTAACAATAAATGTAAATTTATATTTCGGGTAATTTACAATATTAATAAAAAAATATTTCAGTAAGTTATGGCTGACAAGGAGGCTTTTCAAGTGAGCTCCGATAGAAACCCCTAGCAGCATCATTACAATGTTAGGAATTTATGACAGTATTTTGTTTATGTCAGCGTATTAACAGAGAAATTGCAATTTTAATATTATAAACAGTTTCTGAAAGTAGAGCTTATCTCTCTCATCTCAATTTTTTTGAATAGAAGCGTTAAATATGTTCTCGAACTAAGGGAAGAACTGATCAATAAAACAAAGGGACGGTTGTTAAGATGCAATCGCTTCGGGCGCTACTTGATCCGTTTTGCTGTTAGTTCAGGAACATTTTAACACATTTATAGTTGTATCTCTACTTTCATAAACCGTTAAAAAAAATTAAAAGTACAAATTCTTTTTTAACACGGTGATATAAAGAAAATATTGCTTAAACTTCTAATACATATTGTAATTTTTCGAAACTACTAAAGTTACGTATTTCCTGTGGGAATCGTTTGAAAGGGCCCCTTATTAGCTACAATTTGCCACAATATTTTCTTTTAATATTACAAATTACCCGAGATATGACATTTCTAAAGAAACGGTCTTTCAGAATTTTTGAAGCTGTTCTTCTGAAAAACCATTTTATAGGTATTTTCATTGTTTACAATATGTACATTTTTGAAATATTAGCAAAAAAACAAAAAGATGTACTATTTTTTATAGTTCTTAGTGTTTAAAAAACGTACACAGACAGAACAGCTGCTGTTAGTACTTTGCGATTTACCTTCTATTCTGCAAACGACAACAGAGTCGGTATGCTGTTAAATTTTAGAGCAAAATACTAACTCTTTCTCGCTATTATTAACTGAACTATATCAAGCAAGAAGCAAATTAAACAAACAAAAGACAAAACACTTGAAACTGTAAAAAGTTACAATGGAGCAAATATAAAAAAATTATTTCCTAATCCTTATAATATCCAATTCCCAAATGTTGATACTGTTGTTAAAATAGCACTTAATGTAAATAGCTGACATACTAGAAAAAACCAGGTCAAAAAGTCCTCGGTGTTAGCGACAGTGTTATGTGTTGATGGAACAGTACGCAATAACGAAACGTTGAATAATGTGGAAGACACGGGGTGGATACGAAGCGTGACAAAAAGAATTGCAAGAAGCATCGCAAATCTTTCTCTTCTTCTCCATCATAAATCTGAAGGGAATAGAATGGCAATTGATTAGCGACGAATACTTTTTTGTTTGATAAAGTTAAATTAAAATTAATTCTACTCTTACTTTTACTTGGTTCAAAATATTCCATGACGAAGATGAACAAGTATTGAAAAATAGAAGGTCTGTTGTTAAAATCCGGTGTGTTTTAAGTTTTCGATATAACTGCAGAAAAGACAAAAAACAGATTAATGATGTAATAATCAATAGGCAAAGCTGATAAGATACATATTAAATGAAACACATACTAAGCAGTTACAAAACATTGTTAAAAAAATTACAATTATTTAAAAAAAAGTTTTGTAACAGTTTAATGTGTTTCGATTAATGATGTTATCTGCTGAGATAGACACAATATTATATATTTTCTACACAAAAAAGTATACTAGTATTCTTACCTCAATTAATCGTGCGATTTTCCAAAGCCAAGAAGATGCGAACGAATAAAATGAAGAACGATTCCATTGCAATATTGCACTGGTGTACCGGAATTGAGATAATATTCAATGAGAAATTATTCTTCAATTAACCTGCACAAATGAACAAAAAAAGACAAATTAACTATTGATGATTCATAAATGAGACAGGAGCAATGTTGATATGAGCATTAAGACGTTGTTCACGTAAAAATAACGACAAAATTGGCGTCATAATATGTAAGAATTTAGGCAGGTATTCGTAAAATGAAAGGCACTTTGGATGTTAATAAGGGGAAAGATGATGGATAGGATGCCAAGACCTTCACAGGCATGAAAGGCTACTTACAAAAAGTAAAAAGCAAATAATATACGAATGCAAAAGGCTGAAGGTAAAACTAACCTGAAACGTCCTTATAATTTGAAGTCTTGGGAAAATAGTAGAATTCACTTGCTAGCGTATTTCAGTTTGTTTAGTTAATTGTTTAAGACGTCACATCTGCACCAAAAATGTATTAAAACCAGATAATACACGAATAATGAGTTTTGCAGCACAAAATACGAAACTTCTCGGAAGACATGTCAAATTAAAGTGGATTCGATGAACGCTGAATTGTCATTCAATTTTCGATGTAACACTACTGTGCAGATTGTGTCTCCAGTCCCGGTTGGTTATATTTATGTTATATATATATACATTTATTATATATTAAATCTTAGTTCGTAATGTCTCCCTAAACGTATTGAATAGAATTATTATTAAACTAGTCATCATAAAAAACATTTGTTTTTCTGTAAAGATCCCCTTCTCGTAATTGTCAAAAATTGTCTCAGCGCCCCCTTTGTATGTCACCAAAAACTATTACGTAAGTCAAGATTGCTACTTCTATGATACAGCTAATGCTATTCTCTCATAGAGGGCGTCACAACTATATAGTTCGATTTATTGCACCAGACTTGGCTATTTAACCACGGAGGGCGCTGCTGTTTATAAAACTTCGTAGTCTAAGCATATAATGTTTGATTTTGGACGAAGGAAGAATGAGAAAAAAACGCCGGCATTAATAAAAGTACTGCGAAAAATGAAATATTTAAAAAACAATCCAATAGCACGCTAAAATTGATATGAATCTTTACCTTATCACTTTCATTATATAGGGATTTGATTAATTTTTACAATGAAATTACAACCAATGTTTATTTATGTTCAATTATTAGTGTTTGACTTAATAGGTTGTAATTTTGATTGTAAAACAATGATCAATTTGAAACAGAATTAACAGCTGCCAATGAATTTTTAGCTATATAAATATAGGATTTTATTTAGTTATTTATTAATTAAAATAATTAATATATTTAATAAGGCTTATGGCGTTACTGCTGAAGATCTTTTTTTTATTTATATCCAGCTGAAATGGTTATAGAGGACTCTAAAAATTACATCGAAGATTCTATGAAAAATTACTTAATTTGTACAATTATTTCATGTAATGTAATTAATAAATAACTAAATAAATAATACCTTTAATGCTTGGTTTAGATAGAGCAATTAGGGAGCAATTTTTTAACCGTAATATTGTCATTAAAAATGTACGATTCACAATCATAATAGTTAATAAAATTTACCTTTTTTTTAACAGCAAATACATAATTAGGTCTTAATTTCTTTCGAAAGGTAGAAGTTAATTTCCGTGTTCTTATAGTTTTGGAACGTCCCTAAAATTACTTTTTTCAACCTATTGTGGCTTTCAGAATTCCCCGAAACTTAAAATTCAACGGCAGCTTTTTGTTTTCGTTTTCAAATTCATCATCGTGTTTACCTGTAATAAAATAAAAAAAGTTCTATTAATCTCCAATTGTAAGTTTCTTTTTTTACTACAGACTATTGTTACTTTACCTGAATTTGTGGGACGAAATAAACTAACGTCGATAGTAAAATCTTTTATTTTTAGTAACGCAAATAAGTTAGGTCACAACTTGCTTTGAAGAAATTCATAACAATAACGTATGCTGGTTGCTACCACACACAATAATAATAATAATAATAAGTAACTGTGTTTATTTACAACGTTACGAAGAGTCCTAAGCTGAAAGGTTTTTCTCATTTATTTATTTATCATATTTTTTGCATCATTAAAATTACCTACACAATACGTTTAAGTATATAATTCTTTTCAATATCCTAGGGTCACGTAGTCTGCGACAATTCGTGCTATTTTTTCATAATCAATTATTCTTCAAAAAACAAACTTACAAAAAACATCACGACGCTAGAGAAGTCAACAACTCTTTATATTATTATTATTCCCTGTTCAATCGTGGCTTATTTAGACGAGTCGAAGGGGGAGTTTGGCTTTATTTTGAGAGGGGCGCAGTTCGGCAACTGGCTTAGGGAGGCAACGACAATTATATGTATTAATAATAACAACAACAATGAAAACGATCAGTTAGTTGAGTTGGTCGCACGCGCCATAAGCTCGTTCATTTTTGTTTTTTTTTTTTTAAATTCATCTCATTTCTACATACAGATTTAGTAAACGGCAGCACCAACTACTGTGTCCTTTTTCGTTAATGTACCTAATAATGTTGCCGAAGACAGGAACGGGGCCGGCTCTCGGAACTCTGCTGTAGATTCAATGCAGGTGATGATGGGAGATCGATGAGGAGCGCGCCGGTACCGTCCATACAGGTGACACCGGACGTCATAGTTGCTCTTTCGCTGGGACCCATATCGTTGGTCCGGACTGTTCTTCGATCACTTCTTTTACTTTCCCGTAAATTTCTTCAGGTGTGTCGCCTTGTACGACCGCTTAATAAAGATACAAATATGAGGTAACACGATCGAATTATTTACAATACTGATGCAAAGTGAAATTATTGTACATACCAGTGAAATACTCCCCAAATTCTTGCTCCATTTTCAAAGCTCTTTCATAAGTTTTCTTGGCTTGTTCCTCAGTCATTCTCTTGTTCATTTCCCTTAAAAAAATACCGAATTAATTTCCTCAAACTATTTAAATTGTAATTACTTACATAATAGATTCTACAGATTTTGGTTTAATGAAAATTGCAATAGGATATAATTGAGCCACTTGTAGTCTTTTAATGGCGTTTCCACTCACATCTAAGATGCAGTGCTTTCCCTAAAAAATTGCCAAATATTAAATGGCTTACAAAACTTAAAGAAAAAACATGAAACCTTTTCGGCTACTTCTCGAACAGACGCCACCGATGTTCCGTACAAATTATCGTTGTACTGCCCTGCTTCGATGAACAGATGATTTTGGATATCTTTCTCCATTTGTTCTCGAGAAGAAACGAAGTGGTAATCTCGCCCGTCCACTTCATATTCTCGTTTTGGCCGAGTGGTATCTAATAAATAAAATTAATATTAAAAAATTAACTTTCGACTCCTTTTTTGTAGGAAACATACGAGGTACACAGCTCCCGAATTTATCAGGGAATTCCGAAATGAGATCGTCGTTGATGCGGTCTTTCAGAGGTCCCAGAA
Source organism: Agrilus cyanescens (assembly GCA_947389935.1). Lineage (NCBI taxonomy): Eukaryota > Metazoa > Arthropoda > Insecta > Coleoptera > Buprestidae > Agrilus > Agrilus cyanescens. The sequence continues at coordinate 4,553,977 of OX376709.1, forward strand.
TGATCACTGGCCTAGTGTAAGCGATCTGCATCTGTTGAACGGGCTCATAAGATAGTACATTTTCTTCATTACCTGCGAAAATCAAATGTTACTAGACTGGAGCCGAACGGTCGTCAATTAAGCGATAAAAAACTGGTTAATAAAACTGCAAAAAAATTGGCTGACCAAGTGTTCCAGGTCCTAATTCTAATATGAGCAAAAATTTCAACAAGTCATGTTATTTATAAAAGCTATTCAAAAAAGGTACCAAAAACAAGAAGGGCATATTCATTACATATTGTTCACCTGCCATTGCATTTGAAGAATAAACTACTCGATACGTACTTTGTATTCAGTTAATTGGTTGATGAATATAATGAAATTGTCAATGGCGAGTGAACCAAGATTTTTTTTTAAAAGTGAGATAAAGTTAAAAACAAAAAAATTAGGGAGGACAAACATTAAAAAAGCTCGAACAGAACGACAACATTTCGTATATAACAAAATAATGCAAATAGGCAAACTATAATTAAAAAAGTATAAACTCTATGTAGACAAGACCGACAGATAGACACATATCTACTTACTTAAAAATGAAAAGATTCTAGTTTTATGCAGAACTGATGTGATTAATAATGCTCTATGCTATCCTCGTTCTATCGTATTTTACATTCAACTATTGGTTTAATAACTTCAATCTAGTGGAAGCGATTTAAATTTTAATAGAAGGGTTCGGTGAACTACATGAAACCAATAAGCGAGCGGTGCGCCCTTAGAAAAATGAACACCAAAGTCAGTAAATCTTCCCAAGAAATATGACGGCTTGAAACAAAGCGAAATATATTTTTTTTACTTTATTGGGAATGAAAAAACCTAGCAAGTAATTTGTTATTAATAAAAAATGTAACATTTTCCAAATCTACGATTCCAACAAATCCAGTCGACTTGATATCAATCCAGTATTTTTTTTTTATGGAGGTTTAGTGAATTTCTTATTCAATTTTTGATGGTGCACTACTCGCTTACAAAGATAAAACTAAAAGCTAAATGAACATTCATCTCCTCTGGATATGAGATTTTTCTACTGCGGTGGGTGGTGTGCAAAGACATCCATATGCTATTGGTATCTACCCCAAACAAACGGAAATGGTAGGAAGAAGAACACAAAAAGAATCATTTCCAATTGGATAAACACCCACTTATTTTTGAATTATCATTACATTAAATTTTATCTCATCCCTTAGTTCTCATACAAATCATCCATTCGTCATCTAAATCTAAAATTCCAAACTATTCACACAAACTAGAAGACTCTGAGTCCCATTTCTAATTCTTTGGTAACAACCATCAACAAATTATTATTCTTTTTTAAGAAATTCCACGTAGAAAAGCAAATTCACACACAGAAATACCCAAAATGCCATTTTTGGTTTGACAAATGTGTTAATAACGACAGCTAAATCATCCCTTTGTGGTACTATTGACAAACAGGTGAAGTTATTAGAAAAAACTTGCCGAGGTGAGTTTCAGGAAATTTAAATAATTATTCTTGCTGGTGGTGGTGTTGAAGGGGTAGGAGCCAAAATGCGGGTAAAAATTATATACAGTGACTGCTAAAGTTTGCACTAATATTATTAGGAAAACTTTTTTATTTCGTAATTTAAAAAATACTTTACGCTAAATTAGATAAAAAAAATAATTCAAAAATAAAATATTTAAAAACAAGACTTTAGGATGATAATTTAAGAAAATTGTTTTACAAGAAATAAAAAGTTTAGAAGACATTTATGAAAAAAATGAAAAGATGAAGGGTAAAAGTATTTTTGAAACTACTTGATAGCAAAATAAATTGCTCGATATTTTTGCTGTTACTGTATATGTAAATTGATTCGTTGGTGATTGACTTTGATTTTTTTTTATCAATGTTTTTATTTTCTGGTAATAAATGGTATTCTGTTCATGCAGCCACGACATACAGCACTTACTATCGTCGTTATTCTCCAAGTAAATTAACGTAATCTCTTCCATGTACGGGAGCTCAACTCGATATAATATTTCACCTGTACTATGGAACACAGAAAAAAGCGAAAAGAAAATTTATATAGTTAAACAACATAACAGAAGACAGGACGCGATTTTGTAGGCATAATAAAATAATACTCTACCTTCGGATGTGGCATCTTCCTGCGTGTAGCACAGCATAAACGCTGGAAGGGACAAGAACAATTCCTGTTAGTCAAATTTCTCATATCGTCAACCAACACCTTTTGTGTTTTAGTTTGTTTCATCGATTTATTTATTTATTTTTATTTTCGTCTCAAGAATGTCTAATTACATATATACAATTTTCCAAAAAATAAAAAGGCATTTTCTAGTGACAAAATGTCATAGATTTCAGTAACTTATTCTCTATGACATTTACTTAGTTTTTAAGCCTCTTAAAGGCAGAAAAGAAAAAAAAAATAAGGCATGAAAATCTATGACTGTCTGATGGTCTAAAACGTGTGATGATGTTCACTAATTTTGTGAGCCAAATGCTCTATTATATGCCAAAAGATTCAGCATTTTTCTCGTGAAAATTTTGGAAAAATATTTGGTGATCAAAAGTCTCAATAGAGCAATTCAGTAGCGTACATAATTATTTTCTAAATAAATTTTTTAAACTGGAAACTTAAGAAAATAAGGAAAACTTGGCGCCACTGGATTTTCCTTGAAAAAAGGATTTTATCGACAGAATTTTAAGCGAAATAAAAAATAATTAAGGACAATTTTCAAAATGTATTTATTTGAATAACTTAAAGGGCTCATACCGGTACAACAGAATTTTTGAAAGTCATCCTATTGAAATTTTTGATTACCAATTAATTTTTGTAAAGCTTCAAAATTAGATTCTAAATTTTCGGAATATTATGTACACGAATCTCACATTTTTTTGTTGGTTTATTTTCGATATAAATATAACGAAAACCCTTAGAAAATTATGTATACTATAAATACCTAATTCTTTTAAAATATTTTGGCGTAAGAAATAAAAATTTTCTGTTATTCAAATTTTTTGTAGGTGCAACTTAAATTGAAAAATCACAAAAGTAGCAGGAAAACTTAGTACGTAAAGTTAAAGTTACTGCAAATGTTAGAAAGTCAATTTAACTAGAAGCAATACATACATATGTAAGAGTTAATTAATTAATGTGTAGAATAGTGTGTAATTAGTAAATACGTAATACATATGAAGAAGCTGTACCAAATGTTTGTTACTACACGTAATGTGAAAATTTTGGTGTTATGGTAATTATTAACTAAGTATTAAATTAGTAAGACTTTCATTAATTAATTTTTGATTCAAGATGCGTTAAAAAAAATTTTCTAAGTACTTATATATAATTATATTTAAAAAAATTGTTTTTTTAACACATCTGGCAATAAGTAAAAAGTTATGTCCGCTCAAAAAACAGTTAAATTTTCATCGTCATCAAACAAAAAAGTCAAATAGTAAAAATAATAAGTATAAAAAACGTATTCAACTACTTACGAGCAGGGTCACTATCTTTGTCGGGATTAGGGGTGGTAGCACGGGAGTCTGTGAGTAAAGAAATTAAAAAATAAAAATAAACTATAACGCCAACCGAAAGGCAAATAAAATAAATTGTAATACGTTGTGATACGTGTGATTGTGTAAAATAATTCTATACCCATGACATAGTGACATATAACTTACGTTCTTGGTCAGATCCATCTTCAGACTTATCATCTTTGCTTTTCATGAAAGGGAATTTCCGACTGAACGAGAAATTTTTCTTTTTTCTGTCCAAAGTCGATTGCTGAAAGATGCAAAAACGTGACAGAATAAATAGTCCAAAATGAACTTCAAAATCGAATTATACGTCGAAAAATTTTTGATTTCTTTTTTTTTTTTAAAAATATACATATACTGATTTTATGATAGATAATTTCGAAGGATTAAAAAAATTGTAAATATGTACGACTAACTTAAAGAAAATATCGTTTTTTTTTTTAACATAAAGTTTAAATTTTTTGATCTTTCGGTTTATTATCTACACCAAAATTGGTATTATGGACGTAGTGCAAGTTTATAAAGCTATTTTTATATATGCTAACAATATCTGTCTGGAATTTTATTAGTAAATAAGGTCCTAAAAAGGAAGTAAAACTGGCGCCACTACGACTCACGTCATCTAGCCAGAGAAACTTCCTTCTTTGACTGTTGACATTCCACATCTGCTTTTACATTAAATTTTAACAGAAACTTAATTTACTGAAGCTGAACTTTATTTTTACGAAAGTACAACTTAAAAAAACCGCACAATAATAAACACGAGTGATATGTAAATTACCTCATAGAGACAACTAACGCCATCTGTGACGATTTTTTATATTTGAAAGTGCAATTGACAGTAAAACGTTACAGATGGCGCTTACTTGCTGTGTGCAATAGTTTATTTATCTGTCTGTTAACCAGGCGATCCAGTTGCAACAGTGTAAATAACAAAATAAAGGGGTTGAAAATAATTAAAAAAAAAATTCTTTTACCTTTTCGTTGGCGTTGGGTACGTGTCCTTGAAATTTAACGGACCTATCACGGGCCCGTTGTTTTCTTTCCCAACGACGTTTCGACGGCACTATACCCATCCCCTGTTCATCCCCCGTGTTCAGTACTCTTTTTGCTTGCCACCATTCGTCGTCGCTTGCGTTTGTAACATGTAAAATGTCACCATAATGGAACGCTAAACCACGACTAGGAAGGCCGTCGTCTTTGATGGGATCGTAGTCGAAAAGTGCCCTAAATTATTTAAATAATCTATCTACTGTTTTTGTTATTGTCGAAAAAATAAGGGGAGCAAATGTAAAATGCCTTTGTAAAATTCTCGACCTTTCTGGGAATTTACGAGTCGAATTATTATTTTTCCGGGTTTACTTTGAAATATATTTAAATCTCCTTAGAATGTTCAAAGTCAAACTTAACAAAATTCCCTTGAATTTTTTCCTAATCGCAAACTTTAAATACTTATATTGAAAATCTAACGGAATATTGAAGAAAAATGTAACAATTTAAATAGTTTATAAAAATATGCCTACTTATGATAAAAATTTTTGTAAACATTCGATAAGCAGTACAACACGTTATATAATATTGTAATTCCGGAAAAAAATAGTTCATAAAATAATTGCCCATAACCTCATAAATATTAATTAGGTTTTTAATATTGCAGCAATTACCACTATTTTTAGAAACATATGTACTTATATCAACTTATTTTATGTTTAAAGTATTCCATGAATTAAAAATTTGGAGAATGGGAAATAATTATGAAATTTTTTTATCGAGTCATTAATATTTTGGGTTTTCGAAAAGATTAAATTATAAACTGTAAAATAGTTCAATGAATAGCGTATGTTGCGAAATATTTATTCAATTTTTAGACAGAACGATTTGATTCGATTATTTCCGGCTTAGGATCGGCTCGCAGCCTGAAACAACGCGCAGGCGCCAAAGCACAATGTTCCCATGTAATGGCTGCTGTGACGCCATTACACAAAAGGTACTTTTTATCACTTCCTTCCTAAGTTACATGTAATTTCAACAAAAATCCAAAAGAAATTCTATTGTATATGTTCATACCTCATTTTCATTATTAAAAAAAAAAATTGTGTCTTTTACCTTACATAAAGTGACCGTTTTTGAGATGTCCTTAATAAAGTGCCTGTCATAGATTGCTGAGACATTTGCTGTTTCAAGTCATGGATTTTTGCTTCGAACCTGTTGTACTCTTCCGGTCGATACTGAACGACGAGTGTCACAGTTTGGTTGGTTCCCTGCGAACAACACAAGTGCCGAATTCTTTTTGGTCCCATTTTCGTGATCAAAAAAAATAAAACAAATATCGTCCAATTAAAGGGGACAGAAAAAATAACAGCAAAGCGCTAGCAGTCGGTTTCGAATTTATCATTTTCCTTTCCTGTCTGTTTGTTTTTCACAGAACGGTGGTACGCGCGACACTAGTGCGACTGCTTTAAATTCGTTACTTTCACGGTTACTGGGAAAAATCCGCCGCTCGAGATGATAAGACGGCAACATCATTAATTCGATGTAACCTTAAGCGATTCATGCCTATGTAAACAGCTCTTACACTAGATTAATCTGATGAACAATTACTTTCGATCTTGCGCAACACTTTCCGCCTCTAATATACAGGGTGATTTGTTACGAGAATTTTTCTTGTAGGCACATTTTTTAATTGCCTGTTGTAAAGCTAATATGGCGACCGTCATATACACAATGGCACCATAAAAGAAAAAAAATTGCGTACAACTTTGTGTGACAAAAAAACAACCACAACAGCCGTAGGGAAGAACCAAAAAATGGCGTAGTATTGTAAAAGACATATCATTGAATTGGTCTTTCAAAATGAAGGTGATTTTCTCAGATTTTGTTTTTACAAAACCAAAACGAAGGCCATAAAATACATAATTGTTGACAAAGGCGAATAAAAAAAGATTTGGTACCATTGAGTGACATATTCTTGAGTAGGTCTTTTAAAATCAAGACGATCTCTCTAGGATTTGCTTTTATAAAACTAAAATCACCGTAGTGAAGAACCAAAAAATGGCGCACAATTTTAAAAGGTGTATCATTGAACAGGTCTTTTAAAATGAAAGTGATTTTCACAGATTTTGTTTTTCTAAAACCAAAACGAAGGCCCCCAAGTACGTAATTGTCGATAAAGGCGAATAAAAAAGAAGATTTGGTACCATTGAGTGACATATTACTGAATAGACCTTCCAAAATCAAGACGATCTCTACAGGATTTGCTTTTATACAACTAAAATAGTCGTAGGGAAGAACCAAAAAATGGCGTACCATTTTAAGATGCATATTATTGAATAGGTCTTACGAGATGAAGATGATTTCTTCAAGTTTAGTTTTTAAAAAACCAAAATGTAAGAACACAATTGTTTCGATTTTTAAATATCAGAAAAATAATATAAAAATTCGTATAGATTAAGTAAGAATTACAACCAGAAAAAATTAAATATAAATTTTGCATAATTCCCGGAATAACAAATTATGTATCACAATGTTGAGCGATACCAGCCAGTGATTGTTATTGTATCCATAAAATTGTGTAATTTCAACACACTTGAGTTGCGGCATTCGCGACTACTGCCACAACACATGCACGTACGACACCATTTATTTTATGTATCTATAGGTTCTTGATTAGTACCTACACACGTACATAATAACTATTATAACTTGCAAATGATCATAAACTGCACAATAGTGCCAAGTAATTGGTAAACGAAGCAAAATCACACTGGTTCTGCTTCAGCACTCCTAAATCTTTAAGCAAAACAACAGGGATAATTAATGGCACATTATTAATCTATTTTCACATGCACATATATGCCAATTAATCACAAAAAATAACGCAATTTTGAATTCCCCAAAAATGGTCTTATTTTCCTCTACAACACCAATATTATGGTCCTCGATATATCTATGCCAAAGGATGTATCAAAAAATTTAATTAAAAAAAATATTCTTACCTTGAGGGCTGCCGCGGCTTCTTCATGAGTGGCACTCCTCAAATTGACCCCGTTCACGCTGAGGATTTGGTCGCCCCTCCTCAGCTCCCCGCTAACGTCCGCGGGTCCTCCAGCCAGAATAAACGAAATGAAGATTCCTTCCCCATCTTCGCCACCGACGATATTGAAACCCAGGCCCTGGCCGCCCTTTTGTAGGGTGACCGTTCGCACTTCCCTGCAACAAAAAGAGACCGCACAATTACCGACTGATTCTGGCCGTTCCCTGTTCCCTATCGATGGGCATTCAACAAATATTAGACGGGATCTGTTTAATGTCGAATGGTAATCAGAGATCAAAGTGATTGGGGATTTCATTGCAATCCAGGGGTGGGAACTCTCTCTCACTTGTGGGTGATGAAAGCTCGACCGCCACATGATTGCTCTCGCTTGAGTATATCATCAGGTCAACAAAGAACGAAATATCACAATTTATGCTTCCTGTGTACCTACGTTAATTGCTGGTATATTCATTTGCACATTGTACGAGGGTGGTGCGTGGTAAATTAATACAAAAATAAATTGTAGCAGCACTAAAGTATAATTTTTAAACTTCAAAATCTTTTTCAATATAGTCACTGAAATCAATTCCTCAAATTCAATTCAGGACTTGTTAGCTGCTTTCATCTCATCGTTTGAGGTATTATAATTACCCTTGAGAGAAAAAAAAAAATGAAATATTAGGGGAGTAGAATCAGTTCGTACTTTAGGATTCCCAGAGATTATTTAGTTGCGAGTGAAGCGAGTAGACGTTACGTTAGCATTGATAGTAAAAAGGCCAGGCAGCTTACGCGTGACGTCATTGTTGGTGGTAAATGTACGTAAGGAGCCCTTTTAGTTTAATAGTAAAGGTATTCATCGTGTAAAAAAATTTTGTAAGAGGTCTTTGAGAAGACTATTTGTGGTAATTTTTAAAACTTGTTACTATCATTTTTTTAATGTTAAAGTTTTCTTTCGGGGCTTATTTAGTCAAAATCGTGACAGATATCAAAAAGTACAGATATTTTTTGCAGAGAATAGAATTTTCAGCACAAATAGTGAGGGATTGTACTTCGGATGATGACGTAAAAGCAGCTAAAAAGTCAGAAGAATTTTTAGACTTGATACCAGATTCTCACCAAATAAACTGTACTTTATTGATCTATAACTGTAACTGTACTAAGTAATAGAATAATAAAAAATTATTTGTATATTTTTTGAATTAAGTATAGGGAGAAAGATATCATTAAAACATCATACCTCAATGTCATTGGTGACGATAATGTTAAAATGAAGCTTATATCTATTTGGAGATAAAATTTTAGATATTGAAATTTACGACATACAGACGTCTCTTCTGACGACATTTATGAGACATATTATGGATGATGTGATAAAACGATGAGGTATGATAAATTAAATTAACTTGTACCATTATACATTTTAGTCACAGTTGATTAAAATAATTAAAAATGTATTTTATCAAAGCATAATTTTAACTTGTCATGTCAAAATTAATATAAAATCAATAAAAATTACGGATACAGTCATTTAAAGATCGTGTGCATTTAGCACTTTAGTTAATTTAAACTTTTCGGCATTCTTAGAAAAAAAAATATTTCGGATTCACACGATTGCAATCCCAACAAAAATTATTACTCAATTTCTACATGTACCTTTTTGTATATTTTGTTATGTAAAAAATAAATTATTGTATATGGGTAAGTAAGCAAAACGTTATATATGACCTATTTAACTCATCATTAATAAAAAATGTAACGTGAGACCTTCGACTGTTAATTCAGTTGAATGAGGCTCTATTTGCTATCAATGAGGCGTACATGGGCAGAATTATAACAATTTGCATGTAATATAAATCACAATGAAAGGTTACTTTTAGGTTACAAATTGAACATTTTTAAATATGTAATTTATTTGTTCACGAATAATATTTTTACATATTTCTATTACTAAAATGATTATGATTAATTTGTTTTTGAACTTGGAATAATAAACAGTTTCGTTCATTTAGCTTTTTTTGTAAGATTGTTGAACGATTTATTTATGTACTTAGTTACAAGTACTTTTGGTTGATAAAAAAGTTCAAAATACTGCACAAATAATATTTTTTTTTAACCTACTGAATATTTAATAAGTGAGTATAAGTGAGTAATATTAAATATACCTAATTAATCACTATTATTTATTAAATTGGTAATACAATACAGAGAAAGAATTTAAAACTTTACTTTTTTGAAACTTTTTTAATTTAAGAAAAAGATATGCAAACACGACAGTAGACGAGATTAGACATTAAAATAATAAATTAATGAATAATTAATATTAGTAATACTACCAACTGCAGTCAATTTATTATTTTTTTAAATTATTTAGTATATTTTCAAAAGAGATAAGATGTATGTAGCATATGGGCCATCAAAAAATATTAATTGTCAGATATTAAAATTTCAAAGTATTTTTTCTTACCTTTTTAATTTCTTTTTGGTTCGGAACGTCCGATTAAGGGTTGCAAAGAGGGTTTTCCTCAACGTAACCGTTTGCTGATTATTCTTGGTCATTTCAAAAAATACATACGGTACGACACCACAAATTAAATACAAATTTAAATACCACGTCACTTATTTTTTTTTTCCGCCCACCATGCACCAATTGCTCCGATTGTCGTTCATAGAATTATCACAATAGTGTTGCTGCTAGTGTTACTTGCCTCAGTTACAAGAACATACTGTTAAATGTTTTTTTTTTTTGTTGACCAACAACGTAACAATGACGTCGATTGTTATTAATCACTGTAACGTAATCGAACTTAAAGACTCTTGTTCTTATTCAAAATTATTTATGCATCACACGGTACATATTAAATAAAAAAATTTAATTGATTATTAAAATAAAATTGTTTCAATGGGTCTGCGAATTTGATGACATGAAGCTAAAAAAATATAATGCTAAGACTAGGAAAGAGAGGAGACACGTAACTCGTAACCGATTCTACGTCGAACATTGATTGTTACATTATTTTGTACTGCCTCCATGAAACGGTGGCAGTCAGTGCGTTGGTGTCAGTCATTAAAAGTGTGAATATTATTGAATGGTGTAGTTGGGTTTTAGTGTATTTTTGTTTAAAACAATGGTGATTTGTTCTTCTTACGGCTGTAAAAGTCGCAGTGAAAGAAATTAACCAGAAATCACATTTCACAGGTAAAAAGAATTTTACGTAGTAAGGTTAAGCAAAGTAAATCGCGTTTAATTTGTTTATTGTTTACATACTTATTAAAATATGTTATGATTTACGTACAAGAATCATTTAATGCGTAATATTTTTTTTGTTGGAATGGTTTACTGATAGTGTAAGAAACAAAAAGTACTTTCAAAGTTGTAAGAAGTATGTGCATACCACAATATTACCATAGACGGCGTCATTTTTAGTTATAGAAATAAATTAAAAAAAATTAATTAGTTTTAAAAAAATCTTAAAGTTTAGTTCCGCCACATCATGTAAATTAACGTTAATGAAATAATTCTTTGCATTTGATTTCATTGAACATGTATTCTCCTTGACATAAAATAAATAATATTTTTCTTAGTAACGTAAGACGCAAAAAACAGTTCATAATAATTGTTTACTTTATCAAATAAACAATTTATATTCTGTATGGAATTATAATTGTACGAATAATAGTAACAAAACTAACTCCCTCTTAACATTACATGTTGCGCTACTGAGCGCTGACTGCTGGTGTCATCGCGTAACAATTTGCAGTCGACGATTATGCGTCCCCTCTCTTTCATAGTCTAAGATTGAATATATTAGGTAACGGTAGGGGCTGTGTGTGTGTATAAATGTTTATTTTTTTGGCGTTTTCAGGGTAGCAAACCACCTGACAGTTGACGAAATTTATTAGCGCCTCTTTAGGGCGCAGTAATTAATTTTTGAAAAGGAATTTAATCTTAAGTTACAATGGATATAAAGCAAATTAGTGGTGTCTGTGTTCGAATATTCAGAAAGAACTTTTGTTAGCAATTTTGAGAATTGTGTCGGCTCCGGGGTGTAGTAAGAGAATCCGACGTTTCGGTTATTGTTACAAATTGTCGTACAAAGTCTCATGTAGTCCTTTTAAAACGGTTCGAATACACTTGGGAAATTTAAGCTTGTACTCGGCACAAGTCAACAGTAAATATAGAACGAATATATTGTTTTACGTTAATTATTTAAACAATGCCTATCCGAAATAGTTTAACAGGCTGACCCAAGAAGTTTTTTAAAAACAAATACCTTAACCCTAGATTTTGAGTACTAAAAAACCCCTCGAACTTTTTAAAAATATGTAATTAGAATATATAGAAAGTGTTTTTTGAAATTTAGGTAAATCTGGGTTTTCATGTCTCTTATTTGAAATTTCTGGTACATTTAAGTCGTCTACCCTATTAGGTATATCCTTTAGCAGGTTTTTAATAACGCTGAAATGGGTGTTTTTCTGTCACAGTTGGAGTCATTAATTTAAAATTTCAAATCCAATTATTTCGTAATTCTCTACAATAAATACTCCAATCTACATTAGGATTGGAATATCGAAAAATTTATTTTAACTAAACAGGATTCTACGACGCGAAAAAAAACTTTGAAGTTCCATTTACAAAAGAAGTTATTTCTGTTTGAATTTTTAAATATAGAAACCAATAAATTTTAAAAAGTAAATATTCTTGATTATTAGTAAAGCAAAGTATGAAAACTGAATCTCTCCAACATAACAAATATTCATAAAAAATAAAGTATGCCAATTGCAAAAATGTTGTTGTCAAGTCTGGGCCCTTTATAAAAATTTACATACATTTTGCAGGTATAATAATGATACTTGGGTCCTTAAAAGGACGCATTTATTAGTGGTTAAAAATAAAAAAGTAAATTCCTTTTGGATGCTTTTGGGGCACACCAAAGAATACAGCATAAGTTAAAACTCAAATACAAAATTAATGATTAAATAAAATTAGAGTAATTTAGATTTGAACTTCATGATTTTGTCGACGTGAATTTCGAAATAGGTTCCAGAGAAAATTATATTCATAGTTTTGTTATTTTCGCATATGTTTGATTTAAGAATCGACATCGGATGTTAGCAAAGGCAATACAAAACCCGCGCGGTCGCCTAAAGATTATTTGATCCCTTTTTGCAATATTTGCTCCAGGATCAAAGGTCTATTTTTTACTGGAAAAATCGGCGAAAAATCGTCTTTCTTCTTTAGAACTGATTGTAAATTCTGCTCACATACTTTTATGTTCTATTTCTTTTTCACTTCCATTAGTTTTCGGATTTTAGACTTGTTCTCATGAATAATTTCTTTGTTTAACAGAACCGACAAAAAAAGTAATTTACTTTAAAATAATGGTAACCTGAAGAACGCCTACGTTAACGTTAATGGGAAAAATTGGAAATCAAAGACCTATGAATAAATTTTTGTAAAAGAGACCGGTGCGGGGGTTTGGGAATTGACAAAACAGCAGCAAAAATGTTAATTTTGAACGAAAATGGCAACAAATTAAATGATCTTCTGATTGTGATTTTGATCTTGGTTTCCAAAAAAAAAAAACATTTGTCACGATTTTTTAGATCTAAATAAGGACTTTAGATCTGGCCTAAATGTTATGTCTTAATTTTCCGTCAATTTTCGACCAGATGTAGACCTAACATTTAGGCCATAACCCCAAGGAAAGATACAAGAGGTTAAATAAAACGAATTCCATTTGGTTGAAAAGATTAAAACATGTTATTTGATGTTTCTAAATGTTTTTAAAGAATCAATTAATCGTTAATATTAAAGTTTTTTTCTGACAAACGAAATGTTGTTAGGGTATTTCTTTTTATTAAAGGAACTATCTTTGTGAAGATTTATGAGCATATTTTCAAAGGATTTACTCATTATTACACCCCGGAAAAAATTAAAACTTCAAAGGAAAGCACTGGTGCTCATTTTAAACTTGTTTTCCTACTAATTAAACGACGCGATGGCAACAAGGGTATTTTTTTACAGATTCTTTTTGCAATTAAACAGATAAGAGGATCTTCTCAGGATTCATAAGAAAACCATTGGACATTAATGAATATAAATTTATTACATCAATTACTAATTATTTCCTCTAAAATGGATTTTAAATTCTACAGAAAAAAAAAAAATAAAAACAAGCCCCTTAAAAAGCTTGATTTTTTAAAGTATACAATTAATTATATCAAAACCAATAAAATGCCACAATTTAATTTACTAACTAAATTTGAGTCTTTCTGTTAAAAAAAAAAACGAGCACTGAATTTTATGTAATTCTAATATGAAACATTAGAAGTAGGACAAAAATGATTATATTGAAAAGATACTATAGTAGACTCATTCCCTTATGTGGTTTCGGGTTGGATATAAAAGTATTTTTTTTATGTTTATGGATTCGGGCAATATCAACATATTCCGTAAATAAAGTTTCTCTCAAAGTTAACTAGAGACATTGCTGGCAGCGATATGCGGGCGGCATCAATAGGATATCAGATTCGGAATTATTGGGCTCAAAAGGTTTTTCCGAGGAAAGGCAGAGAAGAAAATGCCTCGAGGTTATTTATTCGCGTCCGTGCCGTCCAGAGTTTTATTTCTGTATTACAGCGTGTCAACAAGGAGATTGCTAGAACTTTCAGCGTTCGATCCTGCGGGATTTCCAACTTTGTAAGCTGACCCGATATAACCGATACTCCCCTGCATTATGTAAATAAACTCCTTTACTCCAGGGAAGTACCAGAGGCCAAAATTACGTAAGGAGCTCGTTTATAAATACATTTATATCAAAAATAACTCAAATATGTGTATAAAAGGGCGTTTAGTGGAACTGAAGAATTGAGAAAAAAAACTTTTGGGAAAGTTTCTTTAATAAAAAAAGACAATTGATCTCAAAACTTTTTGGGATATTTTAAGGACAAAAAGGGAAGCTGTAGGTACGTCAAACGTCTAACTGGTTGTGAATGCTTTTAAGATATCAAAATCAATGGTATGAATTTCTAAATAAACATTTCAGAATGATTTGGATATGTGAAAATGATAGACAGTAGATGCCACGAATGTTCTCTATGTACTCATATCTAGCGCCACCAAATCTACATTCATTCTCTTTCTCTATCTCTACTACGGTACATCGCGCTCTCTATGGCGCGTTCGTCGAGTCTATTTTTACTATATACAGGAAACGTATTGCGTAACGTCATCAGAGAATCTTTAGATGCAAATATCTCGCTAATTACTTCATATTTCTGGCTCATATTTTGTAGGTAATGAATATCGATAATCACCTTTCATTTGGTGTAAAAAATAGATTTTTGTATTACATGTTAATAAAGTTACGGCCCTAGAAGCGATACATCTACTATTTCAAAATATCAGGCCGATTTTCTATCTCGTTTTTTTCATGTAGCTCCGTATATACCGCCCTCTCTCTTGCGTGTCAAAGTTATCTCATTCTTTCTCATTTATCTTCCTTTATAGCCATCTTTCAGACTATGAATTTTGTTTTAAAAAAATTAAAAATCAATATTTCCATAGGGACTCTAGATTCGTGGTCTATATTAACGTATTTGTGAGGTTATGTACTTCTACTAGGGATGCCAAATAAAAAAGTTTGAGAATCACTGATGTAGAACAACGTTCTGTTTTAAAAAAGATTCTAATTTCTGCCAAAGAGATACAGAAAGCACGAGATAGTAAAAAGCTCCTTATAAGGACTTACAAACCTTCAGGTACTTTGTTAACCTCATATTGAAACTGCAATTTTCTAATAACAAGTAGGTAGGTACTTGAGCATAAATATCTGTATTTATAAAAGCAAGTAGGTACAAGTCGTCAGAATAAGATTTCTCTTTCCTAATTGGTTAAATACAAACAAACAAATAAATAAGTAATTAAAAGCATCATAACCTACATAAAGAAGTAGGTAGGTATTTGCCCAAAACTTTCCTTTTTTTTTCTACTTCTAATTTCAATAGAGATGAAGGGGTAGTTCAAGTATTAGAATTAGTACGCAAGTGGCTACTTTAGTCAAGGCAGTGCCAATTAATTAAGCAGACGTTGTTCTGTGAACAAGTTCCATTTTCAAGTGGGCACTTAATTAATTGACCGATTTGTCCGTTTGTCTAAATTAATTACGGAACTCAAACTAGTAGCTGAATATCCACAGCTATCTGGCTTTCAATTATTATTTAACAGTTCAAGCTAGAAGTCCTTGTTTTTAGTGACGTGGAACTACTAGGTACTGAAAACGGCTCTAATGGTCAAAACGTAATTAATCAGTAATGTGCATCAAATATTTTCAATAGAATATATTCATTTCTATTACAATGACCCCCATGCGTGCAATTGACCTATAGACCGTTGACAATTTGCGTGCAATTGTCCTGTAGTTATTGACTACCTGAAAAAAATTCTGACAGATGCGTGCAATCGTCCGTTGCCAAACGAAAAAAAGCTTTGAAACTTCTTCAACCCCCTGTAGGCAATAATGGGGCGACTAATCCGAATATAAAATTGAGACACGCACACAATACACATTAACATATTATGGAGACATTTACAAATGTATGTCCATAGATATTACACTCACGCACTTGTAATATAATAGTGGGCGCTTTAGAAAGTCGAATATTAGGTGAACAAGTCTTGCTGTAAATGACAGAGTAGGCACAGATTGATCATTTAATAGTTCTATTAATGTAGTAAAAATGGTAAAAGTTAATTTTTTAGTAATGCCCGCCTGCACGCATGAGGTACATTAGGGTCATTTAAGCTGAGTGGTTCTTTAGAAGTTTTAGGGAAATTAAAAATTTGGAAATGGGGATTTATTGGGGTTATACCGGAAGTTGATGCCAACTTTTTTGTTATTTTATACGGAACGGTATATTTTTTGGACAACAGACGATTGCACGCAACGGCCAGAAAAAAAAATCATGTAGTCGATAATTATAGGAAAATTGCACACAAATTTTTATTTTGACCAAAGCAGGAAAAGTAAACCGACCGCTGCGTGCAATCATCCTACACCCCTAAGATGGATAGTTTTTGAGATAATTTAATTTATAGAAAAAAATATCTTTTTAGTGTTGAAATTTTTGCGTAAAATATACAGTGTGGTCATTTTAGCGTGCAACATATGGGAATTTTTTTAATTAACTGTACAACCAAAATAAAAATATTTCCGAAAGTTGATGTATGTACGATAATCATATTAGGTGCACTTAGAATGGTTGCAAGTTAAACAGCATACAGGGTAGGACTTAAAATATAAAAATTATAGAAGAGTAACGTATCCCTATTTCAGAGAATTCAGCAAAATTTTATAAAAAAAGTTGTTGAAAATTAATAGTTTTGTGTTAATACCAAAACATGGTTTACTAAAAAAAAAAAAACTGTTCTTTGAGGAAAATTCTTAATCATTTTAAAGATTTTGCACTGTAAATGAGAGTCCTTTAACACGTATACTATCATTATCAATGATTTACCTTGTTAAAAAGATTTTTTACGAAATTTTAAAACTGTGTTTCATATCGTTGCAACAAACATGAAGTTTGTGGTTCCCAAAAAAATTAAAAATTTAAGTTAATTTTACAATTATGCTTGACTTCGAAAAAAGTTATGCCAAATGGATTTGATTTTGATCAATATATAGCAGGGTTTATGGTGAATATAGAAAAAACATTTTTTTTTTTTGGAAATGATCAATTATTTTTCATAAAAATTTTTTCTTAGAAGGCCATGTTTTGGTATTTAGACATAACTTTAAATTCTCGACAATTTCTCTTCATAAAACTTTGCTGAATTTTCTGAAATAAAGGTACTTTACTCTTCTATAATTTTTATATTTTAAGTCCTACCCTGTATGCTGTTTGACTTGCAACCATTCTAATTGCACCTAATGTGATTATCGAACATGCACCAACTTTCGAAAATATTTTTATTTTGGTTGTGCAATTAATTAAAAAAAATTCTCATATGAAAATGGCCACACTGTATACATATTGTACAGGTACAAATTCTAGGTAGTCCTGGGGGTTAAGTGTTCCTAAATCCAACCCCTCAGAATGGCAGCAACCTTTATATTCAGAAAATTAGGGCTGTGCGGATTTTTGACGACTCAAACTGGAAGGATGAGATGAAAAATCTGCTTTTCTGGTTTTTGTTTGTAAATAAAAGGATTTTCTTTTTGGAACTTAGAGTTCGAGTTGCTAAAAACCCTTTCAGGCAGCAGGGATGATTCAGAAAGTGACTAGTACAAAATTTGAAGCCAATTGGGGCGTTTTGCTATTCGAAACTTTAGATTTCAATAATGCCACCGAAAATCCATGGATGCCCCCTCAAATATTTCGATGAAAACGATAAGTTAATTGGAACACAAAAAAAATTAAGGACGCTTCGAGAAACTCGCAGGGGTAGCACATACTCTTACAATTAGTAAAAAAAAATGGCTTAAACGTATTAAAATATGGATAGAAAATTTTTTTGGAAACAGACAGCAACCCTTAAAATTATACATATATCTACAGTAGCACTGTACTTGCACATTTGTCCACAAACAACCACTCTTATTTCGCGTTTATTTCTCATGAACGAAGACAAAAACTAATTACTTTCAGTGGCTATTAGTAACGTATCTTCATGAGTCACCGAAATACCCGAAACCCAAGTAAGTAACACATAGCGAGCGTAACAAAAAGGGAACATGGAAAGTCAAACGTGCCACCGGGAAGGCTGTCGACTCCTTCCATAAGTCGCGAGATAAAGTTTTTTAAAACCGAACCGAACGCACGCACGCGACTGCCGCCGTTCCCATCCAGGTCGACATTGGCACGCTTCGGCTTGTGACTGACTAACTTATGAGTAACAGTAAGTAAGTAAGTGAACGAGAATGGTGGGCAAAGATAATTATGTATTTACTTTCATTGTCAGCCCCATTGATATATTTGGTGTTTAATAGATTGTTGGTTTCTTTACAGCATTGTTGCCAGAACAATATTCATTGTATTCTTAATAGTATTAAAAGTAGGAAGACTTCGTTGTTCGTGTGGAATCGTTACCATCGTTATTGAAGGCCTGAGCGCTAACGCGCAATGTCATATAAGGTAGTCCTTGCAGGAAACTGTCTTAATCTTATAGCCGAGGTATTTATCGTGCAAAAAATTTTTTTCATGGCGGATTCTTGTAGAGGAACATCAGAAGAGCATTATTGTGCAAATTTTTCGCATTGGCAAATAATTGTTATTATTTTTCATTGAACGTTAAGTTTTGCAGAACGTGTTGTTCGACCTTTTGACACCTACGTAGCCAAAACCGTGATAGATATGAAAAAAGTATATAGACCATTTTTGTAGATAATTGGATGTTCTACAAAAAAGTCTAGGGCAGCACCTGTCTACCTTTTACAGGTAAAAAAATACAGCATTTCAAAGACGCGCTTCAACATGTAACGTCTAAGCGGTCTTGTAGTGCTGTTTTTCTTTTTTATTTGTAAAATATAGAGGGATGCTGTCCCGGACTTTTTTATATTAATTTCAATTATCTACAAAAAGGTCGCTATACCTTTTTCGTATCTATCACGGTTTGGGCTACATAACCGTCGAAAGATCGAATTATACGTTTTGCAAAACTTAACGCTAAATAAAAAATAGCAACAATTATTTGCCAGCTTAAAAAATTCAACAAATACTCCTCTGGCCTTCCTCTATAAGGATCCGCGATATCTGTGATAATTATTTGTTCCTATTTGTTCAACAGGAGCTTGAGATTGATCAGTTTGAAACCTATGGCGCTTTGATGAGAACCAGTGAGTTCGAAATCGTAATCTGGTAGTTTTGACCAGACACATCTTCTAATTTTTTTTAATTTGTGACGTTTTTGTCATAAATTCATCGTCAAAATAAACAAATTAAAGAAATGTTTTTAAACGAGATTTTTTTATACTCAAAAAGCATGACCATGAAAGTAAAAAGTCACCCAATTCCGACCTTTTTTTTAACAAAACCGTGCCGCTATTTACGTATACCATACCTGAGTTTGCTTTATGTATCGCCTACTTACACCGTCAGGTTAGGTTCGTTACGTCAGAGCTGGCGGGCCTTGATTTCTTTATATCAATTGTATATTTCATTGCTTTAGGGAAATTTGTAAGCAAAAGTTTCTAGACTTGAAATTTGAATACCCTATTTCACCCCTAAAGGTTGCGTTCTCTCTAAGAAGTCCTTTAGACGTTCGATCTTTTTTTTTCTAGGGTCTACCTTTTTTCGAATTTTGTTTAAGATTCGTAATAAAAATGGCAACTAAATTACATTATCACCAAAAATTTAATAATCAACATTTCTATAACATAAACAAATTATTGATATTTCTGAACAATGTCATTATTCCAAAAAAAGTATTACGTGTTGCAATGTTTTCCGTTATGTTAAATCGCGTCCATGCTTTCCGATAGAATTGACGAAAATGGAAAACTTCCGTCACATGCACCTACATCCGGGTTAGTGTGAGCTTATGCGGGTTTATTGAGTACATAAAGGACATAAATTAAAATTCCTACGTCTCTTTTACTACCAGATAGTTGATACAAGTGGATTTGCACTTTCCGAACATTTAATTATATCGATTTGGTATAAACGGGTCAAATTATTGAATGAAATGAATATCGAATTAGGTACCTATTCCAAAAAAAAAAATAAGGAGTGGCATCACCTAAGCCACTTTTAATAGTGAAAGTAAATGAAAGACACAAAAAAGCAATTAATTATATCGATCAATGAAAGTTCCATTTTGGAAGCTGCGTCGACAAAATATTGAAGTTGAATCTAAACTGATCTGACTTTATCTAAAGGCTGATAATAAATGAGAAAAGTTTTGGGAAAAATAGGGCATCCTAATAATATGTTTATGTGTATAGATAAAAAAGATCAGCTCTGCTACTAAAAAAAGCAATGCTTCCAAGTAGTTATCGCTCACTGTATATCAATAGCTGATAGTCGTTTGTAGGAGTGAATAGGTGAGAAAGGAGGAATGAGGACAGTGGTAAGGTCAATAACATCGGCCTCCATGTCCCAAGATAAGCACTTAATTTTGAATAGAACCCGACGAGATATAAGCTCATTCTTCCTACACCTACTAACTAGTCGTAACGTAATAAAACGATTACTACCGTCGATCCACTTTCTTTTAAATTTGTATACAATCTATCCATCCATCGTGTAGAATGTGTCTATAAAACCGGTTAAAAATATTTTCACTTCCGTATAAAAAACTATTTTTGAAAAATTCAAGTATACGTAAATTGCTGCACGGTTTTCTTAAAAAAAAAGGTCGGAATTGGGTGACTTTTTAATTTCATGGTCATGCTTTTTGAGTATAAAAAATATCGTTTAAAAACATTTCTTTAATTTGTTTATTTTGACGATGGATTTATGACAAAAACGTCACAAATTAAAAAAAATTAGAAGATGTGCCTGGTCAAAACTACCAGATTACGATTTCGAACTCACTGGTTCTCATCAAAGCGCCATAGGTTTCAAACTGATCAATCTAAAGCTCCTGTTGAACAAATAGGAACAATTAATTATCACAGATATCGCGAATCCTAGTAGAGGAAGGTGAGAGGAGTATTTGTTGAAATTTTTAAGCTGGCAAATAATTGTTGCTATTTTTTATTTAGCGTTAAGTTTTGCAAAACGTGTATTTCGATCTTTCGACGGTTATGTAGCCCAAACCGTGATAGATACGAAAAAGGTATAGCGACCTTTTTGTAGATAATTGAAATTAATATAAAAAAGTCCGGGACAGCATCCCTCTATATTTTACAGATAAAAAAGAAAAACAGCACTACAAGGCCGCTTAGACGTTACATATTGAAGCGCGTCTTTGAAACGCTGTATTTTTTTGCCTATAAAAGGTAGACAGGTGTTGCCCCAGACTTTTTTGTAGAAAATTAAATTCTCTACAAAAAAAGGTCTATATACTTTTTTCATATCTATCACGGTTTTGGCTACGTAGGTGTCAAAAGGTCAAACAACACGTTCTGCAAAACTTAACGTTCAATGAAAAATAATAACAATTATTTGCCAATGTGAAAAATTTGCACAAATGCTCTTTTGATCTTCCTCTACAAGAATCCGCCATGAAAAAAATTTTTGCACGATAAATACCTGGTCTATAAGATTAAAACAGTTTCCTACGATAACTACCTTATATGACGTTGCGCGTTAGCGCTCAGGCCTTCAATAACGATGGTAACGGTTGAACACGAATTTTGAACAAGTTTACACATCCTAAGATAGAAAACAAATTATATATTACTGGACCAACTATTTTAGAGCAAATCGTTACAGATTTACACGTCATTAGAAGTAGTTTATTTTTATTTTTCCATATTTATGACGAATGGTAAAATTTTTTAAGTTAGGATTTAAAAATTATTGCATTTCGTATTTTTAAATGAGCAAATGTGACGTCATAAAAATGATTGTGTGATATTGGGTTAACAACAATAATTAACCTTATTTACTGTAATTAAACCAATTAACACCTGGAAGAAATTCTAAAATTGCGAGGAGATCAGGAACATTTTATGATTCATACACAGAGAGAGATTCCATATTCGAAAGAAAGGGTAACGTAACAAAGAAAAAAATTTCAATTAGGTATAAGAAGTGATTAAAATATAATGCACAATAATTAATAGAAACCGATAAAATTATGCAACGCCTTGATCGTCAATTTTAGTAATCATTATTAAGTTATTAATGTCGTAATCGTAAGTACTTAGCCTGATGATGACTAAAATTGGCGGTCAAAACGTTACATGATTAAAGTCACTTTCATTAATTATTTTTGGTTACTGGTAAGATGATTAGCTTTTATTATTAATACGAAGTTAATTTTATTTTTAAAAAGACTTAATCAAGTAATTAATAGAACAGGCACCCCATTACATTTAAAACAAACAAATTTTCTTCCAGGATTAATAAAAAAAAAAAAGTCAGAAAATACGGACCATAATTCATTTATTCTTTGTAAAAGTCGTATATTTGAGACCCTAAAAAAAAAATTGTTAACGATAATTAGAATTTTAACGAACAAAACGCTGTTACAGACGGCAACGCTGCTCACTGACCTATAAGATTACTTTCGCGCCTTCGTCCTTGCTGTTATAAGTAACCCAAGTTCGGACTTAACGACGAAGAGATTTATTCAAACAAAATCGCAGATAATACGAGGTTACAAAAGCTTAACTACCAAGGCTGAAAGAACAATTTTTTTTAACGAGACTAATCAAGTTTTTAAAATACACAAAAACCGATTCTTTAATATCTACTAATAATAATAATACAAAATTATTACTTTCGAAAAAATAAAGCCAAGGTTCATCACAATTATATTTGACTTTTAATTAGATTAATTAATCACACGACTTCGAAATAAAATAATTAGTAAAATATTCGTACGTAAGTGTATTAAAAAAAAAAAAAATTATGTAAGTCAGGATATGAGAACATAATTAATCGATACATTAATGAGACTATATTCTTCAGTTACTAATTGTTTTTTTATGCTATAGACACATTCACGAAAAACCCTTGGAGGGTGTTTTAAACAAAGTAAAAGTTTTCGAAAACAAAAATTTAATTATCGTAGAACTTTATTGTATATTGAGAGCAATAAAGAGGGAATTGAGACGGGTTGGGAAACTGTTAAAAGAACGAAATTAGTTCTAGGGAGAACTGGCCAGGTAGTTTTAAATCGTCACAACTACCAGTAAAGGAAATAACATGAGTCAATTAACAGAGGGTGAGATGGGTAAAAGTGCGAGAGAAAGACTTTTTTCGAAATGAAACCAGAGAATAAGGAACGACTAATTTAATCATTGAGGTTGAAGGTTCACATATTTCTTGTACCGGAGAGATAGTAAATTTAATAAATCTAATTAATAATTCCTATCTATGAGGGTTGTATGTATACAGTGTGGTCATTTTAGTAAGCAACATATGGGAAGTTTTTTTTTTAAATAATTGCAGAACCAAAATAAAAATATTTCCGAAAGTTGGTGCATGTTCGATAATCATATTAGGTGCAATTAGAATGGTTGCAAGTCAAACAGCATACAGGGTAGGACTTAAAATATAAAATTTGTAGAAGAGTAAAGTACCATTATTTCAGAAAATTTAGCAAAGTTTTATGAATAAAAATTGTCGAGAATTTAAAGTTATGTCGAAATACCAAAACATGGCCTCCAAAGAAAAAAAAATTTATGAAAAATAATTGATAATTTCAAAAAAAAAAAAAATGTTTTTTTTTTATATTCACCATAAACCCTGCCATATATTGCTCAAAACCAAATCCATTTTGGCATAACTTTTTTCGAAGTCAAGCATAATTGTAAAATTAACTTAAATTTTTAATTTTTTTGGGAACCACAACTTCATGTTTGTTGCAACGATATGAAACACAATTTTAAAATTTCGTAAAAAATATTTTTAACAATATAAGGCATTAGTAATGATAATATCCATATTAAATAAAAACTCTCAATATAAATGCAAAATGTTTGTTTTAAATTTTTATTTGGAAATGATTAATATTTTTCAAAAAAATGTATTTCTTAGGAGTCTATGTTTTGGTATTTAGACGTAACTTTTATTTCTAAACAACTTTTCTTTATAAAATTTTGCTGAATTTTCTGAAATAATGGTACCTACTTTACTCTTCTAAAGTTTTTATATTTTAAGTCCTACCCTGTATTCTGTTTGGAATATGATTATTGAACTTTTAGAAATGTTCGTATTTGGAAAATAACTAAGCCACTTAAATTACCAGAGTAAGTCGCAGTGGCTTAGATTTGGCTTCAAGATTTTGTCAACGAATTCGGTCTCAATTCGGCAGATCGAGTTTTCCCCAGATTTTCACGTTACCAAACTTTTTAAAAGACCACATTTGGTCATCAGTTTCTTTCAAACATTTTCGTTCAAAGACCAATAATAAATAGTTCAGTCACAAGAATAATGAGCACCAAAAGCAGTAAAAATTTAATTTTTCCTCGGCTATTTAGGTTTGTACAGCTGTCATAAAATACCAAGTGTTCTGTTATCGAACTCGCCTTTGCACATGTACAAAACACCCATAAAATGCATTGATTTCACACCTGCTGCTTCTGTTCTATTTTATTAAAATCGTAAACTACGTGAATAACGACTCAATACGACGGACGATACGTGAGTTCACATCGACGAACTTTCTTTACATTTCATGGGGGATGCGCGGACCATAAACGGTGTGATATTGACACACAAGATATGTATATTTTATGGGTGACATAAATAAATATGCACGCAGATATGCAAACTTAGATTTAAGGGGGTAATTATATTCGAAATTCTTATCACTCGCGTGTGAGTCGGTCCGTTTATCACAGCCAAAAGGAAAATCAAAAAAATAATAATAAAATTAGTACCACTAAGGTCCACAGGAAGTGAATAATGTTTGTTTTGTAATAAGCTCATGTATTTGAATATGATATACGAGGAGGTACAATAACTTAACCCCTTCCGATTTCCTTGAAAAAAAAAAAAAAAGGTATGTCATAGAGTTCGTCTTGCTTATTTTGTAGATTAGATACAGAATAATTTATAGTCTTTATCTATAGGTGATACATGATACTGTTTGTTTATTTAAACTTCGAAAGCGGTTATTGTTAGTATGTTACGAATACAAATGTTGGGAAAGAGTGATGGGTATGTAAATGTAAACACACCCATCCTGAACCGTAACCTATTGCAATACACACGGAAATATTACGACGGTTTTTCGTATTTTTTTTAAGCTCAAAATCAGTATGAAATTGTCATAATATACAAAAAACTGTCGTAATACTTCCGTGTGTATTGCATTAGGTTACGGTTCAGGATGGGTGTGTTTACATTTACATACCACTCACCCTTTCCCAACATTTGTATTCGTAACACACTAAGAATAACCGCTTTCAAAGTTTAAACAAACAAACAGTATCATGCATCGCCTATAGATAAAGACTATAAATTATTCTGTATCTAATCTACAACAATAAACACTACACGATCTCAATATTCGAATAAATCAACGAACCACTACTACTAATCGCGTTTTACAATAGACATGGAAGACAAATACACGAAATGAAGAAGCTCAAAAACACCATGAAGGGGTGGTTTCCGCTCCCAACATACAGGGTGTCCCCTCTCAATTGGAAAAAAACTTCTAGGGCATATTGAGGAACCATAGACAAGCAGTTTGAGATATTAGACTGATGTCCGGAAGTGCATGGTTTTCAAAATACAGGGTGTCAAAGTTTTTTTCAAAAAACTTTTTTTTATCAATATCTCAAAGGCACGTTGATCGATTTTCTTGAAATTCGCTGGTGATGTAACCTTTAATAAGACGCTCAGTTAGCACTAATTAAATGGTAATTATTACTTCCAGTGGCGCCCCGGGGGACAGTGTCACGAATAAAAATGACAAAAAAATGTACGCCACTGACTTTTTTGAAAATTTTATATTTTTTAGAAAGCTCAGTTAAAAGTACATAAAATTTTCAAAAAAAGTCAGTGGCGTACATTTTTTTGTCATTTTTATTCGTGACACTGTCCCCCGGGGCGCCACTGGAAGTAATAATTACCATTTAATTAGTGCTAACTGAGCGTCTTATTAAAGCTTACATCACCAGCGAATTTCAAGAAAATCGGTCAACGTGCCTTTGAGATATTGATAAAAAAAAAGTTTTTTGAAAAAAACTTTGACACCCTGTATTTTGAAAACCATGCACTTCCGGACATCAGTCTAATATCTCAAAATGCTTGTCTATGGTTCCTCAATATGCCCTAGAAGTTTTTTCCAATTGAGAGGGGACACCCTGTATATAAACATTCTTGATCAACATGATGAACTCTACGACATACTTTTTTTACAAGAAAATCGGAAGGAGGTAAGCTATTGTACATAATTACCAAATTTTTTCTTGGAGTTTAGAATTATGTACCTACTTCATACAGATGTTTTTTATTTTAAAATAATTAATAAAAAAATAATAATAATGAGTAATGAGTAACGACATGCATGCATAAACAATATCTACCTTGCGTTGTCAATTAACATGAGTCCACTTATCGTTAGTTTCACCTGGCACTCACTTTTATCGTTTGCTCGTAAAATAGAGAAGCAAATCAACGCCGAATGATGAACGATTTAATAATAAAATATAATATCGCATTCGGCTGCGGTTCTTCCTATAAAACTGAATAACTAACGCGTCACAAGACAATACGTTTGAATGATTCACGACAGACAATATCTATCTATCGTACATGAGGGAACGACAAGAATTTCCACCGCTACCATTCATTCCTACGGACCTGGGTGGTACCGAGAATATTAATTGATTCAAATGAATTCATTAGTCGAGTCAAAAACCGATTTGATTCGAATGAAAAATTGCACCTACATACTTACTATACATTCATACCTGCGAGTCAGTTAAAAATAATTGAGTGGGTACATTTTTTTTTTTTTTTTGAAGTATATTTCAAGAATTTAGTTGATAATTAATAGCTAAATAACATATTCCATTGAAATAACAAAAGTAAAGTATTTACAGTATTTAAAATACGTTTGAAATATTTAATCAATAAATATGTGAGAATTTTCTTTTGATTTAAAAAAAGTGCAAAAATTGTATTATAAATTGTTTAAACAAAAAAAATAATAAAAATAGATTATTATCTGTTTCATTGTTAATACGTATTAACACTAATTTATTATTGGTAATAATAATTAAGTGTTATTTAATTGTTTAATTTTATATTTTATTTACAAAATCAACGAAAATTTATAGTTGTCCATACAACTTAAAATTGTTTTTAAAAATATTTTATTGTTATTAATAATATCTAAATAATTCATTTTTTTTTTAAGACAAATTCGATCAGATAAATCTTTCTAAAAAAAAAAAAAACAAATGCTTTCATAATTTACCAAAATAATTTTCGAAAACGCTATGGTGGGACGTGAAATTAAAATTTAAGGGTCACTGAAATTGATAACCTTTTAATATTTATGACATCACGTATTTCAAGCTCACCATCTACTTTATGACTCATTATTTAAGAAAAGTGTCGCAAATTACCTACTACAAATACGAAAATTGCAACATGCTTCATCTTTATGTAACATAAACAGATTTGCAAAATAATTTATAGATGTGGACATACTTTAACGTTATTTAGTGCCAAAGTATTGCAACTTTCTATAAGAAAATTGATTGATTTTAATATTGATCAACAACAAGTGTGTGTAATTATTGATTGCAGCAACGTTATTAAATATTTAACCTGGATATGAATTTTTCTTAAACTGGATTACTGATCAGTCTTAAGTCGCTTGTACAAATGATGCGCGGCTGTCGTTTACTGCAGAATTAGCAGCAATAAAAAACTTTAAATTCCCAAAAAATTACTTTTAAAAATGGAATTTTATTCTTTTGCTTCAAATAATGTCAGTTATTAAGTTCTAAAAAAATTTTAATAAATACAAACTCGGTTATAAAAAGAACCAGAAAGAAAATATTGAAAAATAATTCTATTTTTAGATTACGTTTCTATTGTATATTTGAAAACATCTGCATGAGGCAACAAAATAAAGGTATATTTTTACATATGGTACCTTTAAGTTTGATTGATATTGAGGGTGTCAGCAAGGGGATGGAAACATTTCCTCTCCAGGCATTCGAAAGGCTTAGCGAAGGGAACAAAAGACAACTACTAATGATTGAATAATTGCTCGGTCTTTTATGTAGTTGGTGCCATTGTATAAGATGGAGAAAATTAAATTTAATTTTAAGTTTCAAAAGGATCTTTATCGAGATTTTTGTTTTTCTTAATTATTTAAATTGAATATCTAATAAAATAAATTTTTAATCCAGCCATAAATTGTGACATTTCGTTAAAAAAAATAAATAATGACAGTTAGGATGAATCGCAAAAGTAATAATAAAATAATCTTACCTTGTAATATCTTCATGACTAATCGCTGACTGACTGATTGCACTAGGAGTTGAGGGTCGGTGAAGGGCCAGAGTTGAAGAATGAATTGACTCCGGATAATTATTAGGAATCTCAGAATCTGTAAGGAATAAAACAACACCCTGTATCACACTCGATATTTATGGATTAAAAAACACAAACCCAAACATTATTACGTATACTGAGTGTTCCACTTTAAATTACCCACCTAAACATTTCGTCAGGAGGGCGAATTCAAAAATAATCTTCACAAAAGTTATTGTTCTGTTTGGAAAAGGACATCAGATGATTAGTTTGAATCTGACTTGACCTCGATATTTAAGGTCATTTGAAGGTCAAATTGATTTTTTTTTTAAAGAAAATCCCTGTTATTAACTTAACGATGTTACGATGTTTCCACTCAATAATTTCAATTGGTCGCTCCATTAACGAAATATTTAAATTCATAATATAAAATAGGACATCCTGTATAAAAGGCCTTATTATTATAAAAATCCGAGGGTATCTACTGAAGAAAACAAAATCACAATGAATACAGGACGACATTAATTTTTGAGCACCTAAGCTGAAATTGGTTTATTTTTGTAAAAAAAAAATAGTAACCAAAAAATTGATAGCACAATCTTTATTATTTACAGGGTGTCCCACCTAAAACGCGGTGTAGGTACGTGTATGATCTCATCGAAGTTATTCGTGTTTGACGTTTTTAAACTTTACAATTTTTTTCTGAACGCCCGGTACATATTTTTGAATACACTTTTGCCAGGGTGTTAGCTTTGACATTCAGCTATTACTGGTAAAAATTTCAACATTCTAAGTCGTTATTTGTGGAAGTTATGATTTTTTATAATTTGGGTTCTTCTAGTGATTTAAATTATCTCAGAAACCACCCATCGTAAGTATACATATTGGTTAACACAGTCACTTTAGAATTTCCTGTTTGATACGAATTCGCCATAAAAATATACCATTCCATTTAAAATAACAAAGTTGACTTCTACTTCCGGTATAACCGGAAGTGCAACTTAGATGGCGTTATTTTAATTGAGGAGAGCACACCCAACAATGTTACTGCCCAAATTTTCAAAATTCCAATCGAAGTAGTTTCCGATATACCTACCACCGCGTCTTAGGTAGGACACCCTGTATATGTGACTTGTGCTTCAAATACGCTTAGAAGAATTTTTCATTTAAGTTTTTTTGGAATTTCATTACCGCCAAACTTCCTACACCTGAGAGAAAATATTGAATGAGCACCATTTGGATCTGTTTTTGTTGTTGTCTGTTTAAATATTTTAACAAAGGATCAAAAGTTATTTTAACAAAAAACAGATACCTACACCTATTTGCTGTTGCAAAATTTAACTCTATGAGAAACCTTAAACGAAAAATCAAAAGTTAATAAAATGTTGTTTGCTGATTTAATCAAATTTTATAGATACAGAAGGCTCTCAGGAATGTTCAAATATTAAATACTCAAACTTAAATTGATATGTAAAAAAAAAACAATTTAAAACAATGCCTGAAAGTTTATGTGAAATTAAATAAAACTAAAAGCAAAAAAAAGTTAATAGGTATATTAAAGGGTTGACCAAAAATTGTTGTGATTATTAATAAATGATAATGAGCAATTTTCGTTATTTTTGTTACTCAAATCTTTTTATTAATTTTAAAAAGGAAATGGCTAGAAAAAAAAGGGTCAATAATAAACGCAGATCAAAATAGAATATTGACTAGACGCCTGATATCGAATGGGGATAACACGACTAAGTAGATGCATTCTATGTTTTCTTAAAAGAAACCTTATGTAAGTGTGTTCGTTCAAAGAAGATTTTAGAGACATTAATCGGATAAACACGTGTTCAATCTTTTATTAGTAAAATACTTCTAGGGAAAACACAAACAACACTGATGTGCGATATAATATACGGGGGTATGTATATTTTACAGGTACCAAAAGACACTCTCTTACCGAAAAAAAATAATGCGCCAGCTGGACGCAGCCACATCTTATCTAAAACTAATTCCAATACTGTTAGAGCCTGTCCTTAAATAAAAAAGCTTTTTCTCTGAATGGTTCGTCATTGGCAGAAGGCATCGAATCCGCTATAGCGAACCATTCAGAGACCGCCGCGTCCACGACACGCCCACCGCCAACCGGTATAAATATCACTACATAGCCAGCTCCACGTTCAGTTGCTACCGAGACTTTGCTCTTGTTACCACAGTAATTTTTAGAAGTTATAATTCCACAGCCTACAAGCCCACACCTTAGTTTTGCTAATTTTTAAAAAAAGATAAAATGGAATTTGCATAACCATTTTTCATAATTAATTTTTAATTACTTAATCACGAACATCTCAAGATTAAACAAAATATAGCTAATGTATATATCTTGGAGTTAATTAATTTTCTCCGTTATCTCGCGTAGAGGTAACAAAAAGAATCTCAGCCCTTAGCAATTAATTTTTAAGGACAATAAAGGTGTGTAATCACCAGTATCAAATTTTTGGGATAAAAAAAAAAAAATTAATATTACAGTAAACTTACGCAATTGTGGCGAATGAGAAGCATTCGATGAAGGAACACTAAAGGCACTCTCCGGCTTGGCAACAACAAGTATCACTCTTTCTTGGGTCGCTTTGAGGGTGGCCACGGCATCTTCATGGGTTACGTTCTCTAAGTTCACTTCGTTACCCTGCAACAATAAGAAACTTCATCCCGACACACGTTTTACCCTCAAATGTAATGGATTTTACCATGGATTTAGCTTCAGAATCAAATATTAAAGAACTTAATTACTTTTAAAAGTTTTCAATTCTACCGCCTTTTTATTAATTATCAGCTTTGCTTTTTCATTTTAATTCAATTTATGACCAAGTGTCACGGACGATCCTCATTATTCCAGGTCTTAGAGATTGCTCTTCCTGTAGGTTAGGTACCGTTTCGATTTCGCGTTCTTTTATTCGCGAGATCGCTAACTAAATTACGAGATCTTTTATCAGATGACCCCGTTTTCAACAATAGCTCCAGAATGGTCGAATACGACTAGAATTTGAATAAATGAGAGACGAAGAGGGAATGCAAAAACACACGCACACAAATATATAAATGTACGAGGGGGTTTTGATAAGTATCTGGGGAAGTCATATCTGCCTTTGACATTAAATATAAAGATTTTTTGGTAATTATGTACAATAACTTAATCCCTTTCGATTTTATTGAAAAAAAAAAGTATGTTGTGGAGTTCGTCATACTGATGAAGAATACGTATATATGTTGGGCGTGGAAACCACCCCTTCATGGTGTTTTTGAGCTTCTTCATTTCGTGTATTTGTCTTCCATATCTATTGTAAAACACGATTGGTAGTAGTGGTTTGTTGATTTATTCGAATATTGAGATCGTGTAGTGTTTATTGTTGCAGATTAGATACGGAATTATTAATAATCTTTATCTATGGGTGATACATGATACTGCTTGCTTGTTTAAACTTTGAAAGCGGTTATTCTTAGTGTGTTACGAATACAAATGTTGGAAAAGAGTGAGGGATATGTAAATATAAACACACCCATCCTGAACCGTAACCTATTGCTATACACACGGAAATATTACGACAGTTTTTTTGTATTTTTTGACAATTTCATAGTGATTTTGAGCTTCAAAAAATACTAAAAACTGTCGTAATATTTCCGTGTGTATTGAAATAGGTTACGGTTCAGGATGGGTGTGTTTACATTTACATACACCTAACCTCAAATTTTGTAACGGATGTTTTACGACACTTTTTTGTAGTTTATGACATCTTCTTACTGATTTTGGGCTTCAAAAAAGCCTTAAAGGAGATCAAGTTAAAAAAAATAAATTTCGTTTTAAAATATTATGGCCAGATACTTATTAATACCTCCTCGTACGTATACGTGAGCATTGCGTGTCAGAAAATAATTTTACGTCTATCGCGTGACAGCAAGAGAATTCAATTCGTTTGTTAAAATGAAACTTTTATTAAAATACTTTGTGCAAGTCGACATTTATTTTCCTTTTTAGGTACTGCACGTCCGATTGTAAAAGCGGTACCCTTATAAGAACGATCGTGCGTCAGTCTATTCGTTTGTCTGAATATCAGGAACCCAAAAACGAATTTGCAACGTAAATAAAAGAATTTTGAATTTAGCGGGTTACTCTTGAGGGGGCGGGGGACAAATTAGAAATTCTTAATCAAAAAGGTATTTCGCAAATTACTCACCATGGGATCTTTGACAGCGACCAGCTTGTCACCGACCAATAATCGGCCATCAACTTGTGCAGCGCCACCGTCCATCACCTTGGTAACGTAAATACCATTATCGCCAGGGATGTGCTGATTGCCAATGCCTCCTGCGATACTGAAACCGAGGCCCTTGTTGCCCTTAACCAGGTCGATTTCCATAAGACGAGTCGCTCGACCTGACCTCCTTCGACGTCGGACTTGCTGAAAAGAAAAACGAAACATAAAAACTAATAAACAACAAAAAATAAGAGAATTAAAGTCGTAATACACACACACACACACACACCGCTACCGTAACCTAATACAAAAATTACGAAAAGATAACTCAATTTGCTAATACAGATAAATTTTTTATGAAGGTACGAATAGAGAAAACACCCAGTACATTATGTCTTAAGAACTATTTACTACATTTCTACGGTTTTGTTATTTTTATTATCGTATTAGCCTGGTTTTGGTTTATGAAAAATGTTATTTGTTCTCAAGATATTACTTAAATCAAACGAGAATAATTCAACAGGAAATATTTAATGAAAAGTCGTCAACAAAGGACAATTAAATTTTTGCAGTTGTACCTACGCTTGTTATTCTTTAAAGAAAAGGTAATTCGTTTATAACCGAAACATACAGCACGTGGAAACCGTTATGAACGTTTAACTGACGTTAAGAACAATCGGCTTTCTTCAGCGGTTGTAAAAACATTTCCTTCGTTCCTTCAAAACAACAAAGTAAGTATTTTAGGTATAAGAATATAATACATAAATCCTGGGAAAAATCGGTCAATTTTTAATTCAACATTGTTCAAAATTTCTAGAAAGCAACGGAGCTGAACATTTTAACTTCGTCGTGTCGTTTGACATGTTTTAATGTCGTAGAGTTCGTCATACTGTTCAAGAATATTGGGCGGTGAAACCACCCCTTCATGGTGTTTTGGAGTTTCTTCATTTCGTGTATTTGTCTTCCATGTCTATTGTTAAACTTGATTTGTAGAAGTGGTTTGTTGATTTATTCGAATATTGAGATCGTGTAGTGTTTATTGTTGTAGATTAGATACGGAATTATTTATAGTCTTTATCTATAGGTGATACATGATACTGCTTGTTTGTTTAAACTTTGAAAGCGGTTATTCTTAGTGTGTTACGAATACAAATGTTGGGAAAGGGTGAGAGGTATGTAAATGTAAACACACCCATCCTGAACCGTAACCTATTCTAATACACACGGAAGTATTACGACAGTTTTTTGTATATTATGACATCTTCATTATGGTTTTGAGCTTCAAAAAATACAAGAAACTGTCGTAACACTTCTGTCTGTATTGCAATAGGTTACGGTTCAGGATGGGTGTGTTTACATTTATATACACCTAACCTCAAAAATTTTAGTTGATTTTTTCAAAAAAATCATTCTTTTTTTTTTATTAAGTCTTATGGCTTTTGGCACTGAGCGACACTGAGTCTTAGAAATTTCTATTTTTAAGAAGACGAAATCGCAGTCTGCATTAGAAAGACTGGAGTCTCCCAGATTTGAGTCTTTAGAGAAAGAAAAAAAAAAAAAGACGAGACTGTTTGAGATCGTCAGCAATTGATTATTATTATTTTATATGACTTTAAATATCGCCAGAACCCGTCAAAAAGTAAAAAACAAAAAATCCTATTAGGTACTCCATTAAATTCCTTCTTACAGTGATTTACACAGTTGTCTCGGAGTTCTTTCGTTAGAGGGTAGTTAAAAAATTTCGTAAAATTTCTCTAATTAAATCTTTAATCAAAGTCAGTACACGATGGCAATGTCCGCGGTTGGTGTCTTTTCCGGCTTAAAAGGAAATTAATTGACTAACGAAAAGCAATTTGTCGTTTGACTTGAAAAATAAAAGACTGTACCGATTCGGCCCTTTTGATTACGCGGTTGCTTACTGGTGCTACGTAATCAGAATTGAAATTGGCTGACAGCGGACTGTAAAACCGAGCCTCAAATTTTATATTGAAATAAAATAGCGAATCAGAACATTACTTTTGTTAAGGGTTGCTTCGTCAAAGCCATAAAATTACTAAACAAATCAGTAATTTTTTTTTTAAATTACATTTAATCTGTATTTTCAATTACACATTTTCGTCGAAATTATTAGAAATAAAAATAGTCTGGCAACCGAACTATGTCAATCCTTGAAAGCAACTAAAATAGACCAGAAGGCTACATTCATAGCCGTTCTGTAATGACCTTTTTTCCCAATTATCGACCTTTTTAGCGAGCATTTAAACATTTAGGTTCAATTCAAAAAGTGATGTAACTAGTGACAATCATTAATCTCGTGATTACACAACTTAATGCATGTTAAAGAACCTGGCACCAGAATACATCACACGTAATTTTACAACTGGGTCTTTTTTTTAGGTTTTTGGCAAAATGCAATGTTTATATTTGTTGATAGTAAGTGACTCGATTAAACTTAATTTAAGTTCTTATGTAACCTGTTACAGTTCATAATTTCTTGACTTTTACAATAATTAATTTTTAGTCTAAGACTGAAAATGAAATTCGTATTATACTTATATTTTTCGATATTCATTAGACGTTTAGTCCTAAAAGAAATTGAAATGAGGTTAGAATAAATACTAAAATTAGGTGAACAAAAAAAGTAAAGTTTGTTTTTTGCGATAAGCGTGCTTTTGTATTAGGCAGTAACGGTAGGCGTAGAAGGTTGTTTTTGAGCAAAAAGTTTACACATTTAGAGAGGATTAGGTATTATAGTTAAGGCAGGACCAGACACCATTTTGCTCTTAAACTCATAATGGACAAAGCTCGTAGCTGAAATAATTAGCAGAGGCGTAATTAGGAAAGTAACGATATTTTTTGCACCGATGAACGCTGTAGTAAAACCAAGAACAAAAAAAAGAGAACGTGCAAAGTTTTTGATAAGTTAACAGTTACTTCACCTTGCAAACATTACGTCCGTCGTTCATGAAACTTATTTACCAGACGACAACGACAAAAATTAGCTGTAGTGTAGCCAGTCACCTAAGACTATGACCTTTTTGACTAATTTAAACTACGGAACACTGTCACACCTGAAAAAGTATTCGTTTCAACTTTGTCAGAGAATTAAGCGGTTTACGATGGTCGTCTGGTAAGGGGTCCCGCTTTACTTTACGTCCGTAGATTGAACAGCTCAATTGTTATTGCAGAAATCTACGTAGCCAAATCAAGAACAAGACGGGCTTCAGGAATTCGTAATATTTCCGTGTGTATTGCAATAGGTTACGGTTCAGGATGGGTGTGTTTACATTTACATACCCCTCACCGTTTCCCAACATTTGTATTCGTAAGACACTAAGAATAACCGCTTTTAAAGTTTAAACAAACAAACAGTATCATGTATCACCTATAGATAAAGACTATAAATAATTCCGTATCTAATCTACAACAATAAACACTACACGATCTCAATATTGGAATAAATCAACAAACCACTACTACAAATCGCGTTTTACAATAGACATGGAAGACAAATACACGAAATGAAGGAGCTCAAAAACATCATGAAGGGGTGGTTTCCGCACCCAACTCAACAACATACTTTTTTTTCAAGAAAATTGGAAGGGGGGTAACTTTTGTACATAATTACTCAACTTTTTATCCCTGAAAGATTGCATATTTCTTGTACGAAACCCTCTACCCAAAGAAGTGTCATGAGAAAGTGGGAATAAACTTTCTTGTTCCTATCGATACGAAAATGTCGGTAAATAAAAAAGATTCTTTGATTTGGATCAAAATTCCCCTGGCAACTGAAATTCCCTTACGTTTCCCGATTTTCCAGGCAACGGCATATAATAGGTTAGCTCACGTTTTCTTTTTTTGACTTACCAATTTAACGGTATTCCCGGCCTTCTTAAGGGCCTCGACCGCCACAGCATGAGGAACATTTACAACAACCACGTCGTTCACCTGCAGGATTGCGTCGTTGACCTGTAAACGGCCGTCGGCGGCAGCCGCACCCCCCGGTATGAGTTTTGTGATGTAAATGGAGGTGTCGTCGCCGATATGGGGATTATCAGTGCCGCCGGCGATACTAAAGCCCAAGCCGGCACCGCCCCTTTCCAGGATAATCTCTTCATATTCCCACTCGTCATCGCCGTTGACCTGAAAAGGAAATAAAAATCTGTCAACGTGGACGAATCGTATACGTATATGACGTGCGCAGTTTAAGAACGCACGAGACTATATCGTATCAGATATATTCTTATGATTCCTACTTTTGTGTATGGCAGGTACACCCCTTATATTAGGATCGATCACGCACCGCCACTGGATATATCTATTTAGGTACCTTGAGAGGTTAAAAAAAGAAAATGCTGAACTAAAAAATTTCTTACAATCCTTCGAAAGTTTTTAATGTTCAAAAATTAAACGAGACAAATTTTGATGACAGAATTTTTGTGATTTTTAAAAGTCAAAGGTCAACAAATATTTTGTGCATTTTTTTATCTGAAGTGACACTTCAAAGCTAATAACACACACTAGCTAAAAGCACGGAAGGGTTAGCTATCGCTAGCGAATATTTTTATTTTGTGTCTGTTTTACAAGTGCCTACAAACATTTAATCAAAAAATCAAACATTCAAATTTTATCAGAGAGAATAAGAGAGAAATTCAGGGCATACTCGACGTATTTACTCTGGTAAGTACCTACATACTACCAATCATAGATAAGCTACCAATACACAAAAAAAAAATATATTTTTGTGCCAGTTGATGCAGTTAAAATTTGTAAAAAGAGAGGCTATAACTTGCTCGTTGTATTTTGACTGTTTAATAAAGTAACGTTTACAAATCAAACTAGTATTCGTGGTCAATGTGTGTGTGTACCAACGCGATAACGGCATCATTAGTACTTGTATTGTTGTGTTTAATTAATCTTGCGACCATAGATACTGTTTATGTTAAAATGAGATTAAGGAACGGTTGAGGAGGAATTGTTTATATTTATACTAGCGTACTAAGTATGTTGTATGGTGTAGGCGTCGACGTGTGCATTTACACGAACCCACACCTACTACCGCATAACCTATGGCTCGTTATCTAATCTAAAAATAACAAACAAAACATGCACCCAAAAGATTCAATATTTCAAAAATATGTACATCAGAATGTACTTAAATAAATTTAACTTATTATTTAAGATGAAAGAAAACTACTGAAAATTTTAAACGCAAAATGTCATCAAACGATAATAAAAGTGACGATGTAAAGAGCAGACACAGCACATATTTTGCCGTTTCAAAAATGCTTGGGTCGTGACTTAACGCCTATAAATATTCACCCGAACAAAAATATAATCGCAATACTAACGCAGATTTGCGTGCCCATAAGACAGAAGCATCTGGTGAAATTAAAGTGCGTATAAATCCATCCGACCATAAATCTAAACGTCCGGCAACAGCAGAAAAAAAGAGCAAAGGCTCCAAGTCTTTTATATTTTTTATTTTTTTCGATAAGAACGCAAAAAAATTGGTTCAACTTTTTTTTTTGTGAAGACTTCGCCTCGAAAACTCGAATTAACTTTTATATTAACATTAGAAGTTAGAAGAAAAAATTGCTGGATATTGGTAAGAAATAGAGGTAAAAAGTGGGGTTAGAATTAGTATCAAAATTGCAGACGTAAAACTGTGCAGATGAACTAACACAGATTGGCAAGTAAACGCAATTTCTAACGAATTGTTATAGGGGCAACAACAAATTAAGAACAAAATATGTTCTTGGTCAGTATTCTGTCGAAACCACCAGATACGGATCGCGATTTCGAGCTGGTTGGTTCTCATCAGCGTGTCGTAGGTGGTTCCGACAGAATACAGACCGACCAGTCTTCTCTTACTAGAAGTGGAAGATTTTTAAATTTGATACTACTAAACGTGAGTCTTCTGTCGATATCATTAGACCTGGATCGCAATTTCGAACTTAATAGTTCTCATCAACGCGCTTTACGCACTCTTCGTAGAATAACTACCATAACTAAACACGATACGATACGGGTTTTAAATTATAAAAATCACCTCAGATGGCGTTCACATATACGTCTGTTTTTGTTTATTGATCCTACCTGTTAACCACGAGATTTAGTTTGGTCTCTAGTTTTATTATTTTGCAGTTTGGAGGAACTGCCTCTGCAGCACTGATGAGAACCAACAAAATCGAAATCGCGATTTATGTTCGCTGACGAACTACGAGTTATACTCAATTCACTAAAAAGGGCCGTTTGAACAATGTAACCTACTTGTACAAAATCATATTTTATCATAGCAGAAATTTAAGAAATATTCTGTACTTCCATTTCGTTATTTAGTAAACGTAGGTACAAAAGGTAGATATAAAATCGTAGTATGTAGTTCCATGCTATTACCAATACAAAGTTTGTAATTGTTAACAAGATAAGAGGATGAGAGAATAAAAAAAATATGTGAACGTTTCGTATAATTGAAATAAATATGTAGTTACATGTATCTTCTGCTCAAATATTTTTAAAGTGAATCATGTCGAGGAAACAAACGAATGAAAATCTAAGAGATGCCTTTCAAACAACAACAACAACAACCCACCCGAAGAGTTCATAGGAGAGCAACGAAAAAAGAACTTAAAGAAAGTATTATGTAAGTATAGAGTTTCTCAAATAAAATGAGAAAAATGATTTTGAGAAACCGTTGTCAAGTATGGAATACATAAGTAGAAAAATAGGAAACTTATAAAGGATGCACATATTGCGATTAACTGCAGCCAAATATACTTATATACTTAGCCAAGTATATATTATACAGGGTGGTTCAAATTCAGTGGCCTATGGAAAACTAATAATAAGTAAATTTTAAAAAAAATCGTGTAGTACTTACGACACATGGTCTATATTTTTAAAATATTTTCAATTTTGTAACAGTAGCTATTCAACGTAAAAATTCAAAATTATTCAAATAAGTACATCTCAATGGATCGAAAGAGGAGAAAATAAGGAATCGAATTCTAAAATAAAATATGGCAGGTACCATTTAAAAAGGTTAATCGTTTTTAGTTATTAATATTTTTTTATGAACACCCTGTATTAATTCTGAAGCTTCGTTTTGGCTGGACGTTAGTCTTAAATCTTTACTACAACCGGTAAAAATTTCAGTACTCTAAGTTACTTTTTGAGAAAGTTATGATTTTTTTTTTATAAATTAGATTATCTCAAAAACTGTTGATCCTAGGTTAACGCTTTATTCAAATTTGTCGAAAAAATATACCATTCCATTTAAAATAACAAAATTGGTATCAACTTCCGGTAGGTATATAGAAAATATAGATCATGTGTCGAAAATACAGCACGATTTTTTTCAAAATTTTCCCTCCGTTAGTTTTCCATAAATAAATTTGGTGAATTTGATACAGAGGGTTCACTATTACCAACCTTTAGTAACTTTATTTCAAATACTACGTAGGTACAAACAGATTTGTTGACCTATAAGGCAAAAGGGGTTAGATATGGTCACTAGTGGAGAACTGCTATATAACCGATATCAATATAACCACATTTGATATTTAGATGATGAAACACAAAGAGCATTGAAAACAAAGTTGAATATTTGATATAAAGCACGTTGGGAGGGTAATGTAGTCACTAAAAATTGATGGGGTAGCAAATATTGATACTGAAGTTTGAAGTATACAGGGTGTCCCCTCTCAATTGGAAAAAACTTCTAGGGCATATTGAGGAACCATAGACAAGCAGTTTGAGATATTAGACTGATGTCCGGAAGTGCATGGTTTTCAAAATACAGGGTGTCAATGTTTTTTCAAAAAACTTTTTTTTTATCAATATCTCAAAGGCACGTTGACCGATTTTCTTGAAATTCGCTGGTGATGTAAGCTTTAATAAGACGCTCAGTTAGCACTAATTAAATGGTAATTATTACTTCCAGTGGCGCCCCGGGGGACAGTGTCACGAATAAAAATGACAAAAAAATGTACGCCACTGACTTTTTTTGAAAATTTTATATTTTTTAGAAAGCTCAGTTAAAAGTACAACGTGCCTTTGAGATATTGATAAAAAAAAGGTTTTTTGAAAAAAACTTGACACCCTGTATTTTGAAAACCATGCACTTCCGGACATCAGTCTAATATCTCAAACTGCTTGTCTATGGTTCCTCAATATGCCCTAGAAGTTTTTTCCAATTGAGAGGGGACACCCTGTATAATAGCAAAGTTCAAAGAAATTTTCCACGCACAAACCAAACTTAAATACAGTTTCAACAATTATTAAATTATATTAAAAAAAAATCTAAAGTTGATAATGTCAGCTATTTGTTGAGGACACCCATACATATGATTATTAATAATATTTTATGGTCAGTTTTTTTTAACTTAAGATCAGGTCCTGGTCCTTAAAAAGGTTTCGTCTGTCTTATAAAGCTTCTTTCGGTTTTTAAGATTGTATAGGTACCAAGGAAATATAAAGAAACCCTGGGGTGGTCACTGATAATTCTTGCGAAAATATTATTCGAAAAGAACTAATACGAAAATAAACAATTTATACATTATTATACGTACTTATTATTGTTGATTACTAATTTTAAACAATTCATTTTAATATTGACTAGGTAAATGAAATGTAGTTTTTATTTTTTAATCATTATGCAAAACAAGTTTGTACCCTAAATTTAAATAGAACTAAGTATGAATCAGTAATCGAATATTTTCCGCCCCCTAGGGATGAAATTTTTTTCACATTTAAATAAAACCAACTTCGTGGTACATAAATAAGAATTATTAAAATAGGAATTATCTATAAAAAAAAAGTATTGGAGGTCAATGGTCAATCATAAAAAGAAAAATATTAAGTACGTAGATCTTAACATCCTTTTTCTTTTCGTTTGAGGGAGGATGAAAGTGACGAAACGAGAATAAACCTTAAAAATAAAATTTTATTTTTGTTATGTAATATTTCTTCCGCAATGTTATCAGTCTTATCACGAAATGCATAATAATAATAAATTAATAAAACTTCATGAATGGGATTACGAAAGAAAGTCTAGATAACTAGAGAATAAAAATAAAGTGTTTATCTATATAGGGCGATTAATATAAACAAAATACCTTACATTAGTAGATATCATACTGATGATGAACTTATTTATATCATATACATATCATATAATATCTACTTAGTTATTTTTATCGATCAAAGAGTACGTACCTAAAAACTTTTGAAAAGTTCAGTATATCAACAAATGAGTAATATTACTATAATAATAATAATAATATTACTAGATCACTAAAATTTGAAATGTGTGTACCTATGTAAAT
The DNA here is from genome assembly GCA_947389935.1 of Agrilus cyanescens. Taxonomy (NCBI): domain Eukaryota; kingdom Metazoa; phylum Arthropoda; class Insecta; order Coleoptera; family Buprestidae; genus Agrilus; species Agrilus cyanescens. The sequence continues at coordinate 4,596,250 of OX376709.1, forward strand.
GTTTAACAATAAAAAGCAACTGCTATCATTAATCTTTTTATTGAAAAATCAGAATGTACCAAACTGCTGTAATAATAGTGGCGTAAATTTGGGAATTTATTAGTAACGGTCGTTGAACATATGTTTTATTGTAGGTACTGCAATATGCATTATATTTAAAAACATTTGTTTTTAATTTTACTCGTGTGTAATGTAAAAATAACAAAAATAAAAAACTGGTAATTTTTAATAAATTGTTTTATCTACACACGATGCTTTTATTGTTAGTAAAACCATTTAGTTATTTGTATAATCAATAATATCACGCAATATCAAACGAAAAGTTGTAAAAACTACTGAATTTAAAAGATGGACTTTTAGTAACTACGTGAGAAACACCTATTTTTTGATAAGTAGAAGAAAAAAAAACAATAAGAAGTAATTGAAATATGTTTGCAGTATTATTTTATATTGGAGCAAGTACGTGGGACGTTATTTCGATCTATCATCCGATCCATAAACCGAAAATAATTGAAGCAAATTATTCTGGAACGTAATTAAAATGAAAGTTTGCTGATTGGGATGGTACGTTTTGATATACTTAATTGATCTATTTAATATTATGTAAAAGTCACAAAAAGAATAATATTATTAGGTAGGTAAAAGTTTTTAAAGGTCAAAATAGCGGAAGTATCGTAGTGTACCGGTAGTAATTGTCAAGTAAGTGATGTAATAATAATAACCGTTGTGCTAAGAGCATAAACAAAAGACTTCTGTACAAATAATAAATACACATAGGTATTATGAAACAAAGGTCACTTTCGTAAACCTATTTTTTTTTTTTGTAACAGCTTAAATCGAATACCTTTAATAATAAAATAGATTATATATTATATTATTAATAAAGATGAATCAAGTCAAAAAAAGTAGATAATTCCACTCTTTATGGATATTTTTGGCATTAAAAGTATCTATAGGAAAAAAAAATTCTAGGGACTAATAACAATGATTTGTTTGAATATTTTACATTACCTACCTAATTGTAATTTCAAAAATATAAATTTCATTGTTTTTAAATTAAAAAAAAAAAAAATTAGGTCATTGTGATTAATTAAAACTATTAATAGACAGTCCATTAAGATAAAATTCTTGGTTTAAAGTAAACCTCAGTTATTTTGACACTTTTTGATCAACATGTCCAAGTTTTAGGACAATGTATCTAATTGTAATTATTAGGCCATCACTCATTCTTTTATTAGTAGGTACCTACAATACTTAATTCATGCGTACCATTGTTTTCGATAGTATTTTATCTATCCTTTTAACACCGCAACCCATTTTTAGCAATTCCTTTTCTTTCTATTTTTTACAATCAGCTTTTATCACCCCAAACGTAAACATTTATAAACCGATTCATTTTCACTTGTTTTTTTGAAATAAGTCGTCAGAAAATCGCGCCGCGCCAACCGCAATTTCCCACCGAAGAATTTTCACGTAGGTAAATGTCGACACGTACGTACAAACAATCGCGGCCCGCCACCGTCCGTCTTACGAACCGCATAAAATAAAACTAAAGCACTCGCGAATCGCGTTACCCGTGAAACTAACGTAAAACACACTCGCACATACACACATAAACAGAGGTAGCACCGGTAGTTGGCACCGTAGTAATATTTATCCCAGTCGTCGTTCGTCATGAATGAGAAAACTTATTAAAACGCTTCATTATCGTAGTTGGCCACGAGAGAGCAGACGAATTTCCAGTGGCGTAAAGTACCTACACCACTACAGACTCCGTCGCCTCTAATCAAGAGACAAAAAAATATACATAAAAGAAAATTGGGTAATTGTTTACAATAGCTTACTCCTTTCCGATTTTTTTGAAGAAAAAAAGAATATGCATATATGTTGGGCGCAGAAACCACCCCTTCATGGTGTTTTTGAGCTTCATCATTTCGTGTATTTGTCTTCCATGTCTATTGTAAAACGCCATTAGTAGTAGTGGTTTGTTGATTAATTCGAATATTGAAATCGTGTAGTATTTATTGTTGTAGATTAGATACGGAATTGTTTATAGTCTTTATCTATAGCTGATACATGATACTGATTGTTTGTTTAAACTTTAAAAGCGGTTATTCTTAGTGTGTTACGAATGCAAATGTTTGGAAAGGGTGAGGGGTATGTAAATGTAAACACACCCATCCTGAACCGTAACCTACTGCAATACACATGGAAGTATTACGACAGTTTTTAATGACATCTTCAGACTGGTTTTGAGCTTCAAAGAACAAAAAAAACTGTCGCAATACTTCCGTGTGTGTTGTAGTAGGTTACGGTTCAGGATGGGTGTGTTTACATTTACATACCCCTCACCCTTTCCAAACATTTGCATTCGTAACACACTAAGAATAACCGCTTTTAAAGTTTAAACAAACAAGCAGTATCATGTATCAGCTATAGATAATGACTATAAATAATTCCGTATCTAATCTACAACAATAAACACTACACGATCTCATATATTCGAATAAATCAACAAACGACTTCTACTAATCGCGTTTAACAACAGACATGGAAGACAAATACACGAAATGAAGAACATATTGCATTTTCAGGAAAATCGATTGGGTGGAGGCGTATTTACTTATACAACTACCGTATGTTTTTATTCCCCGTACTTACTTATGAGATTTTTGGTACGCCACTGTGAATCTCCGTTGTTCCAATCTCGAATCATCGATCTGTCTATCTATCTATCTATAGTCTATAGTAGGCCGCTGCCGTGACCGCCAGTTACCGCATTCGATTTTATAATGGCACGATATAACTGTTCGCGATTTGATCCGGTGGCTGTGGCGGTCGAGAGATTTTCGGCGAAAGTTTAGCGACTGCATGACCGAGTTTCGAAAACGCCAAATCAACTCGGGCTGAACAAGTGAAGCGGCTAATACGCGAACTACCTAAATACTTCGTTAGTTTTGCTTCCGTCAAAAAATTCATCTGTCTATAGTTATTAGATTACAAATATCCAACCAAACAGAGCAAGCGGTAAAACAAGCTCTCGGCCTATGGGCAAATATTTGTGAGAATAGGAATAGCTGTTTATATAGGTACTCGATGTGAGAGGAATTTTATATTTTATACCTTAGGAATCAGCAATATCAGATAAGGTTGCAAATTGATACAGCAACATTCAGATAAATTATTATTATGTATTACTATGGTGGCCCCAACTAACAAAATATAAATTGGCTATATTTCTGATGGTTTTCCCATGCAAAATGTTTAAAAATTGTGTAACTTCATTAATATGTAACACAAAAATTTATTTTTTTACAACAAATGACAGGCTATTATCGATATTCATTACCTGTAAAAGATAAACTAATAATATGCATTAATTAGCGAGATATTTGCATCTAAAGATTCTCTGATGACGTTACACAATATTTTTCCTGTATATAGAACAAATAGACTCGACGAACGCGCCAAAGAGAACGCGATGTACCGTAGTAGAGATAGAGAAAGAGAATGAATGTGGACAAAAAATTGTTCCCAAATTGCTCTACTTAAAATTATCATTAAAGATAATACTTTAGTTTTTTAATAATTTAATGTCAAAAATAAATAAAAAGGCCTGTGACGGCAGTGCCGATCACGTATTTTGTGTTTATGCCTAAGGTTTTTAGAGGACGCTAGCAACTACATACATATATCGAAAATTCAATGAAAATTGAAAATAGGGCAGTACAAATAAAACACTTACATGCTTTCCATCTCCTGAACCCAAAACGGGGGAATGAGCCTGCAACAAAAAATTCAAAATTATTAAGATAAAACATTTTACCAAATAAGTTGTACCCAATCACTCTTCCATAAACCGAAACGCGTTGTGGATATCGCAAATTCGTCACATGGCGTTTCAGATTTTTTTTGAGACAAAAAATTGCGATCGAAAAAAAATTTGAGTTATAGCTTAAAGTTGTGTTTTTTTTAATGGGAATCATAATAGTCGACTTTGCTTAAGTTAAAAAGTTTCTTTTTCTGTTTTTAAAAATATACAACATGTGGGTAATTTTTGTTATATAAGGGCATAATAACAAGAATAATCTTTTTGTCGCTTTCTTTCTGCATTTTTATGTTTGTTTCTATTAGAGTGAGTCAGTTTATCATTTTATAGATAACACATTTTAATCAGGTATTACCGTATATCTATAAAAAAAGTATTTTGTAATTGTCATTCTTATCCTCTTTGGAATTTATTATTGTCCTGAATCAATACGTACTTCCTTTTTGATCGACTGATAGCGTTTCCGGAACAACTATTTTATTTGAACTTTGTATTATTAGTCATCCAATAGTTATTCTGCTAACGAAATTCATCCTTTTTATTTTTTATACACTATTAAAAAATATATCTATAATACTTAATTATAAAAGCAGTTTGTTTAGTTTGCGTTAAATGAGATTTTGTAAACTTAAAGCATTAAGGGTAGATTGCAAATACTGAAGAGGCTCAAAAATAAATATTTTAACTAGGTCAAGAAGCTAACGCTTTAACGCTTTTTCGTTTAACAAAGATTTCTACTTAAAGTTTGTTTAGTTTTATAGCTTAATCTAAATATGCAAATTGTATTTTCTAATCGATACAAATTTCCTAATTGCCTTTTCGCATTCAAGAAGAAAGATCCGTAAATATTCATGAAGAAAATATAAAATAAATACAGTACGAAACGAAAAAAATTAATTTTTAAAGAAATAACAGCAGATTTTGAAACATACATTATATGACCCATATTAACTAATGAACGTATTAAAAAAATGAACAGGGGATGGAATCCTTTTAATTTTTAATTGGATTACTTATCATCATCATCAAACGTATAGGTCGATATTGTACTATTTTTAGTTTTTAACGTAACATTCTTCAAGTTTAATCATGAAATTGCTTTTGAAATGTTCCCGGTGGCTTACTACAATATGCAATAAATACCAAAGATCGCCACAACAATACAGCTTCTAACAATAAATTATTCTTACAGTATACTTATTTTTGTACTTTTATAAAGAACAAATGAACTTTGAAGTACTAGACAGTTTTTTTCAAAATTTCCCTACCATTAGTTTTCCATAAACGTCTAATAAGGCCACTGACTTTGGACCACCCTGTATATGATTATAAATTTTGAGGTACACAACAATTCAAACGTTACAGAACGTTTTAAGACAAAGTTTATTTCATTACTTATTATTTATTTTATTTATTATTATTATTATTTATTAATTTTCACATGTATGCTCTTGCTCTAACAGAGTATCTACATTTTGCCACTGCTTTAGAAATTATTTAACAATCTTACTTTCTACCTTCATTTCATTTCATTTTTTCCCTTATTTTTCTCCTCTTCTACTCTCACATACTCGCACATATTTCCTAGCATAAATCACGTATCTTAAATTTTTAAGAAAGTTTAGCTCCTACCGGGATTTGAACTCACAACCTACTGGTCGCCAACCGGTAGCGCTAACCGTCCAGCCACTGTGCCTCCCTTTATTCATTCGTTACTTAAATGATTTAATATGTACTTATTGTTAGTTTTTTGGCTCCTGTATAAATTCTTAAAGCTTTTATACCGTATTTACTGTACATATATTATTGTATAATTATTTAAACAAAATCATTCACCATATCAAGGTGCTATTGTTAAAATGCAGACTAGCAAGTAAATTCCATTCAAGTACTATTGCGTAGAAACAATGCAACGCATTTCAGATAAGAAAACAAAATAAGGGGCAATTAACGTTTCGTCTATAGAAATGTTTCCCCACCAATGAAAAAATATTTCATTTAATAGGTAAAAAGCTATATTTGCTTTCCTTTGGCTGTTTAATTTGATTGGCAATAAATGTTCTTTATACACATGTGTTCGAATTATAAACAAAAACTTAATATTTAATCAAAGAATTATTTTTAGAATAATTAAAAAATAAAAATACCCGAATTTTGTATAGCCCTTTTAGATATTTTTTGTTTCGCAAAGGGTATAAAATTAAATGTGGAGTGATATTTATGAAAATGATCAATAAGTAAATGAAAAATACACCCTGTTAAACTAATCTCCATAAAAACATTTTTTTAATACAAGCCATACCTCTGTTAATACGTCACCAAAATTAGTAATTCATATAACATTCTGAAGATTATACCTCTTGCTATTAAAGAAAAATAAACGAAAAGTTTAAAATCAACATTTTGGTTAAAAAAATTCACATTAAATATTTAATGACAGCTAAAAGCTCCCAACCTATACGACAACCAGTTAAACACGCATAATAGCTGTTGGTTGCATATACGTAACAGTATCATAATCACTATATAAAAACCGGCGTGTCCTACATAGTATTTTTAATGTGGAATCGATCACAATGATTTCGCAGTAAGTATAGGTCAACCCTTTCTCACGTATGGTTAGGGTAATGTAATACGTGGCTGTAGGTACGTATGCACATCAAGTTTCCGCGTAACTTTGCCAATTAATATAGAATTGCTAAGAATAGACTTATTGTGTGCATAAGTAGAAATATAAATTATCGATGTGATATCGAAGGTATCATACGTGTATATTTTAATTTTTTTCCTTTATGTACAATGACTAATTGTTAGTTCTAAAAATCTATTAATAATCAATTTCTTTAAGTTGGAAAGTGGTTGATTTACTTAATCAGCCGAAATAATTCTACACATCAGAAATAAAAATGTTATGAAAATGTATAACAAACGTTTTCATGCGAAATAAAAGTAGACTATCACAAGGTCAATTAAATAAATACGAGTGTTCTACAGAAAGTGTCGTCCACATAAGTTCCAGTTGATTCTTATTTTCTTATTATGTATCTATTTTTATATTACAAAATAATCAGTCAACGTTCACATGGATTTGCAATAAGAAATTTTGAACAAAATACATAAATGCAGGTACTTATACCCTTGGGAAACGAGACCAGGGTCCCTAACCTGATGGGAGTTTCGAAATACCTTTAATATTGTTTAAGTTAGTCGTAAAATTTAATGGTCATTCATTTTCACGTTAGGTTACGGTTTGCTTGTTTTTATAAATATTTTCTCTCATTTTTTTATTTACTAAAAGAGCCCCAAACTTAACATGCCCAAGGACCCCTGCAAATCCAGAGACGGCCCTGGGTAGATATATGTATAAATATGATTATTTTATACAGGTATCGAACCTAATTAATTAGGGTACCGAAATACATATTTTTAAAGTCTGTGTACAATTTTTTTTTCTCTTGGTCACAGCTGTTTCGTCTTCTGGCATCTTCAGGTTAGGTTAGGTTAGTTAGTTAATCTAGAAGAAGATGCCGAAAAACAAAACAGCTATTCCTTCCCAAATGAACCAAAAATTTACCAAAATGGGAAACAGAAACATTAATTCACCAAATATTTTTATAACAATGTATAAATCACTTAAATATAAAACAAAGTGTACTTAATAGTCATTAAGACTCACCGTGTCCAAATTAAATAAAGACGATACTTTTTTGATAAATCCATCTTGCTGCCTTTTCTTTCTTCGAGATGTCATTTTTTTAGATTAACGAGCGAAATAACGTCTTTTTCAAACAAACAACAACAAATTACCACGAATTAGTTTGCGTCTTTAATATGCGCTAACAGAAATATTCTTATGGACGTTGCACACTCACGAATTACTACCAAATATTATATTTCAGCTCTTGTACAGGAATTAAATAATAAGTTATTATGTTTTGCTGTCAAATTATTTGATAATGTTAAAACGATTTTAATAAAAAATTATCGTTAGGTTAAGTGGCATCAACTTTCTTAATGACCCTCGTATAATACTGCAGTACAAAAGTGCATGTAATAGCTAATTAAATAAGTGCTATTATAATATTACTGTATTAAACAATAAGTGTTAATTAATGTTTAAAACGAATAGTAGTTTAAATAGATGCCTATGTAAAATTAATTTAGATAACGATTCGAGAAAAGGATCCGCCCATAATCGAGATTCGTTTTATTTACCTGATAGGTACAAGTTGCATTTTTGGGTGAAATGTAGTAAATTTAGAAACTATACTTTCGATTAAATAACTTACTAAATAAACCTATACAATGCAAAACGATTTAGGTTACCTTCACAAACATTTTTACACAACAACAGCATAACTACACCAAAGTAAATTCTGTTTATTTCTTTAAATGTCCGAATTCCACAGCATCAAAAGCATCGCACAAAAAACAATGATTTAAATGCACTGCGAACGGAAATTCAGTTGCATTTTCGTCAGGATTTATTATCGGAACTAGCACATATTCTTTGAGGTTAGGTATTTAAAATCACAAATTTCTTAGTTATAAGTACTGTTTGCTCGATTCCAGTGTAACCGTATATCACAACTGCACAAACGCCTTTACACGGTAAAAGTAATTTCACATTCTTTTTTACTTTTCTATCACAAAACCAAGCATGTTGTAAGAAATTGTTCTCTTGCACGGACGCGACGATCACGAAAACCGTTACAATCTTCCGAGTTCAAAGACGCTAAACCACCAGTTCTACCTTTATTTTTACAGGCCATCGTTTTCAAAATGTTGTCTCGCATATCGAACTGTATGGATGCAACAAGCTAACATCACAAACGGTTATTATAGCGTCTCTATACAGGTACAAGACTCGCTTTTACCTGTCTTGTACCTGTGGCATTCGCAATATTATTACTACTGAGCTGCTGCGGTATTTGACCGGCATGGCCGACTCCTACGTCATACACGCGATAACAGACTCGTTGCTTGTGTTGTATACCTTTAGGAGTGACGCTATCCACGACACACCTAAATATCGTGCTCTTCAGGAATTTATTTATTTCTTTATTTATTATCATTCCATTATAATGTTATTGTTTGATAAATTAAAATTAATTCAACAAACAATATTATAATGGAACTAACATAAAAGAACTAGTGATTTTTTTGTACATATTATGTAGGTTGCCATGACAATAAAACATGGAACTTCTTGCACATATGCAACCAACAACAGCGGGAAGTTAGTTAAACTGGTTGTCTGTAAGTTGGGAGCATTCGGTTGTCAGTGAAATTCTTTAAAGTTAATTTTCTTTGCCAAAACGTTAATTTTAAATTTTTTGTTTACTTTTCATCAATAGGGGAAAATAAAATCTTCAAAGTAATACCTTTAAAAATTTAATTTTGGTTAAATATTAATGGAGATATTGCGTGTAAAAAAAAGCATCTTTTATAACAATGTTAACAATATACGAGTCAACACATTATTAGTTTCATATACAGAGTGTTATTTTGTTTCAATAAAGTTGACGTTACCAGTATTCATATCTAATTATCTCGTACAAATAAAATCCCCATCACCATAATGTATTTTGTGTCTGTATTTGATGGTGATGAAGCGTAATTAATAAATTCCTCACTAATCACATTAGACGACCAGTCTTTTAAAGATAATTAAAATTGAAGCCTCTAAAGTCAAAACAACAAAAAAATGTCATTAGCTTAATGAAATTTATGGCATTGACTAGTGATTAAGCAAAACATTTGTATTTTGTGAACCTATTACTCATATAAAATGTGATGAGCTAATTTGTTTAAAATTGAAAGCCATATTTGAAATACATATTTATAATGAGGATTATTTTTCGTATACATAACAACTTAACCTAGTTTAACCTAACCCAAACAGAAATATTAAGGACAAAATTTTTTATAAGAAAAGGTATTCGATACTACTTATTCCAAATTTATAATAGATATGAAGATTCAAAACTCACACTTTTCAATATAATTTTTAACCATACCTTCATGATTAAATTAAAAAAATAATAATAAACTGTGGTAAATTATGCTACATAATTACGTGTAGTTTGCGTGATTTTAATGAAAATAATCTATGTGGATAAGAATGCATAAAAAAGTATCTGTATATCTGAGTCATCTCAAATGAAAACAAGAAATTCTAGAAGTCGTTAGTGCATTTAATATTTGTTTGCAATATGATTCTAAAGGGATCAATCGCGACTAGTTACTCATACATGGTAATTAAAATACTTATTTAAACAAAAAAAAAAACTATAAACAAGGTAATATTATATAAAAATAAAACGTGTACAGTGTTCACTTTCATGGTCAATTAAAAGGCCTTTGGTTACTTTTAAATTCTAATAAAAACATAATCTACATTCCAAAACATTAATATGAAAACATATTTTTTTTTGCACACGCCATATCTCTGTTAATATTTCACAAAAATCGATGATTTATATATTATTTTAAATATTATGTTCCCTGCTATTAACCACAAATAATAAAAAGTTTAAAATGAATGTTTTTCTTAAAAAGAAAATACTTTAATTATTTTTAATGGCATCTAAATGCTCCCGACTTATAGACGACCAGTTAAACTATCGCGCGTTATGGCTATTGTTTGCATAAGTTGTAATTTATCACTTTATCGCAATTATTTTGGTGTTCCAATTCGTGAAAAAATTAGCGTTTATGACAAAATAAATGTGTGATGGATGAATAGTTTTTTTTTAATAGCAGTTTTTGGTAATAATCATTGAATTTAAGGTAATTGGGACGTGAATAATTTCTGTTTATGAAGATTAGGTTAGGCAACACATCATACAGTATTTTAATATGGGTTTTAAAAACAAATATGTACTTAAATAGTATAAAATAAATTACTTACATGATCTCTGCCATTATCCTGCCAACTATCTACACCCTGAAACAAATAAAAAACTTTTATGCAACTATTTTTTTAAAATTTACGAAGAAACTGTAGCCTCATAACATTTATAGCAAACTTTCGTTCTATTTCCTTTCTTATTTAGTAAACTCATATTTTCAAGTAAACATTTAGACTGTTTCTAATCTAAATTATTTTGACTTTTGCAAAAGCACTTCAATTTTGAAAATTCTATTTGAAGTCTTTACCATGTTGTCGTCTTCTGGAGAAAATAAAACAACCATTTCATTTATGAACGAGATGCTACATTTAAAGTTATTTAGTAATATGTCCAGAAGGGTTTTAATATTAATCAACGTATACTAATGAAGGCAAGAGAACTAAAACAATATTTACTAGGAAAGATGTTTTAATTACTATTCCTATTTTACGTTTACAGATGCGTGTTGGTACACGATTTAATTAATATACCTACAGCCCTCTACATTATATTTATTGAAATACGAATTGCATCACGAATATACGAACTCATCAAGTAAGGGTGGTTTGGTTAGGTTAGGTTAGGTTTTATATAAAAAAAAAGTTTTTATATTAACCACACGAAAAACTAAGGTTTTCCTTTGACGTGACGTGATTTTCCATTATTATTTCACTGGAGATAAATGTACGTACATACAAATTATTAATAAATCACCACAGAGATAACGCCCATTTAAAATAACATTAACATTAATTATACCCTTCTATGCCAGCAGTGTGTGGTGATACCTATCGTTGTCTTTAATTATGACAATTACCAATCAATACAATATTAGCGGATGTTTAGCCATTAATTACCGGGAAATTACACAGGAAATGAAGGGTGATACCAAACCAACAAAATACTTATTTACCCCATCACAATTTTCCGCCAATTAATTACCTATTTATTATTTCCGCAATAACCACCTTTGTACTTTACTACCCGTATTGTATCTACCACACAAATGGTCCTATGTACCTGCATGGGTCAATACGTTATCTTGGTTTCCTTTGGGACAATCGGTTACATAGATCGATAAATCAAAAGCGTCAGTGGGACATGCAATCAAGAATTAATTCTGAGATTGGCACTGATGTTAGGCAACAGCGTTCGATTTTAGGCAGGTAGTTACCCTAACAAAAACTCTACATAACGAAATATCTTCTGATAAAAGCTTTTAAACCAGTAAGGGCGATTATGTATGTATTTACAACATTATTACAAGTTTTGACATTACTTAGGAATTATCTGTGATATCGTTTAATTAGAATTTATAATTAAAATTTTGACATTTCCAGGTTTGTATTAATACAATTGCAGACAGTTGATGGGTTGCCTATATTCTATTGTGCGGACATGTATCTACGTAAGTAAGGTTAAGATATTAAATTTTTAATAAATAAGATTGATAATTAGATAAAACAGTAAATCGTCAATTCTTCCCCATTGTCTGATTAAAAAATGATTCAACGAGGTAAAGAAATTTAGACCAAACGTACGTCTCGGTTATCTAAGAAATAAATGAGTTGAATAATAAGACAAAGAGCTGTGGTAGTTCTTTTGGTTTGGGGGGATGTTTTGGTACAAGTAATTAAATATTTGTGATTGGTTACATGAATATCTTTAACATAAACAGATAAGGGCACGCATTAATTAACACATTAATAATGGAATAGGACGAGCAGGTCTAATGGGTGAGCAAATTATTCGACTAATCCGTATCTGATTGGGAACGGTGTCGGTTCTGGGATTCGCACAGTCAAGCAGAGAGGGAGTTCACACGCTAATTAGCATCTTATTTAATGTTGTTGCAAACAGTAATTAAGGGAAACATTACCGAATTGTGATTGTATAGTAAGTAGTTGTATAACCAGTACCGTAACTAGGGTTGTGAAGGGGCGCAAAAAAGACCGTACCAAGACCAAATTTTTGGTCATGGGAAACGAAACTACATGTCAAGACTATAACCTAACTTTCAGAAAATGCACAAACTTTTTCGTAAATTAAATATTGGAAGAGCATCAAAATTTGCTTTTAAAAATAGTTTGAAAAGTCGTAAAGACTTGGAGGTCGTTTAATATTGAAACCTTGATTGATTCTTAAGATCATTAGGAAGTGGAGTATGAAGATGGGAAAATAATGTCGGATTACAATATGAAAAATAAATATTTTTTTATTTAAATTTATTTTGCTCGTAATTTCCATCTAAGATAATTATTAAGTTCTGATGTTTCTACGTCATTTGATGGTTGACAAAAACAAATATTGTTTGGGAATAAAAGATAAACTGATATTAAGATAACGTTGTGAAACGTGAGATGTTAATGGAAGTATTAATTGGATGTAATTTCAACAAATATAGAAAGTGCTTGTACAACAGAGTTAGTAAATTAAGAAAAACCTTACTAAACAAAGATTCTGAATAATATCGGTTTCCTTCGAAATAATAATTTTAAGGAACTTCTTTTAAAACAAAGATTTAAACTTTACTGTGAATTAATTTGTACTATCTAATACAATTAGCCTAAAATTAATAAAAAAATAATTTACTTCTACGAAAAGAATTAATTATCTCATTGACAAAAATTTTAATTTTAAACCTAAATAAATTGAATTATTTTAAAATTAAATTTTTGATATCTAAACACTGAGTAAACTTAAGAGTATTTTTTTCGAAATTGCTGGATAGCTCACTCTTTTACTAACAAATGTTAATACCCTAAAGTATCACCACACAAAAGCTCATCCCAAATCGACTTTTAAGAGCTCGTTTGAAGAGCTATACTTTTTCCCATGTCTAAGATAAAAAGGCTCTTTTGAACTTTTTTATTAGCAAATTCGATTCTCCGCAAAAAAGTCTGTACCTACACCTTTTTTATATCTAATGCGGTTTTCGTTACGTAAGCATGGAAAGATCAAAAAACGCATTTTGCAAAACTAATACATTATATAAATACTTTGAATTAAAAAAAAAGTATTTTAAAATTAATGCACGACAAAATAGTCACACCAGTTTAGATTTTAGGCACACGATTATGTAGACGCAATTTCTAAAATTGTTCCCATTTCGACAGATAGAATTTTTGTTTCAAAAATATTATAAATTTCTACGTAATTAGTTTGAAATTAAATTTTTTTAAATAGATGGTATTTAGAATTGGAGCATAACCCCATGAATATACGAGAGTGAGGTAAAGTCCACCCCCGTAGAGCCCCCATTCTCTATTTGCTGTTCTCTCTTAGGTGAGACTGACCGACTAACTGACTTCGACTGCTTGATCGCTCTGCTTATATACTTATTCGCTGCTATCTAGTAACCACTAGAAGCTTCTCGACAACTCCAGATCTAGTCGCTAGAACTTCCGCCAGAAGCTTCGCATGCAACGTGTATGAAAGGTTGCATAACTTCGTAAATAATGTTTAACTAATACCGAATGGGGGAGGTAATAAGAGCCCTAGACTTAATGCCACAGCCATATTACGGGGTGGAGGGACTTAAGACTGCGCTACGTGACTTTTATATGACCCTTTATGATTAGCTGCCCATATTTATTGTGTTGCACCCGTCCTTGGACCTAACACCTAATCAGAAAATATATTTCATTTGTGTCTAACTGTTAGATATTCAGTGGTTGAATGCGAGGATGTAATGAACCTGGCGATATTTTATCGCCCTAATGCCTTTCTGGTAGCGAACATGACAAAAGCATACATATCATTCCGGTAGTGACATTGTGTCCTTTCGGCAGCTTTGTCACGCTCGTCTGTTATTATAAAGATAATGCGAACTTGAACAATGCACGTTCCGTGATTCAACAATAGCATTAACATGTTGATCCATTAATTTTGATTCATAATGGACCACGTACAGGGTTGAACATTAAAAGATTATACCACTATTTTAAATTAAATTAACACTATGAGACTTTTTATGTGCCACACAAAATTCAAAAATTTTTATCATACCATTTATAATATCATTAAGTATACCGCCATTTTTTGTTTGGATAGATATAATTAATGCCAGAACTAAATTAGATCTTAATGAGCTTAAGTTTTATTTATTCTTATATTATTTCATAAAATTATTGCCATTTTATGGCATCTTGGGGCTTTATGTCACTGCAGGATAAAAAATTTTATACAAAAAGGTATAAAGTGGTGAGAAAGCTACAACTTCGCTATGCATCAATTTAATATTCCCTGAAGGTTTATGGGCCACAATCTATCGATCATTCAGTAATGTATCTCCTAAATGTCGTCAGGGTAATATATTATCTAGTCAGATCTACGTGGATAATCCAACGTAATAAGTAATGTGAGCAGCACCTCCACAAGAATTTATACCTTTAAGGAATCCTATAAAATGTTTAAATTTTATATCAGGGCCGGATTAAGGTTAATAGTCAACGGGTTCTCACTTATGAGAAAAAGGAATCCTCCAAAATTATTTTGAGAATTATTTCTAACTTATGAAATTACTGAAATATGTACAGATATTAAGGCTATATTAGTGGAATAAAATACATTCTGAAGGCGGTCCAGCACATAGATGTCTGTAACAAAACAATTAACCTGTTCAATCGATGGAAGTAAGGGAAAGCGAACCCCTTATCAGACGACAAACCGTTTATTTATCTTAAAACTTTAAAGGCATCTAAACATAACACAGTGGACAATGTCACACCTATCATAAGGATAAGCACCTAATGGTGTTTTATTTTTAGTGCCATTGTGGTTTCTAAGACGTATTTTTGGTGCTTTTATGGTTGACACTTAAAATACACGCGGAGAGTTTGCTTTATCGCCCGAGTATCTAAAACAAGCACTCGACACCTACCATTTCCGCCCAACGTTTTGTTCGCAAAGGATAAAGTTAACCGGAAGTGGCCCTTAAATGTCCTTTGTGAACTAAAACGAAATACAGCGCACTCACTTTGTGTTAAAGGAACGTTTCTGATGGTCACTGAATCCATGCTATTTTATTTTAAATATATAAAAAAAATTATCAGTCGACCTCTTATCTCTTGACTGCGGGAGGTCAGGTTAGGTTAGGTTGGGTTAGAATGTCTTAATTTAAAAAATTCTTTTAATATTGTACATTTTCTGACAGGTTACATGTTTTAAATAAGATGTTTTTTCGAAGTAGAAATTTATCTTTCCAAAACAGACTGCAATAAACGTTGTTGTTAAAACGAAAAATATCATTTCGATAGCACGGAAAAGTTCATTAGAACAAATGACTAATTACAAACGACCACACAATATGGAGCGCCATAACACGGTCATTATTCTTTCATTTTGATGAAGAGCGGCCATTACAGGGCGATGTTGAATTATACCTGTTAGTTAAAACTGTTTAAATACAAACTTAATAACAACACCATCACATACAAATGTATACCGAAACGAATTGTTTGTTTTTAATTCGTGACAACATATTTGTAACTACAAATGGATGTTTTAAATTAAACGTTCCCTTTTTTTTTTTTTTTAATAATTTAGACGATGAGAAACGGTAAAAATGTAGATACAATAATTATTAATTCAAGTACTTTAATAATTCCATTTGCTACTCAAAATCAGTAATTCTCTGTCTGATACTCGCACTCGTAAAGCCTCACGTAAGACTAACTGACTTCCACTCCTTGATCGCTCTACTTATATACTTCTACTCCATTTACTTTCTGTAGAGATATACCCCCTCCAACGTACTAGATGCGCAACGACAAAAGTCTAGGAAGGGGTACGGAGCTCATTATTCACTTCGCTCTTGTCTGTTTAACATAGTTGTGAATACAGTACCTGCCAAAAGTTTAGTTTCAACATGAATAATACAGAGAGTCGAAAACAAACGTTAAATATCCAGTGCAAAGATTCAAAGTTATTATATTACTGTAACAATTATAAATAAATTTATTTCTCATTATAACCAAATAAATGCAAAAAATAAATGCACGTGTGAGGTTCTGGTGATGCAGATATGCAACATTCCTTAATTTGTGCACAATACCGATGGTAGTACTAATACATTCATACAATGCAATGTTACCAAATAAAGTGGTCAAAATTTCCGCACAGTACTGTACAAATTATACGCTTGTTGCCGATAGCGAGCGTCGCTCCAAGTTGTCTCCTTCCTTTTCTGGCCTAGTGCCGTTCTTTTTTACTTTGCGCCGGTCATACTAAAGGTCACATTTCTAGAGGAAGTAAATGAAGTATATTCGCTGTTGTCTAGAAACCACTAGAATTTTCTCGACAACTCCAGATCTAGTCGCTAGAACTTTCGCTAGAGACTGTATGAAAGGTTGCCTAAACGCGTAACAATAAAATAAACAAAACTAAACTGTTTTATGATTTTCAGTTTCTTTTTTCAATATTAATAAAAGGGTTTGACCATAAAGCAATCCGTATGACAACTTTGGGCCTCTTTTACAAACACCCACTAAACCTCAAAAACTCAAAAACAATATGGTGTCGCAATAATCATATAACTTTTCTCGTGTGGGGATGCTGCCAAAACCGCGTAAAACTTTCAAATGGAAAACAACTGGGAATTTTTCATTATGTCGGAAAACTATGAGCGCAATAAAATATCGTCGTTCAGCAACTCTCGGATGGGGGAGAAAAAAAAATGAAAGTTAAACTTTCTTTCTGCCACCGCGTTGTGTATTAAATGAACTGGGTCGACCTATCTTCCATAACTCAGGAGCGTGTGTATACGTGAACGAGTGTGAGTCGTCTTCAGTTTCCTACCGAAAAAAGAAAAAAAAATACGAAATGCGACCGGCATTTCCGGTTCAACGGACAGACCGGAAGTTGCCGGTATGGCCATCGAGATAAATTTCGGTGTTAGTGGCTGCGCCCTTTTGCGGTTGTTTTCGAACACATTATCATACGGAAACAGCAACTTCACATGTCAACACGGTCGTTTTTCTTTTTGTTTTTTTTTTCGTAAGCACTGGCCGGGTGAATTAATTCACATCAGTTAAAAAATTGATTGCTGTAGCACTGTAGACAGCACGAGAGCGCCATCTGTGGTAATGACCACATATTTAAAATAAAATTTTGAAATAATAATAATAATCATTGTAAAAAATAAATCTGAATCGAGCATTAATTATGTATTTTATTTAGTTAGTTATTATTTAAGACGAAAAATATGTAAGAAGGCCTGTGACGTCACTAATAGTAGGCTTGCAGACTTTGCGACTCTTCAAGTCTTCAACTTCAACTAATTTGAGATAGGTCGAAAATAATCGAATGTTTTAGTGTATTTTTTGCCGGTTTGTTCAACAAAGCAATTTTCAGAAATGATGTCAATTTGAGTTTATTATCTCGTTCAGATTCGTGCACGATTACTTTTCGCAAACTGGTTGATAATAAATCAAAGAGATTGCTTTAAGATCCGTCGTGAACCATTAAAGACGAGAGGAAATAAAGTAGGCAGTAAATTTCAGGAATTCCATTAAAAAGTCTTCATTTTGAAATTCCGCTTCATAATGTGAAAAACGAAAAATGAATCGGTTATTTATGTGTTCACTTTTCAATTAAGTACAAATGTTATAAGGTGCAGGAGAGGTCAAAAATGAACCGAATGGAAGTACATAAAGAGTAATAAAAACGATAAAAAATCTATTACTGTTGGAATAGATTACAAAAGGAAAAAGAAGATACTTTTTTTGGTGAGAAAACTTACATTTCATTAGCTGAAATTGCACATAAAAGAAGGAATGTTTTCAATGTCTGCTCATTAAATGTTGAAGCTTTTGAGAACGGTTCCTACTTCAAAGAATTTTAATGAAAAGTTTTTCTACAGGAAAAAGTCTTATTCTGTTCTATCATCTTTTTGTTATTCTGTACTGTAATTAAAATAACAAAGAAATTGCTTTTTTAGGACTTTCTCAATTTTTGGTAAAACTTCTTTTTCAACAGGTAAATCCATGTATTCTTTTATACTGTATATTTTAGATTTTGAGAAGTTTTGGAGACGACAAAAATCGATTGTAAAAAAATTTTTTAAACTAAGATTAGAATCCAATTGTTAAGTCTATCTTACCTTACAATTAGAATTTCTTGAAGAAAACGAACCATAAGCAGAAAAAGATTCTATAGACGAATTAAATCTGACAAGTTTCTTGGTCACTGGTCTTCGTCTTGGACATAACGAACACATGTTTTAAGAGCGAAAACACTGACGAAACATAGTCATTTTTTAACACTTTTGAACAGGAATTTTACACACCAAAAATGTATAAGAAAGGCATTATTAATTTAGGTCTAAAATTACATTTGTTTCTGTGAAAATTATCTGTACAACATTATTGCAACTGAAGTAACAATTTTTTAGAATTTTTTGTAACTTCAGGGGCGCAGCTAGAACTTATTTTAGGCGGAAGGGGTGGATAACTGAGGGGATGGAAGGAGTATCGACACTCAATATAAAGCCCTTGGAGTGGAGATCTTATTTTGAGACAGTAATGTAGTTCTGGAAGGGAACTGTATAGCATTTTAGTTCCTCAATAATTGGAAAGGGTGAAATTTAAACAAAATGTAATTTATAATATAAAAAATTAGTAGGTTAGGTTTGGTTTTTTTTACACTTAAAGCCCTTTAAAATATCCACATGAGAAGGAGGTGAGACAAGTGTACTCAAATTGATTCGTCAGGACGTTTAAGGACGAATTTTCGAATTAATTCTTAGACGAATAGATTTATGTACCTTGGACTCTAGGCAGGAAATTTTTAAACTTAAATATCCAGAAAAATAGGTACGTTAAACATTTCCGGGAAACTTTATTTCCGGATGCAAAGTTGGATAAAATGTTATTTGCTGATGATGTTATTTCGTAGGAAACGGTTGATAACTACCGATATAGATAACGATTCGACGTTCCAGTTCTGCCAACAACGTGCCAGTAATGTTTCCTTAACGGCCGCCAGTTTAAATTTCGTCGTAATGAGTATATTTTTACCGGAAGTAATTTTTCTAAACCAGAGACAAGCCAGGTCTGACTGCGCTTTCGTTCGTTTGCAGGGTGCTATGGACGGTTGCCAAACGCCGTCGACGACGTCGTCGCGACGCCGCTCCTTACCAAAGAAGAAAATCCTTAATATTCGACCCAGTTTCCGAGATTGAACGAACGGAATCCCATGCGATGCGACGCGCTGAGATGCGGCACAACCCAATTGCAGTTCTACCAAATTACGTACGCAGAAAATACAAAAATAACTACAGCTAATTTTTTGGTTTCGAGTTATGGACGAATAATAAAAACATCGACAGAAAATGGGGAGATATTACCACCAAACAACCACCCTCGAGGTATCTTCAACTAAGATATCCTAAAGAATGCTTGCCTCAGTTGCAGGATTGGAAGAAGCAGAAGTGGGTGTTCAAACAGTCTTTGGAATTACATTTCTGGACTAAATTGGCTTATTAAAGACATATTAGAGAAAGACACAGGAGTGAGGAGGGGCAGAGGGAAAAATAGATGAGATGTTTAGAATTTGAGGAATCTGAAGATGTAGAACTGTGTCTTCAACTCAGATGCATCTAGCAAATTATTTCAAGATTCTAATGACGCCCTTCCGGTTTGGTAGAGACTCGTCTTCAAAAATACAAACTCCTATTCCCGATTTGGACAATTTTATCGTCAAAAGGCCAAGATCTGAACGGATCCGATTTTTGATATTGTTTGAAAAACTGCAGTCATATATTTCCAAGTGCAACCATGGCTGCAATTAGAAGTCGCCGTGTTGCATAACCGATTTTAATTACACCTCGTTAATTGCTGTTTGCCAACGGTAAAGAGTTAGGATATCCGAAGTAAACGGCCCTCGAGAGAGTCTTGACAAACTCATTTTCGAAACGATAAGTTTTACGTACAGGATCGCCCGGGACGTAATTGAAATGGTTACGATGTGTAAGCAAAGCGGGGACGAAACGGGACTCCATTAACTTTGGTTACAAAACTTGACGCTCAGTTTGCACTAGGTTCGTACTTCCGCCTCGATTTCCAAAGTTTTAGTTACCGGAAATACAATAACAATCGAAATCGATTTTTATTTAGATTCACCTGATTATTTACTAAGCGCTTAATACGTACGTTAGTTTTAATGGATTATATCTGAACCAAAGAGTGAGGCGCGGTGCTGGTGGTATGCAGACGAGGTGAAGAACAGGCGACAGTGAGTTCCATAGAGATGGCAGCTAAGACGTGCAGATGTTTCCTGAAGAATAAAAATTCAATAGGTAGGTCACCACTACTGACGTATTCGAAAGTTGAAAGTGACGAGACCTTGTTGTCTTTCCAAATTTCAACGGTCATAGTAAAATTTGGATTCCTCTTCTTTGGTTGGAACATCTTAGTAGAGACGTTGCGTCGTGTGGAATGGAGATATTCGGTGCTGGTGCGATGCAGACAAGGCGAAGCACAGACAAATGTGAATTCCATAGAAATGCAGACATTACCTGGTGGTTAAACTCACTAGGTCACACGAAGTAACGAGGATGTTCTAGACCTTGTTGTCTTTCCAAATTTTGAAGATCAGAGGAAACTTTGGATTTATCTTCTATGGTTAAGTAAAGACAAAAATGGAATGTTGGACGAAGTGAGGATTGGAACATCTTAGTAGAGACGTTGCGTCGTGTGGTATGGAGAGAGATTCGGTGCTGGTGCGATGCAGACGAGGCGAAGCACAGAAAAATGTGAATTCCATAGAAATGCAGACATTACTTGACGGTTAAACTCACTAGGTCACACGAAGTGACGAGGATGTTCTAGACCTTGTTGTCTCTCCAAATTTTGAAGATCAGAGGAAACTTTGGATTCATCTTCTATGGTTAAGTAAAGACAAAAGTGGAATTTTGGACGAAGTGAGGATTGGAACATCTTAGTAGAGACGTTGCGTCGTGTGGTATGGAGAGAGATTCGGTGCTGGTGCGATGCAGACGAGGCGAAGCACAGACAAATGTGAATTCCATAGAAATGCAGACATTACCTGACGGTTAAACTCACTAGGTCACACGAAGTGACGAGGATGTTCTAGACCTTCTTGTCTTTCCAAATTTTGAAGATCAGAGGAAACTTTGGATTCATCTTCTATGGTTAAGTAAAGACAAAAGTGGAATTTTGGACGAAGTGAGGATTGGAACATCTTAGTAGAGACGTTGCGTCGTGTGGTATGGAGAGAGATTCGGTGCTAGTGCGATGCAGACGAGGCGAAGCACAGAAAAATGTGAATTCCATAGAAATGCAGACATTACCTGACGGTTAAACTCACTAGGTCACACTAAGTGACGAAGATGTTCTAGACCTTGTTATCTTTCCAAATTTCGACGGTCAGAGTAAAATTCGGATTCATCTTCTTTGGCTAAGTCAAGGCAAACGTGGGATGCTGGACGAAGTGAGGATTGGAATATCCCAACAGGCTGCAAGACTACTATAGAATGCACCAGACGAATTGGAGAGAACTTGTTGGTCGAGAAGAGAATTGCTAAGGAGTAGACAAGGCGCGTTTCTCTTTAAGGCCCAATCCACAGAAAAGTGGCGAAAGACTTATAGGCGCGTCTCTATTTATTTGTCTCTTCACTTTTAACACTGTCGATTTATTTCGGATGTTACCACTGTCACGGTCAATTTATTACTAACTCACTGTCGAACGTCTTTCCACTTTTATAGCATCATGGAACAATCTAGAAAAGTCTCGAAGTTTGTTTACATTGTCTACGTTTTCGGCGAACCGCTTAATTACCTTCCTGGAAGGCAGGTACGGAACACACGTACAGAAAGACAACGCACACAGCCGACACCGGCCTTGGCTAGTCGAGCCGGCCGGCAACGCATACAAGCGTATCCGGTCGCACACAAGCACGCTCGCGTTCGCTACAGTAACAATAAATACTGAGGCGATGAAGCATAGGCCTTTTGATTCTTGCGACGCATCACCCTCACTTCACAATTTGATGAAGTAGGTAGGTACGCCTATTTCTGAGAAACGTTAGTAAACTATCTACTGCGCCTATTCATCAGGAGACACCTTCACTTCTTACTAGTCATTCCTGTAGAGCTTGCCTCACCTGATCCTTGCCTCCGCCCTTAGCCACGAAAGGCGCGTTTCTCCAAACAATATTTGGAAAGTGACGAAGAAGAAGACGATATGGGTGTGAAGCTATGCATTTGTGCTTCATTACCCCCGTCTGCATTGGCCCATGTGAATATAATGACGTGGCGTGGAATCGTCGTGTTTGTCGCCGCGTCTGTGTCGCGCCGTTATCCGGGACCACTTCTGTGTGCATTAGGCCTTATACATCAGGTGACTCAAAACTCATTAGATATGTTTCAAGTTACTTTTTTAACTTTTATCTTAAAGAGCCCGTTACACACGTTTCGTAATTATTCTTCCCCTAATTTCTTAGAAATGAAGTATCAACTGAAGCACGATAAGGAATAAGACTTTGACGTTTCTATTTCAATAGGGGATTAATTAATTAATTAAAAAAACAAGGACTGATTCTAATAGGTTTCTAAATGCTTTTGGCAGCCACTTCTTAATTATTTCTAATTCTTTTTATTTTTTTTTCGTCGTTGATGTACCTAAACTACCGATTACATATGTGTACGTACACAGTTCAAAATATTCTCTTTAGTAAATTTTAAAATTTTTACATTTCGAAAATTGATCGTTCGATGGTCCCTTTGCACTTGGTATAAAA
Source organism: Agrilus cyanescens (assembly GCA_947389935.1). NCBI lineage: Eukaryota > Metazoa > Arthropoda > Insecta > Coleoptera > Buprestidae > Agrilus > Agrilus cyanescens. The sequence goes on from OX376709.1 coordinate 4,619,732, forward strand.
TTTTAACAAGGCACAAAAATGTGCCCACAAGTTCTCTATCTTCATGGCAAATTGCCAAGATAAACGAATGATTTATTCGCGGCTTTACAATCAGTTTTATGAGGTAAATCGTAAGGAGTGTGATTGTCTCGGAAAGCGACCGGGTGTAGGTTTGCCGTGAATTTCGAATGACGTGGAACCATGACACAGAAAAGCTATTTCTGAAGATTCGGACTTAAAATTTTTACAACTTTTTGAATCATTAAAATGCCGCCCCGATTTCCTGTCATTATGACAAAATTAGAAAACACAATGGAATAACAACGACGTTACGGTTCGCAGATTGATCGTAAAATCTTTCTACTACCATAAAATTTAAACGAGATCGTTTTGAAAAGATCATTTTCAAATTGTTACATTTTACGCAGTTGGACGAATTTTGTGCCAATGTAATGTATTGTAGTTATGCCTAAATCAAAAATAGTCCAAAAAAAGGTAAAATTCTGCTTGTAATATCCATGGAAAATAATTAAGTAAGAAATTTATCAAACACGATTATAAAAAAAAATCGAGCAATTTGGATCTAAAGAAGAGTTTAAATAAACAATTTAAAGAAACTGAAGATAAAGTCAGTTAAATAGTTTCGCCACTTTTTTAAAATGTACGTAATCACTCAATCAAAAACACAAAAATTTTGAACAAAATTGTAGGATATACTACGTAAAGGTGATCTTCTTATTGACCTATGAAAATATATGTTATCAAAAAAATTTTTGCACGATACATCCTTTGACCTGCAATAAATGACGTCAAGCGTCAGGCCTTCAGTCTCGTTGCTAACTATACCATCGTTAAAGAAGGCCACAGTACTGGTTTACGGCGTAATATACGGGGGTCCTGTTTCAATCTAATAGCCAACAGATTTTATCGTCCGAAAAATTTTTTGATCACAGATTCTTGTAGAGGAAGGTCAGAGGAGCATTTGTTGAAATTTTCAAGCTGGCAAATAATTGTTGCTACTTTTTATTTAGCGTTAAGTTTTTCAAAACGTGTGTTTCGATCTTTCGACGCTTACGTAGCCCAAACCGTGATAGATACGAAAAAGACTTTTTTGAAGGTAATTTAATTTTATATAAAAAAAGTCCGGGCCAGGACCTCTCTATTTTTTATATTTAAAAAAAAAAACAGCACTACAAGAGCGCTTAGGCGGTACATTACGCGTCTTTGGAACGCTGTATTTTTTTACCTGTAAAAGGTAGGCAGGAGCTGTCTAGGACTTTTTTGTAAAAAATTTAATTCTCTATAAAAAAGGTTTATATACTTTTTTTCATATCTATGACGGTTTTGGTTACGTAAGCGTCGAAATGTCAAACAACACGTTCTTCAAAACGTAACGTTAAATGAAAAATAGCAACAATTATTTGCCAATGCTAAAAATTTGCACAAATGCTCTTCTGATATTTCTTTACAAGAATTTTTGCTCGATAAATACCTCGGCCATAAGTTTAAAACGGTTCCCTACGAGGACTTCCGTATATGACGTTGCGCGTTAACGCTCAGGCCTTCAGTAACGATGGTCTAATGAGAATAAGACTGTAACTAATGTTAATTGATTACAAAATTGAATTTTGTGACAATATTTCTGAATAAATTTATATTAAACAATTTTGAATAAAATGTTTGTATTTTTTGTCGAGTTCATATTCAACTAACCTACCCCAACCTAAGCTTTTTTAATTGAAATAATTATATATTTATTCGGAAAATAATAATTTAAATAATTTAAGTGTTAAATAATTTCCAATTTAAAAACGTTTGTGGGTCATACTGTACGTTTATGAATATCGAAGAGCACTAGATTCAGTTTAAACGAGTAGAAGTGCGTGTGTACCTTCTAATAAACAATCCGTCCGTATTGGGGATGTAATCAAGTTAAAATGTAACAACCACCTCGTGTAGCTTTTCCGTCACTTCGCGTTTTCCAATGCGCTCCCCGGGTACCTTTCGGCGCGGCGGGGATAGTTCACGGCGTCGTCGTCGACGATACCCGGCCGCCGCCATAGTTTTGCCCGTCACCCCCTACCTTCTACCCCCCATTTTTCGCTAAGGTGTGCACGGCCGATAGAACATTGCAATTATAAACGTGTGATTTTCGGACTTTAGCGAGAGCAACAATTGAAAACAGTGCAACCGAAGCGTTTTGCCGGGTGAAACTAACAAAACAACCCCGTACTACAGTGGTGGATAGGGTACGTATCCGTACACTCGTGGCTTGCATACATACATAGAAATCCTTTCGGGTCAGTCTTGCGCAGGGCAGGGTAGCGACCGAATTGGAGAGCAGTCGACGGGGTGGTTCAAGTCGATATATTCATCTACCACTAACGATAAAACTATAACTGTATTAGCAATAAAAACTAAATCAAAACTTTTAGTTAAATTATCTCCCTGTGGAAGGGTGCGTATGTCGTGAGGGAGTTAAAGGGAATAAACACCTCTTTAATAATATGACTTTAGGGTGGAATAAAATTGATTATTTTTTAAAGAAATAATGGGTTCTTTTATATCATAAATAAAAAAAATACAGTTGACATTTAGGGGTAGAAAACGATTGATTTTTGGAATATTAAATTCAAGGGTATTTTTTACCCTTAAGGTAAACTACAACTGCAGAAAAACTTATTCCAAATTGAAATTGCAATTTATTTTTAAGGGCGCGTTTAATTTCATTGAAAACTACAAAAATCTTTGGTCAAATAATTTTGAAGGAAATGTATGATAAAAAGTTACAATGGTTTAGATTCTGGCATCAACTGGGTGTAGACTCAACTCCGAATTGGGTTCAATTTCGATAGAGTTAACACATCTACAGAAGCTTGGCTTAAAAAAAAAACAGAGGACAGGTGCTCTTCCAGAAAATTTGATTTCTAATTCTACGAAAATCCTTAATTAACGGATTTTGAAATTAATGCGTGATAAAGTTATGACTGTTTAGATTTTGGCATCAACTGGTGGTAGACTGGACTTCAAAATTGACTCGATTTCCATAGAGCTAAGTTACTTATAATAGAGGCTACGCTTCAAAAAACTGAATGCAGATGCTCTCTCTAAGGAGAAAATTCGATTTCCTTTCATCGAACTCTACGAAAATCGTAAATAAATAAATTTATTTTAAAATCTAATGTGTGATAAAAAGTCATAGTGGCTTTAATTGGGTGTAGACACAATTTGGAAATGGATTCGAGTACATCTATAGAAACTTCACTTCAAAAAAAAACAGACCAATTCTAGGACTGGAATTGAGTTATGAAGATGAGGGAAATTTTTGCTCTTGATTTTAAAAGGCCACAACATAATTTCCAACTTGAAAGAAAAGATGGGGTGGTCCTGCAAAACGGTACCTACCGTTATGGGTACATTTGTTTTTACAGTCTTAACAAAGTTAGGTAGTTATGTGAGGAAATGGAAGATTTTGTGTTGGTTGAGTTGTAATTGGAAACTTGTTGAATGATCTTTACAATAAAGGCAGACGGAACGGGCTTGGAAGAAATAATAACATACCGACGAGTGAAAAATAACCAAAACTGCCAATGAAATATGTAGCCAATTTTCACCAGCGACTCGTCAAATTACAAGGGAAGAGGAAACGTAAACAAACAATAAATCGTATCGCAAATAATGTCGAACGAATGGAACTTGAAAAGGCGTACTAAAATGTAAGTAATATCGCCATAAAACAAGATCAGATACGAATAAAACATAGAAAATGGCAGTTAAATGTAATCCCAAAGAGCAATTCGTCTGATTTATGCAGTAATTTTCGCAACTTTATTACTCGCTGATTTGTCAATTTATCGTAAAATTGCTTTATGTCATAGGTCAACATATACGGAGCGTTCACAAAAAATAATCGACACATTACCATCGAGAAATACAAATGCAAAGTGCATTTTTTGACCTTTTTACTCTTAAGTAGCAAAAATCATTACAGAAACCAAAAAGGTATTAGACTTTTTGGTAGAGAATTAAGATTCCCACAAAAATTGCAGCGCCCCAGATACGCCACAATCTGTTGGATCAAGAAAAACTCAAATATTAAGCGCCTGTTTGGAGCACTACAGCTGCACCTGTGAAACAGAAAGGTGCTGCCCAAGACTTTTCTGTAGAAATTTCAATTCTCCACAAAAAGGTCCTTAAACTTTTTTGTGTATCTATCACGGTTTTTGCTACGCAAAGAAATAAAATTATTTGCTAGTGTAAAAAAAAAAATTACACAAAATGCCCTTCTCATCGAACTCTACAAGAATTTGCTATCAAAATAATTTTTGCACAATAAATATCTCGGCTATTACACTTAAAGGGTTCGGTACAAACGACCACCTATAGTGACGTATGAGGTTATTTACGTGGAAGCTGTTGGGCCTGGTTATTTCTCGATGATGCCTTCTTCGCGTTCTTTAAGAAGTACTTGCTTCTGTTTTGAATAATTTTATCTACATATGAGTCAGTGTTATATAAGTGTCTCTTGAGCGAATTCGAAAAAGTTTTAACTTAAATAAAGTTTTTAATTCACATTTCAATCTAGAACACTTTTCATCCCGGTCGAACGATCCCTAGGGATAAAATTCAATTATTGGCATCTACGCAGCAGAGGCTGGAGTGAGTGCTAATGGATGAAAATTGGGAGATTTTATAGCATTTTAGTTGAAGATTCAGTTTTACACTGATCTACGTTTGTCTGCTCGTCAATAACTTCTTTGTACCAGTATAATATTTTGTTATACAGGGTTGTTAAGTAAAAGAATACCAAAATGGTAAAAAGAACTAGATCTAACAGAAAAGAAAAAATGTTCCATAATAAATTGATGAATTTTCCATACCTAATTTTAGAAATTATTCATTACACAACAAAATTTTTAGAAATTTTTCCTTCGTTTTTTGCCTTTTGAAGTTATTCCTATTGTTACTGACAAGTCACACGATGTTATATAACTTTAATGCAGCGAGAACAATTAAACAGTGCATTTGAAAGTTAATTAACAGTCTAAAGCAATAAAAAATAATGTAAAATGAATATTTCATAGTTGGAGAAAGATAAACAGATACCAGTTGATTAAAGGTCGTTTTAAGTTGAAGTTAGTACCTACTAACAAGTTTGTTCGATGCTAATGAAGTTTCCGTTGGAGTACGAAACTCTTTCCGGGTCGAACTAATGAATCTTTCTGAGTTGTTAACTACTGAATATACACAGTGATTCAAAATAAATAAGCTATATCTAAAAGCAATTAAAAATTCCGAAGAGTTAGAAATAAATTTTTAATGAGACAGGACGGTTTTACTTTTGTGAATGTTGTTGAACCTACATGTCGATAACCTCACAAAATTACAAACATGGCGGTTGTCGACCGCCATGTCTTTAGTCTCAACTACAATTGTTTTATTCGTTATAATATCAGTTTAAAAAAAATACCTCTTCTACTATATTTGGTTGTAGAAGTTTTACAGCTTGTTTACAGATTGTTCCACTTAATTGCCAGAATTCAACATAATAAACATAAACTACTTTACATATGTTCCTAGATAGGTAAATTGTGAATAATTACAAACGGGGAAGATAATACGTACGTCTGACTAATACTACCCCTTCGAATAAGGAATGTTCAGCGAGTTTTTGATGCAAAGGGAAGTTGGTTATTTATTCTGTACGCCATACAACAAGCGAAATTTTAGAAAACTTTTAGAGTTTCGACCAAAACAAGCCAACATTGCCTAATCGGTAATCTAGAGACTTTTTGTTGGGAAAGTTGGTCTTTATGGTTGCTCACGTAAACAATGAACGACCCATTCCCCTGATAAAGGGTTTTGTTTGCCATATGCCTTACATTATTTAAATCAACACAGCTCCTGCATACTAAACGTTTTGTATAATTAAAGGAAAAAGGGTGGGTAACTGGAAATGAGATTTTTTTTAAATTTAGGGATGAAGGGGCAAACATTTAGTCACGAGATTTAATTTTACTGCCTATAATTAAAATGTAAGGATTTCAATGGAGTATATGCTAAATTAATACAGCAAAATCGACTTAAATGTTGTGGGGTCAATTTTTGAAAAATGCTTATGTATTTCTGATAGAAAAAATCTAAGTACGCCACTGGATTGTACTTAGTACCGAATACCTCTTTTTTTATAACCCCCTTAGCCATCGATCTCAACATGAAGAATGACCTTGAATGACCTCTTCTCCTCCACTGTCGCAGAACCGGCGAAGTTTATCTACTAAAGAGATTTAAGATAAACCGATGTATGCTTAAGTAAATTTAATTCGTCAACATTAAGATGTTGGGACTTTTTAACATCTTTTCTAAAGTGTGAACGAATTGGAGAAGTGGAAAACTCCGTGACGTACAACAGTGACTCCAAACAATCGTGAGTTGACAGGGGATTTTCTAAAAAAGAAATGCGTAGCTGAACGAAAGAAGTGCTAAAGAAAGTAAATTTCTTTGGGAAATTCAGTGGGGAAGTTACTTCTGAAAACAATTTTATCTGCCTAAGTAAATAGTAAATCCTAAATGTGTTTAGGTTGTTCGTAAGTACAGGGCGACCCTTTTTAAATTAGTCACTTAAATCAGTCCCAAAGAAGGGACTAAGCCAAAAAAATGTTCAAACAAGGAAATCAATAGAAGTTCTTTAATTAAAAATCTATTTTTGATTAGGGACTTTAACATTTGATTTTTCTGCCATAAAATGTAAATTTAAATTAAAAAAAAGAGTCACCCTGTATATGGAAAAGAAGGCAATGTGTAGATGTTCGCCCTCTTTGCTTCTGCAACTTCAATAAGTTTCCTGTTCGATTTTCATTCTTCGCAAACTTTTTTATTTTATGGTAGATTGCGATCGTAGCTGAAGGAAGGAATGATCTTTTAGACATACTTCTCCCCCAGCTACTGCAGTAAACAACTAAGTAATAAATCTTTTGTTTGTTTTGAATAAAACGAAAAAAGAAAAAAAATACAAATTTTATGAAGTGATCTGCAGATAATGTTTTTCGATTTATATGGATATCAGGAAGTTTTCGTTTTGGTGGAACACTGTTGATCAATTTATGTTTCTTTCGGAAAAGCCCCTGGGGAGTCATTTCTCATCCAATTGACATATAAGAGAAAAAAATCGTCGCAAGTAATTATAAGTTATCAAAGCCATTTAATATTATACTTAGTGTTTTTAATACACCAAAATAAATTCAGAAAGCAAAACAATAAAAGGGGTTGTATTACTATTGTACCTTGATTTGAAAAAAATAATTTTAAAATCATCAAAATTACTCGCTAAGAAAATTAAGCTATCATTAATTAATTACCAGCCAACGAAGCTTACACAACTAAATTAAGGGTAAATAATCTTTTGTTTTCTTTTAATTAGGAGAGGGTTAATTTATATTCTTTTTTTACCCCATAAAAAGTATTTCAAATTCTCCTCTTAGTGAAAGTATGTATCGGTTGTTGTTTACCTATGATAATAAAAGTACATAATAGTACAAGGGTAATCTTACCCCCACGAATTTACCCTCTTATAAGTTAATAAGAAACAAAGAACGTTCTGGAAGTCAATAAAAAAAAAAGAAGGTGCATGGCGAAGGAGAACCTTCTGAGATGTAAGGGGGTGGTTAGATACGTATTAGAGGAAGGGACAGGAGTAAAGAGGGGCAGATGGAGACTTCGAAAGTTTTAGTTTTTAGGTAATGTAACGATTAAAAAAATTATATTTGGTTATGTTACGTCCAGTTAAATTAGTTTCATTTGCCAATAAAATATTCACATAGAAATTCTAAAATATTACATTTCTAGATACAGTAATAATTGTCATAAAATTTATGAGGTCATAACATTAAAATAGTTTTATTTAGTTGAAAATCCCCAGTGTAGTTTCCGGTATGCAATGAGATTATATTGTCGTTTCGGACAAAATGTACTAATTTTGAATTAACAACTTTATTAATATGGATAAATAATAACAACAAGGAACGCGGATTCGCTTTGTACAGACGTTTCGAATTTCATCTTAATTAATAATTTAGAATCACAAAAGGTTCCTGCGGTAAGAGGACTACATCAAACAACAACCTTAACAATTAATTAAGTCTGGCTTCCAAATAAGCAAAAAGTGAAGAGGATAGAGAACGAAACAAGGTTTTTGAAAATATGGGGATTTTAATTATAAAACCATTATAAGGAAAAATTACAAAAAAGAGGGAAATATGAACACTTTTACGATCTGAAGTCGGTTACTTAAAGTATGATAATTGCAATCAAAACTATGTGGGACAAACGGGAAGACCGTTTAATCGACGTTTAAATGAACACATAGGAAGTTTATTTAATATGAAAATTTATAAGAAATTAAAGCTGAACAAAAAAAAATGAGTCTAGCAGAAGTGAATGCCTTTTATAATTTAGTCTATTTTCATTATTTATTCCATAAATATTTGTCAACATAAAGATGTCGAAACTTTTCAACGCCTTTTTCTAACTTGTCTGAACGAATTACGAAAGTAGAAAACTCTGTTACGTACAAAAGAGACTGTAAACAATCGGGGGTTGACAGGGGATGTTTTAAAAAAGAAATACGTAGCCTATCGTAAAGAAGTGTCAAAGGGATTAAATTTCTTTGTAACGTCCACTGAGGAAAAAAGATGTTGTTCCAGGGGTTCAAGAAATTCAAACGTTTGCATTTTAATACTTGAAAAACGCCAACTTTTTAGAAATCAAAAATGTCCTACAGATTGACGACAACGATGGCTTCACCTATGTGTGTTCTTTTGCCTCTGGGAGGTTGGTTGGGTAAGTAATTTTTGATCAAAATGTAGATCAATAACCGATTGCATAAACTTAGAATTATTATTATTAGAGGAAAATATTCAGTTAAAACGCCATTAATCTCAACTAAATTTGACAGTTAGTACTTTTACGACGTACTGAAAACATCCGCCTCAACATATGACCACCACATGCCTGCTTAGATGATCATAACCGCGCCAAGAATAGAACACTTTCGACTGTCATTAATCATCAATATATTTCCTGCATGTGAATCGCTACTAAAGGTTCAATTTTCTAATAATAAATAAACCAATCAATTGGTTAAGGGTGAAAAAGTGGTGACTTACCAATTTTGGCGATCCGCCGCGTGCGCTATGTAAAGAAGTTGTGTCTGATGCAATTGTCGTTGCGGTGATTTTCTTTGGCTCGTAACTATTCTTTTCAATTGAGCTTTTTCTGGTGACAGCGGTCCGAGATGGGGTTTCGTGGATTAAGGGAGGAGATAGAGGGGGAGGTAAGTCGTCCTCAACCGTATACTGACTCTTCTGAAACAAAGGAAAAATATTAACACTACATTTACATAAATAAACAAATATAAAGATAATTTGAGACCAACTGAGACGATTTTATTCCCAAGGGGTAGTATCAACTGAGGCTCCCAAAGTGGAAGGTTAATTTGGTGACCATAAACAACTTTGACGAAGCCAAAGTGTGTGACAGTCTGTAAATATTTAAAAGTTTTTTGTTTATTTGTTGCAAAATACGTTTGCAACATTTTTTTAGTGTTACTTGTTGAGGATGAATAGTAATTCGGGCTGTTTTAAAAATATTTCACATTAACATTCTAATTGGAATGATGCGAGTATAAAACCGTGTAAATGACGTGTAATAAAGGCATCATTCAACGGGCTCGGTTTTAGTTGCGAATTTGTATTTTGGCAGCAATGTCTGAATAAAATGTTGCTTGCACAATTAACTTGTTGGCTAACAAAACGGTCAACCTCGTTTTTATCAGAAAAACCAAAACTAATAATAGATTTCGAATAGAACTAACCATTAGCAGAAATTCAGTTAAAATAAATATTGCTTTTGGTGAATTTACATCGTGTCCCACATGATTATCTTCCATTTCTATACTTTGATTAATAGGTTATGTTATTAAATCGAGTGAATGTAACGGAAGTAAGCGTTACGGAACTAGCGCTGCCACTTTCATATCCGATTCTCCACCCATCTTACACTGAACGCTTAGGGAAAGGGAAACGGATATGTATGTTAAGTCATGCGACTGCCGACGCCGTTTAGGGACGCCAATTATTAAATAACTTCCTCAAAGCAAGTTTTCTAAAGTTAAAAGTATGTGCTTAACCATAATAATGCCCATCTGGAGGTTATCATACTTTTAGCTTCAATAAACTGGTCTTCAGAATGTCATTAGAAATACAGTTTTATAACCCTACTTTTATGGATTCCGGTCGTGAAAACCTATGTTCTTATATTAACCCAATTTTTTATTTAACAAACAAACTTATAGTTATTTTAGGGAACCTTTTTTTAAATCCTCTTCTTTCTTCACCCCATTAAATTTAAAAAAAATATTTCTTAGTGCTCGCCTGAGTTGTATAACGAACAGTTGTGCAACTTTTGTCTGTGCTAATTAGAAAATTATTTCGGAATAAAGAAATAATTCAATTTATTAATCATTTCGTTAAGTTTTCTCTTTTAGTCCAACGGAAGCTTAAAAGCTTTAGTAACTGACTGAACTGTTGACTCTGAAATATTTGAACATTGTAGGCTAATTATCGTAATTAGTCCCTCAAATACTTTGGTGACAAATAAGGAATTAGTAGAGAATTCTGATTATCCTTTTTAGACGATTATCCTTGTTGTTATTTAGTCTAGAATAAACCTGCTAAGAAATTCATTATTTTTCAGTCTTTTATATGTTTATTTTTTAAATTTACATTTTAAAAATTTGTGAATTGAATAAAGAAAGAAACGGACGTTTGTATCCTTTTTTTCCATTTTCAACAAAAAATTTCTGGACACCAAAACGAAACTGGGAATAAATAATAATTATAGTAGGTACGTATACAGGGTGATCCACGGCAGATAGCCTATTAGAAGTATATGGAAAACTAAGGTTAGGAAAAATTTGAAAAAAGTCTTTTGGTTATACCACAAATTGGAAGAGCTACAAAATTGAAAATATTTTAAAAATGTAGATCATGTGCTATAAACTACGAAGTGATTTTTTCAAAATTTTCCTAGCCTTAGTTCTCCATTATTTACTTCTAATAGTGGCTCACCCTGTTTATATGTGTACACAAATTGGAAAGTAAATAAACAAGATTCTTCCCCTAATTTTCCACAATAAGAGCTGGGATAAATTATTCAAAAATGAACAAACAAAAAAGTTTTTAGTTAAAAATAAAATTAAAAAATGACTTTTTTTACTTCTTTTTTAAGTTGCGTACTTATTAATTTTTAATTTTTTTGAGAATACAGAAACCTTATTTTATTTTTAAAAAAATTAATATATTTTGCAACCAACGAATCAGTAGGGTATTTTCGATTTTATTTCCTTAACGTGACAAAATAAAACTAAAAATATTGCAAATAAACAAGTCGACTGTTTGTTTATGCAAGTATTTCACATAAAGTTTAAACTTTTAGTATTTGTGAAGAAACAGAAAATACTGTGGTGATTTGTAAAGACTGCAATAAATTAAAGAAATTAAAACAGCAAAAAATAAAATACTGAAAAGTCGATCGTAAAATACTTCAAATGCTATTTATAAACAACAAAATCTAAGCGATTTTTTTTGCTTTAATAAATACTTCTGCTGTGCTAAAATTAACTTTGTAAGAGTGGAAACGGAATTTACTAATTTGCAAAGCAATAAACGATTTTTGGGACAATTAAAATTATTACCCCCTATAAACTTTGTTACAGCTAAATTCGTTTTATGCACTATTTAACTTGGGTACTTTTGTAATTAGCTACAAGAAGATTTAATACAGTGTTGTAAATAATTTGTATCTAACAAAAGGAATTGTAAATGCATTGTGCTAAAACATTAATTTTGTACCCTTAACATTATTCACCCCCTTTCAGTTTATGTTTATGGAGGGGTGGTACAAGACGATCGAACCTAACCTAACCTAAAATAATAAAATCGATAGACAATTGTATTTTGCCTTATTTATTGTTACTCAGATTTGATGGTAATTAACAACAAATAGAGCATTTTATCCCTTGTTTCTTTGTTCATTCTTGTTGTATTCATATGAGGGTAAGACCTAACCTAACCAAACCTAACAACCTAACCTAACCTAACCTAACCCAACCTTAAAGACACAATATTCCATTTAGGCACTGCTGACTCACCCTCCATACTGGGTGGTCTCTAAGTACGTTCCCATATTTGAGAGGGTGATTATTTAGGTCAAGATAAGATTTTTTTGAAATACTTTCTTTGTTATAGATTCATCTAAATAAATACTTAACAATTTAGGTACTAATTTTGCAAAAATTATTTATACTATTAACCTTATTCTTCCTATTAACATTCTCGTTCTTTTTTTCGACGCAGCAACACGAAGGTCCATCCCCTTGTCGAGCCGGTGAAGGACTGGGGGTGGTGCTTTTATCCTTCGTCCTCTTTCTCACCCTTCTCGGCACAACGTACATATAATTCGAAAATCGTCTACTGGAATGTCTCACTATCGATACCCAATCGATCATTTTCCGATCGGTAATCAGAAACCACAATTAATTGTGACTAAGTGACGTACGAATCGCTCCAGTTCACCACGGTCACACCAACTCGCGCAGCCATCGAGGTCACTTTTCTTCTGACCTTGACATGAAATGGAAATCCGTTGAGTATACGAGAACGCCGTGTTTTTCACGTGCGCGTCGCGACGCTTTTGGCCGGCGGACGTCTACTGGTGTACTGAATTGTGACGGTACCGTGGTGCAGGTATGGGGGACGGCGTCCGTGGCACAGTGGTCCCAATATAATTCCCAAACGAAAAAAACACTAGAATTTTTTTTATAAAAAACGTTTCGCCAACTTTACTCTAGACGCAGACATCTTCACTTGGTGTCAAATAGATTTCAAGTTTAAGAAATATGAAAAATCTGATGATGTCAGTGGAAATGTACATGAAACGTCTTCAAGAAATCATTGAGAAAACGTATCCCACCAAGGAAGCCCTCTATGGATCTTTGCTCCATTGATATTAATAGGTGTAGAAAAGGATTCCTTTGACCTAGGAGTATTTCTACACAAATAGGGGTTGCTTTTTTAATTTTTTATGATAAAGGGTATGAAGACAACTTTATATAAGGCTCTTCTAGTGAAGGTAGCTCATGGAATGAGACGAAAAACATTTCTAGATTCATATGCCAAAAATAAGTCGAACGAATAAGGAACGCTACCCTTCCCTATGCAAGGGGGGTGCAAATTTTTTGATTTTAGGACTAGGAGTCCAAAAATTAATAAAGATGTGCTTCCAATAATATTTAATTACTCTTAAATCCTTCATGACCATCATATTCCTTAGATAGACGATCAACCACTCCCTAGTCGCCAGATTTGGCGCCTATTGTTATTATTTTTTTTTTGGTCTTGAGGCCACTGTGTAGCAGCTTATTTTGAAGTAGGTGTTACATTGATAGTAAGATTGGTGTCAGCGATTTTGCATTAGAAGTTCGAGAGGCATCCATTCGCACATTCATCCTTCACGATCCACTTCTTCCATTCTTTCATTTCATGAGCATTCGGAGACACAATAGGCGGATGTAAAGATGATACACAAAAGATCACGTCAAGGGTCGTTTGTATTTTAGAAATGCGCAAGCGAGTGGGTATTTGATAAGGCTTGAGAAATGAGGAAGAAAAAAAAATAATAAAGTGCCAGTACCTAATACACAACAACCGTGTACCTATAGATACAAGCAGCAGTTGACAGAGGAAATAGGTTGGAGTAGTTTGTAAAAGAAATTTGTCAGATCGATGGGATTGGATTTTAAAAGAAATCCACAATGGATTACGTACATTTTCAATAAAGACAGAAATAGGTCATGTGTTAGAAGGCCTTTTTATTGCCATTGATCGAAACCGTATGACATAAACTAAAAATCTACTCATTGAAGTTAAACTTCCTACAAACCGAAATTCCCCAAAATCCTTTGGAACACTTAATAATTAAATGTTAAGCCACTGGAGTAATTTAATTTTTCTTACTAATCCACTTACTGGAGCTGCATTTAGTATGATTACGTAAACGAATTCAAAAGGAGAAAACGAAATTCAAAATCGTCGAGGATTTAACTGTTCAAAGGATATTTTTATAAAAACCAATTTACTATAATGAGTTTTTTAGTGATATTATATGCAATTTGATAAGTGCAGAGTTAAAGTTAACAATAATCATTGTACGACTTTTGAATTTTAAAACAGGATTAAGTAAGTGGAGAAGTGAAGTCGTTTAATTCTTCCTAGGACGTGAACCCCTTAAAGCGGTTAATCGTGCTAGCATCAACCGCAGCATCCTATCGCTTTTTCGCTACATCTTACGAACCATAACTCAACTCTAAACCCTCGAGTCCTCGAAAAGGGGATTAAAAAGTAGCAACGTCGTAAATTAGCCAAAATTTATTTACGTTTACTTCCAAAACCACTAGATCAAACCGTTGCTAAGCTCAGGGTAAAAGGTAAACCAAAAATTGCAACTTTTTACATGTTGTCATGCTTTCTAAATAAAAAAACATGAAAGACATTTGTTTTTTAAAGACTTGGGGTGAGCTTTTGTGTGGTGGTAGTAATGACATGTACCAACTGAAGAGGGCCCTCATTAGAACACCTCTAATTTTGTTGAGGTGATTACACACGCCTCATTATTATTTTGAGCTGGCTCTATGTTTCTGTTGGTACAATAATTAAGTTTGAGTGAAACCATTCCTCACTAATGCATTGTCGGAAGTCGATGGATGTACGGTAAATGGCAGCAGCGATTTACCAAATGAACGGTATAATTTTAAAAACAGACGTAGGTACGACTCTTACCGTCACCATCGTTATACAAGGCCTCAACGGAAACTCGCGACGTCATCTATTAGTCATATGAGGTGGTCCTTGCAGAAAACTGTATATCATATAGCCGAGGTATTTATTGTGCAAAATTTTTTTTGATAGCTGATTTGTGTAGAGAAAGATCAGAAGAGCACTTCTGTAAATTTTTAGCATTAGAAAATAATTGTTATTATTTTTTATTTAACGTTAAGTTTTGCAGAACGTGTTGTTTGACCTTTAGACGCTTACGTAGCCAAAACCGTGACAGATATGGAAAATGTATATAGACCTTTTTCATAGATAATCAAATTTTCTACAAAAAAGTCCCGGACAGCACCTTTCTACCATTTACAGGTAAAAAAATACAACGTTTCAAAGACGCGCTTCAACGTGTAATGTACCGCCTAAGAGCTCTTGTAGTGCTCTTTTTTTACCTGTCAAAGATAGAGGGGTACTGTCCCGGACTTCTTTATACAAAATTCAATTATCTACAAAAAAGGTCTTTATACTTTTTTCGTATCTAACACGGTTTGGGCTACGTAAACGTCGAAACATCGAAATGCACGTTTTGCAAAACTTAATGCTAATTAAAAAGTAGCAACAATTATTTGACAGCTTAAATATTTCAACAAATGCTCCTTTGGGCTTCCTCTACAAGAATCCGTGATCAAAAAAACTTTTGGACGATAAAATCTCTTGGTTCCCTATAAGGACCC
Organism: Agrilus cyanescens; assembly: GCA_947389935.1. Taxonomy (NCBI): domain Eukaryota; kingdom Metazoa; phylum Arthropoda; class Insecta; order Coleoptera; family Buprestidae; genus Agrilus; species Agrilus cyanescens. The sequence goes on from OX376709.1 coordinate 4,635,327, forward strand.
CCGTATATTACGGTGCAAATCAGCACTCTGGCCTTCTTTAACGACGGTAACGGTGTAACTCGAGAACAGAAAGCGAACCGTTTCAGAAGTTTACATTGAGCTATTTCCAGGTATAAACAATCTGCATTTATTAACAAGGAGGTATGTATTTGGCCCGGTGCCAGAGCGCCTTTCTTAAAATTCGACTTCGTTTCTCTGCCTTCATTTCTTCTCCGTTTTGTCTGCTGATTCGAACTCGAAACGTTCAAGCCAACACGTTTATATTTAGTTTATAGTTAGTTTTAAACCAGATTAAATCTACATTGTGTGTACTTCTATTTTGAGAAGTAAACATATAGGCAGCTGGACACGTTATTAAACCATCTGCAGTTACCTGAATCAGCTATTTATTAACAAGGAAGGATGGAACTGCTACTATATATAGAAATATGAAAAGAAGTACATAGTGTTACGTGAATTTTTTTCTCAATTACACATATGTTTGTTGAACGACTCAGGCACTCAGGTGGTGAGGAATTTCAAATTCAACAGAAGGAGAAAGCCAATGCAAGAGCTTTTTGGTATCTGCTTTAAATGGACTAAAATAAACAGAGGATTTAGGAAAATAAAATCATGAATTAGATGAATATCCTCACCAGCTATGAAGAAGAAGGATGTCATGGAAGTACAAACTGTGGTTCTGAGGAGAAGAAAGGAAAAGAGTCAATGTACAAACTAAATCAGACTGGTATCCAGGAAATACTTCCGTTCCTTGTGATAGAAACCCATGGTTCACCGATGGATCCAAAAATGATCGAAGTGGGTGCAAAGCGAAACAAAATTGCAAATGACCTTGCCATTTCGGCTGCCAAAAACAACCCCATTAGTCTAGAATTTTTTTGAAGGCAAAAGGTTCTTAAATGGGCCGAAATAGACCACAAAGACACTGGGAAAACCAGCAGGGATGCAGCCAGTCATAATCTCTTCTAAGAAACCAATAGGAAAAGATGTAAAACCATGGTAGAAACTCTTACTGGTTTTGGGCAACTATAATACCATAGAAATAAGCTAGGACTGACAGTTAACCACTTCTGTCGGTCGTTTCGGTTGAAAGGGTGGAAAAAGATATACTTTGCCACTCTTCCACTCCAACGGAGTGTAGGCTCCAATTCTTCGGATGCCAATCCATACAAGCTCAAGACATCACTGCCTTGCACACTCAGAGGATGCTTTCCTTTTGTGAATTCTTTTTGGGGTGCGTAAAGGATGGGCGTATTAACAGGGGGATGCCAAGGGAATACCCATACATCTGGAGTTTGAACAGACTCAAAACCTATGTTCATAATCTTACTCTTTTCTCTACCTCTGCTGCACATCAAACAAGCAGATGCTTTCATTCTTCGGATGCTTCACTTTTTCGGATGTCACGTTACTGTACTGGACGTTCGAATGATACCCTATTTCTGGGAAATTTTCTTTGAGGTACAAGGAGAATATGTGACTTAATGGAGGAATGTCCAGTGATCACCCATGGATCTGGAGTTTGAGCAACCCCAAATCCAATACAATATTAATAACCGCCTGTTGGGAAAAATTCAGTCGCACTAGACAAAAATCGAGATTCATAACGATCATCTCAGATACCGCTCCTCTTGTCTTCTGCTATGGTTTATCGGTTTTTGTCTTTTTATCAATTTTCATCTCTATGCTTTATACAATACTGTTACTCTACATTCAAGATTCCTCAAAAATTTCCCCTGTTGTTGCTGAAGCCTTTCATACATTAACAGTATTAAAGTTGTTTCCATTACCATCTTGGATTTGAGGTGCTGAGATCCCTTGGCATTCCCTAATTAAGTCACCTATTCTACTAACACCTCTAAGCACTTTCCCCAAATGAAGAGTACCTACCATTTGGGTGTCTATGTAGTATGATGAGGCATTTGAAGAATTAATGAATGTACTCACTTAAATGTCAGAGTATATGAGGATTGTTTCTACTTCTTATCTTCAGAACTAACTATTATCCTCAGTTTGCTTTTTTGGTATTATATTTTTTTATGGTTGGTGATGATACCCATCAGGATTTTCTACAGTTTTCTGCTGAGGCTGAGAAGACTCAGCAGTTCGTGGAAAGTTGAAGGACTTAGCTTGTCTGCATTCCAGTTGATCTTCCCAGACAACATGCTGTTATTTTTCAGCCCATTTAAGTTTATTTCATTTACTTCTTCGTTTTATTTAGTAAATTTAAGGTTCCTTGCCACCCAAGGCTTTCAATATGAGTATGGAGCAGTAAAGTTCATTTAAAATTTCTTTCCTACTTTTTGACCAATGTTTCTCCTGTGTACTACATCAGTTTTATTTCTTCTTATTCTTTTTTGGGAAGTAATAGACTCCAACTTTATCCGCTACCAACATAATAAATAGCTACTTTAGATAATAAAATTGCAGTAAGAGAACTGCATTTAGAGATGATTTTATCTTTCTGCAGTCTAAGTTGGACAAATAATAATAATTGCCACGACTGTAAGAAATAATTTCCTTTCAAGCGTCGCTACACTTTATGCTAGCAAGTTGAATTTTAGCAATCAACAAACACGGTGATAAAGTCGAATGGAACGATTTTAACTGCAGTGAAGTGTAATGCTTCCATTACTCGCCGCTTGTGATATATGTCCTTAAATCCTCAGGATCTTAGTGACTGAACCGTACAGAGAGAGGATGAAGTTAATTACATTTCTAGACGTCACGATAACTTGTAGCACTGCGAAGATCTTAACAAATTGGACACTCGTAGAGAAAATAGAATAAAATATTAATTAATTTTACCACTACTGCAACGTTAACCGATCAAAATCAATTCTGCTATGGTGAAACTTCTTCAAAACTAAACCCAAAACTATTCCTTTTTAACACCTGCATACGAGTACCTTCAGGATTGCTTTCGAATCCTCAAAGCGAAGCTTATGTAGTTGCGTTGGCTGTACCAAGCTGGAATTTGTTTGGAAGTTGTGTCTACACATTTTTGAAGCCAAAATACTGATTCCCTATTCCATGTGATAGGACACAGTCTTTGGACAAGAGATAAGGCGTCCTTCTGTGATATAAATGCTCCATTCCATTGATATGATGCAGTCTTTGGGAAAGAGCTTTGACATGCTTCTATCTTACATTCCATGCGATAGGAGACAGTCTTTGAGAAAGATCTTTGACGTGCTTCTGTGATACTTATACCCAAGCCCTACTCTACGTGATAATATACAGTATCTGGGATGGTGCTTTGACGTTCTCCTGTGACAGGTACCCATGCTCTACTCCAGAATCTGGGAAAGAGCACATCCGTGCTTTTGTGATGCTTATGTCCTGTTCCTCGTGATATGCTAGAATATCTGGGAAAGAGCTTTGACCTCTTTAGCTTCCCCTGTGTGCGCGCCACTGGACGATATTGCAACGTATTAGTTTTACAACAGTCGTTGCTTTTTAAGCTGGTCGTATATCTCGAATGGCATTGTTGTCGGGAACATCCATCCGTATTATGGGTACACGCCGTGTATCGTTAAACCGGGCGAGTAATAAGTCATAAAAATAAATTAGCGGAAAGCACCTCTCGTTCGCCGTGAAATATTTTTGGCATTTAACGGACCAATTCCTGAGAACAATTTAAGTTTTGCTCCAGTTTATCGCAAAACGGCGCAGCTGACGATATATTTCTCTTCGCCGGACTTTCCGCAAAAGCTCTAAATATAAATTGATGTTAAAATATAGACGAAGTTGGCGCGTACACATCACCTCACCTCGGCTCAAGAGCCGGAGCCGTTAACGAAAATAACATAAACAAATTACTCCAATAGCCGAATGAAAGAGAAATTAGCTGACGTTAACATGAAAAATGTAAACGCATCAGCGTGCTTTACTGCTTCATCTGAAAGCATCTCCTAAGATCTCATGATCTTCAATTGAGATAAAGTATCTCGTAATGTTGAGTTAAAACTATACGAAGAAGTCTCGTAAACAGAAGTCTCATGAAATTATTATTCTCTCGTATACGACTACAGGAATACAATTTATATACACTTAGATTACTATTTATTCAAACGATTCACTTATATGCACTTTTTCAATTTATTTTATTCTCACTACTGTCGATTTATTTCCGATACTACCACTGTCACGGTCAATTTATTACTAATTCACACAGAACAGTCGGGAAAAAGTCTGAAATATTCGAAAGATTGTTTACATTTTCGGCGAACCGCTTAATTACTTTCCTGGAAGGCAGGTACGATACACACGGCTACAAACAGATGCATACACTGCCGATACCGCTCGCGGCTAGTTGAGCCGCCGGCCCGCAACACATGCAAGTGTACTCGATCGCACACAAGTATGCTCGTGTTCGCTACAATATATAGCTACATAGAATCCAGGGCACCAACTTCCATAAGAAAAATAAGTTTATTTTAAATATGTACCTAGTTAATTCAAAACGGAATGCTTATGTCTAGTTGAGACTGAAAAGAATTTGAATTTCAGAGGACACATAATGAGGAAAAGCTCCAGAAGTGCACCCTTACAAAGAGGATAACGTGAAGCATTTGTGAGTCAGTAGAAACGGTGGACTGACGTTTATGTCAATTATATCAACTAGCAATGCAAATTCGAGAGATTCCTCGACTATCGTGTTCTCCTCAAAGTTTTCCTTATAAATCTCTTTGCAGACACATAAATTCAACTCGGGAATTACATGTCATGAACTACGAGAAATTGCTCAATCAGAAAGTCAGGGATATTAAGGGAAACTCTTGCTGGTGGGACGATAAGGCTCTAGATTACTGGAATACAGCAAGAATTAAGTAATAAATTTATTGCTTCAACTATGCTCTAATTTAATTTGTAAAAAAAAATCAGCAATAGCAAACATCTTCCTAAATAAATGTACAGGGTGTTTTGGTAATCTCTTATGAAAGTCAAAGATGAAGCAGGGTTCCAGTGGGTGGCATTATGATTTTGAGGACTCCCCACTAGCCTGGGATAAGGGTAGATGTCACTATTTTTCTAGTAGAACGTGCATCTACTCAAAGTCTATTGCAACCCCCATAAATTGATAAGAATAAGCAAGGAGACTGTGGTATGGTAAATAATAGAAGGCGGTTCACCCCTAACTATTCATGTTGAGAAATATTTAGAAGAATCCGCATCCATATACTTTTGCTCTATGTAGATCCTTGCTCCTTTCCAGGAATCAATTTGGACCTCCATTGCTACGACATTAACTCAAGAGATAGCTGACATCTTTGAATATATGCAGCTTTAGATAACGCGTTAGGTTGGTCAGCTAGGACCACGTAATGCGGTTTAGAAATGCGGGCGCGGTCGTCCGCCATCACGGCACTCCTCACCCCATTTGCAACGTGACCGTAGGAAATAGTTATGGAGAACGCTGAAGGGGTTGCGACGTGAGAGAGTGGGACACATGGTACGACCAGGAGGGTCTCTAAAGTTTCTATTGTGTCGCGTAATGAGATGCAATTTAGCACGAAATCTAACCGGGACCACCTTCATCCTGTTCGTTGCACCAAAGCCAGAAGTAACTTTCTGTCATCTTGGCTTATGAGATCCTCCTCAACTGACGGTGGTCGGCCAGCTATACGTCTCTCAGTTTGCAGATTTAATCAGAACGAGAGAAACGTGATGCAGCAACATTTGAACCAGATGTTTAATTATATTAAACGATATTGGTGGCTTAGAGGCACTAGTCTTATAATGGGGTAATGTGGGTCAATTCTACAGCTACTGCAATGGATCTCTTATGCATGTATAATAATTGAATTACTCAGATAATGTGTGGTCCAATTGAACTACAGAAAGGGTGTCATTGGTTTTAGAACGAGAAATGCCCTTAATTTATTTTTTGGTTTTCTATATATGAAGGCGCTTTTGTTGGGACACAAATTTAATGAGAAATTGAATATTTTTTTGGGCTCCATGGATTCAGAACCAGTGCTTCCTGCGTATTACTCCATTTCGAACGTTTTCTTGGACCAGTAAATTAGAAAAAAAAAAAAAACGTGAAGATAATCTGGATTATTACCGTGTTGCAGAAAATTTTCAAAAAATATAAGAAGTGAATATAGCCTCAAAAAAATTCTTTTAAATAATTACGTCTATAGAAAGGTATTAAGACAGGGTGTTCTTATGAAGGTTTTTCTATTTTTTGGCGAAAAGAAGGTTCGAAAATATAAAATAAAACGTAATATATACATTATTTTTGGGCCTGTGGGGCAAAAAAGAATTTGGAGTTTAAGGCTCGATTTTCCCTTAAATATGGACCAACAGATGTCGTTTCAGACGAAAGAAGCAAAGGAGAAATTGTGGATATTTCCCGTTCTAAAACTGAGGATACCCTTTGTTTTTGACAATTTTTTTTGGGTTTTCTGTATGAAGGCGCGTATGCTGGGAGACAAAAATAGTGTTTCCTGCGCTTTATTCCTTTTTGAATGTTTTCTCAGTCAAGTAAATTTGAAAAAATTCATAATGATAATCTGAATTAATATCGATTTACAGAAATTTTTCAAAAATTATTAGAAGTGAACGTAGCCGCAAAAAAATACATTATATTTGGATCAAAAAAAATTTGGAGTTTATCTCTGAATTTTCTCGTAAATATGGACTAACAGGCGCATTTTCACACGATAAATGCAAAAGAGCAATTGTGGATATTTGCCCTTCTAAAACTGGGTATTCCCTTAGGTTTTTGACATTAAATTTTGTCTACCATGTTACTAATACCTACAGGGTGTTACTGATATAACTGCGGATATTTAAGGAGGTGATAGGGCAGTAGAAAATAAGAAAATTAAGCAAAACTTCGCAGGTCCTAAAGTTTACCGTTTTCGAGAAAAACGTATGTGAAAATACAGGCAAAACCGAGTACGGTCCTGTGTAAGACGTGTCCTCGATTGACCTGGTCGTGTGTAGTGGCAACGCTGTCTTCAATCAGCTGACCGTGAATGAGGTTACTCGGTTACTGTAACCACTGTAACGTAAACAAGTGTGTTCAAAAATGGCGTTTAGTTCATCAGAATTTTGTGACAGTTGCCAAATGTGTTGCTTAAGTCAAAGCGAAAACGCACAGGACCGTATTCAAATTTATTCATGTTAAGATGTTTTTCAAAAATTTTGAAAATTTTTTTGTTTCTTCACCGCGCTGCTGTAGTGACTATTCGATTACATATTGCATCTAGTTGACACCCTCCAAAAATCCGTATTTATATCAGAACCACCCTGTATAAGTTCATAATATCTAACAATTTAGCTCCGGATTGACGTGACTGATTTTGTGAATTCGAGAGGAATGGGTAATAAGAAAAGGAGAACCGCGCTCTATTATTTTTTTAATTTGGATTTTTGACGATAACGTTGGCTTCAACTATGCATGTTTTCCAGTCAGTTTGGAGGGGTTGACTGACGCAGTGCGCATATCTCAACATCTCCCCCATTTATCAACTTTTAATGGCTTTGATACAGGTAGATTAAGAAATATGTATAAGGAAGACAGAAATTCGCATAAGGATAATAATTGTTTGAAATTGAAATTTTCGCTGGTGTACAACTTTTCTAAAAAGGACTAGTAAAGACTTCCCACTTCAGCTAAATGAAGATTTTGATGATAATTATTCAGAATTATTTACTTTAGAGGATAATTTTCCCTTAAGCAGTAAGTAATTAGATTTTTTCTTGCCAGTGTAAAATAAAGCTGAAAAACTTTTAACAAAATTACACACAAAAAAACCTAAAATGTAGAGAAAGAGGGAGAACTTCTAAAGAAACTGGGACTTAAAATTGTTGATTTAAAACAGTGACAAGGGGTTGTACAGCAGTAGGGAGAAGGCAGCCATCCAAAGTGATCGTGAACTATAGGAACGACGCGACGGCTAAATTACAATTTATTGGATCTGTGGGCGCAAAAGCAAGTCACAGGTCTGATAGGAATCAAGGCAGCAATTTACACGGGCACGTTGTAAAAACAAATAAAACCTGACCCTTTTACAGCTTTTATGGCAAAAAAGACACGACACTGGCAACATTAAACGGACTTAAGGAGCAAATAAAGGGAATTGGGAAAACAGAGCACCTTTCCACAAACGAAAATGTGTTTTTAACAGCTTGTTGACGATTACGAATATAAACAACTCAAATTAGTCGTAAAAAAATCACAGGTACTTTTGTTATCACTTCAAAACAAATATACAGAGTGTTTAAGAATAGAAATCAATACAGTTAACATAAATAATGTTTCTTTAACGTCGGTGAGTATAATACAATTTCGGGAACATTTGAGAACATATTCTATATACTTCTTGAAAGATCTGGGACATTAAAGAAAATTCAAGGATCTGGAACCTTTTGGAATATATTAGATCATTCTTGAATGTTCCAAATAAATCTCAAAGTTCTGGAACATGTTATATGATTCTTAAAAGATCTGGGACATTAGAGAAAATTCCAGATCACTCCTGAATGATATGGAACATTTGGAAATATATATAAGGTCATTCTTGAATGTTACAAATAATTCTCAAAGCTCTGGAACATTCTATACCATTCTCGAACATTCCAAAAGATTCCTAAATAGTGGTGTATTTTCAATCATTCCCGAATATCGCAATAATTGTCAAAGATTCCAAGTCATTTCTGAAATCTCTGGAACATTTCACATCATTCTTGAAATATTTGGACAATTTTAAATATTCTAATGCATTCCAATTTTTTATCTGGAAAAATGTGAAACATTCTGGATCATTCTCCGATATTTTGAAGTGTTCTCAAAAAATCTGGAATATTCTAGACTATTCTTGAATATTCCAAGTGTTTTTCGAAAAATCTAGAACATTCTGAGTCATTATCGAACATTCCAAATTATTCCCAATGCTCTCGAAAACTCCAAATGATTCCTGAATAGTTGGAGCATATTCAGCCATTCTCGATCATTGCAATTATTCTCGAAATGTCTAGAACATCTTAAATATTCTCTAGCATTCCAATTCCTTCTAGAAAAATGTGAAACATTCTAGATCATTCTCCGTTATTTTGTAGTGTTCTCTAAAAATCTGGAATATTCTAGACCATTCTCGAATATTTCATGTTTCATTTTCCAAAGCTCTGGAACAACATAGATCATTCTTGAACAATCCAAATAGTTCTCGAATGGTGTGGAACATTTTAGATCATTCTCGAACATTCTAAATAATTCTCCAAAAGTCCAGAAACATTACAGACCATTCTCGAGAAATCGGGATACATTTAAGAACATTACATAGCATTCTGGAACATATCTGAGCAACTCAAAACATTAACGCCTCTATTTGTATAAAATGAGATACTTGAAGTGACTTTTAAGATTCAGTATTAGTTAGAAAGGGTTTTTTATAATGTAACTTTCATCATGGTTTTTGAAATGATAGCTCAGAATTGGATAACTCATCAATCAATTGGTACCTATCATCAAATGTGACTACTGCATCTGTGAGTTACTCAAAATGAGTCATTGAGAGTTGCTTCGAGCATAAACTCATTTCATAAATATTTAAACTTCCTTCCACTTTGTTTTTGCCTTCGGTGTGACTAAGTTTAATGTGTAAAGTTTCATACTTCATGGCGAAATCAGATTTCATAAGTGGACAAGCTCATTATCTAACACAGCTGTTTCCTAGTTGTAGGTAAAATCAATATTTTCACCCTTATATTAAATCCTGCTATTTGAGGGATGCTCACAAAATGTCTATTAAACCCCTGAACCAGTGGCGTAACGTAAAATTTTAAGGCACCCCTGCAATATCAAGTCAGGGGTCCTTATTACTTCGTAGTGGTGATCAAAATTAGTCTTGGTCTTGCAAAATTTTTTCAAGACCAAGATCTATTTATACAAGACCAGGACCAAGACCAACACCAATCAACTATCATCATGACCAAGATAACTATGGTCTTAGTCTTGGTCTTGATCTTGGTCTCGCTCATTACTGTTACTTCTCCCATCTTCACACAAAATTTATAGAATCTTTTTGTCTTGGGTAGGGACCGAGCCTAAAATAGCTGGGTCCTGGGGATCTTTGGGGGTGTACTTTATGCCACTGCCCTTAACCTCTACAAGGATGTTAGACTCTACCGAAGTTAGCGTCGACAAAATCGTGAAGTTTTTTTTAGAACTTTGAAACCCCAAAGAGGAAACTACATAAGCAACGAACATTGACTGTAATGCATCTCCTTAATCTTTTCTTCAATTGTGTAGATATCGTACAACTCATTAGTCATCGAAGACAATGAGCCACTTTGGTACCATTATTTGGATTTTCGGGACCATCATTAAAGACACACGCCCTTTTCCGATCCATTAATTCCTCCACAATACATTCTCCATAAGATTAACGATGACGTTTAGTCCATTTCAGTCTCATACACTTTACATTAAAGACAATTTTCATGGTGTCAAAATGTGACTTCAATGCCCTTTTGCAATATATCGGAAGTTGTTTCGACTGTTAATTTTAGTAATAAAAACAAAAAGTTTCGAATTAGTTCGCTGAAAAGTTCTAGTTCGTTTGGGACGTGTTGAAATTAGTTTAAATCTGGTTTATTTGCTGTTACTTTTTAGTGTCAACTTAAGTTAATACGGGTCGCAAAAGCAAATGTTAAATTAAAGTTGAAGTGCAGATTACCTAAACACATTCGTGACAGGGAATTAAACTAGCTTAATAATAAAGATAGATGTTCCAATTTTGCTACCACTCAAAGACATCCCCAGAGGTGGCTAAAAAGTTTAGATGCGAAATTTAAACAAGGAAATATTTTAAACTACAACAAAATTTATTTTAAATTGTAAAAATTTACTTAAAAATGTGTAAGGAGATTTTCTGTAATATTTCATGCGTTCTCCCTCTACACACTTTTAGGGGTTGAATTAAAAAAAAAATTAAGGTTCGCTTTTTGGAGTTGACTGATTTTACAATGGCCCTATACTACATTTCAGAATTACAGACGTTTAAAAGAAAAGGCAATTTAACTTCCGGTTAACCCGAGAAAACGTTTTCTTTTATGTCACTTTGACAATTGCACGAATCCACATTTTAAAGTGACATTGTCTTGAGGCAGCCACAACTGAAAATATAAATTGTCGGACGTGGCCAGGAGACGACTAAATTAAATGTCACTGTCTGTTCTACTTGATGATGCAATTAAAGAAACATTCAAATTCCAGGAATTTCATTTCCAGGATACGATTATTTGCATTTAACTAATATTTATAATCAAATGATTCCTACAAGTTATTTGATTATTTTTAGTCGAGGACGAAACATGTTTTTGGTAAGTATTGTGATTTCGAGCTTATTAGTTCTCATCAGTGCGTCATAGGCAGTTAGAGACGAAACAAGAAGCTCCTGTATCCACCGGCAGATGAATACATTACCGCAGATGGAGATGGAGCGCCACCTGTGGTAGTCTTGACAAATTTTAGTTATTGTAATGTTCAACAAAATAACAGACGAGGGCCGCGATTTCGAACTTCTTAGTTCTCATCAGCGTGTCATATAAGTTCTGTTTTGGTCGCAGTGGTATACAGGGTGGTCATTCTTTCAGTGCATATCATTGAAGTTTCCAAAACAGTAACAAATAAGTATTTGAAAATGTAATTTCACTGAAATTTGTCTTTTCTTTTGGTTTTTGAAATATCTGAGAACATTTACAGCTACAGTCCTATCATAATCTCTTCTACTTTTTGAGGTTAAACATTTGGAGATTCATTTATTCGTTTTTGACATTGTCTGGGTACTTTTGAACTCCATACAAACCCCTTTACACAATAGAACGAAAAAAGAAACCAACCCACCCCTTATGTCCCAATATCCAGTCAGGCTCTTTGTTAAATTTTAAAATAATCTACACTTGGGTACTTATCTTATATAGTGTCCCATTTGTGGGAAAATTAGGAGTTCCTTTTACCCCAGAATAAGTTAGTGAACACTTTTTTTTTTACGTTTCTCGCAGCGTTTTATTGAAAAGGTCGAAAAGGAACCGTCCTGGACTTTTAAACCTTTTGTGCAAACAAGGAGAACGGGACTCGGGAGGTAATGAGCTCTTTGGCCCGATTAACTCACGATCGTTTGCGGGATTTATTTGATCGAATTTGCACACAAAGGAAACTCCAGAGAAATGGATTAGAAATTAGAAAATACCACAAAAAAAACACACCAAAGGAATCTTGACAGAATAAATAAATACAATAGGATTTAAAAAAAAAATAATCTTTTCCTTCTTAAAATCTTGTGGGTGTAACATTTGAAGTAGGTACAGCTTTCGAAATGGAAACAACTACTCGTCATCTACATTAACGTTTTATTAATGAAATGATGGCAAAGGGTTGAAACGTGCGGGGGTTGTTAATTAGATTTTGAACAAGAGAACAGATTTTGTCGCTTACGGTCGTAAACAGAAAAAAGCATTAAAAACAATTAAGCGCCACTACAGGGTGAAGGGGTTTGAAGGTCCAGCAGCTAAAGGGGCTGTTACACGGCCCGAGTGGCGATCCAATCTCACCCCCGCATCCCATTTTCCTACTCGTTCAAATTTGCACGGTTTTAATTGCTTCGAATTAAACACGATTTATCTACGCTTTCGAAACAATTAAGGACTTTGCGCGAAAAAGCGTTTCGGTAACGACGAATATAACCTTGAGTGAAGGAGGTTGTAAAGAGCGTAGAGTGCGCGCCATAAAATCGGAATTAGTTTTCTTAACGACTTTGAAAATTTACGGTTACGTAGCTGTTATTTACTCACTCCTTTTCTTTATTATGGACTTTCGTTCTTCACTCTGTCTTGACTTCTAGCAAATTTTCTACACGTATTTATTTATATAAAAATTATACATTCACTGTAAAAAAAATTTAAAACCGCAAATTGTTTTTCTTTTTAAAGACTACCTACTGGCTTAAATATAAAGTAAAATTTAAATTGGCCTCTGCGATCTTAAAACCACCCCCGTCAGAAATTTATTTTCCTTTTAGTACGTAGTTATAAGATTGATTTAGTTTCAAAGTAATTATCGAAAAGAAAAAATATTTTTTTGTGTTTTTTGGTACAGAAAATAATCAAATATTTATTTTTATATATTTATTGTTTCGTAAAATGTCAACGGACATGAAATTTTTATTAGGGATAGAACTCTAGAAATCATTGTAGGCAATTCCTTTAGGAAAGTCCCCTAAGGTAAATCCCCTGCGTATCCAGATATTTTTCCGATAAAATAATTCCCGCGGGATTTACTGTATCGACAACTGATATCTGGGAAAAAGGACGAAAGGAAAATGTCCTGGCGAACAATTTATTGTAGCTGATTTAATTATAACTTGGTGCTTTATTTACCATTAAATAACCAAGGGAAGGATTAAAGGTACCCCAACATCATTGAATAAAAAAAATGTATTTAAGGTTAAATGGAACGATTATGAAAAAATAGGAAAAAAATTCTTTCCGGTATTATGTTGTATTTTTCAGTTGTATTCTTTAGATAATAAATACAGAGTAGACTAGAAAGAAAATTGCAATTTTTTTTACTATAAGAAGCTCAAAATTTGACCTTCGAGATAATTTTGTGGTTGAAATTTAACCGAATTTTTAAATGTGAACCCTTTTTTCAATCAAGGATTCAGAAAGTGCTAATTTTACATTAAAATCCCTCCAATGGAGTTGAGATATTGAGTCTATAGTCCCTTGATGCTTTGTAGACATCAAACTTCTTAGTTAATGTAACAAAAAAAGATACGGCCGTTTGTGGCGTAAGAAAGGTACATTTCGATACTCTCAAGGGAATCAAAATTTGTAGGATACTTTCCGTTGACCTAAAACTATGAAATTTGGCAAGTAATATCTTATTATTTTTATGATGTACAGGTTTTTGAAACTGAATTTCGGGAAAAGTTAGGAAGAAACTGCGAGACTCGTTTCCTACAAGTCCGACTCACACTTGTCCGGTTTTTTTTTTTTGGAATGATCGTTTTTTTTTTTTTTTTGACGAAATGTCCTTAAATTAATTTGTCAATGTCATTAAAAAAAATTCCTTCAGTAACATTTATGTACCTACCAATTGCAACGTAAAATGTACGCTCTTTCCAAGTCGATGAGTGAAAATAGGGGTTGTCATTTCAAAATATTACCTCTAAATTAGCCTGAAGGTCAAGCTTAAACCCAAAATTAAGGTCATTATTGACTGTCTCCCTTCAAACCATATAATTTTTGTAAAGAATATTTTTAAATCGGTCGTTTAAGTGACGAGATACTTTGGAAGACCCTGTTGAAAAATACCATAGACTACATTAATTTTTTAAAATGAAAATTAAACTCTTTGTAATTTGCTACCAATTCATTTTCGTAGATATGCCTTTTTTATATTAATTTGAATGTCTGGCGCATTAACCATTTTTGTAATTTTATTATTTAAATAATTTTTTTGAACACAAACTAAATGATAATCGCATTAAACAAATATATGTATAACAACAACCCCGTATACATTATCACATTATGCTGTACAAGAATTTCAATTTTTTTCTTGCCATATAAAATTCGACATTGGCTTTGTTTTAGTTTTTGATGGAAATATGAGTTTATCAACAACAAATGACGTATATTTTTTTATTTATTTATTTAGATATATTTGGATATCTTTCAATTTCGTCATAATATTAATTTTGGAGAAATTTTCATGAAGATATTGAACATAGATAAATATATATGTTGTAATTTTCATCTCCAGAATAATGAAGTGAATATTAGGCTGTAAAAGGCACAAAAGTGCCACTGACAATGACGGTAAAACATTAAACAATTATTGGTTGACATAAATCTACTTAGACGTATAAATCACGAGAGAGAGAATGGGAAGTTGAAATTTGTTTCAATTGCCCCAATTATTACAAAAGTCCAAATTCACGGGCTATATTTTATATACGATATGAGCATGGAAATGTAACGGGTGGATTTTATCTCTTTCCTGCAGGCGATTCATACTTTTTATGTCGGGTTGTTAGATGTTAAAACCGTAGATTAATGGGGGTTTACCACCCAAAATCGTTCATTTTATTCTTTAACCTTTCATTGTGATTGACTTATAAATAATTGATACAATAATAGCAGAAACATACGCTGAAGTTCATCAATAATGACGTCAGAAGGGAAATTACAAATTAATCCATATGGGTCGATCATTAAGTATTCGTGTTTGACGAAAGGGGGCGTTTTTGGGGAAAATTGACATTACCATTGTGTACTCTGTCGTCTGTGCAAAGACACCATACTAAATTATAATATGATTCATAGGTTAGTTTTTATTTGACAGCCCATTCTTTCGTGTAATAGGTGCCAAGTCGGACGAGTACGGTAGATGCAGCAGCAATATACAGCACAATTAGACTAGTAAGGTAGAATTGACTGCAATACAAAAACTAACCTATAAATTGGCTTAAAATTTAGTACGGTGTTGTTTAATAGATGGCAGTACACGATAAAAAAACTACTATAAATAATATGACCACAACAGTAATATTGAAAAAACTGTATATTTACGTCTGTTTTGTTTGATCTTTATATTTTATAAAATTTGAGACAACGAAAAGTTCTAGTACTTATTTAGAACCTGAACTTGTAAAGTTAAAAATTAACAATTAAAAAAAATTTAGTTTTATTTAAACTTTTACCTTGATTGACGACCACCCCTTCCAAAACTGTATAGGAAACGATATATCTGGAGAACTTACCTGAAACAAAAAGGAAATTTTTTATTTTCTAATAAACTTACTATGATAGGCGACAGTCAAATTTCAAAATAAATTTTTACAATTTGATATTCACCAAATTTTTCTTGCATTTCTTATCATCCACTGAGTTTCCATTTATTCTTCTGTATTATCATTACGAGGTTTATCATTAAAAATAATAATTAAATATTATTTATAGATAACAATAAAATATTTTTAAAAACAATTAAGGTTCGCCTGTTTAAAATATTTTCTTAACTACCTGCAAATTTTGAGTTTCATCTTCTACAAAGTTTTTTGTACTCTTTATCAACGTAATAAATTTCTTTTTATGTGGATAGAGTATAAGTAGATATAATTTTCTATCATAAGGTTATTATTCAAACCAATCAATTTTCTACAGCTTATTTCTAATCGTGAGTATGACGTTTGCAGACAAGTAGATATAACTCTCCAAGTTAGAATTTCGTAGCCCATAAGAAGGCATTCGATTATGGAATAACGAGGGAGTTAGATTAGTTTTGTTCGCAATACTGGGAGTTAACAGTTTACAATTCAATAATTTTCCTGAACAAAACGATTAATTCAACGCTTAAAACTTACGCTAGTGCCTTAACCCTTAACTGCATCCGTATTAACGCGTCAAAGTTTCAGGCAATGTTACAGTTTTCTTTGCACATTACGAGATTCGGATTGATTCAACGGATACATTTACTTATAAACTTCTGATGAGAAAATTAAATTTAATGAACAGATAATGCACATGTTTGGGTACGAAACGTGGAACAAGACAAGTTTGACTTTTTAAATTTATTGCAGCGACCATGGGCGAGTTAACACCGTAACACCTACCTAAGAACAATCGCCGATGGATTATAAATTCTTTACAGAAAACCGCATCCAAATCGATCGAATCGTTTTGGAGATAGGTATACTTCATTTACTTTCTGTAGAGGTATGACCCCTCCAATGTACTAGATGCGCAACGATAAAAGTCTAGGAAGGGACACGGAGCTCATTATTCGTTCCGATCTTGTCTGTTTAACATAGTTGTGAATACAGTACCTGCCAAAAGTTTAGTTTCACCATGAATAATACAGAGAGTCGAAAACAAACGTTAAATATCCAGTGCAAAGATTCAAAGTTATTATATTACTGTAACAATTATAAATAAACTTATTTCCCATTAAAACCCAATAAATGCAAATAATAAATGAACGTGTGAGGTTCTGGTGATGCAGATATGCAACATTCCTTAATTTTTGCACAATACCGATGGTAATAGTAATACATTCATGCAATGCAATGTTGGCAAATAAAGTGGTCAAAATTTCCGCACAGTACTTTACATATTATACGCTTGTTGCCGATAGCGACTGTCGCTCCAAGTTGTCTCCTTCCTTTTCTGGCCTAGTGCCGTTCTTTTTTACTTTGCGCCGGTCATAGTAAAGGTCACATTTCTACAGAAAGTAAACGAAGTATAAGCTTGTATAAACACAAACGCATACAATCGTCGCCTGCGAGAATTTAAGGCCCAGTAGCTTCTACATGACGTAATTCACTGGGGCGGATGTACTGAACTGTTTTCCAGGGGAATTTATGGTACAAAATTTTTTTGATGGCGGATACGTGTAGAAGTCGATGAGAAGTGCATTTGTGCAAAGTTTTGATACTGACAAATAATTGTTACTATTATTTGTTTGAAGTTAAATTTTTGTAAAATGTGTTTTATAACCTTTCGACGCTAACGTATCGAAAACTGCGATAGATACAAAAAAATGTGCTTATATTTTTTGTAAGGAATTGCATTTTCTACAAGAAATTCTAAACAGTACACCTCCATCTTTTACAGGTAAAAGAAATATACTGCTTCAAAGCCGGATATGGAGCTCTGCAATTTCTTTTTATTTTAATTAATCAAATTAGTTAACTTATTTAATTATCTTATTCATGACAACATTTTGCCCTTTAAATGGTCAAATCTCGGACGTAGAGTCACTTGCAAATTATTAGTTCGACGAGCGTCAACAACAGATATTTTTATTTATAAGGAACCGATTTCGATGGTTTGTCAACAATTCGCTTGCTTTTCGGTCTTGAGTTTTAACATCAATAAGACGCTTTTCCTATTCTATTCTTCGTTCGTTGAAGTTTATTTAAAGAAGAGCAGTTGAAAGTGTCAAGTAGCGAAAATAAAGACGAGATATTACCATTCCAAAGGCTGTTTCGAATGTGGATATAGAATTGCGAAAGTATTAAGCTAATGCTGCAAGTTACGCTGTATACGGTTGCAGTTTATTCTTTGGAAAAGAGTTTTCCATTCAAATGTCACCACATATTTCCGTTGCTGGAAGCGTCTTAGTGTGAAACTCTTTGATTTAATCTGAAAAGTTAAGTGGAATTTATATAAACGGATTCAATTGTAATCATCCCCTTCTTGACCCAAAAGTATAAAAACTTTTAAAAAAGTCTTTTTGGAAATTGCAATAGTTTTTCTAGTGTCAAGATAATTTAATTTCAGTAATTGGTACTACTAATTAGGGATTTCGATCCTGGTCCTTATTTCGAATCGCGAAATTTCAGGATAATACTTAATCAATCCCGGGATCATTTCGGTTTTGAAGGTTACAAATAATAACGACCCTTGAGGTCAACAAGAATATCTTCTCAGTATACTAAAGAGTAATTTTAATGAAAATCAAAATTTTCAACACAATATATAACATGTTTTTGGTAGTATTGGATAAAATATCTGATTTTTTTAGCATAGAGTTAAATCAGAATCAATTCGATAATATATATATTTTTTTTCTTCAAAATAATAAATCCCAAAATTCTCGGGATCATGAAAATTTAATCCCGAATATTTCGGACCTGAAAAACGGGATCATCAATGTTATTTAATCGTCTCCAGATTTTTTTGACCACCCTGTATACACATTTAAATAACAGAATGAGTTTGGAGTATCACGAACAAATTTTTGTTTTAAAATAACGATTTTCATAAATTTTCAGTCCGCAGATATTATTTCCGAGCCTGTTGTTTGATTTATCATTGCGAGATATTAGCACAATGTATTCTCGTTTTCTTTATTGTGCCATTATGCTTTCGGTTGAAGGGAAAACCTCGTATTTAACTCGCGCCTTAATAATACGTTTTTCCTTTCGATATTTTTCTTAGTAGAGCTGCCACAACCCCTCTTGATTCATAAATATCTTTTCGTTGATTTGTGGCGATTCTTATCACAACCGAGGGAGGTTTTGTGTTCTATACATAGATAAGCAACACGACGTTATTTTATATCTTGCATGAATATACATATATTTATTCATATACATATAAGTTTAACATTATAAAATAGTTTTGTTCGAGCAATATACAACGATGTTTTAATTAAATCATCGAATGAATATTCTGGGAGGAGAATCTTGGTACAGCCATTGAGGCTGTAGCGCTTCCGGCTAGTCTGAAAGGTTGAATTAACAGCTGGAAGCTTTTATGAATGCATGAGCTTGTAAACAGAATTAAGCTTTTGGTTTATGGTACGCCATCGCTGCTTAATTCAGAACCTGACGCATTTCACATATTTATGTAACTTTGCTCATAGATAGATGGAAAACTAAGTAATTATTAGGTTTACACATGTACAGGTATGTAAATAATATGCTAGAAGTTAGGATGGATCCTGATATTTACGGTTAGAAAGCTTGAAGCTAATATTCGAAGGTAATCCTAATATACAGGGTGTATCAAAAGTTATGAAATGGGTCTGGCCATTCTGATGGAGACTTTGAAATTGATCTCGTTAATGATCTTTTAGGTCATGATTCAATGTGGAAAGATGAATTATGGAAAATCAATATCGAAGAGTTTGGATTCTCAGGCAAATCACCCTACTTAATTTCAAAACAGGTCAGGTAAAATTTAAATCATTTGTGAAAATAATAGCAGCCCATTACCATCGTTATTGAAGGCCAGAGTGCTAACGTGCAACGTCATATAAGGAGGTCCTCTCATAGGGAACTGTTTTAATTTTATAGCCAAGGTATTAATCGTGCAAAAATTTTTTTGATCGCGGATTCTTGTAGAGGAACATCAGAAGACTATTTGTGCAAATTTTTAGCATTAGCAAATAATTGTTACTATTTTTCATTTAACGTTAAATTTTGCAGAACGTGTAGTTTGACCTTTCGACACTTACGTAGCCCAAATCGTAATAGATACGAAAAAAAGTATATAGACCTTTTTTGTACATAATTAAATTTTCTACAAAAAAGTTCGGGACAGCACCTATCTACCTTTTACAAGTAAAAATATACAGTGTTTCAAAGACGCGCTTCAGCGTGTAATGTATCGCCTAAGTGCTCTTGTAGTGCTGTTTCTTTTACCTGTAAAAGATAGATAGGTGCTGTCAGGATTTTTTTATATAAAATTCAATTATCTACAAAAAAGTTTTTTATACTTTTTTCGTATCTGTCACGGTTTGAGCTACGTAAGCGTTGAAACATCGAAATACACGTTATACAAAACTTAACACTAAATAAAAATTAGCAACAATTATTTGCCAGCTTAAAAGTTTCAACAAATGCTCCTCTGATCTTCCTCTACAACAATCTGTGATCAAAAAAATTTTTGGACGATAAAATCTCTTGACTAAGATTAAAACAAATCAGCACTCTGGCCTTATTTAACGAAGGTAACGCTCTTACACACCGGAAGAGTCACACACACAAATATCTATAGGCAATTTTGTTCAGCTCATATCTATGAGCACGTTCTCTAAAGGTTATACGTATTTTTGTGTGTAACATTCTGAATGTTGCATACTGTGTTCAGTGATCAATGCATTTCTGCATGAATAATTCAGAACATACCTTGGCTTTTCTATTCAAACAGTATGTTACTGTCAATTGCAACAGGGTATATGAGCAAAAATAGAAAGACATGGTAGATATTAGTCATAAACAGAAACTGCATGGCTGTTGTGCTTTACCATCAGCTTTATATTGGATGCTTTAGTAATATGTATATGTATGACCATCAAGAACGAAAATCAAAGGAAATTATCAAGCAAACAAAATGGGCAGTGATGCAGAAGAGGAATTTAATATATTTATCGAATTGTATTTAAAGGGTTGATGGTGATTTTTAAAATACGTACTTAAAAATATGCAATAAATATTTAAAAATATCAGTAAACAAAATGTACTGTTTAATTTATGTAACTTGGCATTGAATAATAAAATTTTCAACCAAATAGGCCAAAGGACCTTTGAGTTATTAATAAGAAAACATTTTCAATCTAATATTTTGCTAACTGAACGATAAAATAAAACCACTTGGTGTAAGTTTCACAGGTTAGGTTAGGTTAGGTTACCTAAGTGTTTTATTTTATCGTTCAGTTATTAAAAATGTTTCACAACCAATGCACAAAAGACTATTGAATTTAATATTTTGCTCATATTGTTAAATTAAATATATAATTTTATAATGGTATGTGTTATATTTTCTTCGAAAGGAAGTTGAAACCGGAGGCCCAATTTTTAAATAGGAAACGTTGTTACTTTTATTTGGTAGTGAAAGTTAATTATTTGTATGTGCAAAGAATGATTAAGTTTCTCATTATTTCGTTGCTTATATCACTTTACTAACAGTTTAAAGCCTTAAATTACCAGTGCCATATACAATAAAATTTAATTTTAATTTGATTTCACTTATTCGTTAATTGGTTTTAGGGTTTCACATGCCCAAATGGAAAAATGGAACCCATACTTTAGTATCAATTTCCGCTATAACAGGAAGGAGTGTGTCATAAGTACAGCACGATTTTTTTTTCAAAATTTTCCTACCAATAGTCTCTCATAAACACTGTATATTTTATTAAGGATCCTTGTGTCTGTTCATTTCAATGTTGGAAATTATTTTCATTTCCTGTAATCCTGTCAATAATAGTAGGAGTCAATTTCGTTAAGTGTTTCGCCATTATCAATTCTTATTGATATAATTCGTTCGTTGATGACATTTTCTGCTAATCCAGTGGTCGACTACGCGAAAGGAATTTAATTGAGCAAGATTCGTACAAAAAGAGGTCTGTTTTCCATGACGGACACGTCGTCCTTTCGGTGTTGCGTGTTCGTATTAACCAACAAACAAACCAGTAAATTTCGTTGCCACTGCTACTGCCGATGATCCTGTTAATAAAGGCATCGGTTGCCGTTACGTGTCACGATTTTCAATTGCTAACGATTGAGTTACTTCATTTTCGATCTACGTAATCCTTTTATCGACAGATAAATTTCATGGGAAACAAAATTACATTAAAATTACCAATGACGTTCGATAATATCGCTTATCAATCAATCAGAGGTTTCATGGTAAAGTTACTCAAAAGGAACACGATTAAAGAGACAGTTGTAAATAGTTAATTGATATTTTAACCCTACACCCCCCCAGCATATTTTGCCGAATAAAAAAATGAAACCACCCCTTCATACTGTCTTTCAACTTTTAAGACTAAGATTCGTAACATCTAAATCAAGTTTTGTAAAAATTGTGAGATTTGAGCAGGAGATAGAGGGTGGACGTGGTGTTGGGCGGAGGGGTGGTATTGGGAGTGGGGCGCTGGTGGGAGTAGGGCTTGGAATTGGGGGTGAGGTGTATGTTGGAGGTGGGATAAACGTTAAGAATAATAATAACATTTACCTACATCGCCCTTAACCTTTACCACCGCCTTACACCACCAACAACACCTCAGGCGTTTACAATAGGGTAAAAGTTTGCTGTGTCTCCGGGGGTGGAAGGGTGGCTTTGAGGTCTCGAGTTTGTATTGGGGGTGGAGAAAATGTCAAAAGTGTGAATAACATTGACCCCATCCTTAATATCAACGCCAACCCCAGCCCACCTCCTACTTCCTCTACTTCCACCCCTTATATTACCTCCATTCCTTAGACCATCTCCATCCTCTGCCAAAGCCCTCAATTTTCAGAAAGAATGATTGCATTTTACAAATTGTAATCTTAAAAATGGAAAAACTGTGTGAAGGGATGGTTTTCCCGCCCAACTATTAACTTATTAATAACTAATTCATTCATTCATATTCTACATTTCCTTAGATAGAGGGCATAAAACAGAATAGAGTTGTTAGGTTTCTAAAACAGTGGCTATTATGGCTAAAGAACTATTGTTTGTTGGTTTGAGCAATAACAATAGCAACAAACGTTTTTGGTGAGGTAAAAGGCTAAAACTAAATTTGGTTAGAGAAAGAAAGCGATAAATACGTCAATACGTGTAATCAATGGATGAGTCGCTGTGCGCTTCGAGGAATCGAGTAGGTACTTTCCCCATTGACGCTCATTTGTATGTAATGAAGGTATATGTACGTTCGTATGTAGTCAAAGCCTCGGTTCCGCGATCTACTTTAAACTTTTTGGAAACTTTACTCGTCGTCTCTTCCTCTTGTTCTTCTTTCTGCCCCTTCATTCGTAATCGCGTCTTCGTCCCAAAACGACGGAATGGAAGTTTCCCTCATAAATAGTGAACTTTTCCTTGTCTTCCTCGCCGTCTCGCCGACATATTCGGTCGTACGCTTCCAACAGGTTTTGCTCTGTTTTTCGGCGAGAGCTGATGGCGCGCTCCTAATGAAATTAAATATTCATTTGGCTTTCGAGCGCTATAAGTGGCATTAAACGCATGCGTTCCCGTGGGACGACAGTTCTCGTTCTGGAGAAATTCGCCCGTCATTGCATACATGCATATTATGTATATAAAATACGCAGTGGTGGATCATTTTCTAACTTTTCAACTTGTAAATTGTTTGTTTCTATCTAATTTTCTTCTAATATTAATTTGCAAACACTGCTAGATGTATAGGTACCTATGTGCCTTATTTAACGAAAATTTTGGATTCGAAAGAAGATTGAAAATAACATCAATAATAAAGAAAATCACCGAATTTTTAGTTCAAAAAATTAAAAGTAAAATGTCGGTTTTCCTTCGCAACACGTTATGTTTTACTATTTATTAGTAATTTTTCAATTTCAATCGTTTTTAAGAGTTAAATGTCTTGGACAAAAAATTGTGGGATATCATTTATTATTGTCAAACATGTCGATCCTTATTTTATTTTCTTTTTTATGCTTTTATACCCCAATTAAAGTTTTATTCATGTGTACAATGTTCACTTTAATAATCACAGTTTTTTCTGGATTTCAATCTTATCAAATGTAATGAAAGTCGGATCTACCAGACTGGAAGAGCTTTATATGAAATTACCAGTACGAAAAAGAATGTGTTAACGGGAAAAAATTGTTTCTATAAACAAACACAAACTTATTTATCTGTCAATCACCCTGGGGTAAACTTCTGTATAACATCGGAAACCCCATTAAATCCATTGAGTGGTTTCGAAAACAGACGCCTTCCGGCAATATTAATTTATGATCACTGATTGATAAATTAATTAGCTTTATGTAGCAAAGTAGTTCCCATTTTTGGGGGAAGGATTCGCCACTACATTTATCATTTGAAACTTAAACAATAAAACCAAAAAAGTATAATATCAGACTAAATATTCCACAGTAAGCAATAATTTTGCTCTGCTATAAGTAAGTTTCTACCTTCCGCCCTGCATGTCTCGTTGTCTCTCGGCTTGTCCGTCTCGTTCCCTACACCCTGTCCGCCTTGCTCCTTCCAGCCTTGTCTGTTTGTCCCATTCCGGCCTAACCGCTCTACTCCCACCCTGTCTAACTGGACCCGTTACGTCTTATTAGTTTCGCTTCCTCCAGCTCTGTCCGTGTTACTTTCTCATCCGTCCTACCCGTCTTGCGCTCCCTCCACCCTGTCCATCTTGCTCCCTCCAGCCTTGTCTGTTTGGCCCATTCCGGCCTAACCGCTCCACTCCCACCCTGTCTAACTGGACCCGTTACGTCTTGTTAGTCTCGCTTCCTCCAGCCCTGTCCGTGTTACTTTCTCATCCGTCCTACCCGTCTTGCGCTCCCTCCACCCTGTCCATCTTGCTCCCTCCAGCCTCGTCTGTTTGGCCCATTCCGGCCTAACCGCTCCACTCCCACCCTGTCTAACTGGACCCGTTACGTCTTGTTAGTCTCGCTTCCTCCAGCCCTGTTCGTATTGCTTTCTCACTATCCCTGACCGTCTTGCGTTCCTTCCACCCTGTCCGCCTTGCTCCTTCCAGCCTTGTCTGTTTGTCCCGTTCCGGACTAACTGCTCCACTCCCACCCTGTCTACCTGAATCCATTACGTCTCGCTTCCTCCAGCCCTGTCCGTGTTACTTTCTCATCCGTCCTACCCATCTTGCGCTCCCTCCACCCTGTCCACCTTGCTCCCTACAGCTTTGTCTGTTTGGACAATTCCGGCCTAACCGCCCCACTCCCACCCTGTCTAACTCGATCCATTACGTCTTGTCAGTTCATCCGTCCTGTCCGTCTTCCATTCCCTCCACTTTGTCCGCCTTGCTTGTTCAAGTCTTATCTGTATAAGTACATTTCTCCCTTCCGCCCTGCTTGCCTCGTTCTCTCTTGCCTCGTCCGTCTCGTTCTATACCACACTGTCCGCCTTGCTCCCTCCAGCCTTGTCATTCCGCCCTAACAGCCCCAACCCCATTCTAAGACAAATACCCCTAAAGTTACTTAAAATAAGCGAACTATCGTGTAAGTTATAAAAAATATATTTAAACAGGGAGACTTGGGGGACATTTCTTTGTAAATCTAGCCAGTTTTTGGAATAACAACCCTTATGACGATGGATGTCTTTATTTTTGGCACCCTCTTGGTCTCATTCTAGAAACAATGCAACACTTCTTTATTTTGTATAATCGCTAGTAGATGAGGAATTCTTACGACCTTTGGTCCATATTTAGCCCCATTAATAGAGTGGAGAACGAGTCGCCACTGTGGATGTACCTATGTTTGTACAATGCATAGTACAAGTAGTACACACGATCTTGTTAGACACTGAGCTCGTTCCACAATAAAGAAAATTGATTCGATGATTTGTCTTCCGTTTCTTCCGGGCTGCTGCGCTTAACGAAGGCAACCCGTTTTGCCTGCTCTAGTAAATTATTTCCATACTTTTCGAATAAACAACCCCCTGACGTACGGCTCGTAAAGCAGAAGCACATTTTGCTTCGCCTGACTTAGTAGTTTTCCGGAGAAGAAGTATTGCACTTCTCTAAAAATTGTCTGATGTAAAACGATTTATTTTATCCTTCTTCACTCTATATAACGAAACGCCACTGATTGTGAGACAAAGAGCATTTACATACATACAAACTTGTTAATAGTCATGATACTAAGGGTCAAAACTTTCAGGGTCCTTTGACCCTAAAAAATTTTTGTAATTAAAGAAGTCTAATTTCGTAAGAGAAAATTGACTAAAATTGATACATGAAAGTATTATATTTACAAATGATCCCCAATTTTATTGACGTGTTATTTTAAATCAACTGCAGCAAATAAAGTGACTACTTTAATTACCTTTAAATCTAAATAAAGGTACATTCAAAATTTACCAACAAAAGGTAATCTTTCAAAAGTCCTTTGATGTTGCTAACATTGTCAACAAATCGGCTATTTATTTATTACATTAACTAATTTGTTAATTCATTTGTAAAACAGATAACTAAATAATCCAATTATTATTTAACGCAGCTCAGAGTGCTTATCTCTTTTGTCAGTGTTTATAATGAGCTTCGTTTTCCAAATTAATTATTTATTGGGTAATTTTCCGATTTATTGCGCTTAATTGACTTTAAAGCTTGACGTTTTCCTTCAATATTTCAGCGAATTTATAAAATAACATTTGGGATAGGAAACTGCAGTATTATTTCTAATTATTTTGGGGGTTGTTAAAAAAATTAAGAAAGCGCAATAAAAATCCTTATTTTTTTTTTTAAAGGTAACAATAGAATTGTTTTTTCAGATTTATCCCGTACACGTGACATAAAGTTTCTCAAAGTTTTGTGTGGATCCTGGACACCTCTTTAGCATGTACATTAGCAGGTCTTCGTGTGAAAACTTTGTTGGTTTATTTAACGCCTTTACGGATTTTCGATGTTAGTCCTGTGACTTTACGAAAGGATAACGTGTGTTGAAACCAGACCAAAAGTGACGAAAAAGGTCCTGAGTGTTACGTTAGACCGTAGTTAACGTGTTTCGGCACGTACAGCAGTCGCCAGACTGCATACGCGATGAGTTACCGTGGACGAATTAACATACAGAAGACGTCTAGGTAAAATGTAGCAGTGGGCCATGGAGACGTTATGAAACAATTGGAGCAGGTATAAATGACTGTCGGTTGGCACCATTGTTATCAGTCGTTTTTTTGTTCTTGTAACGGAAGCAAAACAAGTCACAGTCGTTAGAATGGCGTCCAAGGTATGTAGATTTTGCAACCCCGTAACAGTTGAAGGTGCGGTTGTTTTTTGTTAGTGGACAGTGTCATATTATGGCTGTTAGTCATTCATTCGGTTAGTCCAGAGAGAGGAATGCGTTTTTCGTACTACGGCGAGAATTAGTGAAAGCTCTTTGCAAGTGCTCGTTGTTGGAATTTTAAATTTCCTTCCGACGCCCGGAAACGTCGAGAATGCAAAAGAGGGAGAGTTCGACGCCGTTCGAATTTCCGTGGATTTATTTTCCGACATATAAAAGGATTTTCGTGGATCTTTTTATGTAAAAGTTTTTGAAAACCCGCTTTCGGACCGCATAATCGGCAAATCCGAGACGACGACGCTTCTCAAACTCGAGAGAGATCATAAAATATTTGCCGTACCGTTTTTATCTGACCATTTGAATCGCTTTTAAATTAACCCTCAACGATATAAATTTTTTATTCGACCATAAATCAATTTCGTCAACTTTTTCCTTACAGTACAGTACCTCATAATATTTTTTATTTAAGGTGATAGCAATGTTGGCAGCTTTGGCAGCATCAATACACGCAAGTGTGGTCCCGGCTCCGTTAGCAGTAGCCCCAGCTCCATTAGCAGTATCAGAAGTCGACCCGTACCCCCAATATTCGTTCGCTTACGACGTCAAAGACGTTTTATCCGGTGATTTCAAAAGCCAAGTGGAGACCAGAAACGGAGGAGTCGTTCAAGGGCAATACTCCTTAGTGGAACCCGATGGTACCCGACGTCAAGTGGACTACGTAGCCGATCCAATCAACGGATTCAATGCTGTCGTAAGCAAATTGCCATTGGCTAGAGCTGTACCCGCTGCACCCGTGTTAGCCCCAGCACCCGTAGTTGCTGCAGCTAGAGTTGCCCCAGCGCCAGTAGTAGCCCCAGCGGCACCATTCGCGGTTGCACGATCCGCGCCAGTGGTTGCGCCGGCAAGACTGGCAGCGCCTTTTGGTTACTCCTATTTCTAAACGAATTGTTGACGCTTCCTGAAGGATTATTAAAAAAAAAATACTACCTATGACTGTGTATTTGTATATATTTATGTATGAATGTATGCTAATTTGAAATTATATTTTATTATTAAATTACTTTTTATTGCATTATGAACTTTACATAAATCATAAAGAAATAGAAGCCCATTGCTTTGCTGCAATATTTATAACATATTTAGCTATTAGATCACACAAGTAATTGATAACTAGTTGTTTATAATTATCGTATATTCATTAATTAAGTAGATACACAAAAATAAATTACGAATAGTTACGGTTATCCATTAAAATCTACTGGTGGTTCCCATCGTTGATTTATGTTGATTCGTTAATTATTTTTTCATCAAAATTGTATGCAAATCCTCTGGTGTAATAAGTCACCTCCCTATTCGATCTCAAATCGATCGATTTTTTTAATTTGCAATTGCAATTATATGATTTACAAGCAATCCTAAACTGATGGAAAGTTGGTTGCACAAAAACTCGGTGAGTTTGTTTCTCTAAACCGTCAGAACCGAAATGCTAATCAAAAGGAAATTAATATGGAAATTGAAAAGTTTATTTCATTTTCGCTAACGGATCGACGTCAAACATGAAGACGAAAATGATGTATTTTTAAACGACTTCAAAAAATGGGGTTCACAATTCGTTTATATATAGGGTTTTTCATGTAACCTGCGCGATCTATATAGATAATTGCTATTGACTACCAAAAGTCTACCAGTATTATAAGTTCAAAAAACTTTAACGAAAGAGTTACGTACGTGAAAAACCCTGTATATTTTGTTCTTTTTTATATACAGGGTGGTCCCTAAGTACATTCCGATCTATACGAGAGAAATTGTCTGGGTAAAAAAAACGAATAAATAGCTAACGTCAACATACGTGCTCTGGTTTTAAAATACAGGGTGTTGCAGTAACAAAAAAAAATTTACGTGTGGCACACGGGGACTGCCGCAGTAAAGCTATTGCATAGTTTATCAACTTATGCAATTATAATATTTATGCAATATTTTTTTTCTTTGATATTAATATAACAATAAACCTATATACTTTATCAAAAACAGCTGCTTACGTATTCGTCCGATTTCGGAGCAGCTCGTCTCGATCCGTGCGAGCTTCGTACAGTCTACACGCATACGTCTAGTCGCACGCACACCCCGCACCGCTCTGCCGGTCGGAGTGGGGGGTGTTAGGTTTTTTCGTTACGAAAATTCTTGATTCGGTAGCCGCGCTCAAAGCCCGCGATAAAAGCTATGCAATCGCTTAAAAAAATCGTGATTTAATATTTTGTAATTTTCTGTAAAGCAGATTATTGACAATAAAATTAATTTTTAAAAATCAAAGAGTTAAGAATTTTTTGTAATTAGGTACAATTTTTTAATAAATCAGAGACGTATTGTCAGTTCAAATAGCTTTTCCGCTCAATTAATTATTTTCCAATCGAACTGAAAACTCGAATGTTTAGCAGAAGTTGGTTGATATTTTTTGGTCTATAATCCGATCGATTTTTCTAATCCGCAATTGCAATTAACCGGCTCGCAGCAGCGATCAGTCACCGGCTGCGCCGCATTCGCGCAAACCGAAACTGAATTTAATTTTTGCCAAGATTAAATCATTCTAACTGAAGCCCACGAATCAGGAGGAAATTAAAATGGAAATTGAAGCGTTTATTTTATTTTCGATCGTACGGTTACAGTCAGCGTCAACGTCTAGTTTACATGTTTCACGCGTTATATGTATATTAAGGCCGTTTTTCACAGGAAAGGCAATTTTAAATAAACGCAAATGACATTCAAAATATTTTACTTGAAATTTAGAATTCCGTCTTGTTTCGTAGACGAGATGACGGTGAATAACTTAGCGTCTGTGCAAATTTACGTTTACCTGTCGAGAAACAATTTGTTGCTGGAATAAAATTAGCAAATATTTTGTTTTATCTCAGTTCAGTACAAATGATTCTATTATAAATGTAGCTAAGTGAAATTACCATCAGCAAAGTTTAGATACAATATTTAGAAAGTAGCATCAGCATTTGACAATTACTTTTAATTAGCTCAAAACAATTAAAAAAAAACATATGTAAACTACTTTACAAGAATTTTTATAATGTCTTTCAAATGAAGTCGTTTTCTGGCGAATGTAAACTAGCATTCAAAATTTTAATTATTTAATTGTGAATATACAGAATCCGTAGTCGAAAAATTTTTTGCACGCTAGAATCTCTCAACTACCAGACTGAAAGGATTCTGTACATCTCGACCACTATGAATGACGTCACGTATAAGCTATTAGGCCTCCTTATTTCCGTTACTACCTGGACAGCTTACGCGTTACGTTACGGTTTCTGGTGGACAGACGGAAGCCTTTTAGTCTTATAGCCAAAGGTTTTATCGAGTAAAGTTTTTTTGAACTCAGATTCTCATAGAGGTCAATAAGAAGATTGTTTCTGTTATCTATTTAGTGCTAAAGTTTTCCAAAATTTGTAGAAACAAAAAAATATACACACATTTTTTGTAGAGAGTTCCATACTGCACCCTAATACTTCTACAAGTAAAAAAGTACAGCACTTCAAACACGGCTCAACGCCGCAATAGAGAAAACTGTCGAAAAATGCATTTTGCAAAACTTTAACATTAAATAAACAGTTATTTACCAGTACTCAAAATTTTCTCATCAACTTCTACAAGAATCCTCGTTCAAAAAAATTTTTCTACGAAGAAATCCTTTGGTTATTAAACTAAGAGACTTTCATTCATCGACTACTATGAATGACGTCACGTGTAAGTTGTTAGGCCTTCATATTTCCCGGCGGCAATGTTATCGTTTGAAAGAGCTGTAGAGAACAATTTGATATTTTAATTTTTGCTGGTCCAGAATAAAACATCACGTTGCTAAAGATTTTAAAATTCTCATGGTCTCTTTTGAAGAGCTAGTAAGAAAAGCACAAATTATTGTTAGATCTCATCAGCGCGCCTCGGGCAGTTCCGACAATTTACTGACTATGCTGTATCCATAGGTAGATTGATATCCTACAGCAGACAGCGAAGGAGCGCCATCTGTACTAAATCGATTACAACAAAAGGCGCCCTCTTGCTGTATGTGGTGGTGTGTAGTTGAAACAAAGTTCAATTCTTTTTAACGGTTTTATGAGGGTTCATTTTCCTTTGTCACGTTATAAAAGAAAGCCAAAATAGTTGTACAACTTGAATTTTTTGCGTAGACCGAATTTATCTCGTCGTAGGTATGGTAAATAGAATCGTGCATGTACGTTGTACGTGTATAATGAATGCAAAATGTACAAAAGCTGATGTACACGGTCCACCATGCAGCTTGTAATGCTTAATTTACTGAAATTCAGAATAGGTTGCTGTGTAATCAGTACAACAAAGAGATTTATGGAATATACTGTAGATAAACAGGTAAATCCTAATTATTCACCGAAAGATATGCTGGTTTAATCTTTTTAAATACCTACGTAAATTGTGGGTTTATTAAATTTTTATTTACAAGACAGGAACACAATTTATATACACTTATTTAATAATAACTAGTTAAAGATATTATTAATTAATACGAAACTTAGCTTACTATTTATTTACAACACTCACTTATATGCGCGTCTCTTTTTATTTGTCTCTTCACTTCTAACACTGTCGATTTATTTCGGATGTTACCACTGTCACGGTCAATTTATTACTAACTAACTCGGCGAACGTCACTGTCACTTTTATAGCATCATAGAACAGTCAGGAAAAAGTCTGGAATATTCGAAAGATTGTTTACATTTTCGGCGAACCGCTTAATTACTTTCTTAGAAGGCAGGTACGAGACACATGCCTACAAACACACGTATACACTGCCGAAAACCGCCCGCGGCTAGTTGAGCCGCCGGCCTGCAACACATGCAAGTGTACCCGATCGCACACAAGCATACTCGTGTTCGCTACAATACGAACGTATAGTAAAAACAAGGGAATCACCTATGGTTTTTGAGTTATTTACGAAAAACTAAATGGTTTTACTTTACTATTTTCTTATACTAATTTGTTTATAACTTTTGTTATTTTTTATGTGCTCATATAATATTTTAATACATTATTGTAGGCGTTATTCCAAAACCAATGAACCATCGCATGTATTTTTAGGAGCTTAACCAAAGCCACGTAAGCAGTAGTAGGTAATACGCGTCCTACGTCCGCTATTTCCGAGCGAACGCAAGCACGTTACTGGCGAATACTATTGCCTACCCGCCGGTTGCATTCGAGGTGGAAAATACCCAGCGCCTGGCGGACTCGTTCATCGTAACTCTGCGACCGTATAATATTTGGATGGTATTAACGCTAGGGATGCGATGGTATTAATGCTAAATTAAAAAATTGTTGGGCACACCGGCACCATACGATTCTTCAATAAAGGCTCAAAATTCCATAACGGATCGTTCACCTATGCCATTATAATCCACCTCTAACCGAAAGAGAGCATAAGGTGCATTATTTGCATAAATAAACAAACCACCCCACTGCACACACGTACGTATATAGGGAGAGTAATAAGCAGCGCATCACAATAACACCCTTTGGCCTCAATATTTCCAAAGCTTCATTCGATATACTTATCGACATTCGACACATATCCGATCACATTTGCATTTCCATTCCCGTGAAAAATATCAACTGAGGTGTCGAATCTACATATATTCTGTTATCTATCCGGAAAACTCTGTCATGTGACATTTCATTCCTATCAAATACAGTAAAAGTTCGTGCAGATTATCGAAACAAACCTTGTTACAGATTCTCAAGTGAGATGTGACTATGAGGAAACCACCGGAAGCCAACAATCCTCCATAGAAATAAACTAACCTAACCTAACTTTGACGTAGAAGTAGAAGAAACAGCGCGTGGATCTTGGAACCATTGTAAGAAAAGAACTATCATACATAGAACAATATGACATAGATGTACTTACATATTGGATTAGAATACCGAAAAATTTTCCTTGAACTTTTTAAAGCAATTAAACTAATACTAACCTAAACCTAACCTAACATAACCTCCATCATTCAATAAGTTAATGCTGTGATTGTAAATGAAATTTTTTGATTACGTGTGAGAAGAACCGATAGTCAAGTTTGTGACGACATTCCTAGGAAGAAGCAGCAAATCCTATCAAGTTTTGCGGAAGCTAACAAACTTCCTTTACCTGCTTATCTTTAAACGTTAAACTACTTGGCGAACTCGTCTTCGCAAAAGGGAAGTTCATGAACCGGACGTCTTTTAAGGTTTTCACGTAAGGAAACCAAGTTGGGAAAACGTATAAGCAGTTCGCTAACAAAGAAAATTCTCTTGAGGTCGACGTGTACAAAGCGTGACGAGTTGACAAGTTGATGGGTTTTACGTTCTACCCTTGCAATATCCAAAGTACCATAAATACAATTACGTACTAGTGGTGTAAAAAAGTAACTATTCGTTACAAAGTATTCGTTACTCATTGAGTACTCGTTGTAACTAATACTCGATCTTAAAAGTATTCGTTCCTTGTCTGGTTTCGTTACTAATATACTAATACGTTATTTACCTAGAGCTAGTTCAAGTCAAGTAGTAGGTACTAGGTATTCGCCATGTGCGAAGTCATCATAGGGGAAATGAAATCGACTGAACGTTTGCGTTCGCAATTGCAAACAAATACATGCGCGGGGCCCCGAAATTTTATCTTTGCATTGCATCCTCGCGCTTATTTCTTAAGTATTTTTAATGAATTTTATACCATTGGAAAGCTCTATCTTTGTAGATTCCAAATCTGTAAAGATCCTAAATTAAATGTTATAAACAAAAGCGACGGAATTTGTTCAAACGAAACGTATGCGAAAAGTGCAGGCAGAAATTGAGCATGCGGCAAACTTTTTTATTTTTAGAGATAGAGACAAAATGTAGGAAATGAATCAAGGAATTTTTTTTATTTGAAACATTTTTCGATAAAACGTATAGTTTATGAAAAAAATAGGTTATAACTTGCACCATTGAATCGTCGCTTCTGCGCGCACCGCTACCGATGGATCACGCCACAACTTAATGTATAAAATGTAACGAGAATACTTTATTTAACCGTACGCCTACGGCCTACGTCATAAACGAATAACGATTGCTAATTCGTCCTTCTACACGAGTAAGGAGAAGTAACGTAGCGAAATAACGAATATCAAGTAACGAATACTAACAACGAAAGTAACGAATCGTTCCAAATACTCAAAAGTAACAATATTTTACATCACTATCACGTACCATCTCTTAGAGAGAATACATATAGTCTGGCGTATTTATGAATGTTTTTCAGTAATTAATTATAATTATTTGTTAAACTAAGTTTCTTTCTGGTTTAGTTACTAATTATATATTTCTACTGAAAAGTTGTTTCCTATATTTCTGCATATTCCTTGCAGAGCTTTAAGTTCTCTGTTTGGTCTACTGAACGATAAGTTCGCTAGGATCTTTATGTGTTTCGTTTTTTTCTTTGGGTGTCTCTTTGGGACACTTGCAACTTGGACTTGTTCATTTTCTCTGTTAGAGTTCCAGAGGATTCCTTCATTATTCCATGGAGTTAGGTGAAGCGTGACCTTCTTGAAGAACCACTGTTTTGCTTGAGCAATCCTGAGTCCAGTTTCTGTGAAAGCACATCTTAAGTTATCCAAAGATATTCGTTGGTCTTTTTTTATTAAGTCTGGATGGATATTAAGATTGGACTCCGAGATACATTTCAAGTGTTCTAGTGTCTTACTGGATGATCTCCTATAGATTTCCACCACTGTTGTAGGTAAAGACTTTGTAAAGTACTATATTTTCTGTGGGCACCTTTTGTAAACGTTTGTAATTATCTGCTTTCTAATATAACGTGTTAAGTTGTGAGTTTCTTGTGTTTTTACAAGAGCTTCGAGTCCACAGTCGTGCAGGGAGGTCCGCCGAGACCCCTGCATGCGCTTACCTCAGGTTATTCGGTCTTTGATAATGTGGCGCTCGAGTCTAAATTGTGGAAAACACTTCGCCAGTCTAATAATGGAGTACTAAATATTGTTCTCTTAAATAATTATTATCTTTTTATTCGTTTTTTGTCATTATACATTGGAGAAACTGGTCATTCTTTAGAAATTTGTTTCAAGGAACACCTTTGACTTGAAATAGGTTTCATATTTTCAATTAGTGTAGTTGTTTTCTTGATAATGGGTAATTAGCCGAAGCAATTGTCGAATTTTCAAAAAAATGCATTTCCACCTAAACAATCTTGACCACAATGGCGGTAAAACAACGTGGATTATCCGTAATCCGTCGCGACGTGTTAAAAATGGCCACGGAGGAAACGAACCGTTGGCATTAACCATCTATCACTTATCTCGGGATCGGCTTTTCGGGAAATTGTGGGCCCTATCCCGACTCCTGTCGCACCGTTAAATTGGTTATCTATTTCACTCTCCTTTTCTGTCTCGCTTGCGAGAGCGATTCGGTTGTATTGCAATATAGAGAATGTAAAAAATGAAGCGGAAATAACGGGGACATTCGGGAAAAACGTATGCGTTTCCACCGGAAAAACATCATCCCATATCTGACGTCGTTTGTTCCAAGTTGACTAAGCAAAAATGAAACCGTTCCCGTTATGTCGTTCCAATGGGTTTATTGTCAGCATTAACCACAACATCTTTTTTTTTTTTTTTTTGTAACATTTCAAACAATATCGTATGCATCAGACATGGAAATGTAAAAGGTTGCCTTTCAGTTTTCATGAAATGCTTTTGAAAGAGTTTTACAAAAAAGTTAGCTTTTCATTTACCTACTAACAAAAAAAATTGAGTCACTGATGAGTAACGTCTAATCTCTGCAAATTCCTGGAAATATTACAGTGTCTGTGTGTGCCTGAAGAAGCTGTTGATAATGTCAAAAGTCAAACCGTTTATTATTTATTCTTCGCGCGAACATATCGGTCTGAATAGATGATGTCACAGTTCATAATAAACTTCTGGTCGTTTGCCAAAGGAAAAATGCCGCGACTGACCCACTTAGTGACGGAGGAGTCTCATTTTTAAAGAAAAATACTCGCAACGAAAAAGACTGAAAAGATTCATGGCTTGCATTATCTCGAATCGATAGATAACAAACAAGACACGAATACTGCCACAGATGAACAATGAATCGAGTGGAAGATCCGTTGTGAATATCTGAAGCTCATATATCCTTATTTTCCAAAATAGACGTTGATGAATGGCAAAAAAGGCATTTAAATCGCTAAATTATTCCGAAGTTTATTTCTTCTAAAACGATTAATAATAATAGAACAAAATATGCTCTCAGGTCAGTATTCTGTCGAAACCACCAGACACGGATCGCGATTTCGAGCTGGTTGGCTCTCATCAGCGTGCCGCAGACCATAGATGACGCTCCAGTGTCATCTTTGGTCTTTATTGAATCCACTTCTAGTAAGGAGAGGCTTTGGTCGGTCGGTCGGTATTCTGTCGGAACCATCTGCGGCACGCTGATGAGAGCCAACCAGCTCGAAATCGCGATCCGTGTCTGGTGGTTTCGACAGAATACTGGCCTGAGAGCATGTTTTGTTCTATATAGGTTCGCGTGCCTTTCACGCAGTCGTAGCTATGCGTAGGTCTGGTTCAACAAGCATTACCTTAATGAAAAGGTATATCTTGTTGAACACTACAGTACCTATTATTAAATAGCGTTGACCATAGATGACGCTTTAGTGTCATCTTTGGTCTTTAATAATATCGGTGGTTATCGAAATACAAACCTTTCGATATTTTTTCCTTCACTCTCTTAAAAATATCTCTTTAAGGGTTGAAAGTTGCCTTTTAAAAATATATCGTTTGACGCAATTTAAAAACTAAAAACTTAATTGTACTGAAGAAAGTTTTTACTCATTGTAGACCCTCAGATAGTCGTAGATGCCAGTGCATCATTTTTTCTCTTCTGGCTCTAAGAAGGTTGAAAGGTAAAATGAAGTTGGGTGTAGGATAATTGTACGTAGTGGTCAGGTTAGGTTAGGTTAGGTTAGGTTAGGTTTACCCCCTGCTGTGGCCAAAATAACGCTAAGGCTTGAACTTGAAATTTTGTTGGAAACTGGGATGTTCTACATTGGCCAACCCTTGGCATTGCATTTAGTTTATTTATAAAGTTTTTTCTGAATATACCGAGTGTCCCATTTTAAACCGTCCACGCAAAGCGTTTTACAAAAAACTTTTTAAACAAGAGTTGTTGGGTTCCGAGGGGCATATCCAGCGGTGACATTGACCAAGACCATGACAATGGTCTTGATGGAAATTTTAAGGTCAAGTTTTGTTTTTCAAATAGAATTCCATATTTTTGACCCCAGAATTTTACCTACACCCAGGTATATTTTGTTTTGACGTTCAAGGATAATTTTTTGTAATGGGATACCTTTATTTTTTACATTGGAAATTAAAAGTGAGGTACATTTCATATTTGCAGAAATTCAAAAATGACCAAAAATAACCTTGACGTCAACCATGACCTGCAGAACATTCAACGACGAAATAAAAAACCTTATTTTTGATATCGAATTTATGAAAACAAGTATGAATTTACTCTTGATCTTCGACTTCTAAGATCATTTTTAAGTCAAGATGATTTTTGATAAGAGGATCCTTTCTTTGGAATATTAGGCTTGGAAAATAGAATATTTTTACGTAACTCAAAAATATGGAGCTCGTTTAATTTTTTTTTAAAACGCTTCTTTTTGAGGGTTTAAAATGGGACACCCAGTATTTTAAAGTAACTTAAAATTTTTCCTACCCTTTATAAATTTCACAGTTTATTTGTGGAAACCAACACCAAAAACCATCCTATAGCCATTACTTCAAACTTTTCGAAATACCAGCAATGGAAAATTAATGGTAGATATAGTGAAGTTGAATGAGTTCACATTACACTTAATTCACTGGACTTCACTTAAACTCCATTGAACGAAAAATTCAAACGTGTGACATTTTCAATGGATTTACTTTAGCTGAGTGCACAAATACCTACATATGTACGTATGTATACAGAATGCAATTTGATATAATGGGACCTTTAAGTGCCCATTACGTAAATAAATAAAATAATAAAAAAAGGTAGGTAGCTCTTACTAGAGCTACTAGAACCTCTACAAAAATATTCTTAGGTCTATTAAACTACCTAATTCATGTTTGAAACAATTATTGGATGGGGGTGGCTTTGCAGGGATGGAAATGTCCCTATTCACTCTGCAGAATATCGAACTAAGATTATAATTAACTTGGTACATCCTCAATAATAAACGTTGGGAAATTAAACTTGAGGATAATTATTTATTGAAGAAGATACTACGAATTTCCTTTGCTCGCTTAGTTTTCCTCTTCAAATTACTTCTTTGTATTTTTGAGTTAACCTTTCGACATCCGCTCATCTCTCAAAAGCAACTTAAAGCGTATTACATGAGAAAGCCAGTTTGCAGCAAATTATATTTTATTCAACAAACCATTAATGTTAAATTGCATGAAGTAGATAACAATTACCGACGAGGTTTAAGAAGCCAGGAATTGGTAAAATGAATTCAGTATAATAATTGTTATTTCTTGATACAAATACGCTACATTGCAAGTCAATTTTGTGAGCAAGCAAGAATAATTTAGACTCCTCTTCCAGAAATATTAATAAATAGAAATGGATAATTTTGTTGCTCATTTTTCTTAAAATAAGGTAAATATGAAAATCTTGATGGCTCAGTCACTTATTCATATTCTACTTCTTGTTGATTCGACTCAGTTTTTGTTAATTTTAAAATTAATGTACCTTTGCTTAAGAAAAATTAAAAATTCGACTTCCAATAATTCCAGAGCAAAGAGGCAAACAAACACAAAAATGTTAATAGTAACATTTTCTAATGTTGATATGTGAGCCTACAGATGTTGAGAAATAAAATTACTTACATTGTTACTAATGTAGGACGGAGCCATGGGTCCATCGTCGGATTCCCATTTGTTGGCTATTCGAATGGTTTCGGCCGTCTTCTGTTGGATAGATTTCGTTTCATCCAACAGGGTGAGCTCGTAAAATTCTTGAATATCTTTAACAAAACATAATCATTGGTACAATTAATGGAGCAAGTAGATAAATTAAGTTCATGTTAATAATTCAGGGAATACCCGAAAAACCAATATAATTATTGAAACTTCAAGACTCTTGAAGAAGTCGGAGTCATCCAACGAAACGTCGTGTTTAATTTAGATGGCAGTGTGGTTTACTGATTGCGTATTTATGTTACAAAAAAGCAATCTTCGCCAGGCAATATCATTTGATTTCTCCCGCTATATCATCCGAATCTGAGCAATATGGCAATTTAATAGCACGATCGATTGCAATTTCCCAAGTGTGTGAAGTTCCAAAACGTTAATAGTGTTCGTAATTACTAACATTTATTATGCAGACAACTATTAGAAGTTGTAGTTTGCAGCAACTGTTGTTACCTAAGAAGTGAATTAAAAACTATTCCACTTGAACTACTCTAATGTGTTCCTTATTCACAGATAATTAAAGTACAACACTGTAGGTGTTGCTCTAAATTGTAATAATGTATGCCACATAAGTGCAGCGACTGCGTGCTTTTATATATTTCTCCCACTCTCAGCACTAGAACAAGCTACGCATGCGCAGGTTGGCAAGGAAACCGGGCGTGGTTTATATATCTGAGTGACTATATATAACGTACGACACGTCAGTTTCAGTATTAGGTGCGTATAAGCTGACGCTCTGAAATAAATATTTAATAAACATGTAGTTGTATTCCTATTCAAAATAATATCGGCATCTTTTCTTATAATATTATTATGAATATTTCAAAAGAAAATACCTACATGGTTGACGATCAAACGAGAACAATAGGTACATAAACTGTCGAACGTCGCGTTGTGTTGCTTCAGAAAATTGAGCTCTAAAAGCGTATTTTTTTAAGGCCGCCAGAAAAGGAAAAATACATTTTCCTGTTTCCTTTAACCTTATAGCTTCCAGCAATCATCTTTTGCCGCGGAAAAATGTGCTAGCAATTTTATAAAAGAAAGATAAGAGATTATTTCTGTTGTATATGTGTATGTGACGTCAGAGAATATGAGTGGATAATATCTCTGCAAACAAGATTCCTTAAGATCAAAGATAATAAGTACAGTACATATCAAATTTTTACTTTTCTGAATTTCCTCTAATTATTTATAGGAAAAACAACTGTATCATTCTTGATATTTTTACGTATGATTTTATTAGATCGGATTATTTCAGAATTTATTGTAAAATATAAAAATTTCTTTTCGTATATAACGGATAAAAAAATCATGGTTTTATCTTCCGAGTGAACATGAAAACATTATGAGTTACGTGCTGACCAAAAGTGTCAGGTGTTTTTATGGTGCATCATAAAATAACAACATCGTAAATGCATCCGTTTAATCACTAAAGCACATTGGAATGTTGCTCACGCTGTTTGCAATTAAAAACACTTACAGCTGAAATTAAATCAAGTGTAAGACAATTTCAATTTCTAGACTAACAATTTCAAGTAATTAAAACAATGTTTATTGTCTTCTGTTATAAGAATTTAATTTCGTTGACGGAAGAAAAAATACAAACATATTATTATAAATATAAACACAACAAGGTACATGTTTATTAGGTACATTATATACTCAGACACCCAGTCGGATCTACTTTTTTTTTTGGTGCATCGCAATGTTATGATGTTTCAAGTGCTGAGCACTTATGACTGATCTAACGTCTTATTTTTAATGTTTCCGCTTTTACGGATACGTCTAAAGCAAATACCCATACCCGGGTTCGAATCGACAACGACCTG
Organism: Agrilus cyanescens; assembly: GCA_947389935.1. Lineage (NCBI taxonomy): Eukaryota > Metazoa > Arthropoda > Insecta > Coleoptera > Buprestidae > Agrilus > Agrilus cyanescens. The sequence continues at coordinate 4,676,403 of OX376709.1, forward strand.
CGCGATAATCCGCTGTTCAAGTCGCTCGGTTAATCATTATTGCCTCGCGGCCACCTGGCCGCCCTAGTCGGATCTACTGAAGCTGTTGTGCTATATATAGCTACTCTAACATATAAGCCACGCCCGGTTTCCCTGGTAACCTGCGCATCCGCATCTTGTAATAGAGCACAGAGTGGGGGAAGTATATAAACGTCGTACACAGTTTCATATAACTTTATTGAACGCAGTAAATAAATTAGCTTTCATCAATAGTTGTTGGTTATTGGAAAAATTGATTCAATTTTACTGGTGAAAGCATTGTCAGGAAACAATAAAGTATTGAATTAAGTGTAGACTCTACTTAATGTATCTAACATAGAAATTGATTCACCCTGTACGTTAATATGTACCAGAAAGAAGATAGTAATAAAAGTTACCTAATACCTATACAGGTAGTTAATGTAGTTAGATTAAAGTTGAACATGGATAATCACAAAGACTGCTAATAAGTTTTAGCTGCCTCAAACAAGATTAGATAAAACTGCTACTTTGTTACAGTCTATTATGCAAAATGCCGATACACGAATATAATTCCAAAACAACCTTCAGTCTAATCTGCATCCAGTATTAAATTTTTGCTGCAATTCCTATTAGCTAATAACAGAACTTGTTGTTTAATACGTTATTTATTAAACCGGTTTTTACTAATGAATTGTTAATTTGTGAAGAAGCTACAACCTGGCGAAACGAACGCTTTGTGCAATTTACAAAACATTAATATTTGTATACTTTGGTATTGTTGTTTGTTTATAAACAGACACTATAAACCAACAAAAAGGACATCAATGCTTAGTAGAGTGTAGTTCATTTCCTAGAGATAAACTATCTACGCTTTGCGTTTATGATTAATCTTCTTCTGAGTTAGGTTAGGTTAGCTTTATCGTCCGTGCAACTGGGTAGTGTATGTGTGTATCGTGGTTTTGTTAATGGCGATGGTAGTCTATATCCGTTTCCTTTTCCTTATGCGTTCACTATAGAATGGGTGGGAAAAGCATATAGAAGTGGGAGCGCTATATTTTTTGTGTTCACACTAGCGTAAGTCTACTGTATCATGTAGTCTGTTTAAAAGCCTGACAATTTAAGTTTCTTTCCTACCAAAATACGATTTTCTGCAATTTGCTTTTATTGTATTCTCCAGTGCAAGTTGGTGGTTCTCCTGGGAGCTTTAAACATATAATAAAATTCGCTAACGATGAGTTAACTGTTCCGTACAAGCTTCGGAAACTCCATATCATATACCTTCAATGATCTCGAAAACTAAGTGCCTAGGCACCTAGCTATAACATATGTCTTTAACATCGATTTTTCTGTTTAACAACCGTGTTATTATTACATTAAATTGAAAATTTAACTAATGAATAAAGGGTTATTATTTAATCATTTTTATGTTACGAGGTGGTTGTTTTTTTAAATTAATTTCAGCACTTACAATCCTACGTATAATAACCAAAAATTAATTAAGACAGTGCAATTAGTAATTAGTTTTTTGACTATAGGTCTTAAGTGATTAATTTAATTTTGTATGTAAAGGTCGAATAGCTTAGGGATTATTAATTTGATTATTTCTTGGTCAGATATACAAAGGAAAACTTGTGCTAGACCACAGGAGATTAAACTCTGATAACACCTAATCGCAAACTATAAACTCTCCCTGTTAATATCTTCTACTAACCGCAGGTATCATCTAAATAAAGTGCTCAAGCAACAAGCGATCCCCTAACCGAGGAAAATAGTTATTATCGATTATACAAGACATTGTGCTTATAATCCCACTATTAATTACTTCATCTACAGACCTCTCACTGATTAGTTCTACGAAGGAAACACATTTTGTTTATAAATGGCATCTGACAACGACAAAATACCACGTTCAGAGATTTGTTACCGGGTTTAAGATAACATTTGTGCCGTTCTCTCGTAGGTGTTTAATTTAGAGTGCACAAGAATCTTAAGGATAATTTCGTAGTAATTAAATGTTAAAGTGGGCGAATAGGCAAGGTGATTATCTAGAGACCAAGTCAGAATTTTATAAAACAATCTTTATTTTTTTGGAATATTTCGGGTCATTTTCTAAACATTATGAAAGTTTTGAAAAAATTTGGAACTTTCTAAAGGTTTTCGAAAGATGTGGAAATATTTGAAGGAATATTTTCTTTATTGAAGATTCCAGACTATCCTGGAATATTATTAAACATTATCTGACATTTCTTGAATGTCCTGGAATAATCTATCAATCATTCTCGACCAGTCTGGATTGGAAAGTTTAATAAAAGCCTTCTAACTAAACCCTTTCATTATGAATGAGACCAAGGCCTATCTACCATCACAATTGCGAGTGAGAGCCAATAGGTATGGTCATGGAGATACGTGAGGACCTACAGAAAAAAACTTGTCTTCTCAAATTTCACAATAAATTACGTTGTTTACATTAATTTATGCTACTTTAGGTATCTTAAAAACACATTAAGCCAACACATTAACAATAAGTCTTATAGTATGATGTGTTATGAAAACAACACAATGTAATTATTCGTATGCGAAAAGGATTTCAAAGGAAGAACCAGTGAAGTTTTTTTTGGAAAGAGGTTGTTCAAAGAGTTAGATAGTACGTTTGCAATGAATTACTTTCTGGTAACAAGCTATAACAGGATTCAGTTGGAATTGTTATTCGCAGGCAATTCAAACCAGATGGTCGCGTTTCACTCCTTTGTCTTTCGGTCGACCGGATAATGCACCTTTAAACAACAGTTGTCAGCGCACTCTTTCATTAATTCCAAAGTTTTTCACGGTTAACGAAGTTTCAACAAAGCGAGCACATTTGCAGGACGAAAAGCAAACACTACTTTAACGGTCACATGATAAAACAACAAGCAAAATTCCCAGAAATTTTATTTATAATGTCGATAATAAATCATGACTTGATGACATTAATGTTTTTATGGATTTTAACACCAATAGAATCAAAAAAGAAATATTTAAATCCAAAGATCAGGCAATCTTTGAAACATGTGTTCAAAGGTGTGGACGGTCTGTGTCTACACCTCTAGTAACTGCCTAGATTGTTCGAGAAATTTCTAGTGGATACCAGGTGACATTGAATAACTACTTTAAAAGGTGGGCGACCAATGAATCTAAGTCAGTTAGTTTCCTGTTGTCTACATATATCCGTCACAAATCGAAAGTTAAGATGTAAATGTTACTCAAAAAGAAAAACGAATTTCTAATCCATCCCATTACTCACTCAAATTTGTTTTGGATAACTAATTCCAACAAAAGGTACTTCATTAGAGTTTCCGGAAGTACAACAGCTTAAAATAATATTGTTATCTAGTGACTCGAGATTCAACAAAGCGAGCACATTTGCAGGACAAAAAGCAAACACTACTTTAACGGTCACATGATAAAACAACAAGCAAAATTCCTAGAAATTTTATTTATAATGTCGATAATAAATCATGACTTGATGACATTAATGTTTTTATGGATTTTAACACCAATAGAATCAAGAAAGAAATATTTAAATCCAAAGATCAGACAATCTTTGGAAGATGTGTGCAAAGTTGTGGACGGTCTGTGTCGACACCTCTAGTAACTGCCTAGATTGTTCGAGAAATTTCTAGTGGATACCAGGTGACATTGAATAACTACTGTAAAAACAGGGCGACCAATGAATCTAAGTCAGTTAGTTTCCTGTTGTCTACATATATCCGTCACAAATCGAAAGTTAAGATGTAAATGTTACTCAAAAAGAAAAACGAATTCCTAATCCATCCCATTACTCACTCAAATTTGTTTTGGATAACTAATTCCAACAAAAGGTACTTCATTAGAGTTTCCGGAAGTACAACAGCTTAAAATAATATTGTTATCTAGTGACTCGAGATTCAACAAAGCGAGCACATTTGCAGGACAAAAAGCAAACACTACTTTAACGGTCACATGATAAAACAACAAGCAAAATTCCTAGAAATTTTATTTATAATGTCGATAATAAATCATGACTTGATGACATTAATGTTTTTATGGATTTTAACACCAATAGAATCAAGAAAGAAATATTTAAATCCAAAGATCAGGCAATCTTTGAAACATGTGTTCAAAGTTGTGGACGGTCTGTGTCGACACCTCTAGTAACTGCCTAGATTGTTCGAGAAATTTCTAGTGGATACCAGGTGACATTGAATAACTACTTTAAAAGGTGGGCGACCAATGAATCTAAGTCAGTTAGTTTCCTGTTGTCTACATATATCCGTCACAAATCGAAAGTTAAGATGTAAATGTTACTCAAAAAGAAAAACGAATTTCTAATCCATCCCATTACTCACTCAAATTTGTTTTGGATAACTAATTCCAACAAAAGGTACTTCATTAGAGTTTCCGGAAGTACAACAGCTTAAAATAATATTGTTATCTAGTGACTCGAGATTCAACAAAGCGAGCACATTTGCAGGACAAAAAGCAAACACTACTTTAACGGTCACATGATAAAACAACAAGCAAAATTCCTAGAAATTTTATTTATAATGTCGATAATAAATCATGACTTGATGACATTAATGTTTTTATGGATTTTAACACCAATAGAATCAAGAAAGAAATATTTAAATCCAAAGATCAGACAATCTTTGGAAGATGTGTGCAAAGTTGTGGACGGTCTGTGTCGACACCTCTAGTAACTGCCTAGATTGTTCGAGAAATTTCTAGTGGATACCAGGTGACATTGAATAACTACTGTAAAAACAGGGCGACCAATGAATCTAAGTCAGTTAGTTTCCTGTTGTCTACATATATCCGTCACAAATCGAAAGTTAAGATGTAAATGTTACTCAAAAAGAAAAACGAATTCCTAATCCATCCCATTACTCACTCAAATTTGTTTTGGATAACTAATTCCAACAAAAGGTACTTCATTAGAGTTTCCGGAAGTACAACAGCTTAAAATAATATTGTTATCTAGTGACTCGAGATTCAACAAAGCGAGCACATTTGCAGGACAAAAAGCAAACACTACTTTAACGGTCACATGATAAAACAACAAGCAAAATTCCTAGAAATTTTATTTATAATGTCGATAATAAATCATGACTTGATGACATTAATGTTTTTATGGATTTTAACACCAATAGAATCAAGAAAGAAATATTTAAATCCAAAGATCAGGCAATCTTTGAAACATGTGTTCAAAGTTGTGGACGGTCTGTGTCGACACCTCTAGTAACTGCCTAGATTGTTCGAGAAATTTCTAGTGGATACCAGGTGACATTGAATAACTACTTTAAAAGGTGGGCGACCAATGAATCTAAGTCAGTTAGTTTCCTGTTGTCTACATATATCCGTCACAAATCGAAAGTTAAGATGTAAATGTTACTCAAAAAGAAAAACGAATTTCTAATCCATCCCATTACTCACTCAAATTTGTTTTGGATAACTAATTCCAACAAAAGGTACTTCATTAGAGTTTCCGGAAGTACAACAGCTTAAAATAATATTGTTATCTAGTGACTCGAGATTCAACAAAGCGAGCACATTTGCAGGACAAAAAGCAAACACTACTTTAACGGTCACATGATAAAACAACAAGCAAAATTCCTAGAAATTTTATTTATAATGTCGATAATAAATCATGACTTGATGACATTAATGTTTTTATGGATTTTAACACCAATAGAATCAAGAAAGAAATATTTAAATCCAAAGATCAGGCAATCTTTGAAACATGTGTTCAAAGTTGTGGACGGTCTGTGTCGACACCTCTAGTAACTGCCTAGATTGTTCGAGAAATTTCTAGTGGATACCAGGTGACATTGAATAACTACTTTAAAAGGTGGGCGACCAATGAATCTAAGTCAGTTAGTTTCCTGTTGTCTACATATATCCGTCACAAATCGAAAGTTAAGATGTAAATGTTACTCAAAAAGAAAAACGAATTCCTAATCCATCCCATTACTCACTCAAATTTGTTTTGGATAACTAATTCCAACAAAAGGTACTTCATTAGAGTTTCCGGAAGTACAACAGCTTAAAATAACATTGTTACCTAGTGACTCGAGATTAACTTGTTCAATAATAAAGTTCAAGCATTAGTGTTCACAGGTCATTAAGTTCCCATACGGGCAAGATTTAGCACGATTATGACAAAAGCGAGGAAAGCGTTTGTTCTTGCTACGATAACGACAAAGGGACTAAAATTTCAGTAACACTGGGAATGAAGGCTTTTTCATCTTGGGTCGACGGAGCATTATTTATTGTTCGTATTTCATAGACTTTGTCTTCATTGTCAGTAGGTAAAACGTGTAGAAAAAAGTCCAGGGACTATACAACAGGATGAAAATTTTAAGAGATTGTTCTTGAGGGATACTAGAAACAATTCAATCGGTGAAAAAACGTTCTAAAACCCCGGGCAAGGGTGAAAACCACCCCAAGAAGGTGTAATAATCGAACACAATTTTCATTGTCCTGAAAAAGGTCTCAGGATGGGAGAGGGAGAGGGGGATAATTGCCCCCATCTCCCCCTGGATCCGCTTCTAAATTGAAACCGATTAAAAATATTTAAATTCTGACCAAAAAATTTTTATTTGTATTTTTTTTCGATTTGACTATTATTTAACAGTGTTGCCATCTAAACGAAAAACACTTTCTTCGATTTCTAAACACCCTGTATACAAAAATTTGTATAAAGCATATTGTTCAATTGAAGTCCAATAACTCCAGTCTAGAGATGTTCGATTATTTATAAATCACCCTGTAAGCAGGTCCTTTAACCAGAAGGACTATTTTTCGTGCTTTTTTGGCTGCATTTTTAAATACCAGAAATCCAGCGCATATTTTATCTACCTACATTAAAAATTCTACTCAGGATCATTAGGCAATTTTTTAAAAAATTTTTTATCAATTTATACATAATTTTAAAGTATTCGAAAAATTTTTAAGCCGAGTGAACTTGTTCTAATTCCATCTTTCCCATCGACGCTAGCGAAGAGACGCCGGCGTCTTTTGCGGTCAGATATCTGAGATGTATGAAAGTGTAACGACTTTTCTAGTACAACTTATTTATTTAACGGATATTTATTTTACAACTATTTATTTAACACTTAAACACTAATAGAATACTTAAACACTAATAATAATTCAACGACTTATTTATATCACAAGGAAAATGCGTATTTATATCACTCTGTATATCGTAGTTCGGTATTTATGTTACTCGTTCGGAAGCTAACTGTAAACTGCTCTTACTGGCCACGTCAACAGGTATTTATACTGATTAGGAACAATCCAGAAAGTTCAAGAATGACATACTAGACTTTACTGGAGTGCCCATTGTGTTCGTGTAATTTATGGCCTTGTTTATCGTCATCAAAGCGCCGACCGACGCCGGCATTCTTTGAGCTCCGCTTATCTGCTGTCGGATCTCGTCGCCGCTATCGCACACATATACGCTCATTACACTGCCCGCTCTCGCACACGTATACGCTCATTACACTGCCCGCTCTCGCACACATATACGCTCATTACAAAAGGAACTTGAATGTGAAGGAGCATCTACCCGATCAACCGCAAAGGGTTGGCAACGAACAAATGCGTCGCCTTTCCCTTGCCATTATGCAAATGATCGTCGAGATGGAAATTATGAAAAAGACTCGTCGCGGCTCTTATCGTCTTCTGCTGCAAAATCGCAGCTATTATTCGAAAGCAAATTAAATGCCGAAGAGGACGGCATAATTTAAAAACAAAATGGGCGAAAGAATTCAGTCTTCTATTTAAATTTTAAACGTTATAAATTCAACGAAATATAAAATGAATATAAAATATAAGAAGTCACACTCAATAGAGTGTAGTGTTTTTTTTTTTTGACTGTCAAAAATATGCATTTGTATTTAAGATTTTAAAGTGGACGTATTATTGATTTAAAAAAAAAAAAAATAGCAGTTCCCAAGGAGTAAACTAAGATTTTACTTGACTTCTATTGTCAGACTTTTCAAAAAATTTTTGCAATTATCTAAAAAATGATGTGCATTGTGACTAATTCTTCTGGACTGCCAGTTTATACGTGACCCATAGATAAGAATCCAATTATGACTATAAAACATTCGAATGAAGTCACGTTTTCAAGGGTAAAAGTTCATTCAATTTTATGTACTTAACTTTACAAAGGGGTGGCTTTATATTTGTTCTGGCACTTTCAACAGCTGAATAATTGGAATAATTCGGTCCCGTCATAAAACGCTGTAATCGACTAACTCATCGGCTTTCATAGCACAAATTGTTCAATTTTGTACTGCAGAATTTGTTTATCGAACGTACAATGTGACAAATGAATCGAAAACTTTGTTTGCATATAAAACTTAATTAACCCATAAATCAGTTTATTGAAATTTTGCATGTGAACAAATTATCCGAATTAAAGTAAACAAAGTCTGGATTAAATAAAATCTTTCTAAAATCCATTGTTTCGGCAACCAGAAATATGCGATAACTGAAAACTACCCTTACGAGATATTTATTAATGTTTAGGGTGATTTCTAACCTTTTAAAAGCTTCATCAGCAAAAGTAAGTATCTCATAATTTTTGCTCTAGTGGTCTTTTCATTGAAGAATGTTGGTACTGCCTTTAGCCTCTTTGACGCCAAATTTTTTATTCAAGTATTTCTGGCGGGACAAAAATTGTAAGAATTTCATTAATTTCTTTCTTCTAATTTATTAATCTGTTATTAAAATGTTCACCGTGATTATACTCGCAGCGTCCATGTTCGTTATAATCAACAATTTAATTCACGTGGCATAAACTAGGAACTTTTGCAACCGGATTTAATAACGAACTCAAGCCGGAAACTTTCAGCTGGTTAAAGTAAAGTTTTAGTTAGTTAAAGCTTGTGGGAAATGACGAATTTAAATGCGTTCATCAATCTTAATCTATTTCGTGCTTATGTTAGTGTTTTAAGACTCTTAAGGACACAAGAGTGCAGCCAACTAAAAACTCAGACACGGACTGCACAGCGTACCACGTTCTCATATAGTCAACAACGAGGGTGACGCTTATAGCCGAGACGTTACTAAAAATTGCTTAACGCACCTAAAGAAGTTTTCCTTACAAAAATGTCAATAGTGCGCGCGCACCAGCGCACCTTATAATCAACCGCCACTGCTTTGAATGAATTATTTAGTTAGCCATCTAGTTGTTGATTCACTACAAACGACGTTGCTAACAAACTATTGTTAATTCTGGAGGATTACACTCGGATATAAACGACGTCTTTTATTCAAACCAAACCAATGGAGATTATCAATTTGCTCAAGTTTGCACTTACCACTGCATTTCCATTAGTCAGATTTATCGGAGTTTTGCTGTCTCCTGATAATACCGCAATGTCGAAAATTACGATGTCACTAATACGCTTACGAAGACTTTTTACTCTAGATATAAAAGAAAATACAATTTATTTTATGAACTGAATTTAAAACCAGATGGAGTTACACGTATTCAATATTGATATCGTAACTTCAGTACTAACACTAAATTTCGTTTAATAAGAAATTCATGTACTGTAACACTCGATATTGTCGTGAACAAGAATGGAAATTTACCATGATGCGATATAATATCGTTTTAGGGTCTTTTTGGCGTCAGCTGAGTGTGAGAAATTCCAATGATTTTCCTCCCCATACGTGAACGCTTCTTTGCTAGTCATTTGAAAGTTTGCCAAAAAAGGGAATATGAGTGTACAGACATAATTTTCGGTTAATTCATTGTAAATATACAGGGTGTCCTAAAGTCAGTGGCCTAAAAAATATGTCATTCCATTTGAAATAACAGAGTTGCTACCAACATCCGTTATAACCGGAACTGCTACAAAATTGAAAATATTCTAAAAATATAGACCATGTGTCGTAAGTACTACACGGTTTTTTTTTTTTTTCAAAATTTAACTATCGTTGTCTTTCCATAAACGTGTAATAGGCCGCTGACTGGGTCACCCTGTATAACTCAAAGCTTTCAGTTGAAATTTCCCTTTTTACACCAATAATTTTCAAATTTAGAAGCGTGTAAGAATATTTGTATTTTTAATTTTGCATTGAATTTATTTGAAACCTAACAACAAAAAAATAATTAAAAATCATAAAAGATTTATATCAATTATTTCATTGTTTACATGTAATTTCAAACAATATAAAATAAATTGCGTTTGTAAAACGGTTTTTCGAACAGTCTCAAAGAGAGGCGATAAAATGTTTTAAATAAACGAAAACAAGTTTTCAAAAGTTTAGTTGCACGTAAAGTTGAACAACTTTAAAAGCAATTCAATTCAGCTATTGAACTGACCATAAAAGTATGAAATGCTCTGAGTAGTTTAGAGATTGGCAATGCTTTCGTTAGTTTATATTTCAATAAAAGTAAAACTTCAAACACTGCAGACGAAATCAAAATGGGAAATAAAATATGGAATTGCTCAATTTTCATGAAATCCACATACTACGTATCTCATTCCAAAAAATAAAGAAGAGAAGATTTTAGATTTTAACTTTAACAAAAAAAGGTTCTAATTAATTAATAACGAAAATAATTATAATTTACCATTGTATGATGTACAAAGGGTAGTTGGGGAAGGGGTTGTTTTGTCTGACGTAATATTTACAGGGAGGAAGAAGCACCTCCTAAAGACGAATAATGGCACGGTTACTTTTATGACCATGCCAATTACATTATCCAACTGGTAATAGTTCCTTACCTTCTTTAGGAGGATTGTATCCATGTATTTCGCAAAATGGCGACGGTACCGCAAGCGTTTCCGGTGGCGGACATTCCGATTGAAGAAGCCGCGGAGTGTCCACTGATAAAATCGATATAGCAGGCTGTTGGTCTTTAACGTTTCGTTTCAATTGCACTTCACGTTTACATTTCGCACACCGTTTCAACTCCGAACGCACTCTCAGCAGCCAGACCATTCCAAAAAGGGCCATATCAGGGTACATCATGGCTGACAATGGTCACACATTGTCACCGACACCGTTCACGACATTCCACACAATATTAGCAACGGCATTTTGATTTTTTTTAATTTTTATATATATCTTAATAGATATTTAAACCTATTTTTGATACTGCAATTGTTTTTTTTTTCTATTATCAAATATATAATTGTTATCAACTAAATAAATTTGAATCACAGTATTACACGCAAGTTTTTGATGTTTGGTGGATGTACCTAACTATCCGTTCAATTTGTCTGAATATGACTGAATAAACCGAAACAACTGTTACAGAAAATTTTGAATCCGATTAGAATCAAAAGACCATAGACAGTGTCTTATTTACCTGTGGATCGCTTATATATTTCTTGTCTATGAAAAAGGGAAAGAAAAAAAGAAAGGACCAAGGATTAAATCCTTAGTTGTCGTCGCAGGATAAGTTTGGACATATCCATTTCTAAAAAAACGTTTTCACCTCACTAACTCTCTCAAAAACCCGATTGAAACTTAGTAAACGTACTTTATTTCTTCGGCATAAAAACTAACGTTATTTAGGTCTTCCTTTCCGGTCCCGCGAAAGAAGTTGCGCTTCAATTCGTCGGAAAAGTTTATCGTATAAAAAGAATTCGAAATGTGAGCGTCGATTCGCGTAGTCGGCATTCGAAACTTCTAAAATTCTACGCCTTCTCAATACGTTTTTGTCACAAAACACTGCCACTACGGTCGTCTTGTCTTCTCAAAGACGTTTGTTAAGCCCTCCGTTATCTTTTAACAGGCTTCGCCCTGTCTCGTCACCTATAAAACAGAAAACTTATCCAATAAATGAGTTGGATCCTTTTTCAAGCCAACGACCTTACTTTACGAAAATCGATCTTCATTAATGAACCTCAGTCTAATTAAAATTATCCAGTGCCTTATTTCGATACCTAATTAGTTAGGTATTTCTTTTTAATTAGTTTTAAAAATAAGACCAGATTAGTTGATTGATTTCGCTCTTGCTTATTGAAAATCCATAGTAAATTAAAGGAAAATACTTTAAAGATTTTCATTAATATTTAACCGTTAGAAAAAGTATGAAGAGCGAATTCCTAAAGACTTTCATAAAAGACCAATTTCTAATTTCTCGACAAAAAATTGATCTTGACATGAAAATAAACAAAGACTTTCTGGCAAACTTAATTGATTTGAATTTTAATTACGAAGTTACGAAAATTAGTTTACAAATATTTATTTAATATCCAAAAGGGATGACAAAAAAATGAATATTTATTTAATTGAAAAATTGACAGGGTGAGCAGTGGGTTGGTAGCAAATTAAATATAAGATTGGATGACCGTATTTGATGAAGCCGAAAAAAAAGCTTTGGACTAATTTGATAATTTAATTAAACACTAAAGTAAAGCGTTTTAACAAATGAAACGTTTCTATACATCGGAATTTTGTGTGAAAATGTTAGGCATGTAACCAAAGAGGGGTTGGATCAAGGGGTTAAAAAAATATAAAGTGGTTGTCTTCTAACATACGCAGTATTCCGTTACCGTCGTTATAGAAGGCCAGAGCACTAACGCTCAACGTCATCGACTAGTCATAAAAGTGGGTCATCGCTGGAAACAGTTTTAATCTTATAGCCCAGATAATTTTCGTGCAAAAAATTTTTTGATTGCGGATTCTTGTAAAGGAAGATCAACAAAGCATTTGTGCAAATTTTTAGCATTGACAAATAATTGTTACTATTTTTTATTTAATGTTAAGTTTTGTAGAATGTGTTTTCTGACCTTTCGACGCTTACGTAGCCAAAACCGTGACAAGTATGAAAAAAGTATACAGACCTTTTTTGTAGATAATTAAATTTTCTACAAAAAAGTCCGGGACAGCACCTATCTACCTTTGACAGGTAAAAAAATACAGCGTTCCAAAGACGCGTAAAGTACCGCCCAAGCGCTCTTGTAGTGCTGTTTTTTTTTACCTGTAAAAGATAGAGGGGTGTTGCTTGAGACTTTTTTATATAGAATTCAATTGTCTACAAAAAAAGGTCTTTATACTTTTTTCGTATCTGTCACGGTTTGGGCTACGTAAGCGTTGAAAGATCGAAATACCCTTTTTACAAATCTTAACGCTAAATAAAAAGTAGCAACAAGTATTTGCCAGCTTAAAAATTTCAGCAAATGCCCTTCTGATTTTTCTCTACAAGAATCCGTGATAAAAAAATTTTTGGACGATAAAATCTGTTGACTATTAGATTAAAAGAGTTCCCTACGAGGACCCTAGTATCTTAGGCAGTAAATCAACACTCTGGTCTTCTTTAACGATGGTAATGAAGGCCTAAGTGTTAACTTGCGACGTCATTAGTCTAGGCCAGTACATGAATCTATTTGAGTCGCTTTTAATAAAGCAATTCGTTTCCTGGAGAAAAGTATTAATTACGGATGTTATAGATTCTGGGCATGGGTCTCTAATTTGTGTTATTAGCTGAGTTAGTAACCACAATCATCCCCACACGTCCAAAGAAAGAATTAGTTTTTGGTTTTAAAAACTGTGATTCAGTCTCCAGAGAACCCTATAGCAGCATCCATAGCAACACGGTGTATTCACGTTTGTTTGACAGCGTTTTGTTTTGTGTACCTGTGTAACGTTGCATTTAGATTTTCTGCTCTTCGAAACGATTGGAACCCGGTGCTTGGAAGAGGTTTATTTCCCTTGGGCAACGTCTACAGAAAGGTTTAGAGAAAACATTTGGTGCGGACGAAGTTGCCAGAGGATTCGCGCTGGTGCGACCCGTAATATTTATAATGCATAAGAAAGTTGCACAAAAGAGTCTACAGGACAGGTGAATAACATCCCCTGGGAATGTTTTACTAGATCTTGCCTCTACAAACTCTTTTAACGCTTTATTTGATGTACATTCACTTAGAGAAAGGTGTTCCATGTAAATAAGTAAGTATTATGTACTTAACAACTACTTACGCGATTTTAAAGTGCAATTTAACTGAAAATCTCGACTCTAACGCCCATTTTGTACAACCCTTAAGTACATATATTATTGAATTACGAAAACTAGATACATCTACCGGTGAATCTTTGAACCAATGCAGCAAATAATCGATTTTTAGAAAACTGTGAGTTTGGAGCAGAAGAAATGGGGATGGTGGTGACAACGGGTATGGGGTGGGTATCATACTGGTGGTGGGAATGGACTTTGGGGGTACATGTGTTGTAGATGCTGAAGGTGGGGGAGATGTTAGAGGTGACTATAAAGGTGGGACGGGGATGGAGCAGACGTCAGGGACGGAGTAGACATTAGGGGGTGACTTTAGGGGTGGAAATTTGTTCGGGTTAGGTTAGGTCCTCATTACTGCTCCAACCTAGCATTCATTCTACACCAACGTCTTCCCCATAACATTTATTTCATCCCCTACAAGAACTGCGTCTTCACCCCCAACTAGTATAAAATTTACCAATAATCAATACTTTCTCCTTTAAAATAGGTAACAAAAATTGCTTGTGCGCATGTAGAATATGAAATATTATCGATTATGTATTGTGTTTTTGAAACTTCTACATGGGTAAAAATATTATCGAATTAACCTGCTCCGTTACACATCTTACGAAGTGTCTTTCATACGTGAGTAAACTTCCACCCTGATGGATATGACGAAATATCGGCGGGGTGTTTTTCCCCGCAGAATAATTTGTTTCAAGGTTCCACGTCATAAGCAGATGTGTTATTTCGGTGTTCCTGGTTTTGCTTTCAAGCGCAAGCTCGACGTGTAGCTTTAACCCAAACAGTTGTACTGGGGTGTGTAACGTAACTCCCGGTCTCTTTTGTTCCCAAGAAGGAATTCGTGGATTCATTGCGTCGCTTTGCGAAAAGTTTTAATGCGAAAGTTAGTTTATAATTACGCAATTAACCGGACAGAATAACCTTCATTAAGGACGAAGTTTGTTAAAAAGGAACGAAGAAAAAATAATTTAATTGTGGTCATTAACTTTACGTAACACGATATGAAATTTTTTTAAAACAGTCGGAGAACAACCCCTTCTAAGCAATTTTATAAAAAGACTTTAAAAATATAACACACCCTATACGGAAAGGAGACCTACTTTAATCTGCATAATCCTGAAACGTTTTAGAGAATTCTCTAACGTTCTGCTACATTTTAGATTATTCTCGAGCAATCCAAATCATTCTCAAAACAAACAGAAAACATTCTATATTATTCCTGAAAATTCCAGACCATTTTATAACGTTTCTATAGCCCTTTAGAACATTCTAGAACATTTTCAAAAAAGATGGAACCTTCTGTTATTCTGCTATTACTAGTTGCCACCACTGACGACTTGTGGCTACTACTAGGTGTTACCACTGATTACTTGTGGCTACTACTAGTTGCCACTCTGACGACTTGTGGCCACTACTAGTTGCCACCACTGACGACTTGCGGCAACTAGTAGTTATTACCGCTAACGACTTGTGGCTACTACTAGTTGTCACCACTGACGACTTGTGGCCACTGCTAGTTGTCACCACTGACGACTTGCGGCAACTAGTAGTTATTACCGCTAACGTCTTGTGGCTACTACTAGTTGTCACCACTGACGACTTGTGGCCACTACTAGTTGCCACCATAGACAACTTGCGGCAACTAGTAGTTATTACCGCTAACGACTTGTGGCTACTACTAGTTGTCACCACTGACGACTTGTGGCCACTGCTAGTTGTCACCACTGACGACTTGCGGCAACTAGTAGTTATTACCGCTAACGTCTTGTGGCTACTACTAGTTGTCACCACTGACGACTTGTGGCCACTACTAGTTGCCACCATAGACAACTTGCGGCAACTAGTAGTTATTACCGCTAACGACTTGTGGCTACTACTAGTTGTCACCACTGACGACTTGTGGCCACTGCTAGTTGTCACCACTGACGACTTGCGGCAACTAGTAGTTATTACCGCTAACGACTTGTGGCTACTACTAGTTGCCACCACTGACGACTTGCGGCAACTAGTAGTTATTACCGCTAACGACTTGTGGCTACTACTAGTTGTCACCACTGACGACTTGTGGCCACTGCTAGTTGTCACCACTGACGACTTGCGGCAACTAGTAGTTATTACCGCTAACGTCTTGTGGCTACTACTAGTTGTCACCACTGACGACTTGTGGCCACTACTAGTTGCCACCATAGACAACTTGCGGCAACTAGTAGTTATTACCGCTAACGACTTGTGGCTACTACTAGTTGTCACCACTGACGACTTGTGGCCACTGCTAGTTGTCACCACTGACGACTTGCGGCAACTAGTAGTTATTACCGCTAACGTCTTGTGGCTACTACTAGTTGTCACCACTGACGACTTGTGGCTACTACTAGATGTATGTACTGACGACTTGTGGCTACTCGGGTGTTTAGAGCGTGATATGTCAGATTAATTGACTGTCCACAAGAAAATGTGCGTCCAAAGAAGTTTTGATGTCAAAAATACAACCCCTTCTAAGCAATTTTATAAAAAGACTTTAAAAATATAACACACCTTATACGGAAAGGAGACCTACTTTAATCTGCATAATCCTGAAACGTTTTAGAGAATTCTCTAACGTTCTGGTACATTTTAGATTATTCTCGAGCAATCCAAATCATTCTCAAAACAAACAGAAAACATTCTATATTATTCCTGATAATTCCAGACCATTTTATAACGTTTCTATAGCCCTTTAGAACATTCTAGAACATTTTCAAAAAAAATGGAACCTTCTGGGATAATTTTTAATTCTCGAACATTCAAAATAATTCTCCAAACATCTAGATCATTCTACATACATACATCATTCTTGAAAATTCCAGAGCACCTTGTAATGTTGTAGAATGAAGAGTACCCTCTAATATTTTAATACATTTTAGAACATTAAAAAAAAGGTGTAATCTTTTGAAATAATCTGCGTCATCTTGAACATTCTAACTCGGCATTCTATGTCATTATTGAAAAATCCAGCTCATTCTGTGGAGTTCTAGAACAATATCCCACATTTTAGATCATTTTCAAATAAGATAGAAAGTTTAGGAATAGCCTTCATCATTCTCGACCATTCTGAATAGTGTTTGAAACGTCTGGAACTTTCGAGATAATTATTAAAAATTCCAGACCATTCTGTAATGTTGTAGAGCATTCTAGAACATTTTCAAACAGATGGAACCTTCAGGAATAATTTACACCATTCACGAACATACCAGATCATTTTAGAAATATCAGGAATATTCTAGATAATTTTTGAAAATCCACACTATTTTGTAGTGCTGAAGAACATTCTTTAATCTTATAGTTTATTTTAGAACATTTCCATAAAAGGTGGAATAAGTTACGTAATTTTCGTTTATTCCAAATAATTTTCCAAATACCTGGAACATCCTAGATCATTGTATCTAACATTTTGAATCTCTTCAGATTACTCTCGATTTATCTGAGACGTTGTAGAATAGTCTGGATAAATCTAGAAACTTCCAGATTATTTTCGAAACATCTAGAAAATTCTGGATCATCCTTGAAAATTCCAGACCATTCTAGAATGTTGTAGAACATTCTCAAAACGTTTGACACATTTTAGACTATCTTAGAAAAAAATTGGAATAGTCTAGATCTTTCACGAACAATCTTAATTACTTTTAAATGACCTTAAAATATCTGGAACATTCTAAAACAATCTAGATCATTCTCAAGAATTGCAGAGAATTCTCGAAACATCTTGAAAATTCCGGAACATTCTCAAAAATTCCAAACCATTAAGGAACATTTCTAAATGTTCTAAATATTTTCACGTCGAATATCTTACCGACAATTTACCAAAACCACCCTTCAGAAATGACAAGTCAATTTCATAACGCTAATAACCTTCCGAAGTAAGACATTGTCATATCAAAAGGAATTTGAAATCAATCAGCCATGGCTCTTATATTAGAATCTCACAATACATTTTTCGTAAAATACAATTTGCAAATCGTAATTAAAATCTATTATCATAATTTTCCCCCAGATAATTATGAAACCAATATGCGCCCTGACAAATTCATCCCCGATGTTAAAACGGATACCAGTGCAGCTTTTCGCTATTGGTTTTGACCACATTTCCAACAGATGCACGCATATAAAAGGTGATTAAATACCAAGCGACCCCTATGGCATCAACATCAAATGTCAACCAATTAAATAATCGAAATTGTCATGTAAATCTGTACAACAACGACGATGAATAATTATGATTTGTCAGATATAATGACATGTCATATCTATCATTTTCACAGTTAGTAAAAGTGACCACGTGTGATTCTGTTTGTAAAACAAAAGCTACTAAGAAATTTTTGTTCCTTTTAACCCTGAAGCGGAAGCGAAACGTCGGCGTAACACCCTACATGGATCTGATTTGTTCATTTTCTATAAAAGCTATTGAAATGACACCATCAGCCCTAAGACTGGATGAACACCACCACTTCTCCCATTTCGATTTGAAAAATTATTTTGACCTTTTACTACCCTTAAGGTACATGTAATTACTACCCTAACGTATTGAACTACAAGAACCAGTAAAATCTATTAAGAGATGCCATCTATCATTCTATTTACAATAAATCCTCAATGCCTTTAACGTTAGTCTCTTTGGTGCCTATTTAAGAACCTGAGCCTACATCAACGTCACATTGCCTTGTAAGGGTAATAAAAGCTCTTTCTCATCGTTTAGACACTAACGCCTTCATCATGCATCACATATCCCATCAGAATAAAAAAAATAGTTTACCAAAATTTCAAAAAACCTATATTAAAAATAAATAACTTATTTGATATCAAAAATTAATTATATGAGAAGAACAATCTAATATAGGTATCATTCTGCTCCCCTTTACTCCTGTTTCTGCCTCTGATTTTGAAAATATTTTTTGGCTGATATACGAGATCCTATCGATTCTACTATATATGACCGCCAAAGTTTATGACTGTCGAAATCCTGTAATACAACACGAAATAATTTTGAGCACAGAAACCAGACATCGAGGACCAAAATCCACGTTGAAACAGGAAGCAGCAGTAAAGTTCAAAGCCTTTATGTGTTATCGATTTACTATCCGTTCACGTTATCTTGAAATTGATGTAATGAACACGTCGCAGTAATACAATTAACCAGTTGACGAAATTTTTTTTTTCAACGTTCCAACCAATAAGGGTAGCTACGTGCTTTGCAACATTGATGACGCAAACATTGTCAACGTGACAGAAAAACGAACTGTTCTGAAAGTGAAACAGATTTAAAAACTGACCCAAATTTGCAACCGCTAGAATAAAAACTCAACTAAACAGACAGTTAAAAGTTTTTCTTTTTTACATATCGATAAGTAGGAAATAGGGGTAGTTAGAGCTGCTCTAAAAGCGATATGATCCGTCTATGTGGGAAACTGTATAAATAATAGCAGCAAGTGTCAGTGTGAAGTTTCCTACATTGACTCCGATTGATGACGTCACGCGTAGGCTTCTGGGCCTTCATATTCTCAGAGGTAACAGATGATTCGTTTCGCACTGAATGCAGGAGCAGTTTTAACATTTTATTTCGACTGATAATATGTATTTTACATTTTTTATTTACAAAATATATTCTGGAATGCCCTGTATATATTCATCTATGTTACAGAAGTATATGTCTGAGTAGTTATTACACGTTTAGGACCAACAATTACTCAAATTTTCAATTAAACACGTCAAAAGGGAGTGCAATATTTAATAGAAGCAGGGGGTTAAAGACAAACAGGGGTTTATAACGAGGAAAATAATAGTAGAGGTCTTTAAAAGCCATTGCTCATCACAACCAAGTGGTCACATATATAGTAAGCGGCGCGTAAGGAGATTCAGTGACGGTCAGATTGACAGGTAGGTAGGCGGAAACTCTTTGCCAGTGCGCATCTTATGATTTATGGCTTTTGAATCTCCTAAGACGCCGGCAATTATACTTCTCTATTTTTTTTTTATACATGTATAGTCAAGAATAAACTCTGCGTATAAACGTTTAAGTTAATAGAACTGTCCATTTTGAATTCTAATTAGTAAATATTTGTACTTAAACTGTTTATAATAAATTAGACAATAATTTTTTTCGTGTGCAATTCATGAAACGTAATAAGGAACCATCAACTATTAAATAAAAATAAAATATCCTCTATTTGTTGTCTAGTTAATTGTATTTTAAATTATTTATTTGAGTATTTAAATAAACCTTGTGGAATTGTTAAAAAAAAATTGTTTTGAGTTTAATAAAAAGCAACTAAATGTACATAACAATAACAACAACATGTGATTGTAATGGTAGAGCAATTTTAAACCAAATAATTTATAAATACATTTGTTTTTGTCATTTTTTTTTTTTTTTGAAATACAAGAAAATTTTGAGTTCTAAACAGAATTTCTGCGAAACGACTGGTCCACAAAAAAAGTAGGTATATATTAAAGCTTCATGTTTTACAAAGGATTTTCCTGTGTCAAACAAAAAAATAATCCTATTGAATCTGGACCCTTTTCAAAACAGGGGTTAACATTAGATTCACGAATAAAAGACAGGTGGTATACACCTGCTTCGGACACAATATTTGCTGGCAAAGATTTGGTCTTTAAAAAAAAATTTACGTTTATCTCCTATGTACTTATTTTACTCTAAGTAAAAAAAAAATAGATAATGGAGCAAAAGAATAAATAAAAAATACCACTAGTTGTTCCCAATAACGTCCTGTGACTACCACTAGTGGTTGCCAACGACAACGTGTGGCTATTACTAGTTGCCACCACTGACGACTTGTGGCTACTACTAGGTATTACCACTGTTTACTTGTGGCTACTACTAGTTGTCACTGACGACTTGTGGCCACTACTAGTTATCACGACTGACGACTTGCGGCAACTACTATTATTACCGCTAACGACTTGTGACTACCACTAGTGGTTGCCAACGACAACCTGTGGCTATTACTAGTTTTCACCATTGACAACTTGTGGCTACTACTAGTTGTCACCACTGACGACTTGTGGCCACTACTAATGGTCACTACTGACGACTTGTGACAACTAGCAGTTATTACCGCTAACGACCAGTGGCTACTACTAGTTGTCACCACTGACGACTTGTGGCAACTAGTAGTTGTTCCCAATAACGTACTGTGACTACCACTAGTGGTTGCCAACGACAACGTGTGGCTATTACTAGTTGCCACCACTGACGACTTGTGGCTACTACTAGGTGTTACCACTGTTTACTTGTGGCTGCTACTAGTTGCCACTCTGACGACTTGTGGCCACTACTAGTGATCACCACTGACGACTTGCGGCAACTAATGGTTATTACCGCTAACGACTTGTGGCTACTACTAGTTGTCACCACTGACGACTTGTGGCCACTACTAGTTGCCATCATAGACAACTTGCGGCAACTAGTAGTTATTACCGCTAACGACTTGTGGCTACTACTAGTTGTCACCACTGACGACTTGTGGCCACTGCTAGTTTTCACCACTGACAACTTGTAGCTACTAATAGTTATTACCTCTAACGACTTGTGGCTACTACTAATTGTATGTACTGACGACTTGTGGCTACTCGGGTCTTTAGAGCGTGATATGTCAGATTAATTGACTGTCCACAAGAAAATGTGCGTCCAAAGAAGTTTTGATGTCAAAAATATTTGAAAGTGTGTCTATGTTGATTAATACAAAAGTTTTAGTAGATATTTTCTACAATTTTCGTCGATTATTATGTTCTAAAAAGATTCAATTTCCTCTTTTTTGAATGATTGCAGCTACATGTGTTGAAAATTGCACTCGGAATTTCTGTATCTGCTTAGGTAGATGGAATTAAAATGCAAATTCAAATCCAAGTTCGAAACGGCTCTTGGCTATGCGAACGCTACTTCAATAATTTCACGAATTAAGCGGTCATATTACAAAAGCAAGCATACAATTAAAGCCCGAATCACGCCACAAATGCTAACAGACAGAGTTGAATATAGCAATGAAGAAGCAGAGCAGAATTTATGACACAAAGAAAATGTGAATTGTTTCACGTACAGTATTTTTCTTTTTTATGAAAGAACTTCCAAGTATCTGCTTTATTTTTTGCATTTTTCTACCATGTTGAAAACGTTACCTATGTTATTACTACTCTGAATATCTGTCCGTATCTGGAAATTTAGTTCTCGCTATCCCAAGGAAGAAAATGAAGTCATAAATTCGACCGGAAAACATTTTATGTAGAACGACAACAAGGGTAATATACCTTTTCCCTTCCTTGGAACGAAGGGGCGATAGAAGATAAAGTCCAACTGCAGTCGTTTCACGTATTACAAAAGAAAAATTAATTATTAATTAATTAATAATTAAGAAGCATTTTTGAAATTGATTTGGCTGTTATTATAAAATCTAGAAAACAAAAATTAAAATTTAATTGCCAATATCGTGCCGTATTCAGGAAGTTAGTTGACCCAGGGGGAAAAGTGGAACGAATACGTTTACAGAAAATAATAAAACGAAAATTTCAAAAAAAAAAAAAATCGTGTAAGTTTATAATCCAAAAGCTTTCATTTGGAGTGTGCAGTTGGACTAAACCCTAACATTCTGCCTACCTGATAGTAGGTAGGTCCACCTGCCCTCCTCCCCAATGCTGCTTTCATTACCCGGAGATCCTTCCTTACTTTTAATGAACGTCGTAGCTGTTCACCGTAATTACCGAATCGGATTTTCGGTCGTAATTAGAGCAACGGATGAAACGTCTCCAGATGCCTACCGACTCATTACATTACTTCAGTCACGCCCAACAGCGGGCTACCTGACTACCCTAATGGGTGTCTTATGTCTAAAGTTAAGTAAGACACGTCTATTCTACAACTGGACTCGCTGACTGACTTATCAACGACAGAATTATACGTTTCTAGAGTAATAATAATTGGAGCTAACAAATGAATTAATTAATTAATTAATTAGGAGCTAGAATAATGTTTCCACTTCGAAATTCTGAAAAATAGACATTTCTTTAATGAGGTCAACGTTTTGTAATTGATAAATTGCTAATTGGGTTACTTGAATATTGCATAGTCCTTCCGGAAGCCTCGCAGCTACTGTCTGAAGGACAATCCTTATTTACAAATAGCGTCCTGGTGACAGGACCAACGACTTAGTCAGCTGTTCTACTGGA
Source organism: Agrilus cyanescens (assembly GCA_947389935.1). Classification (NCBI taxonomy): domain Eukaryota; kingdom Metazoa; phylum Arthropoda; class Insecta; order Coleoptera; family Buprestidae; genus Agrilus; species Agrilus cyanescens. The sequence goes on from OX376709.1 coordinate 4,699,624, forward strand.
AGCTTCTTCGAGCAGGACAACTGACTGGACATTTTGTCTCTTCACCGGACACTTCCGCTTATTAGGCACTAGTTGTACCCGTGAGGAAACTTTTTCAGGATAAGGAATATCCGTGTATTGTAAAAAGTTCCCAAAAAAAAATACAAGTGCCATATTGAAGATTTAATTAATTAATACGTCATTTTCATCAAATTCCAGGCGTTTTTGAGAAAGTGAAAAATAATTTCGTTAGAAGCCTATCTAATTACGAAAAACAATTAATCGGCAAGCTATTGATGTTTAGGTTAGCCGTCTGATAACGGGCTCGCTTTACAGGGTCTGCTTTAGATTATTAGTAGTGACTATTTTTGTCAATAATTCCACCCACATTTACAAAATTAGTTCCTTTTTTTGTAGACAGAAATTTCAAAGGATTCTATAACATGAGGTTTTTTAGAAAGGATATAAATTCTTTGTGGTTCTGGTTAGAAACGTACTAATCATACAAAGGATCAAAATTCGTTGTTTCCAGAAAATAATTTTTTTTAAGCGACAGTCGCGTCGTCAGCGGTTGGTGAGGTAAACTACGGTACTTTACGTTATGAGGTGGGGTGTGTAAAAGGACATTTACTTCCGGAAAAGCTTAATCCATGCGGCAACAGAAGTGTTGTTCGGCGAGATTATGAAGGATTGTGTGTTCGTCCTGAGTATTTCGCAACGCGAATACGCGTATATCATGAACAACTGAACAACGTTGATAAAATACCGGTTTAAACTTACTCGAACGGAATGAATTATTTTTTCCAAAAAACGTTGCCGCACACAAAGAGTAGATTATTTAAAAGACCAGTCAATTTTTTTGTGAACAAAAGAACAAAAAAAAAACACGTTTCGGAACTGAAAATCTAAATCCATCCATGATGCACAGTGAATTTAATTAAAATAGATACCATCAAATTATATACAGGGTGGTCTTTGAGTATTTCTCCGATTTTTTACCTTGCATACATGGTGTGCCACTTTAAATCTGAAAATCGTCTTTTTCAAGGGTGATCTAAAAACGCTAGATATCGGATAAAGAGGAAAAACATTTTTTTTCTCTCATGAAATTTAAATAAGTTGGTTAACTGTTATAAAAGTTTTAACTAGTTTTGCGGACCCCATAATGGGTAATGTTTGTAGAACTAATTAGAGCTAACTACTTAATTACTAAGGTTTCTATAGAATTTCATGTTTATCAGCCATTTCAAAATCAAATTATAGACTAAAGTGCCCCCAGAGAAACCTTAACAACTAAGTTAACATTTTAACTATGAAACAACGTTTTCAAAATAACCACACAAACACACAAGCAAACTTTCATCTGACGCACGATACAAATGATCGACCCTTGTGGCATTTACTTTTTACATTCGACTTTTTAAAATACATATCTACAAAAAAGTCTTAAGGCATAAAATAAATCAAAAAATATGGAAATTTTATGTAAAAAAATCGATATAAAAACATCCGTTTTCACTTTTCTGTAAAAGCAAAATACAAAATTTTGGATGTTCAATAAACATCAAAAGTTGTTCAAGTTCAGGGTTCAAAATTATTCGCGAAGGGGATTTGTAGGTATGCACAAGTTAAAGACGACGTAGCACTTTTCAAAATTCATATTCAAAAGCATATGTGTACACTGGATGTATCTACTGGAACTAATGAAAACGTGAAATGTTCTTTGAATCGGTTTAACATTATTGGTACACTTCATTTACTTCATCTAGAGATGTGACCTTTAGTATGACCGGCGCAAAGTAAAAAAGAACGGCACTAGGCCAGAAAAGGAAGGAGACAACTTGGAGCGACAGTCGCTATCGGCAACAAGCGTATAATTTCTACAGTACTGTGCGGAAATTTTGACCACTTTATTTGCTAACATTGCATTGCATGAATGTATTGGTATTACCATCGGTATTGTGCACAAATTAAAGAATGTTGCATATCTGCATCACCAGAACCGCACACGTGCATTTAATATTTGCATTTATTGGGTTTTAATGGAAAATAAATTTATTTATAATTGTTACAGTAATATAATAAATTTGAATCTTTGCACTGGATATTTAACGTTTGTTTTCGACTCTCTGTATTATTCATGGTGAAACTAAACTTTTGGCAGGTACTGTATTCACAACTACTTATGTTAAACAGACAAGATGGGAACGAATAATGAGCTCCGTATCCCTTCCTAGACTTTTTTCGTTGCGCATCTAGTACGTTGGAGGGGGCATATCTCTAGAGAAAGTAAATGGAGTATATATACTAGGTATTATGACAAAACAAGGATAACTCCTATAAATGCCTCCTCTTAATGTGCTAAAAAAATCAACGAATTCTCCTGAACTTTTTTTTTTGGATAAAAAAGACCAATTAATTTTCTTTATTATGTAATTATCCATATTGGTATCCATTATAGAAGAAGTTTTATTTTTCCGTAATAAAATCCATCTGTTCTCCATTTTCAGTACAAAAAAAAACTAAAAACAACTTCCGGTCACTAACTATAAACTAAAATTCGCTGCCGTTAACGTGACATTACGGACAAATTTTTCTATTAACCTTTAATAGAGTTGGCAAATAAAAGTGGAGTTGTGCAATATGCGATGTTCGACGTGTTTCCACCTGTTCTCACGTTTAAAAGTGCTCCAGGCTGAGGATACATGTTTTGGTCGCTTGTGCGCGTCCCTTTTGGCTACAAATTGGCGTCCTTTGTTGGCTCCTAAATTGCGAAACGCTATCGTAGCCGATGTAATGAACTCTATCGATTCGATCGACTTACTCGCTCTTGCACGATAGCAATAACGATCGAGAATATAGAATTGCAAGCACGTTTGCGTCGTATTGTGTACAACAACGGTATGGAATTTGTTCTTAGAAATAGAATTCCTTATTTTGAGAGCAGCGCAAAAAATAAATAAATAAACCGAATGACGGTTAGTTAGAACCTAAGACCGGGAAAGAATTAAAAAAAAAAAAAAAAAACTGGGGTGCAGACAGTGCAATTTTATTTTCAAGTAATTGAATTCATGAAAATTCCCCAGATGTCAGGCGTTCTTCCGCTTCCAAGATTTAAATGAGAAAACGGAAACATTAGAGATATAATGTTTAAAAAAAGTCTCTCTTTCTTTATTTTACCGGAGAAACCGCTCTGATGGAAACCAACAATCAAATAGAAACGAGTCATCCCGATGGGCGTCGATTTTGTAAAAAATTTACTTTACGTTAAGGAACCATATCCAGGCTTCAAAAATATTCAAAAGGTGTCTACGAAGCACCATCGAGAAATGTGAAGGCCAGACAGCTTTGAGGTAAAATTCCTGAAACGTCACTGTATATGTTGGATTGTAGACAACATTTAACAAATATTACGTCACAAAAGCTACTCCCCCCCTCTATAAACAATTTGTTGTGATTAAAAATATGAATAATTTAAAAAGTTTTTGAAACTACCAAATTTAGAAAAAAAAAAATTGAAATAATATTGTTGAACCAAATGCTCTTCTCATCGACCTCCACGAGGATCCGCGATAAGAAAAATTTTTGCATGATTAATCCCTTTGTTACTAGATTAAAAATGTTCTATACACCAACCACTAACAGTGACGTCACGCCTAAGCTGCCTGGCCTTATTATTTCCCGATACTAAGTCAAGCGCGGCTTGTACAGTTCTCGTTAGCTATCTCCATGCGTTACCACCAGATTCAAGGCCTGCGCGCCGAGACGAACAGATGATATAAGTAGGCCTATGTACGGAATCTGTTTAGTCGAGGAGCGAAAGGATATAAAGTGTAATTTTATTTATTTTTTTTTATTGCGAATTCTTTTAGAGGTCGAAGAGAAGAGCATTTGTGTCAATTTTTAATACTGACAAATTATATCACGATGGTAACGTATTCGTATGCTCCTCCCTGACTTGGAAATAGGGCTTTATGACACAGGTTTTTCAGTTGCGCACTATTTCTTTATTGCTAACGTAGGTAACAAATTAGTTTGAAGATTATTATTCCAATTCAATTTTGTAAATTGTATCTACTAATTTTGCATTTGTCATCTACTATATTCACATATTTGAAATGAAATTCATGAATAATAATAACTTTGAATCATAAATAATTACAAACGACAGTACTCGCTATTACAATATAGCACCAGCGGCCTAATTTCGATTGTTTGCATCGGTTGAAATAATGAGTTATTATTGTAATGTTTTTAGAATAGCAGGTACATTAGACCTACAGCTCGTCACACAAAACGTATCTTCAACGCATGCGCGGTTAGTACAGCTCATTCTAAAGACATTAGCCCTTTACATTATAAATCATAAACCACTTCCACGTAATGTGTTATTGTTTCTCCCCTTTAAATACTTTATAAATGGTACTTATTTTACCATTTGGAATATTATTAAAGTTTTTTATATTTTTAATAACAAAAGACCACAAAGCAGTTCGTAAAGCACTCTATTGAAGTCAAATTCACGCACGTGGTTTAATCTCATTTCTCGTCTAGCAGGAGATGCTGGTGGCGCTTTCAACTGAGCGACTTGAAGCATTTCCCCCATTAATTTGTTCGAATAATACGACTAATGGATTTCAGTTGCTCGCCTCAACGACGGCACTGCATTCCCTCTTCCTCTCTATCACTCCCACATTCTGCACAGCCGAGAAATTAGGCGACGCAACGCATTCTTATGCTTTAATCCGACTTTACATGACCGTATCCTGGGTGCAGCCGACAGCGACAGGCTGACACAGGACGTGCCTTTTATAATATAAGACGACGTCGTATCCCGTTCCAAAAGAATCTTCTTATGGAATTCCCGGATTTTATCATTTTATCATTGCCACTGCCATTTTACAATTCGGTGGACGTTTTAATAGAAATCTACTGCATCGTCGGTTTCATTCATCTTCTTCGATTTTTATGGCCAAAGACTCATAAGGATTCCTATTACAATAGACCATTTCATCCTGATATCTATCAGCGAAGTCATAAATAAATTAAAAGTAGCTTCAATTAATAAGGTAGATCTTCCATCGTTAATAAATTGAGCCAAAAAGCTGAGTTTAAATTGGAGACTGTGGTAAAGGAATTAATACTCTATCACGCGTTTGATAATGCCTACATGAGATGCGAATACAACTGTTATTGAAGGCCTGAGCGCGAATGCGCAACGTCATATGAGGTGGTCCTCGTAAGGGAACAGTTTTAATCATGTAGCCGAAGTATTTATAGTGAATTTTTTTTTCTTGATCGCGGATTCTTGTAGAGGAAGATCAGAAGAGTATTTGTGCAAAATTTTAGCATTGGCAAATAATTGTTACTATTTTTTATTTAACGTTAAGTTTTGCAGAACGTGCTGTTTGATCTTTCGACGTTTACGTAGCCGTGACAGGTATGAAAAAAGTATATAGACCTTTTTTGTTGATAATTGAATTTTCTACAAAAAAGTCCCGGACAGCTCCTACCTGCCTTTTACAAGTAAAAAAATACAGCGTTCCAAAGACGCGTAATGTACCGCCTAAGCGCTCTTGTGGTGCTGTTTTTAAACCTGTAAAAGATAGACGGGTGCTGCCCCGGACTTTTTTATATAAAATTCAATTATCTGCAAAAAGGCTTTTATACTTTCTTCGTATCTATCACGGTTTGGGCTACGTAAGCGTCGAAAGAACGAAATACACGTTTTGTAAAAAAGTAGCAACAATTATTTGCCAGTTTAAAAATTTCAAAAAATGCTCCTCTGATCTTCTTCTACAAAAATCCGCAATTAAAAAATTTTTGAACGATAAAATCTCTTGGCTATTAGATTAAACCAGTTTCCTACAAGGCCTGGCGTAAATTACGTTGCAAATAAGCACTCCGGCCTTTTTTAATGATGGTAACGATGAAACACGTATTCGCTCATAACATTCTTCAATGTATTTCCACGTCCCGTATCAATTCTGAAAGTTATCTTTCGAAATAGTCCTCAATACATTTTTTGCAAATTCTCTAAATCGAAATTTTTGAAATATAAAGAATCTTTTTAACGACGATCTTGTTCAATCCCCATAAAGCCTAATCTCTTAACATACTATTCCGAAGATCTTATAACTAAAGCTCCCTTTTAATAGGTACATTTTACAAAAATGTCAGAGCTTTGTTAGAGCTTATGAAGACATATATTCATTCCTCTATTCCTTCAACCAGAAGTATTGAGAACCAAGAAATAAATTAAACACAGTGAGTGAAATCAAATAATCCGATTAAAGACTTCTGAATTTTCATCTGTCTTCCATGTTATTCATTCAGTGCAGCCATGAAAGAGATAATAAAAAAGAACACACTTTTAACCGAGGTAAAAGCACTTTCAAAATGAACTACAGAGAGTATTTTTTAGCAGCTAAGTCTTTGATGTATTTATGAGGAAAGTATTATAAAATTATCCAGCATATAAAGCTGCACATCGTCGTTAAATTTACGCTCTCGCATCTATTATCTTTTGCTTTTGAAGAATGAACGTTTAAATAACAATGAACATTAGTTAGCAACTTAAAAAATTAAATGATTCAAATATGCAGGTGATCATTAATCCACATTATTATAAAAGAATAAAAGCCACAAATGATCCCATCTGTTCATCTAACTATAGAACTAGAAAGTCTCCATTTTCATTTCAACGAGGCTTTATCTTAAGGAGTTTCGGGGAATGTTTGAAAATGCTACCATTGGTATGAAAATTTTACTAATGGAGCATTATTATATTAATCTTTGACTGACCAAATTTTAGGTCAATCGGTACAGTAATTTTTCATCAATAAAATTTGAAATATTACTCTAACTAAATAAGCGAGAAATGAGAAAAAAGTCTTAAGTGGTACAGCAAAATGGATTCTGCGCCACCTCGTCTGCACATGAGCAGAATAACGTCACAATCCAACATGGCGGTCTTCTTGTTTCACCCTGTATATGTGCCTTTATTAGACGATCTTAATAGTTTTGCGATAATAAAAAAATTATGATTGTCATTTACACTTGCAATAATAAAATATAATTTATACGAGATTTTGTTGATCGATAAAAGACGTCCCGAAACTCTCTAATGATGGATCCTGTTACATGGTGTTCTTTTTGAAGAACAATAACATTAGTTTACTGGACATTTGCGCTGTTCACGTCCATTTATATTTCTATTTTTCATTTAATGTGTAATATTTTTGAAGAAAAATATCGAAGCTCAGTTATTGTTTTCCATATTTCATAAGCGCCGTGATGGGGGCTTTCTAACAGCCAACCGTGTGTACATATACGTACAGTGAAAGCTGTGTAGCTGCCAGGATTCGGAAAATATTCCATTATTCGAGCAAAGCGGATCTATTGCGCCCGAAATCTAATAATTTCCCGCATAAATACAATATGTCCCATGCACATATGGTGCCGGTTGCAGGGGGATGCCTGATAATATTTCCGATACAATGCATTTCCGCTCTACATAATTCCTGATCGAAGATAAATTCCACCACGTTTCAGGTATTTCTGTAGTAAATTCAGTGATGTTGCGAAAAAAGGAAAATCTGTAATAAACGAAAAATCATCTATCGAGTCCATTAAACTATTAATGCTCTGATTCGTGTAACGGAAATGGTACATTATTTATCATGTAAAAAAAAGGCCTCTATAATCCTGACCATAATATAAAACAATAAGAGATATGACCAAAATACGTTGCCTATTCCATTCAATATATATTTTTTTTTTTTTTGAAAAATTTAAACATAGTTACAGAAAGCCAAGTACATAAATATTATATTCCAAGGACTAAACCAAAAAATTATCATGCCATTTCTCAAAAAGTTATTAATGTTATTAGATGTTAGCCTGATGATGACCGAAATTAATAATCAAAACGTTGCGTAATTAAAGTTATAACCATCAACAACAGCTGTTGGTTATTTGTAAGATAATTGAATAAAAGTATTTATAATGTTCAAAATATCAAATTCCCAAATAAATTGGGAGTATACAAATACAATAATTAAGTAATTAATAATTATTCTGAAACTGTGGGTTTAATTACAAATTATTATTAGATATTTATTAAATTACACAAAAGTGTAATTTGATCTTGATTCTGGTTTTCAATTTCACAAGGCTCTATTGAAGTATATTTCAATATAATCTGTACATACATAGTATTTATTTTGGGGTAGTTTCTATTTCAATATTTCTTATTGTTAGTCGAGTTGCTCTGCAAACGATAGAACTCTACATTTTGTACTATTCTCTATGAATTTTGTCCACTAAAAATACTGAAATAGAAACTACCCCAATATATGTGTCCACATGTGTGAGTATCCTGTGGAATTTACTTCATCCCTCAATGTTTAAGAATTCTGCCTTCTTAGATATTTAGTATGCAGGGTCGATGGTAAAATTTGTTCTCGCTTATGCGATATTGAATAAATTGAAAACTCTGAGAAAATAGCTAGGAAATGTTTAAAATAGAAAAGCAATAGGAACGACACATCCTCTGTTATTATTATGGACGGTTGCAAAATACCTCGATACATTTTCGAGTTGAATATACATACTTTAAAACTAACAAACACAATTTAAGAACCCTCTCTACATAAAATGAAGAAGAGTAAAAAAGGGGTAGATTCAGAAATATTTTCTTCTTGTATTCCTAACAGTAACACGTTGGAATTTTGTTTGCATTTATAAATACAAAATAAATTGTAATTAAGGGATTTTTTTAAAGTTCATAGGGTGAGAGGGGGTTAATTTAAGGACAGATAATTTTAAACTGCGTATAACTAAAAATCTCATGCAGCGAGTGATACCCCAGATAAAACCCTCAAAAATATTGTTATGGTCGAAGAATTGCGTCTGATGCTAATCTTGAATGTGACCCTACTGATTTTTTTGAATGAAAACCTCAAGTTATAACCTAGAATTCTAAGAGAGGACATTAATATTTATGTTTAGGGAACTTTGGGTCAACAGAGGCTTTCATTCACTAAAAAACAATTTATTTTGTGCTTATATATCACATTCTTATGACATTGTATTACGTTGTTATATATTTCACTTATTATTTCATTCAAAGTTGGATTTTAACCGATACTTCGACATATCCCAAAGATATACCCATAGACATAGTAAGAATAGACTGCGGATCCCAATGTAAGCTCATCAGTAGCGTGCAAGAGAGACAGAGCGAAAGAGTGTCTGCGCAGAGAGGGGGTCGAATTTACGCTATTAGCTGAAGCTGACTGGCGCGAGGACAGAGTGAGAAAGAGCGCGCGTGAAAGGTTATTCAGCCAATAGCGTGAATTCGTCCCCCTCTCTGCGGAGTACACTATTTCGCAGTCTCTCTCGCATGCTACTGACGAGCTTACATTGGGACGCGCAATCTATTTTTACTATATCTATGGACATTTCGTCCTGAGGTCTTTAAACCACTAAAAGACCCAGTATCCCTAGACCTAGTATCACTTTTTTGTCTTTATAGTCAAAGATACACTTAATATATGCAAAGGTGAGCGAAACAGAATATTATATTGAAATTATAGAGGGCGTTCACGTATATAAATGAGACAATATGAGCTATTTTATGAACGTTCTCGATCCTGGGGGCCTTGCACTTTATGCAATCGAAATAAATTTAGTAACACGATCAAGTACGTTGTGGGTTCGTACCTTTTTCCCATTTTCTAAGTTTACTTATAGTTTTGCAGTATGTAAATTTCAAGTGAAACTGTTCGTCCGAATTGTTTGCCAACTCCAACACGTAGGCTTCTTCTTTGTGTTATGCTCAAGGGATGCCGGCAACCGCGAAGCGATGCGACGTTTCAAAGCGACACACAAAACGTCGCGTCGCCTCGCCCTGGTTTTGTAAATACCGAAACCTACTCGCATATGAATTACTACGACGTTTTGTTTGATATATTTGGCTTATGAAAACTGAATGCGAGGCAAATGAAAAATTAAAAATTGAAATTTACAGACATATAAACCACCAACCAGTATGATGAATGAAAGGAAAAATTACTACGTACTTTTTGCACATGAGATTCATTGAGTTTTCATTTATTCTTCTGTATTATCATTAAAAATAATAATTAAATATTATTTATAGTCATAAAATGTATTTAATAAAAATTCAATATTTTTAGAAACAATTAGAATTCTATAAAGTTAACTATAAATTTTCATTGATATTTAAAAAATAAAAATGAATTAAACGCAATTAAAAATTGTTAACAACATCAAATTAGTGTTATTAACAATGAAACATTGATATTAAAATTTAAATATTACAGCATACATAAACTTCTCAAGGATAATTTATAAATAAATACTGCAGTGACCTATAAACATATAAATGTCTTGAAATTTTTGATTTTCATGAAAATTGCTCTTTATTATACTTTATCAATTGAAGTAATAAATTTTAATTCGTTATTATTCTTTTTTTTTGTATTGTTTAATTTAGAATCTTAGATTTTTTATCAAGATTATTCACAATAGCTAAATTTTTTTAAGGAACTCGTAGCTCTTTGTTAAGCATTTTTTTTTTTCATTATCCGAAAAAAGAAAAATGAAAAACTCATAACGACGCACCATAGTAATCTTAGGCATTTCAAACCCTCATTTACCCCAAAGCGCGCGTATTAAAAAGAAAATATGTCAAACCAACATTTTTGGTAAATTGGAAAAGTTTAATCTTGCTTTTCGAGACAGTGAATAATATTACTTGGACTTTTATGTCTGAAATCAAATATAACAGAATATGCTTGTACTTCGTATTTGACCGCTGTGCGTTTATACTTTACAAACTTTTTCCATCTTCGGGAAATTTTTTTAGAGTGAATTGTCATAGATAAAAAATGTAGGTATATAAATAAGTGTTTAGTTACGTTTTTTTTCCTATTATCCAATTTTAAATAGATCTCAGTAAAAATTATATCATTTTGTGGTTGTTTTTATACAAAAGCCACAGAATAATTTAATTTGGATTATTTGTAATCGGGTTACCGTGATTTTGTGTTGATTTGGTGAGTATAGGATTAAGTTTACTGTTTTCCAGCTATCTCAATACCGTAACAAACACGTAGCAGTTTTAGAAAGTCGTAATGGGAGCCCTGTGTCACGTTTTAGGGATTCTAAATCTCGATCTTTTATCAAACACCTTCAGATATTTGCTCACGTTCGCCTTTTTAGTCAAAATCAAATACATTTATTACTGACACCTTTTAAAAAATGTTCCTCTTTTATTTTTTAAACAAAAATTCGAAACATGTGTGTATCTTTTTTTTAAAAAATACCTTTGAAAATTGAATTTAAAAACATTTATCACAAATTAAATACCTTTTCAAACTTTGATGAGTTGCTGTTTGTGGAAACATATACGATAGATTGAAATTTTAGCACCTTATAAAAAATGGTTTGATGCTGTTTACCAAAACTAAAGAAACGTCCCTAAATTTGGAAATATTAGAACATTCTGTCATTGTATTTTACTTTCGGTTTATTAATAGTAGTATAGATTCGCCGGTTCTATGACACTGAGGAGGAGGAGGGAAGTCGTTCACTTCGAACGAGTTCAATCTTGTTGAGTTCGAATCATTTGGATTTAGGAAATTACAGAAGATTCATCCAAGGATTGTGAACAAAATATTGAAACATTAGGACTTTAGTAAATCTCAGGAGGTTCAATAAGTTTCTCAAAACATTCTGTCATAGTCGTACATTTTTACAGCTGTCCCAAAATTTTCAATAAAGTAATGATAAATTTGGATTTTTGGAAATAACAAATTATTCAACAAGTGTTTAGTAACATGGTCGTATATCTTTACCACCTAGAAGTTCATTTCCCTTTTCAATTTATGAATGTACTCCAAGAAAATAAATAAATAATCTGGTACTGGAATTTTCGAGATCATTCTGGTACATTCTAGAATTATTAACAAAATATTGACACGTTTGGATTCTAATAAAATTTTAGAAGGTTCAATAAATTTCGTGGAACATCTCAGAATTTTGAAAAAATATAATAAATAGTTTATATTCTAGTAAATTTCAGAAAATTCAATACGTTTTACAAAACATTTTTTCATGGTAGTACATTTTTACCACCAAAAAAAAATTGACAGGGGTTTAAAAACAGAATTAGAACAAGGGTAGGACTTTGTACTTTTCCTTCTTTACCATAGTATTTCATTATGACAAATTGCATGGTAATCTATAACATTATTTGTACAATAATGTCCTTATGTTCGAAAACCGGAAGGAATATTCCTTGTCAGAAGTGTTGGATTATATTCTTCCTTCTCTTATTACGCCTGTCGAAAACGATTTATGGTGCACAGGCTGACAACAAAGGAATTGTAAAATGCATGACGTTTTTCTAGCCACCGTCCCGAGACATACCGCATCAGGGAAATTGTGCGCCATTTCCACATCGCACCATACCGTCTTGGCGATCCATTTTATTTATCGGGTTGAACCGCAAAATACAAAAAATGTCGTCGAGCATATTTTATCTTTTCTTTTCCATGACGTACAATTTACCTTTCACAGCAGCTCACGCATCTTGTGCGTTGGATATGAAGACAACAGTGTTACCAACTTGTGCTAAACAATATTCATTATTATATAACTACTGCCCTAACCGAGTTCTGTGTTGTTAAAATTTCGCATCAAATCAGAAAAATTAATTAAAAGCTACAAATTTTGACATTTTCAAATCTGCCTTTGAAGACGGTTAATGGGTTGCCTATATTATATTGCTTGCATGACATCATGTCAAATAAGAGCTCGTTTGTTTGCATTCGTTCTTGTTGACACCAACATTTACTAATAAAAAGTGCCTAATAGGAAAGAATGATAAAAACGTTACAATATTTTTCACAGTTTTTTGCCGGTATCAACGTAATAAACTGAATTCCTGACGCGTTACAAAAAAGCGGACAATATTTTTCATCGTAACGAGCGTCTCTGTTCCCGTTCCGTTAATTCACGATTCCTGAAGGAATCCCAATAAAGTTCGCACAAACCTGGGGCCCTCGGGTTCGATTTCTCACGTATATATACGCATTTACATATATATATTTAAAATTGGGAACAGTTTTTGATGGTAAAATGGCTGAATGCATTAGCATTATCGCTGTATAGATAAGCGTTTCGCTAAGAAAGACATTTACATATTTCCACGAAAATTCTCCAATATATATCGCTTTCTTTATCCCGGGGGAAAACGTTACGCATATTTAAACAAATTCCTATAAAAAGCTTCTGCCGCCCCCTTTCCGCCCTCTACGAAACGTCTTCTACTCTTCGTTGCTGTCGTCTTCAAAAAAGACGCTGTCTCGTAACCGCTGCGATGTGAAAACTTCCAGGATCCGTACGCTTTTTTCAAACTTTCCCTTATTATACATGTTAAAGTCAGGAAGATGAATTTTAAAAAAAACAGCCGCGTCCAGGGAATTCGCAAATTCCTCCTGAATAAATTACTTTTAGTGAGTGCAATTACTATTAATTACAAGCGAAACAAACTCATCGTCAAAAAAAAAAAAAACAAATAAATAAATTTTCAAAAATGAAAAATTAGTATCTTTTTGTACACTAGTAAAGTTGTTCACAGTTGAAAATTCAAATTCTTCAAAATGATTTTTTTTGAATATTTAAATGTCCTAGTCTCCCCTGTGTGTATCTCCCTCTTCAGATGATTATTGACAGCTCACTTTTGTGTTTGTTCATTTATGTCTCATTATAAAAATATACGACTCTCACAGCTGAGGAGTACTCACTTACGTCTCATTCTAAAAACATAAGGACTCGTTCTAAGCGTGTACACATTGATTTACACTTCATTCTGAAAACGTAACGACTCCTGTCTCCTACACTCACTCACTTTCGTCTCATTCTGCATAAATAAGGATTCGTTTTACGCCTGTCTCATTTCAAGCAAAAAGTCTCGTTATCCGCGTAGGCAGAATTGGTTGCGTCTCATTCTAAAAACATATCGGTTCCTCTTCATTCTTTACATACTCATTTGTGTCTCACTCCAAGTATATAAGAACTTGTCATAGGAGCACTTCATTCTAAAAACATAAGGACCCGTTCTCATCCAGAAAACATTTTCACTTCCAAGCTAATAAAAATTCATTGTTGTTTGTGGACATCGGCATATATCTCATTCTAAAAACATGACTCGTTTTTGATTTATGTGCACTCGCAAACTACTCGTTCTGAAAACATAAGGTCTACTTTGGTTCATTTTAGGAATACTTCCACTTACAAACCGTTGTACGTCAGTGCATAAATCAAGAAGGATCTTGGAGCAGGTACAGAATAGGTGTCTAAAATTGTATCTTGAAGGGTAAATTATGAAAGTTAGAAGACTCCAAAGTTTTAATTTTCAAACACGAACCCAGAAAATGCCAAGCCCACCACTGAATAAATTTACTTACGTTTATAAAAGATAGTTCTAATTTCACGACCGTTCAAAATGGCCTTTTCTTGCAAATGCAATCGTCTAAATTTCAGTAGAGTACCAAGGAATGTAGCAAGCATTCGCAAAACAGTTGCATCATTAGCATTCGGTTGCATTCAGCTTCGCGTGCACTGGTACTGTGTGAACAGTTCACATAATAACGGAAACACCTATACATATACATATATGTATACACACACGTACCGGAAGTTTTGTTTGCCGTTTATTCCGCCAATTGAGATTATATACTTCCCACATTCGCAAGGTAGCTCATGTTTGAGCCAGAGGTGTAATTAGCTCCAGTTTATTTAGCTGAGAGGTGTTCAAAGCAATTATCACGGTTTAAGAACATTCTAACCGTAGCAGTAAATGTCTATTTATGAACTATAATCTTCGAAGCTGTTCACCAAATTTGCACCCTATGGGATTGCAAAATAGATAACACGATTCAGACATACTTAATAATTGAAACATAGTCACAAAGGATACGTGCCCGTTCTTAATTTTCTGAAAATAAAAAGCCAATTGTGTGTTACCTAACCTAATCTAACCGTATATAACATAAGATGTTCCTCAGAGTCAGTCATAACTGAATGCAGCAATCCGAATGCTTTTGGATGGGTAGTAGCAAAGTAGACAGCAAAAACGTTAGCGGAATCAGAGGTGAGGTTTGCCCGTCTGCCTCAAGCCGTAAACGTACCCCCCCCCCTTTGAAAAGTTGTTAGGCAACAAGTCACGTGCCTATATAAGTAATGCAAGCAGGTCATCCAGTGACAGTTGTAAGTTTGCGTTTGTGAAGTGCTGACCGAGAGAAACAAAAAATTGATGTGAACAACTTGTGAGAAATAATTAGTGAATGTTAACTAGTGACTTTGTTATTGAATAAGTAATTATTGTAAATTATTTGTCAAAATATAATATTTCTTGCAGTAATTCGTTTTAGTACTTAACATTAACAAACCCATTCCCTAACATAACGCATATGGTACATAAAATTTTTCATGCCTTAAGGGTTTTAGAAAAGTGTTTAGTGTACTTTCGGTCTATTATTTAAAACGGATGTTAACATGATGTTTTAGAGAGGACGAGACAATTACAATTACTCGAGGGGAGATTCAGAACCAAGCGTTAATTAAATGTCATCAGAACAACCGCCCGAACAGGCCTAAGGCCTTTGAGAAATCGGCAGGGTATTAATGCTATAATGGGGTCCATATAAATTATGAGAGTCTCTTAGTTTTCTCCTTCGCCCACTTGCCTTCTTCCCTGGGGATGCAAGATTAGGGCAGCGTTATTAAATTGGAGCAATTCTTCTTCCTGCGAACGACGGGAAGAAGCAGCACGGGCAGGGGGCTGAGGGCCCTGCTCCATTTGATATTCAAAAAATTGGCACAAACGGAGACAGCTGGCCATTTGCAAGATCGAAACCCTCAACTTTGCGCCACTTTGAGCGCTTTAATAAAAATATGTCCTACTGGAGGAAATTGTTTCCATGAACTGAAAATTTATTAAGGCTGCCATATGCCACATTTACACATCACATTCAAATTAAACGAAAAATTATTTTTTCTGGAATTCCTTCTATAGATGCGTCATAATATCTCAACTCACTTCACCCTAATATGAGATAAATATTATAAAAACTTAATTTACACTTTGCCCTTCAATCTCTAATCAAAAACCAGATTAAATTCGTTGATCACTGAAATATCTCCCAGTATCTCGTTCTTAAACTGCGCACACCATATGTATACGATTCTCCTACTATCTTTCCTAATTTTGGAGGGGTAAGCACTAACAACACCCGTTCGCTTTTTCGGAATGCACTGAGGCATTTATCGAATACCTCCACAATATCTTAACTATTTCGTAACATTTTCAAAACTTTCAAACTCATTATTAGAATTATGTACTTAGAAATTCTTTCGTTAATATTGTAGTTTATTTGAATTTAACGTTAACAGACAAGTTTATAATTAAATATTGAAGCGTAAACTCGGTTGAGTCGATGTCTAGGTAGACCGTCGTTGTCTGTTTTTAGATAACAAATTTTAATCAACGACTGATTCGGAACAAAAGGTAGTAAAGCCTTGTGCTCACTAAAACGGCGTTATCATCGGCACGGCTTGCTGACAGTACAAATTGACATGATCCGAAATCAAATTCATTATCTCACAGTAAATGATCCGGAGCAATGGAATTTATCGGAGCTCGGCAAATCGGCGATGCGACAGATGTAAATTAAAGGCACATTCATGTACAGTGGAAAATATGTGCAAATGATCCATGTATATGAATGACAATACGTTTTCCATATCGATAAAAAAAAATAACTCGACAAATTTGGATGTCAAAACATTTTTTTTAACTGGAAAAACAGGTCATTTTCGTTACAAAATTAGTAATACTTTGCATCTAAAGGATTTTTAACTTTTATAGTTGACTTCAATGTCCCTTTTTATTTGCGGGATTGATGCGCACTCCTGAAGATGCTATCAGATCAAAAATCATCAACAGTACATTGTTCCCGGTTATTGTTCTTTTGACCCCAATTTTCCTAACCCTATATTGTCTTTCCTTAGACTATCTGACCTAAACTGGAATTATTTTGCGCTTTATATGCACATAATTTTCACATAAAAACAGGCATTAAGTACATCTCCATTCAAAATGGTGAATCTTTTTACAGTTACGTTTCCCTTCCATATATATATTTTATGCTAACATGTTTAGTGTCTCTTAAAAATACACGATTTATGGCGTATCGTTTCGTTTAATCTCATTTCTTTCTATTTCCGCATTTCATTATATAATCGGTAAGAAAATTTTGCAAAAAGAACTTATATTACTATAGCACTAAATCCCTAATCGTTTTTGGTAATGTACATGTTTGCAAAAATAATTGAGCTGTTCAGTCGACGGACGTAAAGCAAAGCGAGCTCCTTATTAGACGACTAACAACTTCGTATTTCCCTCTTACAGTTTTCTTATTCGGATTCCAACTACAATACCTATAACATCCCTGATTTACACATCAATTTATTTTTATTTTTGCCTCTTCAACGATCCACTACTTAAATTAGATAAGGCCACGTAACTCTTAAACAACATACCAACTTAAAACAATCATCTCGACGCCGTTTCGCTTAACAATTCAAACAGAAACGGTAAAACAAACAAAAAAATAATAACCCTTAAAATCGTACCGAGCGACGTCAAGCGAGACGGCCGTCGCGGCGTTGGCGCCGTTGTACGAGTTCAAAGATCGTTCTCTTGGTTTAATTTACGGACGTGCACCGTGGTAGCAGCTTAAATCAAAATCCGCTGCGCTCCATCTATTCGTCGAGCCCGCAGGACTTTGAATTTACAACTGAGTGGCGATGGTGATGGTGGTGGTGGTGGTGGTGGTGGTAGGAGTAATTCTATCTCACGAGTTTCGACGTCTGAAGTTTTGAGAAGGAATGCGAAATTGAATTGAAAGCTTTTGTGTAAAAGAGGTGTCGGTTCCATGTACAAAGTGGATAAGTTAAATTACCTACTTGCTTTGGTACAAACTCTAATACGCAATCATCAACAAAACTAAAATCTTTAACAGGTACTCCGAGAAGTCTTCTTCTTGAGGGTTTTAAATCGAGTAGATAAATAAACGTTGGTCTATTCTGGGCCAACATTTCTAGTATTAACTCACTCGTAGGAAGTAAAATCGAGTAAACGTAACGGAAGTAACCGTAACGGAACTACCGCTGTTACTTCCATAGATATGCTTTCCCTATCCATCTTATAGTGAACGCATAGGGAAAGGGAAACGGATGTGTATGTTAAGTCGTGCGACTACCGACGCCGAAGCCGGATGAAGAAATCTTTTGGCTACTAGACTAAAACAATTCCCTACGAGGACGCCCCTATATGACGTTGCTCGTTAACACTTTGGCCTTCTTTAACAATGGTAACGGATTGTGCAGTTAATTAGTGAAACGAAACAATTTTGGTACATATTTGGATGGTGTTCTCTCATCTGTAGTTTTCACCTCTATTCCAACAGGAAGATGAAATCGCTCGAAGCCACAAAATCATCGATGCAATGATTTATCGATTTATTTCTTCAGCCAACGTATGATCGCCTCCGGTTCAGTTCAGTCATAGGAAAACAGAAAACTGAAATATCTTATCTATATACTGAATACTAGAGCGAGTATTTTGAATTACCTATGAGTTTGAAATTTTAGAAAACACGAAAAAAGCTTTTATGAAAATCTTTTTTTTTTATTTTTGGATTGGAAGCTAAAGTTTCGAAAACCCCAAAGGCCAAAGAAAATTTTCTGAAAGAACCAGAGAAACAGCCCACACAGACGATTTCAGTTCTAACTCTTAAGAGCGTAAATCATCCGTCGAATGAACACATAAGTTGAGATGAGAACAGGGCAAAGCTTTCTACGTTTGAAGTGATATAAACAGTCAGATGTGTGAAAGGTTTATAGCCAAACGTGCTCCCTGAAACGATCTCTCCTTTTACTTTAACATTTACTTACTTAAATGTGCAATAGTGTGCTTTATTTGATTCACTGGAATTAGTCCAAATTGATTACTGGATAAAGGCAATTGCATTCAATTATCTTAACGAAATGAAACCATAAAAGCTCAATCAATCTGGGGCTTAATTCACAATTGAAAAGAAATTTGCAATTGAGACTAACTAGACAAATGATTGAATCTCTTTCAAGTGAATTATACGTTATAGAGTGAGTGTAAAGTCTGAAACCATGAGTGTAGTTAAGGGGAGGGATGTAGTTCCGAATATTAGCCACTTCATGTGCGAAACTTTGGGAATATGTTGTCCTTAATGGGACTTTTTCTTTCGAAAATATTTTTCAAATAAGTAAAACTGATAGCACATTTACTTTCTCTAGAGATATGCCCCTTCCAACGTACTAGATGCGCAACGATAAAAGTCTAGCAAGGGATACTGAGCTCATTATTCATTCCGCTCTTGTCTGTTTAACGTAGTTGTCAATATAATACCTGCCAAAAGTTTTGTTTCATCATGAATAATACAAAGAGTCGAAAACAAACGTTAAATATCTAGTGCAAAGATTCAAACTTATTATATTACTGTAACAATTATAAATCAATTTATTTCCCATTAAAACCGAATAAATGCAAATAATAAATGCACGTGTGAGGTTCTGGTGATGCAGATATGCAACATTCCTTAATTTGTGCACAATACCGATAGTAATACTAATACATTCATGCAATGCAATGTTAGCAAATAAAGTGGTCAAAATTTCCGCACAGTACTGTACAAATAATACGCTTGTTGCCGATAGCGACTGTCGCTCCAAGTTGTCTCCTTCCTTTTCTGGCCTAGTGCCGTTCTTTTTTACTTTGCGCCGGTCATACCAAAGGTCATACTTCTACAGAAAGTAAATGAAGTGTACCACTTTGAGATAATTAGGGGGAAGCAGTATTTTTACACGAACTTTCATTTTATGATAGTAAAATGAAAAACTATCCCCTATAATCTATGACCTCATGTAAAATTTTTAGAGGCATGTGTATCGGTTTCACATAAAAATCCAGCATTCCCCCGATTATTCCCAAGTTTAACCTTTCTATTGTCTTTTTATTACCTGTAATATGACCAAAACACCCCAATACAAACATAATTTAACCAGTCCTGTACATTTTCTTTGAAATTTAATATAATTTTACACAAAATCTTTTAAATAAATTTCAACCTAGTTAAATTTTCAAAATATACCCTTGCAGACCTTGTTGTAACTCTTGCTGCATTCCATTGTTACAGTATCATAAAATAAAGTATCACGTCCCCAGCGTGCGCTGCTTCTATTCGAAAATTTCATGACAAACAAGCTTAGAATTCTAGACTTGCATCATACTTTCCTTTCACGTTTGCTACCCTTCTCGCTGGTGACAACACACATACATACATACATACATACATACAGATACAACTCAACCCATAATCAACGAACCAACATGAACTTATTTAGAGACCTTTCATTACAAGGAGCAATTTAGAAATTAGGTTTTCTGGAGTCTTCATCACCACTTTTTTGTATGAAAGAATTATCTAATTTATATCACAATTCTACTAATTATCTCAACAAAAGATCTTCACAAGGGTAAATGTTAACTAAAAATTGATATTAATTTTTGAAAAACCGAAATCGTATTATGTCTGTAAAGATGTCATTCATCAACAAATAATTTACATTACTCATGAAGCAGTGGATCTTCTTTTAGTGTATGAACTATAAATGGGTTTGATGTTCTTACCTTCATTTTCTCGACCCACATTATGCAGACTTTTTATTCTCCTTAAGGTAATAAGTACAACCCCAATCATCCCTTCTATTTACACACACACATACGTTCCTGTATACGTATATTACATTTTGAAGATTGAGTCACATGCAATGCAATCTCTTTGGTATAACACATAGAAACATGTAATATGAGAAAATGAAATTTTTCCTTTATCCTGTTACGATTAAGTAAAATATGCATCGAGAAAATGTCAAACGTTGAAGGATAAAATTGATAAGTGCGATTTCTAATCAAAGAAATTGACTTTAAAACTGCAATTGGTAAATAACTGAAAGAGTATCTGTCCGGTGACTAGAGTAAGTGCGTGAAAAATCTTCCAGTTTATTTTATAGTGGAAAACTTTTTTAAATATAACTTTTATTTATTTTTCAGAATTGAGTGAAAAGTTAAAACTTTTTTAAGTATATCTCGTTCAATTTGCCTGTAATGAACTAATTAATGTTTGGTACGAAAAGTTAATTCTTAATTTTTCGAAGAAAAATTTTCTGGGTCATTACTTATTAAATGTTTTGGAACGAAGTGAGGGTCTTAAGCAATTTCTATGGGTGAAACACGCCATTAGCATTGCTTCATTGCATCCAAATGGACTTAAAATCGACCTAATTAATACGGATTGTAATAGATTCTATAGAGAAAACGAATTTCTATGGAAGCGAGCTTAATTTTATTTACTTATTTGAATTCTATGTATTAGTATCACTTTTGATTCAAAACTGAGCTTTGCACTACTTATATTTATTCATAATAACCAGTAGATAAATAATTATTTCGAAAATATTCAATAATGTTATAAATCTTTACACCTTAACAAACATTTGGCATTTTCAACACAAAAATTCAAATTCGAAACTTTGAAAAAACTCACGAGGGTGTAATCAAAAAAGGATTAAATATTATTAAAATACTTAAAATTAATTCTTTTTTGAATACATCCAAATAAATTAAAAAAATAACCTCCTACCCTAAACACATAATATCTTTTCTGTTCTGAGGGCAAAAATATTACTCTTAATTTTTTTATTTTTTTATAAAAGTTACTTCTGTAACCCTGTGAAAATTTCCGAGATGTATCCATGTTTAAAAATTGCTTTGTTCATATTTCAGTTTTTTTTTTTTTTTTTGGAAAAAGTTAAAAATATTCCCTTCTAAATGATACCGAGTTAACTTCAAAAAATGTCATTTGCAGAAACGAGCACGCTGGAACGTCAAAGAAGGGTTGAAGTTGTCTCATACAAAGCATGTACATAATATGTATGTCTGTGGTAGACTTGCGTGCTGAATGAGCCGTTTTCCGGTAAGGTATGGGCAAAAGATATTTATCTACAGGAAATTAAAATAGAACCACAACCGAGAGCTTTGTGGTTGATGTTGGTCCGCTTCATTTTACCTAAAAGTTTAGCATTTTACAGCTGCGGTTGTGACTTTCAAAAACAAATAACCCCATGTCAATATATAGTGGGTACAATTTTCAGTAGATGGAAGCCTCCAATTAAATCCACTAACGGCATAACATCGTCAGCCATAAAGCCGTAATTTTACTACAAATTAATAATAAACTCAAAGCCGTCATTTCTACCATGAGCTAATCTTGCCATTCTCAGAAAACTAAAACATCTAACATCCTTAACACTTTGTAGATAATAATAATCTAATTGAAGTTTCTCTCTGCCTCCCTTTAATTCTGTTTCTGCTTCTAATACGTCTCTAACCAACCTTTCGCATCTCAGAGAGTATTCTACCATCCTACCCCTGTTCTTCTTCTTCAATTAGTTCCAAAGTGCTCTTGTTCTCTTACCCTTTCTAATACTTCCTCATTTTTAAGTTCATGCACTCGCTCTAGTCACCGGACAACGTGCTAACGTGTTTCCCTCTCCCTATGGGCGGGGGAAGCATATGGAAGTGGCAACGCTAGTTCCGTTACGCTTACTTCCGTTACTCCCTATATAATTCATACCTTCTATTGATTCTTAAGGAGTAAAGTCCGAAGAAACATATTTTCAATGACTTCAAGTTTTTTATTGGTTCAACTTTGCAAAATTACGAGAAGTAAAGGAAACTTGCTAATTTTAAGTTTCATAACCATCACTTTGAAATGAATAGTTAGCACTTACAATTAGTTGTTTTACTCTATGGTTTATACCACAAGCTTGTAGAGGTAATTTACGCTGGTAAACGAATATTTTGCACATTAAAAAGTCCAATTTCAACTTTTCTTTAAGTTTGGTTATAGTTTGAATTAGTTTCCCGCGGAATAGATTAATGTACCAACCAATTTCAGTTCAAAACTTTGCTCTTTTTCACGAAATTACAAAATATAACGACGAAATTGTTAAAAATTTTATGCAATTTGGAAAATATTAGCCAATGATAAATATTCCTAAAATAAATACACCCATGGACAGAAAATTAAGATGTTTTACTTTTAATAAATCAAATATCTTCTGTTAAGGTACTCAAAATATTCATAAAACTTTCTCAAATTATTTTAATTTTCAGAGAGTAATTATACTTCAGCTTTTACTTGGTAAAAGTTAAATATCATATTCAATAAGAAGAAAATTAACTTTTAACTTTCATAAATTTAACTTTAAGGAAATACAAAAAAATTGTGAAAACAAAATTGCTTTTATTTTTGTTCAATGTCTTCAGTACTATCAAAGTCTGTTTGATTTTCTGTTTTCTTAATTAATATGTCTGTACATATATAGTTACAACAAAATAAGTTTGAAATCACTCCTACATAAAGGAAATCGTTTCTTTTTTGACAAAATGCATAGATAGCCGGCAATTTTCTGGCTATTTGACTTTCCCAGCAAGTACAAAGTGGGTCAAAATAAGCGTAACGAGAATTCCAAACTTTGTGTGGAGTTTTCAGACTATTTGACGTGGTTACTTCTTTATAAAACGTTCCCAACTGCCCCTATTCCGCGTTACAGAGATACCTATACCGATTGCAACGATCTTTTCCTACCTACCAAATATCTGCTTTTAAAACATCAACCGAACTCTTTTGAATCCACCAAAGCAACATTCATTTATTCAAACAAAAGTTTTTCTTCCGATTTTTTAAGTAGCTGTAACTGATACAAACGACCACCAAAGTTAAAATCCTTCCTTAAGGTGGATTTACTAAAAATTGCTACGTACTTTAGATTAATTTCTTGTGTTCAATTAAACATTTATTGAGACTACGCCTCGTTTGTCCAATGTATTTTACGCCATTATACATTGCAGTAAACAAATGGTTGATTAGTCGGTTAATGTCAACTTTGAACGCCCTGTATCTCCGAAACCAATGACATTTGTCATGTTAAGCTGTTTAGAGATTAGCTTTTCTTTATAAATCACCCTGTATAATCATTCCAAAGCCTGCAGAATGTTTTTGGTATTAAACTGATTTTAAATTTCACGATGAACTTGATAGAGAGATCATATATCAACCTGAATCGATACTTAACTCATTTCAAAATTATTAGGAAGTTCAGTTAATTAATTCCCTACTAGTAGACCTCTAGTTGTAAGTTTGTGCAGTACAAACTAATAATCTAAGATTGAGACGGATGAGATTACTCAAACATGCGGTTCGTAATATTCGTATTGAGAACCTTCAGAATGTAGATCAGTAAAATTGAATATGTGATTAGTTTTTTTTGAATTTCCCATTAAAAATAAATGTCAGTTAATTTATTTACAAATACAAATTTAATAACCACAATTTTTTTCGATAAGCATGACACAAGATTTTCGCAAAAAAAAAATATTCTTCATGAGCTTTGACTTTACACTTAAGAGAACACGATATTGTTTTGTATGGAAATTAACTGCACTTTTGTTATATATTGTAATTTAATATTTGCGTTAATGAGCACCCTATACGTGAGAAAACATATTCCTTGATATTCCTGAACAAACTTCCCTTGCAACCAGATAAAGGAGCAGACGCAAATTATAGCCGAAATCGTTATTTTCTCCCCGCAAAACTAGGGTTGATAAATTGTTTTAAATTGAATCATGACACTATGCGAAGAAGAAGAAGAAGTCTTGCCGCATGTTGGAGCGACAAGTTGGGAATGTCCCTCCCTATATGCTGTGCCGTATTCATCGTGTCCCGTCCGCTTTTCGGACCGGGAATTTTCCCGGCTCGTATCCCAATCGTTCTTCAGTAAATATACTCCCGCTGCCTATTCCAAGTTTCATTAATCTTGTACGCGTACATATATGTATGTATAGGAAGAGCACACACATATGTATACAGAGTGATTCATAAAAAATGGAGAATCTTTGAACTAGACACCAAAGTATTACGTTTTGAGCTCAACCTTAGACTAGGAAAGAGAGGGGACATGTATGTAACTCGTACGCCGACACTACGTTGAACATTGTTACATTATTTTGTACTAACTCCATAAAACGGTGTCAGGCAGTGCGTTGGTGTCGGTCATTAAAATTGTGAATATTATTGAATGGTGTAGTTGGGTTTTAGTGTATTTTTGTTTAAAACAATGGTGATTTGTTCTGCTTACGGCTGTAAAAGCCGCAGTTAAAGAAATGAACCAGGAATCACATTTCACAGGTAAAAAGGATTTTAAGTAGTAAGATTGAGCAAAGTAGTAAATCGCGTTTAATTTGTTTATTGTTTACATACTACTTAAAATATGTTACGATTTACGTACAAGAATCATTAATGCGTAATATTTTTTTTTGTTGGAATGGTTTACTGATAGCGTAAGAAACAAAAAATACTTTCAAAGTTGTAAGAACATGTGTTTACCACAATATTACCATAGGTGGCGTCACTTTTAGTTATAAAATTTTAAGAAATAAAATTAACTAATTTAAAATAATTCTTCTTAAAGTTTAGTTCCGTCACATCATGTTAATTAACATTAATGAAATAATTCTTTGCATTTGATTGCATTGAACATGTATTCTCTTTGACATTAAATAAATAATATTTTTCTTATAACCTATGACGCAAAACAACAGTTCTTGATAATTGTTTACTTTATCAATTAAACAATTAATACTTTTTATGGAATTATAATTGTACGAAAAATAGTAACAAAACTAATTCCCTCTTAACATTATATGTTGCGCTAATGAGCGATGACTGCTGGTTCCATCACGTAACAATTTGCAGTCGACGATTATGCGTCCCTTCTCTTTCATAGTCTAAGAACTCAACCGTTACCATCGTGAGACAAGGCCTGCGCGCTGATTACGTAACCACCTATGCTATGCATGAGGCAGTGTTACTTCCGTTACACTTACATCCGTTACGTTCAGTTGACTTTACTCTATATTTTTGACACCCCGGGCAAACTCCAAAAAGAAACAACAATGACGTATTATTTTTAGAAACACATTACGTCAAGACGACTACAAAAAAAGTTTGTTAAAAGCATTTTCTTTGCCATTTGCATAATTCAGCCGGAAATCCGGTGGTCCGATACGTTTGCCCAACCAAGTATAATTCGCATAACATGAGGGTTTATCTTAAGAGATAAATCTAAAATAACTTTATCCCGTACAAAGGATACTTTATTGTAGCTTGAACTTGCATACATAATATAAATGCATAGATCCTGTACCACGTCATCGTTCAAACTGGTAACTAGGTATACGATTTAGATATCGAATCTGACTCGCAACGACTGCGATTATATAGCTCTATTTAATGGCAAAAGTTGGAAAGCTCAAGGCACTCATCTACATGCATTCGTCTTGCATTTTCTCGCCTTTCATAGACAAACTTAACGCGGCCAGACTATTTTAACTGCTACTAAAGGCGTTTTAGACAGGATATCATATTAATAGCGTAATGAACTTGCATTATACTGCTGCCTTCAACTCTCAAGATACGTATCTAATTCTAGTCTAACAACTTTGTACCCCACAACCACTGAACAAACATTATTGTGTTTGTCACAGTAGAAATTCGATAAATAATTTAAATATAAACGATAAAAAACCGGTGTTATCTCAAAAAAAAAAAAAAGAACAACGTATAGATTTGAACATATAAACTTCTCAGAATTTGAAATTTAGGAATCAATTTTCTGAGAACGTCTTCAGTTTTTTGAAACCCCTCAATATGTTTTATGTTTTTTATACAAACGTTAAAAAGGAACAGTCGCTGATGTGTAGAAATATGTAAACAGGGGAAATTTCCCGATTATTTTGTCAGGAAAAAGGGCAAAAAAGAATTCCAAGAAAGAAACGAGGCAACATGTTGAGTTGTTGTTTGTCCTGTTGTTTTTTTACTTTTTAGAAAAGACAACTACAAGAACCTTTTCGTTTAATTTTTTTATATACCTACACGTATCAACCACAAAAATATATCTATTCAAATATAAGCGAAGACTTTAGAAAACTAATAAATCAATACGTACAAAGATACTTAAAAAAATAAACCCTATAAAGGGTTGAAAGAATTTTTTTAATTAAAAACCAACACCAGCGTTTCACTTTTGATGTAAAGCATCCTCAGTGTACGTCTTTTTAGTTAATTATTTTTTCGTAATTTTGAAAAAATCTTATAATAGATTGTAGATAATTGAAAGAATTGTTTCTAAAAATTGTAAATATAAAACCAAAGAAAATCAACCAAAATTAAAGGGGAGTCCGTGGGAGGTCACATTACTACAACGGAATATACTTTATACAAATAGAAAGACAATGAAGTTTATACAACCACCTGTAGGGTAAAAATTCAACCCCTTGTTTTATTGGAAAGTAAATTTATTTTGTGGATTTTTTCAATATCCGTAAATCTGTGCTATACTCTCTAATTTTGTTTGGATAATAACCTGAATGGATGCGAATTTGGAATAGGACCAATGTCCAACTTCACCAAATTATTTTTATTTCTCTACTTCAAAAGTTTCAAAATCGTCTACAAGGAAAGAAATTCCAACCCTTAAATAATTAAATTTAAAACAAAGATCCCATTTCATGGATTTTTGTAATTTTTTTAACTGGTTGAAATAAATAAATTGTAGTTATTTCTATTTCCTAATTATAAGAAAGACCAAATGCTTCTTAATTTCCAAATTAATGTTTAAAGTTTAGAAATAATTTTTCTCATGGTTTCTCAATTTTAATTTTCGTATATTATCTACTTTTTTTGAAAGCCCAAAACTTTCATGACCAGATCCCATCGAAATCCTGTCTTCTTCAGAACTGTTATGCCCTGGTCCATGGATTTTTACTGTTCCAGACGTTTGAGCCAGCAACACTGAAAAGACGTCAGCTGGAACAGTAAAATTTCATAGACCACGACATAACAGCCCATAAAAACACAGGATTTGGATCTCCTTTTTTATTTCTAACCCAGTCTTTTTTTTAGCAAGATCTTGTCTCTTATTCCTCTCATATTTTTAATTACCACGACCAACTTTTTCAATTTTTTGTAGATACGTAAAGCTTACATTATTCTACTAACTAATTTATTTGACGAACGGGATGGTTATCACTAAAAAGCAGTGACTCTAACTTACTAACGCCCTTCTTACTTAAGATGGGTAACCATTTTAGAGCTAAATAAGCATAATAACGTTCGAATTATGTAAATCGTACAGCTCTGCCATTCTGCGATAACTTACGACCAGATATCTGTCGAAGACAGAATTCCTTTTCATGAATGACACTCGCAACTGTCAAACTTCTAACATAAACGCACAAACGGTGCAAAAAAAATTTCGTTATACGTTTCCAGAGAGACGTTGGAGTTGGTGATTTTTTGCTAGGATAGATGTAACAATGCAGGGGGTGCTCGTTATCTGTACATTTAGGAAAATCGGTGAAGCGTTTCAGTACGAAACAGGAGGCTTAATTATTCAGCTTGGCAGGATTACAAAGGACTCGCTGATGAGTTGTTACTTCGATGGAACATCATTTAATTAATGCGTATCTACGGGCGACGAGTAGAACCCGCAGAGAATATTAGAGACGGAAATTGGAAGAATCATTGGAAAAATTTTTGGCGAGTTAATTTGTCTTTCCTTTTGCAACAATATGAGTAGTATAGATTCGCCGGTTCTATGACACTGAGGAGGAGGAGGGAAGTCGTTCACTTCGAACGAGTTGGAACTTGTTGAGTTTGTGCCAATGACCTTAATTGGGGTACTGAACGAGCGTGAAACTGCCTCGATAATTGTTTTAGTTTCAAAAAAAATCTGGGACTCTAAAATTAAAAACCAAACTTGGACACTCATCACCTATGGTTCCTTCAAAATTTCCCAAAAAATAAAATATTCAACCCTCAACTATTGGCGAACAGTTCTAACCAAATCTAGGACTTCCAATGGTTCCAGTTACTCCTGTTTCTGCCTCTAATGTGCCTAACCAACCCCTTATGTATTTATATGGCTTTGTTTCTTATTTTCCATTTTAAGCCCATTTTAAATCGATTTTCTAAATTACCTCCATTTCCTCACTCCTGCTTCATTACTTCAGCTAAACGTTACGTTGTTCTCACTGCCAATATTTACCAAGGTATAAAGGAACAATTACCTATGAAATATTGTGGGCACATTAGTTATGTTTTCCCGACAGAATGCCTGTTGCAGAGTTCGAAACGTTTTACTCCAGCAGGCAAATGTATAATTGCTCTGGTAACAACAAACGGTAAAAGAAACTTATTCTTATTTGTATTTCAGTCTCAGCCTGATTAAATTGTAATTGTATGTTAAGACGGCACGTTTCAACTTCGGTTTCCGTTTGAGAAAAATTCCAGCGACTGAGTGGCTTGACAATCTATTGATTTACTCCGTTCTGTCGATTTTATTTAAGAGCACCAGGAGTCGAGGAAATTAAAAAGGAACTGGGACGTGAAAGAAAGTTACTAGCAGCTAACAAAGATTTAACTGGTTATGTGCAGTTGGCACCCCAAATGCGAAATTTTTAATCAAAAGCACGTGGCTCGTTTGCCCAAGGATAGCCCACTACTCTTTCTCATTAGTCCACGCTTAACTCAAAAATTATTAAAACAAGTCCCCCAAGTAAAGGCAACTGATCTCTACCGAACTGAGCCGAAAAATGGCGAAACTCATTGCATGTCCTAAACGAGCAATAATTAATATCCGACTCATTTCGGTACACTTAGTTCATGTACGTTTATAGGTTATCTATGGTATCTAGTAGATACTCGGCGCCAAGTCCACATTGGTTCTCTATCTGTACAACATTGCGCTCTCTTTGGCGCGTTCGCCGAGTCTATTCGTACTATATACAGGAAAAATATTGTGTAACGTCACCAGAGAATCTTTAGATGCGAATGAATGAAAATCGATAATAAGCTTTCATTTGATGTAGAAAATAGATTCTTGTATGACATATTAATAAAGTCACTAAGGATATCAAATATTACATTTTTATTATCCTAGCCACGTGTCCACTCCTACCTCTTCCTGCTTTAATTTCTTATTATCCTTATCACAGTCCTTCGTAGACACTTTTTGTCTTTTTAGATAATTTGAGACTTCATCACGTAACTTTATCCCCCAAATTGTTCTTTCCACTTCAATTAATTCCTATTAATAGATTTATCTGTCACCGAAATGAACCTTCTTATAACAAAAATAAGTTTTAATTCGTTGGAAGCCATAAAGGGTAGAATTCAAGGAAAACGTTAGCAAATTTTTAAGATAATGGAATTAAACCTGATTCATCTAACTTTTTATGGGGGTTTAAAGGGTCAAACTTCTGTATCACGATCTCTAAAACATTATGGCGCATTTGCGCTAAAAATCCTTTGGGGGACAACAAATTTTCCCTTTAGTAAACCAATCCACGTTTTCCTCTACCCCTATTTCCTCCTGTTTCTGCCTCTAATGTCTCAATATTTTCATATTTTTTGAAAATATGATTTTACCTAATACATTTAGATCCATCTGATCGACATTTCGTTGAGACTGACACACTAACGGCACTATTTAAAACATCGTTTTCCCATTCCCCGTACGTCAAGCTGTCGAATGAAGTAGAAAAGACTTATCGAGCGTGTCGACGATATTGCTATACGTAAAATGCGTGCTTAAAAAGCCTCTTGACGACGACGGGGGAGAAATAAGACAAGGGGACCGACTCTTTTACTTCGCAAGACAAATACCTTCCAATTTATGCCGAAGTTGGGCAAATGCTGTCTTGAATTTATCACTCCAATTCCATCTCTCCTCCTACCCTATTTGCGTAGACAATTTACGCACTTGTTTTTTACATCTTGGAGGGGTTAATTTACTCACTGTTGATGCCAAACATTGAAATTTTACAAAAATAATAACGTCAACAGTGGACATGGTGGAAAAAAATTAGAAGCATTTGAGATTTATTTATATTTGGTTTTGGATTTTTGTAAACTTTTGTAGTTAAGGAAGCGTAAAAACTATCTGAGATAGATAAATCGATTTAATGTTAAATTCCCAAGCTACTTTGAAAGCAGAAAATTGCGAGAACTATGTACTGCACAATGGTATAACGCGTCTACTAAATTCAAAAGATTTTCAAACTCTAAAAAAGAATAACTAAAAAAGAAGATTAAGACAAAACATAAAGTCACAAACTCTTCCCTGTTAAATTTGAATCCAAATTTTCAACACTTCAGACGCCACTACTTTCACGATTTCATTCCCCTTAATTGGCAAAAAAATAACAAAAAGTTAAAAATTAATGTTTTTTTGATAAAAAGGGTGATTTTAAAGGCTTAAAGCAGGGGCGCCATCTGTTGAGACTGAAAGGACATAACTGAGTAGATTTTTCTTATGTTTTGAAGAATAAGCTTAATTTTTTTGACATTTAGCTTCATTTTATAAACACGTAATTATTTTGTCATGTAAAAGACAAAGAAAAAGATGATTTTTATTCCTATTAGGGGTATTATCTATACTTTAGACACATAATTCAGAAATCTCAGTACAGAAAAAAGAACTCGGAAGAAATGCTTTATTCACCATAAACATTTCGACATGGAAAGTTTTATTGCACCCTGTACGTCCAATTGTTTTTTCATACAAACGTTGCCAAGTTTTTGGTCGCAGTACCGAGAGACAAGAGCCTTTTTTGCCTGTTTTAAGTGGAGCAACGTAGAACGTTTGCACACAAATCATCCCCACGTCTGCCAATAAAAACGCAAGAAACAATAACTAATTTAGAAAACAGTGAGAAGGCAGAAAACCAAAAAGTTGCCACTCCACTCGACTACTAAACGAAAAGTACACATAGATACGTATATCTATAGCTTACTCATTCCGGACATAACTCATAGAGCATTAAAGTTTGATAATCCGGTCGAGTTTTGCCGATCGCTTCCACTGTACGTAATTACGTCATTCTTCATTTTTCCTTTTTAGTCCCAAATCCTTCCAATTTATGTCGCAAAACGCAAGCGTGTCTGCGAGACATCTTCAACGACTCTGATAACGTCGAAACGCCTTGAACTGTGTCCGTCGCGACGCCTAGCACCACGACGCCGTCCATTTTTCATTTTTATATCAGCAGTCAAAACAGTAGATACGAAACGGGGCGTTAAGAGGGGATTGAAGGCTATAGGGCGTCAGCTGGATTTTTGGCACATAATTTGTCATAACTGGATTATCGGTTCAGCATCAGGATTTGCTAAATGAAAATAAATTATCGCGTGAACGTTTTCGATTTGCGTCGCCCTTTAATATCTCACCCGAAGCATGTATCGTATCGTATATAAAAGTTAGGTTAGGTTAGGCTTTCTGTCATTTACCCCGTGTGTCGTTTATCACTATTAATTCTTTGTGTCCGCCCCGACCTCTTGACATGTGTATCGTCACTCACCGCCCAAATCCCACTACCTGTGAATCACCGTCAACACAGATTTTCCCTTAGCTCTAGACGGGATATTTATAAACCCCTCGAACAATTTTTCACGACTACGCCTCTTTATACAGTTGGGCAAAAGTATCGAAAATGAAAAATACTCTTAACAAATTTTTAGGATTTTTGGATCCTTTATGAGATATAGAAATCCCCAAACCACTTATTTTTTATTAGAGTTTAAAGGATCTCTTTTTAAACTCATTTATTTATTTAGGATCTTGTTCTAAATGCTTACGTTTAAGAAATATACGTCACAAAGAAGATAAAGGTCAATAACGGGGCTATCTGGCCTCCCAACAGTGTAGAACGACTGCACGTAGAGATCAGTTACTCCCTGCCGTGTTCAAAATAACCCTGAAGATGATGGGCCAATTGCACAAAAATTAAATTATTAATGTAACTTCGTTAGGTTAGGTTACGGTTTGGTGGGTTAAGTTAGGTTAGGTTGTATGAATAAATAATTGCATTACGAGAATTGATTTTGTTAAGAGCAAAATAATATCATTTTTTAGGTAGGTATACTTCATTTACTTTCTATAGAGATATGTCCCTTCCAACGCGCTAGATGATGGCTAGATGCGCAATGACAAAAGTCTAGGAAGGGATACGGAGCTCATTATTGGTTCCGCTCTTGTCTGTTTAACACAGTTGTCGATACAGTACCTGCCAAAAGTTTAGTTTCACCATCAATAATACAGATAGAGTCGAAAACAAGCGTTAAATATCCAGTGCAAAGATTCAAAGTTATTATATTACTGTAACAATTATAAATAAATTTATTTCCCATTAAAACCCAATAAATGCAAATAATAAATGCACGTGTGAGGTTCTAGTGATGCAGATATGCAACATTCCTTAATTTGTACACAATACCGATGGTAATACTAATACATTCAAGCAATGCAATGTAAGCAAATAAAGTGGTCAAAATTTCCGCACAGTACTGTACAAATTATACGCTTGTTGCCGATAGCGACTGTCGCTCCAAGTTGTCTCCTTCCTTTTCTGGCCTAGTGCCGTTCTCTTTTACTTTGCGCCGGTCATACTAAAGGTCACACTTCTAGAGGAAGTAAATGAAGTGTATCTACACAATAAGCCGTTTTATTTAATTTCGGTTTAGATTTTTATTATGTAAAAAATGAAAATGATTCATTTAAAACAGCTTCATTTCTGTTCCAGATAAGTATTACTGTACTTAGCAATTGCCCTATAGACCTCTGACAATTTGTGTGCAATTGTCGACTACCTGAAAACATTTCTGACCGCTGCGTGCAATCGTCCAATTCCCTTAGGATTCAAAATCGAATTTTGCAAAACTTTAACGTCAACTGAATTGTAGCATCAATTGTTAACACACAAAAATGCTCTAAAAATTTTAAAATCGCAATTAAAAATTTTTATATTGTTTCATTTAACGCACGATAAAAAATCATGCAGATTTATATTTCTCAATTTTAATCGAAAATTATCGTAACTTCATTAATTAAGTGGGTACTATTTTAATTATTATGAAATAAACTAGAAATTGAATTGACTTTCTAATAATCAAGTAAATATCTACTTTCCCCACTTTAATTAAAAATCATATTAATTTCAACTACAATACAACCCTTATTAGGTACTCTATTACACAGCCACAACATTTTTTTAATTGTGTGATTATAACGTTACCATTTCTCGAGTTTTTCTAATAAATAAAAAGTAGAGCGCTGTGTTTGTCATGATTTCTCTTTTTATTATTTTTTTTTTTACTGTGCGACAGAATTTCCATTCAGGAACATCTACTTTATAATAATAAGTAGGTTGGTATGCTTTAAAAAATATTCTACCTCATGAATTTCAGAAGCAAACAAAAGGGCTGTTACCATGTTACCAACCCCTAAGATTGTTATAAGGGCAGATACAGATACCTATTAATTTTCTTTTCGATATACTTACATACGTCGAATTTAATAATGGTGACTTCTTTGAAGGAAAATAAGGTTGAAAGATGAATAAAGTTTCTTTATTAAGTTTGGAAACTCCTTTATGTTTTAAAAAAATACCTACAGGTATGAAAATTGAAGAAAAAATTGTAGAAGATAAATAAATCAAATTAGGCTGTTTTTATTATAAAATATCTAAGAAACTGGTCTTCAATAAACATGACGATACTTTCTTCGAAATTTGAATTAAAATTAATTTAGTCCTTCATTAGGGGCAGCAAGTAAAAAACACGAAGCCTAAAGGCAGGGCCTAACTTACCCTGTTTGATGATAATCAAACAGTTATATTAAATACAGTTTTTTTTTTTAACGAATTAAATAATTAAGTGACGTATGGGCAAACAGACATATCGTATTTTTGTCTATTTAAAAAGCACCTACATAAATATATATTTCTGTACCTTTTAGAACCATTTTCGTAAGATAAGGTCGTTTGTAGTTAGCAAAGAATAAAATTTAATTTTATCAACTTACTCTTTTCAATTATTATAAAAAAGTTTCTAAACGCATTCACTGTTTGTTTCACTTAATTATTTATTAAATATTTCCAGTGTGTTTTTATAATTTTACAAACAAAGTACGAAAAACGTTAATTTTTTCAAAAGTGATCGCGTCGCGTCGCGTCAATTTCTCGTCAATCGCCCGGTCCGCACGCGATAGAGGAGACTGTGGCACATCCGAGGGTTGCGAATCCGCCAAACTGAGCGACAGCGTCGATGGACCAGCCGAATCATCCCCTACGCGAAGTCGGCGTCGCGAGAGGCGTCGCGACGCGACTGCGTCAAATCCGGCAAATAGCAGACTGGCGAGCGATCCTAATTGTAAATAATTATTTGTTTGCTACAAGGATTGCTAATCCATCAGTCTGTCGAAGATTCAGACTGTTGGAAAAATACCAGAGACGAGATCGACTTCTATAAATAAAACGATCGAAAAGACCGAGGCGCCTACATTTTTATCATTTATCTTACAGGGAGATCACACACAAAAGTGGTAATTTTCGAAAATATACAAGAACTGCGTCGACTATTTGTCGATTACAGTTGTACAAAAACAAAACCATAATAAGCAAGCCCAAGACCAAAATTCAACAAAAAAAAATATTAAACGTTGGTACCTAAATTGTTTTCATCGACATTGTTACCAACATGACAAAGGCAACGTTTATTATAGGATATTGTCAAAGTAACCGAATTATGTACAACACATATATATATAGATATATATAACATTTCGATTGCAAGAATACGACGTGCTTCGCATAGATGAAAAGAAAATGAAGAAAATTGTGAGAGGGCAAAAAGGGTCGAAATGGAAAGAAAAAAAAAACAAGACGGCAAAGAAGGCTTTTCTCGCATAATAATTAAGGAGGCAATATATTTCCTTATATGCTTGATATTGACTTTCCGAACGGGAAATATGTACCTATGTATGTACGCAGCTCAAAGAAAAACCGTGAGGAAACTTCTATTAAAACTTTCCCTTAACAGCGACACCTACCAAATATTTTTCCAGCAATAGTCAGAAAAGCAATTCGATACGTACGTAATAACCTATCAACAGTTCAGTCTAGTTACTTGTCTTTGAATTGAACTTTATGCCAAGAAGTAATTTACATATTAGGTAAAGACATGTAAGAAGTTTAAAAAAAATTTGAAACACAAAACACAGCTTACAGTTGAAAACTCAACTGTATAATAATATGATAGCAAATGTAGAAAGTAGTTGCCAAAACAACCTGTCGAGTTTCGAGAGACAAGACAATAAAGTTTAAAAATTTTATGACGTTTCTGAAGAAGGAAATGTTTTTTTGGAATTTGAAGCCTAGCCCAACGAGATAGTAATGAAGTCGTTTTTACGACGCAGCTTTGGAGCCTTGCCAATTCCGTTTCCGCTACGTAAACAGAACTTTTAAAGTGGATACAATTAGGGACATTATCCGAGCTACATTTTATCCGGAAATATCCAAGATTTTGCATTTCTGCCATTTAATGCACAAATACCTTTTCTTATTTCATACGGATCAACAAAATATCTTAACCGTTTAAAAATCACACATATACTTCAATTAAAGGATATAATATTTACCTTAAAAAATAGGTACATAAAATGTACTGTTATATAAATCTAAACAAGTCCCAATTGAAGCTATATTTTATAACAGGGTATCGAATTTTGACAAAATCGAGGAATTCTTTATTTTTAGCAAAAAATATAGAATTTATCGTAATTCTTGCGCTCTATTTTGCCAAAATCAGTCACACACAATCCAAATGAGACTGAGAGAGACGGATTACTGCGAATTAGCGCGATATTGTGCAAAATATTTTCGAATTTTGTTTGTATAAACTCTGGTTAGGTACTTATCCCGATTAAATTTCAACCCGGTTATCCCAATGTTCCCATGTTAAAACATGCAGCAAAAGAGAATTAGATAGGTACTCATTTGTGTTTAGAGAAGAAAGGAAACATATCATCTATTCTATACTGTAGCGAACACGAGCACGCTTGTGCGTGTTACGCGCCAGCTTGACTAGTCCCGGCCGGTTTCGGCAGTGCGTGCGTCGTGTTTGTAAACGTGTGTCTCGTACCTGCCTTCCAAGAAAGCAACTAAGCGATTCGCAGAAATGTAAACAACTTTCGACATTTCGAGTATTCTGGATTTATCGTTCACCGAGTGAGTTAGTAATAAATTGACAGTGACTGTAGTAACATAAGAAATAAATCGACAGTGATAGTTGTGAGAATACAAATAAATTGAAACGTGCATTTAAGTGAATGGTGTAAATAAACAGTAATCTAAGTTTAGTATTAAATAATAGTGTTTTAAGTAGTTATAACTAAATCAGTGTGTTTAAATTGTTATTCCTGTAATTCAGTCTTGTAAATAAATTCAATAATACGATATAGTGGTCAATAATTTGACCGCCTGTGTTGAACCCCTTTTCAGTAGTATTCAATTCTAACACTTGCACTGTATTAAACAAATTAAGAAAATGTATAAACAGAAGAAGGGTGCAATAAAATTTCGCTTTTAGGCTGACAATGAACATCAACATCAGTTTGAGTAGATTCATTGCTGGATTAATTAATGATTATTTTATTTTTTAATAAGTTATTGAATATCTTTTTCGTTCTATTGCTCAAATATTCGTTGAAATTTTAAATCGATGTCGTATTTTTTTCCTTAATAATAATTTATTGAACTTGTATCTACTAAAAGTAGATATTTTTTAATCAATTATTGCGCATCTATACGTAGATTTTATTACATTTGTTCGATATTACTTTCTTCTGAGTTGAAATTAGAGTGACTTACCTAACAAATAAGAAAATTGGCAACAGAGTGAATCGACTCACCTGAAAAAGAAATGAGAAAATTACTTATTTATTGCATTAAATATCATTAAACACCATTAACAGCATCAGAAAAAGAAAAAATAAAACATATAGACACGATGAAAAATAATACATATAGCTCTCTAGAACAAATTCGAACCTATTTTGTAATAGTAACATATACAGGGAGGCCCAACATCCGTATACTATTAAAAAACAAATGGCGGGAAATTTTTGAAACAGCACCTCCCAAATTTTGTTTTTTTCATTCGATTCCTCTTTTTTCTTCTTTTGATCCATTGAAATGTTTTTTTTATTATTGAAAACTTTTGAGTAATTTTGAATTTTTACTTTAAAACCCAAAATCAAGCTAAAAACCGTTATTTAAATTAATTTATTTAGAAAAATTATCAAAAACGAAAAGTCCGATTGGAGAATTCATTAGAAATATTTTTCTCAAACTTCTTTGTAACATAAATTAATCGAAAAAAAAAAGGTTTTCATTATGATTTGGATTTGATTGTCTAGTTGTCAATTGTCCAAGGCACATTTTTATTATGCCAACCTTAATAAAATTATTTATTTTAAAAATCCAAAATTGTTCAAATCTTTTTAAACGAGACGATTAGAAAATATTCTAATGGATCGAAAGAGGAGAAAAAGAGGAATCGAATGAAAAGAAAAATTAAATTATTCCTTTGAAGTTTTTGAATTTTGGGATTTCTTTGAGCGCCCTGTATAAATTATAAAGCTTAGTTTAGGCAGGACGTTAGTCTTAAACCTCTACTACAACCGGTAAAAATTTCAGTACTGTAAGTCACTTTTTGGAAAAGTTATGATTTTTTTATTGTTTGGATTTTTTTCTATATATTTACTTATCTCAACAACTGTTCAATTTAGGCGTACAAGTTGGTTATCAAAATTACCTTAAAATTTAACATTTTATTCGAATTCGTCGTAAAAAATATACCTTTCCTTTTAAAATAGGTAAAAAAATTGGTATCAACTTCCGTTATAACCGGAAGTACCTACTACAAAATTGAAAATATTTTAAAAATATAGACCATGTAACGATTTTTTTCAAAATTTTCCTGCCACTAGTTTTGTATAAAGCCCCTGACTTTGGGCCACCCTGTATAGTATATTGTCTATTATCAAATGCTAGTAAAGAAAGTCATGGATGCAAAATTATGCAAAAGAATAAAAATCGGAAACACCCACGTTTATTTCAAAATATGTAGGTTTTCAGCAGTTGGTAGCGCCATTATATGTATGTACATGCTGAACTCGTAATATCTAGAAAGCTTCTATATTATTACGTATAAAAGGATCAAGAACCGAAATAGCTTTGTTCCTACGATAAAGTGACATGTACGTACATCCATATTTGTATTTGCTGTTCATAAAAATGACAACAGTTTCAATTCATAATTCACCTGAGACTCGTTAAAAAAAAGTGAACTGTTTCTATTACCTCCTCCTCGAAATACAGCCAGCAAATTGTCCGACCACAAACTTCGGCGTTTAGAGTCAATATTTTAAAGTCAATATTTGCACTACAAAATCAATTATCGAAATTAAAACAGAACAGAAGAGAACACTGATCTGTTTCACCCGAACACCCGAACAGTAACAGCACCAAATAAAGCAATCTACAACAATAACCCCTTCTATGTATGACGTCATGCCACCTTCGTGCAGTATCCAAGAAAGTCGGAAAAGAGCTCAGCCAATTAAATCAAAGCTTATTTATAGTTCGTTAAGATTCGTTTTTAAAGAAGATTATCGTAACCAAGGTCATTTATATTAAAGTTTTATAACCATAGAGATTTTATAATACGAAATAAATTTTATATAAAAAGAATAACAACGCTCAGGCCAAACCATAGACTGGTCGGTACTGATAATTATTGATATATTGATAACAATAATCAGTACTGGATTGAGGTATGAGCCTTGGTCTATCAAGGGACCCTGTTGTAGTCGATATAACCATAATTATCGTCTATCGATTTATCACCTTACATTATGTCACAATTATTATCAATATATAAAAAAGATCGATAATAATTATTGATAAAATAATAAAAAACTAATAACTATTGACATATCGATAGTTATTACTATATTCGATTATAATTATTCATTAATCGATCCGTTAGACGTTATTTGTTGAACTGAAAACTATCGACAATTATCAATATTCGATAATTCTAATTGATTCGTCAGTATATTTGACATATCGATATTTTAAAAACAATAACAACTGATATCTATCGATATAATGATATGCATCTATAGTTATCGATACATTTGCTAATTACTAATTCATCGATACATTCAACATATCGATTTATAACCGATAACTAAGTTCAGTTATCGTCCAAAACTAACTAGAGCTGATCTGAAGTATTCACCTGAACTATTCCTATAGACTTAAACATCACTATATCGGTACCTATCGATACTTATCGACATATCGATAACACTAATAGCTACTAATAACAATCGGTGTATCGATGAAATTGATATGTAGTTGTCGATACATTCGACTTATCGGTATTTTGTTGATATCGATCACCGATAACTGAATTTAGTCAACGTCCAAAACCAACTGGAGTTGATCTGAAGTTTCAACCAGAACTAGTCATCGATAGTAATTGATATGTCGATAGCAATATTAGCAACTGATGACTATTGGTATGTAAGTATCGATTCTTATCAATATATTCGATAATATTATTAATTTAACAATCTATTCGACATTTGGATGTTCTTTAGTTGTCGATAGACGATAATTAAATTCAGTTATCGTCCATAACTAACTAGAGTTGATAGTTACTAATTTATTCCATACTATTGTTGATTTTAATGTTATTTTGTCGTCGATAGCCGATAACTAAATTCAGTTATGTATCGATTCTTGTCGAACAATAATAGCTACTAATAACTGTAAGTGTATCGATAAGTATTGGTAGTTATCAATATACTCGATAACTATCGATTTATCGATGCATTTCAATATATTTTTGTTATCCATAACTGATAACTAAAATCAGTTGTAGTCCAAAAAGTACTCCTGAGACCAGCCCCTTAAAATTTAACGCCTATCATGTAAACAAGAAATACCATGAAATTTATTAAAGGGTTAAAAAGCGGATTCAAAGTTTCTTATTGAGTTAGGATCTTTCAAATTTTGCACAGTGACTTCTCACCACTTATCTACTGCCTCAACTCAGGCGATGTTAATAATCT
Source organism: Agrilus cyanescens (assembly GCA_947389935.1). Lineage (NCBI taxonomy): Eukaryota > Metazoa > Arthropoda > Insecta > Coleoptera > Buprestidae > Agrilus > Agrilus cyanescens. The sequence continues at coordinate 4,740,904 of OX376709.1, forward strand.
CCCAATAATAATGAAAGACTTTTTTTATTGTATTATCTACCTATGGGTGGGTATGGGTGGTATAAGAATAACTATTTGGGTTCGTATAAGAATTTTAAAAATGGGTCAACAGTATGTTTTAAAATAAACCCAATAACTGAAAAATTCATTTTTTACACGAAATATGAACATGCTAGAATTTTCCAGAAAGTTTTGGAACCTTCGAGATACTTCTAGGATTTGAATCTTTCATAATTGTCCGAAGAACATAGCAGTTTCAAAATTTTACTGAAAATTCTATTGAAAATTTTTTTAATTAGGTAATATGAATAATAGTATGGTCTCTTTGTGCAAAGGGTAGTGAAACAGGGTGTCTTGTCCTTAAAACGCTCCTTCTAAATGGATTTTGAGCGAAGTGCTAATTTTAAGACCAAAATGGGGACAAGAAGTTCACGATAACGAGCTGAGAAGTAGAACAATGGGGACTATAATTAACAGAGCAAATGTATGCACTGCCTCATAGGAAAACATTGTATATACATCAGCAATAAAGGGTTTCACACCAGGGATAATTTTAGTACAAGTAAAAACGGAAATTTCAAAACAAACTGAGACAATAAAGACTTTAAAACTAAAAATGAAATAAATAATATTAAAAAAAAAAATAACACGAGATAAAAAGTCAAAAAAGTTTAGATTATAACTTCAATATTTTGTAGACGCAAGCACGCCTACAGATAAATAAAAATATTACCCGTTCAAGTTAATTCACCCTTATGATACATACAACAACTTCTGTAAAGGTAAAACGTGATCACACAGTGCACAGCACTTTACAACCGACGCGTCGCGACGCATGTCGTCGTCTATTTGCAACAGTAACTACATGCATAAATGCAACACACGTGCATCGAACACATACACAACCCCTAATCTAATTTCACACTTTTATTCGTGTGCAAATTTCAGTTAGAACGAATTCCAACATAATTAAAATGCGGTTTAGACTGTTTGGCTGACTCGTTGGTAAAAATACATATAGGCCCAAGTGTAAACTTTTAATTTAATTTAAATAATAAATGGCTGCTTTTGAAACGAACGCGGAATTGTACTGAACAATGTTATTTGGTAATGCCAAAAAAAAATATATATAGTTAATTAAAGGGTAGTATATTGGTGCGATGCTCCCGAATAAAATACCACCCTCCACAGGTACCTCACTAACCTCGGTTCGATAAAAACTTGGGGGGATGATATTAATCTATAATGGTAATTCGGTAAATTGGAATTCATTTGATTAAATTACTCGTACATACCAAAATGAAGTGAAATGTGAGGGTGAAAAGAGACGTATATAAACTCCACGCTTTTCGCAAATGACAAATGAACTTCTTGTATAAAAAATAAAGGTCAATTTATTAACAAAGCGAAACAAAGGGGAGGTAAAGTATCTTAAAGTGATTAACTGGGGGTTTCTTGAGTTAAATATTGCAAGCATAATTTAATATGAATTACGCAAATATTAGGAACCTAATACATTAGTGGATAAAGAGTACAATATCATCCCTTAATAAGTGATAAAGATAAAGATTTTTGATTGTAAAAAACCAACAGCCACCCACGAAAAAGTGAAATCGAAAGAAAAAATAAAATATTATAGGTACGTACTATTTAAGAAACAAAGTAAAAACTTTGGGCTGTAAACCTTTTATGAACGCCCTGTACATATTTGAAGCTTGTTATTGGCAGGACGTTACTGTTAAACCTCTACTACAACTGGTAAAAATTTCAGTATTCTAAGTCACTTTTTGGAAAATTTATATAATATATAATATCATCCCTTAATCAGTGACAAAGATAAAAAATTTTGATTGTAAAAAACCGACAACCACCCACGAAAAAGTGAAATCGAAAGAATAAATTAAATATGATAGGTACGTGCTATTTAAGAAACGAAGTTAAAACTTTGGGCTTTAAACTTTGGGTTTTTTTATGAACGCCCTGTACATATTTTGAAGCTTGTTATTGGCAGGACGTTAGTGTTAAACCTCTACTGCAACTAGTAAAAATTTCAGTACTCTAAGTCACTTTTTGGAAAAGTTATTTAATATATAATATCATCCCTTAATCAGTAACAAAGATAAAGATCTTTTTATTGTAAAAAACCAAAAGCCACCCACGTTTCGTGTTTGTTATAAGGCTTCCTAAGGGTGTTTTTTTTTGTGAATTACATAAAGTAGTCTGAGGACCCCTTACATCGAAGACGAAACGTGGTTGTTAGTTTTTCACAACAAAGAGACATTTACATTTACCCTGGATTGAGTTGCTATATGATTTATTAAAAATTAGTAACAATTTTTAAATTACTAAAAAAATTTATATAAAAATTTATTGTCATAGAAATAGACAAAATTAAAATAATTTTCAAAGTTGACAGTCTTGTTTTATTCAACGTCGCGGTCACTATCTAAACGTGTATGTGATAAGGTCTAATTGGAAGAACTTTTTATAAGGAATGTGATGACGATATCGTTGTAAAAACCAAAGAAGGACGAACTATAATACAGTGCAGAGTTTAACGTCGCGTCGTTTAGATGTTCGAGGTTAACAGAAATTGTGGTAAACAACATTTTTGGACGAGATAGAGACTAAAAAATATGTGTTTAATATAGAATATTTTTTGGAAGAAAAACAAAGTTTAAGTGATAATTAATTGGAAACTACAGAATAAATATGTAAGTAAGTTTAAAATTATTATATTAGTAATAATTTAAACTAACATAAAGGTAACCATTCGTCTCGAAATTTCCGGGACAGTCCCGGATTTAAGTCCCATATTAGCATGGGTATCTTCCCGAATTACATAATTCACCATATCGTGTGAATATTCGGTATAATTTTATTAATCAATGAATTTTAATATTTTGCTTATCAATGATTATATACAGGGTGTTCCACCTAAGATGAGGTGGTAGGTATAACGGAAACTACTTTGATTTGAATTTTTAAAGTTTGGGCAGTTACGTTATTAGGGATGTTCTCCTCAATTAAAATAACGCCATCCATCTAGCACTTCCGGTTGTACCGGAAATTGAAGCCAACTTTGTTATTTTAAATGGAATTGTATATATTTTATAACGAATTCGCATTAAACACGAAATTCTAAAGTGACTTTGTTAACCAATTTGTATACCTACGATAAGCGGTTTCTGAGATAAATTAACTTAGAGAAAAAAAGATCATTACCCCAACCTAAGTTATAAAAAATCATAACTTCCACAAAATACGACCCAGAATGTTGAATTTTTTACTAGTGATAGCTGAATCTCAAAGCTAACTCCCTGACAACAGTGATCTCAAAAATATATACAGGGCGTTCAGAAAAAAATTCTAAAGTTTAAAAATTTCAGACACGAATAACTTTGTTTTTTATAATAGCACCTACCATATTTTTTTTAATTCGCTTCCTTTTTATGTCCTCTTTTGATCCATGTAGGTATTTGCTACTATTCTATTTGAAAAGTTTTGAGTAATTTTGAATTTTTAGTTAAAATTATTTATTATTCGTGTTTTTTTAACTTTAGATTTTTTTCTGAACGCCCTGTATACAGTTCTGAGTTTACTTTTTTCAGGGCGTTAGCTTTGAGATTCACTTATTACTAGTAAAAATTTCAATATTCTAAGTTCTATTTTGTGGAAGTTATGATTTTTTATAACTTAGGTTGCGGTAATGTTTTTTTTTTCCGAGTTAAATTATCTCAAAAACCGCTCATCATAGGTATACAAATTAGTTAACAAAGTCATCTTAAGACTTGTATTTAATGCGAATTCGTCATAAAAAAATGTATATCATATCATTTGAAATAACAAACAAATTTTTAAAATTCAATATCGAAGTAGTTTCAGATAAATAGACCACCGCGTTTTAATTTTAATAATTTTAGAAAAACGTCAATAATTACGAACACGAGATCAACTAAATTTAATGAAGATTTCGAAAAGAAATTTAAACATAAACAATTTCGCAAATAAACACTGGAATTTAAAAGGTTTAAAAACCTGTTGAACTAATTAATTTAATTATTTTAAATCAGGACTAAGTATTTTAAAAAAAAAAAAAAGGAAATGTAATTTTTACCAGTTATAAATATATAATAAGTAATAATAATATAATATTCATTTTTCACTCTTGCTCCAAAGAGGATTTTTAAAAGCATAATAAGATATTCGCGTGCGGCCCTACAGTCACTAATATATCATTTAGCCATAGAACCATAGAATTGCCTCTAAATTATTATTGATTGCAGGTGTATTTGTATTTGAAACTTTTTTGAAATACCTAGTTTTTATAGTATTATTAAATTTGTTTTATGTTCCACATCAAGCGCTCTGATCTTTCTGTAAATAATTTAATTTACTTTTTCTAAAAATACCAATTTTTTGAAATTGTTTTTATTCCTTATTAATGTAGAATTTAAAACCAATTTTTATTAAGAAAAAAATAAGCCTTAAAAAACTCGCAATCTGCAGGTTTATGAGGAAAATAAATGAAAAACAGAAACATATCAAAAAAAAATTATTATTTATATATTGTACATTATAAATTAGCTTAAACTAGTAAGGGATGGAAAAGGATTTTGTTTACTAACAACTAGCTTTTTATGTTGATGTGAAATGTACCCTTTGATCTTATTTTCATAAATTAAATTAGCCACTATACACTGAGTTTCATCCAAATCGACGTCCGTCTGGCCCAAGTAAACTAGAGCAGTCTGAAACGCGTCTATCGGTATTTGGTGCGTATTTAAAATCAGATAAACCCTCCTGAATAAATTACGATAAGCCAAAATTTTCAGCTTATCCACTATCAAATATATTCCACAATTAATAAAAAACGTTTCGTGCTTCACCATTATCTCATCAAAAAGCTTTAAATTCCCCTGGCAAACGGCTAGAACCAAATCCCAAAATTCTAAAACGTTGTACTTCTCAAGAACCTTTTTATTAGGAATATAACCCAAAAGCATCTTAACAGGGACTAAATAAATTAATATTAGTCTTTTATTTCTCTTGCTGCTTCGGTGGCAGTTTTCAAAAGCATATGTAAGATAATTATCTGCAGCTTTGTAGTCGCTATCGAACATTGCCTTCCTCCCCACGAAGTATCGATAAGTTATCTGCTGGCTCAACGAAAAACTTTCCTTAAACGGGGACGATTCTATAGCTCTTATAAGCGGCTTACACAAATGCAATTTGTTTATTCTAAAGTAAACTTTAAACAGCTGATTAACAAGATTCAGCATCCCTAATCTCTTAGTATCTTCTTCAGAAGATCTGTTATCAGCTGCACAGACACGAAAACAGCCCATAAGACATTCCGCAGCTTTTTCTAAAATTTCACCGGGCTTTTCACTAACACCAACTCGTTCTTTTTCGGCTCTTTGGGCCAACAATCTCAAGTCCAAACATACTACGTACATTACAGGCAAGAACCAGTTTTCTTCCTTTTGAGACTGCAACACTCTGGCTATACACTGTGTGAGGTTGCTCTGCTGTTGGTAAGCCTGAATGTACTGGTTGTTGGTCACAAAATAAATGCACTTTAAGTGATAAGATACCAATTCGTCAACCGGAGACGATACAAAACGTTCTATCATACTTTCAGGCCTGTCGGTGTAGAGATGTTTACTTTTTGTGTGTTCATGTCGCAACGAAAGAAATAAGGCCAATTTTTCTCCGTCCTGTGACTTCCAACAACGTTCAATCAGTTGAAGATAATGAGCTAACATTATTTGAGCCATTTTCTAAAAATAATTCACGAAATTGTTAAACTCTTATTGGGATAACCTCACTTTATAACAACACTGAATTTTATTTAATATATACAAAATTAATACTTACTTTATCTTATAAATACAGTAGTTCCTTCAAAAATTAATTCTATTCACGTAAAAAAACACATTTCGTTTTAAAAATATAAATGTAAAAGTTTCTTTCCACTATAACCTATCTTTTCTGGGCATCCAAAATAAATAAAATAGTGTCTAAGTACTCGACATCGTAGAAATATTTATTAATTCGCAGATACCATTTAGCCATATCCACATAACCTCACTAGAATTTTGTTGTTTGCAATTAGCCCATAATATCATTAAAGTTATGATAATAACGATTTGTTATGGATACATAGATAATAGAAAACATTTAATACAACATACAATGCACTTGCGCTGACTTTACAAGAAAGCTTATTGATTTTCTAAAAGTATTAAGTGACGTCCTCTGTGGTGCAAATGCCGATTTACGCTATATTACTACAGGGACTTTCTTTAAATAGAGAACGTAATTCAAAACTTCAAACTTTAGTACACGTTATAAAGTATAGGTGGTGCCACATCAACCGGAAACGATCTCAAAAGCGGGAAAATATACTTTTCAAATAGTATGGTTTATGCTGTGATATGCGATTTAATTGCTTTTTTGAAATTATAAAGCAGATATTTATTTTTTCTTTTTATGAAAAAAGGGGTAAAAATCACTCCAGAAGTTAATACTAGCTTTATTTCCTGTTAATTTATACAATTTTTTTAAAAATTGTAAAATTAAATAAACCGAGACTTGTATTTTGGTTTTGATGCTCTGAATTAGAATAATTGGTTTCATTAGAAAATAATTAGTGGTTTTTGAATTGCTATTTTCTTTTATTTTAGTTTATACACCTTTAGAAAAATTGCACCGTTTAGTTTTTTAAATTTGTAGATAAAAAAGTATTTTTCATGATCTTCTATACAGTTTAAAATTCACTGGTTAGTTTCAAATAGAATTAACTAAAAATATATGGAAACTAAAACATCCTCGTAAACTTACACTTGTGGGGTGATTTTTACCCCCTCAAAATGTATTTCCGCAAAAAAGAATAAAATACGTACTAAATCATAGACGATCCTCTCGGAATTAAACTTTCTAGTATTAGTTTTGTTAATAATAATAAACTGATATACATTTAATATGTTGAAATTTGAGTTTATCAATGTTAAACTTTTGAAAATTTTACTCAGCTTACTCTGTCTCAGATGAATGCCAATTCCTTACGTATATTTTTAGGATTTATGTCCTAGTTAAGGATAGTTAGAAAGAGTGATGCAGGGTCACATTAATTTATGAACTTACTTTTCAAATATTTCGAATAACAAAAAGATACGTACTGTTAAAATTTAGATTGATTTTAAAAGTAAATAATTGCGTCAGATATACTTTCTTTGTGTATATTTTTGAATTAGACTTTGATATTGATTTTCAGTAATCAGTTTGAACTTCTTGGATGCAATTGTATTACTTAGAGGAATTTAAGGATTAAAAAGTTACTTCAAAGCTCTTTTATACTTCATTTTTTTTAAGCACTATAGCCAAAGCTGAATAGCTCTTGTTGATATTTCAGGAACAGTTTTGTGCAACTGTTATATTCGTCATTAATATGAATATGAGCAATTATTCAGTATGATATACAATGCTACTACCCCTTTTATGCTAATACATTAACCTGATTTTCAATAACCATTCGATTTTACGTGAACATAAGCCTCTTTTAAATAATCATTTACTTTAAACGAACTTGTAACAGGTTAGTTTAGTTATAATTCGATTGGTTTCACGATACTGAAGAACAGTCGGTAGCTTTTTTTTTGTGGTATCTTGACAGAGGTTTGAACCAGAGTCCTTTCGATTTATAGTCCACGTACCTAACCACTAAGCCATCGACCGGCTACAGTTCAAACGTTTTATTTTATTATCTACTATACGCTTCAGATCCATAGTTTTACATTTTTTTATTTACATCCTGTCACCATCCAGTTACGTTGCAACGAATTTGTTTTCACTGCACTCATGTGTAATATTGTATCTGAATCAATTGAATTATCACCCTTTTTTGTAAACACGTTTCGCGTGTTCGACTTTACCATTCATTTTATTAATGTGTAAACTGGGTTTATGCTTACTTTCCCGTAAAAGTACCTATCGCGCTTCCCCATCGTATGTATCAGAGTGTAGGTAACATGTTTATTCGCCTCTCTCGTATGCTTTTATGCAACTTCCGCATTGTCTTTTGAAACCGCGGCTCTTTGAAGTGGTAACGAAATTTTCAAAGCTTCGTTGATCATGATCATATGCAACCGCGGAACCGAAAACTCTTTCGTAATTCAATCGACTACATACCTACGGTTCGATTGGAATCGTCATTCTAAAATTTATATATCGATATATCAACGAAACCGTGACAGGTTCTATATGTATCTCCCAATTTTCATTTGCTATTTACAACAGTAGACAACCCAACAAATACTGGGTGGCCCAAAATTAGTGACCTTATTAGACGTTTATGGAAAATCAAATTTTGAAAAAAATTATTGCAGATTTATGATAACAATTGTATCATCTAAATCGAGTTTTCTGAAGATTTAAGAGCTTCGAGCAGGAGATAGAGGCTGGTGGTGGTGTTGGTAGTGAGGGAGCTGTAATGGGTTGTGTGGGGGTGGGATTGATGGTGGGGGTGGAACAAACATTCAGATTAAGAATATCAATCATTTACCTCATCTCCAACATATATCCCACCCCAATATCAAAATAGCAATCCCCACCTCAACCAACCAACCCACTGCACCACCTCCACCTTCTCCTCTTATTCTTTGCGATTACCCACCCCCCAATACCAGGTAGGAATTATGGCACAGATATTTTTCTATGCCAAGGAAATTCCAAGGAAAAAATGCCTTGGGTAAAATTAAACGATAGAAGAACAAAAAGGGAGATTCAATAATATGCGGTTATAGGTAGAGGTTGGGGGGTGGCATGGGCAAAGCCGCTTTTACCACATTCCCTGAAGAGCTGTTTAAAAATGCATCGAAAAGAACGGATGGAATAAAAATGATGGTGAAGACCCAATCAATATCAGATATGCTGATGAAACAGCTATCTTACGATTAGAAATAGAATATTGAACGGCTTCGGAATCAACAAGGAAGTTAGAGTAGAAACTCATAGAGAGTTAAGGGTATAAAAGAAGGCCAATTAAACGGTTGCAGATAAATTTGATAACCGAGATGAGCCAAAGAATAAGTAGTAGGTAAAAGATAAAAATTCCTTTAGTCCATTGAAACATTATAAAACAGCATTTGGAAGACCCCACTTTCGAAGACTTGTGACCTCCTGATCATTATTAAGAAGATAAGTCTTTTATTTCCGAAACTACTGAACGTAAAATTAAAAAAAAAATACGTGTGGCACTCGGGGACTGCCGCGGTAAAGCTATTGCATAGTTTATCAACTTCTGCAATTATAATATTTATGCAATATTTTTTTCTTTGATATTAATATAACAATAAACCTATATACATACTTTCTCAAAAACAGCTGCTTACGTATTCGTCCGATTTCGGAGCAGCTCGTCTCGATCCGTGCGAACTTCGTACAGTCTACACGCATACGTCTAGTCGCACGCACACCCCGCACCGCTCTGCCGGTCGGAGTGGGGGGTGTTAGGTTTTTTCGTTACGGAATTTCTCGATTCGGTTGCCGCGCTCAAAGCCCGCGATAAAAGCTATGCAATAGCTTAAAAATAACAATCAACAAAATGCTTTTCTGAAAATTGTTAAATTTTTAGGCACTATTTATTATTTAAATAATTTTAGGAAGTATCATGCCTTTTTTCTTTTCATTAATTAATGCCAAATTAAATTCCTAAAAGGACTGTGCGTTGTAAAAGTATTTTCAATTTTCAATATTTTTTCTTTTATAAAAACAGAGATAATTCCCCATCTTCAATTAATTATTAATTATCAATTTCTCGGAATTATCCATAAAATATCACTTACCTAAAAGCGCTTGAAACAGTCGAGACTTGAATATCCTAATAACTCGTTCTATCGCTAATCTGAGCTGTTTATCTTGAGGCTTGTTGAGTTTAGAATGATAATCTTCTAACAGTTCCAGTGCTCTGTGAGCTTCTGTAACAATGAAGAATTATTTATTTTCATATATATTATTGTACTTAATATATATAAAATAATATAGAGAAGGAACTCAAAAAGATAAATCGAATTTAAAAAAAAAGAAAAACAAATAAAAATTGTTTTAAAGTTTCTCTGTACTTAAATAATAAATCCACCTGTTGATTCTTCGAGACTAATTCATTAGCAATTATAAGCTTAATTCATTTTTTTAAGTCTGTTCAAGAATTTTAAATCTACGCTAAGAATTATCTGCTTATCTCTGTATTAGGTTACGGTAGTGGGTGTATGTACACTTCGTCGTCAAGTGTTCCTTATCTAATCCACAAAATAAACATTACGTGGTCGCAGAATTAAAACAAACACAATAATATAACTACTAACGATGTCGTTATCACGTTCGTACACACACATTGAAACAATTGAAATTTCCAAAGCTTATCATTGAAAAAACAAGATTACCGAAACTGAAACTTTGCACTAGCTGATCAATTGGGTTAACTAGGGAAACATTCTTACTTCAGTAATAATGAAATATTTTTTTCTTTACCAACAAAAAAATGAATACTCTAATACGTAATTAGGTTTCAGATTTCTCATCATCCATAAAATAGAAATGGTCTCTTTTTTTATAGAAATATCCATTAGACAGTAACGTGGAATAAAGCTGCCACATCAATAATAAATACGGCATCAATCAGCTTTAAATTCACCTCGTTTACGTATTTGAGCGTGACGTTCTAGAATACGTGCCATATTTCTCAAGAAATGCTGCTGTAAAAATTCGAATTCAGCAAGGGTGTTCTAATAAAAATAGCATCAAATGTGGAAAATAAGTCGCGAATTATGGTCGGTAATTTTTCTATACGAGATATCGGTTTTAATGTTTATTAAAAAGTTTCAAACTTCACACAGGGTGGAACTGAAAGATGTTCGGGTATTTAGAGGGTGGCAATTAGACGTAACAGATAATCTATTACAAGACAAAAATTGTAGCATCTTACATGTATGCAGCAAATTTCAGTAACGGTTGAGCAGTTCAATCAACGGTTGTAAACGAAACCGGACCCGTTATCACACGGCTATCATCAACAACTTTTCGACAGCGAGGAATTAACCTAACAAACAACACTTTTACAACTTGTACTCATTTATGACTCATCGTGAAAACATCCTTTCTGTCAAGTTTATCCCACTTAATGTACTAATTTACTGAGTTTTCTCGTGCGCCTCTTTACCTTCCGGTAATTCTTGGAAAATCTCTTTCATCTTCATTAATCGCAATGGAAATTAATTAAGGAAACGCGAGATTCATTCGGAGAGTAAATTAAAAGCTTTCAGATGTTTGAGTAACGAAAGCGGGAGTGCTTTAAAAAATAAAACTATTTCCTTTTTTCTAATTTTAGTATAGATAATTTTTCAACATTTTCCTTCTTCAATTTTTCTTATCGATGCTCCTGTAGGAAAGTTCAGGAAATAAATTATATCGAGAGATCGCCAGACATCGGTTATTTGAAAGAGCAAGTATCGATCAGCAAATGGTCTGGCAACGGTCGCAGGGTTTACCTTCAATAGTACACATTTAATCATTCTGATTACTGGCTACGAAGATCAACAAAAGAAACAAACTGCTTAAATAAATTCAGCTTCATTCGCTACCGTTCGACTCCAAATGATAAGGAAACGACGAAAAGCTAAAGTTCATCATACCAGAAATCTTACATTTCAATTATATCGTGGATACATTTCAGTTATACCATAGAAAATTTAAATGAAATTCGTTATAATTGAGACAATAAGTACAGTTTCATTATTATCTAATTGCGTGTGGACGAATTGAGCTAAGCGGTCTGGTGTCAAAATATCACAACTTTCAGTAGACGATAATGCGTCACATATCTTTCTTAGTGTAAGGTTGGACATCATGAAAATCAATTATAACGCATGTTGGCATTCTATGAAATTAGTTCTGCAGAAACACTTCGATGAATGACGTCACACTTAAGCTGCCAGGCCTTGTATTCTCGATGGTAGTCATCAAAGTTTCTGGTCATAATTAAACTACCCACGTACATACAACATACATCTTGGAAATTTTAAATTAAATTAGCTATAATTAGAAAAATTGAGACAATAAGTAGTTTCATTATTATATGATTGCGTGTGGACGAATTGAGCTAAGCGGTCTGGTGTCAAAATATCACAACTTTCAGTGGACGATAAAGCGTCACATGTCTTTCTTAGTGTAAGGTTGTACATCATGAAAATCAATTATAGCGCATGTTGGCATTCTATGAAATTAGTTCTGCAGAAACACTTCGATGAATGACGTCACCCTTAAGCTACCAGGCCTTGTATTCTCGATGGTAGTCATCAAAGTTTCTGGTCATAATTAAACTACCCACGTACATACAACATACATCTTGGAAATTTTAAATTGAATGAGTTATAATTAGAAAAATTGAGACAATAAGTAAAGTTTCATTATTATATGATTGCGTGAAGATGAATTGAGCTAAGCGGTCTGGTGTCAAAAAATCACAACTTTCAGTAGACGATAATTCGTCACATATCTTTCTTAGTGTAAGGTTGGACATCATGAAAATCAATTATAACGCATGTTGGCATTCTATGAAATTAGTTCTGCAGAAACACTTCGATGAATGACGTCACACTTAAGCTGCCAGGCCTTGTATTCTCGATGGTAGTCATAAAAGTTTCCGTTCGTAATTAAACTACCCACGTACATACAACATACATCTTGGAAATTTTAAATTGAATGAGTTATAATTTCGAAAAATTGAGACAATAAGTAAAGTTTCATTATTATATGATTGCGTGAAGATGAATTGAGCTAAGCGGTCTGGTGTCAAAAAATCACAACTTTCAGTAGACGATAATTCGTCACATATCTTTCTTAGTGTAAGGTTGGACATCATGAAAATCAATTATAACGCATGTTGGCATTCTATGAAATTAGTTCTGCAGAAACACTTCGATGAATGACGTCACACTTAAGCTGCCAGGCCTTGTATTCTCGATGGTAGTCATCAAAGTTTCTGGTCATAATTAAACTACCCACGTACATACAACATACATCTTGGAAATTTTAAATTAAATTAGCTATAATTAGAAAAATTGAGACAATAAGTAGTTTCATTATTATATGATTGCGTGTGGACGAATTGAGCTAAGCGGTCTGGTGTCAAAATATCACAACTTTCAGTGGACGATAAAGCGTCACATGTCTTTCTTAGTGTAAGGTTGTACATCATGAAAATCAATTATAGCGCATGTTGGCATTCTATGAAATTAGTTCTGCAGAAACACTTCGATGAATGACGTCACCCTTAAGCTACCAGGCCTTGTATTCTCGATGGTAGTCATCAAAGTTTCTGGTCATAATTAAACTACCCACGTACATACAACATACATCTTGGAAATTTTAAATTGAATGAGTTATAATTAGAAAAATTGAGACAATAAGTAAAGTTTCATTATTATATGATTGCGTGAAGATGAATTGAGCTAAGCGGTCTGGTGTCAAAAAATCACAACTTTCAGTAGACGATAATTCGTCACATATCTTTCTTAGTGTAAGGTTGGACATCATGAAAATCAATTATAACGCATGTTGGCATTCTATGAAATTAGTTCTGCAGAAACACTTCGATGAATGACGTCACACTTAAGCTGCCAGGCCTTGTATTCTCGATGGTAGTCATAAAAGTTTCCGTTCGTAATTAAACTACCCACGTACATACAACATACATCTTGGAAATTTTAAATTGAATGAGTTATAATTTCGAAAAATTGAGACAATAAGTAAAGTTTCATTATTATATGATTGCGTGAAGATGAATTGAGCTAAGCGGTCTGGTGTCAAAAAATCACAACTTTCAGTAGACGATAATTCGTCACATATCTTTCTTAGTGTAAGGTTGGACATCATGAAAATCAATTATAACGCATGTTGGCATTCTATGAAATTAGTTCTGCAGAAACACTTCGATGAATGACGTCACACTTAAGCTGCCAGGCCTTGTATTCTCGATGGTAGTCATCAAAGTTTCTGGTCATAATTAAACTACCCACGTACATACAACATACATCTTGGAAATTTTAAATTGAATGAGTTATAATTTCGAAAAATTGAGACAATAAGTAAAGTTTCATTATTATATGATTGCGTGTGGATGAATTGAGCTAAGCGGTCTGGTGTCAAAATATCACAACTTTCAGTAGACGATAATGCGTCACACATCTTTCTTAGTGTAAGGTTGTACATCATGACAGTCAATTATAGCGCATGTTGGCATTCTATGAAATTAGTTCTGCAGAAACACTTCGATGAATGACGTCACCCTTAAGCTGCCAGGCCTTGTATTCTCGATGGTAGTCATCAAAGTTTCTGGTCATAATTAAACTATCCACGTACATACAACATACATCTTGGAAATTTTAAATTAAATTAGCTATAATTAGAAAAATTGAGACAATAAGTAAAGTTTCATTATTATATGATTGCGTGAAGATGAATTGAGCTAAGCGGTCTGGTGTCAAAAAATCACAACTTTCAGTAGACGATAATTCGTCACATATCTTTCTTAGTGTAAGGTTGGACATCATGAAAATCAATTATAACGCATGTTGGCATTCTATGAAATTAGTTCTGCAGAAACACTTCGATGAATGACGTCACACTTAAGCTGCCAGGCCTTGTATTCTCGATGGTAGTCATAAAAGTTTCCGTTCGTAATTAAACTACCCACGTACATACAACATACATCTTGGAAATTTTAAATTGAATGAGTTATAATTTCGAAAAATTGAGACAATAAGTAAAGTTTCATTATTATATGATTGCGTGTGGATGAATTGAGCTAAGCGGTCTGGTGTCAAAATATCACAACTTTCAGTAGACGATAATGCGTCACACATCTTTCTTAGTGTAAGGTTGTACATCATGACAGTCAATTATAGCGCATGTTGGCATTCTATGAAATTAGTTCTGCAGAAACACTTCGATGAATGACGTCACACTTAAGCTGCCAGGCCTTGTATTCTCGATGGTAGTCATAAAAGTTTCCGTTCGTAATTAAACTACCCACGTACATACAACATACATCTTGGAAATTTTAAATTGAATGAGTTATAATTTCGAAAAATTGAGACAATAAGTAAAGTTTCATTATTATATGATTGCGTGTGGATGAATTGAGCTAAGCGGTCTGGTGTCAAAATATCACAACTTTCAGTAGACGATAATGCGTCACACATCTTTCTTAGTGTAAGGTTGTACATCATGACAGTCAATTATAGCGCATGTTGGCATTCTATGAAATTAGTTCTGCAGAAACACTTCGATGAATGACGTCACCCTTAAGCTGCCAGGCCTTGTATTCTCGATGGTAGTCATCAAAGTTTCTGGTCATAATTAAACTATCCACGTACATACAACATACATCTTGGAAATTTTAAATTAAATTAGCTATAATTAGAAAAATTGAGACAATAAGTAAAGTTTCATTATTATATGATTGCGTGTGGATGAATTGAGCTAAGCGGTCTGGTGTCAAAATATCACAACTTTCAGTAGACGATAATGCGTCACACATCTTTCTTAGTGTAAGGTTGTACATCATGACAGTCAATTATAGCGCATGTTGGCATTCTATGAAATTAGTTCTGCAGAAACACTTCGATGAATGACGTCACCCTTAAGCTGCCAGGCCTTGTATTCTCGATGGTAGTCATCAAAGTTTCTGGTCATAATTAAACTATCCACGTACATACAACATACATCTTGGAAATTTTAAATTAAATTAGCTATAATTAGAAAAATTGAGACAATAAGTAAAGTTTCATTATTATATGATTGCGTGTGGACGAATTGAGCTAAGCGGTCTGGTGTCAAAATATCACAACTTTCAGTGGACGATAATGCGTCACACATCTTTCTTAGTGTAATGTTGTACATCATGAAAATCAATTATAGCGCATGTTGGCATTCTATGAAATTAGTTCTGCAGAAACACTTCGATGAATGACGTCACCCTTAAGCTACCAGGCCTTGTATTCTCGATGGTAGTCATCAAAGTTTCTGGTCATAATTAAACTACCCACGTACATACAACATACATATTGGAAATTTTAAATTGAATGAGTTATAATTAGAAAAATTAAGACAATAAGTACAGTTTCATTATTATATAATTGCGTGTGGACGAATTGAACTAAGCGGTCTGGTGTCAAAATATCACAACTTTCAGTAGACGATAATGCGTCACACATCTTTCTTAGTGTAAGGTTGTACATCATGACAGTCAATTATAGCGCATGTTGGCATTCTATGAAATTAGTTCTGCAGAAACACTTCGATGAATGACGTCACCCTTAAGCTGCCAGGCCTTGTTCTCTCGATGGTAGTCATCAAAGTTTCTGGTCATAATTAAACTACCCACGTACATACAACATACATATTGGAAATTTTAAATTGAATTAGTTATAATTAGAAAAATTGAGACAATAAGTACAGTTTCATTATTATCTAATTG
Source organism: Agrilus cyanescens (assembly GCA_947389935.1). Taxonomy (NCBI): domain Eukaryota; kingdom Metazoa; phylum Arthropoda; class Insecta; order Coleoptera; family Buprestidae; genus Agrilus; species Agrilus cyanescens. The sequence continues at coordinate 4,757,444 of OX376709.1, forward strand.
CGTGTGGACGAATTGAACTAAGCGGTCTGGTGTCAAAATATCACAACTTTCAGTAGACGATAATGCGTCATATACCTTTCTTAGTGTAAGGTTGCACATCATGAAAATCAATTATAGCGCATGTTGGCATTCTATGAAATTAGTTCTGCAGAAACACTTCGATGAATGACGTCACACTTAAGCTGCCAGACCTTGTATTCTCGATGGTAGTCAACTACCCACGTACATACAAATTTTAAGTTTCCATTTGGAGACTTCTTCGCACGTTTTATTTTCGTGAAATTTGTTAACGATAATGGTACATTAATAATCAGATGTGGCTGAATGAATCACAGCACATTTCAGTGCATTTTTTATTCCTGAAGCCTGAATGTGAACTGCAAAACTAGACAGTAATTGAGAGGAGCACTTGTAAATGAAAGCTTAGTAATGTAGGTATATATGTGTACGTATATTATACAATAGATACATGGATCATAGATGTGTTTCAGCCTACAAACATTATAAATATCAACATGCAGGGTTGAACGATAATTTGTATAGACCGTTGCTATAACTATGATCCTTTTGCAAAGTTAATGAAAATATCTATTCGTTCGCCTAGGCTCATTTGTGATTCCGATGAATAAAAAACACAAACAAAAAGATCTATCTATGGCAACATGCTAATTTTATGTTGGCATAGGTACTTTATTAACTAGGTAATTAAATTTTAATTAAACGAAAACATGCGAAGCAAATGAGTTTCAAGATGAGTGTGAAATGGCAGTCAAAATCTACTTATGTGTAGAAGTTTTCATAAGTCGTCACGACCATATGTGTATAGGTATATAAACTATGCCTCAACTCGTTTTGAAAATAATTAGTGACGGAAAATATTTCATAAGTTCTTCAGCTCAATTTAGAAAAAAAATGTTTTAGCTTCTGTTTAACATAAATATTTACCAAACAGCTAATACAAAGAGCTAATAAATAATAATAGCATTTTTATCATACATTTGCTCATAAAAGAGATATCAGGTAATATTTTGAACACTAAAACGACCCCTAAAACACGAATGAGTCATTAAAATTGGATAAGTAGTTTATGAGAAAATTGTGGACATACAATAATGACTGAAAACAGGAGTTATTTTTTTAAAAGTCTCTTAAAATCTCCGTTCTCTATGGATCTTTGTCACATTTCTATGGACTCACTAAAACACACATTAAAAAAACACTCATAAAGTACACAATAAGTGTTTAAAGTAAAAATGTTGCGGATGTGATATTTTGCGACATCTGCAGATGCGGATGTGAATGCGGATGTTTAACAAATAAAGAAAACCATGCAAAAACTGTAACATATTAAATATATTAGACTTCTCAAGTTATTAAGCAGGAAACTGATCACAAAGAAAACGTACGATGAAGATAGCCGCTCATATTTCTTGTAACTTGCACATCCGCATCCGCATCGTCATTAAATCCATGCGGATATATTCCATATATACTCAGAAATTTATGCAGAAGTCTTCCGTATGAGAATGCGGATTTAAACATGGGTACCAATTTCAATTTAAATTTAAATAGGACAATTTCAAAGTAATTAATTTCATAAAATACGCATGTCCTAATATATATATTTTATTACTTTTAGAACATATAATTAGAATAATGCATTTTAGAGAATTTTAGTTTAACGAAACGGTTTATTAATATAAGTTTGCTTAACGTTAACAGCAAGCTTTTAAAGTAAAGATGATGCGGATGTGACAGTTGGCGATATATACAAATGCTAATGTGGATGCGGATGTTTAAAAAATAAAAAAAGATGGCAAACATTTACAAAAACACATGTAAACGTTTTGAATAATATTATACTGTTCAAATTATTGTTCAAAAACCCTCTAAATACTTTAGAAGCATAAATCAGATTCAAACAACAATAAAATTATTCTTGTGGCAACATAAATCCATAAACCACCACAAATCGATTATTTGCAATAATATTCAACGTAAAATTGGTCACAAAGAAAACACACAATGAAGATAGCCATCCATATGTGTTCTGGCTTGCACATCCGCATCCGCATCGTCATAAAATCCATGCGGATTTGTTGCATATATACTCAGAAATTTATGCAGAAGTTTTTCGTATGAGAATGCGGATATAAACATGCGTACCAATTTCAATTTAAATTTAAATAGGACAATTTCAAAGTAATTAATTTCATAAAATACGCATGTCCTAATATATACTTTTCGTTTATTGTTTTTATTACTTTTAGAACATATAATTAGAATAATGCATTTTAGAGAATTTTAGTTTAACGAAACGGTTTATTCATATAAGTTTGCTTAACGTTAACAGCAAGCTTTTAAAGTAAAGATGATGCGGATGTGACAGTTGGCGATATATACAAATGCTAATGTGGATGCGGATGTTTAAAAAATAAAAAAAGATGGCAAACATTTACAAAAACACATGTAAACGTTTTGAATAATATTATACTGTTCAAATTATTGTTCAAAAACCCTCTAAATACTTTAGAAGCATAAATCAGATTCAAACAAAAATAAAGTTATTCTTGTGGCAACATAAATCCATAAACCACCACAAATCGATTATTTGCGATAATATTCAACGTACAATTGGTCACAAAGAAAACACACAATGAAGATAGCCGTCCATATGTGTTCTGGCTTGCACATCCGCATCCGCATCGTCATATAATCCATGCGGATCTGTTGCATATATACTCAGAAATGTATGCAGAAGTTTTTCGTATGAGAATGTGGATGTAAACATCCGTACCAGTTTCAATTTAAATTTAAATAGGACAACTTCAAACTAATTAATATTATAAAACACGCATGTCCTTATTTATACTTTTCGCTTATTGTTTTTGTTACTTTTAGAACAAATAATTAAAATATTGCATTTTAGAGAATTCTATTTTAAGGAAAAGGTTTTTTTAAAATAAGTTTGCTTAACGTTAACAGCAAGCGTTTAAAGTAAAGATGATGCGGATGTGACAGTTGGCGATATATACAAATGCGAATATAAATGCGGATGTTTAAAAGATAAAGAAAGATGGCAAAAAATATTGATCAAAAACGCACATATATCGGAAATCAATGCGGACGTCGAATGATTAGGATGTTGATGCGGATGTTGACATCCGTTGACATCCGCATCAGCTCCAATATTAAATTTAAATGCCTACCTTTACGTATTGATCCTTTATGTTTACTTTATGTGACATAATTTAAAAAATTAATTGTAAATGATTTTATATTAAGGAAAAAGTTTCTTATAGTCTTATAGGTTTCTTACTGACTTATTTCAACTTCTAAGCCAAGTATACTTAGTTTAGTAAGTTGCTTGAATGAACAACCTAAATTTTCGTAAAAAAAATTATCCTTGACGACAGGTAGGTACTATGTATAATCATTTTTCATTTTAAATATCCTACAAGTCTATATTTTGTGGTCGTTGTAATTTGAATAACTACGTGCTGTATAAAAATTCTTCCCAGAAACAATAAATTACTATTAGCAAAAACCTAATAATAATATACGATTTAATTCAAGGATAATGTTTCACTGCTGAACGCATTTATATCCCTTGGCGTTGGTGTACCTGCGTTATATCAGATAAACACACATAACACTTTCGTTATTCACGATGAACATAGACAAATTGCCTTGCACACCCTAGAACCTTCATATCTACGACGATGTTACACATGACTAAAAACATACAATCCATTTATCAAACTGACTTCAGTCGAAATAATAAGGACATAAAAGAGAAAATATTCAGATTAAAAAGAGAGTCAGTTCTTTTTTAGATATTTTTGTATTTTGCAAGATTTAGCTAACATAAAACGATTTTAGTCTCTTTCATTTCATCTCACTGTACACCAACTGGAACCTAACCTAACCTACAATTAATTATCCGATTGTAGCAGTGACGGTGCGTCATAAGGTGCGCCGGTGCGCGCGCACTACCGATAATTTTTTAGTCCGCAGCGCTGAGTATTTTCTACCGCGTTTGCAACCGGCGACTAGGCAACAGTATTCGCCCGGTTACGTGCTTGCGTTCGCTCGGAAATAGCGGACATAGGACGCGTATTACTACTACTAAACATACATGCAATAGTTCATTGGATTCGGAATAACGCCTAGAATAATGTATTAAAATATTATATTAGCATGTAAAAAATTACAAAAGTTATAAACAAATTGAGGTGAGAAAGTAAAGACATTTAACTTTTCGTAAATGACTCAAAAAAACATAAGTGATGACTGCAATTGGCAGTCCTTTTGCCAATTTTTTTAATGAGTCCTTTAAGGATGGAAACTCTCATCCTTGTACTGGGCAGCGGTTAGAAAATCATGAAAAATTCTCAATTTTCTTTACATCTTTAAAATATTATGCCTAAAATTTTTTTAATCACAAATTCGATATTTTCCCATAAATTTATTAAGGTGGTAGAAGTTTTTTTTAATCAAAATGAAAATCGAATTTTCAAGGCGTAGGTTATAGAAAATCCTGAACCCAAATCTGTTACTATCTCCCGGTCTAATTATGTAATGTTGAGCTCATTAGTTACACTTTTGAATAAAAACAATAATCAGAATCTTAAATTAAATGATTTATACCACAAATTATTCTTACGAAGCCTAATTACTCTTCTGACAGTTCCAGACGAAGGAGAGGAGGATAATATCTAATCGTCACCACAATTAATCTTCCTGCAATTACTACGTAACATCTAATTAGATTATACGTATAATACTCAAGAAACAACCCCATCACACGGCGACAGTTTAATTAATTAAAAAAATTACTATTAAATGAAATACATAATAAAAATTAAAATAATTGGAAATTGTAAAAAGTTCAGAAAATTCAGGATCATCAATGCACTGTAGTTGCGATAAAAATACTCTTAGAACTGAATCCTCCAGTTAACAGGTGGATTAATAAACTATTACACACAGCAAGCTAACGCCATCTGTAGCGATTTGATGCAAACTATAGGTATACTAATCTTGTATATATATCTACTATACGCATAGCCCAAACCTCTGGGTTTAGAGGTTTTATATATATATACAATATAGACGAACACTGAGAAAAGATTTTTTTTTTAATTCAAAGTCTATAAGGGTGAAAAGAGGGTTCAAAGTTTGACGTAACGATTAACGCGCACACCAAACCACTGAGTTAGAAAACTTGAATTGTTTGTACAATGGTTCCATGTACAACCTAAAATTAAAACCCTCAAGGGATGAAACGAGGGAGAAAAGTTTAGTAGAAAATCATGTACTAAATCACAAAAAATCACAGGGATTCTTTACACTGTAGGAAACAGAATTGATACAGAATGCACTTTTGAAAATTCAACCTTTAAAGGGGTGAAATGGGGTTCCCAAACATGAAATATCAGTGTATAGCCTATTATTTAAATTTTTTTATCTTTAATACATCTTTTATAGACTTTTAAGTTTTTTTGAGGTCACGACCCTCTAAATAATCAAAAAAAAAAAAATAATAAACGTTGCCACCCCTAACTAAAGTATTAAATATAACGATCATTTATCGATTGCCTTATTGCAGTGTATTTTTTTTAGAGGTCTTACTTACACAATACATTACAACCCCCCCCCCATATTTCCAATAATTCATCCCCTTTGTAAAAAGTTTAAATTTGTTGTCTATCTGTCTGGATGTTTGTTTGTGGATTCGTAACATCAAAACGAGTGGATCGTTTTTGATAGAACTGATTTTGTCTTCGTGAGGAGGTTCCTAACAATGTTCGTTAAAACTAAAATAGTTGAGCTTTGAGCTTTGATCACAGTTTTGAAGTATTAGCCTCAGCTACTGTTACAATTAGAAACTTCAATTTCTAGTCTTTTTTTCTGGGTTGAGGTTGAAATTAAAAAATTTAAAAACAAACAAATACAGAACAAACAATGTTTAATAAAATTTTTTATATTCAATATAAAGCTAAACAATTGTCAGTTTAAGCAACAATAATTAGTGAAAATCAGCATCAATGACTTAATTAATTATTATTAGTTGCTAGTCTGATGATGGCCAGGATTAATGTTCGAAACGTTGCATTAAAGTTATTTTTATTAAATTATTTCTGACTATTGGCAAGATTACTTTTATTGTTTCTCTGGTATTTTTCTCTGATTTTTTTGTATTGAAAAATTTACCAAACGTTTCGCCTTAAAGTTCAAGGCTTCTTCAGTGGAAGCTTTTGGGGGTCCAAAAGTTTTAATAGAATTAAACAACATACAAAATTGATAAAACTACTATCAATTATTAATTATTTTTTTTTAATAAAGAAAAAATCTTGTACCTGGGCAGCTCTGATACTTAATTAATTAATTAACTTTTATTGATTCTACAATAAGTTTATTGAAATCAAATTCTTCTAACTAAAAAGTAACAGATTTTATTTTAATTTTGAAAAACTGTTTCTGTCTTTGAATTTTAATAAATTACTTTTTAGTTATTTGCGTTATACCTACGTAAGTATCACGAGTATTTGAATAAAACATATGTCGTCATCCGTGAAAAAGACAGATCGCAATTATGTAGCAGTTATAGGGTCTGTAAATCAAACGTGGCTGAACAACGGACCATTTGGCAGTTAATTGTTTGTTAATTAATAACGGATGATGAACGCGTTGCTACGTATGCTGTCCGAACAGTTCGACATAGTTTCGTACGTTAGCAGATAACTTTTGCCATTAGGTACCTACTTCTACACCCATAGCTACCATTAATTAATGACTACATACAAAGTAATTAATTTTCACCAAAATAAGTTTAAATTATAGGTAAATAATTATTTTGCAGAAACTGTGACAGTGTCCAGAGAATCTAATTTTTTTAAAAAAGCACCTGTCCATATTTAATAATGTAAAAAGTACAGCGCTCCAAACGCGCCCTTAAAAGTCGATCGTACTGATCCAAAAAAAAAATTCACCCTGTATATAGTGTTTGCGCATTGCGTTTTTGGCGCCTAACGTTCTCTCGGGGATTTCGTCAGCTGATCAATCCACATGACCTACTACGGAATCAATACGAAAATCTGATAACGGGCATCGGCGGCGCCACTCGGATGCTGCCGTTCTCTCTCCTCTATCTCTCTCGCTCGGTTAATGCGAAGCGTCGAGTCGCGTCGCGACGTCCGACGTTCTTTTTAATAAACACTTAGTAACGACTCGTAAAGGACGTCGCGAGCGCAGACGACGCCGAACTTTTCAGGAACTTTTATTGTTTTCTCTATTTACTTTTTTTTTTCGTGCGCTTTTTACAGAAAATCGCGCATTTTGATTAATTAATGCGAATAAACGCTCTTCGAATTAAAAATTGTTCTAACACAAGTACTTATTTATGTAAAAAAAAATTCCCCAGGAAATTGAATAAGGAAATAATTGGTTAACGTCAACTCCTACCTATATTAATTAATATACAGGGTGGCCGGGAAGTTCGTTTCAATTATAATAATTATAATTCATATTTTTTAAAAAGTTTTTGTTGTAAGTATTAGGAAAATAATGATTTTCATAAAATGAATTATTATAAACAAAATAAACAAAAACTTTTTTCACATTATCTTGTCAAATATATATATACAGAAAGGGCTCCACGAAGTGAAAAATTAACAGGGGAAATTATTTCAAAATTTTTTTATTGTCTTATTCGTTAGAAAATAGACTTTAACAATATTTTCCAACGGGACCTTATTCTTTGAAGTGTTAAGAATACACCATAATTTTTTCAAATTTTTAAAGTGATAATTAATACCATTAAAAAAAATGTATATAATGTGCTGTCCATCAAGCAGCACGCGTATCCTTTATCTTACGTGCGCAGCCCTATTTTCAACGTTAAATTAAAATTAGTAATAACGAAGATAGATTTTCGGGAGTTGGGACATTTTTATTAAAAATTTCCTCACCTTTATGGACGTTTTTTCCAATTTGGGCTATCACTTAAGGGTTTTGAGTTATTTACGAAAAACTAAATGGCTTTATTTTCTCATCTTAATTTGTTAATAACTTTTGTAATTTTTCATATGCTAATATAATATTTAAATACAATATTCTTGGCGTTATTCCGAATCCAATGAACCATCGCATGTATTTTTAGGAGCTTAAGCAAAGCCACGTAAGCAATAGTAACGCTAGCACGTAACTGGCGAGTACTGTTGCCCAGTCGCCGCGCCTGTTGCATTCGAGGTATAAAATACCGAGCACCTGGCGGACTAGTACATCGTAACGCTGCAGCGGATTAATATTTGCATTGTATTAACGCTAGGGATACGGAAAGGCGATAAATTAAGAATGCATCGATTATTTACTAAAGAAAATTATTATTGTTAAATTGAAAATTTTGTGGGTCCTACAGACCTTATTACGCATCGCCACTGGGTAATACTAAGCATTTTAATAACGAAAATAAGGGATGTAGTACGTAATACAAATACTTAATAAATTTTATAAATTTAACACCACGTTGCATAATATGAAGGTGGCACAGAATTAGTAAATAAGTTGGCAGCAGGAAGCGCAAGATAACAGTAAATATCTAACATCCCTATAAACCACCTTCTCCATCCCCTATGTGACATTCTCCAGAGTCTGCCGACAGCTAATTGACTTTTAATATCGATTTAATGACATAATATGCACCAACGTGTTCAGCTAGCACTCTAGTGAAAACAAGAAACTGCTTTTCATCTGGCGTCAAAAAGAAAATGCAATGGAAACACATTAATTAATAATTAACACATTCTTATTTGTAACACTTTCTTTAACCAACAATTCGAATTGCATTGTTTATTTTTTTATTAGAATTTAAAATTTAACAATTTGAAAATGCAAACTATAAAAAAATCTCAAGAAGAAACTCTGAGGAAGCTTTTTAAACTGATTCCGCACCTTCCTTAATCCCCTGATCTTGCGCCTAACGATTTTTATATTTTTCTTTCACTCTAAGAGACGACGACTGTTAAATTCTGGATTCGAGAAAACTCGACCAGGATGTGTTCATTAATTTTCAACCTACCCTCGTAATTTTGACCATTTAAATATATTTTCGCGTTACATTCCTCGTTAAATGAATTCATTTCAACAAATTTCAGATTTTAAAACATCAAAAGTAAACTTGAAACAATTAAATCCTCGTAGTAACGAAAAAGCAATTAGAAAAGCATTAAAAGCAATAAAAAGCGGAATTTTCATATCTAAAAGTAAAAACACAGCACCAACTTCTATCTGATTAAATAGACAAAAGGAATCCCTTATTTTAACCCCTGAACAGACAGAACTTACTAAACAAATTGATGCTGACACTACTGACGCTGCCGTCGAGAGAGGCAAAAAGAAGGGTCGAAAATTTTATTAGAAACCGTTTGAACTTTCTGATGGTTTCACACTCCATCCATTATTCAATATGCCATCACTTTTCTTGCTTTAATCAATCACTTACACCAATTTACTTATCAAAAAATGAAATAGGACACTTGGGGATGAATTAAAATTTTTAATTTGTTAGCTGAATTTTAACCTAAATCTAACAACAAAATGAAACCTCGTTTTTCCTTTCTAACAAAGTCAATAAAGAGATATGATATGATATATACTAGTAGCAGAATCAGGACTAAATGGTAATTAGTTTGAGAATTTTATTTTTGACTGGACTCCCAATTTCGTGCGTTCTTAAACTGCGCACGCCATATGTATACAATTCGCCCATTACCACTTCTAATTTTGGAGGGGCAATCAGTAATAATACGCGTTCGCTGTTACGTATCGCACAGATTCACGTTAATTATTGTCGAATACCATCGCCAGTGACAACGAAGACAGAGATTACCTAGCACTGCATCTATAGATACATCGATTCGTAGGTAACTAAGAGTTACGTACGTCAACGAGTGACTGGTTACATTTTACATTTATACCTACATGGCACAGAAGCTCGCAGAAAATCTATAATTAAAAGGCCAAAACGTCTGTTGCTTTTTACTTTAAATCATTGTAACGTTATCGCGACGTTGTCAGCAAAGGTAACCGCTTTAATATTGTTTCATGTTTCAAGTGAGTGAATCGACAATAGCTACTCAGATAATGCACGAATGCACTGAAACAAAGAGGTACAAAAACAGATATGCATACATACATATAAATACGTAGGTACTTTCAAGCACATTCATTGTCAAACTGTCACTAACTTCATCCTGAAGGCAGTTTGGGGTTTCCACCGTTACATTTGCAGATACGTACAATTGGTAGAATTGCGGATAGACGTGACGTTATTTACTGCAAAATTGGGTCCATTATTTGGCCCCGAATTTATTTTATTGATAACAAACAAGTCTTAAAGCAATTCCATTTTAAAGGCTTTCATATTTGTTACTTTACAGTTAAATCTTATAAAATACCTCGAAATTCAGCGAAATATACTGCCATATAAACAAATTGTGTTCACAGCGAATGGTCTGAGCGTCTCTTCGTTCTTAACAACGAATCTAGCACGTGACTTAATAACGTACGTGAATACAAAATTTTAGTGAGGCTGCCTTATTTTAAGTTGGCAAGACATTAGTGAACTTACGCCAGCTTATAGTAAATTACCACAGATGGCGTCCACTTATTGTCTGCAGTTGCTTATTAAACTTCCTGATTCATTGTCAAACTGTCACTAAGTTCGTCGTAAAGGCACTCTAGGGTTTCCACCATTACATTTCCAGATACATACTTACAATTGGTAGAATTGTGAATAGACATGACGTTATTTACTGCAACATTGGGTCCATTATTTGGTGCCCAATTTATTTTATTGCTGCAGCATTTTACTGATAACAAAAGGTTAAGATTGCACCAGTCTTGAAGCAATTTCATTTTAAAGGCTTTCTTATTTATTACTGAGCAAAATATACTGCCAGATAAACAAATTGTGTTCACAGCGAACGATCTTAACAACGAATCTGGCGCGTGACTGAATAACGTACACGGACCTGAGACTGCGATTTTTTAAGTTGGCACGACATTAGTGAACTTACGTCAGCTTCTAGTAAATTACCTCAGATGGCGTTCAGTTACAGTCCGTGGTAGTTTATTAACCTCCCTGTTAACTAGGTGATTCAATCTGTTGGAACTGAGATCCAGTGAGATCGAAATCGTAAATTAGAATGGATCGCGATAAATTATTAATTATTATCCTATAGGACCTCTCCTACGTACGTATTTATGTTATCTTAAAAAGACTTTTGATCATAAATTTAAAATTTAATTTACTGTGCGTACACGACAAATTCTTTATGCCTACCATAAAGCTAGATTAGGTTCAAATGCGAAACATTACTGTAAACAACGTCAAAATTTTACGACGCGTTTTATGAGGTCGACGTCAAACTCTCTGGCTAATTCATTAGTTGTTTAATGTTTTTGTAAATTTTCTGTACGCCAAAATTACAATATCACGTTTATTAAAAGTTCCACACAAATATAGGTAATGCGTACATTCGTATGTACCTAATTAGCCAAAGTTTGAAATTCTTTAGCAAACCAATTATACAAAATATACGAAATACATCATAAACGTACACTTCTAATCAAGTTTTCGTAAGGTTTGTACAATGAATCTACTTTGGATTTAATATAGAGCCCAAAAGCTCCAAGTTGTACAGGTAGAATCTAAACTTGTTGACGTGTAACAGATGACGTCAGAAAACTCTTTATGGCAGACGCCAAACACCAAATTAGAACAAAGGAAAAAATTTTAATTACAATTTCCCAAATTTTAATTTGCCTGACAGCTGGTTTCGACCTTTACGTCATTCTCAAAGACTAGTTGGAATTAAAGTATGTTTCATTAAGTAAGTAAGTACCCTGTGAACCATCTTTATCGATTGTTAAAATTAATAGAAATACAAAAATCAGATTTGCATATAAAAGATAAACCAAGAATATGAAGTAATTAGCGAGATATTTGCATCTAAAAATTCTCTGGTGACGTTGAACGCGACAGATGTACACTTTATTTGTTTTCTGTAGGCGGTTGACGTTTGCTATGACCTGCGTGTAAAGAGAGAGCGCGCATTCGGCTAAGAAAAGAAGGCAAGTGTATACATACGTACTGTGAAACTTTTCAACCGAGACTTAACGACTAGATGCGCACCAGCAAACCCCGCCCTAAGAAGGTAGGTACAATGTTGGAAGGGGCAAGCACTCTAGCCTATGAAATATGCAGGTATCGGCATACACATAGGGAAGTTGCGCGTGATTGGCTGTCGGTTAAACGATACAGCCGTTCGGTCTTCCTACATCTGACCGAATTCAAGTCTCGATTGAAAAATTTTACCGTACCGTACTTAATAATTTGCCATTGCGCGTCTAGCACACAGGAAGGGGTAGCCGCTTACAAAACCCAAACGATGTGTAGTAGAGATAGAGAAAAATATTGCATGTGGCGTAGTTTTTATTGAATAATTAACATTTTGGTTTGTCTTCAACGTTACTTTCGTCTATTCCTTTTTTTGACTTTTATTGTGAGGATATATGAAATATGTAAACTAGATACAATTTGTATCAGTGATTATTGGCTTTTCCTCTTTTGGTATCAAACAAACGTGTGCAGTCGGAACCAATTGAAATCTGTATTTATGCCCGAATGCGTTCGAGTTGATTGATAGCACTGCGAATTGGGTAAAGTCCAGGCGAAAGCATGTACCTATACAGAAACTAATGGGTGAACTTTCATTTAACCATGTTTTAAATTTGATTTTTAATTTAAGCACCATTACTTTTTATTTCAACAAACTGTTTATTGAACATTTTATCGACCAATCAATCAACCCCCTACCCTTCATACGCTAGTACTATAGCATCTATAGATATGCCAGTCCCAGATTTAGGGGAGACAGATCTGGGGGATCATTTAAAAAATGACAAATTTAAAAAGAAAACTTGGGTACGTACACTTTGATATTTCTACCTACTTGGCCCACCAATAGATATATTTTTTTCAGTGGGACTTAATATAGGGTGATCAAATTTTGATGTTTCCATATAGGGGAACTCAGTAACTATAAGAAATACAAACAAATGAAAATGGCGTATCCTCGATTTTTTTTTTTTTGAGACAAACTTATTGGTGTTTTCAAAAAATTGCAATCGTCTTTTGTTTTCGAGTTATAAACAAAAGTTGGAATTTTTGAGTTTTTAAAAATACGTCTATATCTTGGTTGTTTGATGAATTAGAAAAAAAAGGATTTTCACGTTCTTCATGGACTGTTTACGTAGAATAGAATGGTTTTGAAAAAAAAATAAAAAAATTCAAATTCGCTTTCGAGATTTAGCATAAAGTTGGGGTTTTTTAAATAGGAATCCTAGTTGCCTATGCTTTTGTTAAAAAGACATTTTTATTCTCTTTTAAAAGATATATAACAAGTGGGGTCTCATTTGTTGTATAAACCCACAATAATTAAAATAATCTTTTTTTTCTGCTTCTTTTATGTTTGTTTCGATGACTTTTTATTATTTAAAAATTAAACAGGGTGTAATTATGAAAGTTAATCTTTAGCACTTTGGAATGACTAAAGAATACAGATGGCAGACGCCTGATAGAAACAAACATAAAAAAAGCAGAAAAAAATATTATTTTTGTTATTGTGCTCTCAAACAACAAATAAAACCCCACATGTTATATGTCTTTGAAAAGAGGAAAAAAATGTCTTTTTAACTAAAGCATAGTTAACTACGATTCTCATTAAAAAAAAAACAAAAATTTATGCTATAACTCAAAAATACATGATTTTTTTAAATTTTTTTTTTCGATGCCGTTATTCTATATAAAAAAATTCCTCAAGAACGTGAAAGTCGTTTTTTTTTTTTTTAATTCATCAAACAACCAAGACATGAACATATTTCATAAACTCAAAAATTTCAACTTTTGTTTATAATTCGAAAACAAAAGACGATAGCAATTTTTTGAAAAAAAAATATCTTGGGTCAATTATCGACTACCTGAATTTTTTTCTGACCGCTGCGTGCAATGGTCCATTGCCCTCATATACATAAGAATGTTTTTGAGAAAAGTTACATTTATTTTCGTAAAGAGAAATCGACTTGCACCTCTATTAATTTCATTTTGTGACGTACTAATTAGAGCAGTTATTTAAAATGACCATCTATTAAAAAATTAACAAAGAAACTTGCTGTTTTCGAAAGTAATCTCGCTTATCGTTCATCCAGTACTTTATCATGATTCACCCTGTATACCAGGGGCAATTTAATTTGTTCACCCTTTACTGTGTGTACCTATAGATAAATGGATTCACAAATGTGTACCATCGATCACCTTGTTTACCACTTTCGAACGTACAAAACACCATTTAATTTCCGCTATTATGTTAAACTGACTCTTTCATGTCAACGCTTTTGTGATTTAATCACTCCATTGCGACTAAAATTATTATTATACATACCTATGTACGTTGCGCTCCTTTCATTGCAAACTTAATTTACTTCAAAGCCCGTTCATTATCCTTCGAGCATTCACAACTAATTAAGTATCTTCCATAATTATTATCAACTCGTGTATTGTTTCTCGTTTTCAGAAGTTGTTGTCGTTTCTAATCGATTTACTTTTGCTTTATTATATTTACTATTTTTTTATGACCGTTTCAAAATGAATGGACTTCAAATAAACATCTTGACATTTCAATTTAGGATAAAAAAAACTATGTCGTTGTTGCTATTAATAAATTTTAATTAAAATTAACTCTTGTATGAAAAAGAATTTTTTAATGGAGTTTATACGAAAGAAATTGTGGTCACTTCAGCCTCAGTTTACCGTGAAAAGCTCTGTTTCTCGTAAGTAACGGCAGCATATTGAAAAATGTGTTTACAAAAAGGTTTATAGACATTTGGGACAATATAATGGGAAGTCCATTATGAACCAGGAGTTAATGAAGAGATTTTTTTTATGTTTGGTAGAAACTCAAAAAAGGGTGCAGAATTTTAATTAGAAGATTAACAAAAATACTAGAACGATTCAAAACATCCTTTAACATTTTTCAGTATTCTGGAATATTCTCGAAAAATTTTTAAGATTCTAACACTTTCATGATCATTATTGAAAAATATTGACGATTTTGATACACAATTTTTATATTTTAAGTCCTACCCTGTATGCTGTTTGGCTTGCAACCATTCTAAGTGCACCCAATATGATTATCGAACATGCACCAACTTTTTGGAAGTATTTGTATTTTTGTATTAATTTAAAAAAATCCAAAAATTACTTTTAACGACTAATAATTTGTTTTACTTATCGAATTATAAATTAAAAATTCTGTATTCAGGACAAGAATTTATAGTTACATATACATGTTATATATTGCTACAAAGGAATTACATTTTATCCTGTGAAGAATGTGCGATTCAGGACGAAACTATTTGAGCAGTAAATAAATCTGTCGTCATGTTGTGATTGATGTTATTCCACAAGAAATTTCTTAGTGGTAAAGATAAGAGGAATAGGGTCTACCTCAGCGGTCAGTAGGTATAAAATGGAAATAAATGCAAACTCACGTTGGTATCCTGCCAAAAGGACACCGTGATATCGATTATAGTCCTTTAGCACTATGACGCTCGATATACGTGTATGTTTAATAAGTTACGAAACGTTGGACAAATTCCAAACAAAAATTCTATGAGTTATTTTGGCAATAATCGTTCGATTAGGCTGTAGATTTAAAGCCACAACTTGTTATGTAATAGTTGTAATAGCAACAGCTGTATTAGGCAATGTATCAATACAACAGCTAATTTTCCTATTATTAATCAACATAAAATTTATTGACACACATAATTACAAACGAAAATGCATACTGTAAAATTTTTCTACCGAGACTTAACGACTAGATGCGCACCAGCAAACCCCGCCTTAAGAAGGTAGGTACAATTTTGGAAGGGGCAGGCACTCTAGCCTATGAAAGATGCTGGTATCGGAAAACAGATAGGGAAGTTGCACGTGATTGGCTGTCGGTTAAATAATACAGCCGTTCGGTCATCCTACATCTGACTGAATTCAAGTCTCTGTTGAAAAATTTCTCTCTACCTGTCTCTAACCTTTTGACATTATTCTCAGGCATTTTACATCCTTTAAATTTCGTCTGAAGTTACTTACTACCAATTGTACATCCATAAACACCTACTAAAACATTATTGACAAATAACTGCAGCAATTAACACAAAATTGTGGGCTTAAGGTGTAATTTATGACTAAATTTTGAATCGAATCGAAGGCAAATATACTGAGTGTCCCTTCGCCGAATATACGAAAAAATGCCCCAAGTTGGAACAAAAAAAAAGACAAATAACTAATTGAGGTTATTGCCTCACCACTTCAAATCGTCTCTACTATACCTAACGTATGCATGTAAGTTATAATGAAATCATGATCATATCTTGCCTTGTTTCAAGAAGTTGTCTATCCTAATAATAGCAGATTCTCAACCTAATTATAATTCCATCTAAAAATAAAATTCTTCAAATTGACGATATATTATTGGCTGTTTGCCAAATTATTTGCCTAAATTCGCACACGTTTAAGACGCTCACCTGCTTAGACACCTTTGTTACGGTGTTGTAGCGTCGTTATTGAAGGCCAGACCGCTAACGCGCAACGTCACATAAGAAGGCTCCTGTAGAAATCGGTTTTAATCTTATAGCCGAGATATTTATCGTGCAAATTTTTGTTTTTGATCGAGAATTCTTGTACAAGAAGATCAGAAGAAAATTTGTGCAAATTTTTAATGTTGGCCAATAATTGTTACTATATTTCATTTAATGTACAATTTTGCAGAACGTGTTTTTTTGACCTTTCGACGCTTACGTAGCCGAAATCGTGACAGATATGAAAAAAGTATATAGACCTTTTTTGTAGAGAATTCAATTATCTACAAAAAAAGGTCTGTATAATTTTTTCGTATCTATCACGGTTTGGCCTATTATATTGTCATTCTAAACGTTTCGCTGTCTTATGTTGTTGACATCTTCAGTTGTGACAGATGGGAATAGTTGCTGAAGATATTTCAGTCTTACGTAATAATTTCAAAATTATTATATGATCAGATTTGGTTGTTAAAATCATTAATTAAAACAAAATTACATTGAGAAATAAAAATAGAAATACGAATGAACATTTTACAAAAAATGAGCTCGTTTTTTGAGCTTCTGAAGGAAAAAGCTCCAGTTTTCTTTGCAAAATATTTTTTGTTGGTTAAATGTAATGACTAGAAACTTTTTTGTTTAATTAATTCTTCTACAATTTTAAGATTTAAAAGATATTTAGTCTCTGTGTTTATTGCTCCAGTTCATTTTCCAGTTTTAATTATGTTTCTTTTCACCAGGCTTCTTCGTCGTTGATACAAAACCTTTTGTATAACTTCAAAACTAATTTTAACTAAAAAGTTGGGGTGGTTTTTCTTACTTTACTATTTAGGTATGTCTAGACGTTTTGTGTCGTAAAGATTATTCTTAAAAAATATACAAATCTGGTTTCAGTAATGGGATTTTTTTTGTTTAAATAATAAATTCTATATTAAGCCAATGTTTCATTAAACGAAAATTTTGAAAACATTTTATTTAAGAAATTCTAGAGAATTCAAGAACTCTCTCGAAAATTGGTATTTAAACGATAGATAATTTTTTTATTTGATTGGTAATAAATTTTATATGTTTTCTATACCGAAATAGAATAAACTTTGCTCTTTAATAAATGATACACTGCGAAAATAAGGATTTTATTGAATGACAACCGAGTAGAAGCTATTCCTCTAATAATTAATTTATATCGTTGAAATCAGTTTGTCGATTTTCATACTACTGGAGATTGTCAGAGACGTAACGTTGCGAAAATGTAATAAGAATCAACTGGCAAATGGAATTATAAAAGACTTATGCCCCTTATAAAGTGGCCTACATTTAAATTAGTAAATGGAATTAAGCAGGAAGCGAATAGTGGGTATTTTTGTATATTTATTCTAAGTAAAGAAGAAGAATAGCTATTTGACTGATAAAGACCATAACAATCAAAAATAAATTAAAAGATTACCATATTCTTTTACATTATTTGAGCAGTATTAGATATTTTATTCAGATTGCAATGAAGATTATTGTTGAAAAAAAATTAACTCTTTTTTCAAAATATTAAAGCAAATTATTGCGAAATATTTAAGGGACATTAAAAAAATTTCCAAAATATTTTACAATGTTCTAGAACATTCGCTAACTTTTTGGAACATTTTAGACCGAATTCGAACATTCTAAAGCAATTTCAAGAAATATGGAACATTCAGCAACGTTCTGAACCTTTAGAAAAAATCTTAACTATTCTTAGAAAATTTGGGAGGTTCTGGATCATTTCTGAACATTCCAAATCATTCCCAAAAAAATTTTGGAACGTTCTAAACAATTTCTGACATAAAAGAACCACTTTCGAAATATGTGGACTATTTTACATAATTTTCGAAAACATTATAGATATTCTAAAAAAATCTGGATTTTTCTACACGTTTCTAGATTAGTTTGAATCAAAATCAGAACTTTTCAGGTAAATAGTTAACATTTATTGATAATTAACTGACTTTGGAAAAATTCAGGGGTGATATGTACATATTCTAGATTATTATCTGACAATCTAAATCATATCTAAAAGTTTGGAACATTTTAAAACGTTGTAGACCATTTTTGAGTATTCCAAATTATTATCGAAAGCTTTGAACCATTCTATACCGTTATCGAGCAAACTCCAGAACTTTCTAGACAATTATAATCACTTGGATTTTGTTGAGAAAAAAATACTGACCAAATTTCCAACTTTTCGTGTGGATTTTCTTTCATCATCTTTTCTTTACAATTCAAAAATACCACTTTCACCACTTTTCGGTTATTTATATTCGAAAATACCAAAAAACGAGCTACTTCTTTTAGTTTAACATATCCAATTTCACTTTATAAACTGTCAGTATATCACTTTTTGGTAATTGACAAAATAAAATGATGATATTTATCTTTTACCACTATATTTATCAGTAATAAAAAAAGAATACAATGACATCTATTGAATACAGATGAATATTGTAATGGTCAGATCACCACGTTTTACAAAACTGAACCGTAAATTTAAAACTTAAGTTCTGTAACAAAACGTAGGAATCACCACCACCAATCGATAACGAAAACTACAACCCCTAAGGATACAACGTAAAGTTGCCGTTAACTAAAAACAGAATTTGAACGTAGAAAGACGTTCACGATCTGATAAATGCGTTCCCAGTAAATTTATGAGGAAAACATTTTTCAATTTTCTGATTTAATTTTCAAAAATCTAAATTGACTGAACATATGTATGTAGGTGTACATTATGAATGCAGATATAAAGAAAGAAACTTTCTTATGACAGGTAAGATTGGAGAGCCACGTTCAGAAATTAGGTCACACAATTTGTTTCAATTCAATCCCTTTCTACCCTTCTTACGCCATTTGACATCTACCATAACTCATCTTTAACATTTTCTGCAGAAGAAAACAATTTTCATTCAGTGTAGATTGAAATATGGGTCATATGGTAAAAATTGTACCCATGGTGAATGTTTCATTTATTTTTCTCAGCTATGAAATCATAATTTGTTTTTGCTCTAATTATTAGTCGATAATTTTTGATCGCCAAATCTTTGATTTTCTTATGATGGCTTTCATTGTTAAACATTGAGGGTGGTCTTGTAGTCTTTGGCACCTCTTTGCAACAGAGCCCTTAAGAGTATTTTGCAACATATCCTCAACATTAAAAAGCCCCAAAAGAACTGAATTTCTCTACCAGAATGTCTTTACAGACCTCATTCAAAATTAATGCAAAAACGTTTCGAAAACATTTAAATTTATGGATCCCATAATGAATTCAATTCGACACTTTATATTATGGAAAATAAATGACGTGTTCGTTTTAAATAAAAAAAAAAGGCAAACAAACATGCTAAAAAATTATTAGAACGATTAAATTTTTATGATCCACATTCTCAAAATAGTTTGCAAAGAATAATTTAAGTTTTTAAGCTATTGCATAGCTTTTATCGCGGCCTTTGAGCGCGGCGACCGAATCAAGAAATTCCGTAACGAGAAAACCTAACACCCCCCCACTCCGACCGGTGCGGCGTGTGCGTGCGACTAGACGTATGCGTGTATACTGTACGAAGCTCGCACAGATCGAGACGAGCTGCTCCGAAATCGGACGAATACGTAAGCATTTGTTTTTGAGAAAGGATACAGGGTGTTACTGATATAACTGCGGATATTTAAAGAGGTGATAGGGCAGTAGAAAATAAGAAAATTAAGCAAAACTTCGCAGGTCCTAAAGTTTACCGTTTTCGAGAAAAACGTATGTGAAAATACAGGCAAAACCGAGTACGGTCCTGTGTAAGACGTGTCCTCGATTGACCTGGTCGTGTGTAGTGGCAACGCTGTCTTCAATCAGCTGACCGTGAATGAGGTTACTCGGTTACTGTAACCTCTGTAACGTAAACAAGTGTGTTCGAAAATGGCGTTTAGTTCATCAGAATTTTGTGACAGTTGCCAAATGTGTTGCTTAAGTCAAAGCGAAAACGCACAGGACCGTATTCAAATTAATTCATGTTAAGATGTTTTTCAAAAATTTTGAATTTTTTTTTGTTTCTTCACCGCGCTGCTGTAGTGACTATTCGATTACATATTGCATCTAGTTGACACCCTCCAAAAATCCGTATTTATATCAGAACCACCCTGTATAGACACGTATTTTTTATTAACAGATACAATTTCCATTACTTTAAAGACCAGAAATACATTTTAGATGTATTCTATAAGATATTTCAAAATTTTCATATTACAAAAAGTGAGGAAAAATGGAAGAAGAAAAGATTTTTCCAACCAGTGAAATCTATAATTTCCATAGAAATACATAAATTAAATCATCGATGTTCTTTAATTTAATTTTGGACAAACAGAGAGATGATTTATTAACCGCATTAAAGAACACATCATTTTTTTTTTTTGTTTAATCTAGAAACTGATTTGATGTGTTTCATCATTTAATTTTAGAAAATTGTAACTTGAATTCAGATTTCTAAAAATTATATGCAGAAAGGAAAAGCCGCAAATTAATATTTTTAGAATTACTTAATGGAATTTTTAATAAAATGTTACTAAATGAACAATTACTAGAGTAAATTGTCTGAAGTTCTGAAGAAGCTACATGCAGTATAGCGAAACGTACATCAAGTGTACAAAAAGCTCTAAAAATTACAGGCGTTTTTCTGTTTATACATATTATACAACCTTATATTTTTAAAAATATAAAAATGTATCTGTTGTTAATTGTTAATATTAAATTACTGTCGACATCATATATAAAATAAGGTTATTGAAGCCTTATAAATATCTACTTAACTTAAGCAACTGATCTATGAAATATTAAAACAGTTATTTTTTAATCCTTTATCCTGTTTGAATACATACAACGTAATTTCTTTAATGTAAACGACGAAAATAATTCGATTTCGAGCAATATACTAAATAGTTTAATTTAATTATGCATTTTTTTTGTGAATTCGCGAGGACGTTTATTCTTAAAAATTGGACTTAATGATCTAGAGTTAAAAGATAGACACTAAGAAGAAGAATTAAAAGGAAAAAATTAGTTGAAATAAACAAATTTTGCTTCAATTTATTCACAATAATCAATATTTAGGTGCTACAGCCAATTTTTTTCTTAGTTCTCAGTTCAACTACACACTAATATCTGGTGAAGAAGAAAACAGTAGAGTTGCATCATGAGATCATGACTCTTGTCTTGGCTCTTGGGAGTTTTTGGTGAGTCATTTTTTTGTTTTATTTTGACTTTCAGTTTCCCTAGAATTAACATTGGTCGAATTGGGAAGTTATAAGTCCTCAAGGGATATCTAGGAATCCCCTAATGTTCGTTAAACAGATCCATATGGTTTTAGAAATAGATTTTGTTTAATTCTTCGTACCAAACACCTACAGTATCCCAATATCTTGAGATACGTGGAAATGGTCTTCGAGTTCTTTAACTTTTTTGGAGTTTACTCCTCAAGAATTAATATGAGGCCCGGGGTATGAGAAATATAGGGAGTAAAGTCCGGTGAACGTAACGGAAGTAAGCGTTACGGAAGTAGCTTTCAATAAAGCTCGATTTAGTCTAACCTGTTCGGGCCTCAAAAGAAAACGATATATTTGGAGCACGGCTCCAGTTTTCGAAAAATTCAAAATGTACGTTTCTAACCAATTACTCCCTTTAAAGACGGTTAAGGTATCGCATTTAAGACCAAAGGAAAGTTTTTGGGCTTGACGGGAAGGAAACAATAACCGTTTCTAAACTACAAAAAGTTTCCACGTTGTCGAAGTTAAACTTTTATCGATCCGTTTGATTATTATTAGATAAGTTTACAAAAACAATTTTCAAAGCCAACAATAGTAATGTATCGATCTGGACTAAATTAGATAAACTTTTTTTTTTGCTTTGCTATGACGGAATCGTATCGTAAAATCGAATCAGCGGCAAAAGAACATTTCTGTATTTTCGTTCCTCTTTTTTTCTGTTTCGTTCCGAAATGACGTTAAAGCACTTTTCCTCCAGTCGCTCAGGGTAACAAGCAAAAAAGTACATCACCACCCTCTTAAACGAGAAACAGTAAAAGTCAACCAGTTTCGCCCTTTCTAATGAAAGTGTAAAATTCAAGTCTTCATTTTCGCAGATTTATAAAGAAATGAACGAGATGTTAACTAATAACTTTAGAACTTTAATGCAGTTAATGCCCCTGCAGTCGTCAGCGTAATAAGTCGCTCACGTAAACGATACGCGACTGTCTAGTTAAAAATAACAATTGGAAATTTCTATTTATAACTTGGAGACTCTAGACGTCCAGTAAAAACTCTATCTGACATGTAGGTTACATATTTTTCGCTGCTGCACACTGGGACACTAGTGACGATGACTAATAGAAGCCACAAGTCGTTGCAAGACGAACAATTCAAGCCACAAGCTACGAGGGTGAACCCAGCTACCTACTTGTGGCACAAGACCAGAGTCATTAGCCACAATAATTGGATAAAATGGTCGATACAACAACTTGTGGCCATGTTTAGCTACTTGTGGCTGTGACTTGTGGCTTGTTTAACAATTTACTGCTGCGACTAGTGACTGTGTTTAGCAACTTGTGGCTTCGACTTATGTCTGTTTCTGATTACTTGTGGCTATAAGGAATAACTTGTGACTGTGACTTGTGGCGGACACCTGAGCGCTACAGGTAACTACTTTGCAACGTCTAGCTGCTTATGACTGCGACTGGTGGCTACGTTTAGATACTTGTGACTTCGACTAGTAGCTGTGTTTAGCAACTTGAGGCTGCGACTTGTGGCTATAAATAATAACTTGTAACTGTGACATATCAGACACCTGAGCGCCACAGGTAGCTACTTTGATTGCAACGTCTAGCTGCTTATGACTGCGACTGGTGGCTACGTTTATATACTTGTGACTGCGACTAGTGGCTGTGTTTGGCAACTTGAGGCTGCGACTTATGGATATTTCTAATTACTTGTAGCTATAAGGAATCACTTGTGATTGTAACTTGCGGCGGAACTCTGATCGCCACAGGTAGCTACTTTGATTGCAACGTCTAGCTGCTTATAACTGCGACTGGTGACTACGTTTATATGCTTGTGACTGCGACTAGTGGCTGTGTTTAGCAACATGAGGCTGCGACTTGTGGCTATAAATAATAACTTGTAACTGTGACATATCAGACACCTGAGCGCCACAGGTAGCTACTTTGATTGCAACGTCTAGCTGCTTATGACTGCGACTGGTGGCTACGTTTATATACTTGTGACTGCGACTAGTGGCTGTGTTTGGCAACTTGTGGCTGCGACTTGTGGATGTTTCTAATTACTTGTAGCTATAAGGGATCACTTGTGATTGTGACTTGCGGCGGACCTCTGAGCGCCACAGGTAGCTACTTTGATTGCAACGTCTAGCTGCTTATGACTGCGACTGGTGGCTACGTTTATATACTTGTGACTGCGACTAGTGGCTGTGTTTGGCAACTAATGGCTGCGACTTGTGGATGTTTCTCATTACTTGTAGCTATAAGGAATCACTTGTGACTGTGACTTGCGGCGGACACCTGAGCGCCACAGGTAGCCACTTTGATTGCAACGTCTAGCTGCTTATGACTGCGACTAGTGGCTGTGTTTGGCAACTAATGGCTGCGACTTGTGGATGTTTCTAATTACTTGTAGCTATAAGGAATCACTTGTGATTGTGACTTGCGGCGGACCTCTGAGCGCCACAGGTAGCTACTTTGATTGCAACGTCTAGCTGCTTATGACTGAGACTGGTGGCTACGTTTATATACTTGTGACTGCGACTAGTGGCTGTGTTTGGCAACTAATGGCTGCGACTTGTGGATGTTTCTCATTACTTGTAGCTATAAGGAATCACTTGTGACTGTGACTTGCGGCGGACACCTGAGCGCCACAGGTAGCTACTTTGATTGCAACGTCTAGCTGCTTATGACTGCGACTGGTGCCTACGTTTAGATACTTGTGACTTCGACTAGTAGCTGTGTTTAGCAACTTGAGGCTGCGACTTGTGGCTATAAATAATAACTTGTAACTGTGACATATCAGACACCTGAACGCCACAGGTAGCTACTTTGATTGCAACGTCTAGCTGCTTATGATTGCGACTGGTGGCTACGTTTATATACTTGTGACTGCGACTAGTGGCTGTGTTTGGCAACTTGTGGCTGCGACTTGTGGATGTTTCTAATTACTTGTAGCTATAAGGAATCACTTGTGATTGTAACTTGCGGCGGACCTCTGAGCGCCACAGGTAACCGCTTTGATTGCAACGTCTAGCTGCTTATCACTGCGACTAGTTGCTACGTTTAGATACTTGTTACTACGACTAGTGGCTGTTTCTAATTACTTGTGGCTATAAAGAGTCACTTGTGACTGTAACTTGTGGCAGACACTTTAGTGCCACAAGTAGCCACTTGAACTTTACCTGTTTTTCGCTTTAAATTATTACCTTTTTTAAAACAAAAGTGTAGCCACCCCTTATACAGTAGAATAAAGTAATTTTTGCTGTCGAAAGGGATGTACTATTTTATAAAAAAAAATACAACGGTTCAATAAAAAATAATTCAGACGATATGTGTAAATAGGTCTCAGACACTTTCGGTCTCTCAACTCAAGTTCTCTCGTAAACATACACGGCGTAAAACGACGCAAGACGGAAATACTCCTTCGATATTTTTAGTTTCCTTCAAAGAGCAATCAACAGATGTGAAAAGGGACTTTTTATGGGTCACTAATGTCGTCAACGGTGTACCACTGACCCGTTAAATGTTTCGTTCGACAATTTACCATTACAAACACTACACCGCATTACCACTGACCAATAAATGCAACGCGTTTCCAAAATACAATTTCACGGTTTGGGAAAACTGCAAATTTATTACTAGAGCAACTGAATTAATTTCAAAATTATGGCAAAAGTTAACTCGAAATATGTATTTGTAGAAATAATTGTGAAAAAATGGTACCAAATATAACTCAATATTATCTTGCAAATTTATTAATTTTTTTTTTACATTTTGGGGTCTTCAACTTCGTAATTGTATAATTATAATAAAAAAGAATTTCGTTTAAAATTTGGATAGTCAAATAGTGACGTACCCCCTCCAAAGAGCAAACACGTGTACCACCACGAGGCTCGTGAGCAACCGTACGTTGTCGTGGTGCAGATGGAACTTTGTCAGCCGACGAACGTCAGTCACCCCACAGCCAAACGAAATCATCCCCCGATCACCGAAACAAAAAGAGCCGTGCGAGTAAACCTCCCCAGCGGATTTCGTAACAGGAAAACGAACAACAACAACAAGAAAAACAGATAGGTACAAAACAAAAAAAAATCTTACCACCTTGCTTACGGACAGGCATCGTCGTCACGTCGTGGATTCGCTCCTTTTGTACGGGTTATGTCAGCAGCAGGTCCTGCCTTGTCACCACGTGAATAACTGTAACGTCTTTTCGATTGGCATCCGCGAATGAAATGACGCCGTAATTGAGAAAAATCCGACCGTTTCACAGCATCAAAAAACGTTAAAATTTACTATGATATTGGGAGAACTACGTCAATATGGCGCAAGGGCCCGCTAGCATTTACTTGAAACACTGGCTCTGCTAGGGAAGTTAGTTCGATTCTCGGCCTAATCTGATGGGGTGGTTGCGTACTGAAAATAGATATCGGCTTCGACAGCTGTTGCCATCTATGTAGCCAGGACGGCGCGGAAAAAGGGCGTCGCGACGGAGACGTCGTGACGTCTGTATCGGCGCAGCAATCACGACACCAAGCGGAATTATTTAAAACTTCAATCGGTTATTTGTTAATTCTGATGGGGATTTTTTTAAACTTTATATGGAAAGGAAAATATTAATTTTCGCGCTATCTACTTACCGGTATTTTTCTAAAAATATAAGGGGTTGAGATACAACTTTTCCAACATTTTACATTTTTTTTACCCTTAAATAAAAACAAAACACTAGGAGGGTTTGTCTAGAAGTTACTTCCCCTTTGACAATTAAATTAAGCAAGAAAAAATGGGTAGGACGTTTATATAGAGCAGGGTATTTTCCACTGGAAAAAGGGCGGGAAAGTGTGTGGATCAAGTTTTTCCCCTAACTTAACCTTATTGATATCGCGCGAATAAAAAATATGATGCGAAAATAATTTCATAACATTCAATTTTTTAACAAAAAGACTGAAATTTATTAAATTCTGATTTTTTTTAAAAAAGGATTTATCTCTATTAAAAAAAACAGTTATTTTTAACCAGTACCAGCAAAAAAACCTTTAATGGTTAATTGTAATTAAATATAAAACATGAGATTCATTGAGTTTCCACTTATTCTTCTGTATTATTATTACGAAGTTTATCATTAAAAATAATACTTAATTAAATATTGTTAACAACAATAATTTCAAAATTACAAAATTCTCAAAAATAATTTATAAACAAATACTGTAGTGATCTATAAACATATAAATGTGTTGAAGTTAGAAAATTAAAATTCATATACTTTGACCATGTAATTTTTAAGAGTTAACAACATTATTTAATTAACTTGAGTTAAGTTTTAAACGCTCAAAATATAGATGATTGTAGATTTTACTCAAAATATTTTCAGTAATTCACCAATTTTTATTTTTTTAAAAAAAGTTGAATTTAATTTCAAAATGGGGCTTTAAATTTTAATTATGATGTTTTTTTTACAGCCTAATATAAAAAATAGTTTCAAAAGTTACGTTAACAATTTCTTTTACACAATAGCAATTTATACTATGATTTTTCAATTCTTGAAAGTTTTTTTATTCTTTTCCAAAGTTAGTCTAAATGCTGTAGATAAAATGAGGCTTATATTCAAAATTACCGCCCCAAAATCATTATCACAGCCTCGATAAGTTTTAAAAACTTACACATTAATAATCAAGTTAATTTGGATTGCTAATTTTAAATATAAATTCAATAATTTCACTCATTAAGTAAGATTAAGGTTGAAGATCCTCAAAAAATAGAAAATCTCAAAATGAAATTATATTTTTGTAAAAATTGCAGGTGGTAATACATTTTCTGAATACGTTTTTGGTATTCAAAAGAATTATTACAATTGAAATTCGTAGGGTTAGGTTAGGTTAGGTTACAAATATATTAAATTTTATAAAAAGCCCAAAGAACCCTTGAATAATTGTAATCCTTTTGCAACTAATATAAAATCAATTATCAGAAATTTTATACGCTTTATCAAGTATGTACTTTAATTAACCTGAATATGAATATTATAAATTTTTAATTCCCCAATAACGTGAAATTTACTTCATTATTGCAACCTATTATATATTTAGAATATATATAACATTAAATATTTTAGTAATTCCTTAAATAAAAGTTGTGTACGTTTACAATTATTACCTCTTTTTGGAAACTTCTCGGTCACGATCACTACACAACATTTGCTTTCAAATTTTTTGAAAAACTAAAGGTTTGTATTTAGGGTTGTATTGTTGTAACACTGGTTCCGCCATCTGGCACCGAAAGCGTGAAGTTGATTTAATTCTTTCTGACTTACTAGAGCCATCTCACGGAATTAAAAGTATTCATTATCTTAGAAATTACCAAAAATGGATATATTTTATTTATAAAACTTTTTAAAAAGTATTAGATTGTTGTAATTCATTATTTGGTATAAATTTGATAATCGCAAAATATTATCTCAAAAAGGATTTTTTTAAAAGTCATATCCCCTTTATTCTTACTTTCTTTTCTTTTTTATTTTCAGTTTTATTACTTCGACAAAACTAATAATTGATACATCATTTTAATGATTATTTTCTCTGTTAATGATAAAAATTAAACCAAAAAACTAAAATTAGTGTTCCGGTAAAAAATTTTTAGTAATAGTCTCAGTCGCCAATTACTGACAACCCGCTTAACTAATGTGTATAATTGGTTGCATCATTTTATTTATTGTTCTTTATTAGAGAAACCGATGAATAAACAAAATATTTGCACAAATTCACTAGTAATTAAATAAAACACATCACCATTCAGCTAACGATATAAAAAATAGTCATAGTCAGTACTTAATTTACTATTTTTCCTAAATATAATTTCTGAAATGGTTGTTGAACAGCCCTTATCTCCCTTAATTCTTAACAAAAATTAACGATTGAGATATCACTTGAAAGAAATAGTTCCCTACTATTAACGAAAAATACACAAAATGTTTCAAATTATTTTTTCATCAAAAAAATGATATTAAAAGGAATTAATAAAAATGGCAGGCAATCTGATTAACTAAAATGTATAATTGGTTGCAGCAATCAACGGGAAAAACAATATGCGGATGCATTTTCACGACATCTTCCTTAATATTTCATCTAAATTAATAATTTAAGGCTACGTCCCCCAAATCGCAGATAATCAATTAGATTAGCCTTAGATTATAGATTATAATTAGTTGCAGTAGTTTATAATTCACATACACATACTAGAAAAATAAAACACTGAAAGAATATTTTGATTTAATGATGATTTTATTGATTTGATAAACGTTACTACAAAAATCAACCAACAGCAACACAATAAATCTTTTGAAACCTCAGGATAAGTTCTTTACTACAATTCTAGCACAAACAAAAAAAAGAGATGAATATAATTGATTATACATAGTAATTTAGGTGCTACTATTCCGTTTAAAAAATCCTCATTTTTATCACAGTTTGACAGGCACAATCCTGAAATTTCACTAAGACTTGATAAAACGATTAACTGGAATGACAAACAAATGCGAAGACTAGAGTAACTTGAGCTTGGAATTTTTCATTTAATTCTACATTTATTTACTTTTGCTCGTTTCTTTTTACTGTCAAAGCTTTACTGACGTTTATAATAATACAAATATCAAATAAAAGTTGTATAAGTACATAAACGACTTCTATCTTGAAATATATGTCTACTTTCATTACATACAGGGTGCTTCACACAAGATAAATTCGTATTTTATTTATAGAATTTATTATTTGGTCCAACAAATTATTTGTCACTGGAATTTAATGAATATTACTCCCCCAGACAAAAATAAAGAATTCTCAAGCAAAGATTGAGTTGGAATTATCTAATGACCGCAAAAGAATTGAATTTGTTTAGTAGTTTTGAGTAATTAAAAAAAAGTTTACAAATACTAAGGAGTTTCGTGAGATATTTGGCAATACCGCAACATACGTCGTTCACATATAATTTTTAATATTGAGACAAGTTTTTGTGAATTTTCGATTTGTGTATCTGAAAAATACAATGGTTTCTACAAAACCAAAATTCTAAGGATTTCTTGACATACATATTTTAAATCAGCAAATCAGTAGCATTTGACAGGAAAACTTAAACTAACTAAAGTCTTGATTACCAGCCACCTGAGGCAGTGTTGTCATGTTTATAACTGTTCTTGAATATTTTACACGGACTGAAGACATCCCGAAACTCTTTAAACTCGTTGTTTGTCGGAAAAGAATTTACCTTAGAGAAACGCCCTGTATTAACCACTTAGAACGCGATTTTATAATAAATTACTTCAAGATCATCAACAGCTATGTATTATCAACACTAATAAATAATACTTAAACAGTTCTGCATAAAATACTGCCGTCTACAACAATGTACTAAAAATTAAACAGACCGTCAAGTAGTTGTAGGTTTCAGTGGCTCATTTTCACATCATCAACATACTTTTAAATCGTCTTTAAGACACAAGATGGAAAATGAAGCACTAAAATCTACGACTAAAGGTCTGATACTAGCATACTACATACTATCATTCTAATGAACATAACTTTATTTACTCCTAAAATGAAAAAAACACCCATCTACTAATCTATTTCGGGTGAAATTAAATAGTTAAATTCTATTTTGTAATGTTTGAACTAACAATAGATAAAATAATAACAAAAAAGACAAATAATCTACATAAGATCGTCACCAACCTTAACGAAATTATGGTGCAGCAGTTCTAACGCTGTAGCTCTATCTTTTGGATTATGTTGTAAGCAAAAATCTAAGAATTCGCAGCCCTCGTCTATCAGATCATACGGATATTTCGGCCGTTCTCCCATTCCAACTTTGAACATTATTTGATAATTTGAATCGTACTCTGACCAAGGTTTCTAAACATTTTTAAAATACATTAATCAATAAATGACTAATGAAACAGTTTCTCAATTAATTTCACTTACCTTCCCGGAAGCCATTTCAATAACAACACACCCAACAGACCATATATCAGCAGCCCTTCCATGACCCTCACTATTAGTTTTCATAAAGACTTCCGGAGCCATGTAGGCTAAAACCAAATTAATTGTTTAATTATCATTATAGATATGAAAAACCAACGGTTTTACCTTGAGTCCCTACAAAACCTTGCAATTCACCGTGCACAGTCACTTGGGCCCGTATTTTGGCAGCGCAACCAAAATCGCCAATCTTCAATCGGTTTCCCTTATCCGTTAAAAATATGTTCGCGCTTTTGATGTCTCTATGAACGATACCGTGACAGTGAAGTACAACCAAACCAGACAAGAGCTGGTATGTGTATTTTCGTAAAAGTAATTCTGGAAGACCGTTTTCTGAACCGCAAATTAAATTTTCCAGAGAACCTTCCTCGCAATATTCCATGAACAGGAGCATTTCCTCCTATACAAAAAATTACGTGTCAAGATAATTTCAATTTTACACAACTTTTTAGATACCTTATGTACTTCTAGTCCATAATATTTCACCAAATTCTCATGAGAAATCCCTTCAAGTATCTTCAGTTCAAGTGCGGTCCTCTTAATGGTATAAGTGTCATTTTGTTGTAAAGAGATCTCTTTGACCGCCATCATCTCTCCCGTGGTATTGTTAACTGCCGTGTAAACTTTCCCGAACCGTCCTTGGCCTATCTTAATGCCCCTCTGCCACGAAAAGTTCACGTATCGACGTCGAATGTGCACTTTTGACAGTGGATCTTTATCGACCGCAACCACTTTGCCAATTAAATTTTGTTCACGCAAAATCAATTCCATTTCGTTATCCAGTTTTTCAATTGAGTCTCTGATACGGTCCTGCCTCGACGTGGCCTGGCGTTGCCTTACAGATGATGTCGAATCTTCTGAATTGTCATGTCTTCTAAATAACAATTAAAAAATATTTAATATGTTTTAGAAAGAATGTTTCTAAAATGTTTCTAAAAATTCAAGAATGTTTTTAAACGTTTCTGGATATTGAACATTATTGTAAAATGTTCCAAAATTATTTAGAATGTTGCAAAACGCTTCTGTCTTTTAAATGTGACAAAATTCGCATTCTCAAGTGGAAAAACAGCAAATTTCAAAACAAAATACTTAATTCAAGTCGCCCACAACTTACGCTGATTTTTTTGTATGTTTAGACATATAAAAGAATAAGTAACGACTTTTTGCAAGGTTTCAACCTGAAAAACGGTACAAATATTATCACTTACTCATTGCATGCTGTCGTTTTCACAAGTTCTACATTATTCGTGATAGCAGGAGGAGTATTTGTACTAGTTTTTCTGTTATTGTTACTCCGCTGACTTCTGTAAGTTGTTTTAGGACTTGGAGATGAACCCCGGGACCTTGGAAACGTCCTTGAAAAATCCAAGGCTACTTTTGGCGAAGGAGTATCGTTTCCAACAGTGGCTGTTCCTATAACGTGTGATATACATGCGTCCATTCGGTTCTTCAGCTCTTCAAACTCTTCTTCAGTTAGATAAACTGTGTTTTTAGGGTCACACACTATCAGTAGGAATTCGAGGCCTTGGAATGCCCATCGGGGCCTCATTCCGCGCCCCCTTTCACATCTTTCTGTGGCGAACTTCATCCACATAAACACGAAATGAACCATACTTTTGGCCAATTTTTCTCTGTATTCTTCTATTATAATGTCCGACATTTCTTTGTACAACTTAAAAAAAATACACATACATTAATTTATTTGGGAACATGAAAAGTCGTTGCTTACCTCAAAACCAAATCTGTAAGCTTGTTGTAATATTTCGCGGCTTCTAGACACAAACGAAGACCTTTCGATATCGTCGAATTTGTCTAACGAAACAGTAAATAAGATCGACTCAATTTTTCCTATTACCATTGGAAGAGTACATTTCAATGAAACGAAGGCTTCGGAAAGACATTTACATTTTTTCTAAAACAGAAAAAGTAAAATTCTCGAGATCATTAAAACCACAAACAAAATACTTACAGTCATGTATTCCTTTTCCAATTTGCTGAAACACACACGTCCTAAACTTTTTAAAAACGTTATCATTTTTCCACACTTTTCTCTCTCCTCGTTTATAACAGACTGCACACTGTGACATATAGCTGACAAAATGTGTCTAAAAATACATACCATAAAAAATATACACAAAAACACAATATAATTCAGTACATACTTCCTGCTTCCTTCGTCTTCACTCTTTTTAATTTCAACTGTAAGTTCTTCGATTCTGTTTATCAGTCTTTTGCTCAACATCTTCATCAACGAACATAACATCAACATGAACTTGTCTTCGGCTTTCTGTTTTCCGCCGGGTATAAGTTCCGTTATTTGCATGGAAAAGCACCACTCTTCCTCCAGAAAACTCTTGGGGAACGTCTCGTTTTCCAACAAAACCAGCTGTTGCAAATAGCACAAGTAGGAATCGAATATTTCGGAAATAGTCGCGTCAAGTTGAGCCAACTTTTCCTCATACCAGTACTTGAACTCTTCGCAATCGACAAGAGCTATACCCATATAATGAACGAACCACTTCCTATGACTGGTAGCTGTCTGAAGACTTTCTTTGAGCTCTCTAATCAAATGTCTCAAGCTCAACGGAGACGGATTGTTAGGTTTTTGTTCCAAACGCATACTCAAAAATTCTTGCACCATATTCAACGGAACCACACACAGAAAAAGGAAGATAGATTTGTAAGAAGGAAGACTTAGGGCAATCGCTTCGGGACTCCACGTACCGTACCTTTGTAGCTCATCTTCTTGGTTCTCAAAAACCGTCTATAAAGAATTAATTTTCAACCACTTACTTACGTGCTTAAAAAAAATTCGGGCACTAACCTGACTAAAAATGCAGTCACCTTCTGGTTTTTCCAACGTTTGTTTCGCTTTTCCCAGCACAAATCTGTGTAATTTGGCAAGGAACGAAAAGCTTTTTTCCACGCCTCTTGTTTTCAGTACATTTTCTATATATTTTCGATAAGGAGTCACTTTGTTAGACCCAATGCTTAATACCGACACAAAATCCATAATATTATATGAAAATATATTAGCAGATCCAATAGAATTGTTACTGTCTGAAGGACTCGTCGATTCAAAACCAGAATCCTCTTGCAAGACGGACCATTCGAACTTAGTGTCAACCATTGCAAATAGTTTTCCAATGATCAGCAACATCAGTCTCAAATGCTTCACGGTGTTGTACCAGAGACACATGGCGCGAACGCGTCCAATAAATTCGGGACATGTGTAGAGAGGGTAAAGTTCCCCGAAAGCTTTACTTGACGGGAACAAGGACTCTGCTTCTTCCAATCGGTTCAAAAGACATTCCACGTCTCTTACGGCTTGGTTTTGGACTTCCAAACAAGTGCCGCAAAACATACTTATACAACCGTCGCATATTTCGCCGGATATGCCGCTATCTAAACTGTGATCGGATATACAACAGGCTGCCCTTTGAAATTTGTAGTTCATTATTTCGTTCAAAAGACCCTCGACCGATTCCCTAGCGGTGCATAAATAATCATCTTGTTCTGCGGGAGTTCTGTCCGCGTGCCACGCTTGAAGCTCAAGCCAAATTATGTCTTTTAATTCGTTCTGCCATAAAACGTCTTCCCTACTTACCTGAAGAATTAATTTCATTAAGTTCATAATTAATTTTAAGACTATTAATCAATTTCTCTCTTACATTTCTTCTTGGATTTCGATTCTGACTCTGTTTTTCGCCACATCCCATTTTAATTAATAAACTGAGTGTCTTGTGAAAATCGACTCGACTTTGAGGGCACCCATCATCAATGCTATCTCTTTCTAAAGTTGTCTTACTCCCTTCGAATTTGCAACCATCTTCTGATCTCGTTTTTGAGGAAGTTACACGGCGAGAATAAAGGCTCATAAATCGTTTGCAACCCTCCACCACAGGTGTAGCATTACTTGCATCCACCAGTTTGGAATAAAGACATCTTCCTCCCTGGGTGGCCCCAATGTCCAATTTTAAGTCACGTTCGGAATTGCGAAGCATTTTCAGCAAACGTTTATTACTTTTCTTTTCTATGTATAAATGAATAAATTGTTTAATTAATAAAAGTTAAGCTTTCCAATAAAGTCCAGCCAATATAGAGAAAGAAAGTTAATATTGTCCAAAAATTTTAACAGCATAGTTGGTCCAGAACCAAGAACTTACGAAAAATGACAATTTTTTTTTGTTTTTTGCTTATATTTAGAAAATTAGCCAACAAAGCGAATTATATCCAATGGGCAAATTGTAGACAATTAGAAAACGTACAAAATGGCTTTTTCAGAAGTCAAATTGGACGATTTTTAAGCGAAAAAAGTCGAAGAAACGCTAACAAAAGATCATTTCTTTAAAAATTCATATCCAGGGAAATAAAGAATAATAAGAAAAAATATTCCGACAAATTATAGCTAAAAAAGAACACTTTTAAACAAGCCTCACAGGAAACCCCTAACTTTAGTATCTTTTGCATACTAACAATATTAGGAATTAAATTATTTTGTTTATGTCAGGAGACATGAATCTAAAGAAAATAATCTTTTGTTATCGTTTTTTCGATTTTTCTAACTAAATAATTGTTTATTGTTTGGTTAAAAAACATACCCAGGCCCAACAGCTGTTGTGATTTACATATTTATAATCTACTAAACATCTTACAAATGATACGGAGTCAATTTGCTGTTAAATTTTAATGTAAAATACATATTAATTCCTTTTCGCTATATTTCCTGGACATAATAATAATTCGTTAATACTTTTGTAAAAAAATCAATGAGTTTTTCTTCTATTAACTGGACTAGTAAAACATTAAAAAATTTAAAGCCATGAAATACCTATATGTTTTTGTTACTAAGAATGTACATTCTTTGATTTGTTTCAGTTAAGAAATAATTCACAATACACAAAGTAATTATGTTTGACCTTTAGAGCGTAAAGGATCTAAAGTTTAAATTGAAAATTAATGAGATTCGCTAAAAGGCATGAATGCTTTAATTTGTTACATATTATTATGCTTTTTTTAAACATATTTAAATCAAAATAGCATACATTTAAATGAAAACTTTTATAATTAATTATTTAAAAACTTACCATCCATGTCACAACTTTCTTCACAGTCATTTGATGGTGAATTTAGTTGGGAAGCAGACATACTTCTTGAAAAGTTTTTAGGGGTGGTCATTTTATTTAAATACGTGGGGTTCTTAATGCCTCTGAAAACAATATTATGCAATAAATTACAACGAATAACATGATTAAAACTTTTACGAACAAGCATTTCTTTAAAAATCAAGTGTAGTTAAAATACCCAGAATTTTCTTTGGATCGCCGTTTTCTTTCCTTGTGCTTCCTCAGCACCCTTGTACGTGGTGGTGTTGCACTATATTGGTCAAAATTGCTGTAGTCGGAATCATGTTCAAAAAAGTCATCATTTATTGGGTTAGGTGATCTAAATATTTATTTAATTAGCATAATATAACTTAAATACGTGAAAAACATACAAACTATCGTCACTCGAAACATTATAACCTCTACGTTCTGATAACATGTTAGTCATTATTCTGATTTTACCGGATTTGAGAATGGTTAGAAACAGTAAAAATGAACTTTAAAACACCTACACCTTATAGATAATTTCTGCATACAAATATAGCAAATAAATGTTACATTTTCTCAGGAAAATATTGAAATAAGACCACACAACACCATAACATCACTGACGCACTAACAACTGCAACACTGCACGACACGAGTGTATTTTAGGTTGCAGATAATTTAGTTCTAAAGTTTGAAATAGCGGCAAACTTTTGAATTCAAAATTTGTAGGTGTGTTTATTTATTAAAATTATACAATTAAATTGAAAGAAAATGAAGAAATTGTACAGCATGTTCTAGAAAATTTTGAAAACATTAAGAAATTTCTTAAAACATTTTGTAAAAAACTTAGAGACCTTATAATTTTATTAATATTGAAAGAAAATTCTCTCGGAAGTTCCGATACTTTTAAACCTTTTGATTGGACTCAAATTGGAAGCGAATTGTACTTTTAGGTGGCAAAGATGGGAAATCATTAAAAAAGCTTTTCTAAAAATTTCGTAAGTTCTTGTAATTCTCTAAAAAAAACACCGAGATACTGTATTGTATCTAGCTATCATTAATATAATTTATAATGTATTTAAGTCGATAAGAAATTTGCAAATATAATAACTACTTGGAAAGTATAAATAATATTTTGTCCAATTTCTAGAACTAACAACTACGTGCGAATATTTCGGAGTTGCTGCGACAATTATCAATTACTATTTATAATTAATTATTCGTGAAAAAATCTTGAAAATGACATCTGAATCATTAATTTTGGTAAAATATTAAAGGAGATAAAATACGTTAAAGAAAATAATATATACGTTTTATAAGGACATTTAATTTAAAATTAAATACTTATTTATTGTTTCAATTTATTAAAAAATAAATACAATTCGTACGTATTTCAACTTAACTATGGTTAAATAAATTACATAACTACATAACTATAATAACAAAAACTCTAATTTTAAAAATTCCTGGCTAAAGGATGTTCAGCAAAATATTTCCCTGTGGTAAACACGCATTTGGCAGCCTTTTCATAAAATTCGTCTCGAGTACAATATCGTCCGCTAAATATCTGATTAACGTTTTCTTTTACAATCATTTTAGCGTCCAAACAAAACGCAACAGTTAAAAACATTTCTATTTCGGCGTTGCGAAGTCCTATGCAGTAAGACCGGGACGATCGGGCTATAAAAATACAATATAAAATACTTTTTGAAAATACTTTGTAAAAGAATTGATAAAATTGTTCGCTGTTAAAAATTTGGGACTGGCGATTTTCTCGAAACATTCTTACCTAAACAAGCCGTCATAGCGTAGATATAAATGGTACATTCCGCAATTCTTTTCAACGCCATGTGTTCGCTTATAACTTTAGGTCCGTGGGCTGATAGGAGCGTTTCAGTAGCAAACTGCAGCCTCAGAACACAGTATCTAAAAAGAATATGAAATAAGTTTAATATAACAATTTAACAAAAAGAAGAAAATAATGGAGTAAAGGAAAATTAAATAAAAAAAAGCTTTAAATGATGAAGCTAAAGCAGAAATTGTTGTAAAGAGCAACATCCTCAAACACCGAGTCTCAAAAGAGCGAAAAATGAATGTTTTTTACACAAATTTTTAAAAAGACGAACCAAGGCAAGTGGTATCCTTGTAAACCATTGTACTTACTCTAACCATTCCGCTGGCAATTTCAAAGACGGATGCAAATTGTCACTTAAATGCAGGTTCAATTTCGGATTATCTTCGACCTGTCTTCGTTGTGACCACGACCTTTTAAGTACGTAAGCCGAGTAATAAAACGGATTGCGAATCTTTTTGATTACATCGCCTAATTTTAACTAAAAAAAATAATTTTATAATCAATAAAAACGAATCTTTCCAATAACTAATGAAAAATTGCTCCAATATGAAACGTTTCGACCTTAGTCATTTTTTTCTAATAGATTTTTATTATAAATTTTCGCTTTTTTGGGAAACCTTACACCAGCATATCGTAGTCCTATAAGCGCTATAGCTATTTCGAGATTAGCGTTTGTTTCGTGTAATAAATGATAAGCCAGGGCATCGTTGCGCAGTTTATTAAGCCAGTGGTCTGTCAAGTAGGTTTGTGGTCCCATAAAATCCATTGCTTCTACTGCTGCTTTATGGGCCATTTTAGTATTAAAAACCTTCAATATTTAAAACTTCGGTTATATAAGCAAATTAAAAACAGGATCAAAAGTAAAAAGGGCGAAAAAGATCAATATTAATTCTTTATCAACACTTAACATTTCCCCTGTTGGTTCATAATTTTTTTCAAAGATAAATCATTTGGTTATTTAATTAATTTTAAACTTTTTCGTCCTCTCTAATTCTGTTGTCAAGGGAAGAATTGGAATTCTGTATAAATTATACCTTTACTATAGCTGCCTCTAATTCGCAGTCCTGATCCTCATACTCGTCCAAAAGAAGAGATGTTAAAAATGTCATACTTTCCATGGCATACAACCAACTACCTAACTGTAATTTTGCAATTAACTAACTGATTGATAAGTTATTATAAGTATGTATACATATGAATCGTTTGCATTACCTTTCCTGTTTTATAACAGCTAAGATCTGTTTCACTCAAACTGACCTCGCCGATGTTACTTTTGCAGATAAACGTAGTAAGACCATTCAATACTTTTTTAGTTAACGGTATACATGCAGTCCCAATACCCAATCGTACTTCTGTTAGCAGCTGTTCAACCAGTTTATCACCGTGATGTAGTTTTCCCAATACATTTTCTTATGAAAATAAAAAGAAGCAAAACATTGTTCTTTAACTGGCTTCACATTCGATATTATAATTGTAACACATACCTACTGGAACAGGAGTATTATCAAATTTTACGTTGGCTACACCGCTATCGTGTATTCCCGATGTTTTACACGAAGTATGAGAAATTCCCCCAAAACTCCTTTCTACCACGAAAAATGAAATTCTGGGCTCCATAAAACCGCTTTTACCAATAATACTTGTTACAGCAAAAACTAAAAACAAATCCGCGGACTCTCCGTTGATTACCATACATTTCTCTCCATTTAAAATCTGTAATTCCATTCCAAAAACATTTCGAAATATAAACCAGTATTGTAATTAGAATGTCACTTACCCAGTGCTTTTTGTCTTCACTAAGTTCTGCTGTCGTTTTATATAAATTTGGATCTAAAACTCCATTTTCATGAATACACAATGTACTAAATATCTTTCCGGCACTTAAAAGCGGTACATATTTTACCCTTTGCTCGTCTGTTCCAAACCGAAGCAGAGTTTGAATACCAACGTGTTCATTGTTTAATAAACTCAAAGCAACAGAAGAATTACTGTAAATGGTTTCATCAAATCTGCAGTTCTCTGTAACTGTTAATTCTCTTCCGCCAAGAAGTTGTGGCACTTTTAAGCCTGTTAATTTTAAACTCTTGATTAAATTCATGTATTCGTCTTTATTTAGTTCAGAATCTTTGGAAAGGGCATCATCTACGGGTTTTACCATTTTATTAAGACTTGCGAGTTCGTCTTTCTCTAACTGAGGGTAAGACAAAATCTCAGTATCAAATGTTCCTAAGAACAAATTTTTAACAAAAGGGGGCCTTTGGGGTTTCTTAGAACGTATTTTAATCTTCAGTTCTGACATGTGCTCTAAGTCTTTCAATAATTTGTCCTGGGATTGTGAAGTAGTCTCAGGATTTAGTGCCGGTTGGGTAGAAAAGGGGTTCGAACTTTTTGAATCTAGGCGCTTGAAAAACTTGTAAACATTTTTACGATTTTTAGGTAGCGACTTTAACATTTTTACCAAAAGAATTAATTGTTATTTTATAAATATTTGCGGAAACTTCGGAACGATTTTGAGGTTACAATTGTAAGGTTATGTAGTTGTATATATGACAGTTCATAGAAGAACGATTATTGAGCTACGTTCAGAAATGAACACTGGAATAAAAATCTCGTATATCTATTTAATACGTATTGAATTATAATAGAACATTAATTTGTCTAGTAATTTAATTATGAACTGCGAAAAAACTAAAAAGTATTCAAAATATTGTATTAAAAGTTTTTATTTCTAATTAAAATTAGACAATTAAGAGGCAATTTTTCGGCTTTTTTTCACGAATAATTATTAATACTGATGCCGTTAAAGTTTATTCGTTTTCATTGCAAATATTCAATTAAGTTTTATTTTTCTCCAGGAGTAACTGTTTAAATTTGAGGCAACATTTCTGAACGCAGCTCTGAATTTTCGTAATGTCGAAACCCATAGATAATTGTAAAACATAACCTCTAATAAAAAGCAACGTTTTAGGTTTTTTAATTTTCTTTCGTGTTTATAACAAATACTGAAGAAAAATGCAATTAACTAAAACACCAACGTTTAATTCAAAACGTGCACGTGAAATACTTTTAACGGAAGATAAGTTTATAACTCATTTGTTTTCAATTTTGCCGATTCCTGTTTCACGAAGAGAACATGACTCCAAAACAGGTATTTTTTTAGAAAATAGACGTAATATTTGCGTTTTCTAATCTCGTAATTATTTTGTTAGATGAAGAATATTTATTGCCTAGTGATAAGCCACAATTAGTTGCACATAATAGTGACAAAAAGCCTAGCAGAGCCTCATCACTAGTGGAACTCCAAAAACGTCTAGAAGCAGTGAAATCAAAAAAACTGACTGTCAAACAAAAGCTAGATAAAAAGAAAATAAAAAACAAAATAAAGAAGAATGAGAAAAAGAACGAAAGGAATGCTAAGAAAAAGTTAGCAAAAGCAGTAGAAACTACAGTCAATAGAGAACTAGAAGAAAATGGAAAATCTGAAGTTGAGCAGACTCAGCCTGTTTTTAATAAAGATGCTAGCATAGTTTTTTCAAAAATTGATTTTTCTGAGGTTGGTAAAAAGAAAAAGAAGAAGCAAAAGGTGGAAAAAGATCCCAAAATGATTTTGAAAAAGTTAGAAGCCCAAAAAGAGAAGATAAAAGAACTGGAAGAAAAGGGAGAAGTTGAAAAGGCAAAAGTTACCAGACAGAAAGAAGCTTGGAAATCTGCTTTGGCAAAAGCTGAAGGAAAAAAAGTCAAAGATGACCCTTTGCTTTTGAAAAAGACTGTTCAAAAACAAGAACAGATTAAAAGGAAAAGTGCAAAACAGTGGGAACAAAGAAAAGAGAAAGTAGAAAAGGCAAAAGAAGACAAGCAAAAGAAAAGGCAAGAGAATATAAAGAAGAAAAAAGAAAAAAAGAAGGCTAATAAAATGAAAAAAGCTGCTAAAAGAGGGAAAATTATTTTGTAAATCTAACACAATTAATACATAAACATGTAATGTAATTTTAATATTTTTTTTTGGAATAAAACAAATACTTTCTATTTGGTTTTTTCCATTACTTAGCTCATTTCTTACAATTTATTTTTTTACCAGTATTCCTATGTACAAAGGTTGAGAAGTAAAAATAAACAAAATTAATCTTCTCCAGTTATACCATTTAATTTTCGTCAGAAGATAAATAAAACAACGTTTTGATCAACGATTTTTGTAATTTTTATCGTCAAAAAAATTGTTAATCGAAACGCCATTTTATTTATCGCTGAATAAAAATTAAATGGTACAATCAAAGTAAATTTATTTTGTTTTCTTATTTTATTCTGTGTGGTTTTATTATTTTTAGCTTATTGAATGTGAAATATTTACAAAAACCAAATAAGTGATGTCACGCAATACAAACGTGTTGTTAAAGTTGCATAACTAAAATAAAGTAATTTAAAAACCATAGAATAGCAAAAATAATTACTAATATTGTGGGAAATTTAAATTTTTATAATAATTGGAAGTCCATTTCACATACTTCATAAAAACTTCACTAAAGGTCTTTGTTAAACATTTGTGAAATAGGAACAAGACACTTCTAAATTTATATTTCTTTTTTATAAATCTACTCAATTTTGATTTTCTTATTAAATAATGGTCAATTAAATTGCTGTATACTATAACTAAACCCTGTTAAAAACTACATATCCTTTTCAATATCCGTTTTACAATTAACAGATTTAATTATTACATATGCCCAACCTCTCAATCCATATTTTTTTAAATAAAATTTGTCGTTTTTCATAGGCTTTGGTTTAAAATTTTTTAAAAATTATTCTGTATAATAAGCCTAAGACTAGTTTAGGTTGCTATTGAGGATGAATTTGAGCGTAGAAACTTGTTTTAGGTCTTCAAATCGTTTTTATGGGTTTTTAGTGATTTTTTAATGCTTTAATATTTAATAATAACAATCAATATAATTAATTTATTAACAGCCTGATGATAAATGTAAATAATTAGTTAATGTTATCAGTAAATGCATACGTATATTTATTTACTGTACAAATGGTAATTTTTGCAAAAAGAAAATTATTTTATTTTTTTAAATCTAAATTTAAAAAAAGCAACTGGGTTGAGTTGATTACTTATTTTAAAAATAAATTTCAATTAAAATATATAATGTACTTATATTAATTCTAAATATTCTTTATTTTATTCGAAATTGTATCAAACAGACTTTCTTAGAGAGCTAACAATATAAAAAAAACACTTTAAAAAGTTAAAGTTAAGATAACATCATTT
The DNA here is from genome assembly GCA_947389935.1 of Agrilus cyanescens. Classification (NCBI taxonomy): domain Eukaryota; kingdom Metazoa; phylum Arthropoda; class Insecta; order Coleoptera; family Buprestidae; genus Agrilus; species Agrilus cyanescens. The sequence goes on from OX376709.1 coordinate 4,800,652, forward strand.
ATAAAGAGGTTCACAATATTATCTCTCGACTTTGGTTTGACTCGAATGGACGTGTTATGAGTTTTTTTTTTCTCATAATCTCTACTTGCTAATGACATATGTACCTCGTTTTGAAAGTTTTGTTGAAAACGAAATTTGTATGTAAAATTTGTTAATTTAATTTAAAGCTTCAAATATATTATTAGCAACTAATTTTGTTAATGATTCTAAAATGTACGTTGAATTAATTGCAAAAATATTTATATATGTGTGTTGGTTGCACTTATAAGCAGTTTTATACACAAAAAAAAATTAAGAATTCGTTTAAAAGAATTACATGCATAATTTTATTACATACTGAGAAAGTACATTTTGTAAAACGATATTATTTATTACACAAATATAGTTGCAATTTTTGTAGAGGTACTTTTTTTGTAAGTATATAATTTTCTACGTTAAATATTGATTTGTTTTAATTCAAATATGAAAATTATGAAATTTTAAACATATTTAAAAAAAAAATGTAATTTTAATGTTTAGATTTTTCTATATTCGATAAGTGAAACTAGTATTCTCCCCAATATTTTACATAATTTTTTTAATTGTTTAGACCAAAAAGAAAACAGTTACTCAAAAATTGAGGTATTTTCGTTTTGAGATTGTCAAGTCGTTATTTTTTGTTATCTTCGTTAAAAATTTGAATTATTTCCATCACAGACCCTTTTAACGAGAGAAACTGTAGAGACTTACTTTTAGGAAAATTTTTTCATGTATTTATATAGGTACTATTTGTTTTTTATTTTTACTAATTTACCTACTGTTAACAGTAAGCAGTTTACACTAATTATGAGATTATCTTATTTTTTTATTGTAATTAATTTTATTGAGCACACAGTGTATATTCAAAAGTTAGCTACTATATGTTCTCGTTTTTCATTTCAGTCGTTTTCCGGCGTTGCCTCACGAAGGTTCTTCTTTGACGACGTTATAAATAATTTGATTTAGTCCTTACCAGAATGTAATTTACATTTGGAGGGATTTTACCTAATTATTGGTGCTTCAACTGGTAATAATTAATTAATGAATTAATTACTGCAAAACGAGAGTGAAATGGATTGACAATTCGGTGGAAAATTTCCATGATGAAGGTAAGCATTAATTTGTCGACATTTAATTTTTTTTAAATTATTAATTAAAAGTGACTGAATTTTTGGTAAATTTATTGAATACGGTGGAATTTTTAAATGTATTTACATATTTACGATCCATTATAAAAAAATTTTTTTAATAATTAAAGTTGTTATTATTTTGAGGGGTTGTTCATAATCTATTTATTATATACAGAGTGTTTAACTTATTGATCATACAGTGGATTTTCAATTTTAGTCTCAAAACATGGAATTTTGTAAAAAAAAAAAAAAATATTTTATTTTGTTTATTACACAAAAACATTTCATCACAAAATGGAAGAGTTTTGCGAAAATTTTTCGTATATTTAAAAGTCAGCTGCTGTAGCAGAATCTTAATTAAATTTTTATTTACGATTAGTCCTTAATGATTCATAATTATAATTTAGAAATATATTAACTAATTATTTCTGCACGTGATAATAATTAATTAATTAATTACCGTAAAATGTGAGTGAAATGGATGGGAAATTCGGTGGAAATTTTTCCTGATGATGTAGGATTTGTCGACATTTAATTTAAAAAAACATACCTATTAAACTTTGAGAACAATTAGATAGCAAAGTGTTTACTGAATAATAATTAGTCATTAATTAAAAACGACTGTATTTGAGGTACCTTAATATAAAATCCTGTAGAAAATAGTACAATTATTAATTTTTTTTAAGGTTTACTCATTTTTTAAGTTAAAATTATAATGAAACCTGTTTTTAAAAATCAAACAAAATTCAAAAATTTACTAGCTCTTTTGTTGGGTGTTACAAGTACAAGTTTTTTGATAATATTTAAAAAAATGATTTGTTTGCTTAAAATCTGAAATAAGGACATTTAAATAATATCGTGAGTCATTACAGTAAGTTCACAAAATGTTTAATATTTAATCATTTAGTCAATTTAATAGTCAATTTGTGAAACCAATTATGAGTTGCAATTTCGTAAACTGACATTAAAAATAAAAATATTTATTTTAATTTTTTTAATTCATTTCGTCCTTTATCTCTTTATAACTGTGAAAGCAAATAACTCTGAAATGATGTTTTTAGTTATTTAATTACTTTTTTGACTCATTAATTAATTAGTTAATATTTCGCAGATTATCTTTAAGAATGAAACAATTTTTTTTTATTGAATTACTTACGTCCTTTTTTTAACTTCATGTCTATAATTGTTCGTTTCTATTTTTACAGAAATTAACACGTTTTTGAGCAATAAGTTTGATCCATGAAGATGATTGACATGTGACATCTCAAAGGTAATTCTTCTAAAAATTGAATAGATGAAGCTTTTAAGTAGTGTAACTCCATAATTAATAAATAAAACACTTTAGATGAGTTGATGAGATGAGACACTGTGTGTCGAAACATTTGTTGTGGTAACAATAAATAATTTGTAACTCATCTAAAGTGTTTTATTTAGTAATTCTTCTATTTTTTTTTTAATGATTAAATAATAAAATCTAAAAAGATCTGTTTTCTCTACTTCAGGTTCTACTGTAACAATTGTGTGCTACAATCCGAATATATCTTTAAATCATGGTATAATTCAACCTCCAACTTCACCTGAAGGTAGGACAATGGACCTGTTTTTGTCAAGAAAATTTCTTCCTTGTTCAACTTTTCTCTAAATTCATTGTACGTAAAAACTGTTAAAAAAATGGATTTATTGAACGTAATTTTAGTAAAAAAAAAAAATAATTTATTTTTCGATCATTTCATTCATTTCGATCTTTTGTTATTTGATAATTATTTTTTGTGAATCATAATTAAAATTTTCAATTTTTCTTTTTAAGCTGAGCTTTCTAATTTTTTGCTTTTAACGTTATAAATCAATTAGTACGTAGTGTTTTATTTTTTTCCTTAATTAAGTATTCTGTTTTTAAATAAAATTCAAATACATATTACCGCTGTTTAAAGTTTTGCATTTTTTTTTTGTTTTTTTTTTTTTTAAATAGGTTTATTAAAATTTCAAGTCATCTTCATACATGAAAAAATATTTCAAAAATTATCAATCAATGTAAATAATGTTTAATTTCCTTTTTACTTACTTTACCATTTAGTATTTTAAAACTTGCTTTTTATCTAACTTCTATACGTAGTCCTCTCATTTTATTGGTATAAACGTGATTTATTATTTTTTTTGTTTTCTACCTGTATTCATGTTTTCAATTTTTTTTTTAATTAACGTTTTAATTAATTTAAAAATAATTTCCTACGTAAAATAATTAAGTACATAGAGACATATATACAATTTTTATTTTTCTTTAGTAGGTATATTCCTTGAATTTTTTCTTATTTTTGTAATTTCCTGATTTTCCAGAATTTGAATTTTTTTATTTAAATTTTATTGAAATTACATTCACTTATTATATGTAAGTCTTTTTTTTAAGTACTTGTTCATATTTTTGCTTAAATTTAAGTTAAGCTAATTATTTTACAATTATCATTTAACTGTTCATAGTAGTTTGAAAATTATTTTTGATCTTTTTTTCAAATTTGCTTCTTTTAAAACTTTCTCCTTTTACTTCCTTTTACTTCATTTTACTTTTAACTGCATCTTGATGTACACAATTACACGTAATACATTGCACACCCTGTATATGTTTTTATTCTTTAAATGATATGTAAGTATATTAATTTTTTTTGAAGAATAATTTTTTATTAATTTTCAACCAAATGATTTAAGAAAAGTACAAGGCCGAGTAAAAACTCAATAAATCCATTTTTAATAATTAGTTATATTATAATAAAAACTTAAGAAATGATTTATTGATTGTACCACCTATATAATATTTTAATTTTAATTTCTCATATTTATGAATTTAAGCAATGATTTGTAAGTAAATGTTAAAAAAAAAAATATTTAAATTACTTAGATTTGTATATCTTTTAGGGATGTTTGTTTAAACTACGTTAGAGTAGGACTATTTTTTTAATATTCTTTATTTTTATATACACATTCATATATTGTAAATATATGTAATAAAAATATGGGGACGTGGGGATTTATTGTGGGGAGAGAGTGTTAGTGTAAAAGTGGTAATAATTGTAGTGCGATAGATTTCAAGAAAGTGAGGGTGATAATAACAGTGTGAGGGATGAATGAGAGGGTGAGAATGTTAATCAAATGTATGCGAATGGGAGGACTTGAAATGGTGGAGGTAAGGATAAAAAAGAGTACGAAATAAATTGAGTGAATTAAATACCAGGGATGAATGTAGAGTGATTATGAGAGGGAGAACGTGTTAGGGTGCAAAAACGAAAGGGTGAAAGACAATGGGAATGTATGAAGATGAGGGTGAGAAATTGTAAACTAGTGAGGGTAAACGGTAGCAAAAGAGTATGAGAGGTCGAATTATTTGCCAGGGGGCTGAATGTTTGCCAGAAAGTTAAGGGCATAAGAGCGAGAGGGTGAAAAAGGAACAAATGTAAAAAGAAGAATGAATGAAGTGACAACATATGAGGGTGAAGTTTATGGTGAATGTTTGTACGAATGATACAGGAATGTATGAGGGGCAAGGGAGTATGAGGGTGAAGTTTAGGATGAATGAGCATGTGAAGTAATGTGTGAGGGTGGGAACGAATGAGAGGGGTGAGAATGAATGGGCACGTGTGAATGTTAGAGGATGAGATGAAGAGACATGAGGGTGAATGTCGAATGTATGAAAGAGATAATGAATGGGTGTATGGGTGAGAGGGTGTGTGTGTGTGTGTGAGAGAGAGGGGGTGCTCTCCCTCTCTACTCTCTCGCACACATTCTCTCTCTCTCCCTCGCACGTTCATCTTTAACCCCATTATTTTAAGAATGGGGTTAAAGGTAAATGCGAGAGGGAGGGAGAAAATGTGTGTGAGAGTATAAGGAGGGGGTGCTCCCTGAGTGAGTGGAGTGTGAATGTGCAACAGGGGGGGGAGGGTATATAAATAAAAGAGAGAACTGAACTGTACTTGTTTTATTTAAAAAAAAAAGGGGGTACAAAAATGAATTTTTCACGCCTACCAGGTTTAGCGCGAAAGGTTTTGTTATTCGAAGACCGTCCGGGACAAGGCCCGGATACTGGAGTGCCCGAATTCGAACTTAGAAACCCCCAAAAACTCAAAATCCAGAATTCCCAGGATTCAAAGTCTCAGAAAATTCGAAATACGAATCCCAAGACCTCCAAAACGATGAATATCTCGAAATATTTCGAGATCCAAAGTTTTGGAGGCCTTGGGATTGGAATTCCGAAGTTTCCAAGACTCTGAATCCTGGAAATCCCGGATTCCGGGTTTTGGAGGCTTCGTAGTTCGAATCCGGACACTCCAGAGCACTCCCGGAACACTCCCGACCGACACTCGACCGAAGTACACGCGATGTACCACGGTCTCCTGATGAATGACGTAGAGGAATGCCTGCCCAAATGCCCAGGTGATGGTGGTGATGGCCCAAGCACTGCAAAAAATATTATTATACCTATTATATTTGTAACACATCATAAATAAAAAAAAATTTGAATTAGTATTCCTCTTTATTATTTCCACTTCCAAAAGATAATTAATTTTATATCAATTAATACATAAATAGAATAACATAAAATAATTTTTCGTTTAATTATTTAAGAGGATCATATTCAAAGTTAATGATTTAAATTGTCCTGGTATAAAAAGAAGAAACATGAAATTTAATTACAAAAAAAATTACGACGTAACAGGAGATTTTGTAATCTTACTTTGAACATCTGAGAGAAAGAACAATAAACTATAATAAGTTACATATTTAACTACAAAAATAATATTAAAAATAAATAGCAGTGTTATCCAATAAATAGTAAAAAAAAAAAAAATGATTAATTCATATAAGTTAAAATAAAAAATTTTACTGATTACTGATCTGGTTAATGGTAAGTATACAGTACCTAACGTAAAAATGAGCAGTTGTATTAAGTTGATATAAAATTTAAATATCCATAAAATAAAAAATTTAATTTAGATAATTATCATAATCAAGCAAAAAATAAAAGAGAAACATTTAAAGTTAAATTACGATAATAATGTTCGGAAGTATAGAAGAAAGAAAAAGTAATGATAAAAATTTAATTCGATTTTAAATGATTGTAATGTGCAAAAAAAATTAATTGTTATCAACAAATAAAGGTATTCAAAATTAAACATAATTTGTTGCTTTAAAAATGACAAAACAGACGAGATTTAGGATTAATTAAAAATAAAAAAATGCAATAATTCGATCGTACAGAAGTTACTGTGAGAATTAAAAAAAAATTCTTAAAATAAAAAAAACGATGTCAAAAATACAAGAAATTATACCAAAGGGTCTAAATAATTGGAATTTTGATATTGGTACACCATCTTAAAATATCACTTTTAGTGACAATTTTCAAATTATTTTTGAGAAAATAAGCGGGGATTATTATTTCTAAAATTATTTTTTCTCAAAAACTTTAACACAAAAATATGAAACCAATTCCAAAATTTGGGAAATTTTTCAGAAAATATTATGGAATATTTTCACTTTTCAAATTTGTAGGTACATAATTGTAAATAATAAAAAAAAAATATTATTTTTTTATGTCAATATACTTAAATCAACCAAAAATTCTGGTGACTCCCTAGGGTCAAAAAATCCGGTATTATTTTGGTTGGCTTAAATGTATGTATTAGGTATAACTTTGAGGAAAAAATTAAAAGTTTATTTCTCATTTTTTGTCCTGAAAAAATCCATACATAATATTTTCTACAATGTTTTTCCGAATTTCTCTTTGGCTTCATATTTTTATCTGGTGTGTTGTAGTTTCTTAGTTTAAAAAAATCAATTTGAGAAATAATAATCCCCATTATTTGCACCCCTTTTCTTAAAAATAATTTAAAAATCGGCGCTAAAATCAACTCAAGTTCAAATATGAACAAAAAAATCATCGACAAAACAAATATAAGATGGAAAAAATACTGTTATTTCATATCTAAATAAATAAAAATATATTAAAACTGAAAATTGTAATAGAACTTACCGAAGGGATGAAGTCGGTTCACGTTTCTCTCTCAGTGGAGGTACCCCAACGCCCAACAGACGAACCTCTTTCGACCACACGACCAAGGCAAGGGAAACCAAAAATAACTGAAACAAAAATATTAAACATTAACATTTAAAACGTATTTACAATATTGTAATTATTTTATCTCAATCTTTAAATATTTTTATAAAGTGTAAAAAAAGTTTTTATAAAATTAGAAAAAAATAAAATAAATTCAAAACAAAGTTAACGATACCCACCTACCTACATAAAAATATGTACTTCAAAATTTTCTTTAATGATTAATCACACTGCATACCGACCAAACGACCAAATTTGAAGGGATATTTGATCTATCTAAAATAAAAAATTAGGAATTAGTTAACTCGAAATGAGAAATATAAAAAAATAAAATAAAACGTCTTAAAGTTATCAAAATGTTAATAATGACTTATATAACAATGAAGATCAATTATTATTTTAAGGGAATTATTTACATTGCATGCAGAGCAGGGAAGAAAACCTATAAACAATATAGATAGAAGTATTTATTTAAACAAAAAAATAAAACAATATTTTGAAATACTAGATAATTAAATTAATACATGTGTCCTCATCTTTACATGGATCTAACTTAGAAGATTAAATAAAATTTGAAAAAAACAATTTTGTAGTTGAAATAAATCATTTTAATCAAAATATTGTCGTTTTTAATAATGGAAATATCAATAAGTAAAATCTTTTATTTTGTCAAAAAATGTGAATACGTTAATCAATTATTATAAACATTTTATACACAAAATATATGTAAAAGAAAGATAATACGATTTTTTTAATAGGAAAATTTACAAAAACCTTAAACTAAAATAAAAAGTTTGTAAGATATGATTTTGTTTTTAGGGTTTTATTTATTATTTGAGACGACAATAATTAGCAACTTCTCCTAAATAAATTAATAAATTTAAAATTCTTTTAATACGTACAATCCAATTTCTGTTTTCAAAATAATTTTTATTTTACTGATTATTTGATTTTTCCCAATATTTCTTAAAAACCACACAATAGCTTTTATTTAAGGAAATTTTAAGTATGAGGGGGTTACACAGCATAAATAAATATTAAAATTTAGAACAATGATCAAGACATTCCATAAATAAGAAAAAACTTTAAATGGACGAACGTGAATACCTTTTTCAAAATATAATTTCTCTCTCCAGAAGAAAATATTTTTTATCTTCTGAAAAGTTCATAATTTAGAAATTGATTAAAATATCAGGGACAACGTGGCTGCATCTATAATTTCTGTATGCTTTAACAAAAAAGATCACAAAATTTCAAACTAATTAGTTTTTTGAAAAAAAAAAAGAAATTGTTTACTCCATAACGTAGAATAGATTTAAAATAATACGTAAAAAAATGTTATCAAGAGAACGATTTTCGAAAAAACTAATAAAACGTGAAAAAATCTGCTTTTGAGTCCATGGGGACCAAAGAATGGATTTGGTGTGTAAGACTTTACATTAAATTTATGCGCCAGCAAACTCATTTTCAGACAAAAAAAAACCAAAAAAAAAATTTCTACCTTGTATTAAATAAATAAATAAATTTGGTGGGTATGAAGGTATGTCTAGATTTTTTTTATTTATTTATATTAATTTCCTAAACAAATATACTGTTTACGTAAAACGCAGAATGTTAAACGAATGTTAAACAAAAAAAAAGTAATAAATAATACATATGTAACTCACCAAATGAAATATAAGGAAATTAAATCCCTTCGAATGTGTACCTGGTGATCCATCTGCTTCAGTTTTTGTTAATCCATAAACTGATTTCAAATTTTGAAAACAATTTCGACACAAAATCGTCTAACTGGCCGCGTAACGTTCTCCTTAGCGCCCACATACAAACTGACTAATCGTAACGTAAAAGACCTCTAGAACAAAGAATAACAACTTTTTAAAATGTGTAAAAAAAGTTTTTGGAATAATAAATATGAATTATAAATACGCATATGTTTATTACCCAGATTAAAATATTTTACTTTAAAAAATTAACAGCTTTTTTGTTTTGTAAAGAAAAATTCATTACTTTTTATAAATTACGTAAGTATTTAAAATGTAGAAAAACCAAAATTTATCACAACTGATTGATCTTCAAAAAAATAACTCGAACTCTTTTGTCATCTTAAACATCAAAATAATTGTTTATCAATAAAAAGAAGGCTAATGAATTGTTAATTAAAAAAAATCGATATACTTACAATATGTTTATTACAATAAAATTCTGATATATTTAAAACACCAAGTTGCCTGTTTTTAAAAATTTTAAATCCAATTTTATAAAATACATTTTTAAGAACAAAGGAATTTAACGTATAAATTGAGCATAGAGACGAGTTGAACACAAGGTGACCGTCTTATCTAATTACAAAAAAGTTATTAGGTTGAAGACAAACAGATAACGTTTTAACAGAATCTTCTATAAATATCGAAATAAAATATGTGTTGAATTATTTAAATAAAACATCACATTTATGAGCCAAATTTGTACAAATATATGTATAAGTATGTGACTAAAAAATTAAAAAATTTATTAATGAATTGTTTTGTAAAAAATAACTAAGAAAGATAATTTGTTTCATTGTCTCTTAGAGAGAAAACAAATAAAATAAAATTTCTAGAATAATAAAGGTTCATAACAGAATTAATCACCCAGAAGTTAAAAAATATATGTAAGCTTTACATTTTTATGCGTAAGTATCATTTTTAACAATTAGCTGTTGATCTATTTTATTCCTCGTTTATTGCTGTAGTCGGCCATTACAGTTTTTAATTGTTGCCAATGTCGGCCATTGCAGTTTTTTAATTTTTGCCATTGTCGGCCATTACAGTTTTTAATTGTTGCCTTATTGTCTCCATTGTCGGCCATTACAGTTTTTTAATTGTTATCTTATCGTTGCCAATGTCGTCCATTACAGTTTTTTAATTGTTGCCTTATTGTTGCCAATGTCGACCATTACAATTTTTAATTATTGTTGAATTGTTACCAACTTTCAAAAAGACCCGCGAAATTTTAATTCAATACGCGTAAGGGTTAAAATATGTTTTGTACTCAAAGGTCGCAATCAACCAGTAAGAAAAGAAAACAACAACATTAATCACATTGTTTTCAAATTTTAATGCAACTTTGTGAAGAAGTGTGTGCGATTGATGTAAAACAGATTTGTTTACATTGTTTTAAGTGATATATGTGTGTAAAAAGATAACAAGTGTAAACTGATAAGTAAACAACAGGTAGATTCGATTACACCACCAATTTCGGTCTTATGATAGCTATTTCAGCACACAATTAGGTTAACTTTAGATAAGACAAAAAAATGGCAATAATTACTGCTCCGTTTGAGATTTTAAAATCTGGTTTAAATAATACGTTTGTTAATAAAGAACCTTGGCAAATAGTAACCATAACAACATCTACAGTGCTGCTTTCAGTATGGCTGTACGAGTTCATTTTTCAAGAAGAAAGTAAGTAACTTTTTGTACAAACATTTCACATAGTTTTATTTTTTGTTGTGTGTTCAGGTGTCGTGGAAAGAACAAAGAAAACGTTTTTCAAATTGGTTAAATTAGTTCCATCAATTCGTTTAAAAATTGACACCGAAATGGCAGGCGTTAGGAAAAACTTGTTCAAAGACATGGAAGAACGTGGGAAAAGCTTGCATTACATAACAACTTTGCCTGAAAAAGGATTTTCAAATGAGGCAATATTGAAACTAACAGATGACAATCTTGGCTTCAGTATGTTTTATTGTTAAATCTATAAAAAAAAAAACCATTTATTTTGGTTTTTGTTTAGGCAATTACAAGTGGTCAGAAGGGAAAGTCTCTGGAGCTGTTTATTATATGAGTAACGAAGTAAATGCACTTATATCAGACGTATACTCAAAATCAGCATATATGAACCCTTTGCATCTCGATGTTTTTCCTGGGATTTGTAAAATGGAAGCAGAAGTAGTTCAAATGGCAGTTACAGCCTTCCATGGAGGCCCAGAATCTTGTGGAACTGTAAGTTTTTTGTTAATAAACCGTTTATTATTTTATAGTTAATTTTTAGATGACTTCCGGGGGCACTGAATCAATTTTAATGGCCTGCAAGGCCTTCAGGGACTACGCAAAGGAAGAAAGAGGGATCAGAAAACCAGAAATGGTACTCCCCAAGACTGCACACTCTGCCTTCGATAAAGCAGCTCAGTATTTTAAAATAAAAGCCGTCTACGTGCCTATTGACCCGATAACGACGCAAGTGGACATTAAAGCTATGGAAAAAGCCATTTCATGGAACACCATATTGGTACAGGATCCTTCAAAAAAATTTGACTGAGTTTCTACATTAATTATATGTTTTTAAAGTTGGTAGGATCAGCTCCCAACTTTCCGTATGGTACAATGGACGACATTGGAGCTATATCAGACTTAGGGTTAAAATATAACATACCTGTACATGTCGATTCCTGTTTGGGAGGATTCCTTACAGCGTTCATGCCTGATGCCGGATTTCCGGTGCCTATTTGCGACTTTCGACTTCCCGGGGTCATGAGTATATCGGCCGACACCCACAAATACGGATTCACGCCAAAAGGCTCGTCGGTTGTACTCTACAGGGAACCAAAGTAAGAAAAACGAAAGTTATTTTCTGTCCGTTTAATTAATTAATTTATCTGTTAGAAATGTTATTCGTTATACATATTTCTCCGTTGTTACGGTATGAATCAAAAGTTACAGTTAATTTTAAGGTATCGTCATCATCAGTACACGATTACAACGGACTGGCCTGGGGGTGCATACGGGTCTCCGAGTGTAGGTGGTTCTAGAGCAGGGGGTTCCATAGCAGTTTGTTGGGCCGTACTGCTAAGATTCGGCAGAGAAGGATATGTCCGGGCAACGAGGGAAATTATTCATACAAGTCGATACATTGAAAAGGGGTAAATGCTACTCTATTTTTTGTTTTATTACTTGTTTTTAAACTTAACTTAACGGCAGAGTTTTTATTAGTAATAGCTGAATCTCAAAGCTAACGCCGTGACAGAATTGGACTTAATAATTTAAACAGGGCGTTCAAAATAAATTCTAAAGTTCAAACACGAATAACTTGGTTTTTTCAATTTTTTTTCTGAACGCCCTGTATGAATTATTAAGTTCCATTTTATCGAGGCATTAGCTTTGATATTCAGCTATTACTGGTAAAAATTTCAGCACTCGTAAGTCACATTTTGTAGAAGTTATGATTTTTTCTAGTTTGAGTTGCGTTAACGATTTTTTTTCTATGTATTAAATTATCTCAAAAAAAGTTTTTGCTTAAATAAAATAGGTTGAGGTCAATGAAAGGAATTTTTATCTTCGGACAACCCGCAACAAGTGTTATAGCTATTGGATCAAATGACTTTGATATATACAGATTGTCATCTGCCCTCCTCAAATTGGGCTGGAATCTGAACGCGTTACAGTATCCCTCAGGGTAAGAAATTAAGCCTAAAATTTATCTCCGAATAAATAATTTTAACGTCTAATTCGTACCGTTTGTAGGATTCATTTGGCTGTAACTTATTTACACACGAAAAACGGGGTGGCTGATCAATTTCTCAATGATGTGAAAAATTCTTTAGCAACTATTCTTGAGACACCAGAAGAACGTGTAGAAGGAAAGGTAATTTTTATTTTTAATGACTTTGTAAAAAAAAACTAGAAACGAATCGTTGCGGGGAAATTGCAGCCTAATGCAACGTTTACCTCATGTATGTAGCTTCATCAGGGGCTCAATCAATAGATTACGTGATCACGAATATAGTTTCATTGGGATATTTTTTTCTAAAACCTAGGAAATGACTATTTAATAAATTCTTAATAATTTTTGAAGCTTTCTCAGGTTTCTTCGGCAGGAAACATTGCATTAAACACATATAACGCCTTTGTATCTATTTCCATTAAGAATTTTCGAATCTTTTAGTTGGCTCTTTATGGGGCAGCGCAAGAGATACCTGACCGATCAATTGTACGAGACTTTATCCGCTTGTTCCTCGACTCAATGTACTACGTTCCAAATAACAAAGAAAATGAAAACGATAACGCTCAATAAATATATTGTTTTGATAATTATTAGTGTTACAGTTTGTACATAATAACAAAAATGCGGTGTACTTATTGTTAGATATTTATTATACATAATTATATAAATAAATAAATATTTTTGTCAATGCGACAGTTTTCCTTGTCCTTATGATAATAAGGAATGATAATTCCATCTACCAAACACGCTAAAGATATTTTTTTCCGTTCCCGGAAATGTTAAAAAATAGTTACATTTACACGTAATTAATAACTACAAGTACGATTATAAAAATATCATTTTACTCATTCCTCATATTTTAGACATTCTTAAAGCGACAAAATTTCAAAATTAGATTTTTATGACCATGAAATAAAGCTAACAGGAGCCCTTTTCAGTTGACCACGTCATTATACGCATGCGTATCAATTCAGTGAGCATGCGCAAAATCTAAACGAATCCAAAAACTTCCGCAAAAATTAATTTTACATTTTCAGTCTAATTTATTTAATGGATTAAAATAGTCTTGTGCCTTATTATCCCATGTTTATTTACAACTGACAACAATCAATCAGGACAGAACAAGATAAATAAATAATTGTGTACCTGAATGTAAGAAAAAAGTTGTTGTACTTTAAATAAAACGAAGAATTTATTTCATCTGTGCATTCAAGCGATTTTTAGTGTTTTATTAATACTTTTACTATTTTTAATGTTTGTTTTGTTGAGACTAAACTAAATTGAAAACTAATTCAGCGTTGTACATTATTTAAAGCTGGCAATCCGAATAAAGTCGGATCGAAATCCGTAAGCGATTTTAATACAAGAGTTGCTTGTTTTTTGAGTTCGTCTTTAATATCATTGGCTGGTACCATTACCACCTGCATTCCTGCTGCTTTAGCGCCTATCACTCCATTGGGAGCGTCTTCAAAAACCAAACACTAAAAAATTTATAAATCAAATTGTAAGCCGTTTGGCTTTTAAGGAGAAAGTAAAAAACAATTAAAAATAGGTACAAAATCCGAAAGAAATATTAAAATACGACGGGACATTCCCTTCCAATCCGGCAGTCGAACGGCGGAAATGATGATGTATCGTAAGTCACAACTTTCCGACACGTAACCGATTCCCATTCTCATCAATCTATTTTTGGCGATAAGACATAGAAGAAAGGTGATATCATAATGTTTTGATGATAAATGATAATTTGAATGACTTGAAATTTTTTTTTCACATTCAAGTGCCGAAAACTCATTTAAATATTTATTTTCATCATCGCTCTATCTTTTATCGTAAAATATGATTGACTCTACTTCCAACTGATTACCTTTTTTTTTACCAAAATCGGAAAAAAGACGGCTCAAAACCGAAAAAGCGCATTGAAGAAACCGGAAAGGAACCGGAAGCGCGTATAACAGGCTTGCGCATCCGCGCCGATCCGATTCTTGCGCAGTTTTAAAGTTATGTACAGTAGTATACAAAAATAATGCAAGCTACTTATTTAAGGAAAATTATTTAAAAAAAAATACCTGTTCCGGTTTTGGATTATCGGGAAACCTAGAAGCAGCTACCAAATAAATATCAGGAGCAGGTTTGCCTTTTTTAACTTCGGGATCTGATGATCCCATAACTTTATGATGAAATACAGAAAATAAATCCTGATAATTTTGTAGTTTGATATTACAACTTTCCTTAGACGAAGATGTAGCTAAACTAATGGGTATGTTGTGCTGATGAAAATGTCTAATAAGTTTTTCAGCACCTTAAAAAATATTTTATATGATTTATAAAAATTATTTTTTGGTTTTGTTTTATATTAATTTTTTTAATTATTTACCGGGTAAAAGGGGTGGTTTTTTCAGTTTTTCCGCAACCCCTGCCCTATATTGTTCTAAAAATTCGTCAGTACTTATGGGGAGATTTAGTTCCTCCACCACAAGTTTGGCCGTCATCGGTTCTGGAGTCCCCAAAACCTTCATTCTCACATCAAAAGTGTATTCTTTGCCATATTTTTTAGCAATTTCGTTAATAATTTCGTCGTACGACCCCTCAGAATCTTGAAAGTAATTATTAAAAGCAAAAATTAGCGGATAAATAAAAATTAACTCACCAATTAAAAGCCCGTCCAAATCAAAGATAATGTGCGTTATATTTTTGAACCCCATTTTTGTTTATATATTTTTTTTTTACAAATTTAAAAACCCCAACTGAGAACGGAATGACACGTTTTAAAGGCAACCTTCAATAATTTTATCGATTAGACAGGCCGATCCTGTAGCGATATATATAACATGTAGAGGTATTAGGTACGTAAGTTTTATATATAGACAACAAACATGAACTAATTTTTTACGAGATTAAGTTATCACACATAACAATGCAAAATTATTCCTGTAATGGGACTCACGATTAGTACATGATTGTTTTTCGTTTTAATTATTGCATAAAATGAATTCCTTAACAGACTTTGGCCGATATTTATTTAAACGAATGAATAGGAAAGTTACGCAAGTTTACATGAGTTGTTTGGTTTCCACTACTGACGTAGCTAAGGTACTATATATTATCGTTCAGGGTCTTCCATAATAACACACTGTAAGTGTACATGTATATAGGAATATCGCAAAAAGATCACCACGCATTCTAGCAAGTTTTAAAATAAAATGCGCACCGCAGACCACAAAGCGAACACATTATGTATTAAACTTCCGCAACAGTATATCGATGCTTATTAAATACGTTTTAAAATTAATACATAATACACATAGCCCGCGTAAAATATATACCGGGTGTTAATTAGTTCGTAAACAGGAAGCAGTTCTATAATGTCGATTGATAAACATGGCTCAAAAATTGTGACGACATGTGTATTGTTGTGTTGCGTTTATTTTAATCCTGGGAGCATGTCATGTTTATTTTGTCGATTAGATAACGAACACTAGACAACGAAATGTTTATTTGTCTAGTATTAGCGTACTAGGTTGCAGTTGTAAAAGTAGGTTTGTACATTTACTCACACACAGCCCCTACCCTAACCTACAACGCATATATAAACACATTCAATCGTTCTTTATGTAATCTAAAAATAAAAAACATAAAATGTTCCCAATGTTAAAATAAAACAACAATTCTACTATTAATGATGTCACATCATCGAGTTTGTACACAAACATTCAAATAATTATTACAGTTTTTTGAAAAACCAAAAGCAAGGGTCGTTTTGGTACCCTAATAAGTACTCGTTGGATTAGAACTAATATTCCCGCCCAAATTAAATACGCCAGCCCCTTCATACCTATGCAACCCACTTTACTTAGTAACTAGCGCCTCTATCAGGTAGTTTCACAATTATATTTGCTTAGAAATAAACAGATCATCAATAGATGGCGCTTTGTAAAGTGTTTGTGCAGAAAATTTTCAAAAATGTTTATTTTGCAAAATTAGCGAGGAACTGAATTGACCATAAATAATAATTATTTAACTCCAATAACCTTTCCTATATAGTTTATAAATAATTATTACATAATTGTATTGTATGTAAATTATATGAGGTTATGTTTAACTAATGTCAGTTTAGTGCAGGTACTTTCTAAATAATAAACAATTATCGTGTTCTGTTGACTATCAATAGGATCTTGTTAATTGCAGTCCTATTTTGAAATGTATAACTATCATGTCTTTGAAATATAAGGCGTTGTTTAAAAATATTCCGCTTGTGTGTCTTCGAAACAGAGATGCAGGGGTTGTTTTCAAGGGACCGTCAAATAAATTTTTGTCGACAACAACTACCAAGGATCAGTTAAAGGAGCAAAATGACTCCATGTATATTTTTGATCGAAAAACTAAGACTTTACAAAGAAAAAGAGCTGCTGAAGCAAAAGACGTTAATCTATACGACTACGTTAAAGATGAAGTTGGATATAGACTAGCCGATCGAATTTTTGACATTAAAAGAAAATTTAAAGTGGCTGCAGACATAGGTTTGTCTTTCATGATTTATTTACGGCTATTTTATTGGTTTTAATTGAAGGATGTAGTAGAGGATATGTATCGAAACATATACCACCTGAATCTGTTGAAGAAATAATTCTTTGCGACACTAATCAAGCTAATTTAGACGCCGTTCAAGTGCAGGATGGCGTTAAATATAAGAAACAGATCCTAGATGAAGAACATATTGAGGTATTTAAGGTTCACATTATCTGATATGTTTCTAAAACTAGTTGACTTGTCTCAAAAGATGTCCCGTTTTATTTGTCATTTTTTGCTGTTTTAATTTACAAAATCTTTTTATTATTTATTTTTATTTAAAAATCTTTAATTTAGTTTGAACCAAACTCTTTGGATCTAGTGGTGTCTAGTTTAAGCTTGCATTGGGTCAACGATTTGCCAGGGGCTTTCAAGAGAATTTTACAAGCTCTAAAACAAGACGGTGTATTGCTTGCAGCAGTCTTTGGTGGCGACACTTTGTATGAATTACGTTCATCATTACAACTTGCAGAACTGGAGAGAAAAGGTGGTCTGGCTCCTCACATATCCCCATTCACTGAAATCAGGGACATAGGAAGTCTGATGACCAGGGCAGGGTTCACCATGCTCACAATAGATACCGATGAATTAATTATTAATTATCCCAGCATGTTTGAACTCATGTGGGACTTGAAAGGCTAGTTTGAGTTTGGGAACTCAAAAAATAATGTTCTTTAAATAAAACTTTGAAATTTAGGCATGGCAGAAAGTAACGCTGCGTTAAACAGAAGTCTTCATTTAAATAGGGACACCCAGTTTGCAGCAGCTGCAATATATCAAGAAATGTATGGGAAATTTGATAAAGAAACTGATGAATGGAGCATACCAGCAACCTTTCAGGTAACAAAAATATATGTATGATTAATTTATTGTTATATTAAAGACCTAAATTGGATTCTACAAAAAAATTTAAGTATCTCGTGATTAAAACAATTTTCTATTTACTTAAAAAAGAATTTTTGTTAACTATTTAGATTATCTACATGCTGGGTTGGAAACCTGATCCTAAACATCCAAAGCCATTAGAAAGAGGATCTGGGGAGGTGTCATTAAAAGACTTACATAAACTAGATGAAATTGTAAAGGATATTAAGGATATTAAGAATGATTAGTGATTTTTAGTTTATGTATTAAAGTTTGTAATTTGTAAATAAAAATTGGTTTAACATAAAGTTAGTTTTATTAAAGGCTTTTTTTAAAAAATTAATTTTAAACTGCTTCATCAGAATTAACAATTACCCAAGATCTTAGTTAAAAATCATATTTTAAAAACCAATTTACTGCATAATTTGTAACTATTTCTTTACAAATAATATATGTGCTATGAATAAGGTTAGACAACAAGTATTTCTTTACAAAATTATCACTTGCTAGTGTGGTTTAGGGACATGACCATCAACATAAAAGTTTCTGGTTGCTTTAGGCAATTCTAACTCTATACCGTCAAGCTTTTTTGTTAAAATAATTTGACAACCTAATCTAGAGTTTTCCTTTAAAAATGGAGCTAAATCTAACAGATCTTCCTCAGTTTCCGAGGATTCCGGTAATTTATCTTGGAAATCTTTGTGAACGTATATGTGGCATGTTGTGCATGCTAATGAAGCTTCACATGCACCTTCCATGGGAATTTCATACCGATGTGCCAAATATAATACGTTATCTCCTATTTTGCCACGTACAGGAACTTTCTCCCCATTAGTTAAGATAAATGTTACATTGACACTGAAAAATGACCTATAAAAATAACGTAAATGAAATTTAAAACAACACCCACACTTCACTTTCAGACTTCGGGTCTTCGCGTTCATATTCTCCATGACAAAGCCCTGAAACCTTTACGCTAATTTTTAAAAATCAATTACTTTTTTACAACTTACTATCAGAAGTACACAGGTTTCTTTGAATAATCATTTTAGGCACAACACATTCGTTGGTTAGAGCACTTAGTCGGTTAAATAATCTTAGAATACTCATTATACATTAAGGTATTTAAACATTTTTTGAATGACTCGAATAAAATAAATTTATAGTTAAAACAATATTTCAATTTAATAATATCAGAAATTGCAAAATATTTTCAAATGATTTTATAAGGTTATATTTTGAGGTTAAGTATCGTGAGTCATTTGAACTTCAATACAAACCTAGTAGTTCGGGTAATTCGTGAAAAGGCCTGTTCCCAAAGAACAAATGGCGTTTGGCAAAAGCGCAGAATTTAGAAATAATTTTAATAAACGTAACTTATATATCATATTACACGATAAAAATCTTGCAGTATGTCACTACTATATTTAAATCCGAAAATAAATTAAATCCTCTTTTTTTTAATTTCATAATTTGTGAACAGGCCCTTATAATATGCTGGTATATTTGAACTTCCGAACTAATTGTAAATTGAACTAAACGTTATAAATAAATGCGATGTGTTATTATTGTTTTTGTGAAGTGTCGTCATAAAAAAGATTATTTAGAATTATCTAAAAATTAATAAAATTTTGATATGCTGCTGGGCTTTCCTTAAATATTGGTATAATGAGTGAAAGGTGGAATAGTGGGAACAGGAACAATAATAGAAAATTGTTTTAATCAAGGCCATTGTGGCCATTCGGCCATCGACGTCTACCTTTTTTCAATAAAATTTTTAAAAATAATTAGCGAACCAAATTGAAGACGCGTCGTATGTACTAAATAAAGAATGATAAATATTGACGTACAACTCGTACACAATTATGTAAACCTTTTAGTGTTTGGTCAACAAAATTCGCTGCTGAATTTAATATAAACTATTAAATAGTGTGTTTATTAGTTTTTAACAAAGTGTTATTGCAAAACAAGTAGTAGCAATTTATAAATCAACTCAAATGTGGTGGAAAAAGTACTTGCATGTTCTTAAAAATTGTGACATCAGTAATTTGCAAAACCCTAATATATTTTCTTGGATTTTTTAAAATGGGAAATAGAAACAGTGTAACTAACAATAAAGCGATGGATCCGTACAAATTTAAAATATTTCAATATGAAATTGTTAAACCTAACCGAAGCCAAGGCATACCGTTGCCAAGAAGTGGACACAGAATTGTATCAGATTCCTCCAATTTATACTCTTTTGGAGGCTACAATCCTTTGATACTCAATGAGGAATCAAGGGATGAAGATGATTTTGCTGTGAATTCGTACCCTTTATTTCAAGAACTCTGGAAATTTAATTTTGCTTCTAAAAATTGGAGACGATACAACAGCCGCCAAACTTTACCTCAGGAACTTGCCTCCAATGCAGTTATACGCGAAGGAAATTTTTTGATGGTATATTCTTGTGTAAGAAGTTTCATTTAGCATGAACCCTTTAGTTATTTTGTTTTGATTACCAAATATTTAAATTTATATAAATTATCGAATTGTTTTCTTCCGTCATATCCAGCTTAAAATATAAACGTCTTAGTAAGTACATTTGCAGGTTTTTGGGGGAACTGGTTCCCCCTTTGGCTACCGTTGCAGCAATCAATTGTACATATGTCGTTTGAATGATGAAACGGGAGAAATGTTCGAAGTAACAACAACAGGACAACTTCCACTGCCACAGTATGGTCAAGCATTACTTCATCATAACAATTACTTGTATACAATTGGGGGGACAACTGGATTCTCTTACACTTGTGATATTCATAGGTACGTATGTGTAGCTTATTTATGGTTTATATTGTTAATTTGTCGAATTACAGGCTACACATAGGTAAAAAAGTATGGGAAAACGTTTATATTTGCCAAGGACAGTCGGATTTAGAGCCCGTTGGTAGATACCGTCACGAAATTGCTTTCGATGGCAAGAATATTTACATTTTAGGAGGCGGAACTGCAGATGAGGCTTTCGATTTTTATGAAGTTCCTGTCTTTAATATAGAGACACGACAGTGGCAAAAAATAAGGACTAAACGAGATCCACAGTGTAAGTATTTTTCTACGTCTATTCAGTTTTTTGTTTGTTTTTTGAATCCATTATACAGTTTGTTTTTTTTTATTCTATTTATAGCCAGGACCCATTCGCCTTATCGCTACGTGGGTGTGCCGTTACCTCGAAGATGTCACGGGACGGTACAAATTCAGACCGAAAACGACATCCACGTATTCGTTACGGGGGGTTACGATGGTGATTTGGTATTCGACGACCTATGGCGTCTCGAATTGTCGACGATGCAGTGGCGTCTAATTGAAAAATGCACGTTACCGTGGCCTACGTATTTCCATAGCACGAGTGTAACGCCGGAGGGTAAGTTGTACGTGTTCGGGGGTATCTACGCCGACGAGAACATTCGACGAAATAATGACATAGTGTCCACGTGGCTGTGCATACCGAAACTGAGCGAAATGTGCTGGGAAGCGCTGTTACATTACTATCCAAAAATCGTCAATTGTCCGAAAAATAAACTCATCAACGCCGGTTTGCCGCGACATTTTGTGCAGCGCCTCGAATAAGGAAACGGCCGAACATTTTATTAACTGGAATCAGCAGAAAATGATTATTTACATACCAAAATCTGACTAATATTCTTTTTGTTGGATCAGAATTTTTTGTTATTATTTTAAAAAGACCCTAGGGGAGATTGCGATTTGAGGGGCCCCACTATTCGATTAATCGACTCAAAATTAAACGAAAATGAAAGATAAAATGTTTTGCTATCTCTCTTCGCTTTTGAGATATCAATTCTGCAGGTTGTAAGTTCTCAGTTCACACTTCATACACAAATAGAACGTCGTCAGTCTCTTAATCAGACCCGAAAGACGTATTTTCTGACAATTAATAAACGCATGGAAGTGTTTTATTACTGAAAGTCTGAAAAAAATAAGGGACAATTTCAAAAAGTTAGATTATGGTGAACGTACAACTTGAAGTACTGATATCTCAAAAACAAGGCGAGATATTAAAAAAAAAATTCATTTTCTTCGTATTTTGAGTTCGTTTATTAAATAGCTGCGCCCCAGAAATCATTATCTCCTCAAACCCCATTAAAATTTTTGGTTTTATTTCGCTTTCATCATGTTAAACGGGTGTTAAGATCGCTTACAAATAGCTTTGTGCATTGTGGCTTTGTACTAAATAGTATTTGGATTTTTTGTATAAGTAATTAAGTAATTAATTAGATGGTTTATAGACCAACAAAATAAAATCTGCTTTATATTCTAAAGCAATCGTATTTATACTGTGTAAATATTTTGCGTTTGAAGTTTTGTAAATAAATGTATTCAATGTTAATACAAAGAAAAAAAGGCCGAAGATCTTGCCGATTAACTTTCAAAACATTACTGTAATAGAAGTTTTAATTTAACAATAACGTGTCAAATAATTGCATAAATTGGTGATTGTGCTGTGATAAATTTTAACTCAACGTAATAAATTTTTGTATTAGTAATTCATACCTTCACCCATCGTTAAAATACGACGCAAATTTTCTGTTTTTGTGTCCAGTTTGCTTAATTATACGAACATAAATGTATAAGTTAAAATTCCATAAAATGAAATCTAACAGAATTTAAATTTCCACGTTTAGCCTCTTTTCTACTCGAATTTTGAATATTAACTAATCAGAAACTATGTTTTGAAATATTAAAAAAAAAAAAAAAACATTAAATACATGACTACCCATAAACCACAATTTTGGATTTTTACCTTGGAATACGCTTCCAAGCGATAGTACTACGAATAGCGTACAGGGAAATCCCTGAAATTAATATAAGTTGATGCTGTACTACCTAGTAATTTAATTTTTGTGCCTTGAGTACAACTAGCTGCCTAATATGATCCTTAATGTAAATGTTTTTTGAATGAATTTAAAATGTTTTCGTCTATACCAAATGTTAAAAGAACATAAGCAGTTAAACATATACTTGCAGTTAAGATTCTGTAATTAATGAATATTTATTTAAATTATAAATAAATGTTTTTTTTTTTGAGAAATTGCTTTTCTTTTTTGTCAGATACAACTTCAAAAAATGATGTCTCATTATGTTTTGATTTTCCGACTTTAGGGGGTTTAAGGTCTCAAGGGTGTTTTAGAGGAAAACATCCCTATAAAACGTAATTTATCAAATTCAGACCATTTGCCTCAATGTTTCTACATTTGAATAAAAATTCTAATTTTATTAATAAATAGGAAAAACTACTGTACAATCCTTTTTTTATTTTTATCTTAAACAAAACGATGCAAATTTTACTACTTTTGATAGAAGCAAAAAAAAATTAATCTCCTTGCAATCTTCTATTTTCTTCGGCAAGCTCCCTTGTCACTCTGTGATATTTACCCAATACGGGCCTATAATAGTACACTTTATAATCCAATCTTTCTCTAATTTTCCCTTGCATTGTTTTATCAAGTCGACGAAGTTTTCTCCTTTCGTCTTCTTCAAAAAGAAAGTGTAAATATTTCTCGTAATCTTGTTGCGGGTCGTTCATTATATAACGAGCCATGAAGCGAGTAATTGGACTCTAAAATTAAGCGTATAAGCAAAAATTATGAATGCAAGTAACTGCAAGTAACCGACTCTATAATATTCCCAATGACGAGGTACATAACCGGAAGGTATTTCGCTTAAAGTTGCAGGACCAATAAAAATATTTGCATAAAGAGTTAGAAGGGTTAAAGGGATCACTCCTAACATAACATAAAGATGTACATAATCTTTAAATTTATGCCATTGCCACCTAGATGGTTGGAGAGGAAAGACGTGGTGGTCTCCAGCATTCCGTTTAGCTTAAAGTCAATTAAGAAATTTGTAATTATTCGGTTTTTTATAAATAAACTGTTATTATATACATTTAATGGGTTATGTAACTTATAACCTTACCTAGTTCTTGAAGGATTTTTGAGTTAGTTTGGAATAATTTATTCCGTAGTGAACTCCACACTACCATGTTTGCTGAAGTTGATACAAAGACGCGTTATTTTGTTTAAATAATTAATTGTACAGCATTTATTTAACAATGTACGAATTAAAATAACAATATATTTATCTAATGTCAAAAAGGTACACAATATCACCTAAAGATGTCAGCACCTAAGTTTTAGTTGCTTTCCACTTATACATTTCTAGGAGTCAATGAGATCACTTAGAAATAAAGTCCCTAAGTAATCTATGCAATAACAATTGAGCCGTGACGAATGGAAACAAATACGGGCCCGTTATCAGACGACGCAGACGACTAACGTAATGCTTCCAGGAAACGAAACATACAGACAAGTAGATTACAAAAATTGTTCGAAATTAGAACCGCGAGCTAGAAGACAGAAGTTTTTTTCGAAAACGGCGAAGGTTTTTGCTCTTCATAGCGCATTTTCACCTAATGCAATATCTGTTTTTTCAAATTATCGAAAATAAAAATTATTAACATGACTATTTAAATCTCGTAAGAAGTCTTTTCTTTTAGTGTTTGCAAAAAAAAAAGAAAAGGTTTTAAGTATAAATTATAATAAAAATTATATTTATATACTTAAATTAATAATGATTTCATTGCATGAATTGTTTTTATCAAAGAAATGAAATTAAAAGGATAACATTTAAATTTTATTAAAATTCACTACCCACATACACCAGCTCGTTAAAAAAAATTAATATTTCAACATGACAATAAGTATAAAATTAGTTAAAAACTGTAAAAATAAAATAACAACAATCAGTTTGACTATTAAAAAGCGTAATTAAAACAAAAATGAGCGTTATAACTTAGATTGAAAGTTTTTAATTTTTTCCCGCAATAATCTACGCAAAATTTTTCCACTAGGGTTCCGCGGTATATTATCAATAAAATATACCCCTCCTCTGAGTTTTTTATAGTTGGCAACTTTATCTGAAATAAATGGCGGAAACATATCTTATTATATTCTTTAAAGGTGTTTAAAAACAATAATCTTTTAAACAGTCAAATTTATCGTCTTTCATTATAATTTACCTGCAACAAAATTCTCTATTTCTTTCGCAGTCACTTTAGCGTTTTTTCTTTTGACTACGAAAGCGACCGGTAATTCCCCGGCTTCTTCGTTCGGTAAACCTACTACAGCCGCGTCTGTTATATCGGGATGTGTTAATAAAAGTGCCTCCAGTTCAGCCGGAGGTACCTGTGAACGTTTTGTGAAATATTGCTCATTTTATAAACAATAATAGTAATATTTATTCTTACTTGGTACGCTTTGTACTTTATCAGTTCTTTAATCCTGTCAACAATAAAAAAATATCCGTCCTCATCATAATACCCAACATCCCCCGAATGTAACCAACCGTCTTTGTCTACCATGGTATGCGTCGATTCGGGATCACCAATGTATCCCTTCATAATTATAGGGCCTTTAAAACATAATTCGCCCTCCTGTCTCGGACCCAAGGGTTTACCCGACTCATCGATTACCTGAATGAATTTACAAAATAATTTGCGAGTTTCAAAAAATGTTCGTTTTAGTAACCTTTGCTTGCATTCCAGGCATCACAACTCCTACAGAACCCACTTTCGATTTGCCCACGGGATTCATAAGAACCCCTAATGTTGTTTCGGTTAATCCATAAGCTTGAGCAAAATGATCCAGTTTAAACCTGTTAATATTTTAGTTTCCCTATGAATGTGTTTTACTTTACTGGGCTGGTTAATTAATTACCTTCTGGTTGTCATAATTTCTAGTTCTTTTGAAAGGGGAGCGGCTCCGCACAACATTATTTTGAGGCTGGATAGGTCGTATTTTTTAACTAAAGGACTTTTGTTAAGAAATAGAATGATTGGTGGAGGTACAGAAAGATAAGTTACCTGTTAAAGAATGAAGTAAAAAAAATTTAAATGGGTGAAGAATCCAATTTTTAAAAAAATAACAATCGTTTTGTTCTATAAAAATAGTAGCAGTTGATGCATTTAATTTAATCCTAAATTCGATTTTTTTTTCTGTTTAATCATTTATTAGGGGTGTAAATAATTATTCACCAACCTTATATTTTTGTATGCATTCGAGGAAAAGTTTGGGATTAAATTTCTTTAATACAACCACTTTTGTACCCACCAGGAGGCAATTGAACATGAACATGAAACCCATTGAGTGAAAAAATGGAAGAAAAGAAACCGTAATTTCTTTTCTACGATCATCATCGCCAAGGTTAATAAATTTTCTATAAAAATATACTTAGAATGTAAATTAACATACCTACAAAAGTTTAAAAAAATTGCTCCTGAAGTGCTCCTTCCGAATTAACGATTATTTCATCAGGTTAAGACTTAATTAACTGATTATTTATAATTAAAAAACGGTAAAACTGGTATCATTTGTAAATCATACATTTTTGATGAAAATATTATAGCCAAAAAATGTTCTCTAATTGCTCTATTTAAACCAAGCATTAAATAAACGATTTAATTTAGTTATTTATTATAAAGAAAATTTACTAATTAGGCTTGTGATTGTAATAATTACACATATTTATTATAGTTAATAAATGACTACATAAATCATACATTTAATGCAATTAGGCAGCAGTTTCTTGCTATAATTTTTTCTTTAAAATTATATGATTTAAAAAGATACCGCTAATTAAGATTTACTTATTTTTAATTGCAAATATTTAATGAAGTAGTAATTTTTTTATTTCAGCAATTATTAATTTTGAAGGACTTTTTTTTAAACTTTTTGGTGGAAAGCCAGAAATTAATTTATGTGGTAACTACATGATACTAATAAGTCTTAGAGCACCAAAACCTAACTAAATGAAGGGTGTTCAATAACTTACTTTCCAAGAGTAGTCCATGCTAACATATTATAATGTGTACATAAAACCCCTTTTGGCAAACCTGTCGTGCCCGAGGAGCACAAAATTGTTGCAACCGTTTCTTTGACATCAAATGATTTGCACGTAAAATTATCATCCGCTTTTCCATCAGTTGTCCCTTCATAATAACAATAATTATTTTTTGGTGAAGTTTAAAATCTTAATGATAATGATGATTTTATTAATTGAAAGTTGTTCAAAATTTCCGGTAAAAATAATGAATTGCCTAGCTATTTTTTATTTTCATTATTAATATCCAGAAAACAATAAAACATGAAAAAAGTAATCATAACAAAATTATACGACGTCGTACATTTATGACTTTTAAGTTGTTGTTTAAACATGTAGATAAAGTTATTTGATAAAAGGGTACCCAGATACGTATACGTTTAAATAAATTGTACGAAACAGTAAAAATATATAAAAGAAACGTACATAAATACTCAAAAATAATTTCTTACCTTTGGTAATATCGGTAAAATAAACAATACTTTTCCCTTGTATTTTTTCTTTGTCAAAAAGAACAATACGTTTTATAAATTGATTTGATTGAACTAAATCCGAAATTCTATTTAACGACGATAGGGAACAAAATATCACTTTAGGTTTCGATAAGTTGACACAATGTTGTAATTCTCCTAGAAATAATCTGGTATGAGCAAAAGAAGAGAAATAATATCGAAAAGTGGAATCAATTACGTTCGTTGTATTCAGGATTAATCGGAGCATAGCTAATCCCATTAAAAAAAGCGGCTATTGGTACAGAAACAAATTCGAGACGATTTTCGCTACAAATTGATATAGCATCCCCTACTTGCAACCCTATCGAATCGAACCACCTAGCAATTGCAATAGCTCTATTCAATAATAAATTTGCTCTTAGCTCTTCGTTTAATACAGGGTCAATCTGTAATTTTAATATTGAGGGATGTTAAATCCACGACCAATTAAAGGAAAAATGATACCATTACAAAAAAACAAAGAATAAATTAATTATACTTATTGTTAATTAGTCAAACTAGTGGCAGAAACAGAAAGAGCGATACCCAAATTTGGATTATTTAATCTAAATTTTGGTGAAAACCCAATCAAAATCGTTTCCAAAGAAATAGTTTCAAAAATTTTATGCGACTCATGTGGGGTTATTAACCTTTTTGAATCAGGTGTCTATTGGTCTAATTTCTAATTGGTTCTCAACAGCCAATCATTTTGTTTGAAATGTTATATAAGAACTGCACTTTCCAGACGCAAATTAGTTATACCCGTTGCACAGTTAGAGTGCATTTCGTTGTCAAATTTTTGAATAAACTCATGTACACAAGGGATTATATTTTAAAACTTTATATAGTACTGTAGTTAATCCATAACGTCAATAAAAAGAAAAATAAAGATCAATATTCTAAAGTTTAAAATATTAACATAAACGTATTACATCACGACTTCATAAACAAATATTAAAGTTATAAGGTCATAGTTTAACTTATGAATTCGACCTTTTCAATTATTTACATGAATTTTATTTTGTTGGTAGGTATAATTAAAATATTGTAAGACCAATAAAACCTAATCTTGGCAATAACCAACTACTAAATATTAATAATAATAACTAAATTAATAGATACAGATACGTTGTTTGTTAATTACCTTACTAAACTAAGTCTAAAGTCTGACAATGAAAAACAAAAAATATTTAATTGTATTTAGCTTATCATAGCGAAATAATACTTTTATTGCAAATATGTATGGCAAATTACATTGATTACTTCAATTTATTACACGTTTATCGCGAAGATTATTTAGAAAAAATTATGTCCATACTTTTTCCAAAAATGGCATTTTTATTGACTGATTATAAATTTAGAATGATTAATTAAAGTTCTTACCTGTGCTACTTTATTATTTTGCGATTTAAGAATATTTAAAGCGGCATCTCCTAAAGTAATGCTTCCGTAGGGATAATCTACCTTTGATCCTTCAAGTATATTTTTTTCTTGCATTTTATTGTTAGAAATTTCTACTAAACACTAATAAAATCACTTCGAAAATAAAATGACTGGGATATGCGTTTAAAATCGTTTCTGTATTACAATAGTTAATGTGTACCACTGTCTCATTATAAAATGAATATTATCTCTGCTGTTTTTCCTTATATTTTTAGTTATCAGTAATCTCGTTCACTATTTACTGCTATTTACACTGCACATAATAATTTATGATCTTTAAGCCGCGTGTTGTAAGGTGTATTTGTATTTGTTTATAATGTTTCAAAAAACATTATTTAACCTTAAAACTTGACAATCATAGAATATGTTTAATGTCGTGATCACAGAAAACAATGAAAATAAAGGTGCGTTCAAGCAATTACAACCTTTGACATGACGTTAAAAATCCTATTAAGTTTGTTATTTTTTCACCCATTTAAAGTACAAATACCATGTAGTTTTAGTATTTTAGAGTGTTTTGTTTATATAGGTCAATAATTAAAAAGAAAATGCAGATCACTTATTAGAATGTCACTTTCGCGATTCAGATTTCTCAATGGTTTCAAAAAGGGCGCCAGTTTCAAATTTTATAAATTCTGCTTAAGATTTACACGTATGAATTATGATTAATCAATAGAGTGGAAGTTTTAAATTTAAAAACTGCGTTCTCAAAAAAAATAAAAAATAAAAATTAGTTATGCACTTTTAGCTGAGTTGCATTTTGAATAGTATAAAAATTTTTTCTAAAACCCATTTATGTTATACACATTTCAAGTGGTATTCTCCTAACTTATTTACTTATCTAAAGTCCATACTCGAAAATGAAAGAGCTAAAGTCAATACAAGGAGCACACTTCTTAAGATAACTGTATCTTAGAAGTCATCACGTACTTACAAGTAAGTATAGGAAATACATATTTCAGATTATATTTCCGTATGACAACAAAAAGTAAGTTTTGACTAAAAAAAGGTATAAAAAACGAAGGCAGAATATGAAAACTCTCCAATGATAATCAATTCTATAAATATTTTTACTGTTCTTTTTATTTCTGTTAATAATTCCTATCATCATTACAATATTCGAAAACTATTATTTTTGTGATCACTTTTGGCATTTATGCAATTTTTTGGTACTTTCAAATAATCATTAATAGGCTCTGTTAACGTGTAGATTAATAAACTACCACAGATTGCAAGTGGGGCGCCATCTGTGCCCAAATTAACGAACATACAATTTATAGCGAGTCGTCACAGATGGTGCTTCACTTGTAGTTTGCTGTAATTTATCAAACTATAATTTAAATTTACCTAAATTACATTTTCACAAAAATAAAATTTTCATTTTGTATTCCAGAAATAAATGTGAATGGTTTTCTTTTGATATTAAATTAAGATAAAGTACTCTAAAGATAGATATGTCTACCTTTTTTGAAAATAAGGTATTTTTGCTTGTATCGTTTGTAATAACATTAAAGGTGGTGTGTACACATGCATGTGTGCACTATAATTAGGATGAAACTCTCGTAAATTTAATTTTACCCTGTAATTAAATAAGCAGCTCTAGGTACAATTCTAGGTCAACTTCAAAACTTGTCTGATTTTAATTAACTTGGCAGAGGTTCTTCTCTTTTTGAAAACAATTCGACACATTAACAAGAAATTAGTTTTATATTGTACTGCGTACAAAATTAAGAATCAATTGTCGTATAAATTTGAAATTTTTATTAAGATTTTCAAATTTAATAACAAAAAAAAATGTAATTGGTTTTTGTTTATATTGTAGTTCAATTAAATATAAATGGAGAAAGATACAAATACAGGGTGCTCAGAAAACCATTAATTAACAATCCTTTAGGTATTCAAATAATTTCGCCATTTTTTTATTACAACAGACGCTACTGTAAATGGACCAAACTATATTTAGTTTTTTTATTACAACAGCCACTTCAAATAGACCCGACCACACTCTAATTTCATTAAGTTTATTAATCATTATTTTTACAACAGAGGTGCTGTAAATAACATTAAATGAATCAGACTATATTTTAAGTTCCTTAGGAATTATTACTTAGGTTTTTATTGTAATAGTCGCCACATTAAATGGATCAGACTATAGTTTGTGTTTTCGTTAACGAATTGCTACACAACTATTTATCTCAACAGTCGCCAGTTAAAATGAATAAACTATACTACGTGTTTTCTTTAGGGATTATTGCTTAGGTTTTTATTGTAATAGTCGCCACATTAAATGGATCAGACTATAGTTTGTGTTTTCGTTAACGAATTGTTACACAACTATTTATCTCAACAGTCGCCAGTTAAAATAAATAAACTATACTACGTGTTTTCTTTAGGGATTATTGCTTAGGTTTTTATTGTAATAGTCGCCACATTAAATGGATCAGACTATAGTTTGTGTTTTCGTTAACGAATTGCTACACAACTATTTATCTCAACAGTCTCCAGTTAAAATGAATAAACTATACTACGTGTTTTCTTTAGGGATTATTGCTTAGGTTTTTATTGTAATAGTCGCCACATTAAATGGATCAGACTATAGTTTGTGTTTTCGTTAACGAATTGTTACACAACTATTTATCTCAACAGTCGCCAGTTAAAATGAATAAACTGTACTACGTGTTTTCTTTAGGGATTATTGCTTAGGTTTTTATTGTAATAGTCGCCACATTAAATGGATCAGACTATAGTTTGTGTTTTCGTTAACGAATTGTTACACAACTATTTATCTCAACAGTCGCCAGTTAAAATAAATAAACTATACTACGTGTTTTCTTTAGGGATTATTGCTTAGGTTTTTATTGTAATAGTCGCCACATTAAATGGATCAGACTATAGTTTGTGTTTTCGTTAACGAATTGCTACACAACTATTTATCTCAACAGTCTCCAGTTAAAATGAATAAACTATACTACGTGTTTTCTTTAGGGATTATTGCTTAGGTTTTTATTGTAATAGTCGCCACATTAAATGGATCAGACTATAGTTTGTGTTTTCGTTAACGAATTGCTACACAACTATTTATCTCAACAGTCTCCAGTTAAAATAAATAAACTATACCACGTGTTTTCTTTAGGAATTATTGCTTAGGTTTTTATTGTAATAATCGCCACATTAAATGGATCAGACTATAGTTTGTGTTTTCGTTAACGAATTGTTACACAACTATTTATCTCAACAGTCGCCAATTAAAATGGAATAAACTATACCACGTGTTTTCTTTAGGGATTATTGCTTAGGTTTTTTATAGTAATAGTCGCCACATTAAATAGATCAGACTATAGTTTGTGTTTTCGTTAACGAATTGTTACACAACTATTTATCTCAACAGTCGCCAGTTAAAATAAATAAACTATACTACGTGTTTTCTTTAGGGATTATTGCTTAGGTTTTTATTGTAATAGTCGCCACATTAAATGGATCAGACTATAGTTTGTGTTTTCGTTAACGAATTGCTACACAACTATTTATCTCAACAGTCTCCAGTTAAAATGAATAAACTATACTACGTGTTTTCTTTAGGGATTATTGCTTAGGTTTTTATTGTAATAGTCGCCACATTAAATGGATCAGACTATAGTTTGTGTTTTCGTTAACGAATTGCTACACAACTATTTATCTCAACAGTCTCCAGTTAAAATGAATAAACTGTACTACGTGTTTTCTTTAGGGATTATTGCTTAGGTTTTTATTGTAATAGTCGCCACATTAAATGGATCAGACTATAGTTTGTGTTTTCGTTAACGAATTGTTACACAACTATTTATCTCAACAGTCGCCAGTTAAAATGAATAAACTATACTACGTGTTTTCTTTAGGGATTATTGCTTAGGTTTTTATTGTAATAGTCGCCACATTAAATGGATCAGACTACAGTTTGTGTTTTCGTTAACGAATTGTTACACAACTATTTATCTTAACAGTCGCCAATTAAAATGAATAAACTATACTACGTGTTTTCTTTAGGGATTATTGCTTAGGTTTTTATTGTAATAGTCGCCACATTAAATGGATCAGACTACAGTTTGTGTTTTAGTTAACGAATTGTTACACAACTATTTATCTCAACAGTCGCCAGTTAAAATAAATAAACTATACCACGTGTTTTCTTTAGGAATTATTGCTTAGGTTTTTATTGTAATAATCGCCACATTAAATGGATCAGACTATAGTTTGTGTTTTCGTTAACGAATTGTTACACAACTATTTATCTCAACAGTCGCCAATTAAAATGGAATAAACTATACCACGTGTTTTCTTTAGGGATTATTGCTTAGGTTTTTTATAGTAATAGTCGCCACATTAAATAGATCAGACTATAGTTTGTGTTTTCGTTAACGAATTGTTACACAACTATTTATCTTAACAGTCGCCAATTAAAATGGAATAAACTATACCACGTGTTTTCTTTAGGAATTATTGCTTAAGTTTTTATTGTAACAGTCGCCACTTTAAGTGGATCAGACTATACTTTGTGTTTCTGTTACACAACCATACAGTAAAACGGTCGCCAATTAAAATGGGACAAACTATAGTTAATGTTTTCCTTACGAATTATTGATTATGTTTTTATTGTAGGTCATCACTTTATGTGGACCAGACTGTACATGTGTGCTTAGGTAATTTGATTTAATGACAGCAGTCGCCACTTTAATTTGACTAGACTATAGGTTCTTCGCGTTTTTGTTAATGAATTGTTACATATATTCATAAAAGTAATTTCTTTCTAAAATATTCGTATTAATATATTATTTTTCATTTTCAATTCGTTCGTAAGCTGGAAAATTGCCGCCAGGACGGCAATTACATATAGTGCGTGTGGGTATTTAATGTCCCGCGTACATCACGTTAATCCACCTGGACAATTTTAAAAAGGAAACTGTTTTTCAGACGCCGGAAATTTTAATACGTAATAGTCAGCTGACTTTAATGAATCCACGTATAAAAGGAGTGGAGCATGTTCGATATTGCTGTTAGTAACACGCATGCGTTTCTATTACGGTCAATAGTTTTAGTTTGCCTGGAGAATCCTTGCCACCACTTGAGACATGTCCTTCTTTATTCGTTCCGACTTGTCCAATTTCCAATTTCAAGACAATCATCCCTTTTGATTCTATGTATTTCAACAGGTTTACAGTTGGGACCTATTTTTTTCTGTTTTTCATCATCAAGGATTAGGTAATCTTCAAAGAGCAATTGGATTGGAATAATCGGCCATTGATGGAAGCAATTGGGGAACCAAGGATTCTTAAAGTCCTCTATTATAAGAATTCTATTAATAAAGTCATTAAGTACCTGATTAAATTTTAGTTTTCTTTAGGAATAGATTTTATTTGATCCTTTGGTAATTTCCTTGTAATATTTTTGGTGATAAGGAAAGAATAGATGTTTAGGTTATTAATCCTTGAATGTTGAAAGATACGTAGACAGCGAAGGATAATTTAGTGAATTCCCAAACATATACAGGGTTTTGCACGTAATCCACCATATTTTCGTTTTTGGCAAATTTGTAATATACAGGGTGGTTCAAATTTAGTGGCCTATCAGACGTTTATGGAAAACTAACGGAAGGAAAATTTTGAAAAAAATCCTGTTGTACTTATAACACATGCTCTGTATTTTCAAGATATTTTCAACTTTGTAGTACTTCCGGTTATACCGGCAGTAGGTACCAACTTTGTTATTTTAAATGAATGGTATATTTTTTATGACGAATTCGAATTAAACGTTAAATTTTAAGGTAAGTTTGATGACCAACTTGTACGCCTGGGATGAACAGTTTATAAATTTATAAAAAAAAATCACTATACCGCAATCCAAGCAATAAAAAATCATAAAATGGTTAAGGCTTTCGCGGCCAGTTGATGAATTGGCGTAGTCCTGATTCGGGTCAGGTTAGGTTCTACATCTACATCCAACATCGAAGATGGAAAGACCTCTGGAGAAGCTCGCCACTCGCGCCAGCGAAACGTTAGGAAGTAATTCCAACCAACGACGGCCTATAGACCCGAATCAGGACTACGCCAATTCAAAAAATCATAACTTTCCCAAAAAGTGACTTAGAATATTGAAATTTTTACCGGTTGTAGTAGAGATTTAATACTAACGTCCTGCCAAAACTAAGCTTCATAATTTATACAGGGCGTTCATAAAAAAAATCCAAAAATTAAAAACTTCAAACACGAATAATTCCGTTTTTTAAAAAATGGCACCTACTATATTTTATTTTTTAATTTCATTTAAAATTCAAAATTACTCAAAATGTTTCAAATACAACATTAGGAAACATCTCAACAGATCGAAAGAGGAGAAAAAGAGGAATGGAATTAAAAAATATAATATTTTAATTTTTTTTATGGACGCTCTGTATAAATTATAAAGCTCAGTTTTGGCAGGACGTTAGTATTAAACCTCTACTACAACCGGTAAAAATTTCAGTACTCCAAGTCACTTTTTAGGAAAGTTATGATTTTTTAATTGTTTTATTCGAATTCGTCGTAATAATTTTATTGTAATAATTTCAGAAAATTAAAAAAGCCAACTTAAAGAATCTCTTGCTTTCGCTAGTAACTGCTCTTTCTGCTATAGAGTTGCCAGAAAATGCTCACACTTCTCCTTTATAACTTACGACCATAAAGACTTCACAATTATCCTTTTGTACAATTTCTTGTAATGTAATTTAAAGAAAGTCTCGGAAAAACTTTAACGGGAAAGTATAAGTAAAGTCCAGTTTTAATGACGGACTTAAAAAGTAATTACCTGGATTTTCCCTGACATAACTCAATTTATAGATAGGTAAAAGGAACACGTTCGGAGGCAAGATTACTTTTTACTAAAAGCTCTATAGACAATATAAAATGTCGAAATTAAATTGAAGAAGCCATTCGCCTTTCCTACGACGGTGTAATAACAAACAATTTTAAAGACGTTTAATCGCGTGCAGGTCGTAAAAACCGCTTCATATATATTTTTTAATTTATTTATACTGGGTCTTGTTTACTTCATTTTTTTTTAAATTATTTTATTGTGGAGTTAATTGCAAAGATTTTTAAAATTATTTATTTTAAAATTATTAAAAAAAAAGTATCTATATTAAACTTTTACTAATTTGTACAGATGTGAATTTAATTGTAGTTGTTACATAAATTAGTCATCGAAAAAATAATTAACAGAACGTTAGTAAAACTATAATTTTTTGTACTTTATTAAGCAAATTATGGTAAGCGTAACAAATTAGATGCACATTGAATATTAATTTAAATTTCCTTCTAGAAATCTGCAAGTTTGTATTTTTCACGTTCCAATAGTTATGTTGTATACAAAAAAATTACTATTAGATGCAGATCTAAGAACCTAACGAATAAGCTAAATAATTTGAATATTATTAAGATATAATAATTTCTATATTTAAAATTTCATTTTGCGAATAATTTTATTGGCAGTGACGGTGACGTTTCGGCCATCAAATCAGTCAGAACCGGTTATAACGACATCGAAGGGACCACTCATTTTTGGTCGTTAAAACCGATAGTCGTAATAACCGGTGATGTTTTCAAGGTACAAAATAATTTTTTATTTACTATCATTGAATTTGTAGGTACATATAAATCCATAGATATTAATATGATTAATATATTGATGTATAAAATATGTTTTGGTGCGTCTTGTGTACATTTAAGTAACAAACTAACTGAAAAGATATAAGAAAGTGGGCTTTGATTATACTGCATGCACGTGTATTTTGTTCCTGAGGATTGACTCGAAACGTCTCCGTTTACCTCTGTTATCTTAATTGCCATTGATCATTATATTGTACTTGATCATAATACTGTCCCAGAGGTGGGCACTGTTACTAATTCAAATTGTTAATAAGACTACTGGTCGTTGTAACAGATATAATTCTCCCAAGATATTAGTTAAATGTGGTCGCTTAATGAGGTATGTCGTAATAAGCAATGTCGTAAAAAGCGGTATTTTTCATAAGGCGATCATATAGCGTTCAGGCCAGATCTATGATTTTGGTCGATATAACCGGTATGTCGTTTTAAGCGATGTCGTTGTAAACGGTTTTTTCTGTATTAATAAATAAAGAATGAAATTATTATTGTCGATTTAGTTGACGTTGTTTTAATTTTTAATTATTTCCGCTTGTACGAGTTTAATTGCGAAAATTCACGGTAGAAGGGGCCTCAATCGACAGCGAATCGATATCCTGTTAGTTTTTAATTTTAATTGGTAATCGCGGGGTCTAAAAGGGGCACACGCTCCGCTGAATTTTCGCGATATGACGAGTGGCCGTCAGAATCAAGAGCTGTGAAGATCGGTTAGCAGCTGACTATTAATTAATTGCAACAACTGGGCCAATGTTCAAATGAAAGTTTTGACCTATGTTATGTTACGAACAGGCAAAAATTAATGACTCATTAATCGGACGAAGTTACTTTTACACTCGAAATTCTATATAATAATAATTTCTTCAAATTATTTTTATTCAATTATTTATATTTATTCTTTAAAATAAAACCACAGAAAATATTATAATGGATCGAAATTGGAAAAGAAAAGAAATTGAAAAAATTGAAAACAAATGAAGTTGTTTCTTAAACTTTGGATTTTTTTTCTGAACGCCCTGTGTAAATTTTAACTATAAGCGGTTCTGGTTCTTTTAAAAATGTGACACATAAATAAAGCAAAACGATTTTTTTGTGTAGTTTTGTATCTTTTTTTTTTTTTTTGAATATTTTTACAAAAAAAATTTGGAATTCTGTACGCTTACACAACGTCAATTTGTCTGTTGTCGACGAAGATGTCTCGTGTTATCGAGAACGAAACAAATTGACATGTAGTGCACACCAAGAATCCTGAATTTCATTATTTAAACTTTATCGGCACATATTTTTTTTTAGATTCGTGCAAAAAAGAAAAATTATTAATTTGAAAAACGTCAACGCAAGATTACTTTGCCATGGCATTTTCATTTTAATGTCATGGAAGTAATTAATGTATTTTCCTGCTGGTGATGACAATCAATGGTAGCCACAAAGCCACAAGTCGTTGACGAGATTATTCATGTATTTTATATGGATACAACCAACGCAAATTTACATCTCTAGTCGTCGCATTCGAAACACAAACTGTGCTACTTGTGGTCGTGTTTAGCCACTTATAACTGTAACTTGTGGCTTCGTCCTGCTACTTGTGACAGAAACTGGCGCCACGTCTAGTGGTTACACACAACTATTTGCCACCATGACTGTTGATTGCGTCTAGCCACTTGTTTCTGCGACCAGTGGCCTTGATCAGCCACGTGTAACTGCTACTAGTGGCTGCGTCTAGCTACTTGTGGTAGATAGTATCTGGGAGTGCGTCAGGCTACTTGCTACTGCTACTGGTTGCAACACTTTGCCATTAGCTTCCTGTAATTGTGACTGATGGCTGCATATAGCTACTTGTGACAATAACTGGCGTCAGAGTCTGGCCACGTGTGACCGCGACAAGTGGTTATGTCTAACAACTTGTAACCGTGACTGTTGACTGTGTTTACCCACTTTTTATTGCGACTAGTGGCTGCGTTTAGCTACTTGTTATAGATAGTAACTGGGAGATACGTCTGACCACTTGCTACTGCTACTGGTGGCGGAAAATGGCCACTAGTGGCTGCAAACTGGGGCTGTATCTAGCCACTTGTAATTGAGACTGATGCCTGAATAGCTTCTTATGGCGGCGGACTAGTGGCTTTACCCAGTCACATGTTACTGCGACTACTGAGTGCGTCTAACTACTTTCGACATGTAGTGACTGGTTACTGTGTCTGGTCACTTGTGGTTGCGACTGGTGGCAGCACCTAACCATTTCTAATTGCAACTGGTGGCTACATATAAATATTTATGACGGCAGACTACAGTCTTTGCCCAGCTACTTGTTACCGCGACTAGTGGCTGCGTCTAACTACTTGTG
This sequence comes from Agrilus cyanescens, assembly GCA_947389935.1. Lineage (NCBI taxonomy): Eukaryota > Metazoa > Arthropoda > Insecta > Coleoptera > Buprestidae > Agrilus > Agrilus cyanescens. The sequence continues at coordinate 4,839,699 of OX376709.1, forward strand.
GCAGATAGTAACTAGTGGCTGCGTCTGGTAACTTGCAGTTGCTATTGATGGCTGTATTTGAGTATTGGTGGCTGTATTTTCCTACTTGTAATTACAACTGGTGGCTGAATAGAGCTACTTGTGGCGGAAAAATAGTGGCTTTACCTAGCCACAGGTTACTGTGACTAGTGGCTAAGTCTATATACTTGTGACAGATAGTAACTGGTGGCTGCGCCTGGTAACTTGTGGTTGCTACTAATGACAGCATTTGTCTACTAGTGGCTGTATTTATAAACTTGTAATTACGACTGGTGGCTGCATATATCTACTTGTGGCGGCGAAATTGTAGCTTTATCTGGCCACAGGTTACTGTGACTAGTGGCTGAGTCTAGCTACTTGTGAGAGATAGTAACTGGTAGCTGCGTCTGGTAACTTGTGGTTGCTACTAATGGCAGCATTTTTGTACTAGTGGCTGTATTTATAAACTTGTAATTACGACTGGTGGCTCAATATATCTACTTGTGGCGGCGAAATTGTAGCTTTACCTGGCCACAGGTTACTATGGCTAGTGGCTGAGTCTAGCTATTTGTGACATATAGTAACTGGTGGCTGCGTCTGGTAACTTGTGGTTGCTACTGATGGCAGCATTTAACTACTAGTGAATATACTTGTTCACTTGTAATTGCGACTGGTGGCTGCATATAGATTCTTGTGACGGCGAAATAGTGTCTCTTCTTAGGCACAGGTTACTGCGACTAGTGGCTGCGTTTAGCACCGTACGATTGCACTAGTGACAGCATCTGGACACTAGTGTCTGTATCTAGCACCTGTAATTTTGACTTGTGGCTGCATCTAGCTACTTGTGGCAGACACTAGTCGTTTTTTGTTTATACATTTTATATTTAAATTATTATATTGTATATAAAATAATTCAATATTTGAGTTTTCAACTAGCAGCCACTAGTATACTTTATGGTTCATGTTGAGTTGCATCTAAAATTTAATCAACGATTGCATTCATGTGTAAGTACAAGTTGTAGCTTTATTAACCCGGGTTTGTTAGGGATTTAAATAGTTTCCGATCATGAATACGTACAATCGATTACCCTTTCCCATCAACGTGGTTTCGGTTCAGTTGGAACAGTTCTTGTTTCATTTCGACAACGACTTGACCGAAATTACATTGGACTGAATTGAAAAGCAACAAATCTTGAAAACGAAATTCAGTACCCATACATAACATCAATATACGTAAGTATGACGTGTTCGTCCAGGCACAAAATCGTTGTGGGAATATCGTATTGATATGCGATTTGTCAATACATAATATGAATGGGTCACGTCTAATATGGTCAGATATACGTATATAGTGTGATACGTACGAATTTCTAACAACGGGGGTCTATTGTGAGGAAAATTTATTATAATTCATAAAGGGTAAATATCTAACTGAATAGATTTATACGTGTATAAAAATTTAATCTCGATAGAGAGAAAGAAAGATTTCCAAAATTCTAAATATTTGATTCCATAGCACGGTTAATTTATAGCAATGCATCTGGCGGAAGCTCAAGGCCCAACAGCTTACGTGTGTCGTCATTCATCGAAGGTCAACATAGGAAACTGTTTTAGTCAAGTACCCGTGGAATTTTGCAGAGGTCGATCTAGTAACCAAGGAAGTCATGGTGCAAAAATTTTTTTCACTGCGGATTCTTGTAGAGTTCTATGAGAAAATCGCCTACTTACACCGTCATGTTTGATTTGTTACGTCAGAGCTGTTGGGCCTTGTCTTATTCCAAGTTTTTTGATGGTCTGTTGAATAAAGAGCGCTTGGGAGACCATTGAAGGCTTAAAGCCATCTGGATGCCTTTCAAGGAATTGTTTTGACGAGAATGAGGTCAATGTAAGGAACCTCCTGGACCGTTGTTTTGGACATAACGAGGTTTTCTTATACTGAACTCATTTTTATACAAACTACTGCTCGTTGTGAGGGACGTCCAGATTGCTCTAGGTCTTCAACGACCTCTCTTACGTCATTGAACTTTTTGAACCATCAAACAATGTGAGCCTATGACAGGGTGCATGTCCTGCAGTAATTTTGTTCCAGTGAACAAAACTCCAAAATAGTGTTAGCGCCTTTTGTGATCCTCATTGAGTCAGAACTGGAGTACCATTTTCGCCAGGTGGATGGGTTGCTTAACTTTGAATTCCTGTCATGAATCTCTTCGTGTTTGATAAAATTGTCAAAGTTACAATAATCATAAGTTTCTCAGTCAGTTTTTTTCATCCCTTAAAACTGAGGATTTCCTTCTACCGTAAGGAAAGTACGTACTGTTTGGAGAAACAATTTCAAAAGCCTTGCAAAAGACCATGACTGGTGACTTTTGAGATGTGCCATCAGGATTTGCAAAGTTTAATTTGGTTTCAGCAAAAACTGCAATAATGTCAGATAGGAGACGCTACCCCTTCCGGCAAGCAGATAATGAACATATAAGTATACACGTAAGAAAAATACATTGCACCCCACATTTTGAAATGTTTCGCGGATAGGGTGTGTAACACAGTCAACCCCATTCGAAGAAACCGATTCGTTTCGTTTTAATTACATTAAACTGATCCTCAGTCGGGGTCAAAAAACTTTTTAGTAGCAAACGGCAAAAGTCTGGCACAAATTCGAGAAAAGCTACTTCCGGATTTTTTTTATGTATGATATCTGTTCGGGGAACCAAAATGGAATAAAAATTCGTTTCCCAAGGCACGATATTATCATGAGACGTCGACGTCGTGTCGGTACGTAATACGAAAATAAATATCACCACGAGGAATTTTGTGATGTTTTATTTATAAACCTCCCCAAATGGCAAATAGTTAATTACATTGGGCAAATAAGGGGGGAGGGGTTAGGAAAACTACTACATAATAGAGAATATTGTGGAATGTTGGACAATGGAAAATTAAATTATTTGATTTGGTCTTTGCATGATCGATGAAGATCAATAGGATCCAATAAGGATAATTAACAGATCTTCAAATTAAAACAATAGGAAAGTACTATAAATTAGTGAATGGTTGAGACCTGGCAAGCATTTAGGGGTGAAAAACAAAGGTTTCCGTAAGGGTAGTTCTGACTATACTCCCCTTTATAAATAGCAATTTTTCGAAAAACAAATTTTACAAAGAAAACCTCACTCAGGTCATCTAGGTCCTAAAGAACTTTTTTTTTAAATTCTTCTATACCAATAGAAGGCGTTTCAGCTTTAAATAGTTATAAAAAATAGACTCGTTTTTTAAATCAATAGATTAGGGGTTAAAGAACTAATTTTGTTAATGAATTTTATCAGGAATCAAGAAAATCCATTTTGAATTTTCTTAAAAAAGTAATTAAAAAAATGTTATGGTCCTTTTCGTTTAGTCTTTGGATAAACAAATTAACGTATTTAGCAACAAATCAATCTATGTATTTACTTGTTCAATCCCTTAATCGATTTGAAAATAAAAAAAATATTTGTTTTAAGATAATAAAATTGTAAAAATAATTATTTTTATCTAAATTATAAACATTGGAAAAAATTAAACGTTCGAGGGTTGAAATTGTGTCTTGTTAATGTCTTAAAAAAATATTTTAATGTATTTCTATAACAATTATTTTTATGCTTTCGTAGCTACAAAAGCTCAATGAATTTTGAGTTGTCAACATAAACTAGAAAGTTTGCATTTATCATCCCCTATAATGTTCAACAACTTTTATCTACATCGTTCACGTTTCTCACCCTTACATAGCTATTATTCAATCTTGGCTTAAAGTCCCAACCACCCTTTAAATCTTGGGTTATTTAAGGGACGAAGCGCAGGGTTACTAACTAAGGGAGTTTGATCCAACATTTAAAGCAAAATATGTAAGTCTTTCAGAGGTCAAAAAGTTTTGGGTTTCTTTAAGGGTGTCAAAATTCTAAATAATTGTATTAATTGGATAAAGAATGGGAAATAGTATATCTTTTAGAGATTTTTGGGGGATTCAAAAGTTCGATTTAGGGTATTTTGGAGTTATTGGAAATTGGGGAAGTTATCCTGGGAGTTGGAAACCTTGACGAAGGGACCAGGAGTCAGTGGTCCATGCACCCATGGGATGTGTGAGACAACCTATACTTTCCAATTCTTTAATTTTAATAAATGATGTCAAATCGTATATTCAAATAAAAACCCTTTAGATTTAGAGACTTTTGGGGATTCAAAAGTTCGATTTAGAGTTTCCTGGAATTATCTGAAATTGTGGAAGTTATTCTGGGAGTTGGAAACCCTGACGAAGGGACCAGGAGTCAGTGGTCCATGGACCCATGGATGTGTGAGACAACCTACACTTTTCACTGTTTTGAATTTGACAAATAATGTGGAATCGTAAATTCAAATAAGAATCCTTTAGATTTAGGGACTTTTGGGGAATTCAAAAGTTCGATTTAGGGTATTTTGGAGTGATCGGAAATTAGGGAAATTATTCTGGAAGTTGGAAACCCTGACGAAGGGACCGGTAGTTAGTGGTCCATGGACCCATGGATGTGTGAGACAACCTACAGTTTTCATTGTTTTGAATTTGACAAATAATGTGGAATCGTAAATTCAAATAAGAATCCTTTAGATTTTGGGGACTTTTGGGGAATTCAAAAGTTCGATTTAGGGTATTTTGGAGTTATCGGAAATTAGGGAAGTTATTCTGGGAGTTGGAAACTCTGACGAAAGGGACCAGGAGTCAGTGGTCCATGGACCCATGGATGTGTGAGACAATCTACACTTTCCACTTCTTTAATTTTGATAAATGATGTCAAATCGTATATTCCAATAAGGACCCTTTAGATTTAGAGACTTTTGGGGGATTCAAAAGTTCGATTTAAGGTTTCCTGGAGTTATCGGAAATTGGGGAAATTATTCTGGAAGTTGGAAACCCTGACGAAGGGACCGGTAGTTAGTGGTCCATGGACGCATGGATGTGTGAGGCAACCTACACTTTTCATTGTTTTGAATTTGACAAATAATGTGGAATCGTAAATTCAAATAAGAATCCTTTAGATTTAGGGACTTTTGGGGAATTCAAAAGTTCGATTTTGGGTATTTTGGAGTTATCGGAAATTAGGGAAGTTATTCTGGGAGTTGGAAACTCTGACGAAAGGGACCAGGAGTCAGTGGTCCATGGACCCATGGATGTGTGAGACAATCTACACTTTCCACTTCTTTAATTTTGACAAATGATGTCAAATCGTATATCGAATAAGGACTATTTAGATTTAGAGACTCTTGGGAGTTTCAGAAGTTCGATTTAGGGTTTCCTGGAGTTATCGGAAATTGGGGAAGTTATTCTGGGAGTTGGAAACCCTGACGAAGGGACCGGTAGTCAGTGGTCCTTGGACCCATGGATGTGTGAGATAACCTACACTTTTCACTTCTTTAATTTTGATAAATGATGTTAAATCGTATATTCGAATAAGGACCCTTTAGATTTGGAGACTTTTGGGGGATTCAAAAGTTCGATTTAGGGTTTTCTGGAGTTATCAGAAATTAGGGAAATTATTATGGGAGTTGGAGACCCTGACGAAGGGACCGGTAGTCAGTGGTCCTTGGACCCATGGATGTGTGAGACAACCTACACTTTCCACTTCTTTAATTTTGATAAATGACGTTAAATCGTATATTCGAATAAGAATCCTTTAGATTTGGAGACTTTTGGGGGATTCAAAAGCTCGATTTAGGGTTTCTTGGAGTTATCAGAAATTGGGGAAATTATTCTGGGAGTTGGAAACCCTGACGAAGGGACCAGGAGTCAGTGGTCCATGGACCCATGGGTGTGTGAGACAACCTACACTTTTCACTGACGAATAATGTGGAATCGTAAATTCGAATGAGATGAATGAATGAATTTAGATTTAGAGACTTTTGGAGAATCCAAAAGTTCGATTTTGGGTTTCTTGGAGTTATCTGAAATTGGGGAAATTTTTCTAACGAAGGGACCAGCAGTCAGTAGTCCATGGGTGAATGAGACAATCTACATTTTTCACAGGCGTGAACTTTATAAAGATCAAGGGTTGCACGTAATATAATACGTTATAATAAAAGGCCCCTGATCGTTATCCGAGTTCATTTTTAACGTCCAAAGTCTGACATATTGCTTTATGTAGCTTGTTTGGTTATTACATTGAAGATATTTATCAAAATCCGTGTTTAGCTTTTGCTCGATCCTATAATGTACGAAATGTACATGCATAACACTTTGCATGTCTAATAGACGGATTAGCAGTGCGTTGTTATTGAACTACAACTACCACTAATGCACCCGACGAACTAGTTGAACGAATCTGATATACTCTACAATGTAAGCAGATATATTACGTTATAAATGCAAATTTAATTATATAGAATCGTATAAAACTACAGTTAGTATTTGTCCTGTTATCTCTTCATGTACTAACACTTTACGTGGTGTTCTGAAAATTTATACAGAGTTTGATACTTTTCGGAATCCTAAGACATTTTTCTATGGGAATATCAAGATCTAGTCGTTTATAGAGGAGGTGCAGGAAGAGTTTCAAAATATGAAGGACAAAATCTTTTGGTTAATTATAAAGTTACTTTTTGTGGATTTTTTGGGTTCCCAGTACCGGATTTAGGTATTGGCTGCAGCCCATGGTCCTGGACCATTAAGAGGACGTTTCTTACTTTGAAATTGGAAATCAACTGAGCCTAAAGATGTGTAGAATCAAAAAAAAAAATTGCAAAAGGCTCAGGAAAGTGGGACATTGATGCCGGAAGTGCACTTCTTCCTCTTTGACTATGCCCATGATCACATCCACATTTACCAAAATTTTACCATTATTTTATATATAACTAAATTAGCAAAATTCAATGAAGTGTCAATTCTTTTTCCAAAATTTAAGATTATATACTATGTAGAGCCACTGGTATTTCCTTAATTCCTTTCAATTTATGACTTGTATTATCTTAATGGTAAGGAAATTCAAAATATATTTAAATTTAAACGTTTATATTTAAATAATTATTGGTAGTATTATCGTTATTGTAACAGTAAATAGTTGGAGAAAGAACGGGTAATTTGGAGTTTGCGAGAGCGAAGTGGTTGGTTGAGAGCTGTAAATTCTATGCAAGAAGTTCGCGAGTCGTTAAAGGAATGAACTGCAGCGAATAACATGGAGCTGATGTGAGTAAGATGAAAGGTGAAGTTGAGATTTGCAGTTACGATAACAGAACGAGAAATTTTATATGGTTAATGGTAATGCAAAAACGTAATATTATGGATTAATCCGTTTTACAACGTGCATACTTGAGGAAAGCTCATAAACCATCACCGGAAACAGTTTAGATCAGCTTGTAAAGATATATATGTTAATCTTTGTGAAAGGTCTCAGCCAAAAAGAAGCAATTTTGACCTACCTACGCTAAAGGGAAATGTTCTTCATTTTTAAATTTTTACTTATCTAATGCTTTGATTTTTGAAATTCATCAACATCATCAGCATCAAGATAATAAAAATTTGAGAAAACGCGTTTTTGGTTAAAAGTTAAATCGTGTCGATCTATTTCGTCCGAAGATCGAATAATTTCGAAATCGTCGTTTATTAAAGCGTTTAAGTTAAGGATCAAAAGGTTCCTTGCGCCTACTTTCAAGGATGATATGATTAAATCAGAATTTGTAATTAAAAGTCGTCAATTTTGACATTTCCAGATTTGTGTTAAAACAATTGCAGACGGTTGATGGGTTGCCTATATTCAGTTGTACGGACTTTTAGAAATAAGTGAGGTTATAGTATCTAATTGGCGCCTTGATTATAGTTTTGTTTTTTCGAAATCGTCGTTTATTAAAGCGTTTAAGTTAAGGAACAAAAGGTTCCTTGCGCCTACTTTCAAGGATGATATGATTAAATCAGAATTTGTAATTAAAAGTTGTCAATTTTGACATTTCCAAATTTGTATTCAAACAATTGCAGACGGTTGATGGGTTGCCTATATTCATTTGTACGGACATTTTAGAAAGAAGTGAGGTTATCGTATTAAATTGGCGCCTTGATTATAGTTTTTTTTTTTTCGAAATCGTCGTTTATTAAAGCGTTTAACTTAAGGATCAAAGGTTCCTTGCGCCTACTTTCAAGGATGATATGATTAAATCAGAATTTGCAATTAAAAGTTGTCAATTTTGACATTTCCAGATTTGTATTAAAACAATTGCAGACGGTTGATGGGTTGCCTATATTCAGTTGTACGGACATTTTAGAAAGAAGTGAGGTTATCGTATTAAATTGGCGCCTTGATTATAGTTTTTTTTTCGAAATCGTCGTTTATTAAAGCGTTCAAGTTAATGATCAAAAGGTTCCTTGCGCCTACTTTCAAGGATGATATGATTAAATCAGAATTTGTAATTAAAAGTTGTCAATTTTGACATTTCCAAATTTGTATTCAAACAATTGCAGACGGTTGATGTGTTGCCTATATTCATTTGTACGGACATTTTAGAAAGAAGTGAGGTTATAGTATTTAATTGGCGCCTTGATTATATTTTTTTAATACAATCGACTGGTTTATAATAACTAACAATAAATCGTTTAAAAGTAACAATAATAAGTATTTACTAAATATTGTTATTTGTAAAAGCAAATGTAATGACATATTGTAAACTATCCATTTTATAGAAATTCTTCTTATAAACCAGAAAATCTTAAATGGTTCAATCTACGAATTAAAAGTAATTAATCAAAATGCCATATACAAGAAATGTGAAAAAGTAATTGCAATTTGGAAATAGCCACTTGGTGAAAAATCGAGGTTATCTTCCAAAACTAATTTTATCAACAACACTATTTGATCAATTACAATCAATAAACACATATAGAGTCTTTTATAGAATGTCATCCCTTAATAACTCCCCTTTATTAAAAATTACATCCACGATTGGCCGAAGAAAAATAAAACTTTTTTAAATAAGAGATTTTTTTTTTAGTTGGCAACAATTAATTGCTCTATCAATTATTGAATTAAGTATTTTTAATAAATTTCCCCCAATTCAATAATTTGTCAATTGTTTGCTACAGGATTTTGCCAAAAAAATAGAGAAGTAAAATGGCTGCAATAGTTACAGAACGAATTTCGAGATATCGAAAATTTCCACTTCCATGAATTCGTATCCGCGGACAGGCGTAATAAAGAATCTTTAGTACAAGTTTCCACTGCGGATAGTTTTTCACGATTTGGCAACAGCGAATTCTGCAACCCCTGACCCTAATTACGCGTTACAAGTTCATCACAAACAAACGTATAACGTGTCCTACACCAAGAACATGATTTTGCTCCAGCACAGTGGTAACAATAAAACAATTTTGAAAAACAATTAAGTAACTGAATCTTTATGATTATTTTGTAGTTTTGTTTATGAATTACAAAAATTTTAAAATATAAAAGTTAAACATATAATACCCAGGGCACAGGGTGAAGGCATTGAAATTCCCCGCAGGGATTCTTTTTGAGTCCTTTTTTATGCAATTATTTGAATTGTAAAATCGTGTATAATATACACAGTGTATCATAACACAACTGTTGATATTGTATTTTGAAAATTAATCGTACAAGCTACCAAAAATAATAAATTTTTTAAAAGTCTACCTTTCCAGGATATTTTTCAGTAGATCCTGTCGATAAGGCTCTCTGCTTCCTTACACTTATCTGAAAAGATTAGAAAATAGTATTAGTATATCTACGGTACCTGGTCAAGAATGAATAATAAATACTTAATAGATAATCAGTTTTATCCTTAAATTAAGAACAACAATATTTCGCTTTTTTGTAATATAATTGTCCACGTAGCAAGTCGCTTGGACAAATAATACGCGACTGTCGTTTACTTTAGAATGAGGCAACAGTAAGAACTTTATCCCTTTTCTGCGCATGTACACTACGTCGTTTGGCTTAAGCAGGTCACACATTAACGGATCGGATCGGAAAAGAAAGGAACGGAATTAACTGAAGAATGAAAATTCTGAATTTCCGCATACAAGAGCGAAACTCCTTCGGAAAAAGGATCTGCGGACATTCAGAACTTCCACACCATTCTTCCCTTGTTCTTTGAAAAAATGTGGGCAGATAGGATCGGAAAAACCAAGAATTGTCATTTTAAAGGAATGAAAAACAACTCATCAGAAGTTTATGAGGAGAACCCTTTAAGAAGTGTTAACTTTTGGGGAAACTTTTAACCTTTTACTGAAGTGAAGCGAAGCGATCACCTCAAAATATTTTCTTACAAGTAGTGGCTGATGGACAGAGGAGGAGGGAGAAGAAACGAGAAGCATTGAGGAGGATTGGGTGAACACGAGGAATTGATGAGAATTGGGTGGAGAGGAAGAATGGAGGAGAATTTGATGGTGACAAGGAACGGAGAACGGTTAGGTGGAGGTGTGGAATTGAGGAGCATTGGGCGGAGAAGAGGAACGGAGGAGAATTGGGTGGAAGCTAAAATGGCAGAGGATTAGGTGGAGGGGAAAAGGAGAAGAGGATGGAGTAAAAAGGAGGAATGGAAGAGGATTGTGTGGATAGGAGAAGGATTGGATCGAGGCGAGGAAACGAGAAACATTGTGGAGGATTGGGTGAAGAGGAGGAATGGAGGAGAATTGGGTGGAGGGGAAGAATGGAGGAGAATTGGATGATGACGAGTAATGGAGAAGGGTCAGGTGGAGGTGTGGAATCGAGAAACATTGTGGAGGATTGGGTGAAGAGGAGGAACGGAGGAGATTTGGGTGAAAAGGTTGATAGAAAGAGGATTGGGTGGAGGGGAAAAAGGGAAGAGGATGGAGTGGAAAGGAGGAATGGAAGAGTATTGTGTGGATAGGAGAAGGATTGAGTGGAGGCGAGGAAACGAGAAACATTGTGGAGGATTGGGTGAAGAGGAGGAATGGAGAAGAATTAGATGGTGACGAAGAATGGAGAAGGGTTAGGTGGAGGTGTGGAATCAAGAAACACTGTGGAGGATTGGATGAAGAGGAGGAACGGAGGAGATTTGGGTGAAAAGGTAGAATGAAAGAAGATTGGGTGGAGGGGAAAAAGGGAAGAGGATGGAGTGGAAAGGAGAAATGGAAGAGGATTGTGTTGATAGGACAAGGATTGGGTGAAGTCGAGGAAACGAGAAACATTGTGGAGGATTAGGTGAAGAGGAGGAATGGAGGAGATTTGGGTGAAAAGGTAGAATGAAAGAAGATTGGGTGGAGGGGAAAAAGGGAAGAGGATGGAGTGGAAAGGAGAAATGGAAGAGGATTGTGTTGATAGGACAAGGATTGGGTGGAGTCAAGGAAACGAGAAACATTGTGGAGGATTAGGTGAAGAGGAGGAATGGAGGAGATTTGGGTGAAAAGGTAGAATGAAAGAAGATTGGGTGGAGGGGAAAAAGGGAAGAGGATGGAGTGGAAAGGAGAAATGGAAGAGGATTGTGTTGATAGGACAAGGATTGGGTGGAGTCAAGGAAACGAGAAACATTGTGGAGGATTAGGTGAAGAGGAGGAATGAAGGAGAATAGGGTGGAGAGGAAAAATGGAGGAGAATTGGATGGTGACAATTAATGGAGATGGGTCAGGTGGAGGTGTGGAATCGAGAAACATAGTGGAGGATTGGGTGAAGAGGAGGAAAGGAGGAGATTTGGGTGAAAAGGTAGAATGAAAGAAGATTGGGTGGAGGGGAAAAAGGGAAGAGGATGGAGTGGAAAGGAGAAATGGAAGAGGATTGTGTGGATAGGAGAAGGATTGGGTGAAGGCGAGGAAACGAGAAACACTGTGGAGGATTGGGTGAAGAGGAGGAATGGAGGAGAATTGGATGATGACGAGTAATGGAGAAGTGTCAGGTGGAGGTGTGGCATTGAGGAGGATTGGATCAAGAGAAGAAAAGGAGGAGAATTGGAGAAGAGTAGGGTGGATGTGGATGGAATGGAAGAGAGTAGGGTGTAGAGGAGGACCCGGATCGGAAAAATAAAAAGTTGTCATTTATTCGTGTAATGAAAATAGGGTAGAAATGTTTCCTTTTAGGGGAAAAACTTTTTAAAAGAATGAAATTCAATTCATCAGTAATTATAAGTGGAAATTGAGAATCCTTCGTGAGGAGTTAACTTTTGGAGAAACTTTTACCCCTTTGAGATGAAGCAACACGATCACCTAGATATGTTTTCTTGCAAATAGTGCCTGATGCATAGAGGGGGAGGGAGTTTTGGCTCCCGATCGTTCTTTAGGATTAGAAAAACAAAAATTCTGAGTGGATCAGGAAATAAGGCAAAATTTTTTTCTTGGACCTCCCATTTCCAAAATCTACTAACTATTTCTATTATGGAATTTATGTTGAATTTAGATTTATCTTCGCCTGGAAGAATCAAGTTCAATTCAAAAAGAATTAGTTAAGAACTCGTATATTGCAAAATTACTATGATTCGATATTTGAGTCAGGTTTTTCCGATTTACGATATCCTGGAGCTTTTCCGTCGCGACGGTCAGGTCTCATCCTGTAGATTTTCGGCTACGGCTACGGCTACGACGCCGACGTTGCCAGTCGCCTGGAACTATTTCGATCGTGATCTCACCCCCCCGGCTGCGAGTCAGCTGGCTACCCCACCCGGGTGTCTGCTAACGAGGCGGAGCTTCTTCTACTGCATAGCGCACCACGTACCGGCAATCGCGAGTTGACGGGCCCCAGCTGCGTTACTCCGTAGTTTCCGTCGCGAGGTCCTCTCTAACACCTCCACACCGAGGTCACTGAAGTCTACTACATCGGTCAAATTTCCAACAGTCCGAGTCCGATCACCAGGTACCTTGTACAGCCGACGAAGAAGCACTCCAGGTGAAGCAAGCGGATTGTCCTTTTTGGAACGAATGGAGGGTGTCAACGGGGACATGGAAGTGGACCGCGGTGGTCCTCCGGTCCTCAGCCCGCTCACCGGTTGCTACCTATTGATTGTTATCGGCGAACCCCATTGCCAGGACCATAAGGATATCATACTCAAAAGGATCGAAAAAGGTACGTCTCATCGATTGATATAACCCATTTTACTTTAGTAATAAAAAAGGGGTGCCTCTAAATGTCGTAAACATGCGATGATGTATGCACGGTTTTATGGATAGATACAGGGTGGAACATTATTTTAGTGAAATCAATAATTTGATGACGTATTTTTTTTTGTAAATATATCTAAGGATTGAAAAAGGACATCTTCAAAAGAAGTGTAAGGAAGATTTTATCATGCGTCATGCAATTGCTGATATCTCCTCATTGCGTGTTATCATCATCAGATTTACCCTAGTTTTCCAAAGGGTAAATTTTGGCACTAGGCCAACTTCTCTATTGCGGCAACAACTCTGCAATATTAGCATAAGCCGGGCAATTTTTGAAAATTTACATGATAATAGACAAGTTGCTTTTATGGACAAATTAATTTTGAAATGATGACAATAAAAATATCTTAAAAGAAATTTTTATCTTCTTACGCAAGAATTATTCATTAACATTTCTAAAAGGACTTCATCATCCCTTTGAGGAAATTGCCATAAATAAAAATGAATACCTGTGGTTAATCTTCAATTAATAATAATTCAAAAATAATTCCAGAAGTTTATCGCAAATTACTTTTTGATTAAATTTCATTATCCTTTATTTCAAATGAAAGAATACTAATATAAATAATTGATGCATTTAATTTTAAGTATCTAATAGATAATTTATATTTAAGTTAATTATTAAATTAAAATGTCAAAATCAAAAAAAAAAAGTATTAGGGGGTTAGGTTAGGTTGGAAAGCTGAATTTTTTGCTAAAAGCTTCCCTTTTAAGGTCAAAGGTCATGAAGAAGAAATAATGGTTATCAATGTCAATATCAAAAAAAAAATTGAGAAAGGATTATGTGAAATGAATAAAAATTCTTCACCCTCCATTAGACTGGGGGTGGATATCCCAGGATTAAATTTTTAAGTAACTTAAGAAATTCTTCTTTCTCCTGTTCCTGATGGGCTGCTAACCGTAAGGGATGTAATTTTCTTGTGAGAGTGGCAGCCAGTTTTTTCATGTTTTTAAAACACCAAGTTGTACTTTTAACTACCCTTATTGAAAAAAAATAATAATTAGCGATTGCAAATTGTCGTATCATGTACATATATTTTTTTTAATAAAGGAAATTAGTTGACAAGTGCGAAACAGTGTTTTAAGAATAAGGAAACTGGAACTGTGCTTACAGAAGAAATGGGTCATAGGGTCCTAACCTACCCTAACCTAACCCAATAGGTAGGACGTCAAAAAGTCGTATGTTTCTCGAGTGACCTTATGAAAGTTATAGAAATACAGGAAACGGAAATTTGAAATAGAATAAATTAAACTATTTTTTCAACAGATGTGACCTTAAGGGAGTTTTTTTTTGTAAAAGACCAGCGCTTTGTGACCTTTATGACATTTTCAATATCGATGGAGAGTTTTGAAAATTTGTTTTGAATCGTAGAAAGCTCCAGCTATCCCCTGATTATTCCGAAATGTGGGCTTTTTAGTACTGGCACCATCTTGATAAAATCATGAAAAATATAACACGATTAAAGTTTGAGGGATTGTTCTTGGGGTTGCTAAAACCACTGGAAACCACTCCTAAAGGGTGTTTTTCGGGATTATCTTGCAATCCATAGTAAATCGTGTAGATTTGAGGATTTTACATCGTAAGCACTTTTCATTGTAAGCCCTATACAGGTAAATTCATCCACAAACCACCCCTAATGACAAGAAAATCGGAAAATTAAATTAAATTTAATTTAAAGGTAAGAAAATCGGAAAATGAAAAGTGTCTTCGATGTAAAATCGTCAGAAATTCAGAAATTTACTGCAGCTTGCGAGATAATCGCGAAAAACATTAGAGGGGTGGTTTCCACCCTTGCCCGGAGTTGGAAAACCTTTTTTACATCCTGTTGTATTTTTTACGATTACATCAAGATAGTCCCCGGACTATTTTGGATTTATTAATTGAAATTTATATTCATTATGGCCAAATTATGGATGTGATAAAAAAATGCTCTTAGAAAAACCTTTTGTAGTCGTCTTCATCTATGTAATTACGTAATGTGATATCATGTTTCTCAGGATATGACGACAAGGGTGATTTTTTTAAATGGAATTCCCTGTGTAGTTCCGTGCCTTTTGGGAAACTTCTTTTAAACAGTTACAGTAATGTAAGGTTTGGTGTCAGTGGTGTTCAATTTAAAAAATCACCAATGAGATAATATTTTGAGAAGAATAATTGCCTCTAATGATCACATTACGTCATTAAATACATGAAGAAGACCACAAAAGAATCTGATAATTTACCCAGAAATCCAATTTTCCAATTCTTTTAATATAGATAATTCCAAAAAAGGTCAAACTTATTTTATAAGTCTGCAACCACATCATCTCTATGTGTAATGAAAAAGAAGAATCTTTTAGAAGGATTCAAGATTTCATTCTGCAATGTCCCTCCCTGGATCAAGATGACGAAAATTTTTTTGTACAATCTTTCATAAATTTTTTGAGGAATGTTAATTTTTTTCAAACAAGTCCTGGGCTACATAGATAACCATTATTTGTTCGATGAACATGACCTTTTCTCGAAAACGCTCCTCTTACATCCTTTGACCTCGTGTAACAGTTTGTATGATTCAGAACAAAATTCCAAGAGGTCAAAGGTCACGAAGAAGTAGTTTTAGTAAAAATTTTGTTAAAATTTATATTTGTTGATAAAATAGTGGTCATTTAAGTTCCTCTTTGGACCTTGACATTCCTCATGTGTTTAGCTCTCCCTCAGGATCAGGCAAAAAAAGCATTTTTCAACTGGCTTCAAAACATTATCCTGCAATATCCATCCCTGGTCTAAAGGATTTAGAATCTTTTTTATAAATTATTCTTTTTTGATCTTTGTTTGATGACCGTAGACCGTTAATCTTATCAGAAATCATTTTTCGAAAATGGATCCTTTATAACCTTTGGCCTCGTGCAACAGAAATTCGATTTTCGGATACTTTTGCCCAACCCTGTATACAAAAATGGGTTATAAAAGAATTATTTTTAGACAAAAACGTTAAAATAAGACTTGACTGTAACAACAGTCATTTTCGTGGTTTCTGTAATGTTAATGTTTATTTTACAACATTACAATTTGTTCCTAAGTAAGTGACATCAGTATGCAAATACGATAGTATGATTCATGTATGTATAATGAATTTATTTATACGAGTAACTAACTGTAACTGTAACTGTAACTGTCTGTCTGTCTGTCTGTCTACATTAATATTTTTGGCCGATGGCTCCTACAGGAAAGCGTTCGTTGTTGTGTCTGTCGTATACCTACATTTCGTGCGGTGAGCATCACAATGTTGTAATTTCATTAATAAAAACCGCTTACGTCAGTGCCCCAGATGATATCGGGAACTTTCGTGAAACGAGGATAATTAAATTGAATTATTAATGATTCATATCATCAATTGAAATTATCTTTTCATGATATAGTAAACGTTGGAAAGCGTTTCAGATAAAAATAATCACAATAATGATTAAATACAGTGAAGAGGATGGATCAAGCCAAAATAAAGGATTAAATAGTCCTTAATAGTAAATTGAGCGAGTATTAGTGAGAAATAAAAAAAATCTAATAATAAACCACATTCAATACTAAATATTAAAGGATAATTTTTTAATCACCATTAAAATAAATTAAAAATAAAAAATTTAAGAGTCTTAATTTATTATTATAAATTATTTCTGATTAATAAAATTTTAGGTAATTACATATTTAGAAGTGGGGCTCCAGACAAAACTGGCCCCAAAAAAATTTTCACCCCTTGAAGACCATTTTAATACATCAAAATAGTTCATTTACGGTGGGGGAAGACATTTTCAATAATTGTTTATAAACAAAAACATTGTTATAAACAAAAAATTTAAAGTTTTAGAAATTACCAAATTAAGAGAAAATTAAAATAGAAGGTAGTTATTGAGAAAATTGCTCCAAAAACTTTCTTGTATTGCACTAAAAAACTTTTTAGTGCATCAAATGCATTCTAGAGGTGGGGGGGATATATTTTTCACAAAAAAAACGTCGTAATAATTCAATGTGTCTTGAAATAGGTTATGGTAGAGGGTGGGTGTGTTTATATATACATACCCCACACCCCAAAATTTTAATTTAATAATTAATTTGGTATTTGGTTAGGTTAGGGTACGGGATGTAGGGTATGTGTATGTAAACACACCCACCCTCTACCATAACCTATTTCAAGACACATTGAATTATTACGACGTTTTTTTAAATATTTTTTATAAAAAATATATCCCCCACTTCTAAAATTTTCTCAATTTTCTCAATAACTACTTTCTATTTTAATTTTCTCTTAATTTGGTAATTTCTAAAACTTTAAATTTATTGTTTATAACAATGTTTTTGTTTATAAACAATTATTGAAAATGTCTTCCCCCACCGTAAATGAACTATTTTGATGTATTAAAATGGTCTCCAAGGAGTGAAAATTTTTTTGGGGCCAGTTTTGTCTGGAGCCCCACTTCTAAATAAGTACCAAATTTTATTTTGTTTCAATTATTCTAAAAAATATGGCTGGATTTTGGAACTAGGTCAGTAAACGATTTCCAATGTCTGTTAATTGGAGTTTGTCAAATACACTGAAACCTAAAAAAGTAAATAAAAAATAAGTCCAGTTCCTAATCCAAGGATTATTTATTAGTCTGATGATTTCAATTTAGAATTTGGTTGGTTGGTTGGAATTGGTAAACTTCCGGTAAAGCAGTAATTACTTATATTATTGATCTGCCCGGAACCCAAAAAAATATAAACGATGGGGTTGAAAGTGTAGCATTAATCAATACCTGAACGGTGGTGACTTTGTGAAAATTATTGTGTTCACTTTTACCTAACACAAAATAGTAGCTCTTTTGTTCGTTGTTGGTTACAAGAGTAACCAAATATGTATATGTATTTGAAAACAATAGGTACATATTTTATACAGAGTGATTCATAAAAAATAGGCAATCAGTATAAATGTGAAAATTGAGGTACTTGACTTGACTTCTAACATAAAAATAAAATATTTAATAGAACAATTATTTAATAAAAACTATTTGGAACCCTTTAAAGTATGAAAAAGTTATCAATTATATAATGTGAAATTTCAGAATACAATGGTCAACTTTTTTTGAAGAATATATCCAGTTTAGAGATTGCCAATCCTTTATAAATCACTCTGTATAAGTAGAAAGATAAATATGTTAATTTTTTTAATAATATTTCTAATTTCCATTGTATTGTATCCCAAAGGAATGTTTCTGCAGGCCATATCAGTCTTAATACTTCACCAAAATTAAAGACTGAGGTAGTATTTTAAAAATTACGTTCCCAGTAGACGATAAAAAATAATGAGAAAGTTTAAAATTAATATCTTAGTTTTAAAAAAAACATTTTAAAACCGAAAACCGAGAACGCCATCTACCGACAATCGGTTTAACTAAAGTGAATAATAGCTGCTGCTTGGAGTAGTATATTAATAAAACCATAGAAAGAAAAATAAATAAAGATAAATGATAGTAAAATAGAAGGAAAAACGATTAACGTTACTAGATTATGTATGTGTGTCTAATATTTCTGTTTAAAAAAAAAATGAAAACTTAGAATGTGTTGCCAACTGTTATGTCACTATATATGGCGGGAAAATTAAATAAGGACCACGAAAACTGATTTCCCTTCAGTGTAATTAATTTGGACAGATCTTGATGTAGAAGTGCATCTCATATCAGTTATAATCTTTAGTTCAGAAATTAAAACATATTGTCTACTTCAGAAAAATTGATTACAATTTATTTATGATGATTTTAATTTACTTATCTATGTATCTCAAAAAAATAAATGGAATAAAAATAAATTGTATAAGCCCTGACGACTGTTCACAAACAAACCTGTCACTAAGTAATCAAAAGGAGCTTCAGGCAAAAATAAAACAGAATAACGCCTCTGCAAACATTATTATTTACCCTGGAATAACTATTGATCCATGTACAATAACTTTTTGGTTTGAATAGACAACAGTCATTAATATTTTTTATAAGAATTGAAAAGGATCATTCTGGTGGATAAATTTTCATCAATTCTGAAGAAAAACAGAATATAACTGTAGACATCACGAGGATTATAAATAATATTGATTTCGTCGTAGGTTTGTTGCAGATTTTAATCTCCTTGTCGTCCGACTTAAATTACAGAAGGTCTCAAGTATTTTTTTGGATTTTCTTGTTTGTCAACAGCCAGGAGAAGACAGTGGTTTTAATTTCAACTATAATTTATAGTCTCACAATTTTTTTTAGTACTTACTCATTTGTTTGGGTGAATTGTGCATTTGTTAAAACAAAACACACAATAAAAAAAAATAATTTAGAGCAATTTTTGATATTTGTTTGAAATTCAATTTCCTATCTCTAATGAAACCCAGTAAAGAAGATTCTTTTATAGCATTTTAATGTTTTGTGATCTATATTTCCGTCATTAAATACAACCCCATACAAAAACAATTTTTTTTTGTTATAAACAAAAAGCTTTTATCTTGAGTTAAGTATTTAATATCTAATATTTTCTTATATGACACTTTTCCAATTTTCTGTTATAATACTGAATGTACCTACAAATATTTTTTATCTAACCATAAATTATTGTTTTTATTTACGAGAATATTATCAATAATAAGTCTCTTCAAAATTAACCCTCTAATAGAAAATCAATTTTGATCTCAAACACTCCACATTATCCCTGCAATTTTATGCTTAGATGCTTTAGCAAGTCGACAAGAAATATTTGCAAATTTTCTGCGGTAATGACCCAGAATGTAAGTCGTTTACTTCGAGGAGCAATTTCAAATTGAAATCGCTTATAAAATTGAAAAACCGTCACACCTTGTCTACTTACTCGAAAATTGAAATGTTCCTCAAGGTACCGTTAAAATTCAAATATATTAATATTAATATTAACACACCATTTAGTACCTGACACCCTTATTTTTGAACTTTACTGCCTACAGATGAAATTTAAAAATAAAAAAAAATTCATAAAAATTTGTTTTCTCTTTGTAACTTATTTTATAATCAATTAGTTCTTTCCCAAATAATATTAGAGAAAAAAAAATGAAGTCGTTATGGGAAAAAGGCTTTTTAAGTGGACAAAATTTGACTCAGTTTTCACAATTGTTTTTTTTTTTTTCATGATACAAAATCTCCCTTATTTAAGATAATGAAATTTAAATTTAATTTTGTACGTGTTTTCGAGACTTTAATAAAAAAAAAAACACTCATTTATCCAAAAGCATCTAAATGTGTTTTAAATATGTAACTGGTGAGTAACAATTGTTGGCGCTGGTTGTTTGTATATATTTTTTCCTTTTATATTCGTGCTCTGTAAACTTCATGCCATTTTAATTAACACATTCATTATTATAAGTTAAAAGCACGTTCACCTTACTTTACAATCAGATATCAAGCAGATAATTACAACCTTCGTTACTCGGATTAGCTAGAAAGGGGTCTCTAAATAGCTTCGTTTAAGATTGTTTGCTTTCAAATAACAATACCTATGTATCTACCTATTTTTTTATTCAATTTGTTTAAAAGGTTAATTAAAGAAACAAAATTGCTTCTTAAATATGTAAATTAATATTAACAATGTAAGGGGGGAAATTTCTAAACAACAAAATAAGTGAAATTTTTTTAAAAAGGGAGTAAACCTTTAGTTTTAGATATTTGGGGGGGTATTTCAAAAGGGTAGTTTAAGATAAGAGAGAGGGGGGGACTTCGTCAATTGTATCGTAAAAAGGAGGGTGTCGAGGTAAATTGAATAACAATAATAAGAAGGAATAATGCGGTAATCTGTACCAAAAAATGGAGGGAGGATCGATATAAATTGAAGCTTAAAAACAGGGAGTACTTCGGGGTATGCTGAACGATAAAAAAAGAAAGACACTGGGGTAAACATAATCATGAAAAAGGAGAATAGGCCGGGGTAAATTTAACCTTAAAAACGAGTTGTACCATAAAGATCTGTGGATATCTAGGTAAACATAATAATAACAAGCGGGAAGATTGGGGTAAATTGAACCCCAAGAAAAGGAAAAATAGCGGGGTAAACTAAAACATAAAAGGGGAGGCAAGATCGGGATAAATTGAACCATAAAAAAGAAGAGAGACCGGAGAAAATTGAGCCTTAAAGAAAGGAAAGAATTGTATCATAAAGAGATAAACTAAATAATCACAAGTGGGGAGATTGGGGTAAATTGAACCATACAAAGGAGGGGAGATCTGGATAAATTGAACCACAAGAAAGGATCAATACTGGGCTAAACTGAAACATAAAAAGGAAGGAGAGATCGAGGTAAATTGAACCACAAGAAAGGGAACAATACCGGGGTAAACTAAAACATAAAAGGGAAGTATAGATTGGGGTAAATTGAACCATAAAAGAGGGAGAGATCGGAGTACATTGAATCAAATATAGGGGGAAGATTGAGGTTAAAATAGAAGGTTTAGATCGGGATAAATCAAACCATAACAACAGCGGAGTTCGGGGTAAATTGAATCATAAAAAGGGGATGTATATCAATTTAAATTGAATCGCAACAAGAGGAGGGTATCGGAGTTGATTGAACCATAGACAAAAGAAGGCCAGGGTTAATTGAACCACAAAGGAAATTATAAAAATAGAGGGAAGGCCGAGATAAACTGAACATTAAGAAAAGGGGGAGAAAATATGTTGGTACACTGGACCATGAAAAGAGATGGGGATGATGATTATTTTAACAAGAAGGGAGAGCGGGGTTAATAGAACAATAAAAACAAAGGAAACCAGGGTTAATTGAACCTTGAGAATGGGGAGAATAACGGAGAAAATTAAACCATGAAAAGAAGGGGGAACGGTGTAAACTGAACCAAGAATGGAAGAAAGATCGAGATAAATAGAGCATTAAAAAAGGGAAAAAGTAGGGAATTAGCACATAATTTATAACATAACTTCCTTAAGTAATATAAAAACTATAAAATGGTTGTTTTTTTAAAAATTAAATTGGACAATTTTTACCTTAAATAAAAATCGTTTACAGGGTGAGTTAAGACTAAGTAAAAAAAAGAGGAAATGCTGATGACAAACAAAAGATAGTTTATATTTGTTCAGTGTAAGAATCAAATAAACTGTCACACGTTTACATGTGACAAACAAAGATCGAAGAACAATAAATATAAGCAAATGCTTACACAGTGATGCTTTTGTTTGTATGAGCTTTCGTTGTTCATGTCAATCGTAGTAATCTAAGTGAACAACTGAAGCGAGCGACGATAAAAGCTTCCTGAACAGCTGAACGTTGACACTGCGAAAAAAATTCGCTTGCATAGTGTGAACGTATCTTTACGTGTTGGTTTCACGAACTAAAAAATATAACGAGAATATGGAACGTAAATGAATTTCTTTTTTGCAAGGGGAAATGTATAAGTTCGAAAGGTAATAAGATTTGCAGGGGCAGATTAGTAATCCAACTTCTATGGCTTCGGCGGAGTGTAACTTAATTTACTGTGCGGTTTTGTGCGTCTTTAGGCACAATACATTTTTCAGGGTCTTTACGCATTAAACAATGACGCATAACAACAATTATCCAAAATTTTCACTGTAATTGAAGAAAAAGATTTTTTGTTTTGAAAACTACCAAAGGGAGAGATTCATGATTTTGTTTTATTGTAGTATTATTAATTAATTTCAAGAACTTTTTAAAAGTTTATTAGATTTTTGGCTTATCTAATTTAGTAATTTAGCAGATATTTACTTGTCTAATTTTAATCAGAAGAAGAAAAAATAAATTCGTCTAAAGAAAATGTTTGCAACTTTTCGTTAATTAAAAAAAGAAAAAAAAAAGGAATGGGAAATGCAACATTTACTTTGAGTTTTTCGTACTTGAAAATTGCTTAGGACTAACATTACCTAGGCTCAAATAAAAAGTTGAAATTTTAAGCTAAAAGTGTTTCCCGTTTGTATGTGTAGGTATATATAAAACATCAAAATCGTAAACTTGCCAAAGTGGGCTGAGAGTCTCGTAGAAAAAGCTCTCAACTGCGGTAAAAGCAAGTCGCACTTTCGTTTTAACTTAATCAGAAAAAGTACGAAATAGGCCGTGATGCGTTTAAATGGATTTTCCCGGTAACGTTTCAACGTTTTTTTTCCTCTTCATTTTTTTAAACGAGAAAAAATGACAAACAACTTTCAAAGAAAACTCTTATTAGGTACAGCTTGCAATAAATCAACTAATTTAAAAATAATCAAAGTAATATTGTTTATTATTTAAATAAATAAATAAATGTCGTGATATAAAGAAAAAGAACTTTAATTTAATTTTAATTAACGACAAGATTGAAAATCATACATTTTTGATAAAAATATTATAGCCAAAAAATTGCTAATATACTATATAATCTAAAAATTACCAATCAGGCTCGTGACGTCACCGCTTATGACGTATTTTTTGTCTATATCTATGGTTAGTAGTTAAGGTTCGAACGCGCCTACCTTCGAGACCCAAAGTTACATCGTTTAATCATATTTTGTAATTAAAAGTAGCTAATTTTGACATTTCCAAATTCGCTTTAAAACAATAAGTGCAAACGGTTGATGGGTTGCCTATGTTGTATTGTACGGACATGTAGGTAGATTATGAAAGAAGTTCGCAAAAAGCAAGTGAGGTTATGGGATTAAATTGTCGCCCTGATTATAATTTCTTAATTGCAATTAAACTTTACAAATCGACAGTAAATCATAATACAGACATCAGGAATTATTCAGTCTTCAGTTTGAATTGCTGAAAGTTTAGTTATTGGTTGACCATTACATTAGTTCTTCAGAAAGTTTGGCAATAAAAAGACGTCAAAATACCTAAAGAACCAAAGGTTAACCAATTACCAAAGAAAACTTAAAATACGTCATCACCAGTGAGGTCAGACGTCACAGTCGTTATTAGTTATAGTAAATTAAATAAATAAAGCTAATTTTTAGTTTTAATATTTTCAATATGTTAATCTAAATTTACCTTATTTTTTTAATTAGTGATCCACTGCTATTAAGAAACTATAATCAAACAGACAATTTAGTACCATAACCTCACTTGCTTTTTGCGAACTTCTTTCATAATCTACGTACATGTCCGTACAATAGAACATAGGCAACCCATCAACCGTTTGCACTTATTGGAAATGTCAAAATTAGCTACTTTTAATTACAAAATATGATTAAACGATATCATTTTGGGTTCGATCCTTAACTTATACATTTCAATTGAATGCAAATCCCAGATTATTCGATCTTTGAATAAAATAGAAAAAGATTTCTTTTATAAAAATGATCTTTGGAAACCTTGAACTGTGAATGCATTCGTTATTTATAATTACGAAAAAACTATTCGTTAAAAGCAGAAACTTTCGAGATAATTTTAACATTCTAAAATGACAATAAAATTTTGACATTTAATTCTATTAAAAAGACGAGTTTTTTTTAATTACGAGTTGAGAGTGCGCGACAGATGCTAAAAATTACCAAGAGGTAACCCGCGAAGATTAAAATAACGCGGGACCAGCTTGCATTTCAACCTTAAACTTGTACGAGAACGAAAATAAAAACATCAGAGAGACTAAAATAGAGAGGAACAAAGAGGCTTGAGTACATTTAACATACATACGTATCACACGTCTTGTCTTTTCATCTCATAATTTTCAAATAAAGATTTTTTATTTACCCTTTGTTTTTTTCGAAATTTTCAAAAAAAGAAGTACCTACTTATTAATTTAATTAATTAACTGGTAAATTATTGGTAATTAATTATTAATAAATACAATGCATTTGTCTTCTTAATATTTTTACCCTGAAGATATCGTGTTATTTAAACACAAAATGTGTTTACTACAGTTGAAAGTGAAACTAGAGAAAAACACTTTCTCTGGAACTCCTGATTTATGACTGTTTTCCAGTTGGCTTTTGAAGGGTAATTTATTTGTTTTCGGGAGGGCATATACTACATGCGTTGATTTGTCGGGGTCATCTCTTACAAGAATGAACAAAAATAACGATGAACAAAATAAATAGGGAAACCCATCTAAATGTGTAATGGTAGGTAACCAACGTATGACCAAAATTAATCTTCGTCAAAATCAATAAATAAGAATTATTGTAAATTATTAAAAATGTTTTTTAAGTATTCAGGGAATGCTACTTACTTCTAAATAAAAAAGATAAAATATCTAATTATACGAGCATTAATAATAAATAAATAGCGACCGACCGTTGCACCGCGCAGACACTGAACAGTCGACCGTTTCACCGCGAAAACTACTATAGGCTCTTATTTTAAAGTTGGCTGTAAAAATTTACAGTTATTTAGGATTATTCTTCAAAGGCCTTATAAAATGAACTTTTGGTGACTTAGGTATAGGTACTTACTTATATTCCAATAAGTTAAAAACAAACATTATTAACGACTCTTTCGTTAGATTAATTTTTGATAAGATAAACAGATACATTAATAGAATTGCCACTTTATATCCGAAATTGATATTGCGATTCCGAAAAAATTTAATACCACATCAAACAAGAGCTCATCATCATGATATTATTAATTGCCTTCGTTCTATCTTATCGCTACTCTCTTGGGTAATTAATGATTCCAACATGCTTTGGCGAAATACAAACTTTATTACACGAGTAATCCCATTTGAGATGTGCAAAATTACCAACCACACCTACATATATACTTGGAATATCCTGTTCTTATCCTTAATCATTTTTAATATCCGAGGGTAGACTGAAAAAATAATGAAAGATTATTTCGACTTTTCTCAAATTTGATAACTGTCTTGGTCCCCTTGAGTAGACAATAATAGAAATCGCGAGGCGCAAAATCAGGGCAGTAAGGAGGGTGTGGAATCGGTTCAGACTCTTATTACATATATTTTATATATATATATATATATACGTTTGAAAGGGTGCATATGTCTGCTTGTAAGTTGTGTTTATAGAGTTATTTTTATGGCTTTTGGTTTATCTACTGTTGAATAATCAAAAGCAGACTCTGGAAGGGTTCGAGAGCAATATATTTTTAGATAATCAGAAATAACAAACAGATAACGCTATAATTAGATTTTGATGTTAATTTAATGATGGAAATAAGAGGGGAAACATTATGAATCATCAAACGAATTAGGAAATAGAGAAAAGGGTCGAAAACAATATTGTTATATGGCGATTGAACCCTAATAAATATTTATGGATCTTCACAGTTAAGTGGTAAAAAAATTGGCCAAATAAAAAAAAAATGAAATTCATTTTCTTCCAATATTTTTAATTTGTATGAGAATTATTTTATATCAATGTATAGAAAATTGATTTTAATAAATAACAAAACTAATAATAACATCAAAAGGTGCTGATTTCTGGTGCAGAAAATTATCAGTTGCTTCTACACCAACAATTGAAAATTATTAATTTAATTTTTATTAACATTTTTGGGTTAAAAAAAATAGATATCAATTCGTAACCTTATTAATATTTTATGATTTCAGTTTAATTATCAATAAAAAATAAGACATCAAGAGGTCAAAAGGATTTTTTTATTGAAAAATATTCCAAACGTTTCCCCTTAAATAAAAGGACTTTTTTTTTCAAATTTCTACTCAAATTTTTGAACAATTTACAGCTACTGAAGAAGCCTTAAATTCAAAGCAAAACGTTTGAAATATTTTTCAAAAAAAAATTCTTTGGACCTGTTGGCTTATAATCTATTAAATTTAATACTTCATCTCTAACGATTTAATTTACTGCATTTTTTTAAGTTAATTACCATAAAATCCATTCCTTGATAAATAATAAAAATTGATTTATAAAATTTCTTCTAAAAGCCCTTTTTTTTACAGACATTAACTTTTTTCGCTTTTCTTTTCCCTCATCTTCCCGTTTTTATTTTTTTATCAAACACATCAATAAAAAGAGTTTCGGTAAAAGCATTCCACATAAAATATGCTCCAAAGGGCATCGCCCTTCGCACAAGGGCTGTCTCTGCAGCGAAACCATAAATCCGTTTCTGGGATTTACTGTGTAACTTCCTGCATGTCTCCATCAATATAATACCTGAACATGTGTACCCTTGTTTAATCCAGTAACCCCAGCTGTGATGTATAATGAATGAATCATTTCATTCTGTACCGTTTTGGAGATTTCCCCTAAAGGACAGACAGACATTCTGCGCCTCTTTTTTTTTTTTTCTTGAGAAATTTCATCGTCAAAATTTTGAAGCCAATTCTCCACCACTTTAACTCATGGCATCTCCCCCTACTTGTCTTAACTTTTTCTTGAGTGCTTGCTGTTATTGTTTACGTTTATTTAAGATCCATTCGTCGACAAAATCTTGAAGCAAAGTCTCCACCGTTCTTCTTCGGGGTACCCAAAAGCACACAAGCTTAATTTTTTGCTTTAATGTTCTAAACGTGGAGTTTGGTTAGTTAAGAAAAAAACCGACAGGATACTCAAAATACTTTTAACCTCAATGAACATCCTATGTTAATTCAGTCGCTCGTTTGGAATCCTGTTACTTATGTTGTAAGTGCCACACGTTAAGATGCAAATATGACTTTCAAAAAGAGCTTCCTTTATATACGTCGTCCTTTGCTTATCGAAACCGTCACGAGCTGTTGAGGATAATGCAAGTTCCTTGAATAACTTTCTGGTAATAATAGAGTCTTAGTACTTTGAGACGAACTCAAAGCTGAGTAGGTTGCATACATAACACTGCACAATAAACTATGCAACCAAGTTCTCCTGTTCACACTCAAGAGTCTTTGGTGAATAAAATAATGTGAAAACGGATACCAACTGTGAGCAAAATCCTATCAACCTGGTGAGACAGAATGTCACGGAAATTTGAAAGTTCTCTATAGTTCCAACAGTCAAGAGGAAGATAAATGATAATGGTACAAAATTGGATAGCTTAGAGATAAGAGCTAACTATTTTTTATGGTAGGCATTTGATTTGGAATTAGATCTTATTTTTCGATTCAAGTTAAGATACAGTACTGTAAAAGTACTATTCTATCTTCATCCTGAGATGGATGGGGTAGTAATAAAATTCAGTGAGCAGTCTCACATTTTGACACCAAGTTTTTCCAACTCATATTTGGTTTAATTTACACCAAATGCTAATTGATCTTCACCTTGTTTAAGTATTTGAATTTCTATTGTAATCCACATATATTTTTGGGATTAAAAACTTTTTGATGATGATGATGAAGAATGTAACATCTTCCAAATCAGAAACATATCATGTAAAAATTGAGCTTCTGATTATTCCCAATTGATATTCCTCTAATCTTTCTAGACTTGTTGAAACTGATGTTATAGACACCTCATTCATCTTCACTTGTCAATGGAATTTGAAGTTCTGTTGAATAATGATTCAATCCACGTAAGCTTTTGGGATTTGAACCTTGTTGGTGATGATGAATGTAACTTCTTAAGACCGCTTTTACTTATTTACCTTCAATTGCTTTTGGTATTTGAAGTTCTACTCAATTATGACTCAATCCAAAAAGGATTGAGATAGTGAAGACACTAACATCTTCCAACTCGTGAAGACTTAATGTCAAAATAAATTGAGCTTCTTATTGTTCACAATTGATCTTCATCGGATGCTTCTGGATTTGTCGAAATCAACGTCAAAGACAGTTTTTCCTTATTGGCCTCCACCTATCTTTGGTATTGGAATTTCCATTCAATCGTGATTCAATCCAATTAAGTTTTTGGGATTAGAAGCTTTTTCATGATAATGAATGTGGCATTTTCCAAATCCTGAAGATGTAATGTTACGACTGAACATCCAATTATTCACAATGCTCTTCACCAAAAGCTTGTAGATTTGTTGAAATCTAAATCAAAGACAGTTTTTCCTCACTTATGGCTCAACCCAAATAAGTTTTTGAGCTTCCAACATTTTTCATGGTGATGATTGTAACACCTTCCAACTCGTGAAGACATAATGTCACAATTGAGATTCTTATTGTTCACAATTGATCTTCATCGGATGCTTCTGGATTTGTCGAAATCAACGTCAAAGACAGTTTTTCCTTATTGGCCTCCACTTATCTTTGGTATTGGAATTTCCATTCAATCCAAATAAGTTTTTGGAATTAGAAACTTTTTCATGATAACGAATGTGCCATTATCCAAATCCTGAAGATGTAATGTCACCACTAACCATCTAATTATTCACAATGATCTTCACCAAATACATGTAGATTTTCCGAAATCCAAATCAAAGACAGTTTTTCCTTATTGGCCTCCACTTATCTTTGGTATTGGATTTTCAAATCAATCCAAATAAGTTTTTGGAATTAGAAACTTTTTCATGATAACGAATGTGCCATTATCCAAATCCTGAAGATGTAATGTCACGACTGAACATCCAATTATTCACAATGATCTTCACCAAATACATGTAGATTTTCCGAAATCCAAATCAAAGACAGTTTATCCTCACTAACCTCTCTAATGGTTTTGGTATTGTTTCCATTCAATCATGGCTCAATCCAAATAAGTTTTTGAGGTTCCAACGTCTTTAATGGTGATGACTGTAACACTTTCCAGCTCGTGGAGTCATAATGTCAAAGATTTGAAGACACCACTATCAATTTTATCTACCTACCCCATTTCAAAGTTTCCACCTTACGGTGGAACATGTGGGGTGAAACGTCGCATTTGAAACTTTCATTTTTAGTTGGTGTTGTTGGTTTTAAATGAGAGCATCCGTGGCTTTTCACACCGATGATTTTGTGTGTTAAACGGAAAGCTCAAGTAAATTGTCCCTGTAAATTTCGCAACGCTGCAATTCCTTCCGCGCTCCTGCATCTCATTGAATCTTTTGTAAACGTTTTTCTAGATGACGTATAAACTTACAAACACTCACATGCAAATATATATACATATATTTATACGTATGTACATTTACTCTTGAAATTTCTGCAAAACCTGAGGCCAAGTGCTATTATTGATCGACGATCTCCTGTAGCAACGAGGCTGCGCGCTGTAGGTCAGGACTGCTCGCCTATTGGCTTCGAGTCGACCCTCCTGCGGTTGGCAAAAAAAATTCGCAAAAACAGGTGATTTAACGGCCAGAAACAATTTTGCACAAATAGCTGTAGGGAATTTTTTGCTATAGGAAATTCCCATCCAGTTGGATTCTTTCCAAGACGTTCCATCGGTTCGAAAGCACCGAAGTTGGAACAAGCCATCTGTAAACTTTCCAAAATATGAAAGGATTTACTTAAAACTTCGACCAAAATTCTATTAGACGTTCTCAAAGACTTTATGGGTCGCCCTATGCTGAATTTGCTCAAAGACGATGAACAAATGGAAAGCCAAAAAGTGTTCACTTGATACGAAACGTATGGAAAACACAAAATCTTAAGCCTTCCCTGCAACATCAAGGATACTGCATAATTTCCCCTCATTATACTTCTTTGATGGGTCCTTAAGATGGCTAGCCACCCCCTGGACCATTTGGGGTCTGCTTGGGTGTACTTAACAATACTGATCATTCCAGAAACAGCCAATTCAAAAATTCAAATAAAATTTTGAAAGCTATCAGTTGTATTTTGATTAATCTCTATGGAAAACAATTTACTCGAAGTTTATTTTTTAATTTTACACGTATGAATTTTTCTCACTGATTGTCAATAATATTTGAGCTGTTTTAATAAGTTTATTGGTTGTAAATTGGCGAAACGAATCAAATGGAGTTATCGATAACTGCACACTCGGTTCAACGATTTCAATTTATGATTCATAAATGCACTCACTGCATCATGGGAAATAGAGCGGAATGCTTTCGGTAGAGCACCCATCAGTTAACGAGATTCCCTAAAATCAATCGAATTTGTTAAATTTTTATTTGTAACCTATCAATTATGTGATTCAGACACTTTTTTATTGGAAATTTACGAAAAACTAAAAATTCCTTTATTCTCTCATCGTAATTTGTTTATAACTTTAATAATATAATATTTTAATACGTTATTCTAGGCTTTATTCCGAATCCAATGAACCATCGCATCTATTTTTAGGAGCTTAAGCAAAGCCACGTAAGCAATAGTAACGCTAGCACGTAACTGGCGAATACTATTGCCCAGTCGCCGGTTGCATTTGAGGTTGAAAAGACCCAGCGCCTGGCGCGATTCTTTTTAAAAAATAGTCCGACTGTGTTTGTGTGTTTGTGAATGATAGATGACTAGGTACAACTGTTATTTGGGTTTCTCTTTAAAGCTTCTACAGAGAAAAAAAGCTCCAATATTTTCCCAGTATTTGTCTGGTTGTTCAATCAATGTCAACTCCATTTTGTCCTAGTAAAACCAGATAATGTTTTTTGTTTTTGTTTTGATGACGGAAACATAAAAGGATGTTAGTTATATGGGTGTTGGTTTTTTTATTTTTATTTTGCTGTTACATAAATATAACTGGATAAAGATGTTGACTAAAATTTATTTTCAATCTAAGTATCTAATTATGGAAAATTATTCATTGTTTTCCAATTGTGTGCTCAACATCCGTTATAAAATGTCAAAAGTTCTTACCGTAACACCTTTTTTCTTGAAAGCTTGATGGAACAAGATCATCTATTCTTTTCTGTCTTAGTCTCAAACAGAAATTATTGTCTGCTTAAAATTTAGAACGTCCTAGATGTTTCTGAACTTACCAAATTATTCTTAAATATTTAAAATAATTCTCGAAAGATATAAAATATTTCAGATCATATTTGGAACACTTAGAAGCTTCTAGAGATCCTTATCTGGAACATTCTAGACCAGTCTCAAACATTCCACAAAAAATTTCGAAATATATTCTGGAAAATCCCAATGTTGTTCCCTGACATACCAAACGCTTCCCAAAACATTTTGGACTTGATTTATATGGAAATAGAATATGTTAGACAAAGATAGATTCATAGGATTAATAATAGGCTAGACAAAGACAACCTAACCTAACCCATGTCCAGTGCCTAATTTTATATTTCTGTGACCATTGGAGAAAACCGCAGACATAACAATATTACTATTGGAAAAACAGTAAAACGAAAGTTTACTGATAATGTGAAGGTAGTTATTTTTAAAGCACTATAAAAAGAGGACTTTTCACTGCAGTACAATCAATAAACTGCTTGTAAACTCCCATTCGTTGAAACATTTGCCAAGTTTGGAACGATTATCCGACAGATTTTTGGACGCGAAGTTCTAATGTGAAAATGAATAGGTACCTACACAATATTCTTATTACAAAATTTTACGTGAACGTTGAAAATTAATTGCTACCAAATATTTTATCCTTCGGAAATTATTGTATCGTTTCACTACTTTGTTTTTTGAAACTGGATTTAAAATGCATCAGTGGCGACGACTAGTGTCTGCAACGAGACACAAGTAGTTAAACTTAGCCACTAGTCGCGGTTACAAGTGGCTACATGTAGACACCAGCAGACACAAGTCACTTGTGGCCAGACGAAGACACGGCTGTGGTCTAGTCTGTAGGCGCTGTAGGCAAGCAGATACAGCCACAAGTAGCGATCACTGGCTATTCAAATAACTTGTGGCTAGAACATGACTTACTCGAATTCTTTGTTTTCGTTGAAAAAGTATAAAATACGTGAAAAATCTCCTCAGCGACTTGTGGTTGCCACTAGTAGTCAACACCGGTGGCTCAGTCTGCAACAGGAGGGCGACTAAAATTATTTTCGTGGTCAACTGGTCGTAGAAATCATAAATTTATTGATTTAAACCATTTTTTAAAATAAAAGAAACAAACGATAAATTTATACATAACACTAGTTGCGGTCTCAAGTTGCTAGACGCAGACACAAGTCACATGTGGCTAAATGCAGCTATCGGGCACTATTACTAGTGGCTAGACGTAGCCACTAGTCGCATCAAACTTTTAGTCCATTTTAGAAATCTGAAATACTTACGGAGTGTCGAAAGATTGTGGACTAGAGTGCAGGCACTAAAGGCAAGTACATATAAGCCACAAGTAGCTAACTGATCACTGGCTAGTGGCGTTATAGTTTCATATTAAATAAAATAAAGGATTTTATACACTACACTAGTTGTGGTCTCAAGTGGCTAGACGCAGACACCAGTCACATGTGGCTAAATGCAGCTATCTGGAACAATTACTAGTGGCTAGACGTAGCCACTAGTCGCCTTAAACTTTTTGTCCATTTTAGGAGACTGAAATACTTACGGAGTGTCGAAAGATTGTGTACTAATGTACAAGCACTAAAGGCAAATACATATAAGCCACAAGTAGCTCACAGATCACTGGCTAGTGGCGTTATAGTTTCGTATTAAAAAAATAAAGGATTTTATACACAACACTAGTTGTGGTCTCTAGTGGCTAGATGCAGACACCAGTCACATGTGGCTAAATGCAGCTATCGGGTACAATTACTAGTGGCTAGACGTGGCCACTAGTCGCATCAACATTTTTGCCCATTTAAGGAGACTGAAATACTTACGGAGTGTCGAAAGATTGTGGACTAGAGTGCAGGCACTAAAGGCAAGTACATATAAGCCACAGGTAGCTAACTGATCACTGGCTAGTGGCTTTATAGTTTCGTATTAAAAAAATAAAGGATTTTATACACAACACTAGTTGTGGTCTCTAGTGGCTAGATGCAGACACCAGTTACATGTGGCTAAATGCAGCTATCGGGTACAATTACTAGTGGCTAGACGTGGCCACTAGTCGCATCAACATTTTTGCCCATTTAAGGAGACTGAAATACTTACGGAGTGTCGAAAGATTGTGGACTAGAGTGCAGGCACTAAAGGCAAGTACATATAAGCCACAAGTAGCTAACTGATCACTGGCTAGTGGCGTTATAGTTTCATATTAAATAAAATAAAGGATTTTATACACAACACTAGTTGTGGTCTCTAGTGGCTAGATGCAGACACCAGTTACATGTGGCTAAATGCAGCTATCGGGCACAATTACTAGTGGCTAGACGTGGCCACTAGTCGCATCAACATTTTTGCCCATTTAAGGAGACTGAAATACTCACGGAGTGTCGAAAGATTGTGGACTAGAGTGCAGGCACTAAAGGCAAGTACATATAAGCCACAAGTAGCTAACTGATCACTGGCTAGTGGCGTTATAGTTTCATATTAAATAAAATAAAGGATTTTATACACAACACTAGTTGTGGTCTCTAGTGGCTAGATGCAGACACCAGTTACATGTGGCTAAATGCAGCTATCGGGCACAATTACTAGTGGCTAGACGTGGCCACTAGTCGCATCAACATTTTTGCCCATTTAAGGAGACTGAAATACTTACGGAGTGTCGAAAGATTGTGGACTAGAGTGCAGGCACTAAAGGCAAGTACATATAAGCCACAAGTAGCTCACTGATCACTGGCTAGTGGCGTTATAGTTTCGTATTAATAAAAAATAAAGGATTTTATACACAACACTAGTTGTGGTCTCTAGTGGCTAGATGCAGACACCAGTTACATGTGGCTAAATGCAGCTATCGGGCACAATTACTAGTGGCTAGACGTGGCCACTAGTCGCATCAACATTTTTGTCCATTTAAGGAGACTGAAATACTTACGGAGTGTCGACAGATTGTGGACTAGAGTGCAGGCACTAAAGGCAAGTAGGTATAGCCACAAGTAGCTTACTGATTACTGGCTAGTGGCGTTATAGTTTCGTAGTAATAAAAATAAAGGATTTTATACACAACATTAGTTGTGGTCTCAAGTGGCTAGATGCAGACACCAGTTACATGTGGCTAAATGCAGCTATCAGGCATAATTACTAGTGGCTAGACGCAGACACTAGTCGTATCAAAGTTTTTGTCCATTTCAGGAAAATAAAATACTTACGAATGTCGAAAGATTGTGGATTAATGTACAAGCACTAAAGGCAAGTACATATAAGCCACAAGTAGCTAACTGATCACTGGCTAGTGGCGTTATAGTTTCATATTAAATAAAATAAAGGATTTTATACACTACACTAGTTGTGGTTTCAAGTGGCTAGACGCAGACACAAGTCGCATGTGGCTAAATGCAGCTATCTGGTACAATTGCCAGTGGCTAGACGTAGCCACTAGTCGCAACAAACTTTTTATCCATTTTAGGAAACCGAAATACTTACGAAGTGTCGAAATATTGTGGACTAGAGTGCAGGCACTAAAGGTAAGTAGGTATAGCCACAAGTAGCTAACTGATCAGTAGCTACACTCATAGCTTGTGGCGTTATGGTCTCGTGTTAAAAAGAAATAAAGGATAACGTATACATAGTAATGTATGTCAGGGGTTGTAACACCCCATTAATAAGAACCTACCCTCATACAAATATCTATAATAAAAAATCTAATATTTATGAGTTCTGTAGTTGAAATACTTTAGGGTAAATGGGGTTATCCAGAGTTACATCCAACTCTAATTAGGGAACACTGAGCAATTAAGAAAAAGTTTATCGAAAATATTTTTGTAATCATCGATTTGTTTTTGTCTGGACAAATACAGGCGCGTATTTGTATTTATTGGTTTTTCGATAAGTGAAATTGATTTTTCGTGTAATCGGTTATAAAACGGATTAAGAGACGAAAGGTTTTGAGTTACAGTTCCCTCCACTAGCAATTGACACATAAAAAAGCTTCCTCTTCTCTTGGTTTGAGAACATATACAGGGTGACATAAAGAACAGCCAATCTCTAAACCGTAGATATTTCGATTGAGCTCAATGTCTCATTCTTCATGAATCACCCTGTATAAAAAAAGGATACCATCTAGAAATAAAGCCCTGAGGAAGCCTTACGTACAAAGCGAAACATTAGGTCTGTGTTGGTTTTCGAACAATAAAAACCTTTTCAACCCTCTACGATCTTGTTCTTTATTCTAAGCAACCCCTTACATGATTTAAGACTCAGATATTCCATAATGGTGTAATCATTCTCAAATGAATAAAGTGATTCTGCTAATGATAATCCAATTAGTCATCGAATCGAAAATTTAAAGCCCTTCACTTCCTATGAATATGCAATCCGTTTCTCCCTTTTGACGTGATTCGAAGTTCGATATGGCAGAACGTTGGGGAGTGAAGTCTAATGCAATCAAATAATCGAGGAACATGCAAACAGTCGCTGCATCCTCATTTGAGCCAACTACAGTCCCGGAAAACAATGCAGGAAGTGCGGCAGAGAGTTTAGAGTTGGAGCAGGAGAGAGACCCTAATAAAAGCAAGATTTACGATCCTCATTCAGAAGTCATCCGCGCCTCTCTCTAAGCTCAACTCTAAACCGTTTTAGACCATGAGGCCTCAGTTTTAATGGCTTCATTTGGATTTGTTTGTTCTACAATTCAGCAGCAACCGGGTATTAAAAACTTTCAACGCGAACCAGCAGAATGTTCTCGTATAAACTTTCTTTGGAAATTCTATTGGAAGTTGTTTATTTTCTTTTTTTTTTTTTTTGGTCGTGAGTGAGGGCGGTTTCCTTTTCAAGGAAAAGTGCTTGGTAACCGAATATTTCCCTTTCAAACATTGCAAGTGGTTATTAAAACGTTGGTGACGTTCTCACAGTTTCAATGGAACATAAGGGGTCTTTAAAATAATTTTTCGACATCATAGTATCAATTATAATAATTAACAGTTATTAGTTATTGGCAAGATTAGATTTCATTGATCTTACAATATTTTACTCATACCACAAGATTTATATAAGTAAAAATCTTTTTTTTACACTAAATGAAAGGTTATAATCGATATTGATTACCTATAAAAAATAGGCCAATAATATGCAGTAATTAGCGAGATATTTGCATCTAAAGATTCTCTGATGTTCCTTACACAATATCTTTCCTGTATATAGAACAAATAGACTCGGCGATCGCGGCAAGAAGAGCGCGACGTACCGTACCGTAGTAGAGATAGAGAATGAATGAGGACTTAACGCCGAGTATCTAGCAGATACAGGATGATTCATAAAGAGTAGGCAAACTCCACACTGGAAAAGTAGATGATGGACAAGAACTGTTAAACAAAGAAGAAAAAAAAAATAATGGTCACCCTAAAAAAAGACCATTTTATTACCTTTGCATCATCTCAAGGGAAACATTTTAGCCAAAGGGCTGGACATAATGTTTATCTAAATCTTATCAAGTTTCTTATTTATTTAATTCGTTATATAATTAAAATCGAAATTTAGTGCCACAGTTAGACGTTAATTAATGAATTTAGGTTACTCGTGTATCCATGTATACACAAACTAAATCGATCGTTACAAAAGTCTGTGTATACGTGGTAGGTGTTGGCTCCCTTTGGCAAAGTACTGAAAATAAACGGCCTAGATTGAGGGCATGCCCTTATCGGGGTTTGCTTTTTAGAGCCAGTGGAGCGGGCCAATGGTGAAAAGGGATGAAAAGAGTCGTTTCTGGTTGTTAAGTTTCACTGGAAACGTTCGAGATATCGCCTTTTGTAACTGAGAAAGAAATTCAAGATAGACGATCCAAATCCATTAAAAAACCCAATGACTGTCATATTTTATTTATTTATGTATGTTTTAATTCTATAGTTTTGTACTAATATACCAATTGCGGATGTGCGAATAGTGTTCGAATCAATAAATCGACTAATTATGGAATAAATAATTAATGCGATTTATAAAAAGAGAGAGGCGTTTTTGGTCCGTTCAGAAGTAACAATTATGTAGTAGAATTTTCCAAAAATTACTAAAATTTTGCAAGAATGTTTCAAATATGTCGAAAATTATTTGGAATTATTTGAGAATGAACTACGATTTTTTAGATCCAAAATGATATGGAATTATCTAAAATTCGTGAATTCTGGTTCATTTTCGAAAACTCCGGAGTATTCCAGACCACACTCTAACAAATCAAATCATTCTCAGAAGATGATGAATGAGGATGGTCTGGAGTATACCAGAGCTTTCAAAAATGATCCAGAATGTTCACAATATTTTAAAACTTATCCAGAATTTTCTTCATCTTTCCAAAATAATCCCGAATGTTTCAGATTTATGTATTGACAAGAGATAGGAATGATTTAGAATGTTCTAAGGCTTTCGTGAATGATCTGGAATGTTAGAGAATGGACTAAAATATTTTAGGTTTTTTGAGAATGACTTGAAATATTATAGAATGGTCTGGAATATTCCAGAGCTGTCGAAATTTATCCAGAGTGTTCCACATTAATTAAAAATGATCCAGAATGTTTTAGGTATATTGACAAGGATTTTAAATGATTGAGAATTGTCGAGGATTTCTGAGAATGATTTGAAATGTTAGAGGATGGTCAGTAGTTTTAGAAAGCTTTCGAAAATGATCCAGAATGTATCACATTTTTCGAGAATGATCCAGGGTGTTTCAGATATATTGACCAGAATCTAGAATGGTTTTAAATGGTCTAGGGTTTTCGAAGAATGATCTGAAGTCCTGTAGAATGGTCTAAAATATTTTACATCTTTTGAGATTGACTTGAAATGTTAGAGGATAGCCTTGAATCTTTCAGAAATTTCGAAAATTATCCAGAATGTTCCAATTT
The DNA here is from genome assembly GCA_947389935.1 of Agrilus cyanescens. Lineage (NCBI taxonomy): Eukaryota > Metazoa > Arthropoda > Insecta > Coleoptera > Buprestidae > Agrilus > Agrilus cyanescens. Next base: position 4,878,372 of record OX376709.1, read on the forward strand.
TTTCAAAACTAATCCACAATGTTTTAGATACATTGACAAGGATTTATAATAATCTAGAGTTTTTGAGAATAATCTGGAATGTTGGAGAATGGTCTAAAACATTTTGCATTTTTTGAGAATGTCTTGAAATGTATGAGAATAGCCAGGAGCTATCCAGAGATTTCAAAAATGATCCAGAATGTTTCAGATATATTGACAAGGATTTGTAAAGATTGAGAATGATGTAGGGTTTTTGAGAATGATCAGGAGTGTTGGATATTTTATATTTTTTGAAAATGACTTGGAATGTTAGATGATGGTCTTGAATCTTCCAGAGCTTTCGAAACTTATCCAGAATGTTCTAACTTTTTTAAAAATGGACTATAATGTTTTAGATATATTGACAAGGATTTAAAATGATTGAGAATGATCTAGGGCTTTTGAGAATGAACTGGAATGTTGGAGAATGGTCTAAAATAGTTTGCATTTTTTGAGAACGTCTTGAAATGTTAGAGGATGGCCAGGAGCTTTCTAGAGCTTTAAAGAATGATCGAGAATGTTTTATATATATTGACAAGGATTTGTAATGATTGAGAATGATCTGGAGTGTTGGAGAATTGTCTAAAATATTTTAGGTTTTTTGAGAATGACTTGAAATATTATAGAATGGTCTGGAATCTTCCAGAGCTGTCGAAATTTATCAAGAGTGTTCCACATTAATTAAAAATGATCCAGAATGTTTTAGGTATATTGACAAGGATTTTAAATGATTGAGAATTATCTAGGATTTCTGAGAATGATTTGAAATGTTAGAGGATGGTCAGGAGTTTTAGAGAGCTTTCGAAAATGATCCAGAATGTTTCACATTTTTCGAGAATGATCCAGACTATTTAAGATATTGACAAGAATTTAAAAAGGTTTGAAATGTTCCGGGGTTTTCGAGAATAATCTGGAATGTTGGAGAATGGTGTAAAATATTTTGCATTTCTTGAGAATGTCTTGAAATGTTAGGCGATGGTCAGAAGTTTTCCAGAGCTTTCAAAAATAATGCAGAATGTTCTAAAATCTTTAAAAATAGTTCAGAATGCTTCACATTATTCGACAATGATTCAGGGTGTTTCAGATATATTGACCAGAATCTAGAATGGTTTTAAATGGTTTAGGTTTTTCGAAGAATGATGTGAAGTCTTGTAGAATGGTCTAAAATATTTTACAACTTTTCAGATTGACTTGAAATGTTAGAGGATAGTCTTGAATCTTTCAGAAATTTCGAAAATTATCCAGAATGTTCCAATTTTTTCAAAACTAATCCACAATGTTTTAGATACATTGATAAGGATTTATAATAATCTAGAGTTTTTGAGAATAATCTGGAATGTTGGAGAATGGTCTAAAACATTTTGCATTTTTTGAGAATGTCTTGAAATGTATGACAATAGCCAGGAGCTATCCAGAGATTTCAAAAATGATCCAGAATGTTTCAGATATATTGACAAGGATTTGTAAAGATTGAGAATGATGTAGAGTTTTTGAGAATGATCAGGAGTGTTGGAGATTTTATATTTTTTGAAAATGACTTGGAATGTTAGATGATGGTCTTGAATCTTCCAGAGCTTTCGAAACTTATCCAGAATGTTCTAACTTTTTTAAAAATGGACTATAATGTTTTAGATATATTGACAAGGATTTAAAATGATTGAGAATGATCTAGGGCTTTTGAGAATGAACTGGAATGTTGGAGAATGGGCTAAAATAGTTTGCATTTTTTGAGAATGTCTTGAAAGGTTAGAGGATGGCCAGGAGCTTTCTAGATCTTTAAAGAATGATCGAGAATGTTTTATATATATTGACAAGGATTTGTAATGATTGAGAATGATCTGGAGTGTTGGAATATTTTATATTTTTTGAAAATGACTTGGAATGTTAGAGGGTGGTCAGGAGTTTTCCAGGGCTTTCGAAACTTATCCAGAATGTTCTAACTTTTTTAAAAATGGACTATAATGTTTTAGACATATCGACAAGGATTTAAAATGATTGAGAATGATCTAGGGCTTTTTAGAATGAACTGGAATGTTGGAGAATGGTCTAAAATAGTTTGCATTTTTTGAGAATGTCTTGAAATGTTAGAGGATGGCCAGGAGCTTTCTAGAGCTTTAAAGAATGATCGAGAATATTTTATATATATTGACAAGGATTTGTAATGATTGAGAATGATCTGGAGTGTTAGAGAATTGTCTAAAATATTTTATATTTTTTGAAAATGACTTGGAATGTTAGAGGGTGGTCAGGAGTTTTCCAGAGCTTTCGAAACTTATCCAGAATGTTCTAACTTTTTTAAAAATGGACTATAATGTTTTAGACATATCGACAAGGATTTAAAATGATTGAGAATGATCTAGGGCTTTTGAGAATGAACTGGAATGTTGGAGAATGGTCTAAAAGATTTTACATTTTTTGAGAATAAGGTCAAAACTTTTTCATATTAAGGGATCGAAGAATACAATTGTTTGTCGAAACATCTATACAATTAAAAACGTACTTTTCCATGAACTCTGTTCTATGAATGAATATTCTCTGCAATTGTTCCTTATTTCTTGACACTTCTAAGAATGCTTTTCCCAAGGGAAGATGAACCTATGTGTATACATATGTAGGTGTAGTCCTCATCTACGTATGCATGTCATGTACAAAGATTCTTAACTGATTATGACATTCCAATAATTAAAGTGCATGCCTTGGAGCTTCGCTCCATTTCTACGGATTCATGTAATATTTCCTATCTACATCCATCAGACATGACGTCGTATGTTGCATAAAGGCGTTTCCAATATCAAAATTTAAATTGTGTTCCAAGTTAAAGTTATGTAAAATAAAACCCTTTTGTGCAATAAATCAGAAAACTTTCTAAAATTCAATCGCTTGTCGAATTTATAATTTTATGTGAGTGAATATACTTTATAAATTGCCTGTTCCTACTTTACATACTGTTGGGTATGTTCTAGTTATACGTAATGCAGCTGAATATTGTTCCCAAATTTAGTTACATAATGTTCATACTAAGAAGATTGATTGTCAGTTACACGAAGCTTTCAATATTGGCGAAAATTGTTTTACCCAATTCTTCGATGTTAAAATGGTCCAAAAATTCGGAAAACGTAAATTCAGTCCCTTGCCAAAATTTCTTTGTTTATTTTTTCTATAAAATCATCTCACAGATATCAATAATTCCTTGGATTATGTATAGAATTAAATGAAAATCCCTTTTTTTCTAAACTGACTCAAAAATCCCTAGGAAAAAGTATAAAGACCTTTTTGTAGATAATTGAATTTTATATAAAAAATAACGTCCGTGACAGCACCCCTCTATCTATTACGAAAAAAGAACTTAGGTGGTACATCACACGTTGAAGCGCGCCTTTGAAGCGCTGTATTTTTTTATCTGTAAAAGGTAGATTGGTGCTGTCCGGGACTTTTTTATAGAAAATTTAATTCTCTACAAAAAAGGTCTATACATTTTTTTCGTATCTGTCACGGTTTTGGCTACGTAAGCGTCCAAAGCTCAAACAACACATTCTGCAAAACTTAACGTTAAATGAAAAATAGTAACAATTATTTTCCAATGTTAAAAATTTGCACAAAGGCTCTTCTGATTGTCCTCTACAAGAATCCGCGATCAAAAAAAAATTTGCACTATAAATACCTCGGCTATAATATTAAAACAGTCCCCTATGAGGACTCCCTTATATGACTAGTCGATGACGTTGCTCGTTAGCACTCTGGCCTTTAATAACGATGGTAACGGTGTAGCTCTATCTGTCATTCTTACTCCTGCTGATTCAGGTTATTCCCCCATAGTAATATACCCATTTTTTTCTTCTTAATATACACGCACACGAAGTTTTCATCATGTAATAATTGCATCGTTCATAAAATATAAAAGTTAGAGAATACGATGAACAAAGTTTCGAAGAAACAGCTTTAATTACTTCTATATTTCTTTGTTATTGCCTTTTAACTTCGAGGGCAAGTTAATGTTCAGGAAGAAGAGGAAGAATAAAGATAAACGATGTATACTTCTTGGAGTTGAGGATATAGTTAATTTTCTTTGCCTTTAGTAAACATTTTTGTTGATCCTTTGGGTTGTACACTCTGTAACACCACCCTCTAACCTAACCTTCACCCCCATTCAACCCCTCACTAAACACTTTAACTGTATTCTTATTTTTTTTTTAAGAATACAAGGCTTGGAAAAGGTTAGGGTAGAGGGTTGATATCTCCACATATACACACACACACACTCCCTTCCGTAACCTTTATGAATAAACTTGTTTACTCAAGACATAGTTTTGGTAAGTGGGTCGTGATTTTACATGATGAGAACTAACAGTGAAAATCAAACATGACTAAATAAATATAATTATAAATGTATGAATACGATAGGAATGCGTCTGATGGTGAACAATTAGGGTTTCCAAAACGTCATGAAAAGATGTTTGTGAAGGTTCTATTGTTAATAATTCCTTTGCTTATTCGACGAAGGTAATTTTCAATGTAAATTGCTTTCCTACTGGATGTCATGCCCGATCTGACTGCGCCGAGTTGGATGGTTGGATGCAAAAACCAATTAAATCCTTTAATTATAAAGGCACTACGAATCTACTAGGCAATTTCCATCTAGTGAGCAAAGATTAACTGGGTCGTAACTGAATTTTGCTGTTCATATATTTCGCATAGATTTGCACATTTTCGGAACCTAACCTCGCTTTTTACTTTCTAATTGCAAACTTTTCCATCACAAATAAATTGCATCGGAATTTGAAAATATTGAGATAATTAAGTACCCAAATGAACTTGGTTACTAGATGTCAAGTGGGTAACAATAAAATTGGTTTTTTAATTAAAAAAATACTGTTTTAATTGGACGATGTGACAAACAACAAATAGTTATAATGATAAAAAATTAAGAGTGAAGAAGGTACTCGAGAAAGAATCAAAACTTTGCATGTGCCACGTACATAAATGACCTAACCAAAGCCCCAGTGTTACGCCCATGAGGAACCAAGATTCTTGATTTTCAAATATTCAAAATCCAGAGACGGCTCGTCAACTAGGGTGCTTTTTGAACATAATTTTTACAGGTCCTGCATTGGGGTGATTTTTATGATGCACTCTACATTTTACCTTTGCTTTACTGACAAAAAATAGCGTATTAGAGACAGAAACAGAGATAAAGAGGGGCAGAGGAAAGATATGGAATGTTTTAGTTCTGAAGAATCTAAAGAATAGTTCAAAATAGAAACTTGTGGAGGTTTATGTCTAACAGTGTTCGGATTGACACTTTGACATTAAAAAATTTTTTTGTGATGAAATAAAGTGAATCTTGAAATTATTTCTGTTTTGTTAAGTTTTTCATAATTTCTGTTTTCAATTTATGTCAATTCGTTACTAATTTCGAAAGAAAGGCTCAAGTGTTATTCACGTCGCATTAGAATTATTGTTCACCAGATTTCGAGATAGCCTTTGACGTCCTCTAACTTCCTGTTTCCGCCTGGCACTTTCTATTAAGACACCTTATTTGTCCACAGTCGAAACTATATATTATAATACAAAAGGAACGTTTCTTTGGGCATGAATTTGTTAATATGAAATAATCTCGATAATTATTGGACAAATTTTGAAAATTCTTTTATTTTTGTATGTTATGATCTCTCTTCTATGGTGGAGTACATTTAACTGGCATTTATACTGTAACAGTTGAGGTGATCGATGTTAATGAAACTAGCACTACTTGCCGCTAGATGGACGTAGTCTTCTTAAAGTAGGTCCATGTGTTAGTAAGTTCCTTTAAAATCACAAGACTCGGTTCCTTCAACTTAAAAAGGGGATGATGGTGTTAAAGATACATGATGAGATGAATGTTATTATTTTTATTGCAATTAAAGGACAATTCTAAGCAAAACGAAGATATCTCATCATTTGTTCGCAATTTTCAAATTATCTTTTTGTTTTTTTTTTTCACAATAGGTCAGTTAATTGTGTTTTGCAGGAAGCATTTGACTGGACGGATTTGTGTTTCGAATTATTGTGAGCTGTGAAACCAAATAAAGCCAAAATTCGTTGCATCATTTCTATTCATATACCTCATCACAACATCATACGCTGCGCATACTAATTACAACAATACCGTCAGACGGCACATAGTCATTGTGCATTGTCAAGGAAAATAACTGACACATTGGTCCCAAATACCCATATATTATGTGCAGTAAATCAAAAATATGCACATGATTTGTATGTAGGATGTCGTAGTTTGTACACAAATAAATTAAGTACCTACAGTCCGTTCAACTGAAAATGATATAGGGTGCAAAAAACAAACCAAAAGGCGTTATTTTTTGTGATCAGTTTTTGAGTAGGGAAATAAATAATATTTAAGCAAAAAACCCTAGTAGTTTCCATAGTATGTTGTTGAAACTATTTCTCTTTCATTAATATCTTTGAAAGGTCCGGGGAATAACTAAATTTTTTTGGGGGAACCACCACTGTTTTTCTTGGTGGTTTCAACACTATTTTATAGAAGTCTTTGAAAAGTCCGAGAAGTATCCCAATTTCGAATAAATTTTTGGATGAGTTAATTAAATTCATAATTCCTTCAATCAATTTGCCTGAACTTTTATTTCTGAAGGCAGAAGTTATGTTTCTGGGGAATTACCACAGTTTTCCTCCGGTTAGTTTCTACAGTAATCTGTTCAAACTTCTTCTCCTTTATAAAAGTCTTTGATAGGTCCGAGGAATATCCCAATTTCGAATAATTATTTAGATAAAAGTTAATAAAATTCATAATTCCTTCAACCAGTTTGCCTGAAATATTATTTCTTAAGGAAAAACTTGTACTTCTGGGGATTTACCAGAGTTTGCCTATTGTGGTTTCAACAGTATTCTGTTCAAACTCCTTCTCTTCTATAGAAGTCTTTGAAAGATCCGGGGAATTTCCCAATTTCGAATAAATTTTTCAATCAATTTGCCTGAACTATTATTTCTGAAGGCAGAAGTTATGATTCTGGGGAACTACCGCAGTTTCCCTCTGGTGGTTCATCTTTTATTAAGATCTTTGAAAGATCCGGGGAATAACCAAATTTTTTTGGGGGAACCACCACAGTTTTTTCTTGGTGGTTTCAACACTATTTTGTTGAAACTTCTTCTCTTTTATAGAAGTCTTTGAAAAGTCCGAGAAGTATCCCAATTTCGAATTAATTTTTCAATCAATTTGCCTGAACTATTATTTCTGAAGGCAGAAGTTATGTTTCTGGGGAATTACCACAGTTTTCCACCGGTAGTTTCTACAGTAATCTGTTCAAACTTCTTCTCCATTATAAAAGTCTTTGAAAGGTCCGAGGAAAATCCCAATTTCGAATAAATATTTAGATGAAAGTTAATAAAATTCATAATTCTTTCAACCAGTTTGCCTGAACTATTATTTATTAAGGAAAAACTTGTACTTCTGGGGATTTACCAGAGTTTGTCTATTGTGGTTTCAATACTACTCTGTTCAAACTTTTTTTTCTTTTATAGAAGTCTTTGAAAGATCCGGGGAATTTCCCAATTTCGAATAAATTTTTCAATCAATTTGCCTGAACTATTATTTCTGAAGGCAGAAGTTATGTTTCTGGGGAATTACCACAGTTTTCCACCGGTAGTTTCTACAGTAATCTGTTCAAACTTCTTCTCCATTATAAAAGTCTTTGAAAGGTCCGAGGAAAATCCCAATTTCGAATAAATATTTAGATGAAAGTTAATAAAATTCATAATTCTTTCAACCAGTTTGCCTGAACTATTATTTCTTAAGGAAAAACTTGTACTTCTGGGGATTTACCAGAGTTTGCCTATTGCGGTTTCAATACTACTCTGTTCAAACTCCTTTTCTTTTATAGAAGTCGTTGAAAGATTCGGGAAATTTCCCAATTTCGAATAATTTTTTCAATCAATTTTATCTTTTCTTGAAACGTTACTTGTGTTTGTTTTTAAAATTAATATTTTTGAAACATCCGGGGAATAACCAAATTTTGAATATGAAATCATAAACCGTATTATTCTGGATTGCTTCCTTTGACATTTAACCTACTGAGATTTATAAAGCTGGAAGATAATATAAATTTAGAAGGAATAAACAACGAATTTCCCGGGAAAATTACTTGAACTTTAATTACTTCGTTGTCTATCTAGTTAACGTTCTTTGTACTTACTTATCCATTTTGATTAAAGATTAAAGTTTATGTTTGGTTACTAATTTTACTTTACGATGGTACAAAGTAGGAGTCAACAACATGCATCGCTGTGATGGAAATGCGAAATTACAACCAGAAGTTTGACACTGCATTTCCACAGTATTTTTGAAATAAGTAAAATAGGTTTCTCGTCAGACATTTTCCAAAAGATGTCTGAAAGTTTTGCAAATCGAGTAATTTGATATCGTATCTTCTATTAATGGTTTTCAATTCCGATTAGGAATAGTCGGTCGTCAGATTGACGTCAATTCAATTAACTTTAAGCAAATAAAAAGAAAAAATATACAAAAGAGCAATTTCAATCAAAGTTACAATTACATCTGGAAAGTACTTTTTTTATTATTAAATTAACGATTATGTTGTTTTTTCAGGTTATGTTTATTAGCTTTACAGTACAAAAATATTTATAAAAAACTTTTGTTAATTTTTTCTAGGGTAAAACACTTTTTCAGAAAATTGTTTTCAAAAATAGTAGCAGTAGAAAATATTTAGTTTTTATTGACGTGGTATAATTAAAAAGTATTAGTACCTATGTACGTCGATAGCCACTTGTCCTGTCTTGAGCCACTAGTAACTACTACTAGTGGCAGCACGACTTGTGGCGAGACTTTTTATGCATTTTATATTGTTTTGACGCAATCCTAGAGTTCGAGTGGTTGTGATCAAGCCACAAGTAGCCAGTGCTCGCTACTTGTGGCGATATATAGTCGATAGAGCTTTTCTGATCGTTAAATAATTATTTTTCTTGTGACCACTTAACACATCCAATGACATACTTAATTGGGAATGTTTAAGAGGGTTAATTGATTATTTTATTAAATTTTTATAGCTGCTGTTTGCATGTTTTTATCTGCAACTTTATTTCTCTTGTTTCAGGTAATTTCAATCTACAATCTAATTTGCAGTATTTGTAAGTATTTTTCGATTTTTGTATTAATAATTTTATTAATAACCAGGTACAAAAAAGTACCATTGAAGAAGGAGTCCTTTCCTCGACGTTTCGTCAACATACGTGTTTGAAATCTTCAGGAGATCTTCAGCAAAGTACGATTTATTAAAGACTCGCCCAGTACTGAAGATCTCCTGTCGATGTCACCCATAGATGTCGTCGAAACGTCCAGAAAAGAACTATCTAGTATAGTATAGACCATTTGAAGTGGCAAGAACCCCCCATTAAATTATTTGTGAAAGAGATACATCTTTTTTCTCATTCTCACTTGGGCTGATCTTTCTTTGTTAGTTTTTGAACACGCCCATACTAAGTTAAGAAATACTTCACGAGTCGTACAGACAAAGTAGAAAGAGACAATCGAACAGTAGTAAGCGGAATAGCTGCCTTCAATTGACGTCTGTTGAGACTTAAAGAAGGCGTTGCCATTACTGTTGCTGTACTCTATGTTAATGAGATAAAAGAAGAAAGAAGATGTGACAGTTTTATTGAGGACTTTGCCACTTACAATTGTCTCAACTATATCTATAGTATCTTACTCTATTGTCACCTGTTGTAATCATGATCTCAAAACCGTTAACTATTTTCTGCACTGACAATTAAAGAATTATATTCCGTATCTGTTTCCTGTGTTGATATTAACGGATTAAGTGCAGCTTACAGGTGTTTTATTTACGTTATAATATTGGTTTGAAAAAGCGCGTTGGAGGTAGCGATTTGTGACAGCCTTCATGCTTACTGCCTCCTTGTCAAGGTGTCCTGTATACCTCAAGTCATGCAAAAAATTGGCGAATAGATTTTACAATTACCTCCCAGCGATTTGCAACAATATCTTTCGATTTATTATTTTTTATTTGACAAAATAAAAAAACAAAGTTATGATTTCTAAGTTAAATTGACATAAGAAATAAATTTATTATTTATTTTTGTAATTAAAATTTTTTCAATTAAAGTTATGGAACATTTTATATGTATTCATTGTCATGTCAGTAGTAGAGCACCCTATTAACACCCTGATAAAAATAGTGGAAAAAACGCCAGTAAGTGGTGTGGCATTATATTGTAAGCAAATAAAATAAGCGTTAGCTCATTTAGGAATGTATTTGAAAACGAGTTTCAAAAGATTTTTTTTAATTACATCCACAACACTGTGCATCCTCTGGGTATAATTTTGTTTCTTCCAGCTGAAGAAGCTTTTGTGTGCTGAAACAATAAGTAATTAAAAAAAGCTTTTAAAAGCTTCAATTCCTTTATTATCTAACGCCTTTTAAAGCTGTAATAATTTCTTTTGTACAAACAGAGACTTCAATAAAACTTTATCTTTGGTTCATTTATGATTTGTTTCGTTATTGTTTTTTTATAATCGTTTTTAGTAAAGTTTTTTACACTCCTGGTTAAAATTAGATTAAAGGAGGTCAGATTAGGGTGGTAGTATAAAGTTAGGTTAATGTTTTTAGATTAATGCTCTGTGAACTGTGAACCTAACCTGAATGGAGTGTTTGGTTTGTCCAACGTACTTCTTATGAACTTTTACTCGCAGAATCGCCACTTTAAAGGGTTTTGCTTAAGCTTCTGGCTTTGGGGTTTTTTTGAATGTTTTTTAGTCTTCATGATTGTGGTTTAGAAATAGATGGCTAAATAAATATTATGAAATGAAAAACTTCGTATTTTCTTTCCAACATTTGGGAACGAAATCTACTTGTGAAAAGTAGCTATTGTCTTTCCAGGGAAATAAAACATGAAATGAGACAAAAACATCGTAAAAATGTCCTTCCTCCACGAAATATATGACACCATCCTGGACAGAAGAATTGTCGTTCTGTCACCAGACGATGGTGACACTTTTTAAAAACGTGTTGACACTTTTTTCTTATATATCATAACTGCACATTTTTTACTTCTTGAAAAAAAAAATAAAAGAGGATAAAGAATCGCAATTAGAAGTTTCCGCGTGTAAGAAGTGTCCATTTACTTCTTAATCTGCTGGTAAATAAATGTTGGCTCGTTAAACGTTCACCAAGAGCAAAGATTTAGGGGATGAAGAGAAAGTACTAACGTGACGAGCCTCTACAATGAAAAACGGGGATGTTTTATTTTCAAAAGAAACTCATTATTTTTTCTATTGTTTAATAAAAATGAAGAATTTGCCAGGGTCTTTTAAAAAAAAAACTCTTCAAGGATTTCGTGATCTACTAAAACTTTTATACTCGGACTTTGTGACATTGTTTTCAACATAGAACGTACTTCTTTTACAAATCAAGTTCTTATTGATTTACTTCTACAGTAATAAGCTCCCTGGCATCTCTAATCTTTCATAATAAATCAGAAAAATGCTGACGTAGGGGATGGAAAAGTTTTGGCATTCGGATTTTTCATTTCCGCCCACCATTTCTTGTAGATGTAGTTTTTCTCTGCATTACTAATTACGAAACTCATCGAATACTCCCGATACTTGACGAGATACTATAGGAGCCAATAAGGAATAACGAATTGCCTACTTCGGTTGTGATCGACCTTAGTCGTCGTGCTTACGTAAAGACAAAAAATATATATGAAGTAAACTGATGCATAAAAGTATGTCTAGTAAAAAAAAAAAAATAATAAGTGAACTATGTTAAGTATTTCCTGGTGCTTCGTAAAGAAAATTTAAGATGATTTTGTTCAGTAAAGAAAAGCTGGTTCAGTTGCATGTTCTCGAGAAAGCGTTGAAGCTGAAGTGGTTTCGAAATGGAAGTCGCGAATTTACGTCTTTGTTATGTTGTTGGATCGATACTTCATATCGAGGAAGGATTGAAGTGGATGTGACAGGATGAGATTGAAGCTAAAGGGTGATCCTATTTCTTGAAGAAAGGCTTGACGATTGACGATGTAGAAACGGGCAAATAACTATGTAAGTACCTACAGTGACGCTAACTATCTTTACCGTGATCAAAGAAATTAACTGAAGAACCAGAAACAAATAAGTCATATAAGATAGTTCTATTATTGATAATATGATTGTTCCAGTTTTACTGATGTAAAGATTCACGTTCATAATTTAATGGTGAGAAAAGAAAAAAGGGGATGTTTTTCCAAATAGCTGTTACTTCCAATGGTTTAGGGGTTTTTGTTGCTCCTGATGGAACGTCAGAATTCCAAAAGGATTTTGCACAATTCATCGATTCTTGATACTATGAGTCTTCCAATTTTACTGATATAAAGATTCACGTTCATAATTTAATGGTGAGAAAAAGGGGATGTTTTTCCAAATAGCTGTTACTTCCAATGGTTTAGGGGTTTTTGTTGCTCCTGATGGAACGTCAGAATTCCAAAAGGATTTTGCACAATTCATCGATTCTTGATACTATGAGTCTTCCAATTTTACTGATATAAAGATTCACGTTCATAATTTAATGGTGAGAAAAAGGGGATGTTTTTCCAAATAGCTGTTACTTCCAATGGTTTAGGGGTTTTTGTTGCTCCTGATGGAACGTCAGAATTCCAAAAGGATTTTGCACAATTCATCGATTCTTGATACTATGAGTCTTCCAATCTTACTGATATAAAAATTCACGTTCATAATTTAATGGTGAGAAAAAGGGGATGTTTTTCCAAATAGCTGTTACTTCCAATGGTTTAGGGGTTTTTGTTGCTCCTGATGGAACGTGAGAATTCCATATGAAGATTTGTAGGCAGTATTTTTAGCAGACGAAACGTTTTGATATAGTTATGAAAACCTACGTTCAATTAATTAACCCATTAATTATTTAATTAGTAACCCATCAATAAAATCGTTTTATTATCCTGTTTAGTGTTCACTCAGTTATCCACGCCTGTCTGTTAAGCCATTTCGTAACAATACCAACTGTAAGACGTCATTACCCCAATTATTTTGAAACAATTACCCATTTGACATAGTCAGACGGAGGGTGGCAGCTGGGGCAGATCACGAAAGGTTCATGGGTTGTGACTTATATCGTGCCTATACGTCACCAGTTTTGCTGGCTGTAACGTATGTGCCAGACAATGTATGTATATCGATGCCAGGGAATTTATTGATTTCAGAATTTCCTTATCCAATCAGTTCTGGCGTTGCGACGTCGACGTCGTTTGAGTTTCGGCTCAATTTTAACGGGTACGTGCTTAAAACATTTTCTGATCGATATTCTAAACTCTAACCGATTTATATGTGACCAGAGTAATTTATTAAGCATGAGGAATTGTTTCTATTAAATTTCTATAAAATCAGAACAAATCACCATTTTTTTTAAACAAAAATACACTAAAACCTAACGACACTATTCAATAATATTCACACTTTTAATGACCGACACCAACGCACTATCTGACACCGTTTTATGGAGCCAGTACAAAATAATGTCACAATCCTCGACGTAGAGTCGGCTTACGAGTTACGTGTCCCCTCTCTTTCCTAGTCTAAGACTCAAATAGTTTTGTAGGTTCATGTCAAAATCTTAACTTCAAAAATTAATTTTGAAAGTTGAATTATGATAGGATCCACTGTCCTCAATTATCTGTTATTTAATTATGTTGAAGTGCCACAACTTCCTTAAAGCAATTTACACTACTTTCGCAAAATTTTAGCTAGGGCAACAACCTTAAGGTCTGTGGTTCTTACCAAAATAAATTTTGGCACACTTTCAGATTCAAACCTTGAACTGCTGTACAGTACGACGAAGTGTAAATAAACGCAGTTCAAAAATAATTCCATTAAGTAATCCTTTATTTGTTCAGGATCTTAAGCGAAGAATCAAAAACAAATAAATAAATTATGAATTAAAGTCACTATAAATATAAAAAATTGTATGAAAAATCTTGGGTAATTGTTTACAATTACTAACCCCCTTCCGATTTTCTTAAAAAATAAAAAGTATGTTTTAGAGTTCGTCATGCTGATCAAGAATATACGAATGTTGGGAACGGGTGAGGGGTATGTAAATGTATACACACCCATCCTGAACCGTAACCTATTGCAATACACACGAAAGTATTACGACAGTTTTTTGTATTTGATGACATCTTCACACTCGTTTTGAGCTTCAAAAAAAATACAAAAAAATGGCAAAAAGGCCAAAGAACATAATGGAGTGAAGGTGAAGTTGAAAATAAAGTCTGAATAACCAAAAAAAAAGAAAAAAACAAAAAAGACGATAAATGTCGCGTGGACACGAGTCCATACTTTTATAGATAGAATTCACGTGCGACTTTTGACACTCGCCACATTTGTCTCGGCCCACTTGATGCGACGTGGCAAAGCATCCTAATTAATTAGACGAAAAAGTGAGCGCGAGAACCTTGGGACAAAATTAACTTGAACTCAACGCGAGAAATGTTAGGTTAGGGTTAGGCTGACAGGACAGGCTCCAGTAAATGTTTGTTACACGTCTATACGTCTATCGTGGCTACAAAAATAGCTATCAACATGCATTAGACTAAACACATAAATAGTAACTTTGAAGTAACTAAAAAAGGAACAGAAAATAAACGGAGGTATTTCTGTCTCACTTCTCTTCCGATCCAGTGCCGTACCCGATTGTTTTCTGACGACCCCTATTTTATATAATTTATAATATAGGCAGGAGTATGTCACTAGAGAATTAGTTTTCAAACTCAAATAGAAACTGCTGTTTTATTTTCAAAAATTATATATTAATATTAATCCAAATACCAATAAAATCAGAAGCCACAAGGGGTAGAAATAATTACAGTTTATGACGTATTTGATAAGACACAAAATTGTCATTTAATTATTATTTGATGAAATTATAACTATTACATTCGATTACAATCAAAATAAATTTATTTATTTCTACGCTTCGAGTGAAAATAATTTTCGTGCTTCCATTGTACCTAATTCATTGGTGGTGTAAATGACAAATCAATGGTATGCGTTGAAAATGGGACTGAATTATTCAAAATATGCGATCGATACGGAATTTCAATTGAAACAATGTCAAATGAATTCAGTTACAATGTATATATGTTGGAACAAAGAGAAAAGACTAGGAGCAGTTACATATATATTAGTGACAGAAACAGGAGTAAATAGAGGCAGAAAGAATGGTGATATTTGCTCAGGATGAGAGGATGTGAAATTATTTTGTTAATGACGAAGAATAGTGAAAAATTTTTGAAAAATTTTGGTGTCTGTTTAGGGTCTTTTATTCTGTTTTTGGTATATCAACATATCAATAATATTTAATAAATTTTTCATTTTTCGTATTTATCATTGTATTTATTGGAAATCCATCGTGTAACGCGCTCGATAAACTGCGAGAGAAAAGTGAAGAGGAAATCCATCGAATTCGTTTTCATCGCAGCCCATGCCGAGGGCTGCTTTTCAAAAGAAAAGAATGGTCGTCGTCCGTGGTAGTGTTGGTGGTGACAAAAGCCGTTTTGATTAAAATTAATGTGTGCTCAGTCAGCTGCATTGTTCTCCAGCTAACTGTTAAACAAACATTTAGTCCTCATTGAAATAGAAAAGTGTTTCCGTTTTAAAATGAATGAATAGTTTTTATTGTTTATTTAAAATTAGTCTACGAATTAGAGACAAATTGTCACAAACGGAATTTTAAATATAAACAAAAAGAGATTTCTTTTATGTTTTATGCTTCACCATTAAATACAACATCTAGTATTCTTTACAATTTTATTCAAACATAGACGTATGAAAATTAGGAGGGTCTGGAAAAAGTTATATAATAGAAAATGTGCCCTATTTTGGATATTTCCGAAATTGAAGAAATATATTATTGTAGGTAAGAATAGTAGGAGAAGGAGGAGGATAACAAAGCTAACCTAACCTAATCTGACATACCCTCACCTGACATAACCTAACCTAACCTAACCTAACCTAACCTAACCTAACCTAACCTAACCTAACCTAACCTAACCTAACCTAACCTAACCTAACCTAATCTTACCTAACCTAATCTTACACCCCATAATTTCCTGATTGACCTCGTCAATCTTTATAAAATTTGATAGGTAAATTATTTTCATTTTAAAAGTGAAAAATTATGTAAAGTAATTTTGTCTGGACCAAACATATACAGGGTCTTTCACACTGAGTAGTATATTAGGCATTCAGGGAAGCTAAACCTGTTAGAAATTAGAAATTAGGAATGACGAAGGGGGTGAGAGGGGTCTAAAAGGGTAGTATCACTCACCCTGAACAAGATTACGTATACAGGGTGATTGAAACTAGGTGGTAAATTAGATGTAATAGGGAAATTAAGAATGCTAGAAAATTGAAAATCGGGGAGTATCTAAGGGTTGTCAAGGGTGTTCATTCATTTCAGTAAAAGTATCTT
Source organism: Agrilus cyanescens (assembly GCA_947389935.1). Classification (NCBI taxonomy): domain Eukaryota; kingdom Metazoa; phylum Arthropoda; class Insecta; order Coleoptera; family Buprestidae; genus Agrilus; species Agrilus cyanescens. The sequence goes on from OX376709.1 coordinate 4,894,898, forward strand.
AAGATTAGTTTGAGAACTAATTTATACAAAAACTTCTTCACCAAAACTCGAATTAATATAACAAATCTTAACTCTTCCAAGAAATGACTCAAAGCGTTGAAATTTTTATCTGTTACGAGTCAAGTTTTAGGGCTAAATGTCATAATTTATACAGGGCGTTCAGAAAAAATCCAAAATCATCCAGCTCCAAAGACAAATATCTTGGTTTAATATTTTTTTTAATTGTATCATTCGAGTCTCTACTTTATCCTATTAGGAATCGACGGAGGATAAAAAGGAAAATCGAATAAAAAGATAAAAAATGTAGGTGCCATTTGAAAAAAATAATGTTTGGAATTTTTAAGCTTTAGATTTCCTTTCAGCTGTAAAAATACGAAGCTTAGTTTTAGTGTGACGTTAGCTCTAAGACTCAACTATATTGACTTTCAATCACCCTGTATACATATTCTTGTTCAGGGTGACTGATATTATTTTTTAAACCCCTCCCAACCCCTTCGTCACACTTTCAACGACCCCTTCTAACAAATATGACGTCCCAAAGTCTAAACCCCTTCTCTATAAACGATTTCTTGTTATTAAAAAGTTATTAAAGTTTTAAGAACTACCAAATTAAAAAAAAAAAAAGAAAATGAAATTAAGGAATTCCTTGGACTTCCCTCTCACCCCTGTCACATCTCGTCACGCGATTGGCCTCCACCCCCTGTTTTCTATAAGACTTTTTAACACCAAAATCTATTTTAGCAACAAACTGAAATTTTTGATTTAGTTTTAGCACAGTATCGATTTTTGCTTCTTTATTCTACGACACTAATTCGTCTTTCGCCTGTCCCGGCCTTTCCGTCCCAAATTTCGATTCAAACACTGCAACCCTTTGTGGATTTGAAAATGTACCCTCTTTATTTTAACTATTTTATGTCTTGGAAACTTGACGTTTTCGTGACAGGAAGTGGGTTACCCATTAATTTTCATTTCCTTACTTTTTCCTCGCAAATTATTTAATTTAGCATACCTACTCAGGTACCTGACATGACATTCCATGCATTGCAGCGAAATCCTGATAAATTTTCAGGTCAAAAACAAACGATGTGGTTTTAAATAACTTAGAGGACAGTACATAAAAAAAATGATATAGAAAATCGGGCTGTTACTTTGAAGTAGCAGAAATATCTCTTCTAGTGGCGTGACCAAAGCCGTAACTTTATTAATATGTAATACAAAAAATTATTTTTTACACTAAATGAAAGGTTATTATCGATATTCATTACTTATAAAAAATAACCCAATTATATGCAGTAATTAGCGAGATATTTGCATCTAAAGATTCTCTGATGACGTTACACAATATCTTTCCTGTATATAGTAAAAATAGACTCGACGAACGCGCCAAAGAGAGCGCGATGTATCGTAGTAGAGATAGAGAAAGAGAATGAATGTGGACTTGTCGCCGAGTATCTTACAGATACTTTAGATTTCTTTTCTGATTGGTAAACTACTTCAATTCGAATTGTATTGACTCAAAGAGACAGCAATTAAAAATCAGATCAAATTGAACTCTTGCATCAAAATACTTACTATGTGCAAGCAATCATGTTCTGCAAACAAGCTATAGCCCTGTTTATTTGCGGAGCCATTACGTGTAACAAGCTGTAGGATTAATTGTACCACGTCCACTAAAATTTCGAATTTCTATTAAAACTCAATCCTCTGTTTCACAAACGCTAGAGCCACTTTGGAATTGTTACATTGTATGCAGAACGATTTAATTATCTTGTCACACCGAAGACAAACTTTATGATTGAATTTTCTTTTATCTGGTCGTTAAAATTAGAGTTACAAGCCATAAAAAACTCTTAGTTGTTTCGATAAAGTAAAACAGAAGGTTTTCAGTAAAACTTTGTAGGTAAACATAAATAAAAACCACCGTTTTTGGTAATAAAAGCTTCTTCAGGGTTGTGTCATAGCTGGTTGATTTCCCTTAATGTTTCATCTGGAGAAGCTGACAGAATGGTGATTTTTTATCTATTTTCTTAAATAACGTTGTAACTATTTGTTTTAAAATTATAAAAAATACATATTTGAGATCCTTACAATGAGCCCTTTCATTTGATATGTCACAAGGTATACCTAATTTTATTTTGTAATTTGCCCCCTAAAGGTGACCCCCATAGTATTTACGTTAAATGTTCGTGTTTGAACAACAGAACTTCATAAAGAGTAAATACTAAATTTAAACTCAACTATGTGGAGAAAGTTTAATGGCAGGCCGATGAAGGGATCCCATAAGGGTACCGCTTTGCCTTTCTGCTTTTCAAATTGTACCAAAAATTGCAAATTATATTGTGAGTCATGAGTCGTAACTTCTGAAGGAACATGCAATTCCCGAGACACTGTCTTAAATTAGGACATTCCTGACTGAATATAAATGGTATCTTTGCAACAGACGGTTTTAACTACAAACAACATCCCTAAAATGAAGAATGCTGCGAGCATACTTTTAGGCATTAGAAACAATAAAATAATGAATTGCCACGCCATTCTCCACCATCATACTCACATTACTATAAATTTTAGAAAGACATCAAAGAGGACGAGAATATTAAATAATTTTTTTTAATAGTTTTAATATTCAATAAAACTGCAGATGTCTGAGCCATGGAAGTTAATAAGAAGGTAAAGGAGAAATAAAATTTACAGTGAAGCAGTTCCTGAGACATATACAATGGATTGGTGGGGACATATATGGGACGACAATATTTTGGATGTTTTAGTTTCCAGATAAAGCAAACGTAGTAAATTTTGACATGGTGGGACCGTCGGTGGGAGACGGGTGGTGGGGGTGAAGGTGGAGGATGTATGGGAAGGACTAAGGACGTCATCCTCGGTGATAAAAAGTGGGGATCGAATAGTCGTGGCGTAGGGGGTGGAGGTAAAGTTGAAACATTATTTGATAACACATCAATGGGCTTATCATGTGACAGTGGGGGGGGGTGTGGAGGAAGTGGGGGAAGATGTAAGGATTTCATCTTCAGTTATAAGAGGTGGGATCGAAATGCGGTAACCTGGTGGGTGTAAATGGAATGAGGTCGGTTGGTGGGGGTGGGGTGGTGATAGGTGCTGAACAATCAGACACGCTTTCGGCATACACCGCCACCCCACCCATACTTACCCACCTCTTTCCATTTATAGCCTATTAAACATATAAATTTTTTTGATCCCACTTCTTATAACTGAGGATGAAATCCTTACATCTTCCCCCACTTCCTCCACCCCTACCACTGTCACATGATAAGCCCATTGATGTGTTATCAAATGATGTTTCAACTTTACCTCCACCCCCTACGCCACGACTATTCGATCCCCACTTTTTATCACCGAGGATGACGTCCTTACTCCTTCCCATACATCCTCGACCTTCACCCCCACCACCCGTCTCCCACCGACGGTCCCATCATAAGCCCATTTTTCTGTAGTTTCCTTACTAAAACATTAATTTTGGCCACCCTGTATATTACAGATGTTACACTGTTAAATTACCATTTCTTAAAAAAAAAAAAAAAATGGCAACGTATGCGTACCAGAGCGAGCATCAAAACTGCAACTAAAATACCATAGTGTTAATGTATCTGCATAAGTATCTGTCTATAATTATGTATGTATGTGTATGCAAGTCCATGTGTACACTAAAACATTAATAGTAAATATGGGTGTGTTATGTGGGTATACCAAGTCAGTCAGTCGCATGTGTATTTGCAAAGTCAGAGAAACTAAAAATAAAATGTCATAGGGTGCACATCCAGACTTACAGACGTAGCGAGATGGGGAATGTTTTTATTTGTAAACTATCTTTGCGTCCTGGAGGAGATCCAAGAGCATGTATTTATTTCAGGAATAAGTCTGTGTGGAAGTGCTTGTCTAACGTTATAAATTACAAAGAAGAAATAACGTAATATTGCTTTTATCCTTACTAAACTAATTATGTATAATAATAAGAAAGAAATGTTAATTCTCAAGATTTTTTTGTTGGAAAGTCTTTAGGTGGTTAGGTTAGGTTAGGTTAGGGACTAGAGGACCAGAAAATGATTTAAATTATTATTGTCCATAAATAAATAGTTAAGGATGTTTAATGCTTTAATTTTCTGGAAGGGGAGATTTATGATTTTTTATTTTGTTTGATTTTTATTGAAACAATATTCGTTGGACTGCCGATCGAGGTTTATAATTCGCGCGGTGAAACGGTCGGTCGCTCGGTGCGCGGTACAACGGTCTGAACGGAATTTTCATACAGGACTAACATGAGGAGAGCAAATGCTGCCTCTTAAGAAATAATTGCACTTATAAGATTCCTAATTAAGGTACATGTACAAGGAGAAGATATATTTTCAGGAAGCTGCTCATTTCTTTATAATAGTAACGAGAATATTTCTGCAATTCGTTAATAAATATGTGCTCTGGTGCAGCTCCTCTCATGCAGAAATTCTACGACTAAATTACTTAATCATTTTTTCTTTTTGCCCTACATTTTTCATGTTTTTCTGAATAGCAGCATCAGATCTAACGAAGTAAGCAACTGAAAACTACCATCATGTCCCTTAATAAATGAATTCTCGCGAAAATGTCTTGTACGCGACCTCGCGAGACTCTTTTTACAGCCTCGTATAACAAATTTGAATTGAAGAAGGAATTTTTAACAAGGTTTCGACCAACACATAAACACATACAAGCAAAGCAAGGACAAGTAGTTTTATTGCACACAGCTCAACGAGCTTTCGTCTTGGATATCATCCAATATTGTAGTAATACATTCTGCATCCGGTAGTATCATCGCAATCACCAAGGATACCTAACGTCTGTAACACTGGAGAAGAACTAAAGAAAATGTTGTCGTCTATTTTTATATACGTTCATAAACAAAATTATTTTCCTGATGATGGCCTTACAAATGATCTATATATTGAAATGTCCCTATTTGCAATCAGCTGTTAATTTTTCCAAAATAAAACAGGAAGAAACAATAAGGACTATTCGAAATATCCTTATTAGGTAGTTTTGGAATAGTGATGTTTTTCTATTTGCTTAAAAATCCTATAAATTGATGACTTCTGAACTAATATATAATCATGCAGCTGAAATGTTACCAGCTGATTAAAAAAGTCTTCGACGAAATTTGTTTGAGTATAAAAGCAAATAAAGTTAAAGTCAAAATAATTTCATCTGATGAATGGGGGTGGTGTTGGAGTAGGATATCTGAAGGGGTGGAATGGATATTGGAGATGGCTCCATTGGTAGGGTGTAATCTGGGGTGAGATGGCAATGGGGATGGGTTTTGGGCAATGTTGGTGGTAAGGCAGACGTTAGAGGTCTCTTTAGCAGATGAAGTACCCCCACAACACCTTCCACTTCACTCCGAGATACCACCAGCGTCACCCAAACACCCGAAGAAAAATCATCCAAAACACTCCATATCTCCGAGACATCCACGGACATATATTCCACCCCACCCCCGGAACTACCCCCATAACATCTATCCCTACTCCCTAATATATAAGGTATATCCCACCTCCAATGAATATGGGCGGCCAGGTGGCCGCGAGGCAGAGATGACTAACCGAGCGACTTTAGCGGATTACCGCGCAGGTCGTTGTCGGTTCGAACCCGGGTATGGGTATTAGCTTTAGAACGTATTTCCGTAAAGCGGAAACATAAAAAAAAAATAAGATGTTAGATCAGTCATAAATGCTTAGCACTTGAAACATCATATAATTGCGATGCACAAAAAAAAAACCAATGAATATCATACTGCTAACATCCACTCTAATGTCCAACGCTACCTCCAGCCCCAAATTTGGACATAAAAAAAATGACCCACGTGTCTGATGGGAATTTTTATTGAAGAGGGCCCACTTCATTAATAGAAATTGTTTATCATTTCACGACATAGTTTTCTTTTAAATTAATTAATCATACAAATTAACCTACTGTATTTATAAGCATCAGGTAATTAATTGTACTGTTTTGTACTCGTTTAAAACAATAGGCCGTACGTGAATATTTCACAATGACTGACCTGACCTAGCTGACCTAATTAGAGCATTTTTCTAATTATTTCTGGTTTATGACTGTCTGCGAACCTAATGAATTTATCATTCGAGCGCGAAATGAACCCTTCAGAAGAGTCGTGTGGAAACAACCGAGAAAGAACTGGTCAAAGTTCTGTGCAGAAACATTATAATGAAAATGTTTTATAAATTGTAACTACACATCAATTTTATTTTCGTAAATTATCAAAATTAAAACTTTGAAGATTAAAATTTGTAACTTCATACAATCAATTTTTCTGAAAATTGAAAAATTTTTGAGCAGGAGGTGCGATAAACTTTAATACTAAGAATAACAGTAACCTTTCTTAACCTAACCTAACCTTACATCGACTACCACAACCTTATACCATCACCCTCCCACCCAACACCACCAGGAGCCACCGCAAAATTTGACCCTTTTGTTATATTGTTAACGTTGGAGGTGGTACAGTTGGTGTGATAGTGGCGATGGTATGGGGACGGAGTGGGGGTTATAAGTGAGGTTAGGGCACACTTTAGGTAATGGTGGTAGTGGGGATGGGATAGATGTTAGGGGTGACGTCAATGTTATTCATTTCCTTAACGTTTACCCATCCCCATCATGTACCCCCTCTAATACCAATACCAACTACCCCACCCACTACACCACCCCCACTCCCAACACCACCACCACCCTCTATCTCCTGCACAAAGCTCTCCATTTTCAGAAAAATCGATTACATATTATTACGAATTTTAATCTTCAAAGTGAAAAATTATATGACGGGGTGGTTTCCGCGCCCTACATATATACAGATTTTAAATAAATAAATAAATATAGAAATTAAAAGAATGGTCTTAATGACTCACCACTAATCACCAAAAATCGTTCAGTTGTGGTATCGTTATTCACATACACTTAACACATTTCACTTTAGTCCCCGAAATAAGCGATTTGTTAATCCAGTTACAATCGCTTAATTTTTTTTAACAAATGTTTTATTGTATTCTTTGTCCATTTTAACAAAAATATTTTAGCGTTACAGTTCGACTAAACGTGTGACCGGCTCGAAATTACACGTTATACTGAAAATGAGGATAAACATGTTGATTAGAACTAACGAGCTCTGCTCGATAAGACGTTTTTTGCTACGTTTCGGCCGAACAAAAAACAGGCCTGTTTGTCTTTTTACGATGAAATGGCAAGGTGACCCAAAGACCTTCAGAACATTTTTAAACTGACGAATAAGTAAACGATATAAAAATTAAAGAAAAATAAAAACCAAAGAAATACATGAAGATCTATTATATTCATTAGCAATTAAAATAATGAGGAATGCACCTACAGGGTGTTTTAAATTCAGTATTCCATGATGATGACACGTAATGGTGATTATTTGTTTTTTAAATTTGCAATAATCGAAATTGATCTTCAATCGAAAATATTGAGATTCGTTATCAATAGTACCATTTTATCAGGTAAAAATCTTCATGATGGTACTTTTTCGCCCCAAGTTTTTTTCAAGTCACAGTTTTGATGTCACTAATTCACCCACGAAAAGGGTTTGCACAAAAAAGAATCGGAAAAAAAATCAGAAAAATAAATTTACTTCAATTATTGCTACAAAACCTTAAAAAGTTCATCCCTTAAAAGTCGAGTTAATTATCAGTTTTTCCATGACTCGAAGACTCTCTAGTAGACGAAATCCAGAGAATCCTCAAGGATAAGTTTCTCTGACGGAACGTAGGGTCCCATGGTGGTGCCTTTGAGTGAAGATTTCACTTTTGGGAATAGAGAAAAGTCTTGTGGGGTCAAGTCAGACGCACAAAGGGGTTGGGGAATCGTCAAGGTGTCATTTTGCGTCAGGTAGGTCACCTCAAACAAGGCTTTAATAAGCAAATCCAGAATTAAAGCCATTCCCATCGTTTTTCATGGGATAAGGTTCCCTACGAATTTGTACCTGAGGGGCAGACAGTAAATAATGAACCTAACCTAACCCATTGGTATCATGGAAAACGATGAGAATGCCTATGACTTTAGGTTTACTCCAACAATCTGATAAAAAACTCTATTTCTAAAAATGAAATCTTCCTTCGAATAACACCCCCATGAGACACGAAGTTTGCAGGTGTATTCGTAAGAACCCTCCGGAATGGAACCTTCGAATCGTGGAAAAGCCACTGATAAAAAAGCGTCAATACTTAAGGGATGTAGGTCCTTTGAAGGATTTTTTTTTAGTTAACTCAGAAGTATGTGGAAGGTCATATTTTAGGGGCACCATAAATTTTGCTAAAAATATTTTTGGCCTGCATGATTGATTATCATACCTAATTCTCCAAATTTTGGTTTTTAAGAATTTGCTATAGTCAAAATTGAAAAATTTTTAAAATGGCTGTTGCAATAAGATGGCGACTGATGTGGTTTTTTCATCCCCTTCAATATGGCCACCAAATACTATGAATAAGATGAAGGACTATCTTTTTTTAACACCCCATTAATATTGGCAACAAAATGGTCGTAGGTTCTCATGTTCTCAAATATATTTTCCATACCAAAAATTTCGACATACAGGACTGGACTGGTAGAACCCTTTTAATTAAAAATAATGAATACTTCTCGTTCCTTACTAGGCCACGAACAAAGAGATTGATGGGGGTGCCAATTGCTCTGCAGCCCCGAAGACATTAATCAATTTCTTATCGGATTCAGTGGCCGACACCTTTTTTACACCACTGTGCCTCGAACATTGAGATAAATTGCGAAAATGTTAAAATGATACCCAAATAAAAAGTGTCCTGATTTCATCTTTATTTTTACCCTTTCATCGCGAAATCGTTGACCCAGTTAAATAATGTCGAACCGTGAATATAACTTTTTTTTTTTTCCTTCTTTTCATTCGATTTGGCTGGCGGCCTTGTTATTATTTTTTTTTTTTAAATCGCAATGAAAAGTATAATGACGTAACTTTTCTAACTACTGAAAATAATTAAACGAAAAACTCTCGAGGAAAATTAATTAACGCAGTTTTAGTTACTGATTGTTGCCTTGAATAATGAGATATTTATTTACTTCAACTTTTAAGTCTTTTTTACTTATTTCAACCAATGGAATTTAAATTCTATATATTTTTATTTTACCCCAAAATAAACAAAATAAAACATTTTTAAAAAAATTTTATCACTAACATATAATTTTAAATATATTTTTTTTGTGTCAGACTTAATTAAAACTCTTTCTGCATGCAGGGCCGTCTTTTAGAGCCCCTTAATTCCTGCATTCATTTTTTAAACGATTATTATTAAAGATAATTAATAACTAACCAAAATAGTCCTGTCATAGTTTTAAAGACCCCATCATTTTTAGGTGGCCAGGGGCTCCAATAGGTCAAGTACGGCCCTGAACGCAAATTCGACTATATTTTTTGGTTATTTAAATAAACTCAATCTTGATAAGAAGATGCAATACATGTTGGTACATTATATGGGATAATCTTCCCATGGATGTCTACATTAAGGCTTTGAAGTGGATAAACTTCTGGCAGTAACGTCGATTTGAAGAAAGAAATTTAAATTTCAAATTAGATTTTCACGAGCGCGGACTGAAAAATTTACATTGTTTTCGTACTAGACCCTTTTCCATCAAAAAATTATACAGCAAGCAACAAAATAAAGTCTGATTATAGATATTTGCATTACTGCCCTGCGCGAACGAACTATTCATTTTATCACTATTTTTGAAATAGTTCATTATGCATAAAAAATACAAAAGAAATTAGAATTTACTTCTAAAAATTATTAGTGATGAGCAAAATTAGTATCGATCTTGCAGTCTTGGTCTTACAAAATTTTCAAGACCAATATAGTGTCAACAAGACCAATACCAAGACATATATATAAATTAAGATCAAGACCAAGACCCAACTCTCCAAGACCAAGACCTAACTCTGCAAGACCAAGACTTATAACAGGACTTTCACCAAACTTATTGTTGAAAATAATTAATGAACCCCCTAGAGAATTTAGAGAAATTTAAAAGTCCAAAACATGGATAATGCAAGATCAAAAACAAGACATGATTGACCAAGACCAAGACTCAACTCTGCTAGACCAAGACTCGATTCTGAAAGGCCAACACATATTTATGCAAGACCAAGACCAAGACTGAAACTAATAGATAATGCAAGACCATGATAATTTTTAAACAATGCCAAATTTAAAAAAAAATGAGTTTAATTCAACATATTTTTTTGATGAGGACAATTTTTAAATATAAACAATTTCAAATTTATTGATTCTACAGCCAGTTTGTAGTCTAACTTTTAGAAAATATGGAACGGAACGTCCATAGTCAGTATTTAGTCGAGGATCCATCAGATGTAGAGCGCGATCACGAGCTTAGTAGATCTCATCAGAGCGCCATAGGCAGATCTGACAGAATACCAACCAAACTGCACCTCCTGGTTAAACAGACAGATTAATAAATCACCACGAACTTCCACTAAACGCCATCTGTCGTGTAGGTTCACTAATGTCCAATGACACCCTCTTCGAATTAAGGATATTCAGACTACTCCAACTAAACTCACCCCAAATCAATTTGCTGGGTAACAATGCATACCATCACACTATGGAGAAACCCATACTGGATCTCCTGGTTGTTCAGTTTGGGTCTAATGAAACTGCCTATAGCGCCCTGATGAGACCTAATAAGTACGAAATCACGATTCCAAATAAAACGTGTTGAGCAAACTGACACGTTCATGTTATGATATTGTTACACTTTCCTTAACACCTAACAATTAGTAAGTTAATTTAAATAATCTTAATTAGTAAAGGAGCTTAAAAAACGTGTAAAACATAAACTTGGATTTTGTATTACAAGTTAGAATTATCCTGATTAATAGTTCAGGACGTGGAGGCGACGCGAAAATTACCCCCACGGCAACATGCTTTACATGTCAAGTTTAATGCTCGATTGTACGCTTGGGGTTAAATTAAAGGCTATTAGATGGTTTCATTCTCCAGGGGCTTTTGAAACATAATATAAGTTGAAACTTGAAACGTGCAAACAAGCAAATGCAAACTGGAATTTATCCAGGAAATTGAAATGGGAACCTTTTGAAACCTTTTCAATGAATTTACGTATGCGTTAGAAAGGAAAACGGGGATTAGTGTTGACGAAAGTTTCGATGGTGTTTATCCAAACAAGCGTATTTTGACGCTCCATGGAACGCTGTTCCAAAAAAGGCTTTTGAGGACAATTCATCATTCAATGATGAATAAAAATAAGTCAAATGGGTTACGAGTGCAAATTGAAGAATTAACAGTGACGTAACTGAGAAACAGGGGGGCATTCCCAAAAAATTGTCTCCGAAATTTTTTCTTCTTTCTCGATTTTTTGAATGTACCACTTTCATCAAGGAATCCAAGGATTTATTGGTGCTCCTGACATTTCTGCACCACCTTGCAACATGGGGATCATGGGGGCATTAGTTAGGGATTGCTGCACCCCTTCACGACACTCATGGGGGCATTAGTTACCCCACTGAGAAGCATTCAATCCTCCCCAATGCACTGATCAACCTGCACCTCCTGTACTCATAAATAGATTAAGAAGCTACTGCAAACGGCAAAGAGAGCGCCATCTGTGGTGATTACTGAAAACCCCAAGTTCAGTAATGTTCAAAAATATCCTATTAGATATAATAATTATTTTTTTGATACATATCTTAACCCTTAACTAGAAAATAATTACTGATTTAGGAATTGCAGTAAAAAAAACCAATTTGCTTGAAACCCATCATCAAAGTAGAAACGTGCTGTTGTTAACAATCCATTTAAATGTCGTTGTTCAAAAATCTTTTGATAGGGAAAAATGTAGAATACTTAATAAACTAATCTAGGATGTTCCAGAATATTTAAAAATGCTGGAAAATATTCTAGAATATTCTACGATGATCTGCAATTTTTATTAATAATCTACAACGTTCTAGATTGTTTAACAATGGTTTAAACTACTCGACAATGGCGTAAAATGTTCCAGAACGTTCCAGATTTTTCGAGAATGATTTAGAATATTCCAAAGAATGCTCTTTAACGTTTTAGAATGTTTCAGGTTTTTTGAAAATGATTTAGAATCTTCAAAAATTGCAGTAAAAAAAAACCAATTTGCTTGAAACCCATCATCAAAGTAGAAACGTGCTGTTGTTAACAATCCATTTAAATGTCGTTGTTCGAAAATCTTTTGATAGGGAATGTCGCTTTGATGTCGTACTCATTTATTTAAAAAATCTTCGTCCGCAATTTCGGTGTAACGTCCTCGTGGACTGTATTTTTCATATTTCACATTGAATTATCTCCATAAAACCTTTTCAAGGAAATTAGAAAATGAAATATACAGACTACAATCCACTAAGAGATATTAATAAATTCCTTTAGGTAGGTACAATACATTTTAGCAAGACAGAGATTAATATCCTGAATAAAAAATTATATTTGAACCATTTTTGGTAAAGAGGCATATTAGTTTACTTAAATTGGACCAAATACATCAAAAGTTTTGGAACAAGGAAGACAAAATGTCGCCATCTATTTATCAGAAAATAATAATTAACAGGGAATATAATATTTTCAAAAGGATGTTACTAAGGACATCTACACTTCTTAAACAAAATCTTCATCCAGAAAAAGTATAAAAACATTATATTCTTAAAAAAAAAAAATAGGGAATGAGCCACCCATCCATGCCTCTTTCGTCCTGAAACAAGGATAAAGAGGTGTGATGGTGGTAGTTTGGCTACCATGCTCAGGAATGCCATAAAAAATACGCTGCGTTTCGACCCTTTGTATTATAAAATTACTCATTTATTACTAATAAAGATTTGTACTTGTAGAAACCATCTTCATGAATGGATATTACCATAAGCAGAATTTAATATTTTTTTTTTTGAAATTGATGTCACATAAAAGTGAAAACGCCATTAATTTCCAAACATATTATAATTGTTACTTCTAATTTAGTCAAAATCTACCCTTTCCTATTGAATATATTGAATTAAGTAACACTCGGTTCTAGAAACCCTCCCTTCAACAGTAAAAGATTTGCTCAAACAAAGTTAGTTTCAATTTTCTCGGTGGCAATAATCATAAAATCTTCCCAATGGTCAGAGCAATGTGTGATAATTGATTTTTAGACTGTAAGGGCTTTCAGGCAAATTTACTTCGAAGATTGGGGTGGAGCATCAAACAGAGATAAATTGGAAAGCTAAGTAATGGTCCAGCTTTAAAATGACATAATAAAAATCTTCGTGAGTATGTGGAATTGAAAATCGATTGCTTTAGTACCAGAATTCCGAAATCAATTCGTACTTCTTAATTTGTTCCTCGGGATTCGTTCCTTCGATTCGACTTTATTTGATCAACGATCGTGGTTCAACTTATTTAATCGAATTGATTGACCCATTCAAGCTTTACCACATGAAATTTTGCAGACACAAAGTACCTAAAAGGATTTTCACCCCCTCTCTCTTTCAAGTTGCCAAAAATCCTTTCGGATACATTTATTTTACGTATATTTGGGTGTACATCCCCACAAAATTTCAAGTGATTTTAAGGGTTCCCATTTTCCCGACTATAAAAATAAAAAACACAAAATTCACAAGTTTTAATTACTAATGTTTATTAAGAAGTATCTTGCGCTGTTTCGGCTTATAAGGCCATTATCAAGGAGCTACTTAGAAACTGATAATGGCCTTATAATCCGAAGCAGTGTAATAAACATTTGCACAACTGTTAAACTTTGTGTTCTTTTCTTTGAATATTAATTATGTTGTGCAACTTTCCAACAGCGCCCTCTCTAAATGTTAGGTGTTGTAGGTTTTTAGACGAATTAACATTTATTAGGGGCTTCACCTCACGTAAAAATGAAATTTTGAAAACTTGTCTTTTGGAAGAATTTTTTGAAAACTTTTCTTCCATTGGAAATTATTTTTCCAGATATTCCTCATATATCAAAATGTTTAAAATAATCCAAATTGTTCGAGAATGTTCAGAAATATCTCAGGATTTTTAGAGAAAAATGTAGAATACTTAATAAACTAATCTAGAATGTTCCAGAATATTAAAAAAAGCTAGAAAATATTCTAGAACATTCTAAGATGATCTGCAATTTTTATTAATTATCTACAACGTTCTAGATTGTTTAACAATGGTTTAAACTATTCGACAATGGCGTAAAATGTTCCAGAACGTTCCAGATTTTTCGAGAATGATTTAGAATATTCTTAAGAATGCTCTTTAACGTTTTTGAATGTTTCAGGTTTTTTGAAAATGATTTAGAATCTTCGAAAATGGTCTAGAATGTAGGGGCTTCACCTCTCGCAAAAAATTTTTTGAAAACTTTTCTTCCATTGGAAATTAATTTTCCGGATATCCTTCATGTATTAAAATGTTTAAATTAATCCAAATTGTTCGAGAATTTTTAAAATGTCTTAAAATTTTTCGAGAAAAATGTAGAACACTTAATAAACTAATCTAGGATGTTCCAGAATATTTAAAAATGCTGGAAAATATTCTAGAATATTCTACGATGATCTGCAATTTTTATTAATCATCTACAACGTTCTAGATTGTTTAACAATGGTTTAAACTACTCGAGAATGGCGTAAAATGTTCCAGAACGTTCCAGATTTTTCGAGAATTATTTAGAATATTCCAAAGAATGCTCTTTAATGTTTTAGAATGTTCCCGGTTTTTTGAAAATGATTTAGAATATTCGAAAATGGTCTAGAATGTAGGGGCTTCATCTCTCGTAAAAAAGAAAGTTTGAGAACTTTTCTTTTGGAGTGTTCCAAAGAATGCTCTTTAACGTTTTAGAATGTTCCAGGTTTTTTGAAAATGATTTAGAATCTTCAAAAATAATCTAGAATGTAAGGGCTTCATCTTTCGTAAAAATTGTTTTGAAAACTTTTCTTCGATTGAAAATTAGTTTTCCAGGTATCCTTCATGTATTAAAATGTTTAAAATAATCCAAATTGTTGAAGAATGTTCAGAAATGTCTCAGGATTTTTTAGAGAAAAATGTAGAATACTTAATAAACTAATCTAGGATGTTCCAGAATATTTAAAAATGCTGGAAAATATTCTAGAATATTCTACGATGATCTGAGAATTTTATTAATGATCTACAATGTTCTAGATTGTTTAACAATGGTTTAAACCATTCGACAATGGCGTATAATGTTCCAGAACGTTCCAGATTTTTCGAGAATTATTTAGAATATTCCAAAGAATGCTCTTTAACGTTTTAGAATGTTCCAGGTTTTTTGGAAATGTTTTAAACTGTTCCAGGATGATCTAGAACGTTCAAAAAAATTCCAGACTTTACAAGAGCAATTGAGAATGTTCTAGAAGGTCCAATATGTTCTAGATGTTTTGCGTTGTTGTAGAAAAAATAAATTTTAGAAAGATGAAGGGCCCCCAAGGCGTGCATTGGCTAGGGGCCCCGACATAGTTAATCAGGCCCTGTCTAGATACAACTAAAAAAAAAATATGGTATATGTATTTGTATAAATTGTTTACAAAAATGTGTTTTGAGTAATAGATATCAAAAATTTAAAAGAACTACCCTTTTGTCTGACAGTTTATCACTATCATTATGTAATTCAATTCGTATTTTATACACCCTTTCGTCATGGTGCCATTGAGAAAGTGGTGCAAGCAATTTTATATCGAAAAAGGCCCTTTCAATTCATTTCAATTTGTGTCCGCAGCAAGAAAATTCAATTAATACGTCCGCATTGCAATAGTGGCCTTGTTTCATTTATTCAATGGGCACTAAGCACCAGTAATGAAATAGGCAGAAATCATTTCGTTGTGGTGGTGGGTCATGCAATGATTTATTCAAATTTAGTTCGCTTTGAAATATGGTCAATTCGCTTTGTTAAATAGGGAAAAGTTTGGAAAAGTTTCGGTGAAAATATGTTTAATTTTCCACAAAAAAAAAAAGCAATGAAGATTGACATGTTCATTTGGAACTTAATGGAAGTTACATAATTTCTCATTTTTTACTAACAAAACCAAAGTAGATATTTGGAAACAGTAATTTAATCTACGTATGCTATTGCCCCCCTTTGTGTCTGTTTCTTTCTCTAATATATTTTTAACCATTTCTTTAAGTTATTAAACACAATAAAGAACAGATACATCTTCATAACCGAATTCAGTACATCAAGAAAGTTTATAGATCAATTTTGAGTAAAAACTTGTTTATTCGTTTTGACATGCAAATATACTTCTAACTTATTAAACTTGAAAAAGAAATTTTCGTCTGCGAGAACGAAGTTTTTAATGCCACTTATTTCGCGAATTACAAACAATAAAATATTTTTATGGAAGAAAAAAGTCAGCAAACTTCGTCCTGATTTATGGTATACTTTTGATCCTTCTCTTAGAAGATTAAAAAAAAATACTGTTGTAAAAAAATAAGCAGTACCTAGTTGTGTTCTATGTTCTTTAATTAATAATCGATGCATTCTTAATTTATCGCATCCCTAGCGTTAATACCATCCAAATATTATTATGACGAATAGGTTATGGTAGGGGGTATGTGTTTACATTTACGTACCTAAAGAAGTTCTCATTTCAAAAACGCTGCTCAATTATTTTCGGATCCTTCGTACCCGAACCAGTGGCGTTACAGACTTTGAATTTGTCTACACTCTTCCACCCTGTTTGCTCAAATAAATCCAAACTGAGTCGTTTCTTTTTTTCGTTTTGTGGAAGTGAATAAATAATAAACACCTGCGTCACTGCTTTGGGAAAGTCTATTTCAGAATAACACGTAGGTAATGGGAAAATCCCCGTTGAAGACTTGGCGAGAATATTAAATTAATATTTATGTATAAAAAGCCTCTCTCGAAAGTAAAGCTAGAACGTTGGGTTGAAATCAATAAACGTCACCTGCTGGGGAACAAGAATCTCCCCTTTAATTATTTATTTAGGTTACGATAATAGCTTTTATATTTTATTTATTATCCTTTATTTGTAACTCGTCGGTGGTGTACGGTTGCTTGGAAGACAACTTAACTAATGAGTCAATTTAGAATTTCGAAAAATTACCTCAATAAGGAATTATTAGGTTCAGGCAGTCTCACAGTCACGATGAGGTCCAAAGGATATCATTCTATAAGACGTCTCTGACAGAAGCAATAAAATGTCTCTTCTCTTGAAGGAGAATCACTTCAGAACAGACGCTTCCTCGAAATAAGAGCGATACAGAACTACATATTTAGATAATGGTTTAGAAAGAGAAAACAATAGGACCATTTCGGAAATATTTGCAGAATAAAAAAGAAAAAAAACATAAAATTGGCATATAATTCCAAATGGGGTGATGGGGGGAAGGAGAGAGGCAAAAAAATATACAGGGTGGTTCTGATATAAATACGGATTTTTGGAGGGTGTCAACTAGATGCAATATGTAATCGAATGGTCACTACAGCAGCGCGGTGAAGAAACAAAAAAATTTTCAAAATTTTTGAAAAACATCTTAACATGAATAAATTTGAATACGGTCCTGTGCGTTTTCGCTTTGACTTAAGCAACACATTTGGCAACTGTCACAAAATTCTGATGAACTAAACGCCATTTTCGAACACACTTGTTTACGTTACAGTGGTTACAGTAACCGAGTAACCTCATTCACGGTCAGCTGATTGAAGACAGCGTTGCCACTACACACGACCAGGTCAATCGAGGACACGTCTTACACAGGACCGTACTCGGTTTTGCCTGTATTTTCACATACGTTTTTCTCGAAAACGGTAAACTTTAGGACCTGCGAAGTTTTGCTTAATTTTCTTATTTTCTACTGCCCTATCACCTCCTTAAATATCCGCAGTTATATCAGTAACACCCTGTATAGATGTACTTAGGCAAAAAGTTCAAAAACGACCATTGGCTGGTTTTCTGACCACAGATAAGATCAAGCTTTTGAAAGATGATGGTTGTACATGCCCAAAGGTTTGAAATGAAGAAGAAAACTATCAAACTCCTTCAAGTTTACTCGCTTCTTCCAATTAGGAACATAAAAGTTTATATATTGAATACCTCCAAAAATAAAAAATTAACCCAGAAGTTTTCTAAATTACAAAAAAAAAATCTGATACTTTTTTGAATGAGTCACTTGAAACCCTTCTGCTTTTATTTTTTTCAACGGTGGTATTAACTTTTATACTTCCCATTGAGAGAAGATTGTAAAACCTAAAGAAATTTTTATATTTTCTCCAAGCTGAAGCCTACATTCCAAACATTTGGACACGTACAACCGTCATCTTCCAATGGCTTGATGTTGATCTTACCTAGAACATCATTTGGTCAACATGGAAAATGTCACAAAAACGTCTCAGAACATATTTCTTCCTACAAATGGAAATTTGTAACCTCTTCCACGTTTACCAAATAAAATTCTAGATCAAGATCAAGCTATTGGACATTAATGGAAGGTGGTTTTACGTATCCAAAGTTTTGAAATGAAGGATTAAACTTTTAAAAAAATATCGAAAACCATCAGATTTAGTCGTTTTTGCCCATTGGAAACATAAAAGGTTTATACATATCTTGAAGTACCTCTAATAAAATAAAGACAAACAAAATTTTCTGGTACTTATTTTGAATGGGTAATTTGAAACCGTTCTGGTTTTATTTTCTTTCAAAGGATTCAACTTTTATTCTTCCAATTGAGAGAATCTGGTAAAACCTAAAGAAATTTTTATATTTTCCTCCAAGCTGAAGCCTACATTCCAAACATTTGGACACGTATAACCATCATCTTCCAATGGCTTGATGTTGATCTTACCTAGAACATCATTTGGTCAACATGGAAAATGTCACAAAAACGTCTCAGAACATATTTCTTCCTACAAATAGAAATTTGTGACCTCTTCCACGTTTACCAAATAAAATTCTAGATCAAGATCAAGCTATTGGACATTAATGGAAGGTGATGGCTTTACGTATCCAAAGATTTGAAATGGAGGATCAAACATTTAAAAAAATATCAAAATCCTTCAGGTTAAGTCGCTTCTGTCATTTTGGAGCATAAAAAGGTTTATCTTCAATATCAAAAAAAAAATAAAATAAAATAAAGTCAGAAGTTTTCCAAATTACAAACAAAATTTTCTGGTACTTATTTTGAATGAGTCGGTTGAAACCCTTCTGCCTTTATTTTCTTCAAAGGAATCAACTTTTTCACTTCCAATTGAGAGAATCTGGTAAAACCTAAAGAAATTTTTATGTTTTTCTCCTAGCTGAAGCCTACATTCCAAACATTTGGACAATGACAGCCATCGTTTTCCAATGGTTTGATCTTGATCTTATCTAGAACATCATTTGGCCAACATAGAAAAGGTCAAAAGAACGTCTCAGAACATATTTCTTCCTACAAATAGAAATTTGTGACCCCTTCCATGTTTACCAAATAAAATTCTAGATCAAGATCAAGCTATTGGACATTAATGGAAGATGAAGGTTTTACGTATCCAAAAGTTTGAAACTTTTAGAAAAATTTCAAAATCCTTCAGATTTACTCGTTTTTGCCAATTGGAAACGTAAAAGGTTTATATCTTGAGTACCTCAAAAAACTAAAGCCAGAAGTTTTCCAAATGTTGTCCTTATTTTGACTAAGTCACTTGAAACCCTTCTGCCTTTATTTTCTTCAAAGGAATCAACTTTTACATTTCCAATTGAGAGAAGAGGGTAAAACGTAAAGAATTTTTTATATTTTTCTACAAGTTGGAGAACACATTCCAAAACTTTGGACATTTATAGTCATCATTTTCCAATGGCTTGATCTTGATCTTACCTAGAACATCATTTGGCCAACATGGAAAAGGTCAAAAGAACGTCTCAGAACATATTTCTTCCTACAAATAGAAATTTGTGACCCCTTCCATGTTTACCAAATAAAATTCTAGATCAAGATCAAGCTATTGGACATTAATGGAAGATGAAGGTTTTACGTATCCAAAAGTTTGAAACTTTTAGAAAAATTTCAAAATCCTTCAGATTTACTCGTTTTTGCCAATTGGAAACGTAAAAGGTTTATATCTTGAGTACCTCAAAAAACTAAAGCCAGAAGTTTTCCAAATGTTGTCCTTATTTTGACTAAGTCACTTGAAACCCTTCTGCCTTTATTTTCTTCAAAGGAATCAACTTTTACATTTCCAATTGAGAGAAGAGGGTAAAACGTAAAGAATTTTTTATATTTTTCTACAAGTTGGAGAACACATTCCAAAACTTTGGACATTTATAGTCATCATTTTCCAATGGCTTGATCTTGATCTTACCTAGAACATCATTTGGCCAACATGGAAAAGGTCAAAAGAACGTCTCAGAACATATTTCTTCCTACAAATAGAAATTTGTGACCCCTTCCATGTTTACCAAATAAAATTCTAGATCAAGATCAAGCTATTGGACATTAATGGAAGATGATGGTTTTACGTATCCAAAGATTTGAAACTTTTAGAAAAATTTCAAAATCCTTCAGATTTACTCGTTTTTGCCAATTGGAAACGTAAAAGGTTTATATCTTGAGTTCCTCAAAAAACTAAAGCCAGAAGTTTTCCAAATGTTGTCCTTATTTTGACTAAGTCACTTGAAACCCTTCTGCCTTTATTTTCTTCAAAGGAATCAACTTTTACATTTCCAATTGAGAGAAGAGGGTAAAACGTAAAGAAATTTTTATATTTTTCTACAAGTTGGAGACCACATTCCAAACCTTTGGACATTTATAGTTATCATTTTCCAATGGCTTGATCTTGATCTTACCTAGAACATCATTTGGCCAACATGGAAAAGGTCAAAAGAACGTCTCAGAACATATTTCTTCCTACAAATAGAAATTTGTGACCCCTTCCATGTTTACCAAATAAAATTCTAGATCAAGATCAAGCTATTGGACATTAATGGAAGATGAAGGTTTTACGTATCCAAAGGTTTGAAACTTTTAGAAAAATTTCAAAATCCTTCAGATTTACTCGTTTTTGCCAATTGGAAACGTAAAAGGTTTATATCTTGAGTACCTCAAAAAACTAAAGCCAGAAGTTTTCCAAATGTTGTCCTTATTTTGACTAAGTCACTTGAAACTCTTCTGCCTTTATTTTCTTCAAAGGAATCATCTTTTACATTTCCAATTGAGAGAAGAGGGTAAAACGTAAAGAATTTTTTATATTTTTCTACTAGTTGGAGACCACATTCCAAACCTTTGGACATTTATAGTCATCATTTTCCAATGGCTTTATCTTGATCTTACCTAGAACATCATTTGGCCAACATGGAAAAGGTCAAAAGAACGTCTCAGAACATATTTCTTCCTACAAATGGAAATTTGTGACCTCTTCCATGTTTACCAAATAAAATACTAGATCAAGATCAAGCTATTGGACATTAATGGAAGATGATGGTTTTACGTATCCAAAGGTTTGAAACTTTTAGAAAAATTTCAAAATCCTTCAGATTTACTCGTTTTTGCCAATTGGAAACGTAAAAGGTTTATATCTTGAGTACCTCAAAAAACTAAAGCCAGAAGTTTTCCAAATGTTGTCCTTATTTTGACTGAGTCACTTGAAACTCTTCTGCCTTTATTTTCTTCAAAGGAATCAACTTTTACACTTCCAATAGAGAGAAGAGGGTAAAACGTAAAGAATTTTTTATATTTTTCTACAAGTTGGAGAACACATTTCAAACCTTTGGACATTTATAGTCATCATTTTCCAATGGCTTGATCTTGATCTTACCTAGAACATCATTTGGCCAACATGGAAAAGGTCACAAAAATATGTTGGAACATGTCTTTGCAAATTGGTTTTTGACGTTTTGACCACATAATCCCTTCCTAATTTTGACATCAGACTACAGTGATGTCAAAATCCATATACTTTTCAATCCTCTTAAGAGCAGAAGAAAAAAAATGAGTCATTGGAATCTTCGACTACCTGATTGTCCAAAGTTATTGGATTTTCGTTTGTGTTTGGGTTATTGATTAGCTGACAGAGAGAGACAACTGTAAAATCCATATGTCAAAATTGTATAATTTACTATGTTGAACCAAACTATTTTAAAAGACGATTCCAGAAAAAAAATTGCTGTGGTTATTCTACTTATAAGTGAAACTTTTTAAAATTTCTAATGAGAAATATTCACCAACAGTCACCAAATCAGAGCAATGAAATTGTAATCCAAAATCCAAAAGTTATCAACTAACTAATCAAAATTGAAGCACAATGTTTGCATGTTACATATCGAGACAACATTATTGACACATCATACCGTGTTGCTTGGGGGTGGTATTGATTGTCTCTATATTTAACGTCTGTTGGGGCGCGACAAGAAAGCCGCCTTGTTTTCACCCTTAGCACGGACGTGGCACAGATGATAAAAGGTGTTTACTTTGTTCTCTTAACGAATAAATCGATACAATGAAGAAATTTACTTTCACTCGTTCTAAAATAGACATAAAGGCCTCATATTGAAAATTCTATGAATGCAGTCCCAGTGGAGGGATGAAATTATCCAATTTTGAATTCATTCGGGGAACAAGAGGGTAATTTGCAGGATTAACACTCAAACAACAATTTATTTGCTTCTTTTGGTTATACTTATTGGCAAAGTCCCGTATTGGACATTTAAGGGAAAAGATCCATTTCACCCCTTTTCCCCATTTAACCATTGGATGTCGTCTTATCGATACTTTTGAAAGCATTTTTCACATTGCTCTTTGGAATTAAAATTTTTCCAGTTGAGGAAAAATTTGACATAATGGAAAAGGAGATCACTGTGGGGAACGAGACGTAAATTGGATTTTATTTATACATCTGCGCCTTCGTTTTTCGATTTTGAAAATCCGAGTGGGGAATTAATATTGCATTCCACAACAATGTAGATGTCTTTGCAAGGTATAATATCTGTCTGGATTGCGAAAACTTTAACGCCAAAGTTTCGAAGACGACCATGGAATCGCTTGTGGGAAACGGTCCCTTGTCGACTTTGGAAGCGCATGTTTGTGCTCCTAATGAGATAACTACTAGGTAGATGTTAGCTCATTGAGAATTATAGCCAGCAGTCAGCACTTTGAACAACACTAAGCAATCGGGATCTCCCTAATTAGTACAACAGTTGAGAACTAGTTTAAGATAGTTATTAGAGCAAATGGAATATCTCTGATTGTAAAGGACAAATCAATAGTGATATGGGGTAGTTCGTTAGTCACTAAGTACTAAAAATTGATAGGGGAACTCGTGTGTTGGGAGAAATTTAGGGGAATCGAATTATTTGATTATTATTCAACGATTATTTATATTTTTCGACGATTATTCGATTTATGCAATGATTATTCGGAAAACGAATATGGAATTCGAATTTCGCCAGTAACAGGGTCACTTAAGTAATCGTCGAATAATTCAAAAAATCGTCGAATAATTTGGATAATCGTAGAAAAATTCAAATAAGTAATCTAGTAATTCCAAAAATAGTCGAATAATTCGAATAATCATGTATCAGTTGTTCGATTGTACTATTCAAAAATTATTCACATTATTCGACGATTATTCGAATTATTCGATGATTACTAGAATGATTTGAAAACAGGAATATTCAGTTAGAAATAAAGTAATTATCGAATAATTCAAATAATAATCGCCAAATAATTTGGACAACCGTCAAAAATTCCGTATAATCATCGATTAATTCGAAGATGCGTCGAATAGTCAGAATAACTATCTATTAATTATTTAATTATCATTGAACTGTGATTCTCATTTTTCGATGATTATTCGAATTATTCGATAATTACATGAATTATTCGAAAATACAAATATTGGACTCAATTTTCACCAGTAGATTACCTTTTTACTAGTGAAATATAAATCGAATAGTGGAATTTATCTAAAATTTCGAATCGAATATTCAATTTTTCTAATGATCCGAGTAATCATCGAATAATTCAAATAATAATCGCCAAATAATTTAGACAACCGTCAAAACTGGATAATCATTGATTTTCAAAGATTCGTCGAATGGTCCGGATAATCATCTATCAATTATTTAATTATTATTCAACTATTATTCTCATTTTTCTATGATTATTCGATCTATTCAATGATTACATAAATTATTCGAAAATACAAATAGTTGATTCGAATTTCAGTAGTAAATTATCTTTTACCTAGTGAAATTCGTATCGAATAGTGGAATTCAAGTAAAAATTTGGAATCGAGTATTCAAGTTTTCGAATAATTCGGGTAATCATTCGATGTTTCAGATAATCGTCGGATAATTTGAATAATCATGTACCAATTACTGGACTATTATTCGACGATTATTTGAATTATTCGATTATTACTCAGATTATTCGAAAATACAAATATTCAACTGTGAAATTTATCTAAAATTTCGAATAGAGTTTTCAAATTTTCCAATAATCAGAGTAATCATCGAATAATTCAAATAATCGCCAAATAATTTGAACAACTGTCAAAACTTCCGGATAATCATTGATTTTCAAACATTCGTCCAATGGTCCGAATAATCATCTATCAATTATTTAATTATTATTCAACTATTATTCTCATTTTTCTATGATTATTCGATCTATTCAATGATTACATAAATTATTCGAAAATACAAATAGTTGATTCGAATTTCAGTAGTAAATTATCTTTTACCTAGCGAAATTCGTATCGAATAGTGGAATTCAAGTAAAAATTTGGAATCGAGTATTGAATTTTTCGAATAATTCGGGTAATCATTCGATGTTTCAGATAATCGTCGGATAATTTGAATAATCATCTACCAATTACTGGACTATTGTTCAACGATTATTTGATGATTACTCGGATTATTCGAAAATACAAATATTCGACTGTGGAATTTTTCTAAAATTTCGAATAATCAGAGTAATCATCGAATAATTCAAATAATCATCAAATTATTTTGGACAATTGTCAAAAATTCCGTATAATCATAGATCAAAATTACCTACTTGATTATTATTCAACGATTATTCGATGATTACATGAACTATTAGAAAATACAATTACTTGATTCGAATTTCACTAGTAAATTACCTTTTAACTAGTGAAATTTGAATCGAATAGTGGAATTCCACAAGAATTTCGAATAGAGTATTCAAATTTTCGAATAATGCAAGTAATCATCGAATGTTTCAAATAATTGCAGAATAGTTGGAAAAGTCATCGAATAATTCGAATAATCATCTGCTAATTACTTGATTATTATCTAAGGATTATTCGCATTTTTTAACAATTAATTGAATTATTCGATGATTACTTGAATTATTCGAAAATGCGAATATTCTACTCAACTTTTTTTAGTAAATTACCTTTTTACTTGCAAAATTTGAATAGAATAATGAACTTCAACTATAATTTCGAATCCAACATTCATACTTTCGAATAATCCAAATAATCTTACAATGATTCATATAATCATAACATAATTCAGATAATCGTTAAAAAATTCAGATAGTCATCGATTAATTTAAAAAATCGTCGATTAATTCGAATAATTATCTTTCGATTTTTTGCATTTTTCAACAATTATTCGATGATTACTAGAATTTTTCGAAAATTCGAATGTTCTATTCTAACTTCACTTCTAATACTTTTTAAAACTTTATGAGCTAAAAATTATAGTAGAATTCCTATTAATAAAAAAAAAAATATTACATGTGCGATACAGAGTGTAAGGTATGTACAGAGTGTTGCGTTAGTCATGTCACTTTTTCTGATAAGGTTGGGTTAGGTTAGGGAATTGTGAAAATAAAAATAAGCAATAGATAAAGAAATCTTTTAAATACATGCTAAACTATATATAATATTAAAATACAATTTATTACAATAATAATAAAATGGCCAGTTCATTTAGCGTTACCCAGGGTGCACCACGAGGAGGCGAACTGGCTTTACACCCCATTTCTCATATCGTATCTCATAAAGGGCAGCTTCACATATTTATTACACCAGCAAATGTTACGAAATGTAATATTATTTTCGAAAAGGGTCTCTGCCATGACTTTCAGATGACCCATGCGTAATTTACACGTGATTTATGGGTTTTGGTAAGATAGGGTTTACAATTACAGGCACATATACATATATAGATGCAAAATACTAATAGTGAACATGTTCTTTTACTTGCAACCCTTAGTTGCAAAAGCGACGTGCATGGATCTGTAATCGATTGCAATTAAATTTTCACAAACTATGTATTTGGTTGCATGTTGTTGCACAATGCATGGAGAGGAAGTTGTTTCAATCTGGGAATTAGAGGGTGAGAAAACGAAAAAAAAAATTAGATGCAACCAAAAAGTTGTGCAACTAAAAATTGAAGGTGGACGTTACCACAAAAACATTTTTGGCTTTCGTGATGTCACAAATTACGAAATTTCGTTCTGGTACCAATTCAGATAATCGTAGAAGAGTCGTTGATTCGTTTTTATTTTAAATTTATGAAAGTAGGTACGTAGGAAAAAGTCATAATTTTATTTCATCATCATAAAATATACGATAAAACAGAAACGAGAGCTGCAGTCATTATGCAAAACAATAAACGTTGCATTAATGAAATGTGAAGGCAGTTGCACTTTTGAATAATAAATTTTTTCACCCATTTATTCCTCTTTTGGGTGGTATAATACGTAAAAAAAATGCATATCAATGAAAAATCGTGGATTAAGCGAACGAATATCTATACAGGGTGTCCCCTCTCAATTGGAAAATAGACAAGCAGTTTGAGATATTAGACTGATGTCCGGAAGTGCATGGTTTTCAAAATACAGGGTGTCAAAGTTTTTTTCAAAAAACTTTTTTTTTATCAATATCTCAAAGGCACGTTGACCGATTTTCTTGAAATTCGCTGGTGATGTAACCTTTAATAAGACGCTCAGTTAGCACTAATTAAATGGTAATTATTACTTCCAGTGGCGCCCCGGGGGACAGTGTCACGAATAAAAATGACAAAAAAATGTACGCCACTGACTTTTTTTGAAAATTTTATATTTTTTAGAAAACTCAGTTAAAAGTACAACTTGCCTTTGAGATATTGATAAAAAAAAAGTTTTTTGAAAAAAACTTTGACACCCTGTATTTTGAAAACCATGCACTTCCGGACATCAGTCTAATATCTCAAACTGCTTGTCTATGGTTCCTCAATATGCCCTAGAAGTTTTTTCCAATTGAGAGGGGACACCCTGTATATAAGGCCAAAAAAATAAAAATTATATCAGAAAATATGGCAGGAACAACTTAAAAGATAAGTCAGCTGTTTTTGTAAAAACTCAAAATTAGGTACTCGAAAATTTTTAAACAAAACAATAGAAAGTATCTGTAAATATAATGAAAAAATAAAATATGGTAGTGCCATTTGAAAGAATGAAGTTATTGGTGTTTAAAGTTTTTGAAAATTTTATTTCTATTTTTTCTGAACACTCTGTATATGACATGAAGCTTAGTTTTGGTAGGAAATTATGCTTAAGACTCGACTATAACTGGTAAAAATTTCAATACCCTAAGTCACTTTTGGTGAAAATTATAATTTTTTTATAATTCTGGAAGTGATTAAGAATTTTTTTTTTCTATAAATTAAATTATCTCAGAAACTGTTCATCCTAGGTATAAAAGTGGGTTATCAAACTTACCTTAGAATTTTACGTATTATCTGAATTCGTCGTAAAAAAGACACCATTCTATTTAAAATAACAAAGTTGGCATCAATTTCCGGTATAACCGGAAGTGCTACAAAATTGAAAATATTTTTAAAATGTAGACCATGTGCCATAACTACTACGTGATTTTTTTAAAAATTTTCCTAGCCTTAATTTTCCAAATACTTCTAAAAGGCCATCCACCGTGGCTCACCTTGATTAAAGAAAAGGTTTTTCTCTGTTTATCCTCATTTGTCTCCATGACCACCTTATTATAAGAGATACCTCTTGATCTGCCATCGATAATATCTGTAATTGTGCAACTTTGTCTAACAAATTCTATCTAGTATTTTGGATAATGTTTTTAGAATAATTTGGGATATTCAAAACTGATCCAGAACGGCATAGTGTTTTTCAAAATTGTCTAGAATATTCCATATATTCCAAAAATTATTTAGAGTGGCTCATAAATCTATGAATAAGACCAAGTACCTACAGCTATTTACCATGGATTGACTTATTTCCTCTTCTTGGTCTTCATGGTATTTTCGCACACTCCAACAGTAAAAAATTTAACTGGAGGAAGTGCAAGATGGAATTACACCTGGCTGAATGGAGTCGCGGATTGAATGCCGACAATGGCAAAGAAATTCGAACGATATGAAAGCTATTTTGGATCGTCTACCATGAAATAGTATTGTATTTCATTCGAACATTCCTCGCATAATGTCATCCTTTCTGGCTGACTGCTGCTCATTTCTCGAAACGTAAACGAAAGGCGCAATAACAATGTACAACAACAGAAGAGAATGATGGATAACGATGCCGTCTGTTGGCTGACTGTTAAGCATTGTAACAATGCGAGAGAAAATGATAAAGTCTTTCAACTGTTACCACAACATTTCTTCAAAAGAAAGTTTTCAGTTTGACAAGCAGTTAGTCCTTCTGTGGAAACAGCAGTGTAATGAATTTACTTCAAAACTCTTTCGTCAAAGAAATTTCTACATGTAACTCTACACAGAAAATTTGTTGGTTCAGAAGTTTGTTTTTCCAAATAGATTTTTTTTGAAGAAGTTCCATCCAAATAATAGTTCGGTCTTCAACCAAGTCCCCATTGTACCCTGCAATATAAATTCTGGGGTCCTTGTTATATCCTGCATTCTGGATAAATTTTATTTCCACTTTTTGGTCCAACTTATTGGGCCCTTAGGATTACTGGGTTGAATGTTTAGTACTTATACTGTTCATTTCCCAAAAATGGATTTTATTCCATGTTTTCATAACATATAATCACATAAGGGTGGATTCCTGGACCAAATTCAAGTAGAAAAGTTCAGATAACCTGAAAGATCTGGTTCTCAAGATACAGGGTGTTATTTTTAATTGTTTTTTTTATTAATAGCTCAAAGATCCTTGTGTAGATTTTGTTGAAATTTGGCGCTGTTGTTCGTCGTAATAATTATGAGTTCCAGTGCCATCTCAGGGGATAGTGTCACAAATAGTATTGAGAAAAAATGTACGCCACTGCGTTTTTCAAAATTTTTATATCTTTTCCGGATTAAGCATCTAATAGTACAACTTTTTTGTATTTTGATATCTCTTCGTATCTTACTTCATTTTCGAGAGAAAAAATAAAAACCACTTCACCACACATTTCGAAAAATTGTTAAAAAAAAAATAATTTAATTAAAACTCATAGTTTTTCACTAGTTAGTGCTAACTTAGCGTCTTATTACAGCCAACAATGATTCCAAATTTCAACAAAAAATGATCACTGAACTTTGCCACCCTGTATCATTGCAAACCAAACTTTTAGGACACATGTCTCTATGAACTTTCTTACTTGAATTGACTTCAACAAATTACGGTCTATCATTTAGTAACACCCTGTATACATATACCCTCGAATCGAATACACGAACACATATAAACCAAAACGAAAAAAAGCAGCAAACATGTCATCCCCAGTGATTAAAGATAAAAATCTGTACAAGGACTAGATCCTACCCCTATAACAACTTATTGGCCAAAAAACACTATTTTTATTTTTAGTAAAAAATAGATATCGTTGAAAAACCATTGTAATCCTCTGGATGACAATGTAACCATTTATCTTTGTTTCAAAAGCTCCAGAGATTTTTGAAAATGTGGATGGTTTATCCAGTATTTCTTCAGAATGGGGTTTTTGAAATAAATCTGGATGAATATGTATCTGAAAATGACCTGTGTGGGTTGAAACAAAATTTGTAAACATATTTAAGTAATAAATTTTAAGTGAAAGTATTTTTAAGTTTGTTTTTTTTTCGAACTTATCATACCTTCCCTTATTATACCATGTAACCAAAATATTCAAGTTATTTTCTTTTTTGTTAAAGAAATTCGAAATCAACGTTTCGCCCCTTATACAAGGACACTTCAGGGTTAAACGTAAAAATTAATTAAGAATCTTCAACACAAAGAAGCTTAACCCTAAAGAAGGCCAATTGTACAAGGAATGAAACGTTGTTTATGAGTTTTTTCAAAGAAATAAATAACCCTATACCCCTTATAATAACTTTAACTCTACAATATTTTTTTTAAAACAAATTTTAACTTTAAATAATTTATAGTAAAATGTAAATATAAAATTAAATCGTTGACAATTATCGACAATTAATTTTGTCAAGATTTTTAAAAACACTCAGTATATTTGAATTCCACTGATTGTCGAATGTCGTGATGTCGACGAAATGTATAAGCCCATGTTATAATTAAAACATTGGATTTCTAAACCACTCCTTCTTCTATTACAGGATTATTGTCCTGGGACTTCAACAATTGTCATGTCGACCTCGAAAAAGAATTGTCCATAATCACGGAACAGTCTCCCGAAGGAGAGGAGGCCAAATATGGTAAGTATAACAATATTTTCCTAATTTAAAATCTACAAGAAGTTTTTATCCATCCACTGGTCTCAAAAATAATATTTATTAGTTTCACATAAAGCAGGGGATGGAAATGAAAAATAAATGGAAAAGAATGGGAAAAAATAAATAGTTTTTCTCTATTCCATTTAATTGTTCTGGGCTTCTGGAGTTATTTTTACCCATTTAATAACAGAAGTCTTCTTTAAGGAGGGATTATTTTTTTGTAAAATAAAATCAAAATACGTGTGGCACTCGGGAACTGTCGCGATAAAGCTATTGCATAGTTTATCAACTTATGCAATTATAATATTTATGCAATATTTTTTTTCTTTATTATTAATATAACAATAAACCTATATACTTTCTCAAAAACAGCTGCTTACGTATTCGTCCGATTTCGGAGCAGCTCGTCTCGATCCGTGCGAGCTTCGTACAGTCTACACGCATACGTCTAGTCGCACGCACACCCCGCACCGCTCTGCCGGTCGGAGTGGGGGGTGTTAGGTTTTTTCGTAACGGAATTTCTTGATTCGGTCGCCGCGCTCAAAGCCCGCGATAAAAGCTATGCAATAGCTTAATAATAACTAAACTTTTTGTGGCCCGCCTAATGAAACGTTAGGGTTCTTTTTGTAAATACAAAAGTCAATTTTACTCCATGGACGAGCCTTTGGGAGATACGGGGGCTATCACCTCTATTGCCTTCCTTTCTAAATACGTTTCCTTATGAAATTCTAAAAAAATTTTATCGTTTTCAATTTTTGTATTATTTGATGATCTCCCTCTCTATGTATTAGTCCTTAAATCAGTTTTTCCATCTAAGGAGAAAGATTTCGATCAGAATCAGTCGATATTTAATCGTTAAAAAAAATCTTCACGGCGACACGGTCGTAAAAAAGAAGAAAAAAACATGAATGGTATCTGCCATCTGGCTTTATATTGGTTAACCATAAGGTCCCAATTCGAATAAAGCCTTAAAGCATTCGACCGTTTCGCGAGGATAGATAAGAGTGCTTCGACAGCTCGGTGCAAAACAAATTGCTGACTGGAACCATTTAGGCGAAGAAATAGAGGCGGTCGAGAAATTCTTTTCTACAAAACGACCTTCTCTCGAGATAATTTCGGATACTCCAACGGATTTTAGGAGAGATGTGGTCCCAATTGAACTCTAAAAGAACGTGAAATTTACATTAATTGCTAATTAAAACCGTCCCTCCCTTGTAGAACAAAGAAATATTAATTAACGAAAAACCACAAGAGGATCCCTCACTTATTATGCCGAAATTGGATTTCAGCAAAACTATTTAAAACTTTATAATATAACCAAAATAATTAGTTATTTAACGAGAAGGGTGTAAAGTTCATATTTATTTAGGGAAATTCACATCCAACGTTTCGCCCTCTATGAAGGCCTTCTTCAGAGTCAAGTTTCAAAATTAATTAAACATCATGGCAATGAGTTGCTGAACTGAAGTTAAAGTACAAGAAACATGCATAATCGAAATCAATAATTAATCAAAATCACTCTAATTATGCAACGTTTCGACCCTCAATTTCGGCCATCATCAGACTAACAACTAGACAACAGCATCAATAACTCAGTAATTATGACTAATCATCATTTAATCAGTTGCCATAATTATTAGGTCATAACTATTAGGTTATTGATGTTCCTAGTTGTTTGCCTGATGATGACCGAAATTGACGGTCGAAACGTTGCATGGTTAAAATTATTTTCATTAGTTATTGTTGATTATTAACAATATTAGCTTTTGGCTGCTATTGTTTTCGAATTAATTTGTTGTTATTTTAATTTTATTTTCTTTCAGGCGAGAGACTTATTCAGTTTGCTTCCGAAAACTTGGTAACTGAAGTCCTGATTCATCCAGCTGTTAGCACTTTATCACAATGCATGAAGAATTTGCTAAGTAGTTTTACTAGGCATCGACATATTATCCATTCCGGATACACTTTCGCAGGAAACGGTTCCTGGATTCTACAGGTAGGTCAATAAATTAGCAAATTACTCAAACCAAAAGCAAAAACTCAGTAAAGTTGAAATTTGCTCTAAATATAAATTTATGTGCCCCAAACACGAACAAATAACGTAAATAAATGGCTTTTGAATATGGAGGCCATTTTTTGGGGTCAAAGCAAATAATTTAAAAAAATATCGTCTAATATACAAAACGAAAGAGCTTATTGTGAGGGCATCAAAAAAATCATTTTAAAGTTATTTAAGAAAATAGTTAACAATTGACCCCTTCCTCCAGATAAGGTCTATTAACATTGAAGTTTGCAGATCATTTTTTGTATCTCGTCTGCTTCTTTTTTTTGTAGGATGGAACATTTTCGTTATCCGACTTTTCGGAAGCATTCCAAGAGATTGAGGTCCAGCGCGTTCTTAAAGCTTACGAGAACACGATTTCTCTGGACCTTCACTGTTCACCGGAAGGCGACTGGTCAAAGCTTCCTAGGGAATCGTTTACGAAGAACTGCAAGCTGCGATTGAACCCTGACGACGTCCTCACCTCAGGGAACACTTCGATAACAAATTTTTTAAATTATCTTTTACCATTTCTCAATCCGACCGACATAGAAAGCGTACTAGAAAGCTCAGATATTGTGGGCAACATTAGGTTGGTGTTGTTAAGATTTTTCTCTGAGGACATAAACCAAAAACATCCTTGTTTTCTTCCAGGTTTTCATATCCAACTTTATACATTTTTCCCGCTGGTCAAGGTGATGCCGCCCTTTTTGGTATTAATGGTTTTAATATGTTAGTAGACGGAGGTTTTTCTAGAAAAGCCTGTTTTTGGAATTTCGTACGACATTTGGATAGATTAGACGCTGTTCTTCTGACTAGAGTAAATAATAATAACGTTGGTGGCATTGGTTCCATGATGAGAAGAAAACGACACAGTTCTGTCTATCCTCAAATTGGACATTTCTTTTGCAACATTTTGGTAAGTCCAAAAACAAAAGATTATCCCAAACATGATTTAATTATTCGCCTTCTTATTGTTCCAGGAAAGAAAATCTGTACTTAGTCCTGACGGTGATAAAGACAAGGATCCACTGTTGGTAAACTTATTTGAAGAGGGCCAAGAAATGGTCGAGAATTTACACCACATAAACCTGAATCCGCAAACATGTTACCGTGACGTTGAACCCATCAATCTCTATCACAAAGTGGGTCATGGAACTTTGGATATGTATGTACTTAGTCCTGCGAGGGAGTCGAAGGAAGTGAGAGAGTTCCTTCAAAAATGGAACTCCAACGATCAGAAGTTGTTCGCGAGTCAAAGACATCCGCGCGATTTTAATTTTCCAGTGCAAAACCTGGTGTCAATATGTGCTGTGTTAGTGTGGCAACCTGCCAATATAAACGATAATATCACAAGGATTTTGTTTCCCGGAAGTGCTCCCCAACAAAAAGTGTTCGAAGGTTTGGACAAGCTTAAGCAACTAGAATTCTTTAAATATCCCACGTGTTCGCTTAAATCTTTAGCTCCCATACCGAAAGCTAAACAAACAAAAACAAGTGTCATAGAACGGCTGTTACAGGAACAGAAACAGGAGAAGCAGGAGAGACAAAAAGAGAAGATGGCTCAACAAATTGGAAAAGGCGAAGAGATAAAATCAACCGAAAGGAACGGGGTGACCGCTGAACAAAAAACAATCAGGAAACATGACTCCACCGAAAGTGAAAAAAGCCTCTCCAAGTCGACGGACACTCGGAAAGCTGAAGAAATGAACGGAAAAGTGCCTGAAGATAAGCCGCCAACGAAACCGAAAACCAAACCAGACACCAAGCCAAAAGTAGACGCAAAACCGAAAGTAGAACCTAAACCTGCCAAACAACAACCTAAGAAACCAAAAACAGCAATGATTGAAAGAAAACCTTCTCCTAAAAAAGTAGTTGAACCCAAAGAGAATGGAGAAGTGAAAGAAATCTCGTCCAAAACCAAAGTAGTTAACAGATCATCACCTACAACAGCTCCAGCCAAAAGTGCAAAAGATGCCAACAACCGAAAAGTAGCAGAATCCAAGAAAACCGCCCCAGCCAAGGATACTCCTAAACCCGAGAAAAAAGAAGCCCCTGAAAGAAAACCAATCTCACGCAGAACCAAAGGACTCTCTTCAACCGCAAAAGTACCAGGAAGTCCTCAGAAAAAACTCGACAAAAAAATTAAACTAGAAAAAGAAGGCACGACAGATTCCAGCGCCGTCAGCACTCCATCAGCAGATCAAGAATTCAAAAAAGACATCAGCAAACTAACTCCTGAAGAACTCGAAGCACTCAAAGCTCGAGAACTTGCCGATCTCCAGGAAGAACAAGAAGTCATCAAAGAAATCGAAGCGGTTTTCCTTAAAAGTGAACAAGCCGAGAACGAAATGCGACGAATCAAAAAAATCTCGATAGAGGATCACACCGATGAAGAATATTTGATTATAGAAAAAGAAGAAATCGAACAGGAAATGGCTACTGAGCAGAGTTTGAAAGAAGGGGAAACACAAAAACACATCCGGGATTCTGAAGAGTCAGAAAAATTGAGAGCTTCTCTTGAAGAGCAAAAGGCAGCAGAAGATATCCTCCATCCGGTTCAACAGCAAAAACTTACACCATCTAAAGAAGAAGCAGAAGAGAAAGCAGAAGCCGATAAAGATGTTTTGGATAGAAAGGCGGAAGACGAGAAGGAGATGGCCGATCTGAAATCTCAACCTGAAGACAAATTCTCAACTCCTATAGAATCAGGAGCAACTACAGCTCCTACACTTCCGGAAGACGAACGAATGCCTTTGGAAGAAATAAAAGAAGCTGTAATTGAAGAAAAGCACACAAAGGAAGAGACCAAAGAAAAGGACAAAGCAGATTCTACAAAAAAACCAGTAGAACCAGTCGCAAAGACAGCAGTCGTAGCGAGTATAAAATTAGATAGACAATCTCAAATACGTGATATTGTTAAAACTCCAGACGAAGTCGCCGATCTTCCAGTACATGAAGAAGCAGATATCGATGCATTTGAACCATTCCATGAAAAGGGTGACTTGAAAGAAGAAGTGGACCAAAAAACCACTGACGGTAAGGTTAAGGAAGATAAAATAACTGAACCAGCGAAAGATAAAGATCGTTCAAAAGATAACTTAAAGCAAGAAGGAACAAGCAAAATAGAAGAAGAACAAAAAATTGAACCAAAAACTGCAAAAGATATCAAAGATGAAATGAACCAAATTGAAGAAAAAGAAACACCAAAAGCAGCAGAAGAAGAAAAAGAGGAATCTCCTGTAAAGGAAAAGGAAGAACATCTCGAAGAGAAGAAAGCAAAAGAAGTTGAAGTAAAGAAATCTGAAGAAGAAAAAGGGCATGAAGATAAGGAGGAGAAAAAAACAGAAGAATTGGAAAAGATAATCCATCCAAAAGAGGAAGAACATGAAGAAAACAAACTTACTGAATTAGACAAGAAAATAAAGGAAGAAAAAAAGGAAACAAAAGAAGAAAAGAAAGAATTAAAAGAGAAGGATGAATCTCCGCAAGAATCAAAAGAAATTAGAATAGACGAATCTGTGACAAAGGATGAAGATAGTCCGAAGAAAGAAACAGAAACTGCCGAAACAGATACAAGACTACCTAAAGAACAAGAATTAGAAGTAAAGAAAGATTTAAAAGCAGCCATTGAAAAAATAGGAGATGCAGATAAACCCACTGATAAAGAAAAGCAATTGACGCAACTCGATACAAGTAAAGGTACACCAGAAAAGGAAGAAGAAAAGAAAGATAAAGACCTTCCCGAACGTAAACCCAGTGTAAGTGAAGAAATTCATAAAGGAGAAGAACGAAAAGCTAGCATAATTGAAGAAATTCACAAAGATGATCGTAAACTCAGTATAAGTGAAGGAATTCACAAAGACGTACGCAAACTTAGTGTGAGTGAAGAAGCACATAAAGATGATCGTAAACTTAGTGTGAGTGAAGAAGTACATAAAGATGAACGCAAAGGCAGCATGAGTGATGAAATTCATAAGGATTATGATCGTAAACCCAGTCTAAGTGAAGAAATCCACAAACATGATCGTAAACTGAGTGTGAGTAAGGAAACACATAAAGATGAACGCAAAGCTAGTATAAGTGAAGAAATTCACAAAGATGAACGTAAGCCTAGTGTAACTGAAGAAATTCATAAAGATAGTCGCAAAGCTAGTATAAGTGAAGACATTCACAAAGATGAAATTAAAACAGAAAACAAAGTAGAAACAGCCAAGGAAAAGGAACATCAATTGAGTCCAACGAAATCTGAAGAAGCTGAAGATGAACAAAAACCAGCAGTGGAAGTAACAGAAACAGCACAAATATTACCAAAAGAACAAGATAAATCAATTTTCAAAAAAGGAGATATTAAGCAGGATGAAAAAATTCCTGAAGTAGCGGAAAAGGGCATTAAAGAAGAGAGAGAGTTTGAGGTTACGACCAAGGCTGAAATTCACGAAAAAGAAGAACGGAGTGATTTAAAAGTTGAAATTGCTTCTGATGAATTTTTGAAAAAAGAAATTGAAACAATAGAACAGGAAGTCCCGCGAAAATTATCTACATCCGAACTGAAAATTAAAGAGGTAAAAGAAGAAACAAAAACTGAAAAAGAGCCAGAAAGAAAATTATCTGCAGAACTAAAGGACATTGACAAGATACCTGAAAAAGAAGCAGATAAAGTTATAGAATCAGAAGAAGAACATCAAAAACCAGAAAGTCAAGAAGTTGTAGACGATAAAATAGACATTTTAGGAGAAACTGAAAAGACTGATAAAAAAGAACATAAAGAAAAATCAGAACCGTCCATATTAAAAGAGGATGATAAAACACCTGAAACGGTGCACGAAAAGTTAGAGAACGAGAAAGTACAAGAAGTTGACAAAAAGGAAGTAGAATTACCTGAAGACGACAACAAAACACTTGACAAAGAACTTGAACAGCTAAAAGCAACTACAGAAATATCTCCCCAAGACGAAGAGCACGTAAAAATTCAGAAGGAAGTCAAAGACACTTTGCAGAAAGGCGTCGAAATCGATTCAAATAAAGAGGAAGAAAAACATGGTGATACAAAAGCCAAAGAGGAACATACTCATACTTTAAAAGAAGAACTAGAAAAATCTGAACAAAAAACCAAAGAAGAAACGGCTATTGTTACAGCAGAGGAAAAAGTCAAAGAAGGAAAAAGTAAAACTCCTGAAAAAGAGACTGTGACACATAAAGAGCAAGTGATAACAAAAGAAGAGAAACAAGAAAAACAAGAAGACACTAATAAGCTAGAAGAAGAAAAAATTGAATTAGATATAACTACTCCGACAATCCAAGAAAAATTACAAAAACCAGATAAAGGCGAAAAGAAAGATATTGCTGAGAAAGATACAGATACAAAACTCAACGATGAATTACATGTGGAGAAGAGTGACAAAGAAAAAGATGTAATACAAGAAGATCTTCCAAAAGACGAAAAGAAAGAATCTGATAAATCGCCTATTGATATAAAAGAGGAAGAAAATCTTGAATCACTAGAAGATAAAAAGGAAATTAAGAAAACAGTAGAAGACAAAGATAAAATACCTGAAGACTTAAAAGAACATGAGAAAAGTGATGAATCGTCAGGAAAACAAGATGAAAAGATATACGATCCAAAAATATCGCCAGCAACAACAACAACGAAAGATAAGAAAGAATTACAAGAAGAAACAAAAGCAAAAGACAGTGGTATTATAAAAGAACAAGATGTTGGCGATGACACTATCAAACTAGAGAAGGAAACTGAACTGTCTGCGAAAGAAGAAGACAAAAAGCCTGAGAAATTTGAAGATGAAAAGCAAGATATTTCTAAATTGGAGACTAAAGCTGATACATCTCCAAAAGAACAAGAAAAACAAACCCAAAAACTTGGCGACAAAACTCAAGATAAACATGAAGAAATTTCTAAATCAGAGAAGAAAACGGACGAACCACAACTAGAACCAGCCAAAGGATTTCAAAAACCTGAAGATAAACACGAAGATATATCCAAAGAGGACAAGAAAACAGATTCATCTTCAAAAGAACCATCCCCAAAAGAACAAGATAAAGGGTTTGAAAAAATAGAAGACATACATGAAAGTGTGTCGAAAGAAGAAAAGAAGACAGATTTGTCGTCAAAAGAAGCATCACCGAAAGAACATGACAAAGAGTTTGAAAAAATAGAAGACATACATGAAGATGTATCCAAAGAAGAAAAGAAGACAGATTTATTATCAAAAGAAGCATCACCGAAAGAACATGACAAAGAGTTTGAAAAAATAGAAGACATACATGAAAGTGTGTCGAAAGAAGAAAAGAAGACAGATTTGTCGTCAAAAGAAGCATCACCAAAAGAACAAGATAAAGGGTTTGAAAAAATAGAAGAAATACATGAAAGTGTGCCGAAAGAAGAAAAGAAGACAGATTTGTCGTCAAAAGAAGCATCACCGAAAGAACATGACAAAGGGTTTGAAAAAATAGAAGACATACATGAAGATGTATCCAAAGAAGAAAAGAAGACAGATTTATTATTAAAAGGAGCATCACCGAAAGAACATGACAAAGAGTTTGAAAAAGTAGAAGTCATACATGAAAGTATGTCGAAAGAAGAAAAGAAGACAGATATGTCGTCAAAAGAACGATCCCCAAAAGAACAAAATAAAGGGTTTGAAAAAGTAGAAGACATACATGAAGATGTGTCCAAAGAAGAAAAGAAGACAGATTTATTATCAAAAGGAGCATCACCGAAAGAACATGACAAAGAGTTTGAAAAAGTAGAAGTCATACATGAAAGTATGTCGAAAGAAGAAAAGAAGACAGATATGTCGTCAAAAGAACGATCCCCAAAAGAACAAAATAAAGGGTTTGAAAAAGTAGAAGACATACATGAAGATGTGTCCAAAGAAGAAAAGAAGACAGATTTATTATCAAAAGGAGCATCACCGAAAGAACATGACAAAGGGTTTGCAAAAATAGAAGACAAACATGAAGATGTATCCAAAGAAGAAAAGAAGACAGATTTATTATCAAAAGGCGCATCACCGAAAGAACAAGACAAAGGGTTTGAAAAAATTGAAGACAAATATGACGATATATCCAAAGAAGAAAAGAAAACTGATTTATTATCAAAAGAACCGTCACCGAAAGGACAAGACAAAGGGTTTGAAAAAATAGAAGACCTACATGAAAGTGTACCGAAAGAAGAAACGAAGACAGATTTGTCATCAAAAGAAACATCACCGAAAGAACATGACAAAGACTTTGAAAAAATAGAAGACAAACATGAACATGTATCCAAAGAGGACAAGAAAACAGTTTCATCCTCAAAAGAAACATCCCCAAAAGAACATGACAAAGGGTTTGAAAAAATAGAAGACAAACATAAAGATGTATCTAAAGAGGAAAAGAAAACTGATTTACACTCAAAAGAGCCATCGCCAAAAGAACAAGACAAAGGGTTTGAAAAAATAGAAGACATACATGAAGATGTATCCAAAGAGGAAAAGACAACAGATTCATTCCGAAAAGAACCATCACCGAACGAGCAAGAAGCAATTTTCAAGTTAGAGAAAAAAAGTGATTCACCAACGAAGGAAGAAGACAAAAAACTTGAAGAAATTGACGATGAAATTAAAGATAAACTCGAAGGTATTTCTAAATTGAAAAAGGAAGTTGACTCACTAATAAAAGAACATGACAAAGAAATTGAGAGACTCGAAGATAAAATTAAAAGTGAACACGAAGAAAAGAAAGAGCAGATAATTTCCGAAGAGAAGAAACAGAAAGAAGATAAACTCTCACATGAAGAAACTTTTGACGAACAATTAAAATCGCATGCCCTCGGAGCAAAAGAAAAGACTAAAATTACAGAACCGCAGCAAGAAATTATTATAACAAAAGAGTATTATCACGAAGAAGAAAGAACAGGTTCAGATCAAC
Organism: Agrilus cyanescens; assembly: GCA_947389935.1. Taxonomy (NCBI): domain Eukaryota; kingdom Metazoa; phylum Arthropoda; class Insecta; order Coleoptera; family Buprestidae; genus Agrilus; species Agrilus cyanescens. Next base: position 4,935,553 of record OX376709.1, read on the forward strand.
CTGAAGATACGATATTAGTGACAAAAGAAGAAATTAAAAAAGAATTACCACAATTTGCAGAGAAGGTAATGGTGAAAGATGAAGATGATAAATTAATAAGCAGCACAAAGAAAGAAAAATTAAGTTTAGATATAGATCTACAGAAAGTTAAGTCAGACCAAAAGTCTCCGGAAGTAATGATTGTAAGTCCTACACCTCCCATTGAAGAAAAAGAAACAATACGGAGAGATTCAATAGATGATACAAAAAAATCGAAAGACGAAAAAGAAGAAACTGATGATAAAAAAAAGGAAGAACCAAAACTTGCTGGTAAAGATGAGTTAGAAAAACTGATGGAATCACCAGAGAAGAAAACTACAGAAGTTTCTAAGTTACATGATTTACAAGGGGCTCATGATGATTTGGGAAAAGAGATAACTGAAGAAGAGAAAGAAATTGAAAAAGATGATAAATTAGTTAAATCAAAAGATGACCAACAAAAACAAGTATCTCCTGAAAAAAGCGAAAAGATCCTCGATGAAAAAGATCTTACTGAAGTTGAAAAGAAAGCCGAAGTGAAGAAGGACGATGACCTTCAAAAAGATAAAGACAAAAAGTCACCATCTAAAGTTGACACTACTGTGATACCCGAAACTACAGACAAAACTACAAAGGAAAAAGAAACCGATTCTAAAAAGACAGACAGTGATATACATCCTGCGCCAAAATTAGAAGAAAAAGAAAGTGATAAGATACCAGAGCAGGAAGCAGAAAAACTGGATCTCACCATGAAACCTGAAGTGCCTAAAATCGACGATAAGGATAAAAAACAAGTCGATTTAGAGAAAGAAATAACTATGGACAAACGTGAGTCAATAGACAAAAGTGAACCAGATACGAAAACTAGCAAAGACAAAGAAGAAAATCCAGACACAAAAAGCTCACCTGAAATTAGCGATTCAGAAACTACTTCAAAGGAATCAGAAATTGCTGTTAAGGATTCAACTGATATACCCAAAAAAGACGAAAAGAAGCACGAAGATCTATCACCTACATCAGAAATAATCGAAAGTGAAACTAAAGAAAAAGAAGAAAAAGCTTCGCCTGAAAAGCACAAAATAACTGAAACAGTCAAGGAAGAAATTTCGAAAGAGGTTGCTAAAGATGAAACAAAAGCAAAGATTTTAGAAACAGAAAAATCTCCAGAACGTGCTGAAACTGAAGCAAAAGGAAAAGACATTGCCCAAATTGTACTTGACAAACATAAAGAGGAAGGTGCAGCAATCCCAACAGATGCAATGACAATCCAAAAAATAGATCATGTAGAAGCAAAAGAAACTGAAGGTATAATCACACCAACTAAATTAGATTCAAAAGACTTAACACAGAAACTGATTGAAACTGAAAAAATTATTTCTCCATCATCAGATTCCAAACATCACGAAGCAGTTGCCAAAAAAGAAGAAATCAGCACAACATTTGAATCCCATACTAAACCATCAGACGCTAAACTGCCTATTTTAGAAGATTCAAAAACAGCAGATGTAGAAATTCACAAGATCGAAACTGATATAGAAATGCGCAAAAAAGATCTTCAAAATATCGCCAAAATCGATAGCCAACTTCAAAAGATGAAAGATGACACAAAAGAAAAATACGAATCTTGGACAACTGATACAGCAATACTTATAGATGAAACATTCGACAAGAAAGATTTGGGCTGCAAATCGCCTAAAGAAAGGGAAGAAGATGTTATCAAAATCGTTGCAAGCGTTGCTGAAGTTTTAAAATCTGACGCACCCCTTGAAGAATTCAGAGGAAAGATTCCTATCGAAATTGACATAGAACCTACTGACAGATTTATAACAGAACTCCGAGAAACTCACATTACAGGACCTCCTCTTAGCGAAAGTATACACATTGAAGAAGATGAAGAGGAAGAAGAAGACAAAGGAATAGATCAAAAAGAGCCTATTGGGGAGAGAATTTTTGAAGGAGTAGAGAAAATAATGACAGGTATTGGTGGTGTAATAAGCACAACATTATTTGATAAAACTCACCCAGCAGACGAATCCAAAAAGGATGAGTCTCCAAGTGATGTTTCTAAAAAGGTGGAAAAAGAAGACAAACAATCTGACGACAAGGAAGCCGAGAAGTCAAGAGAAGTTTCTCCTATCAAATCAAAAGATCATAGTCCTGAGAAAGAAGCGGAGGGTCATTCCAGGAGAAAAAGTTTGTCAGAGAGTTTTATAGAAGGTATTGAGAAAATCGCATCTGATATTGGACATAGCATAGAAACAAAATTATTCCATGATACTGAACACGAAAAAACACACGACCCTCCAACGTCGAAATTAACTGAAGTAAAGGAAGAAATCTCAGAACCAAAGGAACATGACAAAGAAGAAAAAGAAAAGACAACAATCAAGACCACCAGTCCTCAAAAAGATGACCCAAAAACCAAAGACCAAGAGAAAAAGAAAAGTATAACAGAAAACATCATAGAAGGAATTGAAAAAGTTGGTCACTCAATTGAATCCAAACTGTTTCATGAATCTCATCATAATGGTAAAAAGGAGATTATACACGAAACGATGAAAACCACAGAAGAAAGTGTGGAGGATCGTAAGAAAACTGAAGACGACGAAGTTTATGATGAACACGAAGTAAAAGAGAAACATGTAGGTGAAAATCACGAAATAAAAAGGAGTATATCAGAGAAAATAATTGACGGAATTGAAAAGTATATCTCAGATATTGGTCACATAGGTGAGTCGAAAGAATCTCATCACGCACAAATCGAATCAGAAATTGAAACTCATGGTGAAAAGACAACCAAAGAAGACACACTTTCACAACATGAAAAACAGGAAACAGTTTTAGAAAAACATTCCGAGGTAAGCAAAACATTGGAATCCAAAGACTCTTCTCCAACTGAGTCTCAGGATTCAATTCGCGAGAAAGAAGAAATAACAGAAGAAACTAAAACACACAAAAAGAAGCAGAGCTTAACTGATAGCATTATAGGAGGAATAGAAAAAATTGCATCTGATTTTGGACACACCATAGAAACAAAACTATTCCATGAGACACACACAATAGAACAAAAATTGGAAGATGCAATGAGAGAAGATCATGATTCCAAACATCATAAAGAAATTATAACCACCGAAATGAAAACAGAAGAAAAGCCATTGTCAAAAGAAATTGAAACTAAACTTAAACACGAAAAAACCGATATTAAAAAATCGTCTGAAACTGAAAAACATCACGAAACAATTTCAGAAACCATTGGTAAAATAGCATCTAGCATAACCAGCACGATAGAAGCAAAATTCAATGGATTTGATACGTCTGAATCCAAACACGAAGAATTGAAAGAAACAAAATTTGACCATGCAAAATTAGATTCGTTAATAAGCAACGACGTTCGTCATGGCACTACTGAAATCAAATCAGAAGAGATGAAAACAACTGGCATAAAAGTTGACAAGGTAAAACACCAAGAAATAGTGGAAGATTCTAAACTTGTTAAACACACATCCGAATTAGTAACTGAGAGTGTAGAAAAAGTTGTATCTGATGCTAAGAAACTGATAGATGAGAATTCTACTAAATTAAGTGAAACATTTTCTGGCATTCGAGAAAAAATAGAAACAGATAGCAAACATGCCTCAGAAGGATTGAAGGGGTTAGTGGAAGAAAAGTCTGAATTTGTAGAAAAAATTGTATCGGAATCGGTAGGAGCCCAAGCAAAAGAATCGAAAGAAATTAGTACAACAAGTACAGATACGAAAATAATCAAACATGATCAACAACACAAAGACGAAACAAGTACTTTGGATTCTAAAGACATAAAATCCACTGTTAGTTCATTTTTGGAAACAGAAAAGGGAACAACCTTTTCCGAACCTGGAAAACTAACCACAACAATTGCAGGACCTTCTGGAAAAATGACAGAGTCGATTATTCTAACAACAAGTACCCACCATAGGGATGAGCTTACTTGGAGTGGAAAATCCACCCCCGATATAGCTGAGTTAGATGTATCAGACTTGAAGGCATCTACAGGAATCCGTGGAGATTCAACTCCACCAACAGTTCCAGTTAGTCCCATTGTTAAGGAGGAAGGCCTTACTCAAACTGTGTCTTCTGTGAAAATTTCAGATTTGAGAAGTTCAACACCAGCAAGTGACGATCTCGAACAAAGTGATCTTAGTTCTAGTCAGTTTTCAAAAGTGGTTTGGGAAAGTGATAAACAAAACTTGAGTGATGACGACGATCTACCCGGCACTCCGTTGAGTACAACGTCTCAAGTAGCTGCATCAAGTTCTTCTCACGATTTGGAAGACGACAGTGTAAAACTGATGAGCAAATTCGATCCCATGAGCATGTCCCTGTACGGAGCTCTTCCGGATGATTCAAAAGAAGATGACATAAAATCTAGTAGGGTATTAGATGAAGCCGATCTAGATTTCGATAAAGCAATGAAAGATGATCGTGGCGATGATCTATTCGGTTCTTCGTCACCAAGTTACATGTACGAAGTAACTACGGCTAAATATACTGTGATGTCGGAAGCAGGTAAAAGTAGTGATGGGAGAAGTGAAGACTTGATGACGTCTAGTTTTATAGGCGAACTACCTAAAGAAACCCATCACCATCAAAGTACTGAAGGTGATAAAGATAAAATAGATGACGTAGTAAAATCGTGGGGCAAACCGTTGGGTTTGCCGAGCCCTGCACCTTTGAACGACAACAAAGGTACTCCTAAAAAGGAACGAAAAATACCGCCCAATGTTCTGGCCAAAAACAAACTGAACGAAGATAAAAAAATGATGGATTCTAAGAAAAGCAAAAAGTACACACCCGTTTACGTCGATCTTACTTATGTTCCTCATTTTGGAAATTCAAATTATTGTGCCGTCGACTTCTTCAGGAGAGTACGTGCCAGATATTACGTTTTTTCTGGATTAGAACCCAGCAAGGATGTTTACAATGCATTGCTAGAAGCAAAGCAAACATGGGAAGACAAAGATCTAGGTAAGTATCGAAGGTTATTTAGACCATTATCCATGGAATTTCATCTGCAACTACTTCCGGCATTCTCAATAGTACCAGAGGAAGTTGTCTAAGTCGTAGAAGTTATCTGATGGTACGCGATTTGAGTCGCTGCTCATATACACCTCGATTTAGGTGTTAGGTTGGGTTAGGTAAGGGGGTTCGTCGTTATAATGGTCAAAGATATTGAGCTGGATAGAGACCCTGTGGTATTTAGTGTAGGAATCCAAATATTTTTCAATTTTATAAGCACAACGAAAATTTTAGCAATAAAAACGAGGGAATGAAATTGAAAAATATTTTGGTAGCTGCACTGAAGGCCACAAATAGTCCACTCATGCAACGTCATTGGCCAGTACGACGACAGAGACCCCCTTCCACTTCCAGCGCGAGGTGGATATAAGCAGCGACCTAACTCACACACCGTCACTTGCCACCTAGTGGTCTTCGGAGTTTTCTCGACCAAGGCAATCCTTACATTACTCTTGATAATTGCGCTGCAGTTGTAGACGAAACTTCGCGCTATTGGAAAAGAATTTCCGTATAATTTGGATAAATTCTTTGTTACAGAAGTTACTATAATTCCTACATATGACACTGACGTTTTGGGTTACTGGGCAGCAGAGAACGAAGAACTTTTAGCAAAACACAAAATTGATTTTTCACCGTCAGCGAGCCGATGCACTATCAATCTTCAGGATCACGAAACGTCGTGCTCCGCATACCGTTTAGAATTCTCGTAATTCATCAGTTAAATGCATGTCCCTAGCAATAATAATTTAAACAACCGAGGTTGCACACGATAGACTACATACAGAAACTAATTTATAAAATAATAGACACTCTTCTCTACGTCCATTTTTTGTGTAATTAAATACGAAACACGATAGCATCTTCCAATTAAAAAAAAAAAATAAATATACCTCCAAAAAAAAAAGACCGGCGATGATGATGGATGATCGTATATAAAGATACTCAAAAGTATTTAGTTTAAATCGTTTAATTCAGTCGTAGTTTTATCTAAACTAAGGGTGTACTTAAATGTACTTCTTAAGCATGCTAGAGAGAAAACTGATCAATAAAGTACTCATTCAGCCACTGCGGTTTGAGACGGATTCTATAAGGACTTCGAAATAATTAAATTGTACTTCTGCATTAACCAAAAGTACTATTTGGACAACACAAACAATTTTGGCCTTCGTCTAAACCCTTACCTAACCTAACCTAACCTAACCTAACCAAACAAAGAAGATGTCTAATAATAATAAAAGTTAATGCTAGAGCTACGTATATAATTATTTCATTGCTTTAAATGTCCACGATTATTACTTATAAATGTGATATTATATTCAAATTGTTAGTTAACGTTCGCTTAAAGAAACTAATGTTTGACTGATTTTTAAGGGCTGTTATTATAAAAAAAAATGGTTACGTTGTTTGTGAAAAAAAATAAAATAAAATACACAGAACATTCGAGGTTATAAATAATAATCTACTTGCAGATTTATGATTGTTAATTAAAAAAAAAAACAAAAGTCTGCACTAAGGCTCTTTATAACAACTCTACAAAAAAAAACCTGTTGTAACTTGCTGTTAACTCTATTAAAACTTTACGACCATTGAACTTCCCGAGTTTGAGCCAAATGTTCTGGACCATCTCCACAGTAGCTTGAAACTTGCTGTTATTTTTATACTTATAAACAAAACACTTTGTTCGTTGGCCTAAGTGCATTAGATGAATTTTTTCTTTGACATTCGTTGAGTTTAGATTTTGCATTTATTTATTATTCACAAAACACGTATTATAGTTTTCCTTTGCTGATTAAAAATTTAAATAAAAAGAAAAAAGAAACTCGCTCGATGATGTTGTTGTAGATTGTTTTAAATCTTCCGTTGTTTTAATTATTAAAAGTAGGGGCCACGGTATGCAAGTCTAGACTTGGACGATTGTCAAATGACGAGCCTCATAATAACTAAATAATAATTATAATAAATATAAAAAAAAAAACACAATTCGAGCTTGCGCAGTACCTATACGTAATTATGATAAGGGTTAAGTCTGGTGCTACATCAGTCACTTCAACGGACTGATGAAAGTGATGTAAGTATTTAATGATGAAATGAAAAGTGTTGCCTGTGATAGGTATTTTTATGTGAATTTTATTTTATTAACCATTTTTTTATTAAATAAGTTATCGCTACGTAATCTATTTTTCTGGTGGGTATGTGCGATGGGATTTTGAAATGAGTTTGGCAACACACATAAAAATATTTACAGAATATACAGGGTGATTATTTTTCTTTCTACTGGATAGTAACCACCCCCCATCAAGACGATATATCGATAGTTATCTGTTGCTATTATTATTATCGATAACAAAACTCATATCTATGGTCTGCCGAAGGAACTTCAGAAGACTGCATTTTTAAATAGAGATAGGTCAAAAATAAATTTCTAAAAGATCTTTTTGATGCACAAAAAAATTCTTTAAATAATCGCGTTTGTTTTTAATTTTCAGTAAATTTTTTGATCATCCTATTAACAGACCAAGACATAACAGATCGACACGAATAATTCCACGACAAAGACAAATATACCTACAAGGTATCTCCTTCTCGATCAGTGTCCACGCGCCTTGGAGCGGTTGTTGTTTAAGAATTATTCCATAGGTTTAAAATAGATACATGATAGTTATATTTATTGCTATTTTGACTGTAACATAATGTTGATAAGTTGAGATAAACATATAAATATGTAATACGTAAAATCAGTTCAAATTCTCAATCGCTCTACACGCCTCTGTATCGTTATTTTTGCAGGACAGCGTTTGATATTTACTTGTATTTGATTTTATTCTTTTTTTGTATTTCTTCACAATCGCACAGCAGTGAAAATTCACATTCAAATATCATCCAGGGTATTTTATTACGTTGCGGCAATGAATGCGTTTATTTGAATTAAATATATATCAATATTAATAGCTTTCTAGTCAAGACATCTGTTTGTTTAGCTTTGAAATGTCAACATATATTCAATTGCAATTAATGTATGGGATCTGTATGAAAATAAAAATTTAAAAATAATATTCTTTTGTTTTTTTTTTTCATTGGCTAGTACGGCGACAAACACCCCCTTCCACTTCCAACGCGAGGTGTATATAAGCAGCGACCTAACTCACACACCGTCACTTGCCACCTAGTGGTCTTCGGAGGTTTCTCGACCAACGCAATCCTCCTTCTCGAGCAGTGTACACGCGCCTTAGAGCGGTTGTTGTTTAAGAATTATTCCATAGGTTTAAAATAGATACATGATAGTTATATTTATTGCTATTTTCCAACAAAATCTTAAAGATTTTTTAAAACGATAATGTTTCAGTTCCATTTGTCAGAAATTGTTAAATATTTATATTTATTTGTTGAAAAATGGACTTGAACTTTCTTTTCCAACGGGACCTTATTCTTTGAAGCGTTAAGAGTACACCATAATTTTTTTAAATTGATAATTAATACCATATAAAAAATAATTTATATAAAGTGCTGATTATTAAGCAGCACGCGAATATTGTAGATGATCTTCAACATTAAATTAAAATTAGTAATAATGAAGATAGAGTTTCAGGAGTTAGAACTATTTTATTGGAAATTTCCTCCCCTTCAAGATCGTTTTTTACAATTTGAGTTATCACTTATAGTTTTTGAGTTATTTACGAAAAACTAAATGACTATTTTCTCATCTTAATTTGTTTATAACTTTTAGTAATTTTTTATGTGCTAATATAACGTATTTATAGATTATTCTAGGCGTTATTCCGAATCCAATGAACCATCGCATGAATTTTTAAGTAGGTAATACGCGTCCTGTGTCCCCTGTTTCCGAGCGAACGCAAGCACGTTACTGGCAAATACTATTGCCCAGCCGCCGGTTGCATTCGAGATAGAAAATACCCAGCGCCTGGCGGACTCGTACATCGTAACGCTGCGGCCGAATCGAAAAAGCGATAAATTAAGAACGCATCGACTATTTACTAAAGAAAATTATTAATTGTAATTTATAAAATTGTCGGTAGTGCCTTAGGACCTTATACAATTAATTTTATTAATCTTAAATAAAACCATAAGTCCTAAAAATATTTATTACGATAGTTTTAAGACAATACATACAGGGGACTATTTTTTTTATTCAGTAATAATTCTAAATACAAACGTATACAGATAGTTTTTATAATGCAAATATCACAATTACATAATTTCATGCTTATACAACTAAGCAGAAAGTCACAGTACTACTTTAATTTGTATTTATAGAACATACTTTTTAGGCTCATACACATTGTAAAAATAATTAAAAAAAAAAAAGGTAAAATAAAAGCAGTAAAAATTAACTGAACACAGCCAAAAAGTAACTGCTGATGAAAAAGAAAAATAGAATCATTAATTTATCTGAAAAAACAGAATTTATAGAAAAATATAAGGAAACCCCTTACTGGTATTTTTCATTCTCAAAATCGGGTATTATCCGGCATTCTTTCAAAATAAGCAATCTGGTGTTCCTCGACAACATAGTCATGTATCCAACGGTTCCCTTTTCGTAAACTCCCATCAATCCCGTCTTTCCAAACACCTGCCGGAAGATACACTTCTCTCTGTCTCGATCCTGAGTACAAAACGGGAGCTACAATGAGCTCCTCACCAATTGAAAACTCATCAATAACAATGTGACAAGCAGGATCGTTCGGACCCAACATCCACAAAGGCCTTATCATAGGAAGTCCAGAATCTAAAGCTTCACTAGCATATTTTTTCAAGAGAGGAGTTACCTACAAAAACCCAGAATTAACCCCCTAACCTAACCCTAATTCTTCACAAATCCCAAAGAGTACTCACCACCTTTTGCCGCAAAGAAGTTAACACTTTGGCCAGTTCTAAAACTTTTTCGTCTCCATACTTGTTCGGCAAATGTCTGTACTTGATCACAGGTAAAAACGTTGCCAACTGCAACCACCTCACGTAAAGTTCCTTGTCTGGTAGCAAAACGTCAGCTGTGGAATTCGTGTCAGTCTTCAAACTGTATTCCGAAATTTCATAGTCACCCCCAACAGCACCAGGGATTAAAAAGGGATACCCGGTAATCCCGTAGGTCAACACCGTTGGAATCACCTTCTTGATTCCATCCCAGGACGACTCAAATTCAGGAAGCGAAACGAAAGCAGGAACTTGAGGTCTTTGGACTGCCCCACTGATACCAAAAATGGGTACATTCCCTTGAAGATGGTTTATAAAGAACGTTTTGTATTGGTCGGGATTCGTGAAGGGATTTTCGCTTTGGTAATAATGGGGCATGTCGTAAGCAACGCCCAAGTCTAAATAGAAAGCGTCAAATTTGTATTTATTTCGAACTGCTTTCAATTTCCTTAGAAGCCATGGGACTGTTCTCTCGTTGGTTACATCCAAAACACCAGCTGCTTGTATGGATCTGTAACGGGTTAAAGCAGGAATACGTTTGTCAGTGAATCTTTCCGATATGAGGAGCTGCCTCCTGACAGCCTCTACAAAACTGGCACTCTCAGTCGAAATGAACGATTGGATCGAAAAGACGATCCTGAATCCTCGACGATGCATGATATTAATCGTTTCTTCCAGTGTCGGGAATCGTTCTGTGTCCACCTCAAAATCACCAGGTTGCTCTTGCCAATCGCCGTTCAGAAGTACATGTCCCTGTTTCAAAAATCCTAACCCAATTACGTCCTCTGTGTAATTCAACACTGCTTCTTCAGTAAATTGTACTTTATTATCTGTAGTTATTTCCCACAGAGGTTCCGTTACCAATGAATGAATGATGTTCATGTCGTCCTGCTTGAGACCGTCCCAAAGAGATTTCTCAGCCAACGAGGAATGTAATCGGGTCATATTCGGTCCTGTACATACACTGTAGTTCAAAAAAGGGAACGGTGTTATTCTATTAACGTAAGCGAAATCGTCATATTTAGCTTTAAGACAAAGTTCTTTTGATTTAGCTCCAACATTGATTGCTGTGTATAATGGAACAGTGTTATCGACGATAACAGCAGCTCCTTTTGAGTTGATGAAGAATCTTTTCAGAACGTTGCCCCATTCGTATTTGTCAGTAACTCCAGTGACAAAAGGGGCAAAATTGTGAAGACCTTTCTCTAATGGCCACGCATCTTCAGCCATTTGACCCCCGCCGTACCAGTGACCTGTCCTAGTAGATAGGTCAAAACAATCCGTTGGAGCTATCTCTTCGGCCAACGAAACCCATTGGAAATTGTAACAATCAATGTCAGGAAACAGTCTGAAATTGTTCATGTACAATCTGGCGTGACTCATCCACTCCAGACAAATACTTCCGTCACCTTTTTCGTCAGTATGGAGACAAGGGAAGGCCTTTTTGTACTGGAGGGTGGTTCCAAGATGACCTCTCAACACCTCGACGCCTTCGTTGTTATAAATGTTTATCACGCGGTCGTTCTGGCTGAACTTAATCTTTTCGAAATAGGCTCTACGAAGAACTTGTTGCTGATAGAGAATATAAGCCAGTCCTACTAATGCTACTATTGCCAGAAAGAGGAATCCTACAAATGCTCGGATTTTAAAATCTTTGGGTTTCTTTTTCTTGGACGAAGACGGAAACATCTATAAAGGAATTGGGATTTTTAGTAAGGATTTGTGCTGATCCTGGGTACGGGAAGAAGCAATGAAATTGAAACTTTGCCAAAAATGGAATGTGGATGATCATGGATGGAATATTTCGCAGGATTCGACGAAAATCTTTATGGAAACCATTGGGAGATCGTAAATGATGATGAACTGATTGGAAACCATGAAAAAGAACATGAAGTACGATTGCAAAAAGAAGCAGTAAACAAACAGAGAAAGCTAAAGCATTTTGTAAATATGTTGACGAATTGGATAAGACAAAAATCCAAAGGAATCAAAAATAATGAAAGTCTAGTCGATGATTTAACTTACTTGCATTTTTTCTTTAAGAAGACTAGCTAACGAATTGACAGAAGCCACCGAGTTAGATGGTGAGGTGCTTCTTGAGTCATCATCGTCAACTGGTGGTTTAAGCATTTTTGCAGGAGGTTCTGTCACAGACTTTCGTCTGTAATTTCGTAAGGGAACACTAAAAATAATATTTTTTTTTTTTTAAAAAAAGGTGCTTCTCAATTCGTCTGTCTTTATATTTTTTGAAAATACAAGGAAACTCCCCAAAATAATATGGGAAATTTAAAGCATTTGAGCCACTGGTAGATTTATGAAAGTACGTCAGGCTAGGTTAGGTTATTGAAGCGTCCTTTTTAAAAATTGAAAAAAAAATTTGATTTAAAAAAAATTAAATCAAACTTTTTTATTTTTGAAATCGGTTTTCTTTACTTAAGCCATTACTTGCAGTCATATTTTTGTGACTACGTCCTCTCAAAATTTTAATATTTATTATAATTAAGACAAATAAAACTTTTTTATCAATTTTTCTACGAGACTCGATATCCTTATAAATAAATAAACAAAATAAGATTGTTGTGGTCACAAATATTTGTCCATAATTTTGTTTTGACCTAAATATATTGTAAAATGAAATATTTTAAATAGATCCACCACTTTACTCTTACCTGTAAAGATTAGAAAATTTAAATTGATTCAAATAATAAAATTACGTAAATTTGATCCACAATTCAGCATAATTATCCCAAAGATAATCAAAAACGCCTAACAAACAAGGCAGAAAATTTTTAGTAGGTCTTAGAGATAAAATAAATAATTTTAAACATTTTTATAATTTATGGAGTCATAAATAAATACTTAACATAAATTTCTAGAAATGGATGCTTTTATATTAATACATAAAAAGTAATAAAAATAATTACCTCCTCCCTATAGTACCGTTTTTGAGCAGTTTGACTATTTAGATACACAGTTTCAAACGAAAATATATCATTTAATACATGTTCACGCGAAATAATGCCCAATTTTTTTTGTATTGTCTGTATAAATTTTTTTTTCAAAAAATTAAAAAGACTGATCAGTGATCACTAACTATCCAGCAATAACATTTTACTGGTAATTACTTAAATTAACAAGAAATTAAAAACAACCTTATAATACTGCAATTTTAGTCACATGCCTGATAAGAAGCACAAAAACAGACGTTTGAACAAAGATAAAGAAACGATACGGACTTTTATGTTTTCTTAAGTGATTCTAAATTACTTATTGGGAGTAAATATATATATTATAACATTATTATTCCAAGCCCTGGAACCTGGATTAGGAGGGCGGAGACCTAACCTAACCTAACTTAACATAACCTAACCCAACCCCTCTCCGCTGCAGACTAACTAACTTAACCTAACCTAACCCAACTCCCCCTCCACTGCAGACTAAAGACCGTCAGACTGGCTAGAGCATCGCAATGTTCGGCTTACTGAATAATCAATAATAATATTTTTCCACCATCGACCGTGAAAAACGTAAGAAAATTTCTATATTAATATATAAATCAACAAATTTTTTCTCGAACATCTAAATATTTTTTACTTAAATTTATTTTCTTATTAAATCTAAAAATTAATAAATTAAGCACAAGATATTTTAAAACTATTACTTACGTTAAAAAATTTTTTTGATAAAAACAGGTTTTAAAAAAACTTAATTATTATTTATTAAAATTGCCAAATTTTACAATAAATATTATTGTTAAGGGTGCTCAATGAATCTAAGAACTGGCTGTTTAAAATTTCCATTTTGATTTGGCTTCAAGATTTTGTTAACGAAATTTCCAATTTTTAAAAAAACTTGCATTTTGACCTTTCAAACTCAAAAGAGTAAAAAATGTTTCTATTAAATTAAATGAATGAATGAAGTTCCCAACAAAACAAAAAAGTAAATTTGAATATTCTTTATTTATTTTATTATTTATTTATTAGCAATTATGTCCCTTAAGACCCTAACAATTTGTCTGATAAGTTACCAGTATGTCCCTGTTCTTGTTACAAGTTTATCGACCTCGGCAGAAAAGAAAACAAAACAGCTAAAGAAATTATTTCATCCAGACAATAACTTTCCCGGATGTTACTATTTAGGGACTCGTTATATGAATTACTGGCAGATTCTGACCGACTGTTTTTCTAACACAACGACGTCTAGAGTCCTATAAATTGCATATCAATGCGTATTTTATTAAATACTTTAATTAGGATATTTATTTTTATTTAAATCAATCAAATTTTCCCACTTTTATAGTTAGTAGTAGTACGTTAATTATTGTTAAATAATTAATAAAACTGCAACTAAAAGATTAGCAACAGTGTGAAATTTTTATTATTGTTTATACTTAAGTATTCTAATGGGTAATTTATAAAATTTAGAATAACTCCAATAATTAAGTACAATTATTTTAATAGTCAAAAGTTGTCATTTTTGAACCTTTTTACAGTTTAATTTTGTATTTTTTCATTACTTCAAAATTATGTTTTTTTTATTAATGAGAAAACAAAAAAAAATACAAAATATGTAAAATAAACACCAAAATAATTAATAAATGCCAAATGCATTAATTATAAGATCAAGAATAAGGAAACGACAAAAAATTAAAAAAAGCAGAAAACTAATCATTTACATATTTCTAGATACCACTCCTAGTCTTTTCTAATTGTCTTTTTTTTATTCCTATTCAATAATTTTTTAAATTGGTTTTTTTTTTAATTAGTAAACCAACCCCTCACCCCTTTCTAATACATATTAAAAATAATTATGTATTTTCATGTGAAAAAGAAAAAGAAAATTAATTTTACAACTTACTTAATATGCGGCATTTTGTATAAGGAACACTAATTTTAGCTTTAACTTCTTTGAGTTTAATTGGTAAACTGCCTATTAATTCCATTTTGATAATATTTCGCCTAATTGATTAATCAGTACGACAATAATCGCTTGATTAACACCTGGATTATTTTTATCTTTTTCGGTTTAAAATTACATTAATAAAACTCAATGAAAATTAATTTCTTATACCTAGCAGTATTTTATACAAAAAAATAATAAATACGTAGCTAAAACTTTTTGAGAGTTTAAAAATAATAATTAGGTACCTATTTCGATTGTATTTTGGATTTTCAAATCCAAAATAATGCATGCATTAATTATTCTATTGCTCATATACCTAACGCAAAGCACATGAGTTATTTTTGAATAGCATTTGTATTTCCCGCAAAAATTTAAATCGGAAAATTAATGCAGTCAGCAACCCTTAATACAGATAAATTTTCCTTTCCAGTGAAAACTGGTTACTTAATGCGGTAGTTCCATCGAGCGATGGTGGTGTAATGGTCAGCATAGTTGCCTTCCAAGCAGTTGATCCGGGTTCGATTCCCGGCCATCGCACTGACTTTTTTCGTTTTTTTTAAACAAATTGCCGCTAATGTTAGGTATTATTTAAACAAAGTTTTATAGTAACAAATGATGACATATCGTGACAAGATTACAGAGATAAATGGTAGTTATCTGTGATTAAAAATCATTAAAGAAGGATTTGTTTCGTAAACATGGAAATAGCAACGCTTTCTTATTTTGCACACTTTCTTAATCAACAATAAATACTTATTGTGAATAATAAGAATTAATAAAATCAAAATTTAATTTAATTATATTATTTATGAAAAAAAGTTGTTTTAATTTTTTTTTATCTAGCAGATATTTAATTTTTTTTTGTTTTTGTTTAATTAGAGTTGTAATTAGCATTAATAATTAAATTATTCAATAACTCTAAAGAATTTACACCTAGTAATTAAAAAGAAAAGTTATTTAACCATCAATGGACTGAATTTTTAAATAATTAAAAATTTCGAATAAACTATTCAATTTATAATAAAAGGACGTTATCTGACGACGTTTCAGCCACCATTTTTTATTCAGTATAAAATTTCAGATTTTGAAAATTTTTTGATTTAAGTTTAAGATATAATTCTAATCGACACCTAAAATTACAGACGAAATTGAGTATATTAAATCTAATGAAAAATAGAAACCTATTATGAAGAGTAGCTTTATTTAAAAAGAAAAAATGTTTTTAATTTTTGTAAATTGATGTTTTTATCGTAAACAACAAAAAAATAATTACTTTGCATTAAAATATTTAAAATAAAGTAAAAGTTAATTTCTAGACCTTCCATTAAAACAAAGATTAATTATTAATTTAAACAAAAATATGACTGCTGCAAAAAAATTAATTTCTAAATATCAATTAAAAAGAAAATTCGTTCAGTACAACTAAAAAAGTAAAAAATTTTTTTTTAGTTTTTACCAACAAAAAAAAAGTTTTTGAGAAGAGCTAATTAGCGACAAAAGCGTCGTCATTTCTATCTTATAATTAATTACTTACAATTAGTGGTAATTGTCAATTTTTAATTACAAAAAAGAAAAGGAATTACTAAGTATAAAAATAAAATAATTGCAATTTGTAATTTTTTTTTGAAATTGTTGGTAACTGAAATATGTACTGGAAAAATTTTTTTTTGATGTCGATTTTAGCCTTTATGGATATATCTATTGCTGAATTAGATGTTGGATTTTACAATATTGTTTTGGAAACTTTTTTTAATCAAAATTTTTAACTACAATTAGAAAAAGTTGAAATGACTTATATTATTTATTGAAAATGAATATTCAATAAACGCTTCCTATAGTAAATAAATTTAATTTAATTTTTTTCTAATCGTCAAAAAAATCTCAAAATTTTGAGTATTTTTGGGATTAAATTAAAAATAGTTCTATTAAATTATTTTTTTAATTGTTTAATTTAATTTTAAAGAAAAAGCAACCAAAAAAGACATCAATATAAACTTGAATATTGCCTGTAAAATATCAAACACTTATTCATAAGTGCTTTTGGAATTAATTTCCAAACAATTTTTTTTTCTTAATTAAATAGAATTTACAAAAAATGTACTTACACAGCAAAATAGAATAAAATAAAAATTCTTCCGCGTTATCAAACCACGTAGAACGAAGGCCAAAAACACAGCCCGATAGATAAAGAGATATACCCTGATGGAATTCGACCGAGAGTTTGTGATTATCTTATTGAAATGCCAGACCCCGACGCTCAAACTGTTCTGAAGCATTGAATAAATTGCAATTTCCTACAGCAATTTTATTGCAACAAATGAGAGCAAGTCTTACAACATTGGTACATGGCACAGGAACCTCCAAAATTGGCGTTTGTTCAACTTCAATACTTGTATAACGTTCCGTAATAAGTAATTATTTATTTGGTTATACAGAGTGATTAAAAAAAAAGATCATCATCAAATGGAAATATCATTGTATCAATATATACAGGGTGGTTCAAATTCAGTAGTCTTTTTATGGAAAACTAATACATAGTAGAAAACTTTTGAAAAAAATCGTGTTGTAAATACAACACTGGTGTATGTTTTTTAAAATATTTTCAATTTTGTAGAAAAATTTTCTAGATAAGAGTTTCTAAAATGGTCTTACAATTAGAGTATGTTACACCCTTTAGGGGGTTGAATTTTAAATAAGCTTTTGTTAAGAACCTCTGTGCAATAATATAAACAAATATAAATATTGATTACACAACAACTATCCTACTAATTGTTAATACTAGTTTATCTATAATTATTGTTTTCATCAAACAAGTGCAAAAGTGTATGATTAGAGATAATAATATAGTAAAATATAGTAATACGTCGGTCTGTAATTAAAGGTCACTTAATATTTATAAATATTATACATAAAGTGCACGCGTGTAAATTGTAAAAGCCATAAAAATTTTTGATAATAGTGTGATATAGTATTTTCAACACATTTAATTTCGAATGTCGCCTTAAAAAAGTATTTTCTGATTTTTTAAATTTTGGTAAGTGTATAAAAATTAACTAAATTTATCTAAAGAATTTTACATAATCTTTAGGAAATCTTGAATTAGGAAAAATTTTTTAGAAAATTTTCTACAGGTAATAGAGAATTTAGTATATCGAACAAGTTCATATTTTTTGCTTTTAGTGAAAGTCAAAAAGGTTCTTCATGATTTTATAAATTTTTAAAAAATTTAGTCCCTTTATGTATATAAATAATTATAATGGTACAGACGTTTCGGTGGCATAAAAAATTAATATCTTCATTGGGAATTCCCTCGATACCTCGATATCTCACCAATGACTGCAAGATGTTCTTAACGAAATTCCCATTGAAGATGCAGCCACAGTTGCCGACGAAACGTTAAGGAAGGCAATTTTTTTAATAATTTAATAATTTTTCCTTGACCAAAAATTTCCTTTTAACAGAAATATGATAAGTAGCATTTCAGCTGTTTAAATTTACATATTGGTTTTTCTTTGAGATAACAAGAAAAAATATTTACTAAAGTATCTAAAAGACCAATACGAATACCATAAAAGGTTAATATACTCTATTTCCTATTAAATTGTATTTTTTATACAACTATAAAAAAAAGTAAACACCACTGCAAAAAAATTCAGTCATTTAAAGCAGATATTCTTTATAAAAAAACAGTCCAAAAAAATTCATGATAATTTGAAAAAAAAAATACTATAAAAAATTTAGAGCAACTCAGTCACAATTGTATAAATAAGTTTTTTTTAATTTATATGCCCTGAAGTTTTTTTTAAAAAATAAATAAAATTTCTAAGACGTAAAAAAATTTCAAAGGTTCTAATTCATAATTGATTTCTAGCAGAGTCCTATCAAAAAGTTAAAAAAACACCTAAATGGTGAAAAAAATTAAAAATCTGTACGCAATTCAATTTTTTTTTTGAAAAACTCATTTTATGTGCTCAATTTTAAAAACCAGCTTACCTCTTATTAATAGGAGTAGTTTCATCATCACTTGCATCAATATTACCAAATTCACTGCTATTCATTGACACCTGAGAAAGAAAATGATTCCTTACTCGTCCGTATTTTTTTTCTTCTTTCATCCAAAATAACTTACGTGTAATAAATTTGAATAATAATAGAGTGATCTAACACCTGACTTAAGAGATTTTGCAAAATGCAAATAAAAATACGAAGACATAATAAATATATCTAACCACATTAAAAATAAACTTTTAAAACTTTTAAGTCTACTAAGTTTTTCCTCTTTTCCAAAAATAATCACTCTCAAATTTGCTTGTCATACTAAATATACAATTATTGAACTGAATGAAAAATTAGATGGAAACGTTTATAAACATTGGATAAAGCGCGATTACTTAGAAGCATATAAATAAATTTTCTTATCGTATGTAAATTATAATTTTATGTGTATACGAAATGTTAGACATTGAGAAAATTTGACGTACAGTTACGAGTTCTTTATAATAAAATGATAAAACCAATTGTTGCATCAATTTCATGTGATCAAAGACACAACTATGATTATATAAAATGGTAAATGCCCACATGACTGGACCATCAGTAGGGAGGGGGTAAGACTGAATGGGGGGAGGGGTTGCAAAAACTCCATGGACAAGATGGGGAGGAGAAGTAGACGTGCAGGAGGTGATAGTGTTTTGATCACAAAAATGGCGCGTTCTAAATGTCCCCCTCCTCACCTACCCTCACCACATCACACCCCACTCTAAACGTTCAGGATTCACAAAAAAGTTATTTCTCAATTTAAAAAAAACCAAAACAATTTTTAACACTAACAATTTGTCATCCCCAACTTCCAACACCCCCCTCTACTCACCCCTGACCCCTTCCGATCGTCGTAACAGTAGGAGGGGTGGAGGTGGACTAAATTTATTTTTAATTTTACAACAATTTGTTGTCATTAACGTTAAAAATGTCTTTGTTAACATTGGTGGGAAATTATAAAACCCCAAGTTTTGTTTTTTTTGACGCAGATGCACTATAACATTTTTATAAAGGTTCAAATATTTTACTGCTGTTAGCCATTTCTTCATAGAGATCGTATCCTAAGGTTCTGAGTTGGATGGGGTTAGGTCATGTTAGGTTAGGGATGGGTGTGAGGTAGATTTACTTTCAATTTCATAACAATTTGTTATTATTAACAGTCAAATGGTTTTTTTTTTTTTTTTACTAAAATTTTTGGATACAGTTCCAATAAGATGTCACCTCTAATGGGGATGAGACTTTGGGAATTTATTGACCTTCGTGCAACCCCCGAAATCTTTTGAAGCAAATGAACTAATTGAAAGTATAAAGTATAATTTTTATATTTGTGGAGGTCCAAATGTTTTACCATTTTTAATTATTTATTCTGTGGGATCGTATCCTAAGGGGGTTAAATTTTGGAAAAAACAATGAGGTAAATAATCAAGTGATGATTTTTTTTAAGATTAATCATGTGAAGGAATGAGGGAGTGTGGGATCCAGAGGGTGAAAATATCTTACAAAAAATTTCCTGGCAGTTTTGGATATGGTCGTGAGGAATGCGGGGTTGGGTTAGGTTAGGTTAGGTTCTTTTTGGGTTGGATTGGGTTTATCTGGGTTGGATTAGTCACTTAATTGAGAATTTATCCCCAAAATTAAAATAAAAAAACGTAAATTAAGTAAATTATCTACGAAGGATTTATATGATAATTCTTTTAATTAGTTTGAATTAACTGACTACCTCTTGCACTAATTTAAGGGATAATTATGAGATTAATAAATACTTAATTATGTATATTATGGTAATATACTTACTGAGAAACAACTAAGTATATAAATTGATTATGAATAATCAACTTTTTTTTTTTTTAATTATTATTTAATAGAAACATTTACCTCAGGACTTGCAATTCCGACTTGTTTATTTAAGTACTCCATATCATCAAGATTAGGTAAAGAGATGCTATTTTTCCGAGGTAATCTTCTGGGTGGGTTAATTTCCGACAAGGGTTTAATATCGTCATCAACATTCGAATTATTTTCTTTACTACTAACAGTTGCTATTTCGTTCAAGTCAGTCGACGTATCACCTGAACCCGGATGGTCCTTTTTATTATCATCCCCAATCCCAGGACTTTCACTGCGACCATTTAGCGTAGAAACACTTGGCGAATTTACAATAATCTCAGGTATTTCTACCGAAGGGGTGTTATTTTTCCTGCGGGGTACACAACCACCGTTTCGCGTTCGATTTTCTGACATTCTAATTTAACTGCGATTAATAAAAATTAGACATTAGACTACTTTTACGTTTTAATAACGCAAGTTTGGTATTCAAAATCGTTGTAATTAACACTGGCAATTTCACACGACTAATATTATCAATTAAAACAATTGCTATTGATAAATAATAGATAGTGAGTAATCCACTTCATGTGATAATGATAAAAAAAATATTAGGAAGTTTTTTTTTTATTAGTGAGACAACAATAAATGAAAAATAAATGGTTTAAATATTCTTAATTTTTTAACGATTCTTATGTTCTTTTATTCTATTTCATAAAAGTCTTCCAGCCTGTCCTATGTATCATTACTTATTAAATTAGTTTATAAAATGTTGTTAGTTTTAAATTCACCTAATATTAAAAAAATACAGAAAAAAGTGTAATTAAATAAATCTGTTACTACCAAAGGTGTAAAAATAAAAGTTTGTCAATTTACAAACCACGAATTAATTAATATTAATTATTAAAAAAATATAATTTGATACTTTGAAGGTATTTTGAAACTTTTTGAGTCTCAGAGTCACCTTATCGTACTTTGTTATTTGCAGCAATTCATAAATAGCAAAATAAAAGTTGTACATAATTTTAAAAAATCTCGAGATAAACTTAATTATAATTATTACAGAATTATGTATCTATGAATCTTATCGTTTATGAGTTTTAAAGTCACAAAATATGTGGGACGTCTCTGACTTTTTGTTTTATTTACTATTTGAAAATAAAAATTTGTATAAATTTTACTAGTTCATCCAAGTAACTAAAATTTAACTGAAAATTAATTTGTTAACTAATTGAATTAGAAAAAGTATAAATACGAAACAAATTTCTGTTAACTCATTTGTAAATATATTTTTCAAAATATTCCCATAAGCAAAATGAGGGAGGTAAATTTCGACGTTAAATTTTATTTGATGGATTATTGACTTAAGACCTTTATTGAACTATTTTTGTTAAGAATAAATCAAAATTATTTTTCTTTTTTGTATTTATCCACAAAATATTAGTACTTTCTACTTCAAATAAACATAAACCATCTCCAATTATTAACACCCTTTCATTTACTGATTTAATTAGTAAAATGTTGCTATTTTCCATAATATTGCTCTACTCAGTAAAAAATATAAGTATTATAAAACTTTCTAAAAAAGTTAGAAATATTCTAAATAACTGATTTATAAATCATTTGTCTATTTAACTCAGGGAAATAAATTATTATAAAAAAATTACTTCCTTGAGAATGTTTTGTTTAAAAACAGACTAGCAGTTATTAAGGTCAAAATAATTTAAAATTTAACGTTTAACTATTTAATAGTGATTACTGTCCTAAACTTGCAATTTTTCTTAGTGAAAACTGTATGAAAATAACTAACTAAAGACGAATAACACAAAAAATTCTGAACAAGAATGTCGTATTCATAAATATTCCTATTAAAAATAAAATTATTGTTTTCTGAAATTTTCACTTTTCTCAAAATTTTTTGTAGTTCGATATCATCAATCGTTTGAACTAAATTCAAAAACAAATTACTAATTAATTACAAAATATTCCACTAAAAGAATCCTGTTTTCAAATAATTAATCAATTAATTTTGTTAAATTGATAAAAAAAAACACATTTCTTGTATATTAACGAAATTTATGGACCAAATACAAAAATGAACCTTCAAGTATTTTTTGTTAAAATTTCGAAAATTAGCAAGTGAATCTACAAAATGTTTTTGGATTTATTAATTTAAATCCCACAAATATATCGAGTAACGTCTTTGGCCCAAAACTCAAAATAAGCCCCTCGGGAGACTGACAATTTTTTTTACAAAACAAAAGCAAAAAAATGTACCTGTGGGCTCAATAGCTGTTGTGATTTATATTTTTATTATCTTTATTGCTGCTAAATTTTGGTGCAAGATTTTCCCTGTTTTTCCCAGTGTTCCCCGAATTTGTTAAATCAGTTTCAAACACGACTGATGTCACGATAAAAATTGATGTGAATTATTTATGTAACAAATGCATTTTTACTACTTTTTGTCCTCATTGTTATTTTTCATATTTGTATTCAGTTTTAACAATAAAAATAACGAAAAAGTTTCGTTGCATTTGAACGTCTTTAACACATGTCAGGTACAAAACAAACAAACCTACATACGTATACCTACCTAATGCCTATTTTGTGAACAAATATTGTTATTAGATCTCATTAAACAACTTTTCATTACGACATACAAATATTAGTCTAAAAAGTATAACAATAATTAAATGTTACTATTTTATCTACTATGATAACAACACTTTACCCTAGTGGCATAAATAATGCACCCCCCCTTAATGAAAATAATTAATTAAATGAAAACAAAATGGGGAAATTTTCTAACAATTTTTTTTTAACAATTTTGAAATTATTTAATGTCTTTAGGGCAGCTGGCTGTGTATTTATCAAAAAAGGGAAAGATTGACTGATGATAATCTTGAAAAAGTATTTTTATAAAACAATAAATTAATGAAAAAAAAATATAGTTTCTATATATATTTGGAATTTTCTTAATTTATTGAATATAGAATTTTATTTTAATTAATAAATAATAATTATAAATTGTTTTATTTAAATTAATAATTTTTACAAAACTGACGAATAAAATAATACCACCGATCGGTAATATTATTTTTATTCTTCAGATTATTTATAATATATAAATAAATTGACGTAATGAATTATATGAATTTAGTATTGCTTTTGGTGATAATTACAACGATTTTACTAATTTATACCTACACAAAAATGATGGTATGTTTTTGCAAAAAATATATGTAAATATTCATCAACGTTTTAATCTTTTTGAAAATTCCTAATTAATTAAACATGTAAACGGAAACGAAATTAGAATAATGACCCAAATCACGCGTCTCGTTAATGATAATTTAGTTTACTTTTTAAAAAAAAAATATGTGGTGCAATATTTTTCGATTAAAATTTCAAAAGCTTACCATTAATATTTATAAAAAATAGCCACGTAAAACTTTGAACTAAGTACAACACGAGTTTTTGCAATGGTAATCATCAACCAACTTAACGTAGGTATTAGATTCTTTTTGGTACCTTTATTTAGACCATTAAGCACATCCTTTTTCTCTACTAATTATCATAAAACAATTAATACGTATGTGTTCAAGATTACACTGTTGACACCTCACAGTCGGTAGTCTTTGATTAAAACTTATTGCACTTTTATTACGTTTAATTAATTATTACTAGAACAACATATCGCATCATCATCTACGCAAATGTGATTTAAAAAAAATAATAAAAGCACTGAGAATATTTTTTTTTGGGTTAGCTACCTAATTCAAAAATCGTTCTATCCGTTTTAACGTTAACAACATTACTTACTTACACAAATTGCAACAATTTTACGCCAGAATGAATTAAATAATCGCTGACTTAATTGTTATCAACTCTTTTAAGAAATAACTGATTGTGAGCAGTTTGTTTGTTGCTTACACTGCACAGAAAACTACGTAAATTACATGTGCAAGTAATATTTTAAATGTGATAATTACACGATCATGTACGCGTCCTTAATATTTATTAAGAAATTTTAGTGCTGTTTTCTCATATGATTTGGAAGAAGCTGTTAATTATTCTTTCACAACAAGCATTCTCTTTGTGTTAGGCACAAGACTGCATCATTCCTTCTTCTGTATATATGTATTTCTAATTAAAATGAGTGGGAACATTTACATAATTACAATATTTATATTTTGGAACTAATTATATTGCTTATTTCAAGGTCATCCGTCACTACCAATATATTTCAATTTCTTTAATTATGTAAAAAATTGTATAGCTAAGCATTAAATCACATATTCACAATACCAAAGTGATTAAGTGTGTATGTCCTTCGGACAATTACACCTAGCAATTAAAACATTCAAAGTTACAACGCCACGTGGTAATGAAACCGCCATATTTAAAATTACAATAACGTCCATTTACTTTTTTGAGAATGTCACAGTTTTCACAACATATACATCGAAAGATAATAAAATTCATTTTGCAAAACTTTAACATCAAATTACCAGTCTTATATATTTGCAAAAATTCTCTTCCTAGGGACTTTTACGATAATCGGCAATCAAAAATTTTGTTTTCCTAAAATTAACGCAAACTTCTATTTAGTAGAGCTCACGCGCCTTTAGAAGATTTTAGAATATTCATATTATATATCAACTATTAAATTTAAAAAATGCGATATATCTGTATATAATGCGAATAGCGATTTGGTAAACACTTGAAAATTTAGAGACCATCATCTTGCCACTATCATTTGGCATATGTTGTCAACGTGATCTATGAGTACTCATTGAGTGTAGGATTTTTGTATTCAAAACTACTAAAATGTTTTTCATTTTTTGTAAATATTAATAACAACATATTAACAACATCATAAGAAAAATGATTCCTGCAAATTCGTTGTGGAATTTACGTGTAGTGCGTCATTGTCAGCAAATAATTCGTTTACGAAGAGGTTATGCCAGTGTTTCATCAACTCTAACCACACTTTCTAGAAATTCTAATGTTTCGGACAGTTTTCATTTAAAAAATGCATCTTATGTTAAGTTCCCGGGAAAATCTAGTAGTTTGTTTCAGTGGAATAAAGACGTACAAGTGTGTTCGATAGGTTATAGATTTTTAAGTAAAAGTACTGAAGAGGGCCCCCCTCAAGATGAATATGACGCACAACCACATTTACCAGCGACTGTTGCTGTTCCCGAAGTGTGGCCTCATCTTCCTGTTATTGCCATTAATAGAAATATTGTGTTTCCTAGGTTTATTAAGCTAATAGAGGTAAGTTGATAATTCTGGATGTTCTAGAACATTCCTTCATATTTTTGAATATTCTGGAATGTTCTAGCACATTATTGAACATTTCAAATTATTCTCCAAAGGTGCGGAACGTTGTAAATAATTCATGAAAAGTCCAGATGTTTCTGAAATGTTCCTGAACACTATTACATTTTTCTGGAACATTCAGAGAGATTCTCCATCATTCTTCGAAAATATTGATACATTCTCGAATATTCAAGAACATTCTGGAGTGTTCCACATCATTTCTGTAAAGTCTGGAACATTCCAGATCATTCTGAAACATTCTACATCATTTTAGAATATTCTGAAACATTCTCTGGCATTTCATACTGATCTCAAAAAGTTTCAAACGTTCTGAAACTTTCCAGACTATTCTAGAACAATTTGAAGTACTCCAAATCATTTTTGAAAAGTCTGGAACATTCCAAATCATTCTGAAATATTCTAGATGATTTTTGAGTATTCTGAAACGTTCTATATCATTCTCCGACATTCCATACTGTTCTCAAAAAGATTCAAACGTTCTGAAACTTTGCAGACTATTCTGGAACAATTTGAAGTACTCCAAATCATTTTTGAAAAGTCTGGAACATTCTAGATCATCTTGGAATGTTGTAGATTATTTTTAAAAATCCTGAATCGTTCTAAATACTTTTCCCACATTCCATACTATTCTCAAAAAGTTTCCAACATTCTGAAACTTTCCAGACTATTCTAAAACAATTTGGAGTGTTTCAAATCATTTTTGTAAGGTCTGGAACATTCTAAATCATTTTTGAATATTCTGAAACGCTCTATATCATTCTCCCACATTCCATACTGTTCTCAAGATGCTTCCAACATTCTAAAACTTCACTGACTATTTTCAAACAGTCTAGAACTGTACTTTGTAATAATTATTTGCCTCCAACTGCTTTGTTTTCTAATGTACTTAAATATTATTAGAGGAACAAATAAAACTAGAATTATTGCTAAAAAGTGTAATAAATTGCCACCCTGGTTGCTTGGTTTTATAGATAACAAACCCTCAATTAATGGAATTAATAAGAAGAAAAGTAAAATTGAATCAACCATACTGTGGAATATTTCTCAAAAAGAGCGAAGAGAGTGAGACAGAAGTAGTTAATAATTTAAATGATATTTATAAAGTGGGCGTTTTTGCACAAATTCACGAAATGCAAGACCTGGGAGATAGAATAAGACTTGTAGTAATGGCTCATAGAAGGATTCAAATCACTGGCCAACTGTTTGAATTTGATGATGACCCACCTCCTAAAGGTATTATAGCTTCGGTTTTTTTTTTTTTTTTTCGTTAAATGAATTCAATTTCCATTTGTATTTTATATTTTAATTTTCGTATGAGTAAAAATAATTTTTGATAAAAAAAAATCAAAATCATCCCTCATCTCCTCGTTGATAGAGTCCCTAATACCAGGCTTCAACTCAACTTTTTTGTTCCCTAGAAATGAAACTCACTTTTCCTCTTTTTAAAACAACATTGAACGTATTTGTAGAGGAAACCGAGGAAAAAGGGAGGCGCAACAGGAGAAAGAAATCAGTGGTAGCTCCGTCAGTAAAACCTTCAGAAGCGGAAAAGAAAGCGACCGAAACCGATAAAAAGGACGGAGAAGACAGCAAACAGCCAAAACCTGAGCCAGTACTTATGGTTGAAGTCGAGAATATTGTACACAACAAATTTAGGCAAAACGAAGAAGTTAAAGCTTTAACGCAAGAAGTTATTAAAACGATAAGGGATATAATTAGCTTAAATCCGTTGTACAGGGACAGTTTACAGCAAATGATGCATCAAGGCCAAAGAGTTGTTGATAATCCCGTTTACTTAAGTGACTTAGGAGCCGCATTAACAGCAGCTGAACCCCATGAGCTTCAGGAAGTACTAGAAGAATTAGACGTGAGTTAAATTTTCTAATAAAAAAATGTACCATTTCTAAAAAAATTTCTTTCAGATTCCCAAAAGACTTATGCTCACCCTGTCGTTATTAAAGAAAGAATATGAACTTTCGAAACTACAGCAAAAAATTGGCCGAGAGGTCGAAGAGAAGGTCAAACAGCATCATAGAAAGTACATTTTACAAGAGCAACTTAAGGTGATTGGAAACAATTTCTAATTTAAGTAGTAAATTTCGTTTTTGCAGGTGATAAAAAAAGAACTAGGACTGGAAAAGGAAGACAAAGACGCCATAGCTGAGAAATTTAGGGAGCGTATCAAAAACAAGACTCTTTCTAAAGCTGTAGAAACTGTGATTGAAGAAGA
This sequence comes from Agrilus cyanescens, assembly GCA_947389935.1. Taxonomy (NCBI): domain Eukaryota; kingdom Metazoa; phylum Arthropoda; class Insecta; order Coleoptera; family Buprestidae; genus Agrilus; species Agrilus cyanescens. The sequence goes on from OX376709.1 coordinate 4,963,895, forward strand.
ATTGAGTAAGCTCAGCTTTTTGGAAAATCACAGCTCGGAATTTAAGTAATTTTTAAAAATCTAGCGATCATCTACGAACAGAGAAAATAATAAAACAAATTTCTTTTTTAGCGTTACACGAAATTACCTGGATTGGTTGACTTCCATTCCGTGGGGCGTTAGAACAGAGGAAAATTTAAATATAGAACGTGCAAGAGAAATCCTGGAAGAAGACCATTACGGAATGGAAGACATCAAAAAACGTATTTTGGAATTTATAGCAGTCAGTCAACTAAAAGGAAGTACTCAAGGGAAAATTCTTTGTTTTCATGGACCACCAGGTGTCGGTAAAACGAGTATAGGTAAGTAAAATAATTAAAATACAAAACATTTTATACACTAACGAATATTATCATTCATTTTATTAGCTAGATCCATTGCGAGGGCCCTTAATCGCGAATATTTCAGATTCTCGGTAGGAGGAATGACCGACGTGGCGGAAATAAAAGGTCATCGAAGAACGTACGTCGGAGCCATGCCGGGAAAAGTTATCCAGTGTTTAAAAAAAACACGAACCGAAAATCCCCTCGTTCTCATAGACGAAGTCGACAAAATAGGAAAGTAAGAAACGTTTTTTTAATAGATAGTACATTAAGTACAAACAAATTGTTTCTATTAGAGGTTATCAAGGAGACCCAAGTTCGGCACTGCTAGAACTTTTGGATCCAGAGCAAAACGCTAATTTCCTGGACCATTATTTGGATGTACCGGTTGATCTGTCGAAAATTTTATTCATTTGTACAGCGAACGTTACCGACACCATACCGGAACCTTTGAGGGATCGAATGGAAATGATTGAAATGTCCGGTTATGTGGCAGAGGAAAAATTAGCCATCGCAAAGCAATATTTAGTACCGCAGGTAAAATTGTCGTCACTTTGAGAAATTAAATAAATTCAAAATATACAATAACAAATTCCATAATATTGTATTGTCTAATGGAAACCAATTTGTTTTAGGCGATGAGGGACAGCGGCCTTAAACATGATACTATTAAAATAGATGACAGTGCACTTACGATGCTAATTAAAAGTTATTGCCGGGAATCTGGTGTCAGGAATTTGCAAAAACATATCGAAAAGGTAAAAAAATTGTTTATATCCTTTATATTTGTCCAATTATTTATGTAATATTTGAATAGGTAATACGAAAAGTAGCGTATAAAATAGTCAAAGAAGAAGCCAAATTCGTGGAAGTTACAAGTGATAATTTGCAAACTTTCGTGGGCAAACCAATGTTTACGCAAGAACGCATGTATCCTCAAACACCTCCCGGAGTTGTGATGGGACTTGCGTGGACTGCTATGGGTACGTACTTCCAATTAAAAGGCAGTTTTCTGATCACACATTATAAATAACTATTTTCTGAAGGTGGTTCAACTCTTTACATTGAAACAACGAAAAAACGGCTGCCAGCAGAAAAAGAAGTCGAAGGCAGTTTAGAACTTACTGGTCACCTGGGAGAAGTAATGAAAGAATCTGCCAAAATAGCTCTCACTGTGGCCAGAAATTACATGAGAAAAACTTATCCTGACAACAGATTTCTCGACATAAAGTAAAAGCTATAGTTTTCATTAAATTGTATAATATCAAAACTATTTTTTTTTCTTGTTTATAGCCACATACATTTGCACGTTCCTGAAGGTGCGACACCTAAAGACGGTCCCAGTGCTGGTTGTACAATTGTCACCGCTTTGTTATCTCTGGCTAGAGAAAAACCGATAAGGCAAAATTGTGCGATGACGGGAGAAATTTCGCTAATGGGAAAAGTTCTTCCCGTTGGAGGCATTAAAGAGAAAACGATTGCTGTGAGTAAATATAACCTAATGCAATGTTTACACTAAACGTAGATCCACTTGTTTCAATCAATAGAGGACGCAAAAATCGATTAAAAACAGTTTCGTGGTGGGACCACGTTTGGTGTAGATTTTGCATATTGCCTTGTCTTTTTTGTTACAAAATATTTTCAAATTGCGTCCATTTCAGGCTAAAAGAACAGGCGTAGACTGCATAATACTTCCAGAAGAAAATAAGAAAGATTTCGATGATCTGCCTAAATATATAACTGAAGGTTTAGAGGTCCATTTCGTGAACAATATCGAACAAGTAGTGCAAATCGTATTTCCAAATTAACCGACAGCTTCCAGCTGACCAACGGAAGTAAGAAATTCTAACCGATTGGTACAACTGAACTACAATGTACCGTCACACGTCTCCCTTTTGACCCCAAAGTTACTTGTTGTATAAAAGTGCGCCTTTGTCATGGACTGACCTGTTATTTGTTGTAGAGTTCAAGATAAAATATGCATTTCTATACAATGTAAATAAATAAATAAGACTTTGTTTAAACGAGTTTTATAAAATCAATAAAAACTTGTTTTTTTTTTTTTTAATTCGCCTTTGATTTAAAGCCCATTTTTATTCGACATCAACGTAAATCATCGAAAAATATGCTATATATATTACAATAGTAAATAACCGATCCATTTTTAATTTATCGCCTTACCGTTAATACCATCCAAATATAATTAGGCCGCAGCGTTACGATGTACGAGTCTGCCAATCGCGGGTTTTTTCTACCTCGAATTCAACCGACTGGGCAATAGTATTCGCCAGTTAGGTGCTTGCGTTCGCTCGGAAATAGCGGACATACGACGCGTATTACCTACTACTGCTTACGTGGCTTTGCTTAAGCTCCTAAAAATTCGGAGTAACGCCTAGAATAATATATTAAATATTATATCTGCATATAAAAAATTACAAAAGTTATAAACAAATTAAGATGAGAAAATAAAGGCTTTTAGTTTTTCGTAAATATCTCGAAAGCTGTAAGTGATGGCGTAAATTGAGAAAAACGTCCTTTAAAAGGAGAAAATTTCCACTAAAAAAGTCCCAACTCCCGAAACTATCGCCATTAACAATTTTAATTTAATGTTAAAAATAGGGCTTCGCGTGGCCGCTAAAGAATGCGCCTGCTGCTTAAAAGTGACCATTTTACGTAAATTAATTTATTTATCGTATTAATTATCAAGTTATGATATATACTTAAAATGTTAAAATTCATTGAAGCTGTGGTCATTTTTCAAATCGAAGTTTAACACTTATGTCGGAACATCTAGTACATATACTAATAAAATTCTATGATAACAAGTGGCTATCATAGTAATAATGCGCTTAGAGATACTTAAAACAAATAATATGTAAAATATATCGTATATGTTATAATAGACGCAAAAGAAAATAATGATTAATATAAGACTCATATTAACCTATTAAAGCCTGTTATAAAGAGCTATCAAAGAAATAATGAAAGCGTAAGATAACAAGGTGTTATCTATCGTAAAATATAAATAAAACCACAATCCTTAACAAAAATCTTTTTGTTTGGAATAAATAAATAAAATAAAAAGACAAAATACAAATAAAACAACCAATAAATCTTGAAGTTAAAAGAGAAGATGTGTCCCTATATCAAATATTAAAAAAATCTTCAATTTTCTTCAAAACTTTCTTTATATATTTATATAAAACTTGAAAGTTTTGTCATTCAAAATAGTGAAAGTAGTAAAATTTTAAATTGATTAAACGCAAAACGTAATTATCTTCTCTCTACAGTGAGTTAACCCTGCAAAAAACTAGTTTATCATTTATTAAAAACTTCCCTGGCATTTATTTAAATAGTTATTTGTACAAAAGTAAAGTTTACAGTCCTTAACACAATACAACGCACTGTTGTAAAATACTTTTTTTTTATATTTATTCATACTTTCCTAAAAGCGAAAATTACGCTTGTAAAGAAACAAACTGTTGGAACACTTCTAAAATGTGAGGGTCTAAGTCCTGAGTAAATAGGAGCGTCTCGAGCGTCGAACTGTACTTCTGAACCTGCTCATGATGCTAAAAATAAATACAAAATTAAAACATAAATATAAAAGACATTACATCCTTTTGGAACTGAAAAAAAAAAAACAAGTGGAAAAATTATAAAAAAAGTTCTACAATGTCCCAAAGTGTTGTAGAAAGTTTCTAAAGATTCGACGCTATAAATAATAAAAAAAATTTGTATTTACCTCCAAAAATACTTGTTGTAACCTTCCAATGGTCCACTTATACCAATGGGTATTGTAATCTCTTCCGTCAGTATCACATCTTACCAAATGTTCAGACAAAACCATTATAAACCTTTGGAAGACAATCAAAAACAAGTTCTTCTGATCAGCCTGTGCAGCTTCCAGTTTCTCTTCCATCCTCTCGACCATTTCTTCGGTGGGTTTTTCGGAATTTTCCGCCTTCTTTTTCGATACAGTGTCGTCATCCTCGGACTCGCTAGAACTCGATTCAGCTCGTGCCAACTTTTCGCGCGATTCATTCAATTCTCCCGTCAATTTTATAACGTGCTTGTTCATTTTTTTGATCGTCAAATGCAGAATTTCCCACAAATAGACTTTGGTAAATTCGCCCTGCATCTCCTTTGAAAAAATCCAATTCGCCACAGCAGAACACTCAACTATTTGCGTTTTCAGCATCTTGTCAACCAGAACAACCATCATCTGCTGATGATTGTGCCACAACTCGAACATATTCCTCAAGACGCAAATCTGAGCTTCCTCTGACTCGGCCAAAATCTTTAATAACTAATTTTAAGAAAAAAAAATACGTATTTGAAAAGTAGAAATACCTTAAAAACGTAATGAAATTTGGAGATTGCAGCAAAACTGTGAGAAAAACTTTTGGAGCCCAAATTGAGCAACGTCTGTACAAAAACGTCAATTTTGAACGGATTAAATCGACTATCGGCTTCTTCTTCAGATCTGGGATTCGGTAGATCCTTAAGGACGCCCAACACTTCTTGAGGAGTACATTTCTGTCTTATAGATATGACCAATTGATGAGCGGTTTGCACTCCAGGAACCGGAGCTGGAAAACAAAAAAATTAAATTTAAATTAAACTTATCGACGAAAATAAAAATTATATTCTCAATAAAATCGTTAACGTTTAAAGGATATAAGATGTTTGTATTTTAAACAATAGCTTTAAAAAAGTGAGAGTGGTCATTCACATAAGTAGGTTATACTCACAAGTGCATAAAAAAATAATTTAATTGATCGCTTCCTATTAGAGAAGTTCATCACTTTGTCACGCTCTTCAAGCTTTGTAATAACATTCTGGATGCTGCACGTTATCATAAAATTTTCTCATTTCTATGCCTTTAACCATTAGTGTAAATTACTTAGTAATTTAATTGTAATAAGAACGTATTGAAGTTGAATGTACGAGAAAATGTATAACGGTTTAAAAGAAATGATCATCTACTTAAGATGTAAATACAGAACTTTAAACAAAAATGGACAATAAACATGCATTTAAAATGTGTTTAATATTTAAAATGGCTCTACGTCCCCCTTTTTTATTTTATTAAATCCAATGCTTTATTTTATAAAAAATATTTTAGAAACTGACAAAAGTAGTTTAAGGTCAATGTAGTAATTTGTCGAAAGGAAATTTGTTAAAGTCGAAATTTTGAAATTCATTATAATACATGCCTTTTTACTTCAAGCGTAACACCAGAAAGAACAAATAACTATAGTTTTCTAGTTCTCTTGTCATGTCTTCCGTCGTGTACAGCTTTCGATTTTGAAATCGCCTCATCCAAAGTAATTACCGATTTTAATCTTAATTTGTTAAATATACGAGTTACAGTAAAAAAATCCTTCTTCGTGTTCGACAAAAAAAAGAATGCATTTTTTGTTTTTCATTTTTTAGCGTCTCACATAAATATTCCTCTGTATGTTCAAAATTTTCGTTTTGTAAAATTTAGGGATCGCACTCTTTAAGAAAAAAGACAGATCACCCTGTATAATATTGTAATTAAAATACTAAATTTTATGCTTTCCCAAATAACTAAAAAAAAAATAATACAAGGACGTCAAACACCATTTAATCAAGTATTTCATTAGCGTTTTAGTTCCTTTAAAAAAAAAAACAATAATTACCTACACAATACGTTAAAACTTTAATAATTAGAATGTATACTTACTGAATTTAACGGATTACATAATAGTATTTTGTTTAAATTAACGAAGCAAAAAAAGTATGTGAAGAAGGAAGATGATGACAGTAAAAAATTGTTTATGCAAAGGGGGAAGGAGGAGTACCATCAAAGTTTTAGACGGCGTGGAAAAGTTAGAAGGCGTGAAAAAAAAGCATCGTAAATTAGAAAAGAAAAGTGGAAGCTAAGTCGAATTGTGCCTCCTGAAGACATGGATCGCAGTTTTTGCCTTCTTTACTTTGCATTTGTGAGTTTATCATTATGCTTAAGTTGTGTTAATTTAGAAAAAAGTGCTACTAACAATTATTGTGATTCAATTTAATTACGAATGTGACCGATAATAATTAGTTTCCTAATTAATAATTCAGTGCTTTCGAATTGGTGCTAATGCTCAATTGTTTTGATCAAAAATTATCCTGAAAAAAGTTTACAACTTTTATACTGCAAACGACTTTTCTAAAAAGTGGAATTTTTTTGGGTTTTTATTTTTGAAGACATTAAAAAGTTTCAATAGAAATTTAAATTATAATTGTTTATTCAACGCCCACAAAAAATGTATTACATAAAATTTAATTTATTTGTCAAACTTTTTTCCCAATACCTAATTAAAAAAAATTAAATAGTTTTGATTTCTATATACATATTTTTTGTATAAATTTAAATTAAAACTTGTCACAAAAATTATTTGCATACTTTAGTTCTTTCAAAAAAATTTTTCAGTCTTTTCAACCCCCAATTTCAAATAGGTTTACAGGAAATTCTATATTTTCCCACTCATCAAAAAACTTTCATTAACTTTCACTATCGAGTTAATAAAATTACATACTTCGTTTGATATACGCAAGAACGGAACTACACATGCGAATATTTCGCACAGTATCGTGATCAGTCACTGAATAAAATATGTTGATTTACATATTAGTTAAACAGGCTGTCAATTGGTGGCACCTTCTAAAGTCTTTATGCAAAAAAAGATTTTAAAACAGAGACATTATTAGTCATTAATAGAGATCGCAATATTTAATCATTAATTATGATGAAGTATTTTTTTTTTAATAAATTCTAGGTAGCATTTTTTCAACATGCAATCGCCATAAGAAACTTAAGACGAAATGATGGAAATCAATATATCAATCCCCAAAATCCCATTTCTGAGTGGGAACATGGACTTCGAGAAGCGGTCTATCAAACTTTGCACAGACAATACAAAAATCCTAATCTCAGGAATTACTTAAGAGCAGCCCCTATTTTAGGTAGGTCTGGTGTAAAACATTTTTTTTTTTCTGAAATCTTAATCCAAACACTTTCGCATGAATCAAAATCGTAAACAAAAGACAAAATGTTATTATCTCCATTCACAATCTTAAGATGAAATCAGCACACGATTTACAATGGTGCTACAACGAAAACATGATGTTTATTTTCGCCACCTTCATGTTTGACGAGTCAATTATTTACTGCTGCTTTTTTATGCAAAACAAAAAGGATAATCAATCATGATAGTTGTATCCGTTTTCGTAAACAGATCAAAAGTTACCATTTCATCACGTTTCTTGATTGATTTTTTTTTTACAGGGCGTCAGGATCAGCAAGTGACGCCATTCGGGGACATAGCGGTCATTGCAAGGGGTCAAGTGTACTTCAGCCACTCGGGCTTTCTATTCGTACAAGACCCTTATCAAAACGACTGCGACGAATGTCACAATCCCAACCCAGCTTGCATTGGAGAAGAGTGTCAAACGTGGAAACCCCCTAATGACGAAAAACTTATCGCTTTGTGGACAGTGAAAAGAATAAGACACAGAGATTCCATCGGAGGGTTCAGATACGAATTAAAATACACGATATCTCCCTTAGGAAACAAAAATAACCGACTTGTCCTAAGAAGAGATGGCCGTTTTGATTACAATATTCCAGGTAAACATGCATATATATATATATATATAAGTATAGGATCCTACATAGGATAATTGATGTTTTTATAAAGGTCAGGTATTCATTCTTCGAAGTGGTTTAAATGGTCACAATCTCCAAGAAAATTTGCAAGAAACCCACCACAGATTATCAAATGAACACGAGCAACCTCTAGTTCCAATATTTCGACCGAGTTTACCTGCCCCACCTAATTACATCCGCGAATATCTTCCAAAGAAACACTCAGGAGGTCACTACCCCTTAACAGAAAGAATAAAGCCATCCACCCCCTACGATACACAAAACAACGTCAATCAAATTGACAAAACCCCATCTGCTACAGAAAGCTTCACAGATCGACACGTTTCAGCCCAATTCACTAGCAAACCAAAAACTGAAGGAGACCTTTATCGAGAACTAATAAATATTTTACAACAGAAAACCTCCACAAGGAGCTCTCTTCAAAATGTAAACGAAAACCATAATAGAAAATATTTTGAAAACGAAAATCGTTTTTCTACAGCGCCAATTATCGATAAGCCTCCGTCCTATGAATATGATTTACACAACCATCATACAACCAGTCCTACATACGCAACCCATATCAAAAAAATGCAACAAACAATATCATATTCGTTATCAAAATCGAAGGAAGGAACAACTCCCCAACTTATCCTACCGACCATATCACAGGAATATTCCAAAACAACAATGTACAGCTACACAAACACTAGAGATACTGATTCCGCTTTATCAACTACGCAGACTCTATTTTCAAATCCACCACCAACTCCACATACTACATCAAGCACAACACCGCCCCAGAAACCACGTCCTACAACTTCAGAAAATAAAAAATCCAAATCACAGTTGAAATTATCCACCAGACTTGGACCTTTTAGAAATTATCTGTCAACTGAGCCAGTAACAACGCCAAAAACTCGTTTTAGTACTAAAATAAGAACATCTCCTTCAGTTAACACCCTCTCAAGAACAACATCTAAACACAGAACCCAGCCCTTCGTCACACAGTTATCACAAACAACACCATCCAGTAAACCTTCACCAGAACTCGAAATAATTCCAATTACTGACCAAAACTCTTTACTAACTCCAATTCTAGACCTACTTCGACCTATAATGGAGATTATGAAAACTGAAAATCCGTTTACCCATTACTATGAAACAAGTACTCCCAAAACATCTAACCCCCCAACTATAAGTAAGTTTACTGAATCAAATAAATATACTACCACCTCTTTACCAAAACAAAGTAAACCCACAGTTACATTGCTAGAAAAAACTAAACAAAGACCAACAATAGTTGAAATACAAAAATCGGAAACGAAGTTAGAAACTGTCGAAGAAATTTCACCACAAATAAATAAAACACTGGTAAATGCAAAGACTACGAATATTCCAAGAAAACAAAGTTATACTCCGTACAGTAGGGGAACTACTGAAAATCCTGCTATTTCTTTGAAACGAACAACTACCGAAAAAAATAAAGAAACAACAACAGAAACTACTTCAACCTCCAAAACCGAAATATTTACTACAAATACTACACCACTTCAAACATTTTCGACAGTTTTGTTGTCCAAAGAGACTATAGTAGAAATAAACACAACTGAGGAAAATACAACTTCCCAAGCATCTCAAAATACTGACAAAAATACATCTTCTCCGCCATCTCAAAGTACTGAAGAAAGTTTGTCTTCACCAGTACCTCAAAATACACCAACAATCACTCCGAAACCAAAAACAAGTCCAAGAATAATGATTACAACAACTAAACGCCCCTTGCTGATTAAAAAAATAAACACAAACATACCAGGAAAAAATATAAGCGAGAAAAACATTAACTCCAACTTTGCAAACGATCTATTTGGTACAACAAAATTTTTAACCACCACAAAAAAACCGTCAACCAGTATAGAAAAACTGGAAGAATCAAACGTATCCATTTTGGAAGAATTATTTGGAGCAAGTCCCAAAACTACAAAAGCATCAATTCCTTCTTCTTCAAAAATAAATGACAGAATAGATTACGACATTTCCTCTACAACAAAAAAAGAAGAAAGCGAAGAATTCAATAATATAACCGAAGTAGAACCAACTCCAAAGATTATATTCTCTAACTTCTTCTTCGCTCCTACCAAAACTCCTGAAAATATTACACTTCCCGAAGAACAAGAGACTCAATTGAAAGCAGTGATCAAAGAACCAAACGGAAAAAGCACGTTGAGCATTGAAAAAATGAAAATGATGGCACACTATACTATGAATGAAGACCAAGAAGAGATACCTACATCTCAAAGTGTCAGCACCAGCATCAGTTACGTAATAACAAAGCCCAACAGAACAACAATAACAAGAAAACAAAATAAATATGGAAGTGCTACGATGGTTAAAGCTTTGGTTAAAGAAATTACCAACAAACATAACGATTTTGTCGTATTTGAAGCCGAATTTCCTGACCAGAACAAAACAAAAACTGAGAATGAGATTGAAACATCAGAACCAGACATAAAGACTTTGTTGAATAACATTACCCTTTCAGTGGTAAATCACGCAAGGGCGATTGATTACATTCAAGGAGAAAAACGTGACAACAACGAAATGAAAAATAAAACGAAAGTGCAACCCTCAACGAAACAACGTTATAAGAAAGGTGTCATAATAAAAACTCCTTAATAGAATCTAATTTAGTCAAAACGTAATCCAGTACACAAAAAGTTGTTAATTAAAAAAACAAAATTGATAATAGGTACTCTGTTTGATATTTCCTATTCACCAATGTACTTTTTTATGTACAAATTTATTCCACTTTTAATTCTAACATAGGAAACAAATTTTAAAAGCAAAGCATTTCTAATTATTAAGTGGAATAGTTAAAATATATTGTCTAATTATATAAGTTTTAAGTATACGTAATTAATTTAAAAAAATGTTTATGTTTATTTTAATATAAGTCGAAATGTAAAGACAAACAGAATTAACACTGCTTATTTAATTAACTTAAAGACCTTTCCGGATAAAAAAAAATTCTTATGATTTAAAGAATTGTCAAAAACTACTACTTTTCACACGAAATCAAAACTTGTTGACGATCTTATTATTAGGTTTTCTCGCATATTTTGATGAATAATAGTATACGTTGCAACAACACCTAATTTTAAGGAAATGAACTTACATCTCCAGTTGATAAACATGCATCTCGATTCGTTTGACGCACTTGAAGTACTTACGAGACGTTGCCAAGTGGAGTAAGGTGACGCAGTGGTCAATTTCTGTGCTTATGCGCATGAGAGGTGGAGCAAAGAAGTCGATTAATTCTTATAGAGTACAAATGTAATTTAAATGAGGAAAGTGTTATAGTTAGGAACAACCTTAAGTGACGTACAATTATCAAAGGACAAATAACAGGCCAAGGGTTTCAATTTCTACTTTAGAAAAATAACTGGAAAATATGCATTTTAACCCATTTTTCCGGCATGTTTATTGTTCGTAAAATACATTGGTGTTAAGTTTCTTCACAACAATAAAATACATGTAAATTATAGTGTTTTTATTTTACCCAATTTTCATAACTTATCGTTACCTTTTATATTAACGATTTTTCATTAAATAAAAAGAAATCAAGGACAAAATAATTAACTTACCAGCACCTTCTTTTGCGTACTTATAATCAGGTTCGGCTTTTGCTGGGATAAAGCAAGAAAACGATTCAGGAAGCATTTCTACTATTCGCTGCCGATATGATAATCTGAAACAAACAAGAAATTATATAGTATATTAAAGAAATACTATTTAAAAATAAAACAACTAAAAAACGAATTTAATATTGTTTTCAATTTTTCAGTTTTACTAAATAAATTAACAAAATACAACATTTCAGAACATTATCTTTATAACAGCAGAATTTTTTTCAGAATTTTCATAAATTCGTGTTAATAAATTAACTGTAAATACCCGATTTGCTTTCTCTTACTTATCTAAAACGTCAAATTATGAAAAGCAACCGAAACTTACCTCATAGATTTCAGCATAACTTCCCTAATGAACTTGGGTTTAGGATGTTCAGCATCGAGAGTTAAGCAGCTTTCCCAATCTTCCCAAGACCATCTAAACTGGAAATTACTTAGATGATAAGAAAACCAGTTGACAAATCTATCAATGCACGAAACATTCATCGAATCAATCCTCATAAACAGGATTTCGGTGGCCTGAGCCAGCACTTGGGGCATTGTGGAGGGCTGTAGTTTGCAAAGTTCAATCAGAATTGAACCGTAGGCAATTTCTAAATATCTAGGCGTGGGCATGTTAAACAATTCAGCAAATATCACTTCTACAATGCAATATTCAAGCGGTATTTTGAGTTTGTAAGGAAAATTAAGCAAATGTGCAGCACAGTCTTTACGCTCAAGATGATAGGTCTCTATAATAGAGTGTAAATGTTCTTCAATCAGGAAACGCTCAATTGAGTGTGCTCCTGGCATAATAGGGCCTTCAGGACAATCAGTGTAATCAAACATTCGAAAAACTACCCACGGCATAGGATATTTATAGGAGTCGTGATGTGGGGGTGGTATAATTGTGGGTAAGTTATGCTGTAATGCCTCACATAATATGGAATCGAAAGCTAAGTAAGGTCTCGGAATATGCTTTTCAGCCCAATTATCTTGTTTCAATTTTCTTATCTGAGCCCATAAACAATCAAGGTATTCTTCTTGCGGATGGGGAGTATCTGAGGCCCACACCCTCAAAGCATTATGATGTTTCTTGCTTCGTTTATTCAAAAAAATTTCAATCTGTACAAGCAAGTGTTCCAAAGTACTTTCCTTTTTCTCGTACAGTTCTCTACCGACCCAAGGCAATGTTGTCAGAATCGTAAAAACGTACCAGTCTTTGCGTACTTGAGGAACACTGTCCTCATTAGCTGCATCAATCATATTATCTAGGAGTTGGAGTAAAGAAGAAGCAGATAAGACATGGCAATTTACCAAGTCGGCCAAAAACCTTAGGGCATATCTTGCAGCATCCCATTTACAGCTTTTTAAAGAGTCTTTTAGTGTTCGTACCATATATTCAACAAACTCTCCGCCAAAATTGTAATTTTTAGCATTAAGCAAACCTATCAGTGTAGTATATATGGTACATTTTTCTGGCATTCTAATAGCACAGTCGGTTAAAATGCGCAAAATTTTGCTCCTAAATGTACCTAAATCAGCTTCAAGTACACTAGCCAGACCCTCCAAGTTACTCTCAAGAGACGAAGTACTTTTTTCTCCTACACGTAAAATAAGAGATTCTAAACGATCTTCGATTTCCTGATTTTCGGAAACTCTGCGCCGTTTCCTATAGGCCCGTTCTATAGCAAAAATATTTTAAATTGAAAAATTACTTACTAGGTTAGATTTCGAAAAGATAACATATTTTAAAGGAAATATATCGGAAAACATACCATATCCATCGTCCTCTTCGTGAGCTCTACGGCGACTCATTGTGGTAAACTATATCACACGAACAAATTAAATAATAACTTATTTACACGAAAAAATCATTTCTTTTTTAACACAACAGTGCACAACACCAAACGACTCAACTTACACAACGCTACCGGCACGACAACAGGACGACAACCAAAGACGATAACGGCACGACACTAATGCCAACCAACTTCCCCAGAAATCCCCAATAAGAATCGCCAATATAACTTTTAAAAAAGTATTACGAAGCAATAAAAGAATTAATTAAATAGATAGTAAAAATACATGAAATACGATAAAAAGTTGTGTATTTCCCTTGCGATTCTTTACCTTAATTGGACTTGTCTAATCGTAAGTGTTCACATTTTTACTTTCAATAGCTTATAAATAGAGATAAGGTTTAATGTGAAATTGGTATTAAGAAAAAGAAAAGTATTTTTTGATAATGGGGCAACAGCCGAAACGGTCGGCAAGGATTGAAATAAAATTTGTGGAATTTCCCCAAACGTTCTTAGTACTCTACTCAATTTTTAGTTTACCTACATATTCTTTCACGTAAAATTTGCTATGATGACATGAATAACATTATTTTCTGCTTGTATTTTGATATAATCGTGTTTTGTTAGTTTTAATATTTATTTAATCACAATAAGGGTTTATTTTTCAAAAGTATCTTGCTTATTGTTCTTGTCTCTTATTTTGACTTCATTAATACTGTATAATGTACGTTTATTTGACAAACGTTCACTAAACATCATTATTTTCACCAAGGATGTTTAGTGAATTTTTGTGGAATACGTGTAGAAGACTTCAAACTATTACAAAAACAAAGAATAGCAATAGAACCATTTAATTCTTAAAGGAAATTCATCCATTTAAATTTGCCGCCATTTAATATTTAGAGCGGCCCGTATTCATAGAGGGCTGTTTGGCTTAAACTTTTATGATAGTTTTATAGAACATGCTAACTTTATTCCGTGACTCTAAACTAATTTTTTAATTTAAAATCGGTTTTTCTGAATTTCATACACTTTTTGGATACGAATTAATTGATCCACCTAAATCCTTAATATAATATCTATGATTATATCTATTATTGTAATATCTATGATTATTTGTATTCTTTTGTCTATGATTATTGTTAAGGTCAATAACCTTGCAATCACTGCAATAACCTAACAATTTTGAAATAATAAATCAAACAGTAAATTGAAATTATTAGAGTGAATTGTTACGAGTGTATTGTAAAATTATGGAAAGCGAGAAAATAACTGGCACTTGCTATAGCATGTGCCCAGAAGCAGAAATAAAATTGTAATAGCGACAAACGTAGGTACATGCTGCTACGTTTTAACCGTCGTTATTTTGATTTTTAGAAGGCAAAGGGAAGGTTTATTGCATCGTTTGGAAATTTCAGACTCAAAATTAAAAACAAACCAATCCAAAAATAACTTCAGTTATGTAGTTAAACAGTTTTCTAGATCAGCAGCAGGTCAGCACATGCAAAATGCTAAATGTCTTCGACCGGGACCTGTTTTAGTGCACACCGTAAAATATCTGTTAGAAGAGTAAGTGTATTTAATATAAAACTACTATTTTTAATAATTACATCTGCCATAAAAGTTATTGTAATTGATTGCAGAATAATTAACTCAGAAGAGACCTCTTGGCATATCGTTTATGCTTTTGTAACTGATAGGTTAAGAGCTGTGAGACAAGATATGATTATCCAGAGGATTTCTAGGTCATATTGTGTAGCTATTTTGCAACCCATCGTAAGATTTCATGCATATGCTGCTTATAGGTGAGAATAAAATGTTTAATGTTTTTATAAATATACAAGGTTTTTTACGTAACCCGTTCATTAAAAGTTTTTAAACTTACAGTACCAGTAGAGTTTTGAAAATATATCAAATACCATAAAATCAGATGTCCTGTCTAATTAAAATATTTGCAGTCGTCTGTTGGTTCTGATTATACCGGAAGTCGACACCAACTTTGTTATTTTAAATGGAATTGTATATTTTTTACGACAAATTCGCATTAAACAGAAAATTTTAAAGTTACTTACAAATTTGTATGTCTAGGATGACCGGTTTCTGAGATAATTTAATTTATAGAAAATAAATCGCTTTTGCAAACCCAAATTATAAAAAATCATAACTTCCATTCAAAATACGATTTAGGCTGTTGAAATTTTTACCAGTTATAACTGAATCTCAAAGCTAACACCATGACACAACTGAACATTACAATTTATTTTTTGAACGCCCTGTATAAATTATTAAGTTTAAAACCTTCAAATACGAATAACTTGGTTTTTTCAAATGGCACCTACTTATTTTTTCATTCAATTTCTTTTTTTAACCACTTTCGATCCATATAGATACTTTCTATTGTTTTATATGAAAAAGATTGAATAATTTTGAATTTTTACTTAAAATAGGTAATTTTAACATTTTTCCTATAAAAAAATTATTACGTGGACAAGTATAAATTAACGACAATCAAAGCAAAATCAAACCGAAAACCGTTTTTTCGATAAAACGAACGGGTTACGTGAAAACCCACTGTTTAATAGTCATAATAGTTTATAATCAATAGAAGCTAATGTCGGTAACAACTAATAATTATTAAAAATCACTTTAATTAGGTGACGTGGATATGCCTCTTAATAGTTTATATTTAGAAAAAGATTGAATATGGGAAGTAAAACGTCAAACAGGAAATGTCTAAAACTAAAATTAATAGTTTTGTAGTTGAATATGTTGGCTCTCAAATTATTATCAAATACTGCGGAACTTGGTTTAATGAATTCTGACTTTGGTTGTCCTTTTTAGATTATGCGAAGAATCTGTAACAAATTTCGATCCTGTATTGAATAAGCTACATTTAAATGAATGTTTAAAAATGTTACTCAGTCTGTACGACGAATTTGAAGTGTTTGGGGAACAGTATCCTGATAAAGTAACCGCAAAAATTAAATCGGGGTCAAAAATTCAAAGTTACGATTTTGATGGAAATACCGAGAAAACGAGGCCTTTTATGGAAGCATTATACTTGATTTTAAATTTGGGACATTCTGATCCTATACTAAGAGCTGTAATACTACCAGAAAAATTTAAGTAAGTACTTTTTTTTATAGAAAAAGCAGCCACTAGACGTTACTCTTTTTTAAAAATTTATGCCTGGGATTTTAAACAATTGTAGAATCGTTTTTTCAAAGTAATTCATTTTTAAATTTATTTATATAAATTTAATTTGATTTTTAATAATAAAAACGAATACCGCTTTCTGTTTTGTTCTGCGTAAAAAATATTCGACTAAACATTAATTATTATTACTAAACCATAACTATCGCGGAAAGACAGCGTGGTACTGTAATTAAATTGTATCCATTAAGAAAAAAATTCTAATTTCTAGAACAAATATTGTAAACAAGGCGTTAAAATTATCTCTATTTTACCGAAATGGAAACTGGGTTAAAGTATGTCAACTAATGAAAGAATTACCACCCCTTCTGGCAGGAGTTTCCTCATTGCATTTACCCGAAATTAGGAAGTACGTCTGTTAATTATTGTATTTTTATTGATTTTAAAAATATTGCCTTTCCCTGATCTGTTTTAGGAAAGCAATGGAAGTTATGTCTTCAGCATACAATAGTAAAAATTTAACTTTTCCGGCAAAAATTCTACAAAACGTTTTATTATATAACACCATTGATGACCTCATTATAGATCTAACTCATTATGGCATTTCAGTTTTTGATAATAATTGTATCCAATTTTTAAAAAGCAATTTTATAAAGGAACAAAACACGGTGAGAATTACTTTTTTTTGTACTACAAAAAACATAAGAAAATCGCCTTTGAGGTACTATTTGTAAATAAAATAAAAATAGTGCATATGTACATTTTAGGCTTCAGCACGAAAAGAGAAGTTTATAGATAAAAAATTCAGTGAAATTAACATTTCTTCAATCATAGTTTATGGACAATAACATTACAAAGTTAATTTGATAACAATAAGGATGTTGGCCATGAATAGGACAAAAAATTTGTTTTGTAACAGGTATTGTCAGTTTTGACTTTTTAGTGACTTTGATTTACATGTTCAAATGGTGCGTTTTGAAGTATTTGTTAAAGCAAAATTTTCAGTTAATTATTAAAAGAATGGCAGCTGGAAAGGCTGTAAAACAGAGTATTGCAATTGCGGCGCTTTCCTAGAAATGCGCGATCATTGACAAATGCGTTAATATTCTTGACATTACCGTATTATTTTAATTTTTTAAAGGTCTATAATTAATTTAAACTGACCAGGTATTCAAACAAATAATGATTTCTGTTTTAGGAATCAATAAAAAGAAAAAGTTTATCATTGTGTTGGCAAAAATATGGAATCAGGTTTGCGTTTGTATTTCTTTACGATTTATGTTTATCAAAAATTATTTTCCTTTTAGTTAGTGGTAAATGTTCAGAACGTGGGGGATGCAATGTATTTCAGGGGGCTGCTGCTGCTGCATCTAAGGCGACCTGTACCGCAAAGTGTATGGGTGCTTGTAGCCCTGGTAATAGTTTTCAAACTAAAACTAAAAGTTGCCTTCCTAGAAAAATCATTTAAATTGTAGGTGGTAGTGGTGGCTGTAAGTCCCCAACTATGGCATCTAAGAGGAATGTCGCAGGAGGAGGAAAATGCATGGGAAAAGAGAAAGGCCAACTGTTATCCATCTTGCTCACTATTAGAGAACCAATTGCAGAGTATCAACAGAAGGGCGGTTTAGGGCGATATGAGTAAGAAAACTATGTTTACTAAATATTTTTCTTAATGTAACTAAACCTAATCGTTTCTTTCCAACTCTTCGAAACCGAAACATTCTTTTTCTCTTTTAGACAGGTGGGTTTTCTTTGTCTGCTAACATCCATCTATCAGCAGGCATACCAAGCATGTTTGGCGTTTCTAACGATGCTATGTAACTTGCTACCCTTCATCGACGTATTTCTGTTAGTTGTCAGATTCGCACTCGATAAACTGATATGTATAGTGAAAACAGACAACGTTGGGAGCGCGGTAATGGGAGTGATAACCCTGACCGGCGAAATATTCGTTGTAATATTGATGCTGGGGCTGATTTGTATGTTCCTGTTGTTTCCTGTGCTATCTTTAGTGTTCTCGTTCGTTTACAGACTCACGGGCATGAACTAGTCGAAATTCGAGTGGGAATAAAGCATCAAACGTTAATAATAAAGTTATACGGTGCTAATATTTCTTTAATTAGTGTTTATCGGGATTGGGTTATTTAAACATAAAAAAAATAGGTGAAAGGAAGATTTTTTTCTGGAAATGATAGTACTTGAAGCAGACGGAAGACGAAAAACGACTCATTGAACCAGAAATAACTATTAGCATCTGTGAAATTGTTGTCAAACAAAATATTTAAGTTGCGCTGAAACGAAGCTTCGTACGAACTTGAACTCCCGAACTAAGATTAAGACTGGAAAAATCAACTTCTTAGTATCAGCAAAAAAAATGTTTAACCTTGGTATCCTCATGAAGCACATACAATACTGGCGGAGTAAACCAGGAGAACCAGAGTATGAAGAAGTTACGGTAAGGATATTAATCTGCTAAGCGCTCGAAAAGGTAATTTCCTTTTGGGAAGTTCCCTCCAAGGTGTGACAGGGGAATACCGAAAGAATTACTTATTAAAGAGTAATTAGAATGAAATAACAGATTAAATTGCAAAATTTATTCTGTCTGTTACATATTTCCTTATAACGAAAACTTAGTTTAATAATAGCACACATTCAGTTCCCTGATACTTTGGTAAATCCAATTCGTATTTCTTCTCAAGTTCAGGAGGTACGAACCTCCCTCCAAGAAAGTGGTACTTCCCCGAAAAACGTTTGGCGCACAACTTAGGGGCTGTAAGGGAAATAAGCATTTCGGGTCGTATTCCTCCCTCTTTTGGTTCGCCTTCTTCCACATTCCATCCACTAGGAATGTCAATACTTGCCACAGGAATATTTGTGGTTTTTAAGAGATCAATTACCGGCATAAAATCTTCTCTAACTGGAGGTTTAAAGCTAAATCCAAATAGAGCATCTACTATTAAACCATATCTGTTTTCTACGTCCGTTTTGGGTGGCAATTTATCCAAGAAGTTTATTTTAAAAGCCTCACATTGATGCGTTAAGTTGTGGTAAAGGGGTTTATCAGTTCTTTTAGGATAAAATATATCGCAATTGTATCCAAATAGCCTTAAGTGTCTTGCACAGACTAAACCATCGCCTCCATTATTTCCTGGGCCGCAACAAATCAAAACTGACTTGTTATTAAATTTTTCAAGAGAGTACGCCTTTGCAATAGCAGTGGCACAACTTAAACCTGCAAGTTCCATTAATTGATCCACGCTATATTTGTATTCGTTAAAAAGTTCAACGTCAATGTTGATTGCAGCATCTTGCGGTAAATATTTCATCTTGGTAATGTTTCTATTACTTGGTTTTAAAAGACTGCTTCTTAACTAAAAATGTTAGGTTATAAATCAAGTTAAACGCGTAAATGTTAACTTACTTGTGCTTGAAGCAGGTTAAAAATTAATGGCATTTAAAATAAAATATTAAGTTTAAACTTATAATACGTGTATTGTAATCTGGATAATTTTAATTTTAGATTTTATTTTATCTTAAGGATCTGACATTTTTATCATATAACCATAGATAATAATAGCCGCGTTCCATTTACTACAGGTTTTTGGCTAATCTCTATAAAATGAACGTTCCTTTTAGAGTCTAAGGTTAGGTAACGTTAGGTTTTTTTGTTCAGTTATAACAGTCTAATTTTCAGTAAAGTAAGAGTCCGGCTTATTGGTCGTGGTTAGGTTAGTCCTCTTCAGTAGCCGCTATGTGAAACAACCTATTTAGCAGATTCTTGAACAGGAATATATAGTATAGTGGTGATATTCCCATTTCACGTGTAAAAGGAACGCGTCTAAAATATATATCTATGACACATTGCATAGTTTTTCCATGTTTTATGTTTTTTTATCAATGATAATGTGAGCAAACTGCAAGTGTTCTACACTTTGTTGGCTTTTCCATTTTTTCTTTTAATATCCCGGATGTATGTAAGGTGCTATGGTTTAATTTATAAATTATGACGTGTTTATAATTAAAAGAAATTGAACGAAATTTGTTTTACCGTTTAGCCATTACTTAACCACTACATGATCTTTATATGTGTTCTATGGTATTTAGAATCTATGGGAAGAAAATATTGACAGTCATTGACAGTTGACGTCGTATTGTTGTGACAGCTACTTATGTCTCCCAATTTTTTGTTTTTTTGTTAATTCAAAGCGAGTTTTTATTTTATTTATTTGATTGTACATATCATTCGACCCTTCTTGTGCGTTTCTACATTTTAATCGATGAATAATTGTACATTGGAGATTATTTCGTTCACCAGTGCTCCCTCGAGTCGTCCTAGTTGTACCGTTGTACCCCCAATGGCGTTATTTGCTTGCATTTTATCCGCTCTTATCTACTTGGCCTGTGATCATCTAGTGTTAATTAAGGTGAGAATAAATGCCTTGATTAATAAGTTTTTTAATGAAAAAATATTTTGTTTCTTATTTATTTAATTGCGGGGTTAATTCGTGTCTCTCGTCTTTTCTAGTGATGCTCGATGAATGGGAGCTTCGATTACCTTGTGTTGTTTTTCTTGGAACATTCTGCAGTTATTTAAGGTAAGAATGCATCCCATAATTAGTGCACTTAATATAGGTAAACAGAATAAGTAGGTGCTACTCATTTTTCCATTTTAGATGTACAATGGAGAACACTTCAAAGTTAAAATGTTTTTTAATTAGTGTGTTATTTCAATTGCTGTTGGTTCATTATTTTATTTTATATTTTATGACTCGTTAATTTGTTTTTGTCATTTAATTATCGGCTCCTGAAAGAAGTAAAAATAAAAAATTACAATTTATTCATTACTTCAGCTACACAGCAACAATCAACTGTTTAGTCTTAAACAAATAATTTGTTAGTGATAGGAAATTAAACGTAAATGTAAAGTGTTTTTTTCATAAAAAAATATAATGCAATTTAGACCCAGAGATAAAGCAACATCTTAATTGAGTTTTAGTAAAAATAAAATAAAATTACAGGTTTGTGAACGTAAATAGTAAATATCTAATTAATTTATGATTGTAATTTATTGTAATGCATTGTTTTATAAGAAAGGGTAGTTTAGGGCAACTATCAACAGCGTTTATAATAATTTTTTTAATTTTATTTAAAAATAAGTAAAAACAGAATATTTATTACTAAATCATCTATTAATTAGTCTTTATTCTCGTTTCTACAGGTTGATTAAAAGAAGAGAAAGTTTATTTCAATCCCATTGGAACAAGTCGTCGTCAGTGCCATCGGGCTTCTGACACTGTTGTGCAAGTTATTCTTCTTCGTACCTACAATTAATTATGGTGAGATTACATGCTTTCAACAGTATATTCTTAAAGATAAAGACTTTGTTAGATTTGTGATATATTTAAAGGCTAAGTTAATTAATTTTTCTTCTTTTTTATGTAGTTATTTTGAAAACGAGAATGTATAGAAGCTTATTTACATTTCACAAGAACAAGAAAGCATCCACGTTGCTGTATGTGTTGTTCACTCTTCCTGCACTGCATCTGGTCTTGATTCCTTCACTTTAGAACGTTGTCCAGTTAA
Organism: Agrilus cyanescens; assembly: GCA_947389935.1. Classification (NCBI taxonomy): domain Eukaryota; kingdom Metazoa; phylum Arthropoda; class Insecta; order Coleoptera; family Buprestidae; genus Agrilus; species Agrilus cyanescens. The sequence goes on from OX376709.1 coordinate 4,986,123, forward strand.
TTGAGGTGAGACAACATGCCATAATTAGATATCTTGGTACAAATAAACGTATTTGTGGCTAATCTTTGTCATAATGGAACAAGCTACAATACAAGTTTAAAATTAATAAAATGCTGTTTATTTAAAACGAACATTAAGATCCGTAGTATTCCTCTATAAAGAGTTTGAATATATTAAAGAAATTCAGTTATTTTTAATATTAAATTTGAAAATAAAATAAAGCTCCAAGGTATAACATTTGTCACCAAAATATGTAATAAATAAAAGAAATGCGAAGTTTCAGCAATATATTTTAAGAAAAACTTATAATGTGTCATTATCTCAGAGTAATAGCAAGAATACTAAATTAAAAGTTAAAATTAACGGGTTAAATTCCTACTGACAGGATGTACAAATTTGAACACAATTCTTTTTGGTTGTTTACTACATTTTTTTCTTCCGATAAGGCCTTTTTAATTTCAAGATTTTCAAGTAATTTAACCTTTAATTTTTTTGGCCGACGTGAAAATTAATTTAATTTTGCCTAGGTTTAATGTATAAACGTTGATATTACGATGTTTGGAAAACCCAGTTGAATTTACATGGCTTTTTAGATAAATTTAATTAAAGAACATGCAAATAGCATAAAAAAATGTAGTAAACAACCCAAAAAAAATTTTGTTCAAATTTGTACATCCTTTCAGTAGTTAATTTAAACTTTTAATTCAGTATTCTTGTTATTATTACTCTTTGATAATGACAGCTTTGTCGATATAATTGTTTGAGATTTTCTTAAAATATGTTGTTGAAACTTTTCGCATTTTTTTAATTTATTATTTATAATGTTTCATCAAATATGCGCGAAACCTAGTTTATTAAATACAAAAATATCTTTAAATAATATGTTCTATGAAGAAGGCTTGAGAACAATTATCATAAAGATATGATTGTAATCATGTAATAGAAGATAGAAATTAATGTTTTATTTAAGTTATAATAGTTAATTGAATTTAAGTATGTATTTACTTTAAGAAAACTATAAAAATTTTAAATCGTGATAGATAAAAATAATTTTAAGTGAGAAAGTAAAGAAAGATTTTTGAGTTGAAATAGTAAACAATTATTTTAAAAATTATAGTAAGTACATATTTTATTTTGACATAACAAAAATTTTATTTGAAGTTATAATTAATGCAGTTGAGAGGAGTTAAAAAGAAAAAGAAAATAACATAATAACAAACTTGGATGTGGGTACTAAAATTTAAGAAAATATGAACAAGTAAAAGTTCATAATGGATTTTGTGTGAAAAGCCTATGCAATTTACTATATATTTTGCAATATTCGTTTCATAGACTTCAATACATTTTATAAATTTAAAATAAATAAATAGATAAAATTAATGAATTATCTGAAGAAAGGTATTTAACTTATCTATTAGTCATATTATTTATTTAATTCACAGTTAATTTTTCTGAATATTTTCTTCAGGTTAGCCAAAAGATTCTCCCGTCCCTTTGTTTTGGATGACCAATAGAAGAGACTACCGAAGTTTATTTCAATGTCAATGGAACAAGTTTCACGCAATGGTCTTGCAGTCAGTCTGCATGTTAGCTTTCAGCTAATGGACATCATAAGAATAATATGAAGAAATTGCTTTTTTGCACTTATAAGTAAAATTATTATTTACAGTTTGACGTTGTCTCTTCTGTTACGGAAGTACAATATGTTTTATACTAATGTTAGCTAAGAAGTAAAATTGACAAGTAGTAAGTTTCTAAATTAATTTTTAGCAAAATTGTCAATGTGTGAAAATTACAACTGATTCAATTTCTAGTATTTATTATTAAGCTGCTGTTTAAAGTTTTCTGTTGTCATTTCTATTTAATTTTCATCTATTCTGGAATGATAATTTTATTTTTAAGTGTTTTAGAAATTGATTAGTTCGGTAATTAAATGTCGATTGGTGTATCTTTTAATTTAATAATCAATTTAAAAAGCATCTAAAGTTGTAAGTTAGGTTCTCTGTTTAAAATTGTTCGATTTATTGTCGATTGAACAGTTTTATTAATTTGTAATAATGAATTGTCTTTAGAAATAGAAATAATAACATAAAACGTTTGAGTAAGTTTTATGGTAATTACAAGTGTTATATTATTTCTATTTCCACAATGAATTTCCATCAAGTAAATGTAGATTCAGATAATTGAATAGTCTTCAATTATCATACTGTAACTGCCAATTGATATAGTTGTCGATAGTTTAAGGAAATTTATTCGTAAATATTTAATTATTACATATGTAATTTTAAATTTTAAGCTAATTAATGATGTATAGGGTGGGCCAAATTCGATGTTTCTGTAGAGGAACTCGGTGACTGTAGGAGATTTAAGAAAATTAATGGCGTATCCTCTACCTCTTTTTTGAGACAAACTTATTGGTGTCTTCAAAATATTGCTGTCGTTTTTTGTTTTCGAATTATAAACAAAAGTAGGAATTTTCGAGTTTTTGAAGTATGTCGATTCATATCTTGAATTTTGGATGAATTAGAAATTAGAAAAACTATTTTCTCGTTCTTCAAGTACTTTTCTATGTAGAATATAGGATGGCGTCGCAAAATATTTAAAAAAAATAATGCACTTTTAGTTATAGCATAAAGTTGTGTTTTTTAAAAATAGGAATCACAATTTACTTTAATTAAAAATACATTTTTCTTATCTTTTCAAAAGTGTATAAAATGTGGGATTATTTTTGTTGTGTAAAACAACACAATAACAAAAATAATCTTTGTAGCTTTCTGATGTTTATTTCTGTAAGATGTACGTGTGTTATCTATATTCTTTTGCCATTTCAAAGTGTTAAATGTTAACTTGCAATTTTATAATTACACCCTGTTTAATTATAAAATGCCATCGGAGATTACGAAAAGTATAGAATGTTAAAATTTGTTATTTCCAGAAACATAAGCTTCATTTATTACTAAAGTCGACAATTTTATAAATCTGTTTTTGTAAGAATAAAAAAGCTACTAACAATAAGAACACTGCACCCGTATCATCGGCGTTTAGACTGTTTTTTTTAGTGTTTGGTGTATCTTATAAGTTGGTGCTTTTCTTTATTCGATTGCAACAGTAAATTTAAAAAAGATTGTAGTCTTTCGGAATAACAAATAAGATATGTTTCTAAAAAATTAAAATGGTTATTACTGAAAATAGCACATTTTAACATTTTATACTTTTCGTAATCTCCGATGGCATTTTATAGTTTTAAAATTAAACAGCGTGTAGTTATGAAATGGCAAATTTATATAGATAACAGACGTACATCTGATAGAAACAAACATAAAAAAGCAGAAAGCCACAAAAAGATTATTTTTGGTAGTGTTGTTTTACACAACAAAAGTAACCCCACATGTTATACATTTTTGAAAAGATAAGAAAAATGTATTTTTAACTAAAACAAATTGATTCCTATTTTAAAAAACACTACTTTATGCTGTAACATGAGAGTGCATGGTTTTCTAAATTTTTTTTCAACGCCATTCTATCCTACATAAAAAAAGCGTGAAGAATGTGGAAACAGTTTTTTTTCTAATCCATAGAACAACCAAGATATGGACATATTTCGAAAACTAGAAAATTCCAACTTTTGTTTATAACTCGAAAACAATAGACTGTAGCAATTTTTTAAAAACTTCAGTAAGTTTGTCTTAAAAAAAGATGAAGAATCCGCTATTAATTATTTTGTACTTCTTATAGTTACCGAGTTTCCAATAGTAACATCTAATTTGGCCAACCCTGCAATGCATTATTACAATAATGTGAAAATAATTTTTTAAATAAAAAGTATTTAAACAAATTTATTTTTATTTATTAACCTCAATCAAATCCATTAACAGTTCTTATATAAATAAATTTTAATATAACTCCATTAATTGTCAAATTATTTGTTGATCAGACCTCGTATTTTCCGAGAAATTAAAAATTTCGAATCCATGTATCAGGAGAGCATAAGTTGCTTGGGAAATATGTCAAATTATTTGTTGATCAGACCTCGTATTTTTCGAAAGTTCAAAAATTCCGAATCCATGTATCAGGAGAGCATAAGTTGTTTGGGAAATATGTCAAATTATTTGTTGATCAGACCTCGTATTTTTCGAAAGTTCAAAAATTCCGAAATTTGTATTAGGAGAGCATAAGTGGGATTTATACGAGGTCTGATCAACAAATAATTTGACATATTTCCTAAACAACTTATGCTCTCCTGATACATGGATTCGAAATTTTTAAATTTTTCGAATATATACGAGGTCTAATCAACAAATAATTTGACAATTAAATTTTTTAAAATTTTCGACTTTTGCATCAGGAGAACATAAGTTGAATTGGATTTTTAGACTCACATTACTGAATTGTAACGTGTTAATAGTTCTCTAATTCATATTTTTTAATAATGAGAAAAATAAAACAATTTTCGATTTCAATTTATTTAGTTGAAATTCAATATCACATTTACATTGTTACATAAAACTGACACAATGAAACTTTAATATTTAAGATTAAATGCACAATTACAAGGTATTAAAATAATTAACAGATATAATTATTTACAACAAATTGCTTAAATGCTTACATTTTATAGCCACCCTATCCATCGTATATTAAAGAGTTAATAAATTTAATTGTAACTAATCAATTTTTAAAATTCGCATCTACATTTACAATTCATAATGGCTTACAAATAATATACGTGAAATATAAAAGCTATTTATATTATGAATACAAATTTAAAGCAAAAAATAAAATGATATTTTACATAAAATCAAAAACAATTTCTTCAGTCTTCTTAAGATAATAAATTACCTATAAAATAACTACTTAACGTTCCAAGGTGAAGAACAGCAAAAGAAGTCCATGTGGATGACTTACTCACTTAAGTTTGACACAAATTTCGATATGGTGTCTCCCTATAGGAACAGACAAGAGGAAATAATTAACTTTATTAAACAATAAAATGCATCAAAAGGCAAAGATATTAAATAAACTTTAGAAATAGTAAAGAATATCGTCAATGCAACCCTTCTTCTTATAATATATGTTTATGAAACTATTGTTTGTGTCTCCTAAATCGTAAAGTAGTAAAATAGAAAATAATTGGAAATTCATAAGGTGATTTTAGCAAAGAAATACATCAAAATTGAAAGTACCAATAATAATTTATGCTTAGACTAGCTACTGCAACTTTTTAATTTGTTCATAAACCTCTAAAATAAATTTTGTAACAAATCATACTGAAATAATTGATGAATTAAAATAATAACAATAATTCTCCACTGTATAATTAATCAAAAATTAAATTTAATTTAAGTCAAGTTTTTTGATATTTTAAGAAAAAAAACATGACGTTAAAAACAAGCTTATTAAGAATTACATATTTTTTAATTCAATTGGTATTGCTTGAAATTGAAAACAACTTGAATTTGGTTTGATTTCAAGTCAAGTTCTGAATTTACAATTAAATCAGACAACTGTTTAAAATAACTAAAATGATCAATCATTTATTACCACTATGTGTATATTAATTACCTTTTAAAGAACTCCACAATGTTCAGTGATGGAGAAAATGAAAAGGAAATGAAGTCTATGTAAAAGGCTTCTTCCTCTGGGGTTGAAATAAACTTTGAGAAGGTTAAGAAGGCGAACAGGAAATGAAGTCCGTAAACAAAAACTTGTCCTATTGTATTTGCATTTTTACTAATTAAGATAGGGAACATAAAAACATTATTATACCGTGCTGTAATATGCGATTATTAACTATGGTACATATTCTTACCTTCATTATCTGCAACAAGTTGCAAGGCAGAGAAGAGAAGAAGAAAAGGACTACAGAAATGCCACCACCATCGTTGTCGACTTACTTGAGTGAAACAGGAATAAAATTCAGTTTGGTCTCATTCGTGGTTAATCTGTACAAATAGGCAATAAAAATCAGTTAACTACACTTTTAAATAAATAAAAAAGACAAGAAATAACGTAAAAACGTTAAAAAGTAAGACGACTTAAAAAAACAAACACGGATAATTAAGACATAACCTAAAAATTTACTTCAAATCATAGATAAACAATATACAATATGCCATAGATAAATAATACACACTGTACCATAGATAATAATATAGAACGTCCCATAGATAAAAAATAAAGGACGTGCCATAGATAAATAATATACACTGTACCATAGATAAAAATATAGAACGTCCCATAGATAAACAATAAAGGATGTCCCATAGATAAATAATAAACACTGTACGATAGATAAAAGTATAGAACGTTTCATAGATAAAAAATATACACTGTGCCATAGATAAAAAATATACAAAGGGTGTGTTCAGCAAATAATTAACAGTTCACCTAAATGTAAGACTGTCGGATTTTTGCTCGGTTCGAACAATAAAAACAACAGCAACGCGAATGAATTGTGAGCTTCTCACATATACAACTTAAAATAATACTAAAAGATTAATACTGGTTAATCAAGACAATTCATATTAAAATAACTAACGAATATATTAAAATATTGGTTATGATAGGCCAACAATGTAAATTAATCGTTGACGCACGTTGACGTAAAGCTCTGTGAAGCGTTAATTTTCTGCCAAATACACTCGAGCAAAATTAAACTAGAGAAAAGATATCTCTTTCATACTAATTATTATTTCCGCAAAAAAATTAATACATAAATTAAATATAAAAAAAAATTAATTTACGATAGCATAAATTGAAAATAAATAGACAAAAAAATTTCTCTCTCGTAATTACTCTACCTAAACTAAGTATTAAATAACCAATTTATTTTGTTGTTTATTATATTATAACAAAAAAATAATTAATACGTTTTGTAATAAATAAATTTTTGTTTGTTTTGAAAAAAAAAAAAGAACCAAACCTCAACCAATAACGTATTTAAGTACGTGATAATCTTTGCAATTCGCTATCTATCATCTGGAAGCGTTCAACAATTCAAATTAGTAAATAATTCTCACAATAGTTTTTCCCCACATATAACTTGAAATATTTGTACAAATTCAGTGAATTTTAAAATACTTTTCGATGTAGCATTATACTTATTCTATTTTAAACAAGAAAAGCTTTTTTTAAGGTGAAATGTTTGTTAAAAAAAAAAATGGCAGTCATGCTTTTTTGAATTTTTAAATACCCTAGTGTACCTGACTATTAACGTTCCAAGAAAAGAATTCTTTGTTTGGTACAGCAAAGAATTTTTCAGCTCGCTTTTATTTGAGCAATTGTTCACTGCAAGCTGCAGAAAACTTTATGTAACGTTAATATAATAGCTACTTAAAACAAAGTTTCCCGTTAGATGTTGGCTATAAAATCAAACTTTGGAACTAACGAGCACATATATATATATAAAATCGATTTTAAAGACTGGAAAGTCGGAAGTCTCGAACCTGCCTGCTTCCTAACGACTTTCGTTTTACCAGGGGGATTTTTTACTTGTAACTTCTTTTTTTTTTTTTTAATATCTTTTAAATTTTAACCTCAACATAACAGAAAACGAATGCAAATACAGAATTAAAACCGAAAAAGGACTAAACGCGGACGCATGTGTTTTGCTCACTTAGGTTACGGTAGAGGTGAGTTCTGGTTGTAGGTTCTCCCGGTGAGATATATCAAAATTCGCCATTTATTTACAAACAGATACATACGTATATAATAAAATTAACTTATTCGCGTAGACAAGAAAAAAGGGCGGACAGTTTTATGGATCCTATTTCCTTTTCTAAAAACCTGGATTGGCCCAAGGGAAAGTAATTTCTTAATTTTGTTGATACACAGCGAAAGGTAGTTAAAAAAAAAATTTCCAACTTTTTCATTAGGCAAAATGAACTGTTGAAATTAAATAAAAACTTTTTTATATTTCCAAATTTTTGTACAATGTTTTTGATATATTTTAGGGGTTAAATTACAGTTACAAGCCAAAAGAAACTTATTTTTAAAATTTTAAAAAAATTTCCATGAATTTTGTAGGTTAATTGTGTATAACAATTATAAAAAAGTTGGGGAATTTGTAAGGAAATAAGAAAAATGTCATACAATCTTCCTACCTAATTTTATAATAACTGGTTTTACGGTTTAGCTTTTCCAATACAAAATTTCACCCCCTTTTCGTCACATTGTGACATTTTAAGTTTATCATTAATTTTTTTTATTGATTTAATTTTGTTTAAAATCAAACAATGTGTTGTTAATATAGACGAAGGAGAAGCCATCGAGGGATGAAATTTTTTTCATGTACCCAATAAGAAGATATTCACCCTTCGATTGCTTTTCTTTCATCAATACTACTTCTTATTTTGTCAAAACCATCAAAACACAAGAAATCTTTTTGGTCTTTATTATCAAACTTCAGTCTTACGTAGGTACTTAATCAACATTAGCTTATTCTGTTGCTAAATAATAATTAAGAACTTCTTTGAAAGTAGAAAATTATTTAAATTCTTAAGCTCAGGAAGAGCAAGCTGAATGAGAAATGGGGTAGATAGAAGTACCTATAGGTAAGTTTAAAACTTTGTTTGATTGAGTTAATTAACTAATGCGGTTCAATTGTTGTTTCTACTGCGAAGAAGTTGCTTTGAATTAGTATTCCATGATGGTAGTTTGAATAGAAGTTTATCTACCAAGTATGCAATTATAAGCAAATCCAGTTGGAGGGAATACCTACACAGTCTGTTATTATGACTTTTAAATAACACTGAATCCTGAATATTTAAATTAAACAAACATATAAATAACTGCGTGACTTTTAGACAAACGTCTCAAAATTATACTTATTAAAAATTGATAATAAACATTATAATTGACGTTTCTTTGGATGAGGAAAAAACACGATAAAATTTTTGTAAAAAAAAAGCAGAAAAATGGGTTATTGGTAGTTTTTCTAATTAAATCTCAAAGAAATTGCTTTTGAGTTGAAAGTTTTGTAGTTGAAAATTTTAGTCTGGTATAGAATTTGCGTTTAGAATTAAGAAAGAATCTATTAAAAGCGGATTTAAAAACATTTATAAAAGTTTGTTAACAAACTAATCATTGATTCATCTACAAATATTTTTTTTTATAAAATCGGGCAAAAATACTTCCTGTTACTGACAAATTTTTCAAAAAGTATTAGAGGTGCGATAGGTAGGTATATCTAGTAACAACCGTCATGATTTCAACTGAACTAAAAAACTTGAATATGAAAGCTCTTTTGACTCGTCTAAACCACCTAATTTTTTAAAATTATTCCTTGATTTTGTAATTTATTACCCCATCATCGCAGGGAGGGAATATTTTTCGTCAGTTGCAGAAAAAGTTGATATTAGAATCTTCCACTTGTCGGTAACCTTTCAAAAGAATTTATTAAGGGATGAATAATTTTGTTAAGTTATTTGTTCTGTACGCAATTATTATCATTACCTTTTTTGCTCACTCTACCCTTTACCCTATTCGTTCACCCCTGCGAGAATGGGGTGATAAAGTGCCTAATTAATTCACTTTTTCGAAAAATTGGCTCAAAAACATAATTTACTGTTTTTTCTACCAATTTTCAATAATCATAATCTGTAAAACACCCAAAATTTCAACTGAAGTAAAAAGAAACTAACTTCAAAACTTCTGTGGCTACCCTAAAACACCTAATTGTTTTTACTATTCCATAGATAATTAATTTAATGAAAACCTTAGTAATTACATATTTATTTCATTACCCCATCCTCTCAGGGGGTGGAGGATTTTTGACAGTTCTAGCTATCGGTCACAACCTTCAGATATAAAGAAAATATTAAGGGATGAAATGGCTGAGATGACTAATTCCAACTGGAAATCTTCGGGCCAACCGACAAAAACCTCCATCCCCTGGGGGATGCAGTGATAAAATGCCTTAGTAATTCATTTTATCGAGAAAATGACTCAAAAATTTAGTTTATTGCCTTTTTTACTAATTTTCAGTAATCAGAGTACTTTCATAATTCTGTAAAACTCTCAAAATTCCAACTGAACTAAAAAAAATAATTTCAAAGCTGCTGTGGCTACTTTAAAACACCTAATTCTTTTTTACTATTCACAGCTAATAGATTTAATAAAAACCATAGTAATTACATATTCATTTCATTGCCCCATCTCTTAAGGGGGTGGAGGTTTTTGACAGTTGCAGAGAAGATTGTCCTCAAGATGTTCCAGTTGGAATTAGACATCGATCAACTTTCATACATAAAGGAAATATTATGGGATGTCATCTGACAAAAGCCTCCATCCCCTGTGAGGATGGGGTTATTAAAATACTTAAATAATTACTAGGTTTCATGTTATTTTCTCTTTTCATTATCTTTTTTCGTTTTAATTTTTTATTAAAAAGCATTTATGTTGCACTTGGGGTAACTTTTTGGCGCAAAACGTCTCACGTCTCATCGTCAAACGTTTCGTTTCGTAGTTTTAACTCGAAAAGAATTCCGACGAACTAGCCTCCAGTCGACCGCGAAGCCGTTCACCTTCTCGCTTTGCTTCTAAGAAGTTAGTCTTGGTCTTGATCATACTTAGTTTAAGTAAGTTGAATTTGTTGTTGATGCCTCCATCTCTTTCCCTCTTGCATTCACTTCTTCCGTTTGCTTTTAGTATCGGTGATACCTCGTCTAGTGCGGTCGTGTCGAGTAACAGTTCTTCAAAAATTCATGAGAGAAATCGAACAAACCAACCACTATTCAGTGTTAGAAAACCAAAAAAAGAACGAACTAACCACCGAAACATGTGTTTGTGTTGTTAATTTTGTGGTGTTGAAGTTTTATAAAGTGTTTTTTTTTTTCTTTTGTTGTTTCTTCTTCTGTTGTTTGAGCCGGAAGCAACAAAACCAGTGTGATGACTCGATGATCTCAAAGGTAATGCACATGTTCATGACTTAAGTCATAGTTGCGCAGTCTTAACATACTTATTATTAAGTAATATGAGCTGCTTCTTCCTCAATTAATATTAAAAACACATACAACTAAGTACGTTAGTTAAATTTAAAAAAGATTTAAAAGAAGACGCACCCTTAAGTAGGAGGTTTAAAATATGTGGTTGTAAATTATTTATTATTTATTATTAACATAAATTCCGTCATCCTACTACTGCTGCATTCTTTTGCGAATGTATAAGCCTCTCTACCTCTCCTCCTTTCGATGACCTTTACATTGACAAGTTGTACTTTTACGTTCTGTAATAGTCTTTTTCTAAAGGTGCAACAGCTAAAGATAAATTCTTAAAAAAATGATATCAAATAAATTAATTATTTGACTTTGAAAATTTAGTTTTTGTAATCGGTTCCAATATTTGTACCCGAAAGGCTATTGTAGATTTCTTAATAGATAAAGAATTTATTGAAGTGAAAGCTCGTGACGCAACAGTTTAGCAATAAAGTATTTTTTTGTGCTTATTGTAGGACGAGAGAAAAAAAATAATTGCTATTACATATATAGTTTTATTAAAGAAAACAAGCCTGTATAATGCCCAGCTGCTATTGTTATTATGAAACAGCCTTTTGTCTGTGTTCTTTCTTTGGGTTGTTCCCATTTTCGTTATATGTTGGTACAACAATAACTTAATTGTTGGTTTTGTAATACAGATTGAGAGATAAAATGTAATTTTTGTAAAATCCAAATATACATAACATAATATTTATACAAAGGCCTAATTTTTTTTTTAATAACAACCCTTAGATGGGAGATATTAGGTACCTATTAATGTATTGCATCAGTCAATGTTTTTAGAATGATTAAAAGTTAGGTTAGGTTGTATATAGGGCCTACTTGGATGATATTACACCCCAAAATTTAAATAAAACTTTTCGTACATAAAGTTCCTTTTAACTGTCATTATATCTCTTCATCAGTTATTAAAAGAATAAATTAATTAAAGAAAAGTAGAAACTGAAAATATGAGTCTTAATAACAAAGCTCCTAAACTAATGTACTAATAAATAATTAATTTTTAGTGAATGTCAAACTGACAAACAAGCAAATTAGTAAAATTTAATGGACCATATTTTGACTGTTTTTTTGAGGCAGAATCAAAATTAATTACTTAAATTAAATTAGGAGATCAAAATATTAATTAATAAATATTAAGACTAAAAAGATTTTTTTATTTTGCACTTATCAGTTTCGTTTTTCCTCTTGATTTTTCTAATTTTTAAGCTCAATAGAATTCGCCATTTTTATACTATTAGGGGTGGATTTTATTTTATTTTATTTTTTTAAGTTTGAAGTATATCCATTAAAAAAAACAATCGACGAAATTTGATAACCCACAACAAAAAAAATCGATTCATAAACAAAAATTCAGTCAGCGAAAAATTATCCCCTATTCTTATCTTTGGGGGTGGATTTTTTATTGAAATTCACTGGAGGTAAACTTCAAAGTAAGCTTTATCTAATAAAAAAAAAGAATACTCAAAATTGAATAATCCACTACAGAAAATTGACTCATTTTCAAAAATTTAGTGACTGAAGAATTGTTCCCTGTTTTCCTACCAATAGGGATGGACTTTTTTCTTTTTAATTTTGATGAATTTCGATATATGCTACATCCAATAAAATAAAAAATTACAATGGAATTATTTTGTAAAAAGTTATAGATGGTCATAAATATACAAAAAAATTTAACCCTCTTGGAATTTGTTAATAAAAACCACTGTGAAATGTAACTAATTTCACTTTATGTGTAGGATTGAATTATAATTATAAAAAACATAATTCTGAAAAATGTAAGTATGAAAAATTAATGATTATTACTTTCACTAATTCATTATGTACGTATTTATCAATGAATTCTACAATTTCAAATTAAGTAATTTTAATTATTCTCGAAAACATACGTACAAATTACATAGTAATAAATAACGAAGTATAATTTCGAAAATTACTTTGTAGCTAAATTATGCAGATGTTTTTAAAGTTACTGTCAAAAAAGTATAATATTTGACTTGATTGTACTAAATTTAACATTTTGAGAAAGTAAAAATTAGAGCCTGCATAGCTACATATTATTGTTAACAATTTTGCAAGTTTACGTATTCAAATTTATGCAGCTTATTAATTCCTAATAATAATTATAAACTTTCCCAATTAGCTCTGTTCGGTCATTGCCAGGATACCTGCTCGGAATTATAAACAGATTATTAAGGAGGCATTTAAGCCTCAAGTTGACTTTGGACGAAAACCCGTTAACTTTAGAGATTTGGATTATGGAGTAATACACGTATATCTCTATTTTCCACAGTTATTCGAAAGTTATATTAGAACGATGAGTAAATAAAAATTTAATTTTCTACAGAAAATTGTTTTATGTTCGATTTGTGTCTGATTTCATCAAAGTTAATTTTTTTTCAAATATTCAAATTCTATTTCATAAATCCCACAAAAAAGAATTGTAATTAATTTCACAACATTTAATGTGTTAATTAATTATTATAATTGCATTTACAATTATTGTAGGTAAAAATTTTGGTATTTACTTTTGTTCTTTAAATGACAAAGATGTATGATGTCTGTCATTTTCATGGCAAACGAATGGAAATAGCGTTTCCACGCGGGTTGTTTTTCCTTTTTTTTTTTTTTTTTCAACATAAGAAATGTTTCCTTTTATTTATCTGACACTTTCAAACGCTAAGTGTCGAGAACCAAGAAAATGATACAAGGCTTTACCCCTTGAAAACTGTGAGAAGTGAGTAAATCTGCCTCTAACGGGTCATTTATTATTTTATGTGTATACGTAGACGGAAATCTGAGGTTTTGTAAACTTTCAGCAGAAAAGTAATAAGGAAGCTTATGATACAAACATATATTTTACTGGTGCTTTATCTTGTCCAATACTATAATACGCTTATATCGCCTCTGATTTTTCCGGCTTGTGATAGTCTCTTACATCAAGTCGAATTTACGACACTTTTTGTCTCAATATATAAAAATTCTCTACGCATCCCTCTTTACATACGTATAACTACGTACATCTCATAAATTTCCTCAATAGTCACAATAAAATACTAAAGTTCTTCTTTTGATATAAAATTTAAATTTTTTTATCACAAATTTATGTGGCTGCCACAAGTCGTGGACGATACACAAGCTGCTAACATGTGGCAACGTCTGGCTACTTCCGCTTTCATCAGACTGTAGTCGCCTGTGACTCGAGAAGTAGTTCAAAAAGTGTACGCGACTAGTGGCCGCGTCCAACCACTAGTGACTTTATGTTGCCACATAATAGCCGCCGGTGTCAATGATTATCGGCCGCCACAAGTAGTGGACGATATTTTTTATTGATTTCATCAACACAAAGTATGCGTTTACGTGGCCATGTCAGTGCCACAAACCGTGAGAGTGGTCAGCGTTCGCTACTTGTGGCAACGTCTAGTCGCCTCTGCTTGCAAAAGTATAGTCATCGGCATCACATTTCAGTCTCAGACTAGTGGACGCGACTGGTGGCCACGTATAGCCACTAGTGACTGTGACTAGTGGTCACGTGTAGCCACTAGTGACTGCGACTAGTGACCACTTTTAGCCTCTAGTGACTGGTGGCCACTAGTAATTGTGACTGTGATGGCCACGTGTAGTCACTAGTGACAGCGACTGGTGGTCACGTATAGCCACTAGTGACTGTGACTAGTGGTCACGCGTAGCCACTAGTGACTGCGACTAGTGACCACTTTTAGACTCTAGTGACTGGTGGCCACTAGTAATTGTGACTGTGATGGCCACGTGTAGTCACTAGTGACAGCGACTGGTGGTCATGTATAGCCACTAGTGACTGTGACTAGTGGTCATGTGTAGCCACTAGTGACTGACTAGTGGCTACGTATTGACTGGTGGCCACATATAGCCTCTAATAACTGTGACTGTGATGGCCACGTGTAGTCACTAGTGACAGCGACTGGTGGTCATGTATGGCCACTGGTGACTGTGACTAGTGGTCATGTGTAGCCACTAGTGACTGTGACTAGTGGCCACGTATAGCCTCTAATGATTGGTGGCCACATATAGCCACTAGTTATTGTGTTTCTGTTATGGCCACGTGTAGTCACTAGCGACAGCGACTGGTGGTCACGTATAGCCACTAGTGACTGTGACTAGTGGTCATGTGTAGCCACTAGTGACTGTGACTAGTGGCTACGTATTGACTGGTGGCCACATATAGCCTCTAGTGATTGTGTCTGTGATCGCCACGTGTAGTCACTAGTGACAGCGACTAGTGGCTCGACTGAGTCACCTGTGGCAACCACTAGTGTCGTCACCCTTCAGCCAGTGGGTGGCTACATTTATCTGAGTTTCACTTGGCTATTCATTTCAAGGAAACAATATGCAATATTCAAACAATGAATGCGACTATTAAAAGATAAATTTTATGTACGAAAAAAATATTTAATTCTATTTATCTTGATTGAACTTATTAAAAAAATATATGTATTTCTGATGGGCAATTTAATCTTTAATACGCAGTGCACAGAAGGCCTATAATGTCCGGAAGCCCTTTTAATTAAACCCGGGTATTTGTTTACTTTGTACTAAAATATTACCCAGGGAATTTCAAAAAATAAAAACTAATTTCAAAACCGTTCGTTCGTTATTCATAATTAATTATTCGTATTTCCAGTTTTAAAATTAAAATTTTCGGTATTATCTTTGCTTTGTGAATTGTTATAGAGAGAGAGAGGTATTGGGGGTGGATTTCGTTGCGCCTTTGTTTAAATTTATCATTCGTTCTATCTACATACGAGCACACGCCCAAATGAATGTACACATCTAAATACGAATTAATCAGAAATAATCCCAGCTTGCATTATTTTCCAGTATTTACCGGATGGATAAATCCCGTGTGAATATAAATCTTGATTTGCGTGAAATCTAGTGAATTTCTCACTGACGGCGGGGATTTGCGACCGACGAAGAAGAAAGGTTTTGTGTTTCTGAAAAAACAACCACGCTGAACTGACTGTCAACTCATCTTTTTATTTTTGAAAAGTTCGTTCGCAAAAAAAAGTATTTTTACAACTTTTTACCAACCCTGTGATTTATTGCATACTTTTGCGGCTACAGTAATTATGGTTAGTGCTTTTCGGGCTTTCAAGTCCTCGTCTATTATAATTTTTTACTCAGCGTTTCGTTATCACATGTGGACGCCAACTTCACGAGGACTTCCTTGGAGTGTATTGAAATGAAATCAAAAACCTTGTGGTCAGTGGTTTTCGGGCTTTGGACTTTCGACTTCTAACACTTCCTGAATTCAACGTACAGAAAATTTTAATGGACGAAAGCCTAAAGCTTAAAAGCCACGACGACCACAGAGTTTGTAATATTATAAAATCTATGGATTATAAAAGAAATAAGATGTAATGGAGGAAAGTAATTGATAGGTACGTGCCTAATTAAAATTTACAGCTCAGTGAATTTCAATAAAACGCCACAAAAGATGGCAATTTATAACTTTCGAATTTTTTATAAATAAATAAATAAATACTGCCCATTTGATTTACTTTTACATTCCAAGTCCTCGTAAACTTGATTATAAAATTGTTAATTATATTTTCTGTTTACGTTAATATTTTCATTATTACAACCAAATTAACCATGCTATAAAATGTAATTAGACTTTTACTTTTCCAATCAAGTTTTTAATTAAACTAGTCGTCAAAAAGAAAGTTAAAAACGTTGGTAATAAACAAATCAAAATGATGAGCAAATTACATACACAATCACACTACGTCCCTTGTGACTAAGAGTAAAAATTAATTTCCCTGAATCTCTAAAACGATGAAAAAATGACTTCTGGGGGAGAATTATAAAAATATTTGAGCTTTCATAATAGTGGATGTGGTGGAAAGAAAAAGTTTGAAATGAGGAAGTGGGAGAACAAAAGACCTAAAAACCTTTTAAGATGGGGCAAGTTAAGAACACTGGTAATTTTTTTAAAAAAAGATTTTGAAAATGTCCAAACTTGCAGCAAAAAATACATTATAATCTGAATTATTTTAGAATCTGTTTTTGAGGAAAATAAATTAAAACCATTTTTGGCCTTTTCATTCAATTTGGTCTTGCCATGGCCTTCCAATATGAACGACCCCACGATGTTTGAAATCCCAAAAAAACTGTTTGTCCTTTACCTTATTCCAGTGTTTCCCAAAGTGTGATCTTTTGCCATTAGTAACCCTTATGCCTTTAGGGTTAATACTTTCATCCTTTTTGGACAGCGGTTAGAAAATCACGGAAATTTTTCAATTTTCTTTACATCTTTAGAATATTATTTCAGCCCTTTCAGCACAAATTAATTTTTGATCATTAGGATTCCATAGATATGTGTATGTTGGTTCCAGATCCACAGATCTCTATAGTGTTTAATAAGAACAAGAAATGCGAAGAGGAGTAAGGATAAGTTAGGTTATGGTAATGTAGGCCACTATAATGGCTCAATTCCTTAAATAAAAAAAAAATTGATAATTCCTTTTGGTGTCATTGTTTTTTTTTTTTTGGTAATCCATATGCTGACGAGGAATTACTGAGACCCATGGGTTTGAGTTTTTGACGTCGCCGTACATATTATTTATCAAAGCCTTTGTAGTAATTTTCGGACTAGCGAACGCGTAAAGACCACGCTCATATTTTATTTTTTTACGTGGTTATAAATGCCACACAGTAAATTTTCTCCCTGCTTGGCAGTTATTGGGGATGCGAAGGGTGGCAGCGGAGTTCGCGAAAATATTATTACTTTTTAATATCGGCGCGTGCAGTTTTAACGATTCCCACTTGAAACTTGGGTCAAAGACGGGAAACAATCCGGATGAAATTTAAAATTCAATCGAATCCGTGAGACAGATGGTTTTAATAGTAGAGAGCAAGGGATCAGAATTCGGTTCGGGTATTTTTCAAGAAGAAATCTTGAGACGCTGGGGGAGCAAAAAGAGTGGAGGCCTCTTATATAACATTCATTCCGTTCCCTTAACGTTGTATATGAAAATAAGCGAAGTATAAAGCACCAGCACCAGAACTAACGAGAATACCAATCAGCCCCAGCTCGTAGGTTTTTATTATTCCTGACGGAAATCTTTCAATAACGAGCACTTTCTTCAAAAAGTAAGGAACAAGAAAATGTCGCCGATCCGAACTAGTAATTGAAAACGTCAATTTCAAACTTCCTCTCTACCTACTTCAATACTTGTTCCTTTTTCTTTTACGTATTAGGGATCCGAATACGAAAAAACTTTTACCTCGTACCTCAGCTGCATATAACTGAACCAGGAGCGCACGCAGAATTCCAAATTAAATATAGGGATGATGGATATGGTTCAAAAATTTTAAAAAAAATTCGAAAAATAGTCCGGACAATTACCAAGTTTGAACATTAAAACAAAAAAAAATTTTAACTAATCATAAGAGATGTTATTTCTTTGTGCAGCCACTGAAGATGTTTCAAAATCTAAGGCGAAACGTTTGGAACATTTTTCAATATATATTTTTTTGCTGTAGTGGTAGATTGCGTCTACTAAAAACAGAAAGACGAAAACGAGACGAACGTAATAATTCCCAGATTATTTAGTGACCATCAGTGCCTTTTTTTCTGACCACTTTTTTTCAAAAAGTACTTACCAAAGTTGAAAAAGTTTACCAATTTTATTTGTCTTTTTTTGACAGAAAATGATGGCACAATTTCAGTTGGCTCTGAGGTACTAAAAGTTTCTCTTCTTGGAATTATTACGTTGTCGAGTTTGTTGGTAGTTTTTGGGCAAAAAAGAAATACTTGGCTAAGACTTTTTCGTATCAACATTTTTTTAATTACTCAGAAATTAAGAGATAAAATATCAACATCGAAATGGGATTCTTATCAAATATTTTCTTAAGCAATTTTTGATTAAATATTATGGAAATAATAAAAAATTAAGTCGTCATTTCTCATCCCCTCAGGAATCTAAATTTACAAATATGTAACATCATTTAAAAATATGTAAGGCACTTTAGATTGGTTTGTACCCTAACCTAACTTAATCCTCCTTTCTACCCCTTTGGATGCGCTATTATCAGTCAGTCGATTTATTTTGTTTTTTAATGTACATTTTTGCGACGACTTGAAACTTCTTAATTCCCGTACGTACGCCACTGTACAGAAAATACGTAATGGTTATTAAAAGGCATTACAAAATTGCTAGCGTCTGAAAAATGGAAATAGATGACTCTGCTTTAAATTTTATTCATTGCAATTCAATTTTCGAGCTATTGCTTTTTCCATCTACTAATCAATGAAGAAAATTTGAATAGAAGTTGAGACTGGATATTATTATTTTGCGCTATATTTCAGAGAGTTCAATTTGTAAGTTTCCAAGTTACGTTTATCATTCGTTGCGAACGTTATTACAGTCTACAAAAAGTACATTATACTTGGCAAACATAAGCACAAATTTAGTATTTTGTTTAGTTTTATAAAACGGAATTGTATTGGAAAACTTTTTCGATATATTTACGTATCTCGGGTGTCATTCCAACCGTGAGTTTCTCAGTCGCAAAGCATTAAACTTGGTCCAAAATACTTCCCCCTTTACTGCTTTTTATCAGCTATAATTCTATTCTTATAATCCGTTTTCTTTTTTGCTAACTCAGATTGTGGTTGAGTTACTTTAAAGGCCGCCGTCACAAAAAGGAAAACGGAAACATTAGGACGAAATAGAAAATTCTTTCTTGTGCAACGATGAAAACCTTGGTCTTGGTCTTAATCTTAGTCTTGTGAGTTCAGTTTAAAATAACGAGATTCAAAACTTAAATACGTATAGCGAAATTTTTCAACCGAGACTTAACGAGTAGATGCGCACCAGCAAACCCCGCCCTAAGACAGTAGGTACAATGTTGGAAGGGGCAGGCACTCTAGCCTATGAAATATGCAGGTATCGGCAAACATATAGGGAAGTTGCACGTGATTGGCTGTCGGTTAAATAATACAGCTGTTCGGTCTTCCTACATCTGACAGAATTCAAGTCTCGGTTGAAAAATTTAATTCTACCTACTCACTCACTTAAAACACTTGTGAAAAAACAAAAAGCATTCGTGTGGATAGAAATAAAACCAGATGACACTGAGTGTAACAAATAATAATTATTGATAAAATTATTTATAAGTTATGTAAATATTGTGGTCAACGAATGAATGAATGAAGCTGACAATGCACTTAACGTCTGAACGTCTGGTTCAACGTTACTGCTATTTTATACAAATGTTCCGTCTAACTTTGGAAAATTGGAAACTAGAAGCTCTTTGTTAATTAGAAAATTTTCTAAAGTGGATTACTCCGGAGATATGGACCACCTTTGAATATTTCTTTACCCTTGTGCTCGTGGCGATTGGTTATAAGGTGCGCTGGTGCGCGCGCACTACCGATACTTTTTTAATTTATCGTTAATAATTTTGCTTAGTAAAAATTGATGCATTCTTAATTTATCGCCTTCTATATCCCCAGCGCTTAGTATTCCCGGCGATGATATTCGACAATTAACATGCTTACGTGCGATACAAAAGAGCGCACGCGTATTATTAATGTTAACCCCTCTAAAATTAAGGAAGGTATACTTTATTTACTTTCTGTAGAGATATCCCCCCTCCAACGTACTAAATGCGCAACGACAAAAGTCTAGGAAGGGATACGGAGCTCATTATTCGTTCCGCTCTTGTCTGTTTAACATAGTTGTCGATACAGTACCTGCCAAAAGTTTAGCTTCATCATGAATAATAAAGAGAGTCGAAAACAAACGTTAAATATCCAGTACAAAGATTCAAAGTTATTGTATTACTGTAACAATTATAAATAAATTTATTTCGCATTAAAACCGAATAAATGCAAAAAATAAATGCACGTGTGAGGTTCTGGTGATGCAGATATGCAACATTCCTTAATTTGTGAACAATACCGATGGTAATACCAATACATTCATGCAATGCAATGTTAGCAAATAAAGTGGTCAAAATTTCCGCATGGTACTGTACAAGTTATATGCTTGTTGCCGATAGCGACTGCCGCTCCAAGTTGTCTCCTTCCTTTTCTGGCCTAGTGCCGTTCTTTTTTACTTTGCGTCGGTCATACTAAAGGTCACATCTCTAGAGAAAGTAAACGAAGTGTAGTGGACGAATCGTATACATATGATGTGCGAAGTTTAAGAACGCACGAGATTCTGGGAGATAGTTTTATTACTTTTATGATAATTACTTTTTTATGTAAGGTTAGGTTACTCCCCAATCTGCCATATAATCATTCTATTTAAAAAATAAAAACAAAACATGATAATAATTTTCTCGTTTTTCTACAGTTAAGTTAGGTTAGGTTAGATATGTAGTCAGAAAATTTCGCATCAGTAAATCGTATGTAATTTCAAGTACATTTTGTGGAATTGTCGTTAATATTGTTTATGAGGACTTTATCACCGAGACCCCGCTTTCATTGTGTAATAAATACTTAATTAAATTACCTTTAATTGACTTTTAAGTGCTACGAATCGTGATCTGTTATTTGTTACATTCTATTATTACTAACAATTGTTAGATACATTCACTATTCTAATGTCTTTTTTTTACAGTAGTATAAACAATAGGTAGGTAAACGAATAATTGCAAATTCTATTTAAAGAAAAATATTACACAAGTGTAGAAAATATCAATTAGAGGTATCTATGACTATGAGTGAACTAGAAGTTAATTGAAACCAATTTGAGACTGATGTGTGTATAAATAATTTTGTTATGAGATGCCCCAGTACAGAAGACAAATAATGACAGTTTAACATCGAGCGTAAAAGAAGTTTTTTTTTATGATATAATTTATTACAACCATTCTTTTAATTTTACTGCTTCCAGACTTTATTACAGGGTCTTGGTAGTAAAATGAAAGATGATAATAAAGGTAATAAAATATGTATTATACAGAGTAGAGTAGAGAAGAGTAGAGTAGAGTACCTACTTATGTAACGACATTAAAAAAAAAAGTTTTTTTTATAAAGACGAGGACGAAAATTTAAATCTATAAGAAACTTTAGGGGTTTTCATTTTTTTTAAAATTCAAATTAGTTTTGTTTTTTATATTATATGTATATTTTTTGGTGGAATTGGTTTTAAGTGATTTTCTAAACTTACACAAACGGTGCGTGAACGCCACCTGCGGGGATCATCTGCAACTTATTGAGGACATTTATTGTCTTATATAACCAAAAAAAGGTTAGGGGTTTTCATTTTTTTTAAAATTCAAATTAGTTTTGTTTTTTATATAGATATATATTTTTTGGTGGAATTGGTTTTAAGTGATTTTCTAAACTTACACAAACGGTGCGTGAACGCCACCTGCGGGGATCATCTGCAACTTATTGAGGACATTTATTGTCTTATATAACCAAAAAAAGGCAGTCAACAACTGAACGTGTAAATTTACATAATTAATTAAGCTGTTGACTGGATTGGTTGGTTCTAACAGGCAATGAATGTCCTTAAACTTAAGGATCCTTGTTGGTTTTGAGGATGAACTGTAACTAATCCCCATAGATGGCGCTTTCATGCCGTCTATGGTATTAGATTGATCTTAAAAGTGTAACGTCGTGACCAGTGTTGTCTGGATTGATACTTTCGTGTGTATTGCAGTAGATTAGGGTTGGGGGTGGGTGTGTTTACATTTACATACCCCAAATCCCGTACCATAACCTTTTTAATGCAGCAAATGTGCAATGCATCAAAAATTTTCAGAGTGAGTCACTTCTCGTTTATATTTATGGAACAGTGACAAGAATTGCAATTCGGGTAAATCCCATACAGATATTTTATTAAAAGCAATGTACGTGGAAAATGTAAAATATTTGGAATCTTTTCCGGATTTCTGACATTCGAAAGTTACAATAAAAGTGGTTAACTGGTGTTATGGTTAAATTCGGAGTGACTTATGGAGTATTGGATATTCTCCATGCCAGTCACGAAGAAAATACATAATACGTTCCAACATGCCGCGTATTTCATAACACATGTTCCACTCTGTTTCCTTTTTCTTATTCCCGACACGTGCGATATCCTGTTTCTTGTTTTATTCACAACATACGTACATAGTTGGCATTCTTTGTCCCGGCCCGGCCCGGCCTAGGACGCATGCAACCGTATCCCCCTATCCACATATTTGGTGCCTACGTACCTGTACCTGTGTGTACGACTGTGACATATAGGTACATATTATCTACCCCTACAGCACCCACCTAAAACATCCCTGTTTACCGCAGACAATTGAGTTTCCCTGCAATGACAGAATAGTTATTTACTGCAGCGAAAATGTAGTGGATGATATCCAGAAATGTACCTGGAGATTTATTGCTCCTATTTATCCGCCGCATCCCTCAATTTAATTTAGTTAGTTGTTGTGCAGGTAGGAGAAATTGGGAAGAGATAACTCTGGCAACCGTCGTTAAACTGATTGCTCATAGATGGCGCATGCTACAGTTTTTATGCAAGACATGAGAAATGTTAATTAATGCATTGACTAGTTAGTAATTAGTTGCCAAAGCGACCGCGGCGAGTAGTTCAAGGAACGACCGCAAGAATTCTTACGGAATATGAACCACTGCAGTGAGAAACTGGGACGCAGAAGGACGGAAGACAATTAGTTACGCAAGAGTCCTTCTTTGACCGACGCGGATTTTAATTAATTACGTAACGGACCTGAGTAATTGCATTCTATTAATGAGTTCGTTCATTCAGTGCAAAAGAAACTTTACACATACATAGAGACCTGTTCTTATTTTTTATAAGATAAACAAAAAAACACAATGCAATTTGAAAAACTGAAATTGCTGTTTAGATTCCATTAAAACAGTAGTTGTGTGAAAAAATAGGGGGTTTCCTGAGAGTCCTCATTTTTCTTCATGACCACTTACTCGCGGTTATGATAGTATATTGGTCATTCAAAGTAACGGAAGTTTATGCTAAAGCTATAATGATACAAAATAGGAAACAATAAATGAATCCTTGTAATTAAAAAATGACTACGTATTTTAATTTTAAATTTTTCTATTGGCACTTAATTTTTTAAAAGTAAAAACTTCGTAAAAGGATGATCTGGAATGTTCCAAAATGTTCCAGATTATTCAAGAATGATTTAGAACAATCTAAAATGTTCCCAAAGGCCAGAGTATATTCTATGGTATTCTGGAATGGTTCAGAGTGTTCTAGTATGAGATTTAGGTAAGCCCAAGACAGAAATACCATCATATAGGTTTTAATCAGGGTTTGTAAATATCATTATATTTATAATTTGATAAATAATACTATGTAGCTTTATTGTTGCAAGAATTTTCTGAATTTTTAGATTCTAATTTCTAAAAAATTAATAAAAACTTTTGACCTCAAAGAATTCATGGTTTTAGCTTTACATGTTAGAAATATGCTCCTATAAATTCGGTACCTAATTAGAAAAAAGAATTTTTGAATTTTTCTCCAGACCCCAATCCACGTATGAGATCGCTTTAGGCCCTGAATGGTAAATTATGATTTTTTTAAAAATATCTCCGCCATTTCTTAACCGATTCCAAAAATTGTTATTGTGGGTTAAACATAAAAATAATTAATATCAATTTATTTTTTTTTTAAATTTTTGGCGCCAAATTAAAATTTTGGCACGCGTTCGAAAATTTCAAAACATCGTATACTGTTGATTTTTGAAAGAAAAAAAAATATGTTATGCAATCTATCATCTTGATTTTTTCAGATTTTTACAGCTATACCCCCTTGATCCTATACGCCCTTTACGATAATTTTTTTCACACTTTTGTATAGATATCCAGAAACATTTAGAATTAACCACATGTATTACATTTTGTTTCTGTTCCTGTTCCTGTTCATCATCAATTTTAACAGCTTCACGACTCTTTTTTTTTTTTTTTTAAACCATCGTTCTAATTTGAGTTTATTTCCTTTGGCTTCGTTGTTACAGGTAGAGTAAAGGTCGAAAGCCCATTCATTTAGATTTTACAGCAGACTTGGCACTTCACGAGAGAATTCCCTTTAATTCGAAATGCTTTTAAGCAGCCGTAAAGCGTTTAAGAAGTCAAACAGAGCAACGAACGGCCCCAAAAAGACAGCAGTCCTTTACAGCAATATTCGCGTGATCTAATTTCCTTTTACGTTATTAGTCGTCGTTTTAATTTTCCGCGCCGCAAAAAGTGTGCGTAGCGAGCGTAATGCATAAACACAAACTAAAGTAGCTTCGTTATAAGATTGCGTGCGGACGAATTAGATATCAACATACGTCACGTAGTCTCACTGGATACCACGCAATGAATTATCCGTTACCATCGTTATTGAAGGCCCGAACGCTAACGCGCAACGTCATATGAGGTGGTCCTCGTAGGGAAGTGTTTTAATCTTATAGCCGAGGTATTTATCGTGCAAAAAATTTTTTTCATGGCGGATTCTTGTAGAGGAAGATCAAAAGAGCATTTGTGCAAATTTTTAGCATTGGCAAATAATTGTTACTATTTTTCATTGAACGTTAAGTTTTGCAGAACGTGTTGTTTGACCTTTCGACGCTTACGTAGCTAAAACTGTGATAGATATAAAAAAAAGTTTATAGACTTTTTTGTAAATAATTAAATTTTCTACAAAAAAGTCCCGGACAGCACCTATCTACCTTTGACAGGTAAAAAAATACAGCGTTTCAAAGACGCGCATCAACGTATAATGTACCGCCAAAAAGCTCTTGTAGTGCTGTTTTTTTTGTTACCTGTAAAAGATAGAGGGGTGCTGTCGGGGATTTTTTTATAAAACATTCAATTATCTACAAAAAGGTCTATATAATTTTTTTATATCTATTTAAAAATTTCAACAAATGCCCCTCTGACTTTCCTCAACAAGTAAATTTTTTGGACCATAAAATCTCTTGGCTCTTAGATTAAAACAGTTCCCTACAAGGACCCCCATATATGACGTCGCAAATTAGCACTCTGGCCTTCTATAACTGCGGTAACGATTATATGCGTGTTAGGTGTGGCTTAATGTACTGCGGCTAACTTCAGTGACCTAGTGATCGCGTCACGTCTGTCTCTGCTTTTAACATACTTCACCCCTGCGAGTGACAATTTTCAATTCGCTGAGATTCACTTTAATTTACTCACTCTCTCGCTGGCTTATAATTAGTGCCTCTTTGGAGTTAACGAACCGAATGCGAGGCAACATAATAATAAATGAACAATTTAACGCGTGTAACTAAATATTTACAATAAAGATCAGGCTTCAGTTGAACACGATCAGCATATACCTACCTACGGAATCATTTGAACTTTGAACCAGCACAAATGTATCTAATGTAGCATCATTATAAAATTACGCATGAACGAGTTAAAAGTCGACGTACGTCACGTAGTATCTTTCATTCTATCTCACTCACAGTACTCCGTACAAAACAATTGGAATGTACGTTAGCAATGTCTATTTGGCTGCAGTGAAAACAACATAACCTACAATTAGCAGGCGTAGCGTGATTTGTATTGGATTTGGTTCAGTGTACTGTTGCTAACTTCAGAGTTCAGATTGTTTCGTACGGATTATGTTTGATGACGTATACACAATCTTAAAATAATGTCACTTTACTTGTCAATTGGAAACTAAAGTTACTTATTTTCTTATCCCAATTTATTATTAAATAACTATTCCCAAACGAATTTTATTTTCCTCCAAAAATAAAAAGATATTTTTACTTATACTATAGCACTTTATGTTAAGGATTTATAACTTAAAATCCATATTTAATCCTAAGCTACTTTATTTTTAACGATTCTATGCTTCGTTACCTAACTAAAAAAAAAAATTTTATGACGATACTATAAAAGATATATTTTTTAATTCCAACGGATTTGGAATTTTACTGATTGTGACAATCACATTCTGTTTTAAAATACGATATTGCCTATATAAATGTTGTTGGTTTTCAAATAGCAAAAGCATATCGTTCAATCCGGTGCACCTTAACTCCCGTCCAAATTTTACTACCCCAAATTACCCAACTTTTTTAATTGTGACCCACAGAATAGTGTTAAATATAAGTAAGAAAAGTTTTGTCCACCCTAGGATCTAAAAAAGTAAAATTCTGAGTGACGTATTTTATGGACGGCCCTAAAGAATTTTTCGTGTACTGGTCTTTTTTTGTAGGTTAGGTTAGGTTAGGTTGATGGAGTTAGCACTGAGGTTAACATAGCGACAAGAAATAATGTAAAAAAAAATCATTTAAGAACAAAAAGAATCCTGTGTAAACCTGTATTAGATGTACCTTTTTGTGGTAATAATTTGGATGAAAGGATTAATTATTTGGGTAGGAGTTGGTGTGCACCCTGTTTAGCCAGTTATCGTCTGTATATGACAGTTAAAATTGACTTTAAAACCGTCGTTTTAAATATTAAAAATGGCTTTTAATTGTTCGAAATAAATTGGCTCGTTGAACCCTGCTCGCTTACCTACTAAATTTTCGAAATTGAGAACCAACGGTTTGGTAGGTAGTTAACTTTTTTGTTTTGACTTTGCATTTTCAGCAATGTATACGTTACGAAAGGTAAGCCGTTTGTACGGATATAAAACGTATTTTTTTAACAAAGGGAATTTGTAGGTATGTGACAAAATTTTTCAGTTGTTATGCAATCGAGCGTTTCACCACTCTCATGCAGTTTCGGTGCAAGTTTTGCTCTTGAAAAGAAGTCCTTTCGTAATCCGGCTCAAATGGAAAAAACTGTTTCAAAACAGAGACCTAATTATCGAAATGTTGAGTTTTAGTAGCTTTTGTTAGCCACGACCTCTAAAACTTCATTAGTAGATACATAGTTATGGAAAAACGTTCTAATGAGTATTTTGTATACAGAGTGATTCGTAAGAAAATGGGCAACCCCAGATTTTTAGAATTTTTCATCGGTTTCCTTAGATTTTTAACTTATAAAGGTTTTTATCTATGTTCATCAAAATGTCGAATATCTTAAGTTAACAATATGGAATCACCCTGTATATTAATGAAACAAAAATAAATTTAGACTTTTATTGCTTGACTTTTCAGCGTTTCCTTTAGACTTTGAGATATCGAAGTTTTCCTCATTTATGTTAATCAAAACGTCAAGTGTCTTTTGGTAGTATTGTGGAATCACCCTGTATATTAATGAAAGAAAAATAAATTTAAACTTTTATGACACGACTTTAAATTAATTAATTCAAATTTTTACAACCCTCGACTTCTACCATTTCTTTTAGACTCTGACTTATCGAGGTTCTTCTCACCTATGATCATAAAAAGGTCAAATATTTATGATATTTTTTTGGAACCACCCGGTATATTAATGAAACAAAGATAAATTCAGACATTTATAACTTGACTTTTCACCGTTTCCTTTAGAAATTGAGATATCGAAGTTTTCCTCATTTATGTTAATCAAAACGTCTAGTGTCTTTTGGTGGTATTTTGGAATCACCCCGTATATTAATGAAAGAAAAATAAATTTAAACTTTTATGACACGACTTTAAATTAATCAATTCAAATTTTTACAACCCTCGACTTCTACCATTTCTTTTAAACCCTGACTTATTGAGGCTCTCCTCACCTAATGATCATCAACACGTCAAATATTTTATGATCGTTTTATGGAACCACCCGGTATATTAATGAAACAAAGATAAATTTAGACATTTATAACTTGACTTTTCACCGTTTCCTTTAGACATTGAGATATCGAAGTTTTCCTCATTTATGTTAATCAAAACGTCCAGTGTCTTTTGGTGGTATTTTGGAATCACCCCGTATATTAATGAAAGAAAAATAAATTTAAACTTTTATGACACGACTTTAAATTAATCAATTCAAATTTTTACAACCCTCGACTTCTACCATTTCTTTTAAACCCTGACTTATTGAGGCTCTCCTCACCTAATGATCATCAACACGTCAAATATTTTATGATCGTTTTATGGAACCACCCGGTATATTAATGAAACAAAGATAAATTTAGACTTTTATAAGTTGACTTTTCACCGTTTCCTTTAGAAATTGAGATATCGAAGTTTTCCTCATTTATGTTAATCAAAACGTCTAGTGTCTTTTGGTGGTATTTTGGAATCACCCCGTATATTAATGAAAGAAAAATAAATTTAAACTTTTATGACACGACTTTAAATTAATCAATTCAAATTTTTACAACCCTCGACTTCTACCATTTCTTTTAAACCCTGACTTATTGAGGCTCTCCTCACCTAATGATCATCAACACGTCAAATATTTTATGATCGTTTTATGGAACCACCCGGTATATTAATGAAACAAAGATAAATTTAGACTTTTATAAGTTGACTTTTCACCGTTTCCTTTAGAAATTGAGATATCGAAGTTTTCCTCATTTATGTTAATCAAAACGTCTAGTGTCTTTTGGTGGTATTTTGGAATCACCCCGTATATTAATGAAAGAAAAATAAATTTAAACTTTTATGACACGACTTTAAATTAATTAATTCAAATTTTTACAACCCTCGACTTCTACCATTTCTTTTAGACTCTGACTTATCGAGGTTCTTCTCACCTATGATCATAAAAAGGTCAAATATTTATGATATTTTTTTGGAACCACCCGGTATATTAATGAAACAAAGATAAATTTAGACATTTATAACTTGACTTTTCACCGTTTCCTTTAGACATTGAGATATCGAAGTTTTCCTCATTTATGTTAATCAAAACGTCCAGTGTCTTTTGGTGGTATTTTGGAATCACCCCGTATATTAATGAAAGAAAAATAAATTTAAACTTTTATGACACGACTTTAAATTAATCAATTCAAATTTTTACAACCCTCGACTTCTACCATTTCTTTTAAACCCTGACTTATTGAGGCTCTCCTCACCTAATGATCATCAACACGTCAAATATTTTATGATCGTTTTATGGAACCACCCGGTATATTAATGAAACAAAGATAAATTTAGACATTTATAACTTGACTTTTCACCGTTTCCTTTAGACATTGAGATATCGAAGTTTTCCTCATTTATGTTAATCAAAACGTCCAGTGTCTTTTGGTGGTATTTTGGAATCACCCCGTATATTAATGAAAGAAAAATAAATTTAAACTTTTATGACACGACTTTAAATTAATCAATTCAAATTTTTACAACCCTCGACTTCTACCATTTCTTTTAAACCCTGACTTATTGAGGCTCTCCTCACCTAATGATCATCAACACGTCAAATATTTTATGATCGTTTTATGGAACCACCCGGTATATTAATGAAACAAAGATAAATTTAGACTTTTATAAGTTGACTTTTCACCGTTTCCTTTAGAAATTGAGATATCGAAGTTTTCCTCATTTATGTTAATCAAAACGTCTAGTGTCTTTTGGTGGTATTTTGGAATCACCCCGTATATTAATGAAAGAAAAATAAATTTAAACTTTTATGACACGACTTTAAATTAATCAATTCAAATTTTTACAACCCACGACTTCTACCATTTCTTTTAAACCCTGACTTATTGAGGCTCTCCTCACCTAATGATCATCAACACGTCAAATATTTTATGATCGTTTTATGGAACCACCCAGTATATTAATGAAACAAAGATAAATTTTGACTTTTATAAGTTGACATTTCTCCGTTTCCTTTAGAAATTGAGATATCGATATCCTCATTTACATATGTTCATCAGAACGTCAAATATATTTTGGTAGTATTATGGCATCACCCTGTATAGTAATAAAAACAATCGAAACAGTGACTATTGTGATTAAAACAACGTTGTTCAGTATTTATCCCACTTGTTATTTTCAACGAAAAAAGTTGCATACAATCTAACATTTATTCAAAAAAAAAAAAAAAAAATCAAAAACTGGACACAGATTTAAGGGGCGCAATTCGTCAACCTGATGGCGTAACTGGGAACAATAGGCCCAATTAAAGCTTCGTTAATTTGTCGTTTTAAATTAGCGTAAGACGAGTGCTGGTATTCAGTTGAAAATTTTCGATACGAAACAGTAAGCTTTGACGACGGAAAAAGTGGGAGGAATGGGAGGATATGGGAGGATGGGGAAGGGGGGAGGGGATTCGTCGTTTGCGATCGATGTGACCCGGAAGGTTTGCAGCGGAGGGGTTGAAAACCGTTTTCACCTTACAAAAACTTTATTAGAATTGTATAAACAAAGAGGTAGACTAGTAGCTACCTACTACAATGGGGGAGGAATTTCTTTTGGAAGACGCGGTTTTTACGTTTTCATCCACAGTTTGTACTGTTAATTAAGTTTTCTGTAAATTAAACGTACTCTTTTACAGAACTAACAAAAGAGTTAAAGTTAGTGAAGAAAAGGTGTAAAAGTAGCCTTTCTAACTAAAGCACATAAAAGAAACTTTGTTATTCGGTACAGCTTTTCTCCAACTTTTAATTATTTTATTTGTTTTCAAAAATATTATATTTTTTCAATTAATTCTTTGATGTGAGATTTTGCTAAATCAAAGGATTTTAATACATAAACAAAAAAATTAAAACCTTGATGAATCCTCATATGTTGAAACGAAACATCAGTTCACAAGAAATTTGCACGCCTCAACACCCATCAAATAATTAGGGGAAGATCTATCCCAAACATAAATAAAAATTAATTCCATATTTATCGTTTAAATAACAGGCAAACAGAGAAAAAAAAATTAGCAGACAAGGATTACGAAAATCCTGAAATGACTTTTGTTTTGTGTGTGTAGAATAATATATGAGCAATGTAGGATTAATTAAATTCGAAATTTAACAAGCTCTCGTAATGGCCGTTGTGGAGTTAAGAGGATCTAAACCAAAACGTGGGAATGTTGAACTTGATCCCTCCTTGATCCTGTTGAATCCGAAACGTAAAACGAAAAGTTTAAATTCAGTTTGACAGAGGTATTCTGTTTCGTGTTCGTTTTAAACGTACCTACCTACCTATATTAAACGGATTTCTTTCGAAATTAAATTTGTTCCAAAATTAGCGAGCAGGAACAAAATTTAAATTTAATCCAATTTAAATTTAGTTTATGCAGAAAGGAAACCAAACAAAATGTACTGTTAATTAATAATTAAAAAAGTACCTACATATAAAATCACGGGTTATATTATGTAATCCGTTTATAACGGACTAATTTTTATTACGTTACATCCTCGGTATGAATTTGAAATGGTGAAATCTAGTGAAATTTGCTAGTCGTAATACTTAGTCCAATTCTACCTAAAAATACGTTTAAATTTTCTGTTGTTAGGAATTCGCTTATAGCGAACTTATATGTATGGTAAAAACTTATCTAGTGAAATTATTAATAAATTTTTAAGACATGAAAATCAAGTTTCATCTATCAGTTGCAAAGAATTCGCTTATAACGGACTGATATCTGTTATAGTTACTTTCCTGGTATACATTTAAAAAAAAGCTTTCTAGCAAAGTTATTTTTACAATACTGCAGCGAACGCAAGCGTGCTTGTGTGCGACCGGGTACGCTTGTATGCGTTGCCGGCCGGCTCGACTAGCCAAGGCCGGTGTCGGCAGTGTGCGTTGTATTTGTGTGCGTGTGTTCCGTACCTGCCTTCCAGGAAAGCAATTAAGCGGTTCGCCGAAAACGTAAACAATGTAAACAAACTTCGAGATTTTTCTAGGTTGTTCCATGATGCTATAAAAGTGGAAACATCCGAAATAAATCGACAGTGTTAAAAGTGAAAAGACAAATAAATAGAGACGCGCAAATAAGTGAGTGTTGTAAATAAATAGTAAGCTAAGTTCCGTATTAATTAATAGGGTTTTTAAGTAGTTATTATTAAATAAGTATATATAAATTGTGTTCCTGTACTTAAGACTTTTAAATAAATTTTTAATAAACCCACGAATACTACAATACTTTCCTGTTATATGTTTGAAAAAAGTGAGTATGTAAAATTCTTAGTGAATTATGAAAACGTACCTACAAATGTAATATCGTTTCAAAATGGTTGAAATTTGTTGTAAATTAATCGGCTGTTGGAAGTTCTCTTATAGCGGACTGATTTTATTTCGGCTGCAAAGAATTCGCTTAAAAAATGATTGTAAGAGTGACATGCAAGTCAAACTTCACTTCAGTATAATTGGTTTACGTGTAAACTCTTCGCTTATAAAGAATCCGGTTTTAATGGACTGACTTTACAATACTTCCCCGGTATATGTTTAGGAAAACTTTCCAGCAAAGTTTTTATGAAAATCTTAAAATATGAAAGTTAAGTTTCACTTCAAGACGATTGATTTATGTCTGAAATTTTCGCCTACGAAGAATCTGCTTATAATGGAATTATGTTTCACGATACAATATTTCTAGCTAAGTTATTATGAAAATTTTAAAACGTACTTCTACGGTATTTCTTTGCTTAAATGTAGTATTAATTTTAGCACTCGGTAGTTAACGAAAACATAAATTGTGTAACACAAAGTTATTACCAACTTACACTTAGAATTAGTACTCAAATTTCGCGAAAACGTAATAATTATTGATTGTTACAAAAGTTATTAGCAATACAAAAATTATTTCTTAAAATTTTAAAAAATCCATTCAAGCAATAGTTTCATAACTTCAAAAAGAATAATATTTCTTCTCTCTTCTTTTCAGACATCTCCAACAGGTTTTTATACTTCCCTTTTCCTATATCCGATTCGTTACATTCACAGATGATCCCTTAAGCATCTTTTTTATATTTTTTTGCTCATTGTAAGTACATAATGAGCACACCCGTTGGTTTCTGAAACGGTTATACATTTTATCTTTAAATTTTTCCCTCTCGCGTGCAATTCGTACCAACGTAACAGTGCACTAGGTTAACATATACGTACGTATACATACACAAGTGGTTTAGTGTACGTTGCTTTCTCTGTTGCAAGGAAATAAAAAGGTTTTCCGTCACGATCGCGCGTTAGGTAAGGGTCGTTTGGGAGAGGGTTGAAGGGAGCGCGAGATGTGGTCGCATACAGGGAGAGGGTTTTCGTTCGCGTCAGTTACGACCGGTCGCTTTTCCGGCGCGCTTTTCCTTCCCATTTTCCAGCAAGACGCGCGAGATACGAACGTCGTCGAAACATCTGGCGCGCTTTCGAAATAAAATAGGTAATTTTTAGCGAACAAAATGAAATAAAGTCGATTACTTGTTGAGGTTTGCGTCCCTCGAAACCCCAGAGGTAAGATTTGTACAGTTATTTGTTTTCGTAAATTAAATGAAAAATAAAAATACGTAGCGAGTTTTCTAACTGTTTTTGAAAACCAAATTTAAGGAATTACAAAATTTATTA
This sequence comes from Agrilus cyanescens, assembly GCA_947389935.1. Classification (NCBI taxonomy): domain Eukaryota; kingdom Metazoa; phylum Arthropoda; class Insecta; order Coleoptera; family Buprestidae; genus Agrilus; species Agrilus cyanescens. The sequence continues at coordinate 5,020,457 of OX376709.1, forward strand.
CTACTAATTAAAAGATAAAAAATGTCGAAGAGGATTTTTAAAGAATTCCTTTCTGAAAATTAACTAAAATCTGAAACAAAATTTTTACTAAAAAGCCAAAAATTGAGGTTGTTTTCACTCAAAATTTTGGAAAAGATTTTTAAACTACTACTGTCCTGAAAAGAAATTATAAGTCCCTAAAGACTCAACAACAATTGGGGAATGTTTCACTCAAAATTTTTGATATGGGTTTTCCAACTGCTTTTAAAAACTTAATTCAAGGAATTACAAAATTTACTACTATTAATTAAAAGAGTTGAGATTTGTTTTACTCACTCAAAATTTTGAAGAAATACCTTTTAAAAATTCATTCAAATCAGATACAAAATTTTTACTAAAAAGTCATCAATTAAGGCTAATTTCATTCAAAATTCTAAGCCTCAGCTTCCTTTGTATCTTTAAAAACCAAATTTAAGGAAAAACATAAATTAATATTATTAATTAGACAGTTGGGGGTTTGCTATACTCACTCAAAATTTTGGGGGAGATTTTTATAAACTATTACCCTTCTGAAAAGAAGAAACAGTTTTTCTAAAAGAGTCAACAACAATTGGGGAAAGTATCACTCATAATTTTTGATAAAAGTTTTTCAACTGTTTTTAAAAACTTTATTTAAGGAATTACAAAATTTATTAATGTTGAGATGAGATTTGTTTTACTCACTAAAAATTTTGGCGAGTATTTTTAGTGAATTACCTTTCTGCAAATTAATTAAAATCAGAAACAAAATTTTTATCAAAAAGTCATGAATTAAGATTATTTTCACTAAAAATTTTAGGTCTGAGGCCACAATGTTGATGCTTTAAGAAATTAAAAAATTAATAAGAAATAAATAGAAAAGTAGCAAGTTACGCTACTAATTTCTACAAAACGAATATTTAAATGTAGGTACTTTACCTAGAAACATGCTAATTAGAATGATTAGAAATTCATACACGTCCACATAACCGCAAAAGAACATAAAATATTACGTAATGTAATTCTCAAAATTCTGGATGAAACCGACGAACCCTATATTATCATAATTCCCACAACACTACATCAAAGACTTTATTATTTACAGCACATTTTCGAGTTACACAAAAGCGCTTTTCAAAAATGAATTGTACTGTACAACTACAAACTAATTAGGGTAATTTGAATTTCAATTTTACTTTAGACTCATGTTTAGTACACTCTTTACACCTTCAGCTACACAAATACACTTGTAAATACATACAGGATGTTCCATAAGTATTATCTTTTAAATGCAAGGTGCCACAAAAAAATAATTGTATATTAGTAAATGATTTTTTTGTTAGGATATTTGGACCCTTAACTTAAATGAAGAATTTTTTTAATAATATTTTTTGAATATGTAGCAAATCATAGCCGTAATTTATTCCTAGTTATACATAATAAAAAGCGAGATGGTAATTAACAAGAAAAAATTTTAACGCTGCAGACTTCGTTAGCGACAGACTTAATTAGTGAATTATATATTCTTAGGACCGCTATTAATTAAGTTCTGTACTCAACTTTATATATAAAAAATTAAAGTGCGATCTCCATTTTTTTTTCTTTCGTTTAATTAAAAAAATTCGCGACTTTGCAGCAAAGAAATTGCGTATAATTAGCAACGAATTAGAAAGTCGAATGCAAACTCGACTGGTTCGTTCTTTAACAACGATAAATAATCGATATCTCGAATAATTACTTCGAGAAAAAAATACAAAAATAAACATCTGCTAAACACCTTTCTCTTTGATTTATTTAAATAGATATAAATTGCAAAAGAAGTAGAGGGTAAAATTGTTTTTATTACGTAAAAAAGATAACCGACGTTTCGCCTTTGGTAAAGAATTCTTCAGGACTACAATTCTATAGATATTATTGATTATTTAGGTATTAGCATTAATTCAATTTCGACAGGTGTTTTTGAAAACGCGAAATTATGAGCGCATCCTATTATTTATTACACCAGTGCTCTATTGTCTATAAGGAATAACGACGCCTTTTTTGTCCTATTTCGTTTAGAAATATAGCACGAGGCAGTAGTAAATAATCGTGGCGATAAGGGATGCTACATAACCCTGTTTTATCCTTTAGAACCCTGTTTTTGCTAGATTTTCTACTAAACCTTCCCCGACTACACTAATAAATAAGTGATGAGTTTACTTCTTGTTCAATACCACCGTCGTCGAAACTTAATTATAATTAATAATTGGGACAAAACATTATTTAATCGGAAACTTCATCACCCCTTATAGCTTTTTGGGCATTAATCAACCGTTACGATCGAACTCTTCTAATTTACGTTCAAAAAATGAGTTAGAAGAAGTTGATTTGTGAGGTTAAGTTACAATTAGATTAGGAAAGGTTCAGTAAACTTATTTGTAGGGTTATGTTAGGTTATGTATGGTAATTTGTAAGGTTAGGACAGGTTAGGTAACTTAATTTGTGAGGTTATAACTTTGACATCATCATCAGAAAGGTCATTGACATTTATTTTAAAACCTTTATAAAGATGGGAGTTTCACTAGTTGTGTTTCAGCCACAGCGACTGGTGGCCACATCTAACCACGAGTAACTTAACCTAACATTTGAAATTTATCTTTTTTTCGTCACCTTTGGCAAAAATTTTGCCACTGTATTATTTTCAATGCTATCAACTCGTAAGGGTTAAACATAAGATACATAATACGAGAATAATATTCAACAGAATATTATTCCAGGTAAATATAATGCACACTTAGGTAAAATGGAACGTTTATAATTATGTTGAACGTCCCCAACTACGTAGCATCATTCCGGAAACTTGGTTAACGTCACAAGTGCTCCTTTATATTTTGTTAACGTTTTCTCTCTGGATAATTTCTCTAGATAAGTAGATATACATGCATATAAGTATAGCGAATATCACGGAAGACTTACTTTAAAATTAAACGCCTAAAGATATTCACTACCTCTTCAAATAAACAATTTAACAATGCACAAACTATTTTAATAATAATTGAATAAGTTGGGATTTTTTTTAAAATGTATGTGGGAAGATTATAAAGTCAACTGGAAGTTTTAAGATGAAAAAGAGAAGAGGATCTTATTTTGTTAAGCCAGGAATGAAACGGTTTAAATTTAGAAAATATTTAACGAATTTAAACTCATCCAACAGCTTGAACTAATTTATTTTTTATATGAAAAAAATCCAGAGAACAAGTGTGGTAACCGCAAGAATTGAATCTACCAGGAGTCATCAGGCCTAAAGGCTCATGCGCGACGTCATCGATGAGTCAATCATCCAGGCCAACGCATGGAAACAGTTGTAGTCTAGTGGCCAAGAGGTTTCTCTCGCAATTTTTTTTTTTTTTGATTGAGGGTTCTTGTAGAGTAGCCTGAGAAGAGCATATACGCAAATTTTTAACATTGACAAATTATTGTTACTATTATTAATTTAACGTTAAAATTTTTAAAGACGTGTTTTTTGACCTTTCGACGCTGACCTAGCCAAAACCGTGGCAGATAGAAAAAAAAACTGTGTAGACATTTTTTGTGCAGAATTGCTACAAAAAAGTCCCAGGCAGCACCCTTCTATCTGTGCAGGTAAAAAATTGCAGCCCTCCAAATTCAGCTCTGCGCCACATGGCAAGTCTTTGGAGCGCTGTATTTTTTCACCTATAAAAGATAGAGAGATGTTGTCCTGGACTTTTTTGTAAAAAATTAAATTCTCTACAAAAAAGGTTTCTTTACTTCTTATCGTATCTATTACAGTTTTTGTAACGTAAGCGTCTAAAAGTCAAAAAACGCGTTTTGTAAAACTTTAACATTAAATTTTGAACGAGCTTCTTGTTTTAGTACTACTAATACCTATTTGCTTTTTGACCTGTTCGACTATTCGATAGTTGTAGTGCAAGAATTGAATCATTCGTTTTCTTCCAGAGTTGCAACAATCCTGCTGCAACTACTGAGCTACATCCCCAGGGCCCAAGGATTAAAGGGCCCCGAAGGGGCCAATAGAAAATAGGTAATCTTCTCGAGAGCAGCTCACTTCACTTATAAGGTAAGGTTTTTTATTTTAGAAAAGTACGTAAATAATTAGTAAAAAAATAATAAATGGACGTAATTCGATGAGAATTCTGGATCTTGGGATTAAAACGAGAAGAAAAAAAATTATTTTCCTATCAAAAAGTTAAAAATTTGGGGACTTTTGACGCTCTCTTAACCTAAATTTTATAATTAAGCGATTTCCAAATATCTATTAATATTCCATTCACCCCGAATGCTTTTGACTCCTTTCCATCCGGGTCTTAATAATGCTCACAGTCATAGGATCCCTTATTAATTGAATTAGGTCTATTGTCTTACTAGTTCCTTCTCGTTACACATACATACTTGTAAGTTGACTGTGACAGCTATTGAATTACATTCACATCGAAGTCACTTTAATCCATAATACACGAATAGCGACTACGTCGTACATATTGAACTTGGATTGTCGTCGACTTGTTATTCAAGCCATTCACAATCGTAGAATTTGTCGATCCCAAAACCCAAATCGTTATTTATGAGACGTTTAATAATATTCATATTCCTCCATATCGTTTTGGCAGTTATGAAGGAGTTTCGGGACTTCTTATTAATGAGGGGGTGCAGAGCAGAATCCTATTCAGTGTCATAGACAGGGCTCCAAATTCAATGATCCGCCCCTGGGTTTATTAATCGTTTAGAAATTTAATAAGCGTTTCGGTATCGAAAGCGTCATCATCAGTTTGTTATTTGTTTTTTTTTTTTTTAATTCAACAATTTTGTTACATTTCGATGAATGCAAAACTTGAGTCATTGTTTCATTTCACCGATGCTTTCCGAAGCTCATTTGAGATTGTCTTTTGTCTGTGACATTTTCCAAAGTTACAATCCACCGTCTACGTTCCATTCTTCCACCAGAGAATGTATGTCAGCACCACCTCCTCCTCCTGAAACACGACTGAAGACGTCGCGTCGCGTCGTCTTTGTAAGCGCAGTCACAAAACTACGGACTCCTCGTACAAAAGGTGACATAGTTCACTTCTTGCGACACTGATTATGCAATTGACAATCGTATCTTAGCTGACGAGACCGTACATCTACAATTGTTTCTGGGACATTCATTATCAGGGGATGAAGACAGTTGATGGTGACGAATTTAGAACTTTACAATCAAAAATGTTGTAGAAAATGGAAATTTAAACTTGAAGTTTTTAGTCCAGATGATACCAACAAAAATTATCAAAATATTTCTACTTATTTTTCCAAGAATACCATTTTCAATTTTCATTTGGTATCATACAAAAGTTTCAATTATTATCGATATCATTTTGCGCGTTCTTACGCAAAAGTTCGAATGGAATATCCTTGTAAGATGAACAATACTCGATAACCGAAACTATTTCGGAAACAAACTTTAATTAAGTTCCTCCACGTGAAATCCAATATGAACTTCTGTTTTCCTAATGACTCCTTTGCCATTTCTGGAAACAACTGTCGTTATCTTAATTGCCATAACCATTTATTCCTAATCGTATTCAAAGTTTCAACTTGCTCGTAACTACACCTGCCATACGTATAATCAAAAGTTTCAAGAAAGTCTGCTCGAGTTCCGGTAATCGGGGTGAATATCTAAATATTATTGAGCGCAATCGGTCTTTGCCTCATTGTCGCCAAAAACGCAAGACCGACATTACAAATACCGTTAGAAGACTCATAATTAATTTAATACTCAAAGAGCAAATTTTACTTCTGGAACCACAAGGGTGGTTTCAATTATCACTTTAGTTCTAGTTTATATTTTCCAAAACTACCTAACATATAGAAAACTATCTTTTCTTGTAAATTATTTTGAATTTATTTAATTTTAACAACTAAATCCTGATATTAAAAAAACTTTATTTCTATACTACGTCTTGTATTTTTTAGTAAATGGTTAGTAATTTTTTCGATTACAGTGTAACTGCGCAAAAATAAATTTTAGATAATTGTCTACCGCCACCGGCGACAGGCTCTATATTAAACCACCCCCTAGAGTTTCGTGTAAACGAGAGACCATAACGATTCAGCCTTTATTTGCCAGGTTATTTGGTGAAAATGGAGGTCGTAAGTCAAAGTGGCTAATTTTTTGCCGCACGTAATCTGTACAGAAAAGCTCAGTAAAAAAGAAACCCCTCATTTACCCAGTCGTTTTCTAATGAACAGCATTATATATCTAACGATAAAGCAATGTTTTATTCCATTATTTATTAACCCCCAGAAAATTAGGTACAATTTTCTAACATGCTAATCGCTTTCAGTAAGAAAAAGCCACACGTATCACAGAAATAAAACTAAGAATAGAAGAAACACGGTCTGGTGGCTCATATAAGTGTAAGCGCACCTTTGAACGAGAGCAAAAGAGAATCGATTAGCCCCTCTACGTCCTTGTCTACTTGCTTCTTATTGGCGCTCCAATGCGGGAGTTTCCACTACGTAGATACAAGCCGAATTGAAACGCCAATCAGAAGCAAATAAAGAAAGATTGACAGAGAGAACAACCGATTCTTTTTCGTTCTCTTCCTAAGATGCGCTAACGTTTAGATCGCACCCCTACTCTCTCTATCTTTACTAATATCTCTATGATGCATATACATTAAAAGGTGAAATAAATCAACTTTTACATAGTATTTACTTCTTTATAATTACGAGGAATAGCGTAAAAGCTTATAACAGTGAATATAAGCCATACAAGATTATTAATTAAAAAAAAAAATGTGTTTTTTTTCGTTTTTACTATTCCATAGATACTATTTATTTCTCAATGCTGTCGTTTGAAGTTTTCTATTTTTATTGTGTTAAACGTACAATGTTCCCGCATTCTCTTATCAAATGATAACGACAAATTCCAGTTCAACGCTTACTCTTTACCGTTATATTGAGAGTAAGACTTCCATTTTGCACAATGGTTTAATTCAGACGCAACGGTGTGGTCGATTTTTGCTTTTGTTAAAGTTGAGTTAAGGAGGATGACTGACCTTACCACGTCTTTAAACAGACCGTCGAAGCTAAAAGGATTCTCGGAGTTTCCATTGTATTTTCACATAGGCCTTTATCATGTTATAAAGAGGATCTTGTTTCACACAAAAGGCTGTATTTAAACCCCCTGTGCTACAAGATTTTGATTAAAACTATCAGGAAGGACGTATAGGTATACCAACTGACCATAAAAAAAATATACTATTTATTAACGGTACTGTCACAAACAACCCCAACTGACGTGAAAATAACTATAAAAATTTTACTAGGAATGTTATTTATTATTTTTTTTTGCTAAAATAAGAGGTCAAAAACTTTTTGAATATTTGTCTTCATTTTATAGCTAATGATCTTACTCTAAACAGTTTCATAGACTAATAACTCTTGCCTATTCCACTTTAAAATTTTAATAAAATAGTTCTGAAGTTTTTAGTTTTTATAGTGTTATTTGCATAATAGATTTAATTAAACTTAGTTGTCTTAATAGTTCTGGCATTGTCTAAATAAATTTAGCCCAGTCCATAATTAAAAATATCTTTTAAAAACTTTCTTTGGTCTATTACAGTGGAAAATTCTTTTAGAAAATAGGAATTACGCGGAATGTCCAAATAGCCCGCTAATGTAAAAGTTCAAACTGGGTTTCACGTGAGAAACTTAATTAAACTTTGTTTCCAAACCATTCTGCTATACGGAGTTGTTAATTCTGCACTGAATTTTCTTCAAAAGTTAGTTCACCGGTGTAATCTAATATCTGCATACTTTTATTATAAAATAAACACTTACAACAATGTATGTACATTCGTCTTTTGCAAACTCACTTCCTAAAATAATAATTTAGTTGAGGGAGTTCTGGAATTGAGGAGCGCAAACGGGTAGGTACTTTATAAAAAATAACTTTTATGTTTTATGGAGACTTATAATCCCTTATTGTTATTAAGAAACTTTTTTGCACGTTTCAATTTATTTGTATTCTCACTACTATCACTGTCGATTTATTTCTTATGTTACTACCGTCACTGTTAATTTATTACTAACTACTCGGCGAACGTCTCTTCACTTATATAGCACCCATAAAAAAAGTCGGGAAAAGTGTAGAATATTTGAAACGTCGAAAGTTGTTTACAGTTCTGCGAACCGCTTAATTACTTTCTTGGAAGGCAGGTACGAGACACATGTTTACAAACACGACGCACACACTGCCGAAACCGGTCGCGGCTAGTCAAGCCGGCCGGCAACACGTGCAAGTGTACCCGGTCGCACACAAGCATGCTCGTGTTCGCTACATTATAACAGAAAGATCACAATTAACCTATACTTTATTTGCTGTTCTTTGATAAAAAGAATAGAGAGCAATATTCGTTCCAAGGGTTGAATTTAGTAGTGTGGGGCAAAAATAAGACACGGCGAACGAACTGTAGGTACTAACTTTGTGTGGTTTAAGATATTAGACAATTTAATTCCCATAACAAGTAATGGCCCACAGCGATACGACGCTAGACCGAGTACAAACGAACAGGACTATTCTGCAACCCCATTTAATTTCTATTTTGTAGAAAATTTTTATTGTAATACTACCAACCATTCTGACATAGTCCCCTTTTTCAATTAGCCTTTTTTTAATTCTAAAATAGTATTTCTAATTGAGTTTGAAAACGAAAAATGTTTTAATGAAAGAAAACCCCAATGGATCAAATTTGCTTTCATTGTGTTAATATTTTTTTAATTAAAATGCACATTCATTCTGGCGATCAAGGAATCTTTTTCCGAAAACTTCTGGATTTAAAAACGATTCCTTTTACTACAGCAAAAAAATTTTTGTTTATTTGTACTGAATTATAAATAATCGTCCAAAACGAAAAAAAATCCTAGAAAATCCAAAATATACCCTGCTAAGTACCTACTGAATCTAGAATTTTTTTGCACCCCTAACTCAGATGGATGATGTTCCACAATGAACTTGTACAGTAATACCGTATGTAACAGGTTGTTTGTAAAAATACGTGAAACACATTTTCTAGAGTTTTTGAGATGTAATTTACTTGTTTCGTAACAGTCTCTTGAACTTTTGTTCCACGCCTCAAGGACCGTAAAACTTGCAAAAGAATGAGCAGAATTTGCAGTTAGAGTTGATAATAGTGCACTTTCTGTACCGCACGCTGCTTAAGAAAAAGACGTGAATTGCGAAACGTGCAAGATCTACTCACGCAAAAACTCACCTTTCCAAGTGATAAATTAAAAATAAATTACTTTTTTATACGCGTCCTTTGTACTTAACCCGTCAGAATGGCGTGACAATGTGCAAAATATGGACTAGATACTAGAGAATTTTAGGGCACCAAAAATCACCTGTCTACAGTGGAAGAAATTTGAAGATGGACCATGACATCGAGGACAAAACATGGGCAATAAACAAATGAATGAATAATTTTTTTGAAGGCTCGATTATACAGAGTGATTCGTTAAAAATGGGCAATCTCTAAACTGGAGATACTAGACACCCAAAATATTACAGATACAGAGCGTTCAAAATTTTTAGAGTACTAAAATTTTTACCGGTTGTAGTAAAGGTTTAAGTCTAACGTCCTGCCAAAACTAAGCTGCATAATTTATACAGGGCGTTCATAAAAAAAATCGAAATTTTTTTTAATGTGACACCTACTATATTTTTTGAATACAATAAACGGTTTTTGAAAAAAAATTAAATTTAATCACTTCTAGTCTTTAAAAACGTTGGTGTTTTTATAGAGCAAATAAATTTTTTATTAACTTTACCTAAATTAAACCAAGTATGGGTTGTGTTAGAACTGATGATTGGTACAGGAAATCAAAATTGTTTAAACTGTGAGATGGTTTCTTTATAGTATTAATGATTGCACTGTTACTGGCGTAAATTTCCAACGTGGTTTATGTAACTAATGACTTTTCACCTCAACGGAGTCAGCATTCCGGGGAATGATTCAAGCGAGCTTTTATCGCATCTTAAACATACCCACCTCTTCTGCAGTTCGCAAACAATTAATCAGGACTGTAGAGTACAAACATCGGCCTCATTTTCCGCAAAGTGTAACCCCGCGGCAACTATCCGCTTTTTTGCGAGTTACTACTCTTCACGGTGAACAAGATAGTTGTTGAACCACATCGCAAAATTAAATGCTCTATTGGATTAAACATTTCTATTCTATGGTCTCTACGTTAACTAATTAAAAAAAAAAATTAAGTTAAATACAAAAACTAATATATTCAGATCCTCAACTGTTTCGACTTATTTGATCATCTTCAAGAGTAGGTACATGAAGAAATAAATGAATTTTGAATATGGTGGTCATTTTTTTGGAGTAAATTAGAAAATTAATCGAATAACTGTACAGTTTGCTTTTAGAATCTCAATTAAGTACCTATATATTTTTTACAAAATACGTAATTTTAGAATTATTTAAGAAAATAGATAGAAATTGACAACTCCTATTCCCCAATTTTTAAGAGAAATAAAACAATACAAAATACAGGGTGTCCCACCTAAGACGAGATGGTCGATATATCGGAAACTACTTCGATTTGAATTTTGAAAATTTGGACAGTAACGTTATTCGGTATGCTCTTCTCGATGAAAATAACGCCATCTATGTAGCAGTTCCGGTTGTACCGGAAGTTGAAGTCAACTTTGTTATTTTAAATGGAATGGTGTAGTTTTTATGACGAATTCGGATTAAATACAAAATTTTAAGGTGACTTTGTTAACCAATTTGTTTACCTATGATGACCGGTTTCTGAAATAATTTAACTTATAGAAAAAAAAATCACTAATGCAACTCAAAATATAAAAAATCATAACTTCCACAAAATAGGAACTAGAGTGTTGAAATATTTACCAGTAATAGCTGAATCTTAAAGCTAATGTTATGACAAAAATGAACTCAAAAATGTATACAGAGTGTTCAGAAAAAAATTCTAAAGTTTAAAAACTTCAAACACGAATAACTTTGTTTTTTCAAATGGCACCTACCACATTTAATTTTTTCATTCGATTATATCTCTATCCTCTTTCGATCCACATGGATATTTCCTATTGTTTTATTTAAAAAAATTTGAGTAATTCTGGATTTTACTACATAGATGGCTACATTTTTTAGCAGTAATAGCTGAATGTAGAAGCTAACGCCCTGACAAATATAAACTCAAGAACGTATACAGGGCGCTCAGAAAAAAATTCGAAAATTCAAAAACTTCAAACACGAATAATTTTGCACCTAAAAAATTTTACCTTTTTAATCTGATTCCTTTTTTAATTTTCTTTTCATCCATATGCATATTTCCTATGGTTTTATTTGTAAAATTGTGAGTAATTTTGAATTATTAAATAATTATTCGTGTTTAAAGTTTTTAAGATTTTTTCTGAACGCCCTGTATGTATTTTTGAGTTCACTTTTGTCTGGGCACTAGCTTTAAGATTCAGCTATTACTGGTAAAAATTTCAATACTCTAAGTCATATTTCGTGGAAGTTAGGATTTTTTTTTATAATTTGTGTCAGTCCAAATTTTTAAAACTCAAATCGAAATAGTTTCAAATATATATCGACAACCGCGTCTTAAGTGGGACACCCTGTATATATAACATATTCATCATACTGAACCCTCTGCACGAACCCTCGTACAAATAGTAGTACCTTAATAGTCTAAATTATTTTTAGTTTTTTTTTTTTTGGCTGGTGATAAAAAAAAAATTATGAAATAATAACCGAGTATATAGTTCCACATAAATTTTTTCCAATTTCCGAAAAAGGGATGAATCCCAGTAATACCCGCTCTCGCCAGTTCGAAAAATATTCTGGCTTCATGTGGCGGGTAGTAAATTATATCGATAATCCCTTCTATATATAGGGCAAGCTACATCCGATATTTTCGGTGTGAAATTGAAAAGGCAGAAGAATGTCTCTACCCGGAAGGTTTAGACGATACATAAATCAATGACTCAATCCTCTGGTCTCTTCCAATAATATTGAAACTGCAAAAGAAAACCCTTTCGTTTCGATGACTTGAAAATTTCCCGTTGCGAAAATTAAATGCTACCACTAAAGTTCTTTTATATATACTGTAATGAGCGTATGTGTGTGAGAGTGGGCAGTGTAGCGAGCGTATATGTGTACGAGAGCGAGCAGTGCGGCGAGCGTGTGTGTGCGATAGCGGCGACGAGAACCGACAGCAGATAAGCGGAGCTCAAAGAATGCCGACGTCGGTCGGCGCTTTGATGACGATAAACAAGGCCATAAATCAGACGAACACAATGGGCACTCCAGTAAAGTCTATGTCATTCTGGAACTTTCTGGATTGTTCCTAATCAGTATAAATACCTGTTGACGTGGCCAGTAGTCAGTCAGTTTACAGTGAGCTTCCGAACGAGTGATATAAATACCGAACTACGATATATAGTGATATAAATAAGTCGTTGAATTATTATTAGTGTTTAAGTGTTAAATAAATAGTTCTAAATAAATATCCGTTAAATAAATAAGTTCTACTAGAAAAGTCGTTACATTGGTGTCAGGTGTGGGGTGCTCAGCCAATCGATCCTCCAAAGAAGAGAATTTACTAGTAGAAGAAAAATAGTTAAATAAATCAAAATGCCGAAAAAGTTGTTGGAGTTGAAAGTTGCCGAACTGAAAAGTGAGCTCGAGGAGCGAGACGAAGATACGTCTGGTAATAAGCTCACCTTACAAGGGCGACTCGAGGAAGCTCTGATACGAGAGGGTTTCGATCCGAATACCTACGAATTTGAGGATGAACTAGAAAAGAAATTAAAGGAATTGGAAGGGAAACTGAAAGACAATTCAATGGAATTGGAAGGGAAACTGAAAGAAAATCTGGAAAAGAAATTAACCGAAAATTCAAAGGAACTAAAAGGAAATCTGGAAGAACTGAAAGAAAACCTGGAAGAGAAATTAACCGAAAATTCGAAGGAACTAAAAGGAAATCTGGAAGAACTGAAAGAAAATTTGAGAGAAGAATTTAAAGAAAATTTGGCCGAAACAGAACAGAATTTTGCAGGAAAATTTCAAGAATTAGATTCACGAATTAAAGAAATAGAAGAAAGGTTTCAATGTACAACAATGTCCGAACAAATCGATAATGAAGCCAGAAGTGTGAAGCAGGAGAATGGACACGGTGCTTCATCGAAAGCATATACGAAGCCACCTAAATTCGACGGGAAAACATCATGGACCACTTTCCTTAAGAAATTTGAAACGGCCGCGAAGTCGAACGCATGGACGTTGGAAAATAAAGCCTCCGAGCTGGTTTGCGCGCTGCATGGTAATGCCGAGGAAATTTTGGATACCATACCACCCGAGAAATTGAACGACTATGAACACCTAGTCAAGAAATTAGAGATGCGGTATGGTCAGGCACATATGACGAGCGTCAGTCACGTGCAGTTAAGAAACCGACGTCAGAAGGCAGGGGAAAACCTGCAAGAATACGAGGCTGATATCGCTCGTCTGGTCCGCCTCGCGTATCCAGGTACTCCCGACGACACTTTAGAAAAGTTGGCTGTCGACTCTTTCATCGATGGGTTGAGGGATGACGACATACAACAGCGACTTCGATTAGACAGGCCAAAAACACTCGCTGACACGTTGGCTCGGGCACTGGAGTATGACGTCGTTAAACAGGCATCGCAACGGCAAGGTAGAGTGCGTGAGCTAAGGGAGGAGCCCGACGGTCGATACGAAGACAGACTAGAAGAAATAGTTAGCAGGATAGTGGGAAGATTAAACAAGAAACCGAGACCAATACGATGTTGGAACTGCGGGAAATTGGGACACGTAAGAAGCGCTTGCAAGAACGAAGAGGTTACTCAAGAGCGCGTGCCCCGCGTTCCGGAAAACTAATCAGGGACGACGCGGCGGGGCAAACGTCGGTCCCGGGACACAAGGCCCCAGGTTTAGTAGCACTGACTAAGACAATGAAAGATCGAACTGACAGCCTTTTTCTCACTGGACTCATAAACAGGAAGCAGTGTTCATTTCTGCTGGATACTGGAGCTAGCAGAACAATCATAAGGCCCGGAATATTGACCAAGCCCAGTAAACTTCTGCCAACGCAATGGAAGCTCCGTACCGCCACTGGAGAACAAGTGGTAGTCAGGGGCGAAAGTTACGTCAACATCAAAATGGGAAGAACGTCTTTTAAACACTGCGTGTTAGTGGCAGAAATAGAGGACAATGTAATACTGGGTTTGGACGTCCTCCGAAAATATGACTTCTGCTTGAATTTCCGGAGAAAGAATGTGACACTAAACGGCGAAACGTTCCAGTTACACGCCCAGGACACTGTCATGCCACAAGTTAAAAGATTGAGTTCAGGGATGCGCAAAATTCAACGTATTCCGGAGGCGTTGTTAAAATTGTACAAGGAGGCGGGTGAAAACCGTAATCAACCTGAACAACGTCGAATAGGGGAACTCCTTGTAAAGTACCAGGACGTGTTCGCATTGGACAACGGCAAGAAAGGACGAACCAACATCGTCGTCCATAAAATCAACACTGGCGAAGCGCAGCCCATCCGTCAGAGACCGAGGAGACTACCACTGGCCAAAAAGGAAGAGGCCGAAAAGATTATAAGCGACATGCGGAAGGACGGAATAATAGAACCATCGACCAGTCCATGGACGTCGCCGGTAGTTTTGGTCAAGAAGAAGGACGGATCTACACGCTTCTGTGTTGACTACCGCCAGCTAAATAATGTCACCAAGAAAGACAGCTACCCCTTGCCACGCATCGATGATACCTTGGACACGCTTGCGGGGTCGACAATATTCTCAACGCTAGACCTTAAAAGTGGATACTGGCAAGTAGACCTGGATCCTGAGGCCAAAGAGAAGACGGCATTTTCGATCGGAACCGGGCTGTGGCAGTTCAACGTGATGCCGTTCGGGTTGTGTAATGCGCCAGCCACATTTGAACGACTCATGGAGACGGCTTTGAACGGCTTGATTGGGAAAACTTGCCTGGTATACCTTGACGACATAATCGTGATCGGAAAAGACTTCGACGATCACCTGAAAAACTTGGAAGAGGTACTTCGAAGGCTGCGTGATGTCAACCTTAAATTAAGCCCCAAGAAATGCCAGCTATTTCAGGAGACAGTGAACTACCTGGGGCACGTAGTCACGAAGACCGGCGTTTCAGTCGACCCGCAGAAGATCACAGCCGTACGAGAATGGCCAGTACCTACTGACGTACATCAGGTCAGAAGCTTCCTTGGCCTCTGTACTTACTATAGACGCTTCGTTCCTGGATTTGCCAATATTGCCAAGCCATTGACCCGACTAACCGAAAGTGGCAGACCATTCTGCTGGGAACCGGACTGCCAAGCTGCCTTCGAAAAGTTAAAACAAGCTCTCGTTTCCACACCCGTGTTGAGTTATCCGATACCAGAGGGGAAATTTGTTCTGGACACCGACGCTAGCAATGTTGGGTTAGGCGCAGTACTCTCACAAATACAACACGGAGAGGAAAAAGTCATCGGCTATTTCAGCAAGACCCTATCCAAGCCCGAACGAAACTACTGTGTAACCCGACGAGAACTACTGGCAGTAATAAAGAGCGTGGAGCACTTTTATAAGTACTTGTATGGAAGGAAGTTCCTGCTCCGAACAGATCATGCTGCTTTACGGTGGTTACTGAGTTTCAAGAATCCAGAGGGTCAAGTCGCGCGTTGGATAGAAAAGCTCCAAGAATACGACTTCAACATAGAACATCGACCTGGAAATAGCCATAAGAACGCGGATGCCTTATCCAGAAGACCATGTTCTGAAAATTGCAAGTACTGTGAGCGCCTGGAGGAACATGAAGAAGTCCGGAGGATAACCGTCACGGATGAACAATGGCATCCTGATAACATCAAGACGGAACAGGGTTCTGATTCGGTCCTGAGCTTGTTCCGAAGATGGAAGAATGAAGGCAGACGACCGACCTGGCAAGAAATCGCCGCTAAATCTGGGGAGGTAAAATCGTTGTGGGCCCAATGGGACTCTATTGTTGAGGAAGATGGACTCCTGAAGCGAATAGTGGAAAACCAGGATGGTACTGAGAGCAAACGTCAATTGCTTGTACCGAAGAGCCTGGTAAAGGAAGTCTTGAAGTGCCTCCATGACGATGCTTCGGGGGGACATTTTGGTGTTAACAAGACCCTTGGAAGAGTCCGTGAGCGGTTTTACTGGGTCAATTGCAAAAAGGACGTTGAAGACTGGTGCAAGAAGTGCACAACTTGTGCAGCCAGCAAAGGACCGCAAAGACGACGGCGTGCTCCTATGCGCCAGTACAATGTCGGCAGTCCATTCGAACGGATTGCCATTGACATCGCAGGACCGTTTCCAGAGACCGATGGTGGCAATAAATACATCCTGGTGGCAATGGACTACTTTACGAAATGGGTTGAAGCGTACGCACTCCCAAATCAGACAGCCACGACAGTAGCGGAGGAGCTCGTAAACCACCTGATCAGCCGGTTTGGCGTGCCCATGGAGCTTCATTCTGATCAGGGTCGGAATTTTGAGTCCGCCGTGTTTCAAGAAATCTGCAAGACATTAGGCATTCACAAAACCCGGACAACACCTCTGCATCCTCAATCAGACGGCATGGTAGAGCGAATGAACAGGACCATTAACAAGTACTTGTCCAAAGTGGTCTCCAAACACCAAAGAGACTGGGATCGCCATCTGCCACTGTTTCTTATGGCATATCGATCATCGATTCACGAAACTACTGGACAAACACCAGCAAAAGTACTGTTTGGTCGGGAGCTACGGTTACCATGTGACCTGAAATTTGGCTGCAAACCTGGTGAGGACGTTGCCGGAGAAGACTACGTTAGTGATCTTCGCAGAAGACTTGACGATATCCATGAGGAAGTACGTTCCCGGATGCAGATAGCTAGCGACCGCATGAAGGACACTTACGATATACGGGCCACTGATGGAGGTTTCCAGGAGGGAGACATGGTATGGTTATACAATCCACAGCCCCGTAAAGGTCTTTCGCCGAAGCTACAGCAGCACTGGGAAGGTCCATATACAATCGTCAAGAGAATAAATGACGTTATTTACCGGATTCGACGCACACCAAATGGAAAACCGAAGGTTGTCCATTTTAACCGTTTGGCCCCATATGCCGGTGACAATCACGAAGAAGCACGGATCAGGCTTATGCAAGCTCGTTCTCCGGATCCCCAGTATGACGAGTTTATGGCCACGCCGAGCTTATATGCCAACTCCAGATTCGGTGTCACCTCCGAGAGATCCGAAGATTTGTTTTCTGCTTCGAACTCGCTGGTTCATTGTGTGGCCAAAGACTTGAGGATGGATCGCGGTATTGCCACCGTATTCAAGAAGAAGTTTGGCCGCTTGTCAGAGCTGCGGAACCAACTCGGAGATGGAAAGAAAGTGCTAAGTCTGGTGGACGGAAACCGATCCATTTACTACCTGGTTACTAAGGAGGCGTCGTCTGAGAAGCCCACCTACCGCTCGTTATGGAATTCGTTGGTGGAACTAAGAGACCAACTGCTATCCACAGGAACCACAAGGTTAGCCATGCCAAGGATAGGATGTGGGTTGGATGGACTGAACTGGAGAGTGGTGCGGAGCATGTTGGAGGTCCTGTTCCGGTGGAGCGGCGTCGAAATAACGGTATACACCAATAATCCCCAACGAGATCCCGCACAGCCAAGGACGGTGGATTGCTACTTCCATATGACGACTGGGTGCCTTAGGGGACAGAATTGCAAGTACCGGCATGATCCTTCGAAGGAACGGAAGATGTGATCCGGGACGGATCACCCTTAAGGAGGGGGCAGTGTAATGAGCGTATGTGTGTGAGAGTGGGCAGTGTAGCGAGCGTATATGTGTACGAGAGCGAGCAGTGCGGCGAGCGTGTGTGTGCGATAGCGGCGACGAGAACCGACAGCAGATAAGCGGAGCTCAAAGAATGCCGACGTCGGTCGGCGCTTTGATGACGATAAACAAGGCCATAAATCAGACGAACACAATGGGCACTCCAGTAAAGTCTATGTCATTCTGGAACTTTCTGGATTGTTCCTAATCAGTATAAATACCTGTTGACGTGGCCAGTAGTCAGTCAGTTTACAGTGAGCTTCCGAACGAGTGATATAAATACCGAACTACGATATATAGTGATATAAATAAGTCGTTGAATTATTATTAGTGTTTAAGTGTTAAATAAATAGTTCTAAATAAATATCCGTTAAATAAATAAGTTCTACTAGAAAAGTCGTTACAATACATATGTAGGTACGTTCCATATTTTTTTCTTTAAACTTTAACTCTATTAAGGAAAAGATTTTACTAAAACAAAAAACTAAAATAAATCTATAACTCCACCTAACCTAACTATTTTACTATTAGGAATGCTATTTTGAAAAATATTTCCACCTGTTCTATAAGGAATTTTTCTTTAAATTTTCAAGTTTCAAGCTTTAACCCCTTTTGGGGTTAAATTTTATATCTCTTTATATTTAGAGATAGAAAAATGATTTAAATTTATTTTATTCAGTACAGGGGTGTACGTATTTTTACTTTTTCTTTTAATTAACTAAAAGATCTATTCGCGTTAATGGAGTACATGTAACATCACTAATCCTAATTGATAATATCTTCTCGTAGCATCGTTTCAAATTCCATTTTCCAACACGCAAGCTACTAAATAGCTTCCTTAGTCTCAACCAATACGATTTAGCGTCTAGCAAGCTTATAATATATTCTATCTTAATTTTCAACTAATAGGTAGATCAAACTTAATCTTCTTAAAATAGATAACGAACGTTATTTCAACCGAATAACGAGATAAATAAAAGTACTACCGTAACCTTTTCCGACCCTCATACAATTCTTGAAAGAATTTAATAATATTGGTGGGGGGGGATGTAAAAAGCAGGAGTTCTAGGAGTTGGTGGTTGCAGGGGAGTGGGGTTGTAGGGGGTCAAAAACTCCCCACCTCTACAACATTTAACACTCCCCACCTCTACAACATTTAACACTCCCCACCTCTACAACATTTAACACTCCCCTCCTCTACAACATTTAACACTCCCCTCCTCTACAACATTTAACACTCCCCACTCCATACCGCCTTCAACCCTCCATCACACTACCCCCACACCATCTTCATCCCTTTTTCCTGCCCAAAAATTTAGACCCCTATCCGTAAAACAAAAATAAACAATTAGTTTTGAGTTGTTTGAATTTTGAAGCCCACACCTGCCCTATTTTCCCGATTTGGCACCGTCAGATTACTATTTATTCCCAAATGTCAAAAAACCATTTGAGGGGCAAAATATTTTCGACAAATTATTGTGGTTGAGGAGTAGTTTTCTGACCAAAAATAAATCATTTTTGTCCAAAGGTTTAAAATTACTTAATGAAATTAAATTTTGTTTTTAAATATTCTGGTGTTTGATAATAAAAACATAAATTGTCAAGGAATACAAATTTTAATAAATAGTAAATACCTTTTACACGAACGTCAGGATCGTACTTGTTCGGGAAATCTCCTCGGGTTGTTGGATGGACTGGCCAAGGACATTCCAGATACATTATCAACTAATGTATTATCTATACGAACACAAAACCCATCACTTAATACTCAGTACTATAAAATGTCTTAAATACATTAAAGAATTAATTGTTCGTTATCAATAAATTGTTTATCACCGGCCGACCAACTTTAAGTTGTAAAAATTGACACGTATTTTATGTAGACCCACGCTACTACTAAACAATGATAACCACTGACTGCTAGCTGTGTACGATAAAGGATATAAAAAGCTGGCACATGCGCAATAGAGCAGTGGCTTAAATCCTTTCCGCTAAAGCTTTGCGCGGCATATTTAAAAATTGCGACACGATATAGGTATAGAATATTGTAATCTTATGTATTTACGTAAATAAATTAAATAAAAATATTAAAAAAATATACAATTGAATAGTAAAATTACAGATAAATTAATGTAATAATATAAAATAAACAAACCATATTTCTGTTAATGGTAAATAAATAATATTTGCTGGCAGATATAGTAATAATTTTTAGTCGTAATTGGAAAATATGGTAATTATTTAGAATCACAGTCGTAAAAAATCGAATAATGGACCAATGTACATAATTTTTGGTAATTATTTAGAAGTGGGGCTCCAGACAAAACTGGGCCCAAAAAGAATTTCACCCCTTGGAGACCATTTTAATACATCAAAATAGTTCATTTACGGTGGGGGAAGACATTTTCAATAATTGTTTATAAACAAAAACATTGTTAGAAACAATAAATTTAAAGTTTTAGAAATTACCAAATTAAGAGAAAATTAAAATAGAAAGTAGTTATTGAGAAAATTGAGAAAATTTTAGAAGTGGGGGATATATTTTTTATAAAAAATATTTAAAAAAAAGTCGTAATAATTCAATGTGTCTTGAAATAGGTTATGGTAGAGGGTGGGTGTGTTTACATACACATACCCTACATCCCGTACCCCAACCTAACCAAATACCAAATTAATTATTAAATTAAAATTTTGGGGTGTGGGGTATGTATATATAAACACACCCACCCTCTACCATAACCTATTTCAAGACACAGGGAATTATTACGACGTTTTTTTTGTGAAAAATATATCTCCCCCACCTCTAGAATGCATTTGATGCACTAAAAAGTTTTTTAGTGCAATACAAGAAAATTTTTGGAGCAATTTTCTCAATAACTACCTTCTATTTTAATTTTCTCTTAATTTGGTAATTTCTAAAACTTTAAATTTTTTGTTTATAACAATGTTTTTGTTTATAAACAATTATTGAAAATGTCTTCTCCCGCCGTAAATAAACTATTTTGATGTATTAAAATGGTCTCCAAGGGGAGTGAAAAATGGAGATTTAAGTTTGTATGAGAAAAATGATAAACCACTGAACTGAATATGATTAAATTTGGCATAAGGATTAGACACTGGGGACGAACACAGACAATCTTTTTTTAATATTTTTTCGAAAATTTACCCATAAGTAAAGCATTAAACCAGTTGTAGGAAGATTGTATGAATCTTTTTATCTTCCCACAAACACCCTACGAATTTCCCTCCAAATTCTCCAGCTCTGGGGACTTTTAATATTACTATGAGAACAAAACTAGCTTCAAAATTTAGACAATCGTTTATAAGTTGTTTTGTAACAAAATTTACCCAGTCCATGATTATTAAAACGTTCTAAATTCTGAATTTTAATTTACTTAATTTAAGTTTTTAATGAGATTAATATTTTTTCTTCCCCTTTTATTTTAGAAATAGCATTAATATAACAAAACAGATCCAAATGTCGTAGGGACTATTTTCAGTACAGTCCAACTTTTTATTTTTCTTCATTACGAAATTGCAAAGATAAAGTTGACGTCTATCTTTTAAGCTCATCCAGAGTTCGCAGAAAGGCGAAATTTTAATATCAGCTCCGCGTTGCTACTTAACACCGCCTAATACTCTTCATCCAAGCAGGTGAGAAGGGAGCATGTCAAAAAAGCAGGCAGGAGTTGGGGGGGTAATTAACGATAATTTAGGGCGTCTTGATAAGACCTGCAAGCTCATCTTTTATACAATAACTTTTTACCTTCTCAGCTAATAAATTACAGTAATTTTTAATCGTAAACTCGTCTCTCGTCTCGAATAAACGAAAGGCTTTGTTGTCAAATCTTTCAAGAAAAGTGTATTTCCACACAATAGAAAGTTTTGTAAGAGGTAACGTCTTTTTGGTTGTACAAAATTCTAGGCCAAAAAGTGTGTTTTTTTTTTGTATAATATTTTCTGAGCAGGTTTGTACAAATCTACTATTTAAAAAACCATCAAAACTAAATTAAACTACCCCTGAAGTTGAACATTAAAGCGTTTAAAATGTACATATTTCACTCTAAAAGTTCAATAAACGGTTGTTTAATCGGGACTACTGCTTTTTATAAATCTACTAAACAACGTTGTTCCATTAAATGCATTCATTGAAGTCTAAAATATTGCCTCGGATGTGGAATAATTTAACAACGAAATCTGCATTTATTTTATAAAGAATACCAGAACAAAATAGGTGTAATGTAGAGACCTGAACTTATAATTACGTCTAAATTTAATTGCAATTACAACACAATATTAATTTTAATAAATTAGATAATAGAAAACCAATCCTATAGAAACTCATCGATTTATTATACAAGAGGGAACAATAGATATAGAGCTGTATTCTGTGGAAAATTGCAATATAATTAATAATTTAAAAACAAATGTTCTTTAAAAAACTTATTACGAAATTATTTTAAATTATAGCAAACATTAAAGAAATTATTATAGATTTAAAGATTTAAAAAAAAAACTAGTATTAAATTTGAAGAAACGAAAAAAGAATAGGGTTGTCACACATCACTAGAAAGAAAAAAAAATGCTGTTTGTAATTTTGGAAAAACCCAATATGGCACCCATAAGAAATAAAAAAAGTTAGTCATATTTTCTCGAAAACAAATGAAGATAAAAATTATCTGATAAACCAATAAGAAACGGACTAAAAATGTACTCTATAGGTCAAATTAATGAAGTATAGCAGTTTTTTGAAATTGCCAAAAAACACGCTTTCACTAACATCTTAAAAACCGGAGGACTTACGAGCAATTTGAACGTAATATGCCCCAAATCTTTCCCCATTTAAACTTTTTTCAAGGTGCAATAGTAAGCAAGATCCTAGTGATGAGGTTCGAATTTCAGACACCGTTACCATCGTTATAGAAGGCCTGAGCGCTAACGTGCAACGTCATATAAGGTAGTCCTCGTAGACAATTGTTTCGCGTATTCTTGTAGAGGGAGATCAGACGAGCACTTGTACAAATTTTTAGTATTAACAAATAATTGTTATTATTTTTCATTGAACGTTAAGTTTTGCAGAACGTGTTGTCTGACCTTTCGTCGCTTACGTAGCCAAAACGGCCATAGATATGAAAAAAGTAGACAGAACTTTTTTGTAGATAATTAAATTTTCTACAAAAAAGTCCAGGACAGCACCTATCTACCTTTGACAGGTAAACAAATACAGCGTTTCAAAGACGCGCATAAACGTGTAATGTACCGCCAAAAAGCTCTTGTAGTGCTGTTTTTTTTTTTTACCTGTAAAAGATACAGGGGTGCTGCCCGAGACTTTTTTATATAAAATTAAATTATCTACAAAAAAGCCTTATATTTTTTTTTTCGTATCTATCATGGTTTGAGCTACGTAAGCATCAAAAGATATTATTACACGGTTTTGAAAAACTTATTGTTAAATAAAAAAATTCCTAACTCATATTTCATTATTTTTTTTACTCTTGTAAATATTAAAACTTTTTTATTTATTCGATGTTAAAAACAGGTTTAATTTTGAACATTTGATATATATTTTTTTTTTAGATTTCGCAAACAAGCCGTCTAATTTAAACTTGGAAATTAACTTCTCTTTATCGCGCGGGAATCAACAAATAACTTTTAAAGAATATTAACTGCGGCTCCAACTTCTCAAACGAAACTGATTATTCGGTTGAGCGACTTGTTAATTTTAAATTTACGTAATAAACGACATTTTTTTACAACCAGATATTCCGCGTTTTAACGACAAATCGATCTTTTCAGGTCCATCCAATCCAATTACTTTTCGTTTCACGCAAACAAATAATATCGTTAATTAAATAACTTAATTAACTGCTTAGCTACAGGGTGACCAATTATTGGCTTTTAGGCAATTGTACATAATTTAAACAATTTATTAAGACACTCAAAAAGAAGCAACTTTTTTGAACATTTTGAACCCGTTTATGTCATACTTTACTAAGTCTTTCGATTCCTGTAAAAAACCTTTAGAAATCAACCCCTATTAGTTTTTAAAAAACCAGCAGCAGCACTTAAATATAACTTCTAACATAATAAAGCAATCATTAATTAAAAATGTATAGTAAAAAGTTTTCGTAGATAGAGGGTAGTATATCAAAAATTTTAACCCCCAATGTAATAACGTCCAAATTTGCCACATCGTTGTTTGTTTTCCCAAAGGGGCAAAATGGCATAGTTTTGTTTACGAACGAGTTGGTTTTGAATACAATTTGAATACGACATCGAGTTGTTTCGCGCATTCGTTATTGTCGCGACTATCACTTTGTTCCACTGTTGCGCAGACCGTTACATATAACCATAGATAGTGTTAAATCCCAACACCGTGTAATAAAAAGATAATGCTTACGCGAATTTACTAGTCTGGTCTTTATTTAACAATCCTACAACTTTCAACTATTCACTTGGCCACTAATTATCACTTCGCCTTCTTCTTCTCTTCGCTACCGCTCGCCACGTAATCACTGCTACTCTTCCCCCTCTACGATCTCGACGGCTGCTTATATAGGCTGGATAGTCGTTCTCGAAGCTGTTATTTCCAGAACGTTCTACGCTGTACTCGCTTGGTAATACGTCGCAAGCTGATCTTCAGTTGTTACGTGTATAATGGGTTGCCTATATTCTATGCTGCTCTGCGTTTACACGTGACAATATACACGCTATTTTTAATGTCCTCCTCACTGTTGCTTTTCACTGGTCTGCTTTATCATTGTCTTACATGGTTGACCCACATTCTTCCTGAATTATTTGTAGCTCTTCAGGATATTTTAATCCAAATTTCAAAGGCCATTTGATATACCCTTCTTTAAAAATTTTCTCAAGTCTCAAGACTTTTTATTTTGTTAGTAGATTTTCATATTTATATTTTGCACTTCCCTCATTGGTTCCGTCACCAATTTATATAAGGAACTCACAGTCTTTTTGCATAGTTCATAGCTTATCTTTTCTACCTTCTGGAGATTTTTCTTTTTTGTCCCTTATGGATTCCATTACTAATTTATATCAGTGACCCATACTCTTCTTGAATTGTTCATAGCTCATCTCCTCTGTCTTCTGGATATTTTTGTCCAAATCTCAAAAGCCCATGATGGATCAGTTGTGGTCCGTGTAATCGCAATGTACTTTTGCACTTCCTTTATTGAATCTTCTTCTATTATTCATGTGCCCATTCGTTCTGAATATCCTAACTATGACGACCTTGTCACCTACTGCTCTAAACAGTTCTGTAGTCGTTTTTGAGGAACATGTTCTTCGGTTTTCGAGCCATGAAATTCTTCTTCTTCCAGACCTCTTTTCTTTCCAAGTATTTTTCAATGGGGGGATTCTTCTGTGGAGCCACATCTGAAAGACTTCTTCTGTGTTACTTCGGTCAATCTCCAGGATTCCATTTCATCTAGATTAAGATTGTTGCTTTTGAAGAGTTTAGGCGTTTTGATGAGTATGATACCTCTAATTTTTTTTCTGTGAGTGGCCCCACTGTTGGTACCCAGATAGACAAACTTGGATAGGTACTCCTTCTGCTGATAATTAATTGTCTCCCCTGCGTTCATAGCTTTATCCTGCAGCAAATATGAAGATTTTCGTCCAAATCTCAAAAGCCACTCCACTCCTCAACTTTCGCCTGAGGTATTACAAATACGAAACTTTACTTTTTGTTAATCGATCTTCATACCCACTATAAATCATATGCGATTTCTAATCACAAAGTTGAAGTTGTGTAAGCTTAGTGGAAAATTGTTGACATTATCCTTTAATTAAGAGAAACTTGGTACATTAATTAAATCGCCTGTACAACATTATCGGTTATGCATTTACTGAAGGAACTTTAAAGTTACAGGGCCCTCTTTTGCTTTCGTAATTCGGCCACAGTAAGCCACGTACGTAACTACGAAAATACTTACTCTACGTATGTTCATGACAAGGGCTGAATCTGACACAAAGTTTCAAAAGCCATCGAACGAAATGCGGAAAGTTGCGGCATGCGGTGGTAGAACGCTATGCAAACTTTTCCACTATGATACTGTTCTGATGTTTTCGAAGCAAAAGTTAGTTTTTCTGACTGTCTGTGTGTCTGTCGATATACCTACAGAACCAGTCGTAAACTGTGATGTTTGTTTGGCTGTAAAACAATTTAACTCCACAAAGCGTCGGCGTTTACAAGCATAAAGTCAGTCTCTTCGTCACAAGTCTCGAAGCACAAACAGCTTTTAGGTCAAAACTACTGCGGAAGTTGCATCTCGGAGTTAATAAGTTAATTGAACAAACTGGGATTCAGTGTTTCTAATGAAACTCACGGTTTTCTAAGTTCAACTACAGAACGAAAACTTCTAATACTATACATACCCTCCTTATCTCATAATCAGCTGTTTGTAGACTACAAAACTTTCAAAAGGACTTTGAGAAACAATCAAACACGAATACATGAGTATAGTGGATCCATTCTCAGTTGAAAATATTATAAATTCAGCGTCTCTACTAGGGACGTATTTACATTATAAAAACAGCGTTTTCTATAAATATCTCGCCTTGTACATGAGCGTAGTCGACCAGATTGTACAACAGTGTTCGACTGACATTACAAAGGGATACCGTCCTCTGGATTTTTATATTGTTTTCAATTGAGATTAGAAAAACTATACCACTTTTTTAGTGAATAATATTTAATCGTGTTCTAGAGGAATTGTTAATTTTTTAACAGTTTAGACAAAACTCTGTGACATCTTTTGTTGCTTCTGAACTAACTCTGGTCGCATTTTAGAAAAATTCTCTATTGTTTATGATTTTCATATTATATCGTTTTGCATTTTGTTTGTACAATTATCTTTAATTTTTAATTTTCACAAATAACTGTGCTACTATTGAAAATTGTGATAAATTTTATAGTATTTGTTCGGGCTAATTAATGAAAACAAATGTAACATTTCAAACAGGGATGAATGTGTAATTGGATTTGTAATTTATTATGAATATTTAATATACTTATTAGCATATCTTTTAGCTGTGGTAACAAATGTTTCATAAAACATAATTATTGCTTATTTTGTTAGGTTGTGTACATTTATAAACAATACCAACGGAGACCACTAAATGACCATTTTGTTACATATTTTTCTGCTCAAAATTATTAAAATCAATTATAAGATAAATAAAATCCAACAACTGTTGCTGAAAATAACTTTAATTACTCAACGTTTCGACCATCAATTTCGATCATCATCATTATCATAATTAATTTAATTAATTTTGGCATAATTTAAAAATAAATAAAGATTTTATTGTGAATTTATATTTTGAAAAATAATAATCAATTTTGAACCTTCTGATTTATTTGTAATTTTGTTAGGAGATGTTGCTTTATTTCTTCGTCCTTTTTTTTTAAGTCGTTGTTTTCCCTCTTTTTAAAAAATTGAAAGGAACGTATTCGTAGAATTCGACTATATGTCGTGATGTTCCCCGGAAAGCGTTTAGGGACGCGTCACGCGACGAAACGGTTTTCCTCAGCCAATTCAACATTGGTGGTGGATACCTAATAATACGCACCCTCGAGGAACGACAATGCCGAACGAGGCGTAGCAATTTGGACACGAAACTTTTGAATTATGCAGAAGGGGTAACGTTTTCGAAACATTCGGTCGGAATTTCGCGAAGCCTACAAATAAGAAACAAGACAAGATTGGGCACGTCTTTGAGGCATTCAGGCACCCTTACTCGAATATGAAATTCAATGAGATCTTTGAGCGCGAAATATGAGACAAACAAGGGCGCATATAATTTTAAAACTAAATAATATTTCTCGTTGTTTTCTTATTTATATAATTAAAAACCTGGGGAAAATATTGTAGAATCGTTAATAGGGTGGCTTTTTTTTTCTTTTTTATTTTTTAAGGTGTCCCATAAACTGCTGAAGAATTTAAAAAAAATCTATTTATCAAGAACTAAGAGTATTCTCTCCAATAGCTTTTGCTCTTTTTGATTTCTTTTCGAGTCCTTAAATTGTACTTGTACATGGTCGGTCCAACACTTTATTTACTATGTTGCAAGTGGTCCTAGAAATGTTTCCAGGATAGTAACTAACGGGAAAAGGGATCGACAGAGAAAGAAAAAAAATTCGTTTCCGTTTACAACACATTAATCTTTTACTGGTCCAATCCATTTTCCGACAGCCGTACAGCTTTCACCTCTGCGACCACTAAACGAAATGTTGTTTGATAAAATACTTGTCCTGCAAGGATAACAAATTGTCTAATACATGTGTACGTACGTACGTACGTAACCGCCTTGGCAGAGTATAACACCTAAAGAATTAAACGTTGATGGATAGCCTATCTTCGTCTGTAATGAATCACCCGGTTTGTACAACAAGATGAAAAAGGAAAAAAGATCGTCTAATTGGAATGGTTAACTATGTATGTACAGGGTGTCCACCTAAGACGAAATGGTCGATATAT
Source organism: Agrilus cyanescens (assembly GCA_947389935.1). NCBI lineage: Eukaryota > Metazoa > Arthropoda > Insecta > Coleoptera > Buprestidae > Agrilus > Agrilus cyanescens. Next base: position 5,048,897 of record OX376709.1, read on the forward strand.
CGGAAAATACTTTGATTTGAATTTTGAAAATTTGTGCAGTAACGTTATTGGGTATGCTCGTCTCGATTAAAATATCGCCTTCTACGTCGCACTTCCGGTTATACCGGAAGTTGAAGACAACTTTGTTATTTTAAATGGAATGGTGTAGTTTTTATGACGAATTCGGATTAAATACAAAATTTTAAGGTGACTTTGTTAACCAATTTGTTTACCTATGATGAGCGGTTTCTGAGATAATTTAACTTATAGAAAAAAAAAATCACTAATGCAACTCAAAATATAAAAAATCATAACTTTCACAAATAACGACTTGGAATGTTGAAATTTTTACCAGTAATAGCTGCATCTCAAAGCTAATGTTATGACAAAAATGAACTCAAAAATGTATACAGGACGCTCAGAAAAAAATTCAAAAACTTCAAACACGAATAATTTTGTTTTTTCAAATGGCACCTACCACATTTCATTTTTTCATTCGATTATATCTCTATCCTCCTTCGATCCACATGTTTTATTTAAAAAAATTTGAGTAATTCTGGATTTTACTACATAGATGACGTTATTTAAATTGAGAATAGGATATGTAATAACGTTTGAAGATTCAAATCGCGTCTTAGGTGGGACGCCCTGTATAGAAATATCCCACACAGACAAAGGATTCCTATTATCAATCGTCCTCAACATTTGAAAAGGCAAAACTTTGATGTACCACCCACGTCAGGATAATGTGATCCTTAAAACTTATATAACTGTAACCCTCTTTAAGTTAAAAACTCTACAACTCAAACATTTTAACTTTTCCTTTGAACTTTGACTTACCGAGGTTCTGCTCTAATTCCTAATAACTGTTACACCCTGCTCTTTCCCTTAATTTCCATCGAAGCTTTTAAGGATTATGTCAACACTTCGACGCCCTTTTTCATAAAAATTAAGCCCCTCGTAAATTTAGGATTTTCCTACGTACCTACTCGTACAGATAGAAATATACAATGTAGGGGAGTACGTAGGTACGTACGAAAAAGATGATGAAAACGAATTCCGCTCGTAATTGTTTAAATCCTTCTAATAAAATTTCCGTGTTTCCTTGTTGTTGGAACAAGATAATTTTTACGGTAGTGAAAAAGAAATCGGCGCACCCCATTAAACGCAAAAGTGTAATTCGCCGGCTCCGATAACAGGCTTTTCCCTTACCCTTACCGGCTGCTTTATGCCTTTTCCGTCCCTCTCGGTCGAAAGCGAGCTAGCGAAGGGTGGTTCGTGAACGAAATAAAACCGCTCTTTCGTCTTGTAATTTATAGCAGATTTAATTAACTCGCCGAAAGAAACGAGAAAATCCGGTGTACGTTCTCCATTCTGCTTGTCTGCACGCTCGGGGTGGGGGCGGATTGAAAGGGGGTGATAAGTCGTTTCGCCCAAGAAATAACGACTTTGTAATAAACAATAGCCCTTAAAACCGCCTCAATTAATAACAGCCACAATCGAGATCGTTATATTCCGAAATTCTAGCTTTTATGGCATAAAAATGAGATTTTTGCCTTTAATGGCTACTCGAAAAATTAATTTCCAGCATTAAAAATATAAATTACAGCATATTAGTTTTCATCCCTCCATGCCCTTGTCTACGCCAATGAAAATTTAGAACAAACGTTTCGCAGCATTTTAGCTGACAGACGCTAATGAAGATGTCGTTAGTTAAAAGGTTAAAACGTTTAAAACAGTATTAATACACCATGTACCACAAAAAAACAGCCCGAAAAAAAAATCAAAAAAGAAGAACCCTCAAACCTCCACTGCCAAAAATGTGCTAAGTACTTTTCGGTAACAGAAAACTGGGACTGGGACTGGGACTGACAATTCTCTTCCATCTTTTCCGGCTATTCGACTTTATGTCAATATCATCCAAGCAAAAAGAAATTCTAGCGAGCTCAAAACTTAGGCCAAAAATGTCCAAAATGTTTTTAGGTAACAAAGACCGAGATTGGTACTGACAATTCTCTTAAATCCTTTTCCACTTTATAGCAATATCATCCAAGCAAAAGAGATTCTTCTTTGACCAATAAAAAAAAACTCAAAAAGTGGAAAAAAAATTGGCGGTCCTTTAGGAAGCAGAAAACAGATCACAATTAACTTAAAAGTGTCCAAAATTTTTTCTTTTCTAACTGACAATGTCACCCATGCGAAAGGAGATGCTTTTTTGACTAATAAAAGAGAACGTCAAAAACTAGAAAATATTTGTGGTTTTCCAAAAATTATTTAAAGAGCTCAAGACTTAGGCCAAAAATTTCCAAAATGCTTTTAGGTAACAAAGACCGAGATTGGTACTGACAATTTTTCTTATTTATTTCCAGCTATTCCACTTTATGACAATATCTTCTAAGTAAAAGGAGATTTTTCTTTGATCAATAAAAAAGAAACTTAAAAAGTGGAAATATTTGGTGGTTCTTTAGGAAACACAAAACAGCTCCAAATTTAGGTCGAAATTGTCCAAAATACTTTTTTTGTAACGCAGAACTGACAATATCATCCAAGCAAATGGAGATGCTGTGACCAATAAAAAGAAAGCCAAAAAGTGGAAAATGTTTGTGGTTCTTCAAAAACCATTTAAGGAGCCCAAAACTTGGACGAAAAATATCCAAAATTCCTTTAAGTGACAAGGACTGAGATTGAGACTGACAATTCTCTTGCATCCTTTTCTGGCTATTCGACTTTATGGTCGAAAGAAGATTCTTCTTTAAGCAATAAAAAAAAACTTAAAAAGTGGAAATATTTGGTGGTTCTTTAGGAAACACAAAACAGCTCCAAATTTAGGTCGAAATTGTCCAAAATACTTTTTTTGTAACGCAGAACTGGCAATGTCATCCAAGTAAATGGAGATGCTTTGACTAATAAAAACAGAAACTCAAAAAATTGATAATTTTGGTTTTCTAGAAATCATTAGTTCTCAAAAGCTAGCCCCAAAATTTGGTCAAAAATGATAGTTACTCGTACCTTCTTCAGAGTCTAATTTTTCTCTTCCTCTTCCTTGAAGAAGTTAACTTTATTACCGAAAAGAGCTTCGAGCAGTTCTGCCTAAATTTTGGCTTCAAGTTTTGAGCTCTTTTGTGGGTTCTAGAGAACCTCTGAAGTTTTCCAGTATTCTCAATTCATCTCCATCAATCACTTCATTAATTTCGTTTGTAAGTTTTTATCCACTTACTTAATAAAATTTCGATCAATAAACAATCTTGTCCATAAAGCCTTCGCATTTCCAACAATATAGCACGTATAAAAGTGGAACACCGTTGCAGGCTATTACATTTTTGGGATTATCACGACAAAGAAGAGGACTATAGCGGGCTATAAAGCTGCTTACCCTAACCAAAGGACACTTTATCGTCAAACAGGACCCAGCTGTTTCGGTAACGGAATTAAAATCACGTTGGGTGAGAGAAAATCTTCAACGGCGGATATAAAAAGACGAACTTGACACTTTTTGATGCTGTGCCAACTGGTACACGCAAAGTCTATTTATTATACGAAGAGCTATTGATAAATATCTGGCCTACTACAATATTTTAAATATTCAACATAACCTCCTCGTAACACTTTTAACAACGTTCATAAAGTAATTCTAAACACTAAACGCACTAAACCTCTAAAAGTGATTAATTTTGACAACTCCGGATTTTAAGAAAACAATTGCACGGACGGGGGCGGGCGTTTACGTTAGGCTACATGGGTTGCCTATATTCTATTATAATCTAGGTTATGATATTAAAAGGTCGACCTGATTATTATTTCTTAAATGCTATGCACGGGTTCAACTAGTTAATTAATTAATGAAGGAAGTTAGTCACTATAAGAAACAGAAAAAAGCTAACGACCCTGCCAGGATTCGAACCTGGAATCTTCTGATCCGTAGTCAGACGCGTTATCCGTTGCGCCACAGGGCCCTCCCGTGGGGTTCTATCTTGTATACTGATTTGAGGATTTCCTTCAGTGAGAGCATTATTAGAATTTCACCTTGTGCTATAATTGGCATCCTCAGGAAACGTGGCGAAGGCGTACATAAAGTCCATCGCCGCGTTGTACCGAGGCTCAACTACGTTCCCTGAGGAAGTCAACCATAGCAATTGGCGAAACGTCGGATAAACGAAGAAGACCTAACCTAACCTAACGTGACGTGACCTAAAATTATTTCTAAATCATCTAAATTAAGTCGATGAAAATGTAAGAAAAAATGTGTTCTAATAGTGTCAAATTTTTCTTCGTAATTTCGAGGAAATTATCAGAATGTATAATCGTTTTTTTAAAAGTTGATTTTTCGTTCAATTCAAAAGGCCCGAAGCTCATTTTAAGGATGAAAGGACAAACGAAACGTATATGTTACTGGAAAACTCCTTTGACAAAGTAAAGTAGCGGAAGCTTTCAATTTGCCATTTAATTTGAGCCCCATGACTGTAATATTTTTGATCCCGAGACTTCTACATACATGTACATAAATTATTTATGAAAAGCTCCAAACAAAAGACAGAGATATTTCTCTTTTTAAAAAGATGAATAATTTAAAGGGAGTGGTAATATAAAATGAAATTCGATAGTCATTAATCACTGTCAAAGAAATGGGTTTGAACAGTGTTCTAAATTATTGATTTTTTGCCGAAACTGCTCTTCAGAAAAAAAAAAAACGAGTCGACCTCTTTTTAAAGATAACGTCAAACATATGAAAGCTACTACCAACTGAAGCTTTTCATGGTTAGGAAACTGTTTTTCAATAGAAGAGGTTAGGTTCTCGATAATTCCTCTATATACAGGGTGTATCTAAATTACGGAACAAAATAGCAACATCTTACAATCACAAGCCGGTCCTGAGCGTGATTTGGCGACGTCAATGTCTGTAACATATTGCAATGACAATTGAGTCGTTCAAATTGACGGATGTAAACAAAACGGGGTCCGTTATCAGACGACTGCCGCAATCATCATCAACTTACCGCTGACTTATTGACAGCTACGAGTTAATTATTCTAGGAACAATACACATAAGTACATAATAAAAATTTTGGCTTATTACTTTTTATTGTAAATTTATCTCAATATTTATTGTTATATTTAATAAAACTCGACAAATTTGTTTCAACGCAGTTTGCCTATTAATAAGAGTGTATGCAGATGATTAATTATTTTATGATTCATAAAGGAGGGGTGAGTAGTTGTATATGGTTAATTCTGTTGGACTAATTAGTATAATTGGCCAATAAATGCTCAAATACTAAATATGGTGATTTAATTATTATTTCTTCTTCACCAACTTAAAATACGTAGCATCATACAATATCCGGACTTTATCTGCCATATTTAATGACAGTTTTCCTCAAAAACTAACGATCCTAATTGACAAATTGAACCGTGTGAACCCGTTACCATCGTGAATTGAAGGCCTAACAGTTTCGGCGTGACGTCATTCATGGGAGTCCTGACTAAGGAACATTACGCTTTAGCGCACTTTGGAGAGCTCTATTTTTTTTTTCCTGTTAAAGATACAGGGATGCTGTCCCGGACTTTTTTATAAAAAATTCAATTCTCTACAAAAAATCTCTACACGATTTTTTTATATCTGTCAAGATTTTTGGTACATAAGTGTCGAAAAGTTAAAAAACGCATCTTTCAAAATTTTAAAAATATCTAAATAAATATAAATAAGAATAATAATTATTTGTCAGAGTTAAAAATTTGCACAAATCTTCAACAATATCCGGACTTTATCTACCATATTTTATGACAGTTTTCATCAAAAACTAACGGCCCTAATGGCATCATAATAATCGTTTGTTTTTAGACATACGTGTACGTATTTTAGTATGTATAATAAAAAGATGTCCCATTAGCGGAAGCGTATGTATACGTATCGCGTAGCGTATCTGCAATTGTCCATTTAGATGACGTATTATGAAACAAGAGCCATTACGCGCGCGATGGGATGTTAAATAAGACCAAGTTGGCTAATAAATTCGGCGGAATAGGCAGTAAACTTTCTCCATGTACTCGGGTGAATTTATACTTGCGAACTGGGCTTGTTTATGATCCCTGATGTGTTTAATTTTGCAAACGTTCTAAATAATGTCACACTACAAACGGAAAATTCTATATTCACCCCTGTCTCTTCTTGACAGGAAGGACTTGTATATATACATATATATATATAACAGGGTTCCTCGACGTTATTTTTAAAACAAATTTGGACATTGTGTTGTATTTGTGAAATTAATAACAAACAATTTATGAAATAAGACATTGCAAGAATTTTATCACCCTTAATATACAGAGTGTCCCAGAAAGTACGTAACATGCTCTTGCTGACCTAAGTCTAAATATAATCAAAAATCCCTGTTTTTTTAATTTTTAACTCTGGCAAATAAATAATTAATAAATACTATTATTTATTTATTTATTGTTAAATTTTTGCCTTTTACGTAGCAAAAATCTTGATAGATACAAAAAAAAATGTGTAGAGATTTTCTGTAGATAATTGAATTTTGTATAAAAAAGTCCAGGACAGCATCCCTGTATCTTTAACAGGAAAAAAAAAATAGAGCTCTCCAAAGTGCGCTAAAGCGTAATGTGCCTTAGCCAGGACTCCTATGATTGACGTCACGCCGAAGTTGTTAGGCCTTCAATTCACGATGGTAGCGGGCCATTGTCCAATGTTTTGGCACAACCAATTCTCCAAAAGGAACTTTGGACGTGTACTGAGCTTCTGACACGTACTCTGTTTGTCTAAAATGTTCTAAAATATATTTCTGACCTCCCCTAACCTAATTACATATTCTGGAACACTTCTAACTTCAACTGACGAAGAGGAAGGCTTCTAACTTGCCCAGAATCTGAGTGCCTTTCGTTTGGATAAATACAATTTGTACCACCTTAGGATTGGATGTTTGCTTACCACCAAAATTGGAAAAGATCGCTTTGGTCTCGTGCCAAAAGCTCAATCCTACATTTGGATAATTGTTTACTTACATCCAAAGCTCGTACAAAAGTTCCATTTTGAGGAATTGGTCGAAAAATATCGCCAAAAAAAATTTAAAAATCTTTAAATTAATCAATAGGAATGGACCGAAAAAGGACACAAAGAGAAATCAAATGAAAAAATAAAAGTCTTTAAATTTTGGATTCTTTTCTGATCATCCTGTACAAAGCACGAAGTTTAGTTTTAGAATGAAGTTAGTCTTTAGACTCTAAATAATTTTTTATTAAGATTATGATTTTTTATGGTTCAGATTGGGGTACTGATTTTTTTTCTCTAAACTAATTGACGTCACGTCAAAGCTGTTAGGCCTTCAATTCACGACGGATACGAGTTCACACGGCTATTGAAGCTAATAAGACCAAAAATAAATCCCAAAGAGCTGCAAATGTACAAATGAATTTTAGACTCAAAAACAAGACCAAAGAAAATATTTAAAAAAAAAAGCTGTACTTTTTTATTTTATTTTTTCTGTTTTCTTTTCAATTTTGTAAGTACATGTAATAAAAAATCCCTCGTTTATGTAAAAGCGTATTTCTGTTATTCGCGTAGACGCATTGTTGCCAACCTACATTCGAGTACAATGGCGTTTATATGAATTTTCTTGATCCAAGTTCCCAACTTTGAGTTCAAGTATTTTCCAAAGTAAAACCTCTAACAATTTTACTGCGTCCGTCCGCTGAGTCTTTTGTGACAGCACGAAAGCTTTTCCAAAATTTGCATTTGAAATGGGCTATTTCCCGACAGTTTAATCTTTATCCGCATCTAATGCAAATTACTAAAAAGATTTATTCTCGATTTTTTACACCACTCTGCGGCTTTTTCCACCGCACGAATGTCGTCGTGTGTTTTGTTGATAACCAATTATTATCTACATTGAAACTGTTTTCATAACGTTTAATGAAATTATGCGGAACTCAATTTCAGAAACAAATTACTGCACTTTTCAAAAGCCGACAGCGGTTCTCAAAATGTACCGATATGTACATAGGTCAAACGAAAATGACATTATTTAATATAAAATGCACACATAAAGGAGACATAATTCTAAAAAAAAATTTTCCAATATTATCATTTTCTATTGTAACAGAAGAAATGAAATCTACGTGACCGCCACATTCCCTGAGGACGCCAACCAAAACAGCTGACGAAACACTGAAGAGGAGAACTAATCCTGGACCACGGTCATTAAATCTGCATCAGCTACCGATAATTCAAAATTCCTCAAGTTGAAATTTCCACAAACGTGTAGTAAAGTTCCCTTAGCTCCCACGTGTTTGCTAAGCAATGAATTTTCGGGGTTAAACGTCATAAGGTGTGAAGAAGTGATTGTATGGGAATTTCGGAATAATTAATTTCAGATGCATGAAAATTTGGATATAAGCTTTCAGATAGAAATGCAGGAACATTTACTTAAGTGCATTTGGAAAATGAAATTTTTTGACGAAACGTGGGAAATTTAGAAATATTTTAAATTCAAATTTATTTAGGATCTCACTAGTAGCACACAAAATAATTTTGATCAATCATGTTTCTTTGGTGCATTCTCTTATTTCAATTCTTAATAAAGTAAGTATTACCTTAACCTCACTTCTTACCATGAAGCTTTTTTTGACCCACATCTAACATCTACTTTACATAAAACGTTTTCTGATGAAAATATCGGTCTTTCGTACCTACAGCTATAACATCCCCCTGTTTATATTTTCGAACAAAAAATATTTTTATTTTTTTTTTGTTTCTTTTCTAAATTCCTGTATAAAACTAAGGAAGTATGAAAAGACGTTGTATTTTTTCATCCCTTTCGAGACGCTTGTGACTGGCAAAAATAACAAAATTGGCTCTTTGACACAGTACATTACACAACACATATTTAGAAGTATATGTATAAAAAAAAGTGTCAAGTAGCGCGCGTTATATTAAGGCTATGTCGTTCTTTTTGTGCGGAAAAAAAGGTCGCGTGTAAAAAGGGGTTGAAGTAGATCGATAGGAAAAAAGAATTATGTAGTACGATATTATATGTAGTACATTCATGCTCCAGGGTACTTTCTTAGACAGAGTGTACATGCGGCTACTTATGTACATTTAAAAAATAAAGTACAGTCGATAACAAAAAAAAAATCCACCACCCAACAAAAAGTAGAAGTTGTACATCAAGGGGTAGTAATAAGAATACTAATATTCTCTTAAAAAATTTTGTAAAACGCTTGAAATTCACCACCGGCCTTTTTTCTGAATATAATTAGCAATTAAGTCATCAAAAGGTGTCTGTCTGTCTGTCGGTATGCTTGTTGTCATAATACACGAAAATCATTAAGTTGATTCTGATGCAGTTTTTACCCTCAAGATGATATAAGGAGAAGAATAAAGTACATACCTCAATAAATTTTGAAAGGGTTTCGTTTTAATAATTTGCAAAGAATTGAGAATTGAGGGAAGAGTTTGGGTCAAATTCGAAATTGATCTCAACATCCCCAGAGGCGAAACTAAGGCCAAAAAGCGAATCCGTACACGTACAGGGACATTCAAACTGAGGGTACATTAGACACTCGAGGGAAACTAAGCGTGTTAGGAATTTTAATATTTAGCACTAGAGGCCACCTATACCGGAAGTTAGTGCCAACATTGTTACTGATGATAGTTACTTTTAGTTTAGAGAAAAAAATTCACTACCCCAATCTGAACTATAAAAAATCATAATCTTTACAAAAAATTATTTAGAGTCTAAAGACTAACTTCATTCCAAAACTAAACTTCGTGCTTTGTACAGGGTGGTCAGAAAAGAATCCAAAATTTAAAGACTTTTTTTTTCATTTGATTCCTCTTTGTATCCTTTTTCGGTCCATTAGAATGTTTCCTATTGATTAATTTAAAGATTTTTGAATTTTTTTTTGGCGATATTTTTCGACCAATTCCTCAAAATGGAACTTTTGTACGAGCTTTGGATGTAAGTAAACAATTATCGAAATGTAGGATTGAGCTTTTGGCACGAGACCAAAGAGGACATTTCCTATATTGGTGGTAAGCAAACATCCAATCCTAAGGTGGTACAAATTGTATTTAACCAAACGAAAGGCACTCACATTTTGGGCAAGTTAAAAGCCTTCCTCTTCGTCAGTTGAAGTAAGAAGTGTTCCAGAATATGTAATTAGGTTAGGGGAGGTCAGAAATATATTTTAGAACATTTTAAACAAACAGAGTACGTGTCAGAAGCTCAGTACACGTCCAAAGTTCCTTTTGGAGAATTGGTTGTGCCAAAACATTGGTCAATGGCCCGCTACCATCGTGAATTGAAGGCCTAACAACTTCGGCGTGACGTCAATCATGGGGGTCCTGGCTAAGGAACATTATGCGTTAGCGCACTTTTGGAACGCTGTATTTTTTTACCTGTAAAAGATACAGGGATGCTGTATTGGACTTTTTTGTAGAAAATTCAATTCTGTACAGAAAATCTCCACACTTTTTTTTTGTATCTATCAAGGTTTTGGTTGTACAAAAAATTTTACTTTACGATAAATAAAGTGTTTTTAAACTTTTTTTTTAAATGTGCTTTTCTTTTTCCCTACAGCTTACATAGAATTTTTCCTTATAAGATTACTTTAACTTTTTAGGTACACATTTTGTGGGAAATATACACGACTGTAGGGTCTCGGGAATCCAACGAGCCGTAAATAAAATGCTCGAAAAGAATTCTCTTGACACTTGCTCAAACATATTTGTGTACCTTTCCACATCGCTGATTACGAGTTGATTGTATGAATGTGGCATTTGCTTTTAGAATGTAATAAATACATACCGCTGTGTGCATGACAAACAAATAAATGTTGCACATCCACTTCTTTTTTTGGCTTAATAGTAAAAATGTATGGCTTGTGAGTAAATTTTTATTTATCCAACCAGTTTATTAAACTGTGTACTCGGCTGGAACATTTTGAACATTCCGTTTGATAAAAAAAAGCCACTGGACGAAATAAAGGACCTTTTTAAAGTGGCCTCACAAACGACCTTTGTTGAATTCTAATAAGATACGTCGTCCTTTTTATTTTAATGATATTGTAGTACGCAATTGTTAAGAAAAAAAAAACAACTGAAAATAAAAATAATCAACAAATTTTAATTAAGGAACTTTGTTTAGTGTCAGCTTTTGTTTCAGTAGCCAACAGCTAATTGGTTGTTTAGAGTTAATTGCTTAACAAATGCAAAACATAAGGGGGTAGTTTGTGAGAAACAAAGAATAATTACTTGATTACTAGAAAAAATTAAAAATAATCTACTCTTCCCCTAAAACCTAAATCTGCTAATTCTAAAATGAATCTTGACCTAGGTAGGTATCCCAGATTTCTAATTTCTTACTGTTTTTTTTTTTTGTTCTAGGGGATGGAAGGGGTCATTTGTTTACTCGCTCTTTCCCTAAGTCTACCAAATTCAGGTAAGAAAATATTGTATTTACTTACTCAATATTGTTGAATACTTAATGGTTTATTAAAAAAAAAATTAGTCATTTGTGTTTTCATATTTAATCAATTTTCCGTGTAAAATTAGCTTTCTAAACATGGAAGGCTATTAAGGTGGTTCACGCGTAACAGTGGCATTCGAGAAATAAATTGTGGTGTAACCATGAAAATTCGATCTATATGGTGAGTTAATCTACATAGAATGGTTAAAAAAATGGGACGAAAGGCAACCGCAAAATCTAGACGATTAAGTTTAAAAAATTCAGTCGCATGCCCCATTTGCAAAAAGCATCGAAGTTGTTGTAAAAGAAAGCCTAAGTGCCAAAAAAATTAAATCAAATAATTATTATTAACCACCCTGTTGTCACTATTTATCGCGAGGGGGTCTTAAGTATGATATTTTAACACTATATAGTCCATTGTGTACACTATTAACCACTATTTTTAATTGTACGCCTCAGAGTTCTGACTCCATGCAGTAGCAAGTGCCTGTGCATAACCGTCACCATCGTTATTGAAGGCCAGAGCGCTAGCGCGCAACGTCATGGAGGGTGGTCCTCGTAGTAAATTGTTTTAATGTTGTAGACAAGGGATTTTATCGTCCAAAATTTTTTTGATCACGGATTCTTGTAGAGAAAAATCAGAGAAGCTTTTGTTGAAATTTTTAAGCTGGCAAATAATTGTTGCTACTTTCTATTAAGCGTTAAGTTTTGCAAAACGTGTATTTCGATCTTTCGACGCTTACGTAGCCCAAACCGTGATAGATACGAAAAAAAGAATAAAGACTTTTTTGAAGAAAATTTAATTATTTACAAAATGATCGATACACTTTTTTTTATATCTATGACGGTTTTGGCTACGTAAGCGTCGAAAGGTAAAACAACACGTTCTGCAAAACTTAACGTTAAATGAAAAATAGTAACAATTATTTGCCAATGCCAAAAATTTACACAAATGTTCTTCTGATCTTCCTCTACGAGAATCCGTGATCAAAAAAATTTTTGCACGATAAATACTTCGGTTATATGATTAAAACAGTTCCGTACGAGGACCACCTTATATGACGTTGTGCGTTAGCGCAGTGGCCTTTAATAACTAAGCCATTAAAACAGAACGTAAATTTTTATATACCTTCCATTACAAAAATGCTGGATCCATCCCTGATAACGAACGTTATTGTTAAATATCGAAAACTTATAATGTATAAAATTATTCTTTTGAAAAAAAAAAAATGTTTTTCTTAACGTGGAATTCGATATTAATAAAGTCTTAAGTTGAAAACACTATTAGGAAACACTTTAAAAGTCATTAGAACAACAAAAAATGGTTTATAATTTAATCACAATCGGCGCTTTTGTTAACTCAAAAACGGGTTGAGCACCCCTTCATCTATTCCCGGTTGTAATGGTTTAATCCATTAGGAAAAGTGCCACGATATCGCCAAATAATGGCCAGATGACGCCGATATCACGGAAAACGTGATGGCATGATTGATTGCGACTTTGCGAAGTCGGCTTGGCATCGAAGCAGGCGAAGGAAAGATACCGTCGCGACGCCACCACCGCCGCACCGCCACCGACGGCCCGTTATGGTGATGATCCCAGAAACAGGAACGGAGCGTTATCTCACGTCTAATACCCACCATACACGTGCACATACACTCAATCCTGATAATACACTCTGACTTCCACTATACCACTTGGGTCCCGAGCTCCCGAGGATACGGAATTTCATCCTTCAGTTCTGCGTTACCTGCAAAAGCTCTTACAACGAACGTCTGGAATATTAGTCATCTGTGTTCGTAGAAGCACTCAGAAAAATTGAGAATCCTTAAAACGATACAATAAAACAATATTTTCGTGGAAAACGAATCCTTAATGTACCCACTCACGGCCGAGGGTAGAATGGAATTTTCTAGGAAACCACAAGCAAAAGATTGATATCTTCTAGAGTAGATAAATAAATAATGAAGCTTCATGTAACCAACGAAATATCTAGGTCTTAAGACCATAAAAAAATCACAAAGGAAAAAGTTCACAATTTAAACTGCAAGACGAAACCACTTCTCCAAGATTTGGTTACTAAGGAATAAGACCAAACATAGTCTTGTATGTATCGAAAGACAAAACTGCAAGGCCAAGACCAAGACTATATCTGCAAGATTTAGGCACTAATAAGACCAAAATGTAATTGAATCTGCAACGTCAACTCTAAATAACGAGAATTGATCAAGAAGACTTGACGAAAACTAAGACCAAACTGTTATAGTGTCCAAAAACTCTTTTAGAATTACAAAAAAAAAACTTGAGACACAAATCATATTTTTACATTTGAAACTTAACGATTTGACTACAAGATTTAACCAAGAATAAGACCAAACTGTAATGATGGACAAAATAATTAGTCTTCATGGTCTCGGAAAAGTAAAAGCAAAAAATATTAGTGGAGAAAATCTATTTTGATCACACAAAGAGAAAGACAAAATCCCACTGACATTAGTAAAAAATTGATCATAGCTAATTAATCTTCATGATCAAGACCAAAATCGATACCACGTCTCTAAACTTAATAAAGAATTAGTTCAAACTGAAGCAATAGTAAAATCTGTCTTGGTTTTACAAATCTAAGATTTAAAGACCAAATCTACCAGACCAAGACCAAAATCAAGTTCAAGTCTACAAGATTTAACCAAGAATAAGACCAAACTGTAATGATGGACAAAATAATTAGCCTTCATGGTCTCGGAAAAGTAAAAGCAAAAAATATTAGTGGAGAAAATCTATTTTGAACTCACAAAGAGAAAGACAAAATCCCACTGACATTAGTAAAACATTGATCATGGCTAATTAATCTTCATGATCAAGACCAAAATCGACACCACGTCTCTAAACTTAATAAAGAATTAGTTCAAACTGAAGCAATAGTAAAATCTGTCTTGGTTTTACAAATCTAAGATTTAAAGACCAAATCTACCAGACCAAGACCAAAATCAAGTTCAAGTCTACAAGATTTAACCAAGAATAAGACCAAACTGTAATGATGGACAAAATAATTAGTCTTCATGGTCTCGGAAAAGTAAAAGCAAAAAATATTAGTGGAGAAAATCTATTTTGATCACACAAAGAGAAAGACAAAATCCCACTGACATTAGTAAAAAATTGATCATAGCTAATTAATCTTCATGATCAAGACCAAAATCGATACCACGTCTCTAAACTTAATAAAGAATTAGTTCAAACTGAAGCAATAGTAAAAACTGTCTTGGTTTTACAAATCTAAGATTTAAAGACCAAATCTACCAGACCAAGACCAAAATCAAGTTCAAGTCTACAAGATTTAACCAAGAATAAGACCAAACTGTAATGATGGACAAAATAATTAGCCTTCATGGTCTCGGAAAAGTAAAAGCAAAAAATATTAGTGGAGAAAATCTATTTTGAACTCACAAAGAGAAAGACAAAATCCCACTGACATTAGTAAAACATTGATCATGGCTAATTAATCTTCATGATCAAGACCAAAATCGACACCACGTCTCTAAACTTAATAAAGAATTAGTTCAAACTGAAGCAATAGTAAAATCTGTCTTGGTTTTACAAATCTAAGATTTAAAGACCAAATCTACCAGACCAAGACCAAAATCAAGTTCAAGTCTACAAGATTTAACCAAGAATAAGACCAAACTGTAATGATGGACAAAATAATTAGTCTTCATGGTCTCGGAAAAGTAAAAGCAAAAAATATTAGTGGAGAAAATCTATTTCGATCTCACAAAGAGAAAGACAAAATCCCACTGACATTAGTAAAACATTGATCATGGCTAATTAATCTTCATGATCAAGACCAAAATCGACACCACGTCTCTAAACTTAATAAAGAATTAGTTCAAACTGAAGCAATAGTAAAATCTGTCTTGGTTTTACAAATCTAAGATTTAAAGACCAAATCTACCAGACCAAGACCAAAATCAAGTTCAAGTCTACAAGATTTAACCAAGAATAAGACCAAACTGTAATGATGGACAAAATAATTAGCCTTCATGGTCTCGGAAAAGTAAAAGCAAAAAATATTAGTGGAGAAAATCTATTTCGATCTCACAAAGAGAAAGACAAAATCCCACTGACATTAGTAAAACATTGATCATGGCTAATTAATCTTCATGATCAAGACCAAAATCGACACCACGTCTCTAAACTTAATAAAGAATTAGTTCAAACTGAAGCAATAGTAAAATCTGTCTTGGATTTACAAATCTAAGATTTAAAGACCAAATCTACCAGACCAAGACCAAAATCAAGTTCAAGTCTACAAGATTTAACCAAGAATAAGACCAAACTGTAATGATGGACAAAATAATTAGCCTTCATGGTCTCGGAAAAGTAAAAGCAAAAAATATTAGTGGAGAAAATCTATTTTGAACTCACAAAGAGAAAGACAAAATCCCACTGACATTAGTAAAACATTGATCATGGCTAATTAATCTTCATGATCAAGACCAAAATCGACACCACGTCTCTAAACTTAATAAAGAATTAGTTCAAACTGAAGCAATAGTAAAATCTGTCTTGGATTTACAAATCTAAGATTTAAAGACCAAATCTACCAGACCAAGACTAAAATCAAGTTCAAGTCTACAAGATTTAACCAAGAATAAGACCAAACTGTAATGATGGACAAAATAATTAGCCTTCATGGTCTCGGAAAAGTAAAAGCAAAAAATATTAGTGGAGAAAATCTATTTTGAACTCACAAAGAGAAAGACAAAATCCCACTGACATTAGTAAAACATTGATCATGGCTAATTAATCTTCATGATCAAGACCAAAATCGACACCACGTCTCTAAACTTAATAAAGAATTAGTTCAAACTGAAGCAATAGTAAAATCTGTCTTGGATTTACAAATCTAAGATTTAAAGACCAAACGTATCAGACCAAGACCAGAGTCAAGTTCATGTCTGCAAAATTTCACCAAGATCAAGACCAAATGTAAAAATGTATAAAAAGGATGATATAATTGCTTTAACAAATTCTAGAACCCAACAACCTAACTATTTTCATAAGTCAAGACCAAAGTTATATTTAACTAAAAATATAATCATCACCATGATCCACATGCATAATCAAGACTAAGAAATAGATCTCACTTATGTATTATAAGACTTGAGGAATAAGAAGACCAAACTGCAGCAATGATATTGGTCTTGCCAAAACTTGTACAAGGACGAGACTAATTGCAAGGATTAAACGAAGAATATTTAAGACCAATCCCAAGAAACGATGACCCAAAAAGGCTAAATTAAAAAAAAAAAGAAATATGTTACTTCTGGATGAAAACATAGACAAGTTTACCTAATCTTTCCTAAGGAAGATATTCCAGGTCTTATAAATTTTAAGATTTATGATTTTGTATTTTTGAAAATATAATATCATTTTTCAATTATGCAATTTCTGCCATTCTGTTAAACCCCTAATATTTATTCAATTCGTATAGATAGATGACTGTTTAATTCGTGGGTGGATGTTCGAAGATCGATTTTTATTTATCCATAGGCAATAAATTATTCTCGGGACGAAGACGAAAACAACAAAGGCATCGTCGATATTTGATTGATGCTTTGCGATATAATGCTCCCATAGATATTAATACGTGCGTATTTTTTGTGCGTCGATAGCAAGAGCAGAACCCCGGAAGGTGTACCGTTTGTCAGTCAGAAACACATGCAAACATTAGGGTGATTAATTTGCAAAGTTGACAAGGCTAACGACTCCGCTTATGTTGAACAGATGTCGTTGTCGAACTGGTCGTCGATCGCGATTATAACGGAGCAAAACGGTCGTAAAAAATAAAATGCGAAATGTCATACGCCCTAACAAACACAATTAAAAAAGAACGGAAAAGTTACAAGTAATTAAATTCGCGTTACATTACTCGGGTACCTAATAAAAGATAACAGTAGATTAAACATTTTCCCATACAACTCAAAAAAGCACTAAACTAATTACAAAATTACACTAATTAATAAATAACCCAATTATTTTTTGTAATATGTACACAAAAAGAATGATCTAGGGGCCAGTGAAGATTTGGAAAAAAATACAATAACAGTGACAGCTCGTCCGGTCTCAACCAAATTCGAGACGGTTCGACCGGGCTCGACTAAATTCGTATCTATTAACGCTAGGGAAAAATATAAATTCTAATAGCAAATATTTCAAAATAATTTGAAAATGAGCACAAAATAACGTACCTGATGACCTATGACATTCTGACTGTAGATGTCGCCTCAATAAAATTTGTCTCGTTCATCAAAGTGAGCAATGGATTGGTGAACAAATTCGGTTTTTTTTTTTATTTCAAAAGCACACGTCGCATGTCGAGGGATGCACGTCGGTATTCAATGAAAAAGCCAAAGGGATACGGACGATCGAACGCGAGGGTTTTAGGAACGCGACAAGGACGTAGGGGGGGGGGGTGATATTGTATCCGAATGTGGGAATAACAGAAAAACAATCAAGTGTATATCTTTCGTTATTCCTTTGACATGGAACGAAAAAGGGAACGCGATTGAAAATCCAAGTCAATTCGGTCTAAAGGGACACCAAATATTGATTGCAAAGAAGAAGAGAAAATTTTTATTTTCTCTTATCACCGACGACCACCAAAGTCTTTTTGTACGTGTGTTGATTTTTCTCTGTTGATTTTTGTTACGTAAAAATAACACCGAGCTTTATAAGTAAAATGAAAGCTCACTCTGTGGGAGTTGCCAACACTCGAAATAAAAACAAAAAAAGCACTAATATAATTTTTTTTTTTTTAGTAACTAAACGATCCCCATAGCGTTAATACCAATCGACAATTTATTAACGTGCTATACAAAAGTGCGCACGCGTATTATCACCGTTAACCCGTCCAAAATTAAGGAAGGTAGTGGACGAATCGTACACATATGATGTGCGCAATTTAAGAACGCACGAGAGAAGGCCAGAGTGCTGATTTGAGGCGTAACATAAGGAGGTCTTCGTAGGGAACTTCTTTTTTCTACCAGGACCACCTTATATGACGTTTCGTGTTAGCTCACTGGCCTTCTACAACGATGGGAACGGCCCGGTCGAGCTGTCACGTCGAGTATCTATTACCGAGAGGTGGGGGAAAGCGACGCAGTGCGCATGCGCGAAACAGTAAGCAGTTTTCTGCTGTTGCCTCACCGTACAGTAAGCAACAGCCGCGCATTAATTATGCAAGCGACTTACTACGTGAATGTACACAGTAACAATTTCTTCCTTTTTGTTTAATAATGCAGATAAATTATTTATTGGTTTTATCTTTTGGCGTGGCCTTTTTAAATAAAATATCCTCGTTCCTGTAATATATTATGGTATTATATTGGATAAGTCCAAATATCATTCCGTCTCCCGAATCGCCGTTTTACATTTATATAGAAAGAGGGAAGCGGATAATCGAACAAATAATAATGGCAATTTATATTGGAGAGATTTATCCGTCGATATATATTTTCTAGAGTAAACTACAGTTATCACTTAACATGATGAATATGTTTTCGGATAATGGGCATTTACGATTCGATTTCGACTGGCGAATCCCACGCACAATGCGCTTCAAATTTCCTCTTAAAGATTTATCTACTGCACACCCACACACATACATAGCCACATCTATCGACAAACCCCATATGCAAAGTCGATTCCAATTTAAATCGAAATTTATCGGTTATGATGTACGTATCATTTTGAATAAACGGACCACGAAATAGTATCTATCTCTATGATAATATCAGAAACAATGAGGATTTTATGAGTTCTTTTACGGGTCTTGACTTATACGTATACAGGGTGAGCAAAGAACTATATTCCTATTTCCTGAAACTACCAATTTCCACTTATTAAATTATTCATCATTTGTTACAAATAGACTGCATATTACACTCTCATCACCCTGTATAGTATGGGTAATATTTAGGTCTTTTTATTTAACTGCTTTCAAAAAGGATTTTTTTTTTGTGTAGGGTTTACTGTGTAGCTCCAGGGTGGTCTCATATTAATTTTATTAGTATTGGCCCTTGGAACTTAGAAGGTACACCAGGGAACTCCCCTAATTAAATAGGAAATGTACCTAAAGTAATTAAGGTATGGTTACCTTTCAAATATAGTATGTATATGCCAGAGGGAATTATAAATGCAGGCAAGTCGTGAAGGGTAATAGACCAAAAACCACCGGACATTATTTATGAGCTCGAAAGGGTAGTCTGATCCGGATTAAAGCATAAATGAAGTTATTTCAAATAGTGATTTTGAAATTCAAAATTTAACAAATAAAATCAAAAGGAATTGACAACTTATTTACAGTAGTATAGATTCGCCGGTTCTATGACACTGAGGAGGAGGAGGGAAGTCGTTCACATCGAACGAGTTCAAACTTGTTAAAATGAACATGTTGGGAATTAAATTCCAAAAATGTTTAGTCCCTTTTAAGGCTTAAAGTTTTTTTTAATATTTTTAAAAAATCAAATATTTTAACATTTAAATATTAATAACTCACAATAAGGCAATTTGTTCCATTTTTTCGTCGCTAACTTCTGAATGAAACCTTGATACAATTATAAAATTTAAATTAATTTTAATTTACTTATAATTTTCTCACTCTACTGACTAGTCTATTATTAAGTAACATTCAATTTTAGTACCTGCTGTAAACAAGTAAGAAAGGTGAGAGAGAGCTAACTAACTCAATCGGAAATTTAATTAGTATGCGAGTCTTTTAAGAACGAACATCTTCTTTTCGAGTACTTTCAGAACCGTAAATTCGCCCTTAAAAAGACCGTTCCAATGAAAATTGGCTTACAAACTGCCATCCCTCTACTCCTTCGCCAACCTTTAATTCACTCCCCGTCCAACGTAGGTACGTATCCAATGCGTGTCACGTACATTTCTTCCAAATTACTTTGCCGAACTTTTCTCTTTTCAAGCCAAATAAATACAAACGCGAAAATGAAGTTTAAAATGAAATTAAAAAAAAAAAACAATGGGAGAAAAGGAAAGCAAAATAAACTCATTTCAGGATTCGACGAATGTATTGTGAAGTGAAATGAAAGGTATATTATGCATTACAATCCTGTGGGACGAGAGAATTACTGCAAACATCGATTTAAAACCACTGAGAACTTAAATAGAGTTCATATAAGGACGAATTTATACATTGCCTGATTGATGAATACAAAGGAACTGAACTGGTGCTCGTATTTAATGAGCAAAGCATTCATTATTAGAAGTACGTACTGGATTAAAAAAAATTGTAGTATCTAGAGTATCTTGTAGATACTCGGCGCCAAGTCCACATTCATTCTCTTTCTCTATCTCTACTACGGTAGATCGCGCTCTCTTTGGCGCGTTCGTCGAGTCTATTTTTACTATATACAGGAAAGATATTGTGTAACGTCATCAGAGAATCTTTAGATGCAAATATCTCGCTAATTACTGCATATTTTTGGTTTATTTTTTATAGGTAATGAATATCGATAATAACCTTTCATTTGGTGTAAAAAATAGATTTTTGCATTACATATTAATAATGTTACAGCTTTGGCAACGCCCTGGAAGCGATATTTCTGCTAATTTAAAATATCAGGCCGATTTTCTATCTCACTTTTTTCATGTAGCTCCGTATACTGCCCTCTCTGTTGCGTGTCAAAGTTATCTCATTCTTTCTCATTTATCTTCCTTTATAGCCATCTTTCTTACGTTACAAACTATGAATTTTGGTTTTTAAAAACTAAAACTCAAAATTTCCATAGGTACTCTAGATTCGTGGTCTATATTAGCTGTATTTGTAATAATTGTGAGGTTATGTACTACAGCTGTAATGTGTTTACGATTTTTAATTAATTTAAAAGCCACTAACGAAATGAAACTTGTTCAGTTAGTTCAGTTCGTTACGTGAATTAGTTCATTTTGGGTAAATGAAATTCCAAACTGTCCCAACTACAACATAACATACGTCTTCCAGAATTTCTCCCGCACACATTTACATGATCCTTATAAAGACTTAAGTAATTAACTAAAGGAAACTTATCAGTATCCCCCGGTTTAATTTGGAACAAATTGATGCGAGACAACGGATTAGAGGGTTAAACCCCCTTAATTCAAAGATCAGCGGTACCAACCATGCCAATATATTAGCCCTCTACCAAGCAATCCGAGCAATTCGTAACACGTTACAGACTATTCATTTGCCTCTGCTCTAACATAAAAACGAACCCTCAACCACATTCTTTACTACTATCTGTTTCTAATGATTGTAAACTACAGTTAGTATTACTTACAGGGTGGAAAATGTTAAGGGAGGGTCAGTTAGATGGTCATCATTTGATTCTGCTTAAAAAATATGCAACTTTTGTCTTCGATTTAGACTTTCCCTTAAAATACTCACCCTGTATATAAGGGTTTTACATTTCAAGAGTGAAAGAGAAAATTATCTTTTTAATAATAGGGTAGTTGTTTCTGCCTTGAATTAGCTGTTAATTATTCAAAGAACTAACGAAATTACAAACCCTCAGAGAAGAATAAATATACATTTAACATGAGCACTAATTAACAAGAATTACTACAACCCCTTACCCACCCAGACAGGATTTTTGCTGGGGTATTTATCCTTAATAATTTATGTTAACATACGGGTAGGTACGGTTTTGAGCAACAATTTCAAAAATTTTGCATTTATTTTCTATAATGATTTTTCCATATTATCTCCAGACAATCATCCCTCTAATATGGTCTTCTTTTCTTAAATAAACATCAACCAATCGCAATCGTTTAGTTATTGAGTGGTTTCCACCGCATTCCATGTAATCAAACGACAAATTTCCATGATAAAAGTCTCGTTCCAGAGTTTCGAGTGAATGCTGTGTGCCCGCCCTGCTCTATGCTTTTACTAGCTCTAGTTTACCACCCCCATGTGTAGGCATCACCATAGCAGCAAACGTCTGAGGGTTCTGAAGGGCGCAGTGTGGGAGCTGGGGCGGATTGGTTGCGAGGTGTTAATCCGACGAGTTTGGATGGCAATCAAAGCTCGATATGTTTGCTCTTCGACTTGGCAGTTATGAACTTATGTGTTTGGGGTGCTTTTCACGGAAGTTATCGCAACTACCATTTCCTTCCCCCGATCGACCCTTTCAGCCCTCGGGCGCACTTTCAATCTACGAGCCGTAAGGAACGCTTTCAAAATAACCCTAGATCTAATCGAAAGGAACCTAAATCCTTACGTACCATACATGCACTGACTGGTTGAATTTTTATTTATTTAACACGTTTGCAGAGCACGTAAAAGATTGTTGTAAGATATAAAGATGAAGTCATGTTACGTGCAGTACTTCCCTACAGGGAGAATAAGACAGGGGTGGATCTAAGTGCGACAGCCCCCCTTGAAGCTTGTCTTGAGGACCATTCCTGACCAACCATGTTTATTTTACCCTAAGTCTAAAACCTAAAGAAGACTTCTGAACTCGCCACTTGAGTTGTTGCTACTGTATTATGTGGATTTTTGTCATCACCAACAGAAGAATCTTCATTATTCACCCATCAGTTGTTTATTGAAGGGCAATCAGCTTTATCAGTCTTTCTTCCTACAGTCATTCAAGTGGAGATGATTCAAAAAGTTTTCAAGATTTCTTGTATCATCAATGGTCATCATTACAGAGTCGTCAGTCTGGAAATGCACCTCCACTTTTTCCTAACCCAAGCAGCCAATCCTTGAAGAATCCCCAAAAACTAAAGTACCTACTAATATCCTTTTGTAGGAATAATAATTAATCTGGGCCTGTCTTTGCGTCCTCTAAACCCGTACTTCTTCCTCTAATATATCTCTAAGGAGCCCTTCATTGCAACATCCTCAAAAACTAAAGGATAATTAAATCTGGGTCTCCCTTTGGCTCCCCTGAATTCGTATTTCTACCTCTAAACGAGCCCTTCATGTCTCTGACAGTTTGCAATATCCTGAAAAACTAAAGCATCTATCAACATCCTTTTTGGGTCTCTGTTTGTCTCTCATGAACTTGCATGTTTGCCTCTAACACATATGTCTCGAACAAGCCTTTCATGTTTGCAAAAAACTCAAAAACTAAAGGATCTCATATAATATGCATTTGTGGGAATAATAATTATAGTTGGGTCTGTCTCTCTTTGCCCCCTATGAACTCCTATTTCTGCCTTTGATACACCTCTAATGAACCCTTCAAGTCTCTAAAGGTTTACAATATCCTCGAAAACTAAAGTATCTATTAATATCCTTTTGTAGGAGTAATAATTAAATCTAGGTCTCCCTTTCCACCCTCTGAGCTCGTATTTCTACCTCCAGTGTGTCTCCAACAAGCCCTTCAAGTTTGTAAAGGTTTGCAACACCCTCAAAAGCTAAAAGGATCTCATAATATCCATTTGTGGAAAAAATAATTAAATCTGGAATCTCGTTGCCCCTTCTGAGCTGGTATTTCTGCCTCCAGAATGTCTGCAACAAACCCTTCATGTTTCCAAAATCCTCAAAAACTGAACGATCTCATAATTTCCATTTGTGGAAAAAATAATTAAATCAGGGACTTCCTTCGAACCTTCTGAGCTCGTATTTCTGCCTCCGGAATGTCTGCAACAAACCCTTCATGTTTCCAAAATCCTCAAAAACTAAAGGATCTCATATACCTAATATCCATTTGTGGGAATAATGTTTAAATTTGGGTCTCTCTTTGCCCCCTCTAAGCTCGTATTTCTGCCTCTAATATGTCTCTAACCAGCCCTTCATGTCTCTGAAGGCATTTTTTAATCTCATCTCTCTCCTTTTCCTTATCGAATTCCAAAGCGCCCTTTGAACTCGTATCCTTACTAAGACCTCCCTATATCCTCATTCCTAATTTTTTCTATCCTCAGTAGTTTCTTCTACAAACACCACATTTCAAACAGTGCTAACTTTTTCTTTTCCACATTTCGCACCCTTACAGAGCCGTGCTCGAAGTTAATACATTGTCTTCTTCATTTTGAATCCGTATTTGTAACAACGGATTATACCTTATTGCTTTATCTAATCTAACTGATTTTGGAACAAAAATATAAATTCCACTTGTTTGGATTTTCGAAATAAGTTTTCCTCATCTACGAAATATCCTTTGTTTCAATTTAAATTCTTCGAAGGCGTTAGCTTTACATCTTTTATTGAAGAATTCCCGAATCGAAACGACTTGAATCCTGCAAAATGTTATTTAAAATGCACAAAGGCAGGAGTGCCTTTAAAAAGTTGGCACTTTCCAGCAGGATTCGGTTAATGGACGGTAAGAATAGGCAGTTTTCAGACAGACTGGCTGCGGATAATTTAATTTCTCGACGAACGGTATCCGTCGAGCTTTTGATAAGAGATTATAAATTCCAAAGAAGTAACGGTATGCACTTGTGCCGTTTCGTTTGTGAGAGACGTTTCATTAAGCGACCAACTTCAATCCATTAGACCCGAAACGGCTAGTACGATCGTCTGTCAGGGATTTTGGGAAATCTGGCTTAGAGGCGAGGATGGCTGAGACAATTAAAGAAACGAACTGGAACGATTAAGATGTGTTTTGCCCTGCATTTTTACGGGCGCTTGCCCGCAGAATCGTTACTTTATCTTCCCTGAACAGCAGTCAAAGTCGCTCCTTATTTTCCGCAGATTTACTCTTTTTTTTTTTTATTTCTTGCTCGCCAAAATCAACCCAACCCGAAAACCTCTTTAGTAACAAAGCATATGTAATTTTAACTGCACACCGAGGGTTGTGTACGGTCTTATGGTCTTATTAAAAATTAAAAATAAATGAAAATGTAAAAAAAATTATACAACCAATTTTCAATCTATATATTTATTAAGAGATTATCCATGACCTACTTGGAAAGAAATAGATATTAAATCAAACACTAAAGAATGTGCTATAGAGCTGAGTTATCGACATATAAAAATTTAAGTACCTACCTCCCTATTATTAGGACGGGAAAATTGGAAAAATACTATATTATAGGTATTCAATAATATAAAGGAGAGAATAAAATTTTTATAGAGAAAATTTCGCCTACATTTGCGCGAGTATATTAAGTTTACAATTTTATTAAATGCCATTTTATTTTATTTTTTTCATTTCGTTCATTAATCTGACTTTATGAAAATCAAATTTTATACCTGAAACACTTGGTCATAATTTTCCAGAAATTTTCCATATGAAAGGTCGTACTGTTGAAAACTGTTCAACGATAAATTTTCCAGATACTTTTCTTCAAATATTTATGGTAAAACAATAAAATTACGTGGGTAAAAGGGCATGAAGTAAAACGGTAAGATATTGAAACAATCCAATAATTTAAATTCTATATTCATGTTCCCTAAGCGGTATACAATTTCGCAGACGTTGTTTTGGTGACCTCGCGAACATTGGCTGATTTCCCCGAGGAAATTATACTTTTGTGCCCCAGTAGATCTTTCTTCGGGCTTTTATGCAGAAACGAAAGACACTATATTAGCTGTAAAAGACCAACTTATGATACCTACTTCCATCCATTTCATATCTTTACACAGACAGACCTAAACTTTTCAATTTATATTTTAAGTTTTTCATTCGTATCACAGCTTAAAAGAAAAGGGAAAACTTTATGAAAGTGGCATTGTCTCGATATTCAGTTTTGACAACTTACTTTAATTTTTTGCCCATAAAATTCCTCAAAGCTTACGAATTCTTTAGAATAAATAAAGAGAAAATGTTTATTTTTGAATTAATCGAAAATTACTGCTACTCTAGTGAAAATTTGTTAAAAAAAAAATAGTGAAATATTAAACCACTACAGATGTCCTTACAAAAAATATAATTTTTGAACTTTTCTGAATACACATATTTTAATATTAAGTTTAAATATGTACTTACACATTCTCATTGTTTGAAATTAAATAAAAAAAACTTCCAAAGGACTCACACATGACATGTGCCAACGTTTATAATAGAGAAAGAAAGAGAAGCGTGTTACACATTGCTGACATATTTTTTGCCTTAAGGGAAGGAGATCACAGCTCGTAGGAGTCACAAAATAATGTGGTCTTTCAGATAAAGCACCCTTCTACACCTAGCACCTTTGTAACGGATCAGTGTCTAAATCCGAAATAATTTGAAAAGCGAATTGTTTTTAAATAATAAACAGACGGACGTCAAAAATTGTGAAATAGAATTCAGAAATAATTCATAAAAATATGGAAAAACAATTCGAATCGATCGGCAAAGGTCACCCTGTACAGTCAGCTCAAGTGTTAGATTACGGTTTATGTACTTACCTACCTATGTAGCAAAAGTTTTAAGGATTCTTTTGTAGTATTTTTTTCGCGAAATACTCTGATGGAAAACTACGTTGTCCAGAAAAAAAAGTAAAGAAATAAAATACCAAATTGGTCACATACGAGCTGTGTTTATTGCAGTTTACATGTTTTCGTTTATTTTTCGCTTTCTGAGGTACTGAGCATAGAAAATGATGAAAAGAGGAATATAATTTTATTTCACTACAATAATGCATTCAGGATGACGTGAAATTCTCAGCCAAAGGCACTGTTATGATTTAACAACCACACAGATTGGAGCTGCATCTTTCAACCGTTGGATGCATGCTCGAATCTTGACAAAAACATGACAAGAAAGCACGACAAATAAATGCATAAAAATTTTGTAAGTATACCAAAAAGTCTAGAGAAGAAAAAAAACAGGGTGCAATTTTCGGTAGGTATACATATTTAAATAAACTTTAAGGGTAGTTTTCCTGAAGTTAGCTGAATAATGCAGCTCTTATCTCACGTATGTTAAGACCTTTGGGGTTGAGAATTTTTTAAGGGTGCCTTTGGAGCTTTGCACTGTTTCATCTGTTTAAGATAGACAGGTTCTCAAGATGAAAAAACGCATTTTCCGAAATTTAATTTTAAATTTAATGATAGTAACGTGACAAGAAAGCAAGACAAAAATACACAAAAATTTTGTGTACCAAAAAGTTTGACAGAAAATTAATTCGTACTTAACAACTGACTAAACTTTAAGGGTGTTTTTCTCGTAAGTGACTGAATAACGTACCTTTTTCCACACATATGTTAATGGGGTGCTACACTTATTCACCTGTTTGAGATAGACAGATGCTCTTCTAGACTTTTTTGTAGAAAATTCGATTACATTCAAAAATGATCTCTACACTTTTGTGGAAAGGTCAAATTAAATAAATAACAGCACTTAACTGTTAAAAATTCTCTCATCGACTTCTACAAGAATCTGCAATCAAAAACTTTTTAAAATCAATGCATCCTTAAAAAAGTAAGAGCGGTTTAGATTCTGGCTTCCCCAGAATGTAGAAAGATTTCCGCATTTGTTAACCACTGTCAAAAAAGATTTACATAAATACATGCAATTAAGTTATCAGTAGAAAATTATTCGCACAAACGAAACTGGCCTTTGTTGTTCCGTTCTGATGATAAAATGGGAGAATTTAAATTATGCCACCCTCGTACAAAAGAATTCATAAAGTCACGGGAATGTAAAGAAAGATATATCTCGGCACCTGACGTGTTCGGTAATGAGAAATAAAAAATTCAGGTGACACTTCACATCCGTGCCCTAGCAAGGGGGTCGAAGGAGCGCTAATTTATTGTTAGACTTCTTCCAGCGGGCGTTCGGTCGGGACACTTCCTGCCAGTGAATATTTGATGAAGACTACGGGAAGAAAACGTTCGAATTTCAACCTCGAGGAGACGCAAGAAGGAGAGACCTCGATAATTTATAAATGCCGCGATAACGATAAAAACCGAATTAATTTGTTCTTATCGGACGCGTTCACGAGACCTAAGAAATAAATTATGTCGAAATTCCACGCCCCCATCTTTTTTTCTACAACATGCCTATATACGAATAAGAAATGAACAATCCCGGAAATACATAATAAATTTTAATGCACAAAAGGGCTGATAGAAACACGCAGTTTTTTATTTGTTGTGTCAGAGTTGAAAGCAAAAAAGCCTAACGAATTTGCCTTTCGTAAAACGTATGGTGGTTTTTAGCCTGTTCTACATTTGCCCTTGACTCAAAAATTATTAAAATAGACCTCTGAAAATTAAAATTAGTGAATATCGCAGTTTTTTTCTTTAAGCCACCCTTACACTTTAGGATTTATACAGGGTGTTACTGATATAACTGCGGATATTTAAGGAGGTGATAGGGCAGTAGAAAATAAGAAAATTAAGCAAAACTTCGCAGGTCCTAAAGTTTACCGTTTTCGAGAAAAACGTATGTGAAAATACAGGCAAAACCGAGTTACGGTCCTGTGTAAGACGTGTCCTCGATTGACCTGGTCGTGTGTAGTGGCAACGCTGTCTTCAATCAGCTGACGGTGAATGAGGTTACTCGGTTACTGTAACGTAAACAAGTGTGTTCGAAAATGGCGTTTAGTTCATCAGAATTTTGTGACAGTTGCCAAATGTGTTGCTTAAGTCAAAGCGAAAACGCACAGGACCGTATTCAAATTAATTCATGTTAAGATGTTTTTCAAAAATTTTGAAAATTTTTTTGTTTCTTCACCGCGCTGCTGTAGTGACCATTCGATGATATATTGCATCTAGTTGACACCCTCCAAAAATCCGTATTTATATCAGAACCACCCTGTATAAAAAAATAATCCTTGAACAAAAGTGGGCTATCCTGGACTAACCTTGGGGAAACGAACTACAGGGTAAAAGATCCTCAGTTTGAAAAAATATTTATTTTTCTTTTTTAACTTTTGAATGAAGGGTGGCTAACGAAAAAAATGTTGAGCAGACATTGGATAAAGAAACCACAAAAAATTTTGATAACAAACTCTAGTAGAAGTCGATGAGAAGAGTATAGACAATCATTGTTACTATCATTAAATTTTGGAAAATGCATTTTTTCATCTTGAGAATCTGTGTATCTTAAACAGATGAAAAAGTGCAAGGCTCCAAACGCACCCTTAAAAATTTCTCAGCATAAGCTGTACTGAATTTCGAAGTAGTCTACATTTTGAGGAAGCCAGAATCTAAACCGCTCTTACTTTTTAGGGTGCATTAATTTTAAAAAGTTTTTGATCGCAGATTCTTGTAGAAGTCGATGAGAGAATTTTTAACAGTTAAGTGCTGTTATTTATTTAATTTGACCTTTCCACAAAAGTGTAGAAATTATTTTTGAATATAATCGAATTTTCTACAAAAAAGTCTAGAAGAGCATCTGTCTATCTCAAACAGGTGAATAAGTGTAGCACCCCATTAACATATGTGTAGAAAAGGGTACGTTATTCAGCTACTTACGAGAAAAACACCCTTAAAGTTTAGTCAGTTGTTAAGTACGAATTAATTTTCTGTCAAACTTTTTGGTACACAAAATTTTTGTGTATTTTTGTCTTGCTTTCTTGTCACGTTACTATCATTAAATTTAAAATTAAATTTCGGAAAATGCGTTTTTTCATCTTAAGAACCTGTCTATCTTAAACAGATGAAAAAGTGCAAGGCTCCAAACGCACCCTTAAAAATTTCTCAATCCCAAGGGTCTTAACATACGTGAGATAAGAGCTGCATTATTCAGCTAACTTCAGGTAAACTACCCTTAAAGTTTATTTAAATATGTATACCTACCGAAAATTGCACCCTGTTTTTTTTCTTCTCTAGACTTTTTGGTATACTTACAAATTTTTTATGCATTTATTTGTCGTGCTTTCTTGTCATGTTTTTGTCAAGATTCGAGCATGCATCCAACGGTTGAAAGATGCAGCTCCAATCTGTGTGCTTGTTAAATCATAACAGTGCCTTTGGCTGAGAATTTCTCGTCATCCTGAATGCATTATCGTAGTGAAATAAGATTATATTCCACTTTTCATCATTTTCTATGCTCAGTACCTCAGAAAGCGAAAAATAAACGAAAACATGTAAACTGCAATAAACACAGCTCGTATGTGACCAATTTGGTATTTTATTTCTTTACTTTTTTTTTTCTGGACAACGTAGTTTTCCATCAGAGTATTTCAGGAAAAAAATTACTACAAAAGAATCCTTAAAACTTTTGCTACATAGGTAGGTGTACATAAACCGTAATCTAACACTTGAGCTGACTGTACAGAGTGACCTTTGCCTGAGCTGACTGTACAGAGTGACCTTTGCCGATCGATTCGAATTGTTTTTCCATATTTTTATGAATTATTTCTGAATTCTATTTCACAATTTTTGACGTCCGTCTGTTTATTATTTAAAAACAACTCGCTTTTCAAATTATTCCGGGTTTAGACACTGATCCGTTACAAAGGTGGTAGGTGTAGAAGGGTGGTTTATCTGAAAGACCACATTATTTTGTGACTCCTACGAGCTGTGATCTTCTTCCCTTAAGGCAAAAAACATGTCAGCAATGTGTAACATACTTCTCTTTCTTTCTCTACTTATATGCGTTTAAGGACCTTAGGGAGCTACTTCCTGGATAAGAAAAGAAGAGGGTGAACAACGGAAATAGAAAAAGGATAGTGGAATACAAAATTATGTTTTCAAATGTTGGCACATGTCATGAGTGAGTCCTTTAGAAGTTTTTGTTGTTAAATTTCAAACACTGACACTGTGTAAGTAAGAACATATTTTAACTTAAGATGAATATCTGTGTACGCAGATTGGTTATAAAAGGGGTAACAAAGTTCAAAAATCAGAGAAGGAAATAGTTTTTGTATTTTGTCTGGTGCTAGTAATCAATAACCCACCTAACGAAAAATCCTGTGGTCTATGGGAGTACCAACTTCCCGTTGCCTCTCATTTTTCTATTTATATGAAATTCCTAGATTTTCAATAGAAATAATGGATAATAGATGATATAATCAATAAAATCATTAATTACATTGAAATACACATACGAGTACATCTAACTTATTTCTTATCGTTAGAAAACGAACGTTCGGTTAAGCTTTTAATTATCAAGTTACAATTTAGTGCGCTTCAATTAGAGTAAAAGCTCCATAGTAAATAAAGGAAACTTTAAATCGCGATTAGATTGGATCATTACACATTCAGATCCATTCAAGCACACATGCAGATACCGTATTGTGGTTGTTACCGTTTGCTTGTACAATACGTACTATTGTATTGCTTACTCTTGACATAACGACAAATGTTGACAAGACTTATTGATGTGCAAAGTACAGCCTTAACATGCAACCCATTCCTCCTTTGCTTGCTGAACGATTCGACTTTTCTCTATTCAACTGAGGATCGCATAATGTAAGGGTGCTTTTAAGCGCTATTTTTCAAAAAGTCAAAAATAATTTGTAGCAATTGTAAAAACGATTTGTTTTCCGAATATAAAGTAGATTCAAAGCAATAAAAATTTTCTATGTTGCAACTTCGTAACTGGCGAGACTCAAATCGATGTACGAGATGTTATCGAACTACGTGGGGTTCCAGAAAAGTTTTCGATTTTAAAGCAATGAACAATTTTTTATCCTAAGTGATGAGTTTGAAGGTTTTTTGAAAATGGAAAGAATTGGACATCGATCTGAATCCTGTTTTGAGCAATTTAAGTGAAAGGAGTCAGATTTTGAATCGATTCATAACTATTGATGAAACTCCAAAGGGTGAACTTGCCCAGAATAAATCAAAAAACATAAGGGATGGTGATGGTGACTAACTGGTGGAATCTTGATTTGGTAAGTTACTTCCTAACATTTCACTAGCACGAGTGGCGAGCTTCTTCCATCTCCGATGCTGGATGTAGACATTAGAGATGAAAGGGCCTCTGAAGAACCTCGCCACTGAAACTAGCGAAACATTAGAAAGCAACTCCAACCAACGACGGTCTTTAGACGCGAACCAGGACTTCACCAGTATGGTCATTTTGGTCAACTGAAGCCAAAAATTAATTAATATGAAGAAGAAAGTGGTCAAATGCTATTAGAGTGATGTACACTTTCTCACAATTCGATGGTTCTTATTCCAATCTCAAAATTGGTCTTGGACTCGAGAAAAGGTTATTGCATTTGCAAAAAAAAAGATGCTCCAATTATTATTTGGAAGTATGAAAAAGATTTAAAGCATCGCTAAAAAAAAAATAATATTATGTTTAAGAAGAAAGGTCTCGTGTCGTTTATTTGTTAGGTCAAAACCTTTTCAGACCACCCACGTACGTGCAGTTTCATGCTGATGTTGCTTTCAAATTTTTATACATGAATAATACATTGACAATCGAGAGCAGTCGCGCCTCACAATGGAATGTGTCTATCAGAAAGTTACTTTTACGACATGTAGGGTGCTATATTATGTATATAGATATTCACACAAAAAGTAATGTAAACTTTCTATGTCCTTAAGTACATTGGTACAATATAGTCAGGATGTCTCTAGGCATCCACACCTAGCAAAAAAGTTAAAAAAAAATTAAAAGAAAACACATCTGGGGTATAACAACATAAGCATTCACGACTGAAATGCATAGTAAAGCTAAGGTTTGGCTGTGGTTCATTTTGTCCAAACGTTTCGGCGTCGAAGTCCGCGACTGAGTGGAGAACTGGATGTGCACTGATATATACAGCGGATGGCGGTGGGCGTGTCGTAGAAGGGGCGGTCTCTTAATGTTTCATCAGTGAATCAGACGCCTTCTGCGTCGTTCTCTCTAGAGCTGAATGTCATACTTTATTGAGTCCTTCTTCTTTTCTATTAAAATTCATAAGGTGTTTGTGAATTTTGATAGCATCTCTATGTATCGAGTCCTACAAGCGCGAAGCTTAGTTTTACCAACATCTGAGATGTCTATTTAAAAGCGTCAGTATCAATAGTCTACATTTAAAATCATCATTTTTCAATTAAAATTTGATGTATCAGGTAAACTAATGAATTCATTTAAGTTTATCTATGAAAAGACTGTCGACAATTTTATAGGTAATCTTCTGTAATCGTCTTCTAGCCAACGTGTAACTCTTAATAACTGCAGTTCGAAGTTTTCCCGGACGAAGTTGATTAATCCGCTTGAATCTCTTCTTCATCAATGTGTAATTGATATTTACGTCTATTTTTTTAATTCGGAAAATTTAATCAAAATTGCAATTTTATTTTGACGTAACAGTACTTGTAGTAGTATCCTTCTTTACAGCATCTTTATCTAGGTATGCCATCAAAGAGTTATTATGACGGTAATAAGGAATTCAGTTATACGGATGCTGAATTGCATTGTAAAAGAACGAACGGAAATCATTAAATAAGTTATGGTTTATTTCAACTGTTTTCGGAAATCATACTTCCGGAAAAATTAAATCGTGTAATAAAAAATTTAGCATCACTACATAACGTCTCGGTTGTCACAAATGTTCAAAATTCATGTTTTCTTCTGAAGCAAACGCAAATTTCTTTTAACCAAATTTATTGATAAAGGATAATGAGTCCTTATTGGAAATTGCGCCAAAAATGCTATTTTTAACACAACTCAGAATTTCAAATTGGTTTAGATGAATTAAGGACTTCAAAATGTTTTGAAGGATTCAAGGATATAAAAATTTCAAAATGTTTTGGAAGGTGTGCATATTTCCAATAGTTTTGGGAGATTTAAGGGTTTCGAAATGTTTAGGAAAATAAACGGACTTATTTCAAAATGTTTTGGAAAATTTAAAAATTTCAAAATGTTTTTGGAGGATATTGACTAAAATAGTTTAGAAAAACTAACAGTTTGAAAAAGTTTTAGAAAATTTTGGAATTTCCAAATATAGAAAGGTACTGAGATTTCAAATTCTTTTGGAAGATATACAGATTTCCAAAGTGTTTTTGAAAATTAAAGTGTTTCAAAATGATTAAGGTAATGTAGGGATTTCAAAATGGTTTGTAAGATGTAGAGACTAAAATATTTTAGAAGATTTGAGGATTTCAAAGTGTTTTAGAAGACTAAACGGTTTCAAAATGTTCACGAAAATGTAAGGTTTACAAAATGTTTTGGAAAATTTAAGGATTTCAAGATGTTTTCGGATTTTCAAAATGTTTGATACGAAGACTTAAAAATATTTTAGTTTAAAAATTTATAAAATGTAAATTTAAAAATATTTTAAAAAATTTAAAGATTTCAAAACATTTCGGAAAATTTTGGAATTCCTAAATGTTTTTAAAAGATACTGAGATTTCAAAGTGTTTTGAAAGATTTAAAAGTTTCTAAACAAGTTTACATCTACTGTTTCACAGTATTAAAAAAAAATCAAAAACCCATTCACCGTCAAGAAAAAGAGCGCCCAAAAAATCAAAATTTTAGTAAAGAATGCAGCTAATTAATTTTCAAAAAAATATGTCGTATCTATAAATTCACCTCTTACATATTAGCCAGTTAGAGTATCAAGCCAGAAGTTTAATCCAGTTGTACAGTTTGAGTTTCAACAACAACCTCAAAAGTTAAATTACTTTTTGGAGGACTTATGGTAAAATTCCAGACATAATTCTTCTCTTTTAAATAGGGTCTTTGTGAGAAAAAAACAAATTTGCAAAAAATATTCTGATAATGTATAAAATGAAAGAAATTTCAGACTTCGTCGTTACAACAACAATAACTAGAAAAGTAAATCAAGAAAATTGTGAAACGAACTGATAGTTACATACACAGTTAAGTAACATACAACGTCGAAAATAGAAAATTCCGAGTGCAGATAACAGCAGCGAAAGCAATTGTAATTTATAGCAATCGTAAACGTTTAAGAGCGTGTACTAACATTTTATTGCACTGTTTCGACTGAGTTAACTATCTTCCAGACATCTTCAACGTCTTTTTTATTTTTCCAGGAATTTGATTTCTTTAAAAGTTCATTTAGTTATACATAGTCACGAGGTGTTAATTTTTTTTTCAGCATGGGCCACCAATCTACCTCCTGCCTTTTCTCTGGACATGAACAATCTAGTACTGTCCGAACGAACCCTTGTAGGAACGATTGTTTATAAACTGGAAGGTACTGATCCAGAAGAGAGTCCCGTTCATTACGGTCTCCATGGTACCGACAGACTCCAGGTCAATAGGGATACAGGAGAAGTTACAGTTGTTAAACCGTTGGACAGAGAGGTATTTTTATTTTTTTAATTTTTGTAGAAAAAATAAAAACAATAAGAAACGAGTTCTCGATGTTTTTGGATAATTATTCTCTTTGTCATTAACTTCTCCACCCTCCCCTGCTTATCAAAATTACCCTGTATTTGTCATTCATATTTTATATAAATTTATAGAGGACATTCCATGATCATCCAATGATGGGAAAATGAAATAATTGAAAATAGTCATATCATACATAATATGTTCAGTTATTTTACGGTATTTGACAATTTAATTAACTTGAGGCCCTAGAAATCCGAACAATAATTAACACCACTATAGTTACATATTCGTGGAAGCACCGTAACACGGATATATTTAATTGATTGAATTAATTATCTTCCAAACTAGTATCTGGTGGGTGTTGATGCTACGTACTAATGAAAAGTGACACTAATTGAATTCAACATTCCATTTCGTTAGTAATTAATAATTTTTTATTATTTCTATGAAGGTAAATGACACCCTCAAATTTTTTGTGACGATAGAAGATGACGTTAAAGACGCACCTTTAGGGGGTAATAATGTCGTGGAAGTACCAGTAACCGTTATCATTTTGGATGAGAATGATAACGCTCCAGTTTTCGAAGACGTAAGTAAACCAATCATCCAAAAAATTGGTTCGTTTTTTTTTTTTTTGAAAAATTTATATTTCTGAAGGAATCAATAGTTTACATTAACCATAAAAATGTTTTAATATCTCCTTCAAGATCCCTTACGATATACAAGTGGATGAAGATGCCCTTATTGGATCCACGATTTTTTCGAATATACGGGCCTCGGATGCCGACTCAGTTGGCAATTCATTAGAGGTAGTTTGCGTCGATTTACCGGATTATCCGGACGCATGTCAGAAGTTCGAGGTAATCACCATGGAGTCATCCCAGAACGCTTTCCTCGGAGGGATAATTTTGAAACAAAAACTGAACTACAGCGAAAATCAAGAGTATTCGTTTGTTTTAGAAGCAACGGTAATAAATACCAAAAATTTAATTAAAATAACTAAACTACATTTAATTTTTTTTTTTTTTGTCTAATTAAAGGACGGCGAATTAACTAATACAACAACAGTAAACATAAAAGTAGGCGACGTCCAGGACACCCCTCCTTATTTTGTGGGTCCTTTGAGGGCAGTAATAGGCGAAGACGCTCCTATAAACTCCCTCGTCCTTACTGTACACGCAGAAGACGGTGACAGGGGGTTACCCCGAAAAATCGTCTACGAATTAGTTGACAGTAAGGCAACATTATCAATTTATTTAAATTAAAAACATTATTTAGAACATTCTCTTTTAAAGATCCCTACGACTTTTTCTCAATTGATTCGTTTTCTGGAGAAATTAGAACTGCTAAGCCATTAGATAGGGAAGTTTTATTCAGTCCAGATAATACGTTAACCCTCAACGTCAAGGTATTAAAAGGGAAAAAAAAAACCTCAAATGCAACAAACTATAATCTACGAATGAATTTTTAGGCAAGGGAGCTGATAAACGGGGTAAAAAGTGAAGATCCAATAACCATTTCGGAAGCCAAAGTAACAGTCAAAATAACAGACGTTAACGATGAACCACCAGTTTTTAATCAGAGGGAGTATCACGTGGAAATACCCGAAGACATACCCAGCAATGTTTCTTTACCTGATTTGAACATCACAGTTACAGATCCAGATGAGGTACAACAGAAGATTTTTTTTTTTCAAACAAAACATTATCTTCTTTATATTTTTCTTTGTCAGGGTTTGAACGCAATATTTTCTTTATCTCTGCAAGACATTTCCGGAGCCTTCGCCATCCACCCATCTGTGGTAAATGGATCTGCAAAAGTCAAGATATACATAGCCAACAGTTCGTTGGACTACGAAGATCCAAACCAAAGACAATTTATCATTTTAATCGTTGCCAAGGAACTGTACACCGATCCTCAGTTAACGTCCACGGCTACGGTGAAGATATCGGTCACAGATGCAAACGATAACGCCCCTGAATTTCCCCAGGAAGCCTACGTTGCCCAGGTGTCAGAAATGGCAGTTGGAGGAACCCTAGTAACAAGTATAGTTGCAAAAGACAGAGACAGTGGAAAGTTTGGTGAAAATGGTCTAGTTTATCAACTTGTTGGCAATAGGGCCGAAAAATTTGAAGTCAATAATAGAACTGGAACTGTGACGGTAGCAGCTTGTGCAAAACCTGGTCAACCAGAATGTTTGGATCATGAAACTAAACCAGAATACTCCCTATCTTTCAAGGTAAATAAGAATCTGTTATTTCTATTTTTGATTGATACCTATTTATGACCACCCTTCAAATCCTCTATGATTTCACAGGCTACTGATGACGATGGCAAAGGTCAAACAACCATTGTTCCGTTGAAAATAATCCTAACCGATAGCAACGACAATCCCCCTAAATTTTCACAACCCATTTACCACATTTTCGTGGACGAAGGTGCGGTGAAATTTAATTCAGACGTGGTCATAGAAGCCACCGACATCGATAAAATTTCGCACATTTCCTACTCGATTATCGCTGGAAACGGCAACAACCTCTTCTCCATCGACCCCAACACTGGCAAAATTAGAATCGCAAACAGCAAAGGCCTCAGCCTTAAATCCGAAAATGACGAGGACAATAATATTCTTCTGACAGTCGAGGTATAAAAAAGAATATTTCACAATTCCACCACCACGGTGTTATCAAGTGTTTTTTTTTTTTTTTTATTAGGCCAGTGATGGAAAATACACAACTACAACTCAAGTATCAATCACTGTGAAAGATATTAACGACAATCCTCCCATCTTCACCAAGGAAAGCTATATGAAAGCAATTCCGGAAGATCTTCCAATTGGTAAGAAGAAACTTTATTTTGTTAACTTCAGTTGTAATTTTCATTTTGTATATTAAGGTTCAACAATTCTGGAAGTACAAGCCGTTGACGCTGACATGGGAGATAACGCGAAAATCGAATACGAAATCCTGAAGGGTTCATACAATGACTTCGAAATCGACAGTGAAACGGGTGAAATAATCCTAGTCAATGATTTAGACTACGACAGAAGAAACACGTACAACATTGAAGTCATAGCAATGGATCGTGGAACACCCAGTCAAAACGGAACAACCAGGGTAGTCCTCAATGTTCTCAACGTGAACGATAAGTCTCCATATTTCGTCCCAGTCACTCAAAAGGCCAGCGTAAGTCAAACAATAGAATTCCTGGAACTACTACTACTACTATAAATTCGTCTTTTTATTTCAAATAGATTATGGAAGATGCTCCCGTAGGAACCGTCATTCATACGTTGGTGGCTTTGGATCCGGACGTCAATTCTTCGGAAGCTCTGAATTTTGCAGCCACCGAACCCATTACAGCACTCGACAAATATGGACAAGAGGTTACAGACGATCTCTTCAAGGATTTTTTCTCAGTGGACAAGACCACGGGCAAAGTGACTGTTTTGAATCCACTAGAAAGGGATGTGGCTGCTGCCATAAGAATTCCTGTTTTGGTAACAGACATAACAGCACCATCAGTACAACAAGGAGAAGGTAAATGAGAAAACAGAAAGTCTAATCCCTTAAGGACTGACAATGTTGATTTCAGGTTTGCTTATAATCAACATTATCGACGTGAACGATCATGCTCCGCAGTTTCTACCTCCATGGACACCTGGCAATCCCATTTATGAACTGGAAGTAAAAGAGGAGCTTCCTGTTGGTACAATTGTTGCCACCTATACAGCAACTGATGAAGACTCAGAAATCGCTGGTTACACCATCATCCCTCCCAGCGAATATTTCGAAATTAATAACGGCACAGGTACGGAATATCAACACACTCATCATACAAATAATAATCCATTTTCCAACAGGTATTGTGCAAATCAAGAAAGAAATCGATTACGAGAAACTAAGAGAATTAAACTTCACGGTTGTCGTCTTCGATTTGGGAATTCCCCAGCTAAATACTTCGGCATTGGTTAAAGTGCACGTCATCAACGTTAACGACAACGATCCCACATTTTCCCAGAAGGCTTACAAGGTGAAGATTCCGGAGAACTCTCCCAACGGCACGCACGTGCTCACGGTTTTCGCGACTGACGCTGATGCTGGAGAATATGGGACTGTAACTTACGGTTTAACTGGAGAACACAAGGAACATTTCAGAATCGATTCAGAAACTGGCGAAGTCACGGTGGCCAATTCGAATTATTTGGACCACGAGATCATCAACGAAACAACGATACAAGTGGTTGCCAGCGATGGAGCTTTTGGTAATTTAAAACGCTCCGTATCCGTACCAGTGAACATAGAGATAACAGACGTTAATGATAACGCCCCTAAATTTAACCAGAGTATATACAACACGACCGTAATGGAAAACGCCCGACTGAATCCACCAGTTCCAATACTCCAGGTCTACGCCACTGATCTGGACGAAGGAAATAATGGAAACGTAGCATACAGGATACTCTCCGGGAACGATAACGGTAAGGCGACTATTTTAAATTATTTACTGGTAAAGTACTAATTCTAATTGCAGGTACTTTTCTCTTGGGAATCGACACAGGCATTTTGTATCCTCACAAAAGTTTAGTAGACCAACCCCATAATCACCAGCTCGTCATAGAAGCCCGGGACGGTGAAGGAAATGGCGAATTATCGGACAGGGCGATTGTCAACATTCAAGTAGTAAACGTAAACGAACACAAACCCCAATTTGTAATGCCAACGATACCCAATGCTACTGTCGAAATTATTGAGGTGACTCTTTGACTATTTAATTATTCCCCATCATTGTTATTAAAATTTTTCTTTTTTTTTAAGAACGATGCTTCTGAAGGTTATTTGGTAATGACCCTAAAGGCGACTGATAAAGACGTGGGTAAAAATGGTAAAGTCACTTACCATATCAAACTGAATGGCAGCTTGGTTTCTGAGACAGAAGATTTCGTATTAGACGAAGAAACAGGGGAACTAAAAATGAAACGCGCTTTGGACAGGGAAACCAAGTCGAAATACGAGGTAAAAA
This sequence comes from Agrilus cyanescens, assembly GCA_947389935.1. NCBI lineage: Eukaryota > Metazoa > Arthropoda > Insecta > Coleoptera > Buprestidae > Agrilus > Agrilus cyanescens. The sequence goes on from OX376709.1 coordinate 5,089,500, forward strand.
CCGCAAGGTGAAGTATTTTTCCATGAAGTAGGTACTAAAAAAAATCCTTTTACATATTTCAAGCTCGTGCTAGTGGCCAAAGACCATGGGTTCCCCCTATGGCATGAAACAGAAGAATACTTGAAAATAATTTTAGTTGACATGAACGATAATCGACCCGAATTCCCTGACACGATAACAGCAAACCCTTATAGGTTTTCTGTCGTAGAAAATTCAGAAAGAGAACAAAAAATCGGTGAGAACAATTTTTATCAAAACTAAACGCAAATATTATCATTTAAATTTTATTATCTAGGTCAAGTAAGGGCATTAGACAGAGATGAAGGGCGTCATGCAAAGGTATTCTACTATTTAGTTTGCGGTTCCGAAAACGACTCTTTCAAAGTGGGCAAATTAGATGGTAGCATCTACACCAACAAGGTTTTCGACCGCGAAGAGAAAGATGAATACGATTTGTGCATCTTGGCAACCAACGAACCAGATTTTTACGTGTCTCCCGAAGAAAAAAAGAAACTCCTCGAAACGGACATCGCCCATAACAGCAGCTTCGCCAAGGTTCACATTACCATCGTTGATCTGAACGATAACTCTCCAAAATTCCAAAAGTCGACGTATCACGCATCGATCAGTGCGATGGCTCCAGTGAACAAGTTCCTCGTCAACGTTACTGCCTCTGATCCTGACGAAGGGCTTAATGGTACTCTTATTTATTACGTCAAAGCTTCAAACCTTTACAAATATGGATCGACGAAGAGTTCTGGATCTATTATACCGTCACCGTTCAATATAACTCAAAAAGGAGAATTAACTACAGCCACCTATTTGGCCGAAAACAATCAACACCGATTCGTGGTGGACGTCGTTGCCAAAGAGCTGGCACTTCCTGAACGAGAAGCGATTGCCAAAGTACATGTAAGTATCATCATTTTTTTTTTGGCATCTTCTGTAATATACCAAAAACCCAAAAAAATTTATTTTAGGTGTGGATTTTTGAACCCCAACAACTAATTCGTGTGATATTATCGAGACCTGTTGGCGAAGTTTTACAAGAACAGGAGGAAATAATCAGCGAATTAAGCAATGCCACTCAGAGTTTAATAGTTGTAAATGAAGTCCGATACCATACAGAACTGAACGGAAAGAAAAACGAAAACTGGTGAGTACCCCACTTTCCTCCAACAAACTCCATTTAATTCTATTTAATTCACCCTAGGAGCGACTTATACATTCTTGCGGTAAATCCTTCGACGTACACTATTCTTCCCGTTCCGGAGGTTCTGAAGGTAATAGACGCAAAATACGACTTCCTCCGGGATTACTATGCCGGTTATGCGATCGAAAATGTTGTGCCGGCGTTCGTAATGGAAAAAGAAGAACTATTTGATCCCGCTCTAGCAGCCCTTATAGCCCTCTTGATTGTTCTTTTTGTGGGCATCGTCACATTCATAGTTGTATGCTGTTGTCTAAGGCGATGGATGATTACACCCAACAAACTCAAGAAAAAGGATGCGCTCATCAAGAAAGCGATTATAGACGACTTAAATACAACCGAAAATCCTTTATGGATTGAACAGTAAGTTTATTCAGCTTTCATATAAATACACCGACTAATAATTTTGAAATTCGTTTTATAGGAAACTGAAAATTTACGAGGAACAGGAACTTACAATGCAAGTATTCAACGAGCCCGAGCACAATGGATTGGAAAGAAATGGGAGTGAAATGATCCAGGTAAGTGCAGCAAAAGCTCAAACAACATGCAGCCCCATCTAGTGTTTCGATACACCAAATGTGACCCCAAAGTCAATCAATAAAATCACCCTGAGTAGGGTTTCAATTGGACATTGGAAAAGGAACCTCTGGAGTGTCAAAAATAAAATTAACCAAACGTAATAAAAAATACCAGCAGAGATCGCCTACATTTTGAACATAAAAGATTGAATAAAATCTTTAAAAGTTATTTATACGCCTCGTGCCACCAGATTCGGATAAAGCAATTGAGCTGTTCAATCGACGGACGTAAAGGAAAGCGGGCCCCTTATCAGACGACTTACCGCTTCTTTATAGACGGAAACAATAGAGATACCTAAACATGAGTGCATTACAAAAATTTTTCCGAAATTATTTTTTAGTTTCTCAAAAACGCCTGGCATTTTCCGAGTGTCATTTGCAGTATTTTCAGACATACTCTATATTAACCCTTGTATTAAAAACTAGATTTACCATGAACCTATTAAAGATATTTCATATTCATTTACTTATTAACATTCAATAATAATAATAAAAAACTAAAAATATACAGCACCTCAAAAAAAAAAGTGTCAGTACCTATTCAAAATTTGTTTAAGGAGGACAATACCTACGCCACTATTCAGCACCCTCACAGGCGAGGATCTTCGCACATGGCAACTATGTCAATTGCCGACGAAACGGCAGACTACGCCACCCTATCTAGGGTACCCGTAACGTCAAATAGTCCCCACAGTACAATTAGAGGAACCCCAAACGTAAGTATTATTTTATTGTGATATTTAAACAATAAAACAATTTTAATCTCTTATTTATAGTACTACGAAGCAGCAATGGGCTTCCAAGGGTCTACGTTTCAGGTACCTGACCCAGTAGGAGGCTACATAGAAGCCCCAGATCACAATCAAACGTCTTCCCGATCTAACGATAATAATCATCATCACAAACTAGTTGCAGAACTTATTTGACGCATCACAAAATCCAAACGTTATTTCTATTTTAAGTAAAAAAAATCGTTGCACCGTTATAACTTATTATAAATCCATGAAGGCCATTATAAAAAAAATGTAAAATAAATTATTAATATTATTACGATAAGTAACTTTAAAAAAATTGTTTAGTTATAGATGAAAAGTTTCGAAATTGTATATTTTCTTTTGTACTCGCTGTACGAATAAACACGATGGTAAGCAAAAGAAATTAATTGCGACAAAAAGGATCATATCTCATTTCGTGAACTGTTATATGTATGTGTATAAGAACTGACGTGTGTGTCTTCAAACCCCAGTAATAAATTAATGTGAAAAATATGTCAGTAGTTAATTACAAATAATATAAGTTTATTTTATAAAAAGTACCCCTAACAATAACTAACAGATAATTTATTAGCGTTATGAAAAATTGCCCTCTACTGGATCAAATATTTTGCCGTATTGATATTAAAATATTTTTTACCAAGAAACAGTTTTTTATTTTTAAAGTTAAAAAATATACCTACAGCAAATATTTTTGACCCCCATCGAAAAAAATTAACGAAAGCATCTAATTGACCCATTATGCTAGTTCCATAGTTAATTTTTAAGGACTTTAAAAGCAACTTAGTTATCAACCGTTTCTTCGTGAATGAACACAAGAAATTGAGCTAAGCCTTATCAAATTCACTCCAGAAAAAAATGATTTTTCTTTTGTTGTATGATCAAAAAAAGCTAATCCTGCCAATAACCAACGATACTATTTGCATATTTGCATGAAATAGTATTGCACCTCCACAATAAAAAAAATAATAAACCAATAAAAACTTTTTTAGTTTGATTGATTTATTTTCTAGTTACTAATTTATTAATTATATCAAAAAATAGTTAATAAGGCCTGTGACATCACTGCCCATGACGTATTTTGTTATCATATCTAAGGTGTATAGAATACGCTAAAAAATGATAATTCAGTCAATTCGTACAATTATTTCATGTTAATAATTCGCGGGGAATACCCTTTGCAAATCAAAAATAAATCATGATAAAATTTCAGGAATTGTCGAAATTACTCGGTCTTTTGAATTATTAAAGTTCTATTAGCATGTCAATTACAAGAATAAAAAAATTGTGATATTTTGACATCAGACGGCGTAACCCAGTAGCGCAACATCTATAGTAATAAGAGGTAGTTGGTATTGCTATTATTGTACGTAAAATTAGATTATTTTTTTTGTAAGAAAACAAAGAAATATAAATCACTAAAAATTAAAGAAACAGTACGATTATTGAATTGTTTAATCAAAAAAATACCGAAAGAAAATAATATTTTGCATTCTTTTAGATAAAAAAGTTGAAATTTTCCTTAACGTGAATCAGTAGCACGATTTGACAAAAGCAAACTTCTAGGGACATTTTTTTATCAGTAGTATTTCTTACAACTAAAATTAACGCCGCCAATGGTTAACGTTTGAACAACGTTTTCTTTGTTACTTCCACCAAAAGTAAACCATTCCAACAAAATAAATTTTACGCATTGATTAACTATTGTCGCAAGTAAAACAACACATTATTATGTTACCTATACGAAAACGAGAAACAAACAACGTGAATTACTTCACTTAACCTTAACACAATCTAAATGTAATTTTTACCTTGCACATGATTTCACGTTCATTTCTTCCACTGCAGCTTTTGCAGACGTAAGCAGAACTCATCACCATTGTTTTAGATAAAAAAGCACTAAAATTATACCGCAAAAAAGTCCGAATTTTGGCGACAGTACAACATAACATCACAAAGACCGACTCAAGACTAACGTTGGACTAACGTATGCATACGAGTTACGTGTACCCTCTCTCTCCCCTAGTCCTCCTAGCCTACGACAAGGATAGAAGATTATTTATCCTATTAAACAGTGAATTCACATGAGAGAGACGAAACAATTGCCAACCAATTACAATACATTATAAATAATATAAATATTAAAAAATTGTGTGGTTCAAAAAAGTATTTTATTTACTTTTTTCGTTTTTTCTTTTTGTATCAGGCATCGGTGTAACATTATTTAAAAACAATTAAAAAAATCACCTTCGTTTAATAAATAATTAGATAATTAATTAAAAAGTCTAAAATACAATCTTATCACATTAAATGCTACGCCATACGCAAATTAAACATATGTATATCTGTTTGTTGAACCTTTTTTTGTCCTTTTTAATAATATTAATTGATAAAGAATCGATACTGTTATTCGTTACTGTCAAAACTTCATCGTAAGCAGCAGTACACTTGCAGAATTGTATTTTCTCGTTATTTACTTAATTTACTCCCTTACAATTTTACATATAATAAGTAGTGTAGATGTACAGCACTATAGCGACTTTGTAATTTAATTAGCTAATGTCTTAACAAAACAAAAAGTTTTTGAAGAGGATTCGAAGCATGTACATACGTAATGGGGCTTCTAAATGACTTTTAGTCCAGCCTTTTTTTAGTAGTCGCAATTTTTAGGACTAAAACTCATCTAGAAGCCCTATTGCTATTATTTTACAACTCATAATATCAACCAATTTCTTTGTACACCTCTACGAGTAGTCCAGATAATGTGATTTCTTTCGTACACTAAAATTAAATGGTAAATGTGCTCACCTTTGTAGGACAGTTAGGAGATAATTAAAACATTAACGTATTAAAAAATAGTGACTTAATTTGTTTTTATGCTTATATTTCGAAAACTAACGAATGAAACTAATTACTATTTGTAAACAATTGAAAAATCTACAAAAAGTTAGGTTAGAACAATTCTTGATAGAGAAAAGCCGAAAAACTGTAGCTTTTCTTTAAAACTTAATTTCTCAAGTTGTTTACTACATTGAGAAAATGCATAGAGGCAATATTACTTACTATGAACACCTTAAAACGATTTATGTTTTTGTTATCTACCAACCGTACAACAAGTGGTAGAACAGTCGGTTTACTGTAAAATTTTAATGAAAAATTAATTTTCGGTGTATTGCCTGGACTAAAGTTCAATTTAATAGTTCCTATTGTATACACACATTCAAACGCTATGTACAAACGCCTTAATCGAAAGAAACGTTACACATTAATAAATACAACTTTTCAGAATCCCGTTATGCAACAAACGAAAAGATAGTTTACAAAAACAAGCAACGAGGAATCCTTTTTTTTTTTTTCGTTTTGAGATTCTCACGAAACGTACTTTTTATTATTATTTAATTCGAACAGCTGCACAGAGATCAAGTCAAAATACATAGTATGTATATTACTAAAGTCATTATTCCATCCACATCTTGTTATATAATTACAATTATAATAATAATAATAATAATAGCAACAATAATTTCTCAATATATTTATGTATAATGTATGTATTTATATGTATGTATATTTTATCACTACTAGTCTCAATCAGGTTGCAAACACGCTAAATTAGTGCTTTCAAAATTTGCTTCCAACAAATATAATAATACGCCAACTTGTTCGCTAAAACCAAGTTGCATAGGACACCCTGTAAATATTCATTTATCCCTTTCACTCCCTTTCTGTCTGTCTGTCTCTCTCTCTCTCATTTTTTGCAAATTAAAAAATAGAAATGAAAACACGGCACATTGTTTAATCGGCAAACAATTTTTTTAATGCGTTTATTTACACTTTACGAATAAGTAATTTGTACTAAGACAACGCGCGGAATGGGCTAGGGTAGATGTTAGGGGATGAGGAAAGGAGAGTAGAAGACGGTCGATCGATCGGTTAAGAAAGAGTGTGCCATTTTACGGTAACTTTTTCAAAATCGAAGCTAATCTTTTTTTTTTCTTTATAATAAGGAATTTACCATCAAGCACACCCACACGGAGCTGTTCAGCGTGGTTTATAAAGAAAATACGACTAATTTCTGGTCCATCGTTTTGATAATGAGGCTTACGAAGTCACTCGAATGCTGAAAATAAAATTTATACAATTTAATAACTACAATTCGGTAGTACATCCTCTGTTCCAAAGTAAACCGAGCTGATTCACTGTAAAAGTAAACCTCACAGTGGCGCCATTTTTTTACAGCGATTAGTGCTAGCCAAAATTTCGAGGAAATGGAAGATAACCGAATAGATAAGACATGAAACTGGTAGCAAAAGAATTTTTCTTTTACATATCTTTAAAAATTCAGTTCCGAGGTCCATTTGAAATAAAATCAACTCATTTTTGAGACAGAGGGTGTATCACGAACGAAAGAAGTTATTAACTATATTTACTAACGGGATGGAGATCGTGTAGACATTTGCGTACATGACTGGCCGTTTTTAGGGATGATGTCGGGGGACGAATTCAAAAAATCCCATATGAGGATCGTGTCGTCGTGCGAACTGCTAACTATTTGGAACTCGTCAAACTGCAGCCTGAATACACGTCCCGTGTGTTCCTATCACAAAAAATTACTCATAAAAATATTACTTGAAAATAATCACCACTAATACGATCCCATAAATAAACACAATAATTACAAAGATTATATAATGCCAAGTAATTAAACTCACAACCAATGTTTTAAGACATAGCGAATTTGCAGGCGCTCGTGGATCCAACGCTGCCACCAGGTCCCATACTTTGATCTTTCCGTCATACGCGCCACTAACAATCCGTTTCGAATCGAATCGGATGCAGCGTACTAACTCTTCATGACCCTCCAAAACTCGCAAACAAGCCCCACATTCGATATCCCATAACCTAAAGTGAAGACAAACAATGCACACTTGTAACTCACAAACAGTAAGGCGTTCGCAAGTAGAAAATTTGTTTAAAATTTAGAAGAATTTCTGTTTTTGATTACTGAACAGTAGCATACAACTTGGCAACGTCGCAACAACACGGAGTGTAAAAGTGCTTTCTAATGATATAAGATAGTCGCAGATTTTAGAGCCAACGAAATGAAAATTGGAGGAAAGGGAAGATAATCCAGCCCTAATTTTCACATCATTGTTAGACTGCATTTACATCCTTTTCAACTCTCTTAAGGAGTTTCGAGAAGAGTTATATGACGAAGACACGTAAATGAATATATTGAAAAGTTTAAAACTTCTACGCCAATTATTAAAACCTAACTTCAACCCAAAAGAGAACTATTTGGTGATCCCAATGTAGACTTTCCTTCTTTAATCGGCCATCAGATTATAGCTTCTGATAAAATGTTTACCAACAACTTACCTAATGCTATTGTCGGAACTACCACTCACGACCAATCGATCCCGATATTGCAGACATGCGATTCCGCGTTTGTGTCCGTTCAACGTTCTCACAAACTCACACGTCGACGTGTTCCACACTTTAATCGTACGATCTCCGGACGCGGACACAATGTACTTTTCGTCGAAATCGACCACATTCACAGCCGCACGATGTCCCACCAAGACTCGACGTAACGATATCTCCGATTGCGACGTCATATCCCAAACCGCGATCGAACGATCCTGTAACAGAACGAGATCGGATCAATCAGAATCCTCAACTTTAGTCGATAGATGTTACATACTAAAATATATCAATCATACATTTACTTACTTTCGAACAGGTGACCATCATTCCGTTATTGAATCTAAGATGAAGAACGGCCTCGCAGTGATGGATCAAAGTATTGACCATTTCTCCGCTGTTCACGTTCCATACACGAACCGTCGAGTCACTAGAGCCGCTTATTATCACTTTGTCATCGTATTGGAGACAGAGCACGGATCCCGTATGTCCCGTCAACACCTTGGTCGACTGCAGCGAAAGCCGGTCCCATATTTTGATAGTGTTATCGCGCAATCCCGACACGATTTTCTGATCGTCGTACTGCAAACAGTAGACGCCTTTGCTGTTCTCTGAACGACAGTTGATTCTCTGCAAGATGTGCCGACCCATTCGCCAATTATTTTCGATACTATCTATGTCCTGGATGATCCTCGGATAAAGAGCGCGATAAAACGAATGCTGCCTAATGTTTTCACCCGGTTTTGGTTTGAACAGGTACTGAATCCTAGACAAAGAAATTAGAAAAAATCATTGACAAATCTCAAAAAAAAAAACTTTAACCCAGTAGACTGCTTAATTTCAATTTTAATTCAAAAAGAGCAATCAAAAACCTGATGATTTTTTAACGTACCACTGTCGCCTTTCCGCGAGACCTCTCCATAATGTATCTGTCCTCACTTTCCTCTCAATGAGTTTCTTCCATAGCATGCCCTCAGATATGACACGAAGCCACTCTTTGCACACCAATTCTGCGGCACACAAACTTTCTGCGTCCAAATAAGATAAGATGTTTTCGGCCACGTGATCCAATCCTTTCTCTTTAATAAAAATTACACACTATTTACGTGAGCTATCTAGGTATATCGAGCAGAAATAAATAGAGCACTCCATTTTGCCAAAACAAGTTTTATTCGAAATAAAATAATATCAAAAATTGGATCCGATTTCTAAGAGGATTTATGATCAACAACTTGTTAATAAAAAAAACATATAAAAATAATAAGTGTAAAAATGGGATCGAATTTATAAAAGGAAACTACAACTTCGATTGATAGAGTACCTATTGAAGGAAACAGAGAGGAAAATCTTACTTGGTAAAAGCGATATAAAATCCCTCTGTAACATAGGCTTCAGGTAGGAATTGATATGCCCGTGCTGATAGTGACACATGCGGGCCAATAAATTTTCGACGAATTCCACCTGATCCGATTCGTTCCATTTTTCGAAAAATCTTATACATGCGTCACGTTCTGATGAATACGTTGACGAAGGCTCTTTTTTTCGAGCAGGATCGTACAATATCGTCTGCGGGTACTGAAAATAAAGACAATTAATTTAGCGGCGAACGCACGGAGATTTAAAAATTTGGAAATATATGACACTGAAAATATGAAACAAGAATTTTTACTCCCATCACTTTTAGGTGACCAATTTCGAGATTTAAATGAATTCTACTTTTTAGAAATTGTGCATATGTTAAATATTTTACCCATCTAAAAAAAAACCTCTAAAAAAATCGTATTAACGTAAAATTCGTTCCACATCGCGAATTAAAATATTTTTCAAACAGTAAGATAAAAAACATGATATTTTAATTACAATTAATTTTATCAATTGACCTTAAAAAAAAACAAAAAACCTTAATAACCAATACAACAAAACACACGTATAAATCTGATTTCCCAAAACAGCTTATTTTTGTAGATTCATTCAAAAAAAAGAAATCAATTGACGGAAATAGACTGTCACCGTCAATTTTTAAACGAGGGTTTTTTGTTGAACAGGATCTTGCCAAAAATCTATTATTCAACCTTAAGAGGCCCGTTGTACAATCTGAGTTATCGATTCGAATTGTAGACAATCAAAACACCAAACCAAAATAGCACAGCCAGTGTTTCTTTGAATGGAAATTTTAACCAAAATATGTAGGTATAGAAACGTCATAACAAACAAAAATTTTATGTAACGAATTCATTGCCCTTATGTTTTGCTATTTTGAATTGATCGTTCTCATACATTGTAGTACCAGAATGTATAGTTTCTCTCATAAAAGTAGGCCAATATTGGCCCAAGTAGGCCTACAGCATGTGCAGTAACAGTAAAATTTAATGTTTCACTAATAATATTTGACAACTCCTAATTAGTGACACAAGTCAACTTACAGAACCAGTTGTATTTTTCGTTAAGTATTATGATTGCGTCACAGCTGTTCTCGTTAACTCTTAGTGCAAGTTATACAACCAATCAAACAAAATGTGTTCGCAGCGAATGATCTTAGAGTCTCTCAATTCTATTTGGCTATTTAATTAATAAAATTAAAGTGGGAAAAGAAATTTGAGAATATTAAATAAAATTGGGTCTTAAAAGTGTCAAACACCCCATTTTAAAAAATTAATGTCTGCATGTCTTAGTTATTACAGGAAGAACAGTTAATTTATTTAGTTACTTTATGATTAGAAGTTAAATGCAAATTATACACTTTGTTAAAAGTATTAATTATTCCCTAACTTTGCCAATTACATTCCGTAATGTTCTTCACAACTTTTACGAAGCTTCGGAATACAAAGAAACTGTTAATTAATTTTCCAAGCCCAACTTCAAGATATCTGTGAAACGAATTTTCTCAAAAATAATGACTTTAACATAGTTTTGTAAATTATGAAAGCAAAAAAATTACTTTACACCAAAATTTCTTTTATAAAGAATATCGAAATTATTCTCTACATAGTTTGTTAATTAATAAATATTGTAATAAATACTAGGTACCCACCAAAAATGTTAATATGTAATTATAAAAAGAATGGACATTAATAAAATAACTTTAAATAAAAAAATATACGAACCACGAATTCATAGGTACGTCGACTTAATTATTATTCAGAAAATAGTACCATTCGTGCGTGGTTGATACGTAATCAATAAGAACATCGTACTGAATATCAATCAAAAATACGTTAAAAACCAAGCTTTTAGGCAGAACAAAACAAAGAAGTTTTAAATACACTTAGAAACAAAAAAAATGTGTTATCTTATCTCCCCTCTTCCAAATAAAAAATTAATTATATTGTCCCTAATAAGGGAGGCACAGTGGCTGCACGGTTAGCGCTACAGATTGGCGCCCACTAGGTTGTGAGTTCAAATCCCGGTAAGAGCTAAACTCTTTTTAAAAAGAAGTTTAGATACGTGATTTGTGTGAAGAAATATGCGAGTATGTGAGAGTAGTTCGAGGAGAAAATAAGGGAAAATGAAGGTAGATTTTAAGAGATAAGTATAGAAAGTAAGATTGTTAAATAAGTTGTAAAGCAGTGGCAAAATGTAGATACTCTGTTAGAGTATACATGTGAAAAATTAATAAATAAATAATATTGTCCCTAATAATTGATTAAATTTAAATAAGGCTGAGGGAAAAAAAACAAAATCACCCAAAAATATCAACTGCTTTGAACACAGTATGTAAACTGGGAACATTTCATATTACAGGATCACGTTTTAACATGTGCGCTGTAAAAGCCTCTTTCATTAAATTAAATAATTAGCTTAATGGAACATTAATCTGGTATTGTTATGTAAACACTGATAAAATTAGTCACAAAGGAAAAATAAAATGCTTTTATTTGTACACAAATCAATAACATCATCAAAATCTGTCAGAAAACCCATATTAATAAAACGTTTATAACCGTATTAGAAATAAATTTCAAATCGATAAATTAAAAATATTTTAAATTAAACTTTTCTTTAAAATGCAAAAAAAATTAATTATACCAGAATAAGTCCCTCTTTTTTACCAGAAAGTACAGGCCTAACTATTTCACATTTAAAGACTAAAACACCTGTAAGGCAAAGCCGGCAATAAATGACGTCACGCGTAAGCTATTAGGCGTTTAGTCTCGGTAGTAACGGCTGTGCAGGTTTTGTTTTATATGTAACATCAAAATGGCGGTAGAGACGTAAACAAACTACGTACCATATTGAGTGGTGTATCACTAAATAGGTCATTCAAAAACCAAAAATCTTTAAAACGCCTTTGTCTGAAGTTAATTTTTATTTATTTTATCTTCTGTCGCTTTTGTTAAATTGTTGCCATTTTTTTTGTGTATGTTTACATGTCAATAATCGATAGTTTGTGTTTTTAAATGATGTTAACATATCAATAAAAAAATAAGATTGTAAAGTTTATTTATGTCAACTTAAAAATAATCATCACATTACAACGGTTAACGACTGCGATTGATTCACAATCAGTTATTTCCGTATCGTTATATTGGATCATAAAAAAAAAAATAATAAAAACCGAACTAGGTCCATAGGTACCTAATATTTGTTCGATTTATCCTACAGTAGTTAAAACTGGCTCTAAGTAGGTCAACCAAATAAATCGATTTGCAACGATTTCTTGAGTTTTACTGTTTAAACAAATGCAATATTTTGTGTAAAATCTGTAGCGAAATAGTAATCAACAAAACTAATTTCACGTCCATTATTACACAACTGTTTACGCATAGGTAGCATACAGGATGCAATTTTTTTTTTGTGTCATCTGCAGAAGTCGAGTACGTACTGCTTTGGGGCACCATTAAAGAAACTCGTCAGAAAAAGGAACGAAAGTAGTTCTATTTACGTACAGTTAATAGCATTTTAGTTATAGAGTTTTCGACGTTAAATTTCTACCTCAAGTCAATAAATATCCTCGTATATTAATCATCTAAATACTTCATTAAAATTAATGATTAAAGTATAATTTTAAATACTACCTTCCCGATCGATAATTATCAAAAATAAGTAAAATACATTCTGTACGGAACTGTAATCTATTATTCTCTTTGTCTATCTCTACAACGGTCCATCGCACTCTCTTTGGCGCATGCGTCGAGTCTATTTGTACTATATACAGGAAAAATATTGTGTAACGTCATCAGAGAATCTTTAGATGCAAATATCTCGCTAATTACTGCATATAATTGGTTTATTTTTTATAAGTAATGAATATCGATAATAACCTTACATTTGGTGTAAAAAATAGATTCTTGTATTACATATTAATAAAGTTACATCTTAAAATGACAATTAACCAAAGAAAAAAATATACCTATGTTTAACTCGCAGTCAGTAAAGGCTAATTTTATTGACCAATTAATGAACATTATAACAGTAACCAGGTTACTGTAACCTATTTCGTTGTTTACCGACATTATTTTAAACAGTTACAGAAAATTTAAGTGACTGGTGTCACGTATGTAATGCCTACACATTGTATTTTATGCTTTTATGATAACCATCTGTTCCTCGTCAATATCAATTATCGCGTAATTAACCACGATAAAAAGAGGACTTCAGAAAGGACACTACACATGTTTCTATTCTATATAATGTAAAATTTTTAAGTGATTCGCAAGTACTTGTAAAGTAACAAAAACAAAACATGTTACAAATTGAAATTTAATGGGTAGGTACCTACTTACATGGGTATAGTAATTTTAAATAGTCAATATAAAAGTACAAATTTTTCTATTTTACCTACTCATTTAAAATAACCAACAAACTAGCGGTACTTACATTTTCTGTCAAACTAATTAAAATCGATCCAGATAAGGAAAAGTAAACGCCAAATTGTAAGATATTTTTTTGAGGGGTAAAATTTTAGCTCTGGGTTTGCGGAACAGATTTCGCAAGTGCAACGGAAACGGGGAACAGGAAATGGAAATATGATTCTTTGGTGCAGCCTACAGTTGACACTCAAGCGTTACCATCGTCAGACAAGTCCTGCGCGCTGATTACGTAGCATCTATGCTGTCTGTGAGCCTACTATGATAGTAGGCTCATGCACAGCATAGGTGGTTACGTAATCAGCGCGCAGGCCTTGTCTGACGTTGGTAACGACTCAAGTGTTAAAAAAAAAAGAAAACAACATTCAGCTCTGTTTTTTTTTTATACGATAGTCAATGGATTTTATGTGACCTTTTTGGTGCCATATTGATTCAAACTAACTCAGGGATAACCCTTTTTTGTTCCACATTCAGTGGGGGATTTACCATGTATTAAGTTAATTGTAAGTTGGGTTATGTTATGTTAGGTTAGGTTAGGGGAAGATTAGTATGTGTAAAATTTACATTTTTTTAATTTTGTCCGGATTAGAAAAGTTTTACTATACTTACTTAATTAAAAAAACTTTACAAATTGCACCACTTAAATATTAGATTAAAAAAATACAGCAAAACAAATTTGTGTGAACTCGTGGGAGGTTCATATATACCTACACATATAGAAGTTATTAAAAGTATAAATACACACTAATGTGATTTTATTGGCACTAAAATTCAAAATAGTAAAAATGAAAAATAATAAAAACCTAAATAAACCAAATTTGCAGTACTTAATTGTTTTGGAGAACTTTGTATTTTCACATTGACGAAATCAATAACAGATTAAAGAAAAAAACAAAAACCATTTTTGTTGCTGTGAAATCAAAATAAATAAAACTTTCCACTTTCCCTCGCCTAAAATTAGAACGTTTCCATCATTCGTTTATTCAATCATAATGTTTTGTTAACGCTCAAAAAACTTTCTTTATTTCGCGCATTGGCTTTTATATTCTTGCGGACGCAAATAAAAACCAAAACGACCACTTAGTTTCATAATCACCATTTCTTGAGCACGGGCTTTTAATGAAACAAAGAAAATATACGACAGGAAAAATGAATTTACGTTTCAACAATTAAAAGTAAGTAATGAGTACGTAACAACTTTTTTCATAATTAAAAGAACAATAAAACTTTTTTCTTTACTTTGAACGTTAAAACCTTTGTAATGTAAAACTGAAAAGATATAAAAGGTAAACACTTAACTTTTTTAAAAATTAAGCAATCATTTTAAACACGACACGATGAAAAAAAAACAATCCAATTTATTTTTTAATGGGGTGTTTGAAACTGACAATATGAATTTAATATTTTATGGAAAAAAAATTATTTTGGAATAAAAAAAAACCCGGCACTTGTTTATTATTTAAATAGCTATTTTTAAATTTCTAAACATGTCACAAAATGCTTCAGTTCACCAAGTAAAATATTCAATTAACGTATTTCGACAGCCGATATCAACTTTCATTTTAATTAGATATTAACTACTAATTTAATGTAAAGAAATTATAATTTTTTAAACACACCAAATTACGACATTAACTATAATTTTCATTAATTAACAAATTAGAAATAATCAACCAATGAAGGTGTTTATAATGAATGACTTCAGTGTAACTTTTTTTAAAGTTTATGATCTATTGCATAAGCTTCGAAACAGGAATGAATGTTCTTTAGAATTCGTTATTTTTAGAAAAGTAGTAGCGGCATTATTTACCCATTTTGCTTTGAAGAAAGAACTAAGACAAGGTTGAGACACAAGGATTATTCTCAATCTCTTACAATTAGATAAAAATGTTGTAAGAACCTTAACCGGTAAAAAATAGCAGATTTTGAAATTTTATTGGACGAACACAAACGCATCAATAAAATATCAAATTTTCGTGAAATATAATTAGGAAGAAAAATGCCAAAAAAAAACATCTTTACTAATTTCAGTAAAAATGATAATTTTCGACAGCTCATTTAAATTCAACAAGTATTAACTTTTAATATAAATTATGCAGGTAACAATAAAAAAAATCAAAATAAATAAAATGGTTAAATAAATAGCAAAAGAAATGTTTAAAATTTCTGGAGTGTTTTACCGCCCTAAAGTACTGATACTGACACATTTTTTTCCAATGTGACAACATGGAACAATAGCTCCTCTAAAATCGATATATATTTATCAATATCGTAACTATACTAATTAAAAAACTTAAATTGAAGATGATCAAATTTAAGAATTTACTCATGAATTCCTCTCCCCATTAGTAACTCCAGCTCATGGTAATTTATTAGCAAAACAAGCGAAGTTACACAGAATGATTTGTAATAGCCAGACAAACAAATCATTAGGCCATTAAAATCTTCAGTATTCAGAATGAAAATAGACACATCTAAATATTTAAGTGTTAGGTACTTCAAATAGCAACAGTTTTTTTATACTGATCGTGACACGATTGGGAATAAAAATACATTTTTACATTCCATTCTAGATATCTATCTAATTGACCTAAACTATTTTTTACCATATATCCAAGAGAGATAAATATTAGGACGTATTATTAAAATTATTCTATAAATATTTTTTGTTGCTAATTGTAAATATAAACCTGGTTTATAAATTATTATTTTTAATAATATTAACGAAAACAAATTTTTTGCTGTCATAAAGTTAGTTAAACAAACTAATAGATGGTACCCAACAACTCGTAAAGTATTTAAAATTAATTTTCTATCTAATCTACATCATCTACTTCGGTGAAGTACCTATTCAAGAAAGAAACGCAATATCATCATATTAAAAAAATTACTTCCAAATATGTAGGATAAAATGATTTACTTTGATCATCTTATTTTAATTATATGTATGAATAACTATGATATTTTTTTTATGGAATATTTAAAAACCAGTCGACTACCTATTTAAATGATATATATTGTCTCCATTTCTTTTTAACAACTTGTTATACATATATAGCAAACTGGCTATACCGGCTTCAAGTGAAAAACTTGTTTCAAATCGAACTCTACTTATAAATGATTTTTTCGATTTAAACAAACTTCATTATTTATTATCTATTCCAATATCAATGTTAACAACCTTCAGTAACTGAACATTACGCCTACCAAATAACCAATTTAAGAAAGACAAAAAATTAATTCATTATGTACTTATAGGAATACCAAAACGCTCATGGACAAATCCAAAATAAGGAATAAGTATTAAGACTTTACATCAAACATTTATATATTAACTAAAATCGTTTAAATAAATGTTTAGATAAAGACAATTTAATTTAGATGTATTTTTTGGAAATTGTAAGTTTTATTTTTTTTTGGTAATTAATAAATTAACTCATACAAAACTGTTACGTCTAAATGTATTTTTTTATCCAAAATATAGCTTTATAATTTTAAAAATATGTACCTACACGAACAAAATAAGTGAAAGATATTTTTTTGACAGGCAAAATGCCTATACTTTGTGTAAAAATACCAGAACAAAAAGGAAATGAAACCGCTATGGTAACTCAAGCAGAGCATGAGCTGTCGATTGCAAAACGACGATCCTGCACAAAAACCAGACAACAAGTTTGACGACACGGTTTTTAATAACAAACGGGGTGCTAACGACTTTCTAATCTTCAACGCCATCCAACTGCTCAACCAAAACCTAACGGTTTAATCTTCACGAAGAAACCAACAGAAAAAAAGCACGAAGCAATTATCTCGAAAGCGACTGCTACGTTTCCGGATCGAATTAATTTTAATAGGAATAGTTAGTTATCTGGACTATCAAACGCGTGCACCTAGGCACATATAAATTATACTGCATACACGAACGATATTACATGCACAATTCCGGAAAACGCCATAACGGTTTCAAAAAAATATACCTACTTATACATAAAACCAGAAAAGGTACTTGAACCAGGAAAATGAATTAGGACGCTTTTAAACAAAACAATCTCACAGCCATAGAGATAAAAACTTATAATCTATAATTTCTTCCAAAAAAAATTCTAAATTAATAAATAATCGATTAGGTATTTAATATAAAAAAAATTTCACTGAAATCCACGAGGAGAAGATCAAGTCTGGACCACTCCCTTAATTAGGATTAGAAAAACAAAAATTCCTATGGACAAATTACTCACATAGGCATCGTGGAAAAGGAAGAAAATAAAATTTAATCTTGTAAAACTCTATTAACTTTTTTTCAACTACTGGTACAAATGACTGCACTTGCTGACTTATCAAGTAATTATTTCTTAAAGAAAAAACTAAGGTCTTTAGCTGATGCTAACACTAATCGATAAGTAAAAAAAAACATGTAAAAATTAATGGCATAAATAAAAGCAATGACTTAAATAGGTAGTTACTCCATTGTACTAACGCAATATATAATTCCACTAGAAAATTGTTTATGTATAAGCCCTCCCCCTCCCAATTTTTATAAACAAAGAATACTTTCACTAGACAAAAGCAAAGTATATGATATTTGTAACTATAAAAACTTGATAAAAACCGAAGTATTGTAGACATTAAGATCTAACTCTCGCCAGATTAAAGAAAAACAACTTTATTAAATGAGTGATTCATACAGAGGAGGTCAAGCACCCACAGTGTCTTTTTTTGCAAAAAACTGAGCATGTACGAATAAACTTGGTAACTAACAATAATACATACAGGTATATGCCTAACCATTTTGGCCTACTTTCGAAGTTGAAGCACAAAAAGGTGGTCATATAGCCTAATTAAATTCATCAGATACTCGTGAATTTTTAAGTTATTTTAAAAATTGTACTTGTAATATATGTACTTTTACGTAGTAAATGATAAAATATAAAATTAGAGTTTTTAGAAAAACATGAGTAATCATACGAGAGCAACATCACAGACAATATGACAGATGACAAAGATACGGAAATTGAAAACCATTTTTAGTTTTGTGAACTAAAATTGCTCAATAACCAAAACGTAAATCAAAATTACACTATTGATAACATAATAAAATAAATGAGACCTTTACCTGTGAGTTGCTGTTTGTATCTTCGATTACTTTATCTGTTTCCATGTTAATCATTTCGTTAGGTGTGCTTACACGAAATATTACTCTTACATTCACTATATTAAAACTATTTAGGATTAGGCACGTCAAAACCTACTTAACCACATTAAAGAATCACTACTGTTTGGGATAAAACCCTCAAATCACAAAAAATTAAAAATATTAACCCACAACAGCCACACCACAGCGTCAGTACCTGTCAGTACTTGTTTGACGCTCCGATTTTTACGCCACTCTTCGCTACTGTTACTTTCTGAACTGCCAGAGCTGCCCAATTCGGCCACAAGCGCGCTGACTACTCCTATCCATAGAGCAACATAAACACGATTTTCATTGAAATTAAGATACATTCAGTTCATCTAACCGGAAATAGAAACTTCAATCTAATAGTATTAACTTTTCCTTAAAATGCTTACAACACATAAATACAACATTTAATTGAACAATTTTAAACATAATTATTATATATTATTTTTAAACCATTTATTGCCAGAAACTTTCACTCTAGAAAGTATAAAACTATTTTTAAACACACTTTTGAGTAACATCTATGACGATTTTAAAGAAATATTGAATTAAATCGAAACATTTAAACGGCAAAATTTTTACTGTACTTTCAACTTTTACCTTGAATTTCAAAAAAAAAAAACAGAATAACAAATAAGATAACAGTAGCAACTAAAAGAAAAATTTATCTATTTTCTTAATAAACCTTAAAATATAAGCAGTATAGGTTACATAACGTATTGAGGACGTTCGAATTTCTTGAATTTTAAAAAAATGTCATTACAATTAAAAAGTTTTGCAAAATGTGGAAAGAAAATTGTTTGTATTGGTGCTAATTTTAGGTAGATCTTAATCTAACGTATTCAAAATTAACTATGCAATATCCCTGATTATTTTTAGAACCTTTCCGAATTTCAAAGGGAAGCCAGTAGATCCGATAATATTTATAAAACCTGTTTCGTCATATATTGAGGAAGGGCAGGAAATATGGGTAAATATACATAAATACTTTTAATTCATTTAATTACACAGTTTATGTACGTCTTTTTTTAAATTTGGCCTCAATCAATAGGCGTTTTTGGTTCAAAGATCAGGGTCGTTCAATGCTATCGTTATCTGAATTAATCACTTATAAAAATATTTATGAACACCAGCGCAACTACCAACAATAAATTATTAAAAAGTGTTTTCAAAAATTCTAGGTTGACTTATTATTTCGTAATAAAAATTGCAATTTTAAAGTAGTTGAACGATGACTTAATATGCAAGCCGCCATGACGTTGTTGCATGTGACGTCAGTATTAGAATAAACATGGCGACCAAGTTTTCGCGCCAAAATTTAAGTAAATAATAAATAAACGGCTTACGAAGTAAGGATTCTTATGAAACACTACACAAAATTAGAGGTCAAATAACGAGTTCAATTTATACCTAGTAATAAAAATAAATAATACCATATTGGCTACAGCCTATATCTTTTTAGATTCCCAATGGTTTTAAGGTAAATCAGGAAGTAGAATTAGGCGTAATAATCGAAAAAAAATGTAAAAAAATTCTAGAATCACAAGCAATGAGCGTCATAGGGGGGTATTGCGTTGCCCAAGATCTGACTGCAACAAGCTATCTGGTAAAAAAACAATTTTTTTCACTCAAAAATCTTTCTAAATTGTATAATTTTTTAAGGAAAGAGTAAAAAGTCAGGGTCATCCATGGTCTATAGGAAAAGGTTTCGATACAGCTTGTCCCGTGAGCTCATTCATACCCAAAGAAAAGATCCCTGATCCTCACCAAGTGGAATTGTGGTGTAAAGTTAACGGACAAGAACGTCAACGCGGTAACACCAAAGATTTCGTATTCACCGTCCCGGAGTTAATATCGTACATATCGCAGTACATGACGTTGGAACCTTACGATTTAATATTGACTGGTTCACCACCAAACATGGGTCCCATTGGACCAAACGATTTCATCGAAAGTGGAATCGTTGGTATTGACGAGTCATGTTTCGGTGTAAAAGTAGGATGCTGAATATTCACTCAGTGGAAAATAATAGACAACTACAAAAAAAAAGTACCTAATATATTTTTTTCACATAAACCTTAACCCTAATTTTAAATAATTAATAAATAATTGTTCCTCCTTTATAAACTGAAGACATATTCGTTTCAAAATCAGTAAATGCATAAATTTGTGTCTTATTCCATTTTATTTACTGCTAAGAGGATTTTTAACGACCAAATCACTACCGTGGTATTCAATCTGTTCATAAATAAACTTCCGATTTATTCTACATTCAGGTCCGCATTTGGTAGATTTGCATCTTTGGCATGGAAAATGACAACCAGGACAATTTAAACTTAAGCAGTCACACATATCTTCACCTGTTGCCAGATGTATCCCATTTTCGTCATAAAGAGCGCCAGCGACTTTCCTCGAAGAATAACTATTAATTCTCCGATTTAACTTCTTCTTTTCCCTAGTACTCGTTTCCGGATCAAAATTATCCAAAAACTTGTCACTGGCTTCCTTTTGCAAAAGAGATCTGGTTTGTCTTCTGGTCACTGATTTGTATTCATGTATTGGGGTACTACTTGTAGATTTCTTTGCAACTCTTGGTTGGTCCAACTGTAATCTTCTGGTTTTTCCAGACAATGATTCGCTACTGTCGCTGTTCGAATTATTTTCATCGAACATGTTGAAAATTTCAGTAAATTACTGTCATAAAATAATTTAGAACGTAAACGTTAAGGAAATGGCATACGGCGCTTATTCGGCAAATCGACGACGGCTAAATGAAATTATTTGAACGAAAAGGTCGAAGTCCTAAATCTGTAAATATATATATTATTTTGCCATTCTGTTTGTTTAAAAATAAACATAATTATGAATGCAGACATTCAACTCAAAACAATAAACAAATTGATGTCACTAAAATAAAATAAACATTCGTAATATTAGACACGCTCATACGATTTTAGGTTAGGTTTATAAACGCGATACGATTAATTCTAAATTTTTAAAAACGCAGGCTTAAATGAACATTAATATTTAAGTACGTGCTATATTAACTAAAAATATGATACGGTACGAAGAAGAAGGCGAAACGTTGGCTGATAAATCGCCCTGTGCAGGTATTAGGGCAGATCTAAAAATGTGCCTTTTGGAAAGTGAATGCTGTAAAGTTGTAAGTGTCTTTCTATTTCCTCGAAGCTTAATACTTGTTTTAAAATAAAATCTAAATGTTTGCTTTTAATTAAAGGAAAAGAAGACACCTAGAGAATGCTTAAAAGATAATTTAGCACCTGATTGTCAAGCCCTTAGAAATACCTTTTTTGAATGCAAACGATCATTGGTATGTAATTATAAAAAAGAAATAAACAATGTGATAATTAAAAAAACATTTGCAGCTAGATAATCGCCAACGATTCAAAGGCAGAAGAGGTTATTGATAAAAAACATAAAATTTGGATACAACTAATATGTAGTACATAAAAAATAGTTATTATCAATAAATGTAAATAAAAAATGCTTTCTCACCTGTTTGTAATGAAAAGTAAACGTAATTAATATCACATAAATTGTTTAAAAAAAGCCAGAAACTTGAAAATAAATCGAGTTTGAATTGAGGTTAAAATTGAATCAGAATATTTGGCACCACTACTTGACCACTACCAACGTCAAACTTTAAAAACTTAAATTCGAAATACCCTTTGTAAATCCATCAGGAATCCTTTAATATGTATTGATATAATCAAAAACCTACTCAAAATAAGTTAATTTTATATAAATAAAAGATAAAATTCAGTAAAACAAGTTTAAAAATAACTTTAATGTTAGTCAGTGGCGTAACAATAGAAATTCTCTTGGGTTAGTATTAGTAGTATATATTTTATTACCCAAAGAGATACAAGATCTGACGAACATTTTTAAACAAGAAATTCTAGTATTCTCCAATCGTCAAAAGGAGTTCACATTTTTATTGTTACAATGCCAATTAAAAGAAAGAAAAGAGACACCGGATGCCGAACACCATTAGCACTTATGTTAGTCGGGTTTCCCCAACAACCTCGAATAAGGGACGGTTGAATCCACTTTCGTGCTTCCTCTACCATAAATTTTTACTAGGGGACTAGCCTCTACCCACAAAGGTGGATACGATCGAATGCTCCTACCCCACTTTTAGTGGTAATCAGCGCGTGTATAATTTTAAATTTAGAAATTATTAATTTGAGAAGTTGAGGATTAGACTGAATTGGTATATGATTTTTAGCAATTCCTTTATCAACTGAATAAGTTTATTTCATTTAGTCATTTGTCGAAGGATTCAGCCTTTCCACTAAAATTAACGAATAGGCTCTAGCCCTTCCAGTCTTCCCGGTTCCGACGTCACTGGACGATCTTAAAAGTTAAATTTCTCTTTAATGAGTGGTACGACTGAAGTTTCGTATTTGTCATCGTTCGTAATACTTCCACTTTTTGGTGATAGTAAGTTAATGGAAAATTTACTTGCTTATTGTCTGCAAATCATTCGACCAAGAGTCGAACTGTCTACTGATATAATAGTGTAAAGTACGTAAAGTAGTTGCATCCATGTTAGTGTGTTCCTGGGTCGTTTAAAGTTCTAACGAGACGAAAATTAATGGCTTTACTCGAAACTAGGACGGGTTAAATTTCGAAATTTAAAAAATAATACAATAAATATATAATGGTGCAATTTCGTTCAGTGTTAAGCAGTCGACAGTTAGTGAGAAGTAAGAAAATTTTTGTTTGTCTTTAAGGTTAAAACGTGACGACAAATTACATAATTTTCGAATTGAATGTCAGTCTGATTTTAACATTTATAAATTTTTATAGATTGTCGGAGTTCGACAGAAATTGTAAATCACCTGCAAAATATCAACTATCATTCAAAGTTCGCAACAACTGGAATTATTCCACCACATAATTCCAACAATAATAACAGGCGTATCAGCATCAGCCCCCTCTATTATGATGGTCATTATTTGTCATTTTCCCTAGTGCGGAACTTTTCTACATCTCAAACATGTCTGGACAAAGATCCTCTGAAACCGTCGTCCAAAGTAGAAGCAATCGTTGAAGAGATAAGAAAGAAGAAAGAGGAAGAAATAACGACACCTGCTGTACCTGATGTTAAGAAAACCTTAGCACAAAAAATCAAAGATGAAATCGTACACTACTATCATGGATTCCGGTTACTATTCATAGATATAAAAATCTCATCGGTATTGGTAGGAAGAATACTTAGCGGAAAATCACTGAGTCGAAGAGAACATCGATTATTAATGCGAACAGTTGGCGATATCTTCCGTCTTGTTCCTTTTTCTGTGTTCATTATTGTACCGTTTATGGAATTTTTACTACCAGTATTTATTAAATTTTTCCCTGGCATGTTGCCTTCGACGTTCGAATCGGCTTCAGATAAAGAAGCCAAAATCAAACAGAACTTGAAAATAAAATTAGAAATGGCAAAATTTCTTCAGGAAACATTAGACGACATGGCACTTTTACATACCGAACACAACTCTGCTCTAGCGAAAGAATTTAAAATATGGTTCAATAAAGTAGGTAACAAACTACATATTCATATTCAATTTTATTTAATGTAAACGTTTAAACGTTAGGTAAGGACATCAGGGGCTCAGGTAACAAACGAAGAAATCATGAAGTACTCGGCATTATTCCAAGACGAAGACACTTTGGATTGTCTTACCAGAAGTCAACTAGTCGCTTTGTGTCGAGTCCTAGAGGTTCAAACATTGGGCACGACAAACATGCTTCGCTTTCAACTACAGATGAAGCTGCGACGTTTAGCAGCCGACGACAAAATGATCCAAAAAGAAGGCATCGACTCGCTTACATTGGCAGAAGTGCAGCAGGCCTGCAGAGCTCGCGGGATGCGATCGTATGGCCTTTCAGAAAATCGGCTGCGGAAACAACTGGCACAATGGCTGGATCTCAGTTTAAACAAAAAAGTTCCCTCATCTCTGCTCCTGCTCTCACGGGCGTTGATGCTTCCTGAAACGATACCGACGGAAGACCAACTCAAAGCCACGCTATCAGCTCTTCCGGAAAGCTTGGTCACGCAAACTCAAGCCTCCATCGGCGAAAAAGAAGGAAAGATCGACAACAAAATCAAGATCGCGATCCTTAAAGAGGAAGAACGAAGAATTAAAGAAGAGAGGAAGGAAGAGAAGCGCGCAAAAGAGCTGGAGAAAAAGGAAACACTGGTCGATACAGCCCCAGTTATTTCAGTCGATGCTACGCCTCCTGTTAAAGATGCTGCAAAAGTTGTAGCTACTGAGAAGAAACCGCCAGAAGTGAAGAAGAAAAAGGTCGACGAATTCGACGTTGAAGATCTGGAAGTTATGAAACGAGCTCTCGAATCAGTTTCCGACGAAAAGAAGTTCCTTCTTGAAAAGGGCAAATTAGAAGCGATGAAGGAAGAGATGGAGGACTATAAGGAAGATCTCCAAGACTTTAACAAAGTAATAGCGGACCAACCGAAACCTAAACTGAAGGAAAGCAAAGCAGCTCGGCGTCTGTTCAATCGTGTCAACAAAATGATAGGTAAAATGGACGTCATCATGGAAGAGTTGCAAAATAAAGAGCAACAACTGAAGAAAGATTTGACTTTTCAATTAGAAAAGAAAGAGAAATTAACGGACGCGGACGAGAAAAAACAACTACTAGAGCCTATTGAAAAGAAAAAAGAAGAATTACTGAAAATTGACGATTTGCTTGCAGCTATTCAAAGGGTCAAAGAAGCACCTGATGAATCTCGTCTTAAATTGACCAAACAACTTCTACAAACAATGGACGACGACAAAGATGGGTCTGTTAAAGTTGAGGATTTATTAAAGGTAATTAATAGAATAGTTAACAGTAGTAATGTAGTGCTTACGCAGCAAACATTTGAAAATATTCTTACAAATTTCAACAAATTTTAATACCTATGTCACTATGCATCACAAGTTGAAGGACGTTTTTATCATTAGGTACACAAACAAATATCATGTTTTGATAACGTTATTTACCGCTAATAACTTTTTTGTAACTATGTAGAAAACAGTATGGCATAGCAAGGTCACAATGGACCTATTAACGCGAACAAGTCGATTATAATGTACTTCCTTGTTGCATTTTATTACATTTTTCCAACGTAATAATTTACTATTACAACATTAGGTACTTGAGATTGTTGGAAAAGAAGATATCAAACTGACTGCCAAACAGTGGGAAGAACTAATTGATTTAATAGAAAAGGAGGAGGTACTGGAAGTGGAAATGAAAATAGAAAAGGCGCTTCAAAAGGAAAAAGAAGAAAAGGAAACTCCTGCACCAGACCAGCCTCTACAAATCCCTCTAAAAAAAGAAAATGAATTGAAGGTGTCCAGTAATAAAAGTTCAGAACCTTCGTCTAAAGGCAAACCGGAAGGACCGTCGACTAAACTTGAAACAAAAGCAAACGTGCCACCCCCACCAAGTATAGAAAATGCGCAATCGAAGGATAAGAAGATGTTTTAATAAAAAAACAAAGAGAGAGAATTCATTAATTGGTAAAAGGAAATCGTCAAACACCAAAGGGGTAAATAAATTTTATAAATCGTCGTGTGTTACTATTATGACTTAAGCAAACTTGTATGTAGACATACAACAAATAATAATAATAATACCAATTATTTAAAAAAATAAGAATGATACTAAGCCACTATTGTTGGTAACTTACTGATGTGATGTGATTGTTATATGCCGTTTGTGGCCATATGCGCTTGTGTATACTTCCTTAGTGTATTTCCGTTAACGGTTGATAATTTATTTTTGCATTATTTTATTATTAAAATGTGAATAACAGTTTATACGAATTAGAATCAATTGTACAATAAAGACGAACATTCGACACCAAACTAACTGGTTATTATTTATTACCTCGACAATAAATTAATTACAACCACAATGTACGAATTTTAAATAACGTATAGAAACCAATTTTTACACAAGGACAAGCGACGCAACGCGCACGCGCGAGTAAACTATGTACGTGATGGCGGCGCTTTTTCGCGAGTGATTTGCCTTCAACAGCGTATAAATGCAGAAATATGATAGAATAAAAGATCATTTTTGGGTATGGCATTACGTATTTGATATAAAATTACATCGTTATAAGACTTCTTGCACTTACCATTTAGGTTGCTCATGTTATATGTATTTTTGATATTATTCATTTGTTGGTTGCATTACTCATTCCGGGGCCCTTACTAGCTTTATAAATGGTAATAATGTTTCAAAGCTAAGCAGAACATCATAACAAAAACCTGAAAATGTTCCCATGAATAAACTTGTTTAATATATTTTTTAAATATGTACTTATAAATAATATTTCTTCTTTGTAATAGAATTCACTTTTTGAAAACAATACTTCTTAAGACTTCCGTTATTAATATTTCGTTCATGGTTTGTAATTCTCCTACGAATTCTTCAATTTAAGGGTTGTCTTCGACTCTTCCGGTTATCCACCTAATGATAGGAAAGGAATGAGTAAGAGCAAGGAAAAAAAGATAGAACGAAATATAAACATTTTCTTATTCAAACCTATGTAATAATTACATATTATACACAGTACAAAAAATTATACCTCTGCCGAGGAAAAGGAAACATAGCAATAGACTCGGGTCGTGAAGAAATCGAAAGGAGAAAGGGGGAGAGTTCATCATTCAATCATATTTTCTGTTTGGTTAATAGGGGGGAGATGATATAAACGTACGCATTATACTGTTTTACGTCTATTTACAAAATACAACAATTTGTGTGTCAGCGTGTGTTATGTTTCTATGTGTGTATGTGTAGTCGTGGGGGATGTCCGCGTTAAATTCGCTTGCAGACAACGCCGAAAAATAAAAACCAGTTTGTATTCTAAAAAGCATTCGTACAACATAACATTATCCAAACAGAATTTTTATATCTTTACCACACACGAAAAATTATTATCAGGGGTTGTTCTTGTTCTTCACTAGAGTTGCGTCGTTGAAACTCTTTTTTAACACACATCATTTACACTTTTCATCACATTTAGAGAAGTATCGGTTATTCTTTTTTTGTTCCTTATACGAATATTAACAGTGGTAAATAACGGGAGAAAATAATTAACAACAGTGTGTGTTTGTGTGTTATTAGCGAAGAAATCCTCGTTGTAAACGAAAAAAAAATTTCTAAGAGATCATGGTCGCACAAATACAGTTAATTAAAGTGGTCGTAAGTTTTCTTTTTTATTGGCACACGCGCACGACACCTTCTAGTCCACGTTTCGTGCGCTAAATACTGACTCTTCTTCTTCTCCGTAGTCGGGTATAACAGTAAACAGGCACAGCAGAGTGAATTGGGAACGAAAAGTAAAACAAAGTATCCATAATATATTTATCACTAAAACGAAGAACACCTACGGTTGCGTCACTTTGTATTTATTAATTAATTAGTTTTAATTATCATCATATCACACGTAACAGTCATGAATTACTTTCCGATGTCGTTAAGTTCGTCGTTGTCAGTGCCGTCGACGTTGTTGTCGTTGCGTTACCGTTTGTTGTCGTAGCCGTCGTCGATGACGAACTACCTCCTGTACTGCCCTCATCTTCATCCTTAACTGACGTTGCCGTGCCGTTTTGTTGTTCGTTTTCTCCCGAATTTCTCATATGCTTATTAACGACGACCGACAACGTCGACAAAGAATCTTTAACCGCATGGTAAATTATATTTTTGATCTGCAATTTATCTTCGTGATTCGAATGGTTGTCGGACAGTTCCCTGAACTCCTGCGTCAAGTGGAAACAGTGGGCCACATTTTCTGGCGACACAAAGTCCTCGGCCACTTTGATGCAATTATGCAGGTTTCGTACTTGATGCGGAGCCCCCGCCGGAATAAACACCGCGTCTCCGAGACACTGCACGATCGCGTACCCTTCGACTCCGTACTCTTTGTACAACCGTTCCCGTAACGGTCCGTCCAAGTAGCAACTCTGATCGTGAATGGGATCGTGATGCGGTTCGAGACGGCCCCCTTTTTCCACGACAACTTTATTGAGAAGATCGCGGATCTTGTCGGCATCGCGCGCGTTATAAATGTGCCACAAGGCGCCAGGGAGTTCCCCTTTGTCTCGGACACGTCTTCTCGTCAAGATATCGCAGCCTGCTTCGTCTATAGCGCGGAACGCTTCTTTGATGTACTCCTCGCCATCGCCATCTTTCGGTATGCCTACGTAAACCATCACGTTGACCGCGTCTGAAATGTCCAGATGGAGATTCGTCGTGCCTTTGGTTGGATGCAAAGCGGAACCGTAAGCGTTGTACATCTTCGGGCCCAAATCGGGACGCACGAAACAATCCGGGAGACGACTGGCCAGGTTCAGTTTACCAGTTCGATGGGTGTATTCGGATAACGGGAGTACCTTCATCAGGTCACTGAAACGTGTCGGAAGCATTTCGGCAAAGTCCTCTCCCGGCGGCCAGTCTTTTAGTTTGAGTAGCATCGGATTGCCTCGTTCGTCTTTAAGGCGTTTCGAATAGTTTTCGAAACCTTCCCAGAACTTTCGCATCGGCTGATTCGGAACTAAGTTGCCGTTCATGCAGTTTACAAGGTCGTTTTTCTCGTCGCCAAAGTCGCGAGCGAATGCTTCCGGGTTCCACAGGTCTTTATTCAAAGCACGTGTCACGTCGGACACTATCACAGGTTGACCGCGCTTCCATTGGTCCTGAAACAAAAATTTAATCGTTAGCATTGAAGGCTAACGTTATTTTGAATTCTCGCGTTCTTACCTGGAAAATCTTGTAGTTTCCGGAGTTATTTGGATCTGTTAGCCTAAGCAATCTGCCGTCGCAGAGCCAACTGTGGGGTACATCTGGATACAGTACCTTGCTTTCCGTCAACGTCATTATCCTAATAGGCAAAGCTTTTCGACCTTTCGCTTGCTTATTGTATCTTCGTACGAAGTGTTTTAATTCAGGCTTTACTTCCATACCGATATCATTATTTTTCGGAACGCTGTCCTCGATAACACTCGATATTACGTCGTCTAGAGTATCGATCCGCAGTATCGACTTCTTAGAAGACTTATTCGTCGTAGAATTTGAGACAGGTGAAGTGGCTCTGCTGCTGCCATTTTGCTTATGAGAAGGACGTATTAGCAATTCGCGTAAAGTCGAAAAGTTACCGCCGTCTTCAGAATCGGTACTGCTATCGTCGTGATGGTGAAGGTGTTCTTTTTTCACTTCATTTGAAAGTGCTACGTCCGCGAGCCAGCTCAACGGTGAAGTTTTCTCTTCTTTGACATTGTTTGTCCCACTACTACCGTTCACTATTCCAGGTTCTTCCTTGATTTCTTTTTTGAGCCCATTAATTTCACTCATCAGAACCGATTTAATTATTTCTTTACGAGCACCGTTCGACTTTTGCTGTACTTCTTTGCTTAGGGGACAACCACAGTATTGCTCGATGTTCCACAGCTCACGCATTTCGTGCACCATGCGTCCCAGTTTTTGAAGGGACTGACCGGCAATAATTTGTGTGAGCATTAATTTCTCTTGCTCGTGGGGTTGTCGATTTGTACACAGCAACCAGGAAAAATCATCACGATCCTTCTGGGATGTTTCTCCCCATATTTTTACACTACCATTTTTCCGACTCTAGAAATTTAAAAACGAAATCCATTAATACGATTCATTGAATAAAAAAAACCGAAAGATTCGTTTTCTTACTTTGTAACAATCCAAACAGACCACGAAACCACACTTGCCGCATGCCCAGTGGAAGTTGAACAACGTCGTTTCACACACATCACACATTTCCCTAACACCTTGTACCACCCTTTTCCATGCTATTTTCTTATCTGAAACAAAAAGAATACATAATTTCTGTTAAATTAATTTTTTTAAATGAAATTCACCTTCCGACATGTGCTCCGACTGAGCGTCTCGTTCTTGTAACAATAAATCACAGAAATGATCGCCGACTTGCTTTAAAAGGAACCTCGACTTTTCCATATCAAGATCGACAGGAGGAGAATCAACTGACGGTAACCAAAGCTTTAAATCCTCCTGTAATATCAAAATCTAGTCACACTAACAACGAGTTACTAAAACGTGAACAAAAGTAGTCTGACCGATTGTTTACACACCCGTTCTTTTCTGAAACCTAGGGAAACAGCCTCTACACTCTAGGTGTCAAAGTCGAAAAAATTAAGTTAATTGAATCAAGCAAATGAAACATAAAAATGATAGCAGAAGAAATCACCTAGATTAACCTAAATATGCTCTGAAGACAGAAGAAAATTTGTTGATTCGATTAACTTCAATTTTCCGACTTTAACGTCCTAAAGAAGCTGTATCGCAAAGTTTTACAATTAGACAAAATTAAAATTTAATAAACTGTAAAGTATACATACCTCGGAGGCATCCTTGTACGGATCGGAGAATCCTGCAATGGCCAACTGACCGTTTTTCGTGTACCTCAATCGCCTGAACGCGTAAAAACGACAAAAAATATTGGGCATATTTTTCGATCTTTGGTTTGGGGTCCACCGACATTCCCGACACTTGGCCAACTTCGGAGCCACTTCGAAACACGGTCCGTCCTGAAGAAAACTTTCCCCGGTTCTCTTCAGTTGCCCCACTGGTGGTTTACGAAAGGGGTCGCGCGGGGGCACATTACTACCGTTGCCACCACCGGTACCACTGCCGCTGTTATTATCTGGGGCAGCGGTGCCGCTGGAGGCCTCCTTAGTTTTTTTTGGGCGCGGCTCCTCTCCTTTATCGTTTTTTGACGACTTAGGTCTTCTACCACGTTTCTTAGGCTCCTTATCTTTCGTGGACGAACTGGTCGGCGTTGAAACGACCGTCACAGGCGTGGAGCTTTTTCTAGTTGTACTTGCTCCCGAATCGGAATCCTTGTCGCTTCCACTCTCCTTGTCACTATCGCTGCCGCTTTCGCTCATTGCAACCACCGACGACGAACTAGTATTTGCCAGTTTACGTTTCTTCTGTTCTTCGGCGAGTTTCTTCGCCGCACTACCTCCCCCTCCTTTTTTTCGCTTTACTTTCGGTGGTTTTCTTTTGGGAGGAGATTTCCGACCGCGTTCCGGGTCAGAACTCGAAGAGTCGTCGCCACCTTTCGAAGCACTGTCGCTAGGGTGACCGTTTATGGTCGCAACGGCATCTTTACCACTGCTACCTTTTTTTCCGGCCGCTTTGCCAACAAAAGTTGTCTTGGTAGACTTACTAATGCTGTTCACAGCCATCGAACCTATATTATGTAACAAAGACGAAGTAGTACCACCACTCGACGATTCTTTCGTTTGGTTATTAGAACTGTTTGAATTATTACTACTATTATTATTATTGTTAATGTTCAAGGGTAACGTTACGCAACTCCCGCCGCCGGTAATTCCCGTTGTATCTTCCGAATCTTCACCGGTGTGCCTCTGCAGCCACGCTTTCTTCAGGTGTCTCACTACTGGATTACTGTTGTTTCCGGCGTTAGTTGGCGCGGAAGCGTTCGTTTTAATCGGACCCGGACTGTTAGACTTGTCGGAATCTACACTCGTGGGAGTGACCGGTGGTTTAATGGGTGAGTTATTGGTGACTGTACCATTAGCGGGCTCGGGAGGGTTTAGAGAGACTATAGACGGTGCAGGTGGGCTCGACGCCATCGAAGGCGTCGTTGGGGGCACAGGTTGTTGTAAATGAATCGGAGTGCTATCGGAGGTTACAGGTACGACATTAACGGTGGTGACGCTCACGTCTGGAAGAACAATATGATGGTCGACAACGGCTGGAGAAGAGGTCGGCGGTGGTTTGTACGCAGCCGTGTTGACGACAGTGGTGATCGTAGTAGCTGCACTCGCGATCAACGGGCTCGGCTCACTCACCCTGGCTAATTGTGGCGGTTGCTGGGTATTTCCCACGTATACAGGGTACGGACTAGTAGTGTTCGGTTGGGTTTCTATGCGTCTCTTTTTCAATTCGAGACAAACGGCGCCACCGCTCGAGGTACTCACAGGTGTGCTCGCTTTCCGTTTTGGCGACATGGCTGACTCGTGCTTGTTTGCAGACGACATTCCCAAGTCGAGGGGTTGAGTCTGAACGGCCTGGAGTAGTTGAACCTGTGTCGTAACACTCGGCAGGCCGTACTGCATTTGTCGAGAAATAGGTGACGGTGCCGACGCGGCCGTAGGAGGCGAAGTGCCGTGCAGCAGTTGCGTCGTTGACGTGGTCGTTTTCACGGAGGGAAAACTGCCACCCGCTGCCGGTCCCGGGTACAACATACGATCGTAACAGCGCGTATCGGCCACGACGTTGGGCCGATTAATGTGAGCAGGTGGTGGCGGTAAACACGACGACGCCGCCTGCGGCGCGTTCTGTTGGTGGTGAGGCGGATGATACTGAGATACCTGTTGAAACGGAGACGGCGAAACGCAACAACCGATCGCGGGTTTTGACGAAGACGAAGAAGTCAATGGAATCGGATTGTTCGCAGACGATGGAGACGGTACGATCTCTCGTACGACTGACGGCGCCCCGGACGGTTTACCGTAAATGTGATGCGGTGCAGGGCTGCTCACTTTCGATTTACTTGACGCAGACGAAGAGGTCGAACTACCGACGCTGTAGTTCGACGAGGGAGGCATGTGATAATTGAAATTGCCTGTGGATGCGGGGGACGGTTTCGACGGATATATAATGGCCGATTCGGACGACGACCTGTACCTCTGCTGGTGGTGGTGGTGATGATGGGGCGAAGCTTCGGCCGGGGACGGATGCGGAGACTGGCGCTGCGGGAGAAGATGCGGACTAGGCGTTTGACCCATCGGCCTCTGTTGTACGGATTTTCCGTCTCCGAGATGCTGCATATGATGCGGAGACTGGGTAGGGCTGCGGTAGTCGTACATCCCCGCCGCGCCCTTGTGCCCCTGCTGCGCGGCGGCCGATTGCGAGAGGTAGTGCGTCACCATTTTCGGATTCGTAGATGACTTTGAATCGAAGTGTTGCGCTTTCGCGTCATGTTTCACGATCACAGAATTTTTCAGTTCACTCATCATCGCAGCGTTCGCGACCGACGACGACGGAGGCAAAACGTCTCCTCGACCGACGTGATCGATTTTTGACGAGACCACAAGACCGCCGGTCGTTGACGACGACGACGACTGCGACACGAGTTTGTTCTTTGGTTGATCGGGTGAGAAGAAAGCGTTCTGTGGCTGATACGCCGGATACCCGAACATATTCACTTCCGCCCTCGAAAGAGACGGATGGTGCACCGACGAAGAAAGTTTATCGGACGTCGATTTACCACCACCACCACCACCACCAATACGACTGTGAGCTGGCGGAGGGTACTCCGCTTTCGAAGGTAAACTAGGCGGTCGTTGACTCTGTAACAAATACAATGAAACAGATAAATAAATTGCTCGGTAGAAAGAAAATTTTTAATTTACCGTTGGATAATAGACCCTATCACGCATATCGGGCAACATTGCCATGTGCCTTTGTTGCTCCCTCTGTTGGTGTTCTTGTTCGGATCTTTTTCTCTCTTCGTCAGGACCAGAACGTTGAGGCGGAGGTAGAATAAGGTTCCAACTTCCCTGGTCCCTTTTTTGACTCGCTCTCCTCAGGGACTCCTCAAAATGTTTATGCACAGCCTGATCAACCCTCTGCTTTTCCTGCCTCTCTCGTTCCTGTTCCCGTTCTTTCTCCTTCTGTTCCCTCTCCATCTTGTCTCGTTCAGCTTGATGCTGTCTTTCCCGTTCTTTCTGTTGTTCCCGTTCCCGTTCCCTCTCTTTTTGGTGCTGCTTCTCCATCTGTTCCCGGGCCGCTGCTTCCTGTTGACTGTGACGTTCCCGTAACATAAGACGGTCCTGCTGCGCCGCATACCTCTGCTGCTGTTCTCTACTGTCCAAGACTCCTCCGCCTTCTCCCGTGGACGCATGCGCACCGGACGCAGTTTGGGGAGCCAGAAGATGCGTACCCACGGGTAGCTGGTACCGCTGCTTCCACAACATCTCCGTGACGTGATGGGGGTACAATCCGGGCGGTGCGAGATGGGCGTGGGGATGATGGGGCGAGTGCGGATGGGGGGCAGGTTGAAGCGGATGATGGGGAGACATGAGCGTGGGTGGAGGGGGTACGACGGAGGACGCGTAAAGCGAGGACGCTGCTCCTGGGTGAGTTGCGGCTGCTGCGGCCGCGACTGCAGCCACTGCGGCTGCTGCAGCGGAAGTGGGAGGTGGAGGCGGGCCCGAAGCGGCCGACGCCGACGGGTGCGACATTAGCAGCGACTGGTGCTGCACGCTGGATGGACAAACACTTTAATGGAGAATTACCAAAAAATAATAATAAAGCTTTGTTAAAAATTACCTGTGTATGTGGCGTACGTGCGGTTCTGACTCCAGCAATAGGCTGGGGTCCCTCCACACGCGCACCGGTTCCACAGAATTTGAGCTGCCGCTACTCGACTGATGCTGCTGTATGTGAGGGGTTGGATTGTGGTAGTGTGTTGCGGGTAACAGGTGGTGTTGTTGTTGTTGTTGTTGGTGGTATTGGTAAGAAGGGATGCCGCTTATGAGAAGGTTGTTGTTGCTGGTGTTGGTCGTCGTCGACAACGTCAAAGAGGACAGGGACGAGGACGACGACGACGATGAAATTGATGACGGTAGGACGACGTTGGCCGGTTCGTCGGACGAACTCAAAGCGCTCGAACGTGAACCCGAACGCTCATCGCCGCTACTACTACGAAACGAACTTATTCCTGTGCAAAAACAAAAATTAATTAACGCGTTACATTTTTGACCACAAACAACCCCACAATTTATTTTTAAACTGTTACGCGTGCACTTATCTTCACTTACGCAAAACTAATTAATTCTATGTATAATATATAAATAGAAAGCATTTAGTTTTCAATCTGTTCGTGAACAAACTTGATGAAAATAATCTTATCAGTACATGTATGATTTTATTTTTTTTATTTTTTATGTAAGGCACATTAACTTGTATGTCTCATCGTGATTATTTTTTTATAAAATTAGAATCACGATAAATTCATATAAATGCGTAATTAATTTGTTTTCTTAAATTAAATACGCAGCGTCTCCGAACGACCTTGGGGTTAAAGTTATAATGATAATGGCAAAATCTATAAAAATAATCGACTTGTTTTAATATTTTCTGTAAAATTGACAATTTTATTATGACTACATATTAATAATTTGGGTCAGCTTTTATTTTTTTATATCCGGCTCGAAGGACCAATGCATACACGCATACTTTCTGTAGTTAGTAACGCCACAAATTTGCATTTTTATTGGGTATAAAGGAAGTAAAAAATAAAAACGGTAGTGGGACTATTAACATCATTAATTTCCGACCAGGTATTTCACAAGTTCGTTTAGACGCGCGAGCAATGTATTCTTTGATGTTATTGTAATTAACTATTGCGTGCTTGTAATTATTATTACTAGGTATCCAGCTATTATTCAGAATACATAGTTTCTGAACATGACAGGTGTAAACATGTGACAAAGCAAAAATATGCGATAAATAGGAAAATGAACGTATAATTGTTTACACGAAATATCGTTAATTTGTATGTACGTAATACTAAAGTGATAAGATAAACCATAAAACAAAAACAGCATTAATCATAGGTACAAAATGTCCTGTGAACAAGTACCTACTTACCAAAAAAGGTAAAATGAAATTAATGTACCTAATTTATCTTTCACAATATAAAAAACCAAGAGATAATTTTTTATCGTTCTCAAATCATTTCTAAATACTTATGTACTTCAACATATCAATTAATTAATATTGACAAAGGATGCTTTCTCTGTCGTGATGCATTTATAATATTGCCGTTCAAGGTTAATGACACCTCCAAGTCTCAGGGCAATATGACGATGAGGGAAAAGGAAAAAAATCATTACAATGCATACCACACGTTCCTGTTACAGATGTAAAATAAAAGATAAAAACGACGTAAAAGGAAATAAAGTTCGAGAAGTAATTTAAAACTACGAAAGTGGAAGGTGGGTGCTCGTCAATTTTTTTTGTCATGCTGTATATTTAAAGGACAACCAGTGGCGTACGTAAAAAAATCGGTAATTATGTACAATAGCTTACACCTTCCGATTTTCTTGAAAAGAAAAAAGTAGATATGTCGTAGAGTTCGTCACGCTGATCAAGAATATGTGTAAATGTTGGGCGCGGAAACCACGCCTTCATGGTGTTTATGAGCTTCTTCATTTCGTGTATTTGTCTTCCATGTCTATTGTAAAACGCGATTAATAGTTGTGGTTTGTTTATTTATTCGAATATTGAGATCGTGTAGTGTTTATTGTTGTTGATTAGATAGGGGATTATTTATAATATTTATCTGTAGGTGATACATGATACTGCTTATTTGTTTAAACTTTGAAAGCGGTTATTCTTAGTGTGTTACGAACACAAATGTTGAGAAAGGGCGAGGGGTTTGTAAATGTAAAGATACCCATCCTGAACCGTAACCTATTGCAATACACAAGGAAGTGACATCTTCATACTGGTTTTGAGTTTCAAAAAATACAAAAAGCATTCGTAATACTTTCGATGTGTATTGCAATAGGTTACGGTTCAGGATGGGTGTCTACATTTACATACCACTCACTCTTTTCCAACATTTGTATTCGTAACACGCTAAGAATAACCGCTTTCAAAGTTTAAACAAACAAGCAGTATCATGTATCACCTACAGATAAAGACTATAAATTATTCCGCATCTAATATACAACAATAAACACTACACGATCTCATATATTCGAATAAATCAACAAACCACTACTACGAATCGTGTTTTACAATAGACATGGAAGACAAATACACGAAATGAAGAAGCTCAAAAACACCATGAAGGGGTGGTTTCCGCGCCCAATATCTATAGATACAATTACCAATTTTTTTTTATTTATGGATAAAAAAAGACGATCCGGATTTTGAAGGAAGATTCATATTTTTTGTCGACATAGAGAACTAGAAAAACGTTTTGGATAGTCACGAACATGAAAATTTCTAATTACCTGAATCAGAACGGTCGTCCGAAAATCGGAGATACGACGAGTGTGTTGCATCAGATAAGTCCATCCTGGTGAACGGCGAGGACGAGGACAAAGGTCCGTCATCGTCACCGTGGTGGCAGTGGCTCGGGCGTTCTACTCCAGCTGGTGCTCGACGACCTGGTGCTGCTTTCGGTGTAGACGTTACACCAAACACCGTCGCCGGTTCAGAAACTTTACACGTCGACACTATAACACAATCGTCGTCTTCTTCTTCAACGACAGCACCGCAGCCTCCTTCACCTGCAATTCTAATGTCCGTACCGTCAACACCTTTTTTATCCGCCACACCGTCGTCTACTTTACAAACTCCAACGACAGCATCACTTTTTTTCTCACTGATAACGACACTTTTTTTATTATTACTACTACTACTATCACTATTCCCGTTTTCTTCTTCTTCTTCTTCTTCTTTTTTAACAGACACTAAAGGACTTTTTGCGTCAGGTTCGCACACGCCCTCGTCTTCGTTGACGAGGTTTTCATCACTAGAGGCGGCGGTCACTACTACTCGTTTTTCACACTCGACGACCTGGACGACGACATCGTCTCTCGGCTTATCCTTTTTGTCGAGCAAATACTGCAAATTCCGGCCGTTCCTCAGGCAATCTTCGACCCGTATCTGCACGTCCTTGAGCTTACTGTTGTTGGCTTCCTCGAGGACCTTCTTTTTCTTCTTGCAAGCGACCACAACGCGATCACAGGCGCTTGTAGCTTTGTTACGAATCTGCTTGTTTTCTAAATCTTCTTTGCTATTACGGGCGAAAAATGGTACATCGTTCTTGCTTCTTCGATGGTGGTTATGGTGGCTTTTACCGTTGCAGCTTTCTCGCTTTGTTTGTTTGCGTTTTCGAACGGATTTAAATCCTGAAAATGAAAAAAAACAATAATAGAATTTATTGTCTTCTACAGCAGTAGATATCTATTATTTAAAACGACCTTTAAGGGAGCTTTTGGGACGCCATATTTGTTCACCTATTTAAGACAAACGGGTGCCCTTCTGGACTTTTTTGTAGAAAATTTAATTCCCTACAGAAAATCTCTTCATTTTTTTTTTTTTGTAATGTTTTAAGGCTTTAAATGATGACTACTAGTCTAATTAATCGGGGTAGTAGAATAGGGCTTCA
This sequence comes from Agrilus cyanescens, assembly GCA_947389935.1. Lineage (NCBI taxonomy): Eukaryota > Metazoa > Arthropoda > Insecta > Coleoptera > Buprestidae > Agrilus > Agrilus cyanescens. Next base: position 5,128,731 of record OX376709.1, read on the forward strand.
AGATTTTGACGACAGAAATTCAAAAATGGGTTTCAAAATATATTTCTAGTTTTAATTTATTTATTTTTATTTAATTTCAATTAAATCATACTCCAAGTATTTTTCTTAATAGTCTTTTGACTTTAAGAGTCCGATTAAATACGTAAATGAATTCCCAGAAAAGTTACATCTAATCAAAAAAAGTCAAACAGGAACGGTTCTTTAGCTATAGATACAAAAAGATAATTTATTTCCCGTCTTTTGAAAGACGACTATCAATAAACGTCATTCACATTTCCGAGACGTAATTGCACCTACGTTTGTAGAGATACGTATATAGAAACACATAAACAATAACTACAATGAAAAAGATGTGGGATGATGACGGATAAAAGGCTGGGGCCAGAAGAACGGTAAAATAACCGGTCGCTTCGGAGGAGACGAAGAGATGGAGGAAACCAAAGAGACTGCTGGATGGCTGCAACAGCACCAACAACGAAAACGGCAAGCAAGAAAGGGCCTAAATCTAGGCCGTCGAGTCGACACACAACAACAAAGATACAGCATATAATAGATACTACGTCGCCATGCCACACCGTGTCGTCTCTCTCCGGAATAGTCGAGTGTCCAACACGCAACTAGCTTTGAAGGTGAACGACCTCTAATGATGAACACTAACAACTTTGTATCGTGTGTTGCTGATGTTCATTGCCACAATTTTACCATCATTACCACGTGCTAAATTTTATTGATACTGAGACAATTAAGTACTAAGTACCATTAAATGCGAAAGCAATGTGAGTCAGAGTGAAATGAAATTGTTTTCTTTTTTTCTTTAAATCTTCCGAGGTCAGAAAGTTTAAAAGACAAAGAAAGGAGCGAGGAATTTCACAATAATAAAGTCGACATTAATTTATACCCTCTAAATTTAGAAACGCAAAAATTATGCTCGGTGGACAAATAAAAAATTCGGGGAATTTTTGACGCTGTGCCAAGTCGCATAAATCGCCGATCAATTTGGCAGTAAATCCCATGTTGTTTACAAGAATAGTCTCTGCTAAGTCTAGCGACGATCTAATGCTTATGTATATACCTACATATATCTATCTATCTTTCTATATATTTACTTGATTTATGTACTACAATATAGGTACATAAAATGTATTCATACATCTATGCTAATGTCGAAGAAATTGCCAAGAAGAGCTCAACCGACCGATCCTTCACCCACGCAACTTTCTAAACCTTTTGAATGTTTCAAGTCAACATGCTGCCAGAACACATTAACACGTAAACGCTAAATATAAAACGGACGAAAAAATGTGAACTACTTTCTTTAAACGACGTGTTGACAAACACCTTTTGTGCAACGAAACACTGGCGCAAGGTTGCGTCACAACAACATGAATAAACATAAATAACTGCTTCGTTTTCAATTTACAATTTAAAATCTTTTAAAAAACGACACGACCAATTGTAATGTAAATTAGGGCTTGACGATACACCAACTGAGGCGATACTCACTAAATAAAACACTACCACTGAGGTGCATTTAGAGTCCTAACGTAGATGCCTCAATTGTAGTATACATACGTGCATTGCCTCAGTTAAGACTAAATCTCATTTCAGGATCATTTCTTTTTCACGATTCACGTAATAAATGATTTTGTTCATATTTGCAGACACAACACACATAATAACGATTATGCTGTAATAATAATGGCAATAACACAAACCGAGCGAGTGAGTGAGTGAGTGAGTTAGTAAACGTTGCGGTTATCCCATGTTGAAGGTCAATTCGGTCAAACCTCGCCTAGAGCCTTTCTCTATCGACATCGTTGTTATTCCGATTGTGAGTCACGCCAACACACGCTACGAATGTAGGAACGCCAGGCTACATCAGCATGCTAAATAGTAATGTGATCCTAAAACAGGATTCGCCTCCTACGATGCGATACACCGGTAGCGATAATAACAAACGCCGACGACACAATCAAGTTATCGAGTTGTTGTACACATATCTACGTATATGTGTGTGTATGTATATTTTGTTTTAAATTATGTGGTGGGCGTGGCCCCCGGAAAAGTCATTTGGATCAAATGAACTGCTGACGCGGAGACGACGCCATCCCGTGTCCATCGTTACCATTTACCATCGTTGTCAGTCTTTTATTATCGTTTTTCGTGTGCTAAGGATGACGCAAACAAAACGTGACCAGAACTACTCAGTAGTCTTGTTCATCTGCGCAAACGAGGTCAAGTGGATTTACTCGCTCGCTTTGGAAAGATGCGGGAAACGAGGGGCAATTATGTACGTACCTACATATATACGTAGGTATGTACAGGTAAAATGGAGCACAACCAAGATTTGAAGACCGACCGACCCACCTTATTTATTTCTCATCCTCACGAACCTCATCATTCATCTCTGTATACTTCTCATACTGTTAATAGCAGGCTGCAATTCTGCAGCAAGATCAGCGATTTTTTAAAAATATTCAGGATTCAATCTATCAGCTGTATTTTTTGACCCTGTCACTAAAGTCAAATATTTTGATATTAAATTTTTCTACAGCTGTAAAATTTGGACGAATGTTGCAGAAATTTTTAAAATTTTCTCAAATATGTATTTCAAATTGTCCGAGAATAATCGGGAATATTAAAAAATACTAGAAAAAGAGCAGCCTGGGTTCGTAAAAATGATCTAGAAAGTTCCACGTTTTTCCAGAAGGAATAGGAATGTTAAAGAATGATCTTGAATGTTCCAGATTCTTCTAGAATGATTGGGAATATTCGAGAATGACATAGAATGTTATTCAAACAGTTAAAGAATGTTCTACCACATTCAACAGTATACAGGAGTTCCCAAAAATGATCTATAAAGTTTTAGGATATTCGAGAATGAATGGAAGAAATGTTCAAAAATTATCTTAAATGTTCCAGATTTTTCAAGAATGATTTGGAAAGTTTAAGAACATTCGAAGCTGTCTAAAAAATGATTTGGAATTTTCGAGAATGATTGGGAATATTCAAAAATGATATTGAATGTTCCAGACTTTTCTAGAATGATTTGAAATTTTTCAGAATATTCAATGTTATTCAAAAATGATTTGTAATATTCGAGAATGGTCTAAAATCTTATTCAAAAATATTAGAGAACGTTCCGCAACTTTCAAGAACAATCTGGATTTCCAAAAAATGATCTACAAAGTTTCAGGTTATTCTAGAATGAATAGTAATGTTTAACATTGATTCTGAATGTTCCAGATTTTTCTGGAATAATTTAATATGTTTCAAAATGTTTGAAAATGTTCAAGAATAGCTAGAAAGTTATCGAAAAATGTTCTACAACATTCAAGAGTAGACTAAAGTTTACAGAAGTAATCCAGAAAGCTCCAGATTCTTCAAAAATTATTGTGAATTATCGAAAATAATCTTAAATGTTCCACATTTATCTAGAATCATTTGGAATGCTTCAGAATGTTCGAAACTATTCAATAATGTTTTGGTGTAGTACTTATAAAAATGTTGCAGAAAATGTGTTCAAGCAATTCGGAGCATGCAAAAATGAACTAGAAAGTTCCAGAATTTTCAAGATTAATTTGGAATGTTCGAGAATGATCTGGAATGTTCTACAGCATTAGAAAACATTCAAGAGTAGTTTTAAAGTTTTATAAAATGATCTAGAATGTTCCAGATTGTATGGTAATTGCTAGTTTTCCACCAAAATTAAATAAAATCATTTTTAATCCCTGTAATGTTTTCACAAATTAAACTTTAATAGTTTTAGTACAGAGTTATTAATCAAAACAAAAAATTACACTATTCTCTACCACAGCAAGTTAATAAATTATAAACAACCAGTTTTTTTTTTACAAAATGTCACAGCGATCGCGGAACTTCGTGCGTGATGTGTTTGTTTTTTTTTGTGAATAATCAACATGACCTTTTCGTGTCATCTAACATTATGACTAATTTATTCAGCAGTTATAATAAAAAAGAGACTCGAATGTTTTCACCATTTTTTTTTTGCGATTATACCGATCAGATTTAAATTGGTAACTTAGGTATCCCACAGACAAATACAATCATCCATTTTGCCAAATAACGATCACGAAAGAATAAATAATGCGAAGGCCAACAGGTTCACAAAAAAAAAAAAGAGATGACAATAGAAACTACATTGTATAAATATAAATAAATGTCTTATTCAACGTGTGACGTTGTTCAATTGATCAACATAAAAAACTGGGCTTGGACAAAATAGTCGTGGTCAAGAACGGTCTCGAGTTTATTTACAATTAATGACTTTGTAAGTATTGAATTGTATTTTTAGCCTCTTTTTTTTTGTGCATCGCAATTATATGATGTTTCAAGTGCTGAGCACTTATGACTGATCTAACGTCTTATTTTTAATAGTTCCGCTTTACGGGAATACGTCTATAAAGCTAATACCCATACCCGGGTTCGAACCGACAACGACCTGCGCGGTAATCCGCTGTTCAAGTCGCTCGGTTAATCATTATTGCCTCGCGGCCACCTGGCCGCCCGTATTTTTAGCCATACCCATATATGTATTTATATCTATACGTAAGGTTTTGTACGATTTAACCTTTGAGTGTCGAAACACTTTGGGTTTTTGTGAAAAAAAAAAGGGCACCAAGAGAAGTAAAATTAATAAAATGTAAAAATAGTTTTGAAAATACAACACCAAATGAAGTGCCCAATGTGAAAATAATTAACTGACAGCCCTCCAGGAGGTATCTACGTCATAACAGGTCGAAACTCGATTTATACTTGTTCAAACTCCCTCGAAGGTCACATCTTGTAACAACCCACACAACAAAGCCAAACATACCCTCTTCAATATTCCGATCCTAACAATGAATAGGTTGTAAAAACTGTTAGGTACCTGAGGGACGGTTTCAAGGGTAGGTAGGTACCTGCTCCTGTTAGTTGTGATGGACTTACTACAGAATTAAAGTGTACGAGGGCAACGGAAAGATAAGAAAACGTTTATCTGTCAAGAGCAGGTGACAAAAATTTACCTGCCCCTTTGGCATCAAATTGCGGACAATATTTACATAATACCACCATAAAAATAAAACAAGTTCAAGCCAGAAGAAGGGTAAATGTTTTTTTATTGGGGAAAGTAATTTTATAATTATAACAAAACAGCTTATGTAATAACCCGCAGGACGGACGAGCAACTGTCTGTTTAGAATCACGTACGAGTCTGCTTTATATTTTTAATGATCGCCATAAAGTCAAATATGCAACACACATGTATGTACCTATGTATATCATAGGAATTCCACATTAAAATTCAAATCCATCTATTCGCAAGAACATAATTGCAGAATAGAACACTCGTGTATTTTCTCGCCGCCAGCTGTTTATGAAATACTTCGTGCCAAGGCTGTTAACATCTGCCGAATAAACAAATGATCTTAAACATAAGTGGAGAGGTGCTCACTCACTCAACTCAAAAAATGAATATATAACGAGGCTAACACGAAAAAAAAAACCATATGGCCAACATACATACGCAGTCATACAGTCATTTTATTACACTGTGAGTCATAGATCATACAAACAAGAAGACCCACAGTAGGAGCTTCTATTTGTGTTCACAACAAAAAAAAAAAGAAGTCGTTGAGTAGAGTACATCATTAAACAACATTTAACCTAAATATATTAATGTAACAAACACTCTGTAGTAAAAATATTATAGTAGTTAAAAAAATAAAATAAAAGAATTGTAGCCTCAAAAGCCTCTACTTGTTAGAGGGCAAATGACAAACGAACAAAGATCTTTTGACTGGGCCTCACGAAACCGAGTCGTGGATTTGGATTGTTAGTTCCTCTGTCTAAATTTTCCGGTTTGTCCCCTGCCACCGGCACTGGGACAAAACGAAAAAAGGGACTAATGCTCTGGCTAGCTAGAATTCGTCGAAGGACATAAAGAGGGTGGTAACTGGTATGAGAAACTGCTTCGTTGCGAAAACGCCAGGGCCCTTTAGCCTTTCACCCTCCTTTATTTATTACCGCAGCTACAAATGGTCAGCACAATTTTTAAAGTAGGTAAACTGAAACCGGAAATTTTCAGAATAATCTTTTAACAAGTAAACGGAATTTCAAATCTAAATTAGGAAAATTGATCTTTTATAAATTAAAAAAGTTTCTAGTAGATTTTTAATAGATAGACATCTATTTAAAACTTTAAGGGTGATTTTCTCTAAATTATTTGTATTATTATTATTACCATAGGTCGCAACCGTTTAGATCTGAATTCAATATTTTGTCGACGAAATGTCAGAAACGAACCCGAGTTTGATTAAAAAAATTTAATGCAATTAATTATGAAAATATTTTTCAATATTAAAAAACGAAACGAGACAAGGTCCTTAACCGTTCTTAAAGTTTAATGACCAATCGCTCATAAAACCTGGCACCTAATTAATACTGTAGAAAGTTTATTTTTATTACACTATTAGCAGTAGCACTGTTCGTTTCGATAATTTAATTGGTTTAGTTAAGTATTACAAACTGTTTTCTAATGTAACCGTAACATTGTTTTTACGACAAAAAATTCTAAAGGAACGTAGGTACCTACATTAGTATTGTTTTCGAACAATTCGAAATTTAATAAATGCATAGATGCGGCATTTGTTGTTGTCCTGAGCGCAAATGGGCCGTAAAGAGAAAATTCTCGAAGTAACCGTTGTAACCAATTATTAACAGACCTATTAATACATTTTTCATGGTTTTAAACCGGACGGAATCGAAAGGAACAGTCATTAATTCAATTTATTTGTACCAAAAATTAGTAAGAAAAACATGCAAATTACATACTAGGCAATTGAGCGATACGAATTATTTAAATAATTTGGGTAGATTTAGAAATGATTTACCAAAACATAAAACCACATTTAAAAACAGCGACAAAAATTTCACGACTTTCTAAAAGTAGCTTTCATTATTTGTAATACAGCAGACTCGCGCTAGTGTGAACACAAAAAAAAAACGGGCATATAAGTTCACATCGAGAACGTCCACACCTTAGACTATGAAAGAGTGGGGATGCATAACCGTCGACTGCAAATTGTTAATGACCGACACCAACGCACGGTCTGCCACCGTTTCATGGAGGCAGTACAAAATAATGTAACAATGTTCGACGTAGAGTCGGCTTACGAGTTACGTGTCCCCTCTCTTTCCTAGTCTAAGGTCCACATCATCAGAGATACAGTAGACTCGCGCTAGTGTGAACACAAAAAAAAACGGACATATAAGTACACATCGAGAACGTCCACACCTTAGACTATGAAAGAGTGGGGATGCATAACCGTCGACTGCAAATTGTTAATGACCGACACCAACGCACGGTCTGCCACCGTTTCATGGAGGCAGAACAAAATAATGTAACAATGTTCGACGTAGAGTCGGCTTACGAGTTACGTGTCCCCTCTCTTTCCTAGTCTAAGGTCCACATCATCAGAGATACAGTAGACTCGCGCTAGTGTGAACACCCGCTCGTGTGAACCTGCTAATGGTATGAACAGCCACATAGAATATACTATACATCAAGCAATGTCTACGTACGTACATAGGTAATTCTAGGAAAAACAAAAATCGTTTAAAATTTTTTATGAAATTCTACATCATAAATTAAGGATTAGTAAACTTTTTTTTATTACCAATGATAACTCTCAGCTATTTCTAAGCTATTAATTATTTTTCTTTTTTACATCTTACGCAATCGCTTTCTTTCATTTCATTGAGGCATTTCGTTTAGCAGCGTGACCTTAAAACCGATGAATCACACGTACGTGTGTGTATACAATGTAAACCTACTGTGTTTGTGTGCACCGATTGTACCGTATTGTCATTTTATTATTTTGCATTATCATTATTAATGATTACATGTTTATGTGTTTATTAACGTACACAGTCGCCTACTTGTATGCAATCAAATCACATTATTTATTTTTTTATGTGCATGTGTATACATGTTTGTATCTGTAAATAATATGATACAAACCGGTTGGTTAATCAAGGCTGACAATTTCGAAAGTTGTACAATGAATACGTTAAATAAACCGAGTAAAATTCCACTTGGTTCGATAATAACACGATGATCCAAGATGCACACAACAACCAGTAGCAACAACATGCATATCATTATTATTAACACACAGAACCAGTTACCTACCGTAATGGTAAAAAAACAATGTGGTCATTCGAAATTTAAACATATTTTCAGACTTTCGGATGCAATAAATAGAAACAAACGATTATAAATAAATTATTTATACAGCTAGAAAATGCAGTCTTAAATCACATTTTTTTAATTTGGAGATGTTTACACACACATACACAGCCACTACCGTAACCTAATAAACAAACATACAATACATTCAATGGTTCTTTATCTAATTTATAAATAATAAAGTCCACCTCCGCACTATTTATGCATAATAAAAGGTAATAAAAACACTTACAATTCGAAGCCTAACCAATTAGAAAAGTTGCGATGCTTTAAATTCCTACAATGTTGTAAAGAACCGCAAAAGCCTTGAAAAAATGCATGCACATTCAACAAACACGACTCATGTTCTATAGTTCAGGTGTTAAATTTCAAGGTTTGCGTTGTTTGTGAAACGCTATACAAAGGAAACTATTCGTATTGTTAGCGTATTAAACGATGAGTCTTTATTAACAAAAAAAAAAAACAAAGTTTGTCTGTAAGTCCCCCAAGGTGTGAATTACATAGTTGTTTACTTTTAATTTATTACCTAATTAATTACAGTTCTTTGACAAGAAACAAAAAAATCTTGTTTTGTGCATCACTAAAAGTAGACAAGACAACTTTATGATTAATTAATTGACCCACAAAAATAAACTGTATTTATTAAAATAATAAAATAACCAACTGCCTAATTGGGTTATTTAAGTGCAGTACTGACAATTTAATTGGTAAACTTGTAATAATAACGATACCAAATGGCATACAGTGAAAGTCATTTTAAAGGGAATTAATTAATTATTAATAGTAGAGAAAATAAGCAATTCAAATACTCACGTAATTATTATTTAATGATTCATTACAAATTAGTAATTATATTATTAGCGTATAAATTAACCAACTAACTCCATTAAAGGATTTCCGTTAAAAAAGAAACTATTAAACCTGTATGCTAATCTTTTTATAAAATATGTGGTCCAATGACCTTTCGAGAGAAATAATAATAATAAATTTTTATCTAGAGACTTTGAAACCTAGGGGCCCATTTTAAATATACAACAAACAACATTGTTAGTCAGTACATGTTTTGTTAACTTTTTATAAAGGTAGGTTCAGCTTAAGATCACAGGATGATGACTCATATCGAAAAAACTAATGGGACAATATTGTGAATGCACAAAACTGGTTTTGACAACTTTTTTGTATTCTTGATGAGCATTACGAACTCAACGACATACTTTTTTTTTTTCGGAAGGGGGTAAGCTAATGTACATAATTACCATAATTAAGATACCTCCTACTAAACACCCTGTTGGTTTTTATAGTTAAAATGTTCCAAAAATTCTGTTTGTTTATTGTTTCACTTTAATGGACCTAGACTTAAGTTTAGGAAATCAAGAAGGGTACGATATCGAGGCGTGCCGATTGACAGAAACATACAAAAAGTATAATTAATGTGTTTAGTCTGATGGTCCCCTTTTAAAGGGCTTTGACTCTAAAATATATACGCATGTAGTTTAGTTTTATTTTGACTCCTAAAGAATACGTTTGCATCTTCCGAGTGCGCTTTAAATAAAAGATATAAAACATTATTCACTGTGTTAATTATTTAATTATCCCATAATCCTAATAGGTTATGGGCCCAGTTACGTGCAGTGTTTAAAAATTAAAATTCAGTTGTTTAAATAAATAACCTAGTGCGTTTAAATTCTTATTGTGTTAAGTTTGAGCTTCATATACTGATTAATATTTTGTGTAAGTGTAAAAAGAATTAGTGATAAAAATGGAGAAAGCAAAAATGAAGAGACACATTAAAATTTTCAATGGTGAAAAATATACTATATGGAAATATCGAATTCGTTCCATGCTAACTGATTTAAATATTATAAATGTAATCGATGAAGAAACTCCAGTGGAAAGAACAATTGAATGGACACAGGCAAATATTAGTGCAAAAGACATTATAACGAACTATTTATCCGACTCACTTTTAATTACGTATGGGAAACCAGAATACACCGCGAGGGATATGTTTCGAAATCTGGATGCTCTATACGAACGTGAAAGCATTGCAACTCAAGTTTCAATACGAAGAAAATTAAGTGGATTGAAACTACAAAGTGATACATCTCTGTCAAAACATTTTTCGTTGTTTGATGAATTAATTGAGGAATTATTAGGAGCTGGCGCAAAAGTTGACGAATCTGATAAGATAACTCAGCTACTGTTAACTCTTCCGAAATCGTACGATGGTGTGGCTACAGCAATTGAGACTTTGACGAAAAATGAATTAAGTTTGGCATTCGTAAAGTTGAGACTATTAGAACATGAAGTGAAATTAGCAACAGAAAATAGTGACACGAGTACAAAAGTTTTACACGTAGAGAAAATAAATGATCACAGAAATAAATATATCTTTAACTCATCAAAACCTACAAAGTTTGTTTCTAACAAATTTGCAAGAAAACGTTTCAATAAATTTAAATCGAATGGAAAATCGTTTGGAGGAAAATGTCATCATTGCGGACGAAAAGGACATAGAAGAAACGAGTGCTACTACTACAACAGAGACCATCAACGCAAAGAAAATGTACAAAAGAGAACCTTACAAACAATAAAGTTAAGCGGAGATTCAGAATCATCAGGTTTTGCATTCATGACTGGAGACTACAGCGCAGCTAATGACGAAAGACAGAAGATTACATTTTTACTGGATTCCGGAGCATCTGATCACATAATTAATCGAGTAGACCTTACCAGCAAATTCGAGCAGTTGACGAATCCGATAAAAATATCCGTTGCGAAGAATGGGACTTACATCACGGCGACAAAGAAGGGAACATTAAAAGTGATGAGCGATCTAGGTGTAATAGGAGAACTGCACAACGTACTTTACTCACCTGATGTGCCGTACAACCTGCTGTCTGTATCAAAAATGCAAAGTACTGGATTGACGGTAATATTCAGTCCAGGGGGTGTTGAAATTTGCAAAGATGGTAAGATGATGATGAAGGGTAAGTCAATAAACAATTTAATAACCATCGATTTTAAAACTGACATGAGCCAAATAGGAATGTTTAACGTTATCAAAACCGATTATGAATTATGGCATAAACGCTTAGGACATATTAGCAAAAATAAATTCTTAGAATTAAAAAACAAGGAAATGATAAATGAAGTAAAATTATTTAAAAATTTAAATCCAAATGACAGTTTATGTGAGACATGTATTAAGGGTAAACAAACAAGGCTGCCGTTTAATAAAGAAAAAAGTAATGTACAAAGGCCGTTATTTAGAGTGCATTCAGACGTAAATGGTCCGATCACTCCGTCTACAATTACAAGTAAAAATTATTTTGTTTCTTTTATCGACCAATTCACTCATTATTGTGTAATATATTTAATGACAAACAAATCAGAAGTATTTTCAAAATTTCAGGATTATGTAGGTAAAGCAGAAGCTCATTTTAATTTGAAAGTCGTTAATTTATATTGTGATAATGGTCGAGAGTACCTATCAAATGAAATGAAAGATTTTTGTAAAGAAAAAGGTATTAGTTACCATTTAACTGTTCCACGAACCCCACAACTAAATGGTGTAGCTGAGCGTATGAATAGGACTATTGTCGAGAAAGCTCGAGAAATGGTAATAGGTGCAGGTTTAGATAAGGCTTTTTGGGGTGATGCAGTGCTCACCGCCACGTATTTAATAAATATGACACCAACAAAAGCCATAAAAGAAAATAAAACACCATACGAAATGTGGCACAATATGAAACCACAAATAAAATATTTAAGAGTTTTTGGTTCTACTGTTTATGTGCACAGTAAAACCAGTAAGTCAAAATTTGATAATAAATCGTGGAAAGGAATACTGGTAGGATATGAACCAAATGGGTATAGGGTGTGGGACGTGGAAACAGAAAAATATTTTATAGTTAGGGATGTAATAGTAGATGAAGGGAATTTTATAGTGTCAAGACCTGTAGTAAGAAATGAAGGGGTTATTGTAAAACCTCGAAGTGAAACTGATGTTTCTGATTCTAACTGTGAATCAAAATCAGTAAAAGTGCAAAAATCTGGTGATGAAAAACCAGATGAAACAAGTAATGATGAAGGATATAAAACTGATACGTTAGACAGTCTGTCAAAATCAGTTACCTGAGAAAGTAAATCTGATAATAAATCTGATAAAAATAAATCAGATAGTAATAAATCAGATAAAATGGGTCTAAGGGACTCACGATCAGGCACTAAAGAAGCAGTAGGTAAACAAACAAATAGGTCCTCGTCTTTTGACACAAGTAATAACAAACGTCTTTGTTTAGAACCAAGACGTAGTGAAAGAATTAAAACATGTCCACCAGTTTATTATAATGAAGATAACGATCCGATCGATTATCTTTTGTGTGCTCAATCAATTGTTTGTAAAATTCCTAATTCATATCAAGAAATAAAAGGTAGAGAAGATAGGGAAAAATGGGAACGTGCTATTAATGAAGAAATTAATTCCTTGATAATAAATAAAACTTGGACATTAGTTGATAAACCTGTAGGTAAAAATGTTGTTGATTGTAAATGGGTATTTACTATCAAAAATGATGAATTTGGGAACCCATTAAAGTATAAAGCACGACTTGTAGCAAGAGGTTTTAGTCAAAAATATCTTGCGGATTATAACGAAACGTTTGCACCAGTAGCCAGAATTACAAGTTTTAGATTGTTAATAGCTTTTGCTAATCAATTTAATTTATTAATCCATCATATGGATGTTAAAACAGCATTTTTGAATGGTCAGTTAAAAGAGGAAATATATATGAAAGTACCTGAGGGAATTCAAAATGGCAAAAATAAAGTTTGCAAGCTAAACAAAGCTTTGTATGGTCTTAAACAAGCAGCTAGGTGTTGGTTTGAAGTTTTTGATAAAGCTTTAAAAGGTATGGGTTTCAAAAATTCTGAAGTTGACTCATGTATTTATATTTTAAATAGAAATGACGTTAATAAAAACATTTATTTAGTATTATATGTTGATGATTTAGTAATAATTACAGCTGATGTTGAACAGCTTAATAATTTTAAAATTTATTTAATGAATAAATTTGCTATGGTTGATTTAAAAGAAATTAAAGTTTTTCTTGGAATTAAAGTCATAAGAAATAATGGAAGAATAACTTTGGACCAAAGTGCATATATAAACACAATTCTACTTAAATTCAAAATGCACGAGTGTAAGCCATGTTTAACACCTCTTGAAAATAAAATAAATTATGAAGCATTAAATTCAGATATAAAATATGATGCACCCTGTAGAAATCTTATTGGGTGTTTAATGTACCTAATGGTATGTACAAGACCAGATTTGAGTGCAGCTGTTAATATTTTGAGTAGGTATACAAATAAAAACAATGAAGAACTTTGGAAATGTTTGAAAAGGGTTCTTAGGTATTTGAAAGGCTCCATAGACTTAAAATTAACCTACACAAAAACTGATTACAATAATATTTTGGTAAGCTATGTAGATTCAGACTGGGGAAGTAACGAAAATGACAGGAAAAGTACAACAGGTTATATTTTTAAATTATTTGAAAATAAGACTATTTCTTGGAATACAAAAAGACAGTTATCAGTAGCTGCTTCATCAACTGAAGCTGAATATATGGCATTATATGAAGCCGTTAAGGAAGCATTATGGTTAAAATCTTTGTTAAATAGTATAAATGTAGATATTTTAGAGCCAATTATTATTTATGAAGATAATAATGGATGTATCAGCATTGCAAATAATCCAAGTAATCACAAGAAAACTAAGCATATTGATATAAAATATCATTTCTCTAGAGAACAAGTAGTTAAAAATGTAATAAAATTAATGTATATTCCGACAGGTGAGCAATTAGCAGATGCACTTACAAAGCCATTACCGGCACCTAAATTCAAGGAACTGCGAGACAACATCTTGAAATAAGAGTATTGATACTGTTTATGTACATATATAAAATATCCTAAAATGGTCTGATCAAGGTTTTTGATTTCTGGTTTTTTCCTTGATCCTTGCAACGAATGTTGGACCATCTGTATATATGTTCCAGAAAGCACAAGGAAGATGCATAAGGTTTAGTTAAAAAAAAAAAAAATGTATGATATGTAAATGTTTTATTTAAGTTTGAACTTGATTTAGTAAATTAATTTTTGAGGGGGTGTGTTGGTTTTTATAGTTAAAATGTTCCAAAAATTCTGTTTGTTTATTGTTTCACTTTAATGGACCTAGACTTAAGTTTAGGAAATCAAGAAGGGTACGATATCGAGGCGTGCCGATTGACAGAAACATACAAAAAGTATAATTAATGTGTTTAGTCTGATGGTCCCCTTTTTAAAGGGCTTTGACTCTAAAATATATACGCATGTAGTTTAGTTTTATTTTGACTCCTAAAGAATACGTTTGCATCTTCCGAGTGCGCTTTAAATAAAAGATATAAAACATTATTCACTGTGTTAATTATTTAATTATCCCATAATCCTAATACACCCTAAATCAGTATGTAGGTAATTAGATATATTTGATCTCTCCAGTCTCTCATCCCTCTTTAGCTTTGACCCTCACGTATTACATTACTTACTAATTGTCTACATTGCGCATTGATTGTGGCAACCTTCCAGAAAAAGAATGTTGAACTTTTACCGCAAAACAAAGTGCAATTGCCAAATAGATACCTAATAACGAATCACCAACAAACTACACCATTTATCATTGATTTATTATTCGGAATTCGATCTGGGTTTACTTCCTGCTAAATTGCTTTGTTTTCTGTCTATTTTAACGGTTGCCAAAACGTGCCAATTCCATTAAGACACCGTTTTGTGTTATTACAAGTTTTTATTAAGCTTTCTAAAGAAACGCGGTGACGTAACAAAAATAAACAGCGCCGCCTTAACAACTCTTGGCAACTTTCAACCTTCAAACGTGCACATAACAAATGTTGCTCGCTTTCCCAGAAAACAGGAAATCGCCGTTTATACGGCGACCTGCACTTGCACGCTTTATTTAGGAATCCGCAAACACTTAGAAACGTCTACACGCAAACACTAACACACATACACCAACAAGACCACACACTTCCTGGTTTTTGATAACCGACACGACTATTAGTGCCATGTGGAACTAATAGGGGCCGAAATAGGGTCACTTAATCATTTAATTTAGTAATTATTTAATATACGCGGGAGAAATCCGTTTTATGAACCAAATTATTGGTAGGTAGGTAATTATGAATTTACAGAATTAGTACAGAAAAATTGGTCAAATTAATTACGTTTGGGAAATTATTACATTCAGGTATAAATTATTAGATGCTCCCCCATAATTACTTAAAATCGTATTTTTATATTTTATTAAGCAGAAAAATTATTAGTTTAGATAAGAATCGAACCAGGAATCGCAACGTCTAATTACCTTTTTTAAATATTTGGTCCCTAATGTCTATTTTATTGTAAAGTACAACGGTGTTAATTTTGACCCTGGTTTTATTTAAATTACAATACTATTAATATTTAACATAATAATGATGTTTACAAATATGTACGTTACTGGGAATTCCAAAATATAAATATTTTATTTAAAAGCATTATCTGCAAGTTCTCACAATTTACATAAATCAAATTCCACAGTCAAAAATGACATCACCACACATTTTTTTATTACTTCAGTCGACAAAGAAAATAGTGGGTTGCTCTCACAATTGTTCTCATGCTTCGACTTGAAAGAAAAAAAAAGGAAACAATAAGGTATTCTTTTACGCTATTCCCAAGGTGAGTAAGCACCAGCAATTTCAGCAATAATTGAAGCGATTCGAATTTCTGTAAACTTTTTCTTTTTTACAGAAACAAAAACGATGAAAAGTTACATAAAACTGTACGGTTTCCCGAACAATAGAGACAACTGTAAATGCCAACGACTAATATTCAAAACTAGGTCCCATTTTGTGAATAGGAACTCATTGTCAATGACAAACACAAAAGGCAAATAAAATTCGAATATAACAGAGTTGAAAACAAAAAAATCCCCGTGAGCTATAATCTGACATTTTAGGAGAACGTAAATTATTTTAGAATGCACTTATCCTGTACCCAAATACATTTTGAAATTTACTGGAAAACCCAGTCTGTGTTATAACCGCATTATGTGGTCCTTCGAGCCGGATCGTCTTATATTCACTTCTTACAAAAATGATGACTCAGAATTTGCATCTCTTTATTTATTACATAAATATCTTACTTCACTTTAACTAAAAATAGAATTCAAAAGGTATTTTGTCAAAAAAGATTAGTGAAGTTTTATTTTAATATATTCACTTGACAGACAAGACAACACGATAGATGTTATTTTAGCATAAGCACGTCTTCCAGAGAACACTTGCTATTTATACATGTATGTATATTTGTGTTAGCAAGTTGTGTGTGTGATCAGAGCAATAAAATCAGTCGGGTCAGTAACTGCAATTAAGATTGAGTTCTGCCCACGGACGTTTATTCTTCTCTCGCTCTATTCCATTTTAAATTTATGTACACCGTCCACGGGATACCCAGAATAATACTTTTTTTTTAAGTGAGATTCATTTTCGACAACACCTGGGTTTTATAAATTTATGAAGATCAATAAAACGATTTTGTAATCGACTCAGTTCGTATAACTAACTGGGTTGCTTGCTTCAATCGGACACGATCCCATAGCTTTAATTTTTTTGGTCTGCGTTTGTTTGGGATTTTTTTATATGAATAAATAATTACCTAATTCAGTTTGCGTGTAGTAGGTACCTAGTTCTTCGTCGAGTAAAACAAAAAGTCAAAGAAATTAATGGGAAAAGGATGGCTGTTAAAGAGAATCTAACCGGAGGGGGTGCATCAATTCAAGGAAGAAACGCCAAACAAAACACGTTATCTGAAATTTTGTCGGTTATTGTGACCTGGCGGGGTGCCCACAGCATTCCAACAAACGGCGGCGGCGTAAGAGAGGCAGGCGGACGTGCCTTTGTTCTTTCGTTTATTTTCCGTCTCTCTGTTTCTCTTCTCGGTCGATCCCAGCCGACCAACTCGAACCCATTTTGTATTCCGAATGCTTTCCCCCGACAATAATTTATGTCGTCGTCTCTACCGTCAGCGTGCTGCTGTCGCCGACCGGTTGCCACAGCCGAGCGCGATGCATTGTATCCGCAGTCGTGGGGTTGGCGCGACCCCCTCAGGGAATAATGCACGCCCTATATCTATAGCACGCCAACACATACCCACTTACAACAAGCCGGCTTGCTGACTGACTGCTTTGGCCTACTACTACTACTGCTGCTGCTGATACATACAAACTATGTACAATTACTCGGTATTTGTAAGCACTTAAACCGTTATTAAACAGTTCAAAATTTCCAAACATTCACTCGACCTACCTACCAACCTTTACAACGATACGATACATTGTTGCGAGACTATTAATAACTGTTCTACCGTAAATGCACGGTAGCTACCTATAACTATCGATAGTGTACCTACATTCACTAATGACTCACAATACCAAGTCCTTAGTTCACATAAATTACCAAATTGGTAGAATGTTTATAAAAATACGAAAATACGTGAGCAAGTTTCGTCAGTTAGAAAAATGGAGTCTTTGGAGCCATTTAGACTACATTCTACTTTGAATGTGTATAAATTATACGTACGTACTTTTGCGGTTTGCAGGAAATAAAGTAATTAAATCTTATCGCTAAGTAAATACAGTTAAAAACTCAGGTACTCACGACACACAACTTACGAATACCCACCTTATTATATGAAGTAGAGTTGCGTATACAAGCTAAATTTAGTCTCACTAAATATTTAATCGACAAGTTTGGCACACACGTATTATTAGGTACATAAGTAGGTAAATAGTATTGATGAGGATAAGCTTCTATCTCTGCTTTAAAGTATTTATTTTATTATCATATAAATCATGTTCCTAATAAATAAATTAAGCAGAAGCAACCAAATCGTTACTTTAACGACAATTGGTGACAATTTTGAACGCCATTTTATCGAACGATGCAAGCAAGCAAGCAGGAGCTGACTTCAAATTCGCAACCAGATACGCTATACAAGGTCAAACCTTGCAACAAACCAACCGTAAAACGAATGAATAGAGAATAAAAATCGCGAAAGCGTACATAATCGCGTACGCAACTTACTGACAAGAACGCCATTTTCAAGAAACAAAAAACTCAACAATTAAGTGCTTAAGGAATCAGGAAATACCTATCTCGCTGTGTAATACAAACCATTATCAACGCTTTTACGGTTAAAAAAGTAGACTCGAACCACATTAAAGCTCTTATAAACCGAAAATTCGTTCATAACTAATTCCCTTCAAGGACAGCCCTAACATATGCCTCTAAAATAAATCAGTAACGCGAATTATTACCAGCGACATCCAGAGGAGTGAAGAATAAATCCAATTAATGACGAATATGAGTTCTTGAGTAAAATTATAGTAAGTAGTTTTTGCAGTTCCGAGGAGAAATCGTAACATGATAGCCTTTAAAAATGCACTTTCACACGGCCATTACGACACTACAGCACACATACTGGCATACAAAAGCTAAGTAAACGTATAATCCGATCACTAAGTTATACGAAGCACTCACAATAATTTGCTAGTCACCACTTTCAACGATAATACGAAACGTTGGCGAACACGTAAGCAAGACCAGCAGCAGTTTTGTGGCCGCACAAAGGTCACTAGGAACACAAAGAAACCCAATGATACGCGCTATTTCGTCAGTAAAACTTACCCCATTCGTGGCAGATGATTAAGCGTAATCCAAGTGTGCACAATAATTAACCGATTCACAATCGTAACGTATTAATAAACTAATTTAAAAAAAAACGTAAGAACCTAATGGCCTTGAACTACGCGCGGGCGACAAACGCACGTTCTCTTTGACAAAATGAAAACGACTGAGGTGTGGAGACACGATCGCATCGAAAACCAGTTGCCGAGGATTGCCGAAGACGGTCGAATAGGGCGCATCGGCAGCAGCAACAAGTGATAGGCGCTTGCTCGATGCTCGATCGGTCGGTAAGTAGAGAATCGAGTTGGCCAAGCTCTCTCGAAATATGCCCGCGGAAGAAACCAGTTTTACAGCTTTTTACTTGAATGGCATGCTCGCATAAAATTCCAGCTGGCGCTTTTTACGAGGAAGACGCCGAATTAATTAAAATACGTATCTGCCTGCGCTTGATGTTTACACTTTCCGCAGAAATAACACGATTATAATGGATCATTCCTCGAAACGCTATTATGCTTTAAGAGACCAAGTGCTACTGCATACAGTTAGTCACACAAACCTATTACCACGTCATCACATCTCACTGTTACTTTATATGGAAATAGTACCTCAACACCTAAACAAAATTGAATACATAATTCAAAAGCAGTAGACCGTAGTTTACATTCTATAAAGTTAACCATTAAAAATAGCGCGAATAGCAAATAAAAATAGAGTATAAGCACCTACGTGCAAATACCTATTAATTAACTAATCAATTCGAAAAGGTCATTCGCTCTTAAAATTACGAGGTCATCAGTTGTATACAAAAAAAAAAAAATAAGATGAAGGTTACAGAAGGTTACCTGTCGTACGTATGTATGATATATTGTAATCTAAAATACTGATTATATGTGAAGGTATATACAGGTATATATTTAGAACATACCTCACAATAGTTTGGATTTTATGCGATAGAATTGTTAAAGTAAACAAAAGCCTACAATACAATAGCTTATTGCAAGGCAATAAAACAACAAAGTTTGAAAATAGCTCGTAAAAACCATGATTTCATGCATGCACTATTATCGTTGAAAAAACTAGACACTTACGCAATTGTACACGGTAGATAAAGCCAATATTAAATACTTGACTAGGTATTATCTGTGTCACTGGGCTTTACGTGATAATGATTTAATATCAATTTACAAAAGTACTTTGCACTATATGTGCAAAAAATTTTGAAAAGACATTTAAAAAAAAAATAATGAAATTAGCAGAAGAAAGTTTTTATTTGACGAGGACAACTGACCAGAAATAATTACCAATATATGTACTCAAAAACCGAAAAATGATCAGAACTTTGAATTAAAAAATTTTTTCTTTAAGCGCGTTATGCGATGTTTAGTAGGGGATAAAAATGTGAATTGGTCGTTACCGCTCCAGCACTAGACGCACACACACGCGTATTAGAATAAATTCTAAACCACAAATAAAGTCAACAATTTCAAAAATATGTTTGTTATAGATGGAAAACGTTTATTTTTTAAATTGTTTGTTAGAATAATGCAAAGAAATCTGTCAAAATTCACTTATCAAAATTCACCTTGAAAGCAAATGAATAACAAATAACATTTTCCACCATTATCTAACGCTGAATGACGATGATCAAAAAATGCCCATAAAAATCGATATTAACGCATACTTATAGGTACACATCAAGGATTTATTTGTTTGAAAAAGTGAAACAAACCTGCGTCTGATGCACAGCTAAAAATAAAATTTGCCTTGGCAAAATTCAGTTTTGTTAAAATACGCACGTTTAGACACACAAATCTATATATACACATTTGCAAACGTGTAATTTATAAGTTGAAAATTTTCTTTACAATGTTTCTGTGTAGATATAAGTATAAACGATTCACTGACAGGTCTTAAATAAAGCCTGGCACACAGCCACGACCTCTCTCCCGTGGGTTTCTCCCGTTCTTTCAACTGAAATTAAACAGTTTAAACTTAACTACTCACTTAAAAACGTATGTATGCCGAATTAAATTCCTTTAAATTACACGCATTTAATGTCATAAAAAATCAGTGATATAAATAATAAATTGCAAAATATAAAACCGTATGTATATTAAAAATTGGGTTCTATCTACAGTATCTGGTAGATACTCAGCGCCAAGTCCACATTCATTCTCTATCTCTGTCTCTACTACGGTACATCGCGCTCTCTTTGGCGCGTTCGTCGAGTCTATTTGTTCTATATACAGGAAATCTTTAAATGCAAATATCTCGCTTATTACTGCATATTATTGATTTATTTTTTATAGGTAGTAAATGTCGATAGTAACATTTTATATGGTGTAAAAAATAGATTATGCTCTGGAAATTTCCTTTCACTAGAAGTTCGCTAGAACGTACTTTGTTTCTAAGTTTTGACGTTGGGTTTAAGTTCAACAACACCGCCCAAATTTCCTAGTTTTGCTAATTTCTATTTCCGTGTGCAAATGCATGTGTGAACTTTCAAAAAAAAAAAAAATTAGATACATGTAACAATATTTATCAATGCATATCTACATGTATTTTCATTTGTATGTAAAATTATCTATCTGTTATCAGGATAGTTAGTTGTTCAAATGACAAAGTGGGAATTTTTTGCGTTTAGAAAAAATTGTACACTCACAGCAAATGCGATAAAATATAATTAAAATTTACAAAAACGTCATTTGTAACTGAATAAATACATATAGATACATCATCGGGGTTTATATGTAATGTCCTTTCAGCTATCAATAATTTTAAACAATTTGAATAATTACAATTGCATTTCAATTTAAACGTTTTCTGAGTAGGTACAGGTGTAATTATATAAAAAGACTAATTATTATATAACAATTAGGTCAGTCAAACTGTTCACGTGTAGGTACACAAATATATGAATATTTCAAATAATTAGTTATTTAAATAAATTCATAAAGTTACGTATACAAATAAATACTGGAAGGTAAATGTGCAGCTATTTTTTATACTTACTAATAACTGGGTGAAGTATGAAGAAAGATTTTTTAACCAGGGTGACGAAACACGGATTTATTCTTCCCAGAACATGGTTTTAAAATGGTTAAATTTTATAAGGGACGAAGATTTATTCCTGTGAAAAATTGTTACGTCACCAGGTGAAAAATTGAAAAATTGAACCAAGTACATATATAACTTTATTAATGTGAAATATAAAAATTTATTTTCTACACCAAATGAACGGTTATTATCGATATTCATTACCTATAAAAGATAAACCACAAATATGCAGTAATTAGCGAGATATTTGCATCTAAAGATTCTCTGATGACGTTACACAATATTTTTCCTGTATATAGTACAAATAGACTCGACGAACGCGCTAAAGAGAGTGCGATGTACCTTAGTAGAGATAGAAAAAAAGTATGAATGAGGACTTGGCACCGAGTAGGTAGGTATCATATGGTCTGGTTAAAATTGTTGGAAATTGATATTAGATGAATTTATAACGTAAAAATACGATGAACCCTATTAAATAAACGTTTCGTCTTGGTATCGATTTACTTCTTTTAAGAAAAAGTGATATACCTCAGGTGATATTATTTACTAGCTAGATACACGACGACATTGTGATTCTTGTCTACAATTTTATCTCTGACGTAAACAACAGCAAACTTTACATATGTTTCTTTGTTTGTGTACACGCTTACCAACATGTAACCGTTAACTGAATTTTAAGCATGTTACATATATGTTTGATATACATGTATAAATGTATATGTTATGGGTTAAGGTTGTTTGGCCTGGTTCTTGATAATTCGGTTAAACAAAACCGACACTGCTGTTATGCAGTTGTAGTACATAAACAAACAACAAAATTATTATTGGCGTAGAGATAAAAAACTGTAAATGATTGACCAAACATGTACGAAAAAAAAATAATGTACTTTTGTGTTTCTGTTTATTTGTATATTTGACCAAAAAAAAGGTCAAATTAAAAAAAAAAAATACGTACGGAATTAGGCCGTTATCATTTTACTGGTTCAAAGCTCCGTTTCATTATCATCTGTGATAAACCAAAAACCACTTGGAGACGTCTCCAATCAAAAAGAATTTTAATAGATTCTAATTACATTTTTTTTATGACGATAACACTGAAATATTACATATGTGAATATACGTATTAATTAATACCTAATTAATTATTCACAACAATTCATTAATGAACTTAAAATTGATTGGCTGATATAACTTTTGTACGTAATTAATTTTAAATTCTGAACACATTGTTTACTCAGTTTTACGACTAATGATGATAATTATTGCAGCGTACAAATATCGTTTAAAACAAATTAAATTGCAAACAGAAAAAGTGAAAACAAATAGGTACACATGTGCGTAACTTAATTAGTCAATTAAAAATTCATACAAAAATAGTCGTATTAGGTAATGTAAAAAAATCGATGTAATTAGGTAGGTAGGTAGGTACCTACATAGAATGAATTAAAAATAAATTGTCGAACCTTGAAAAAAGTCTCTTATAACTCTGGAAGAAACGTTGGAAAATAGTTATCAATATAAGCAAAGGCAAATCACCCACATTATTTTTTTTAAAGTAATAGATAAGAAACCCTAATTAATTAAATTTAAGTAATTACTTAAAACATTCTCAATAAGTTACAAGTTATAGAGAAATAAATAAATTTTGAAATAATCTATTTGGTCTGCACAAAACACAAATTTGAATTGCAAATAACAGAAGTAAAAAAATAACTTGCTCAGTCAATTTCTTTTGTCGAACCGTTTTCAAAGTTCCTAAACAAATGCGGGTTCTAAACTAACGTATCATTAGCCTTTTAACTTATCATTTCCCTAATTTGCTGAATGTAATTTTCATCTCATTATCATACAGAATGGCAGCCTAGAAAAGGTTAACGGTCTGAATTTGTCTTAGCCAAGGACAGAGTACTAACCAACTTTTTACTACCAACAAAAAATTGTTAACTCAACAAAATGTTGCGTGTAATCGTCCTATACCCAATATAACATTGCTAACATCAGTCTGTATTTTTTTTTGTTTATTCATACCTGAATAAATACAGGATGTTGATGACGCAAACGAAATCATCCATTTATAAAATTTAATAATAGATAAAATACAGGGAGGCACAGTGGCCGCACGGTTAGCGCTACAGATTGGCGACCACTAGGTTGTGAGTTCAAATCCCGGTAGGAGCTAAACGCATTAAAAAAGAAGGTTTAGATACGTGATTTGTGCGAAGAAATATGCGAGTATGTTGAGAGTAGTCTAGAAGAAAATAAGTGGATTTTAAGAGATAAGCATAGAAAGTAAGATTGTTAAATAAGTTGTTGTAAAGCAGTGGCAAAATGTAGATACTCTGTTAGAGAGCATATATGTGAAAAATTAATAAATAATAAAATACAATGCAGGTAAAAAATACGTATATGGGACAGTTCTAAAATAATTCTAAGAGATGGCACACAGTTTTATCTAATGGTTTTACGTAAAAAAAATTCTACTGAAGCAATTGCGTGAAACAGAATGACAAATGGAAAAAAACATTATTATCAAGTTCTGGATGTACAGAATATAAAATTACAATGGAAATCATAATCCGCGATGTTTTGTATGAATACGTACACATACATAATACGTATGTACATACATAGACAAATAGGTATGTAAATTAAAACCGCATTATTCATTTGCCAGAATAAATAACTTCAACTTTCTCGATACATTTCATTGCTAACTCAAGGTGATTCGTGGAATTTTGCGAAATGATGTTTTTACATGCACAAGCATTTTTCATTTTCTTGGGACCTTTAAATTTATCATGTCTGACTACCTAGTACACATTTATACATACACAAACTCTGAATTTTTTTATTTGTCTTTCTTCACCTTGATATTAGTTGATAAATAAATTCTACCTTTTTTAACATTTTTTTAAACTGTAAGCTTTGAATGTCAAGCTGTTTACAAAACAATTAAAGGGTAAGTAGTTGTAATTGTAGTAGGCAATTGTTCTATTTTATTTTAAATTTAATTCAGATACTTATAGTATTTAATATAGAACTTTTAAAAATAATTTAGACTATTTTAGAAACCTAATTAAAAGTGTTTTTGTTTTTTTTTTTTATTTCCTATTTCTCGCGAAATCATTTTGGTTGCAAAAATAATAATAGTTTCCTTTTATCGATATAAAAAAACCTAAAAAATACGAAAGCTTTTTTAGTCTTAATGATTGAGCTCATAAACTAATGTACATACATATTAGACAAATTTAAATTTAATACTAAAAATCATTATCTTTATTGCAGTTAAATTACTTATTATTGTTAGATATAAATTTCTTTTTGTGCTGCAGAATTCCACAATAATTACTAAACTCGTCTTGCTTGTAACTACACATATCAATCATTTTTTATTACATTACTTCATAACTGACATTTAAAAATAAAGTACCGATAATTATTTCTGTGATACCCACAGCAAATACACAAAAGCAGAACAGCTGTAAAATGAAAGCTAATATGCATTGCATTGGTCTAATTAGCAAATAGAAAGTACAAATGCAAAACTCTGTCCAACAAACAGCTTTACCTACAGTAAATACTACATATTTTATGTACCTACTTATAAATGCAATAAAAAAAAACCAACGACGACCATGACTCACACGTGAACCCAAACGACAAAAAAAAACGCCTGTTCTATTTTGATCTTTTAGCATCACGTAAAACGATTTTTCAATGAAAACCAAAACAAAACGTGCCTAACGTCCGATTATAATTTTGGCAAAGATAACGGAAACAATATTCAACACCAATATATTGTATTTTGTCTACGCTACATACACGCATAGACCGCTATTTATAACCATATTATTGTCGAAGGAAAATTCCGTTACGATGAACAAGCGTGGTCGTGGTCGGTAGATGCACTTTCTACAGGAAACAGTTAAATTAATTGGCCACGCTGATAATAATTCACTGAAAAACAAGTGTATCATCTTCCAGACATTAAAAAACATGTAGATATAGACATGCAAATTTGAATGACACACATATCTGTATGCATTTTTGTTGTAAACATGATTACCGGTCGTCTTTAAGTTTTGGATTTATTCTTGTTTCGCCACTTAATGAACGGTAGGTGACGAAACACGAAGTGACGAAGCTAGAATACGTACACCAAGCGTACGATCTCACGCTAGGATGGTTAATCACGCCTTAATAGGTGTCGTGTTGTTAGCGCCGTGCTGTTAGCGCCGCGACCTTTTTGCGTGCAGTTAGCGCCGCTAAGGAAGCAGGTAAAATTATATCGTTCATTTAGCGCCGCGAGTGTGCCACTAGTAAAGGTACATATGGAGTTCTCGCGGCGCTAAATGCACGATATTATTTAAGCTGCATCCTTCGCGGCGATAACTACACGCTAAAGGGTCGCGGCGATAACTACACGCTAAAGGGTCGCGGCGATAAATGCACGGCGCTAACTACGAATTCACGGACTCGCTTAATAAGGGTTGCTTTTTACGTTCTATTTGTGACATAAGCATACAAGGTGGTAATTTCTAATGAAAATGATCTAAAATGTTCCAAAGGTTTAGAAAATAGTAGAACACATCTGGATGGTTTAGTATTTTCGATAATGATGTCTGTGTTTATAGGTACATGTGCAATAAAATAAAACTGTTGATAATGATAAAAGTAATATTAATATGTAAGTATTTTGAACTTGAAATTACAGTAAACTTAGGTGATTTCACAATTTTGCAGTAAATATCCTAAGATACATAAGATTAAAAATTAACAAATAATTGTCACTTATCATTGCAATAACATGTATAGTTAGCTACTTTAAATGTTTTTATCAAGACATTCAAAGTTTTCATAATGTTTAACTTACATAAATTCAAAAAGTATTTTTGTTGTGTACGTACAAATACGTCTTAGTCAACAAAAACATATTGTTTGTTTTGTAACCAACGTGATTTCAAAAAAACATTTTTACAATTCGTGACAGTAATTAAAAAAAAATAATTTAAATTAAAATCAATGTCACATTTCACCAAAAGTTTAGGTACATGTTGGTCAAAATGAGGTTTGGTAAAAAAAATCAAAATTATGTTACTCTCAAAAAAAGAAATACGGGAATTTTTTTTACTCTTCAAGAACCATCTCTTTTTGGGGAATTCATTATGTACATATTAAGGTTTAAAAAAAATCATGGAAATTGAATTTGTTACGAAAAAAAAACAGGAAATCCTTGCAATTGTCAGGCCACAAATATAACTCTCGCTGATTTTTGAACCAACTTCAAAAAGAATCGAAAATGCCAATACAAATACGCCAAAAACAAACACACATGCATATCTACAGAATTAAACATTATCTAGTAAGGTCACACTGGAAATTTGCCAAATTTAATAAATAGTGTTGCAGGTATGTAGTAGCAAATGGCATGGATATTGTTTCGACGTGCATTCATATAAAACAAACAAGTACCTAGTAAAAATAGAAATACCTAATAATTACAACTTACACAGTTGTGTGTATGTTTAATTAATCAGACATGTAATAAGTATAAAAGTGAAGAAGCATCAATGAAGGTTATTCGTAATGGTACCTATCTATATCTGTCAATCTTTTTGATATATCCTGTTTATCATTTTACATAAATATTTACTTTATATGATGTCTAATAGTAAATAACTTTTTTTAAAAAAAAACTACATTTTTAAAATAACTAAAATTGTAGAAAAAATATTTTTGAGACCCTCTCAAAAAGCTCTTTCTTTTGATATGTCACACAGTACAGTTTGAATTTTTTATTTTTATTAATTTGCCCTCTAAAAATGACCCTTGTAAATAATATCGTTGACAGACAGACAGATACACGAATGACCTTTATAAGAGTTCCGAACGTTTGAACCCTAAAAATTGCTTTTCTGCACACACACCCATTAGTGCATAAAATATAATTTGTCACGTGTTGTTTATACATAGCAATATTACGTCAGGTTTGGAGCAATTTAATAACTCATAAATAACAGTGATATGATAACCATACGGCTCTGCTATCTCGCTTTTGGTATTTCTGCTTGACAAGATAAGACAATAGCTTTATTGTGATTAGGTGTTGTTAATTAATAATAAGTACCTCACAAATAAACATGAGCCACAAATACACGATGAAGTTTATTGTACTAAGTATTATTACGAATAATCCATGCGAAATATTTTAAAATGTTTCGAAAATTCATTAATAATTTACCCAACCATAAAATATTTTAATGATTTTATACAGTCAATCAGCAAGTAAATAAATTAATAAAAGTTATCTAAGAAATTTATTTTCTAAGTAACGGAAGCAGGTGTAAAAAAAAAACAAGCTTTAAGTGGCAAAGGTTTTCATTAATCAATTATTTTATCATTAGTTAGAAATTCGTAAGTGGAAAAGTTTGAAAATTGATTGTATAGAGATATAAGTATACCAATGGAATATCAGTTCAACTAATCGCAAGTACTTATATAATACGTATACGTGGGTCAACGTGAGAAGGCTATAAAACAGAGAATTCTCGACCATAAAAAAAAAATAATTAGCAGTACGAAAAAAAAAACAATACCTAATTAACTTGAAAATATACTTAGTAGGTAATTAAAAAAGTCACTAAGGAAAATAGGTTTTACGAAAAATTAATAACCAGACTGTTAGAATTCCATATTTGTAATACGCAGAACCAGTCACATATACTTAATGTTTATAAACATATTTTGGATCTGTATTAGTAACAATTTTGGTTATATACACACGTACTTATATACGCATTTAAAAAATAAAATTCAATAGTTCTTTGTCAACCAGAGAACCGAAAGGTACTACTAATAAACCATTCAGATTTTTCCGCAAATAGTGTTTTATTTGTAAAGCCCATTTCCTACACAGACAATTATGATAAAATCAATAGTATTTTAAAAAATGTTATTTTAAACACACTTTGTAAATAGCCACTTATTATGTATGCATTCTCGTAAATACTTTTAACGATGACCCTTATTAGTATCAGTGGGTCGAAATAAATTTATCAGAAATGATAAATAAACCAAGTAAGTGACACTTGGACATCTGTTTTTATTTTTAGCCCCACTTTAGATAACTAAAACCAATTAAAGTTCGGAAAAACGAGTTGATAAATTAATTTTAATCAATTATTTAAAATGTTTGAATAAAATTATCGCAACAACTGTCATCGCTGTGATTTTGAGAATTCCAGATTTGCGGACGTTTCGTTTGCATGAAACATCTTCAGGATTCTTTTTACGCACATATATTGAATATGCAGTTTTCAACATTGGAAAAGATGTCTCGTGCGATGAAAAACGTAACCATGACATATGACAATAGACAAATTGACGTGTTGAAAGAACAAAATCTTAAATTTCCCTACTTATAAAAAATAGCCGCGGAAGCCTACGAAACTTTGTGTGTTGATTTGTTGAGATGATCAACAAAAAATCAAGAGAGAAAATTATATTTATAATCACTACGATGTACCTACTTATCAGTATTGATAAACTCGTAAAAATCAAAGTATTGTTTACTCACCAGTAGATAAAGAGCACTTTGACCCTGAAAACAAAAAAAAATTAATTAGTCATTATCTTTAA
The DNA here is from genome assembly GCA_947389935.1 of Agrilus cyanescens. Taxonomy (NCBI): domain Eukaryota; kingdom Metazoa; phylum Arthropoda; class Insecta; order Coleoptera; family Buprestidae; genus Agrilus; species Agrilus cyanescens. Next base: position 5,158,467 of record OX376709.1, read on the forward strand.
GTACTTGTAAGTATGTGTATAAATAAATTCATACGTAAGTATGTCTAATATTATAATCTCGAATTTTTTATTACATTTTTTAATTAACAATAACCCAATTGCATGCGTTTCATCAACCCCTAATCCTTAAAAGGGTATAATATAATTATAAAAAAAAATTAACACCTGTGTAATAAAATAACAGAAAACAAAGAAGAATGGACAACAAAAATAAGAGGAGATGAAGCCTGACCAATCACCAATAACATAATGGTTACGAATGCTTCGTAGTAGAGACGTGTCCGGTTACACAAGGCGAGAAGCAAAGCAAAGCAATGCAATGCAAGCAGAAACAACAAGCCCTGGGCTTTGGCTTCGGCTCTTGCCCCGTCCCCTGCCTCGGCCGTATCATATAATACGCAGCATGGGGTTCACGATCTCCGAGGCTAATGAAGCCATTACATTACATCGACTGTCGCAGATGCAAAACCATTAAAGTGCAAACACATCATCGTCACACAGACTAAACCACAACTGAATTAGCAGCAACAGCAGCAGCATTGAAGAAGTAGGTGTAGGTATCGACAAAACCTTCAATGTAATCATCTATGTATCTAAACACAAGAAGGCGAGATCACTCGGTCACGCTCGTTGTCGGTTTTACGCTCGTTAATTACCTACGGATGCGATAGATTTCGCTAATTTAAACAAATTGTATTATCTAGGGCCTTCATAAATGTCCCACAGCCACGTGACCTCAAAAGTTATAAGGACGACACTGACCAAAGGTGACAATTAATTGACAGAAGATAAAAATTTTAGTAACTAACCAGTAAAATATGTAGAGAATTGGATTTTCTACAAAAAATTCCAAGACAACACTCCTCTACACAGATAATAAATTGCAGCGCTCCAAATCCGGCTCAGCGCCAACATTACACGTTTATGCGCGTCTATATTTTGTTACTTGTAAATGATAAGAGGGAAGCTTCAAGGACTTTTTTGTAGAAAATTTAATTCTCTACAAAAAATGTAAGTGCATTTTTTTTGTATCTATCACAGTTTTCGCTACGTTAGCGTTGAAACGTTTTCAGCAAAACTTTAATATCAAATAAATAATAGCAACAATTATGAGCTAGTGTTAAAAATTTGCATTAATGTTCTTGTCTAGAACCTCTACCAAAAATCCGCGATTAAAAAATTTCTTTACGATAAAATCCTGTAGGTTGTAAACTAAAACAGTTTCCTACATTGGCCTGGATGAATGACGTCACGCGTAAGCAGTAGAGGCTTCTTAATCTCGGTGGTAACGCTTAATGTATTAGATAAGTAACAAAAAAAACGACGAGTAATAAACAGACGGAAGTAGAAGGGTAATGTTAAGGCCAAGGTTCTCGGATTTAAATCCACAGAAAGGGCTACACAGTGGCGTTCTTGAATGCAATTAAATATAAATTTCCTTATCGTTAGTCCAGTAGCAAATTTCGAAACAACAATAATTGTTTTGATAGTTATGGTGGAGATGTGTACAACGTAAATACATAACATCAGAGTCACAACTGATTACGATAGTCATATGTCTGCGGAATTATTTATTAGTACGCAGGTATTTTATCTATCACAACAATTCCCAGTAAATTGTTACATACATGGCACATAATAGCTGCATAATAAAGACGAAGGATGACAGCTTGCCTAATTTACACAAAACACGCATTCACACATACACACACACACACATACATACGTGACAGCACGTTATTGTGTATTTTACAGTCGGTCGTCGCAGCCACCTCTATTATATCTCAAGGTCACTTTCCGTGCCGACCTAGCTCGGCCATTAAATAAAATGCCGAGGTTAAGTAACTGTATCCGAATAAGCAGGTTTCTTTTTATCTCCCTTTTTGGTTTCGTGCCCTTATTTTACATAAATTACGTACACGAAGAGAGGCAGAGAGAAAGAAAAAAGAAAAAGAAAACTCGGCCCCATTATATGCCACATGCAATTAACCAGCACGCATGCACGAACACACATGCATCCATAACAAAAATACGGTTTCTTTACAAGTGGGAAGTTTTTTTTTTATTTTTGAAACTTCAGCAGCTCCAATTAAGTTGGTCATTAAATATGGCGTTAGAGCAGAGACGAATTCAGGGTTTAATCCTTCAAGGATTTTTTAAGTAAATTTTCATTAGATGATGAATACGGCAATGAGTCATAAATAAATAAAATCAACGTTTTGATCAAAAAATTTACCTTCAAACATTTTTAATGACAGCTGAATGCTCCTAACTTATAGACAACCAACGTAACTGACATGTTGGTTGCAGATACACAATTATAATCTCCATATATACTATGTAACATTTTCTCATAGAAAGGGAAGGAAATGAGATCGAATTTTAAATTATGTTTATGTAATGTGTTAAGGTTGATTTTTATTATTTTATTTAATTTGAAAACGACTTTGTAAGTTATTTACTAATTATATTTTGAGCATAAGACATTTTAACGATTGCTCTCTAACAATAAATCTAAATCCTGTTAGTTGTTGAATAGCTTATTAATTCTTCAAAGAAGCCCCTGAAACTTGGCGTTCCTGGCAAGGTCGTTTTTAGTAGAGACGAATTTCCGTCTCTAATCTAATCGAAATCGGTTGGAGAGAGCGCGGCATTGTTACCACCCCGGCGCGGCGTCAGAATTCCAAAATAACATTTTCTCGAGTTCGTCGACTACAACAATGGCTCAACGGTCGTCATCGTTATTAGTGCCCCTTTTGTTAGAACGACTGGGCTGTCGAGTTGGCGTATAGACTCGGAGAAGATTTCCTGCCGTTTCGAAAAACAGGTTCGGCTTTACCAGTGGCGCTACACAAAATTCAGACATAAATTTACTTAAAAATAACCTACTCCCCTGCAGTAAATCGCTCACGCATATCATAGGTACGCGTTTGTCATTTACTTCTCCATGTTCTTTAGTTAAAGACAATTTCAAAAACTAGTATACGATAGACGAACAAAAAAAAAAAAATAACGACAAGTATTGAACATTGAAAGTCACTATTCGAGACGCCAACAAATTTTTACGTGCCGCCACTGGTCTGACTATCGTCTCCAACTTTTATTAGAAAACCGCAGGAGAACGAGGGCAAGCACAAAACCTCCCCCTTCGCTCCTCGCGTTGAACGTTCGTTTGCCACGCATGGGCCAACGGCTGTCCCAAAAATAACGAGCGTCTTCCCAGAAACGAAGCGTTCCCTGGAAATTGGCCAGAGGGACACCACCGGGAGAAAGATAAGCCACACTTTCGTTTAACAGAAGCAAACGATACGCGATGTTATAAATAGTAATTTTGGGTACCTACCTACTAACCAAAAAAACAAATCGTCTGTCGTCGTATCGACGAGTGAATCCAATGTTTTTCTTTTTCATTAGCAAGTTAAATAGAACGGGGCAGGTGCATTGAATAAATTCATTAAATACATACATAGTTTGATATGTATCTTTCGACTACCGGAAATACACGAACGCAATGTGTTTCCAAAGTATAAACTGTTGGGAAATTGTGTACGTATGTAGATGCCTGCATGAGTTAAATAACTAAATTGCTAAAACCATTAATATATTAGTACTATCTTTTCAAAGAGAAATGGTAAAAAAAGTGTTGTTTCGTTTATAAACCGTTAATGAATATTGAAGGAATGACTCAAACTGTACACTGTGTTTCGTCACCTAATGAAATTTTACCTGCAGACCCTTTTTTTTTAGTGATTCGTCACGGTGCTTTTCTGTATCGTCAACTCATAAAACTTTAAATGAGTCTACCTTTTTGTATTCCTGTTTCGTCACCTAACGAAAAATGTAATTTCAAGGTACAAGTTTATTTCAGGTAGTCAGGTGATGAAACAGGAATAAATTATTACATGCAGAGAGGTATGACAGTGTGAGGTGACGAAACAAGAATTTTTGGTGTATGTGACGAAACGAGAATTTTTGGTGTGTGACGAAACAAGAAATTTTTGGTGTGTGTGACGAAACGAGAAATTTTTGGTGTTATGGGGTAAAAGAGAATTTATGGTGTATGTGACGAAACAAGAAATTTTTGGTGTGTGTGACGAAACGAGAATTTTTGGTGTGTGACGAAACAAGAAATTTTTGGTGTGACGAAACGAGAAATTTTTGGTGTTATGAGGTAAAAGAGAATTTATGGTGTATATGACGAAACAAGAAATTTTTGGTGTGTGTGACGAAACGAGAATTTATGGTGTATGTGACGAAACAAGAAATTTTTGGTGTGTGTGACGAAACAAGAATTTTTGGTGTAAAATAATAAATAATTGGACATTCTTAGTTATCTAATGATAAGTGGCAATAATTACTGGATAATTAAAGAAACTACATGAACCTACATAAAACAAACAGTTAACAGGTTAATGTGTAGGTTAGGTTACAAGCAATAATCCGTCACGAATTTATTCTTACCCGAACATGGATTTAAAATGGTTGATTGTATAGGTGATGAATCACGCAAAAAAAGGTCTCTGCAGATGAAATTTTATTATACGACGAAACACGAAGTGACGAAACAACAATAAATTTATAAGTACTAGAATTGAACTGGTTTTATTAATGTTGCTCTTGTAGGATAAACCGTCTTTGGCTTTAAGACTCATAAACCATTTTCGAAGACGTTGAAGTCAGCAGAATCCATATAAAAATGTTATATGCAAATTCTTTAAAGATTATGATCTTGAAAGTTGCATAATTATTAATAGAGACTTTTTTTAAATAAATAAATAATTATCCTAGTAGGTATATAAAGACACGACTTAGAATTTATTTCTTAAAACTTGTTTTTTAACCACTTCCGCGTATTAAGAAAGCGAACATATTAATTATGCATAGTTTTGCATAAATTCTGTACGCATTTTGAATCGTTGGCATTTACGACGTGGTCAAACAGGTATGATAACCGAACAAGTTAAATTTCTACCTATTTTTTTGTCACAGACAAACTCGAATTTGAAATAAATTATACACTCATTTAAATAACGAGTTCTATAATTACAACGATAACATGCATTCTCGTCGCTTATGTATGTACGAGGCTTAAAGTTCAAAATACCCGCACGATAATGGGTTTGTTTACGGACTTTTCCTAATAAAACTGCAACTTAATGAAAGCAGGAGACATTGTAAATGAACGTCTGAAGATAACGTCGTGTTCATACATAATAACAATCAACGAGATTATACGTTTTTTAAATTTATATCTAATAAAAATGCCTTTCCACATCCTTTCTCTTAAATATAAGTGACATCATTATCAGTTAATTTTTTAAACATTTTATAAAACATTCCATACTTGATATTGAAACATATTTTTTCTAGAAATTGCTATCATCAACCTGTTCACTTACAATGCTCCCTTCCCTCCCCCAACCCCATCCTTAACAATTCAGCTCTGTTATGAATAGCTGTTTACTTTCCGATTGTTATTCTATTTTACTCGGAAACACCCCAACCCCAACGACCGACTACGAGGGGTTTATTTTATCGATCTACTTTACTCCCCTAGTCTGCAAGCTGCTGCAGAGAAAGGGCAAGCAGGCTGAACAACGCCGCCCTCCTCCAACTGGGTCATCCGCATTCCTCCATAGCTACTGATGGGGGTTCGTTACCCCCTTTAATTCTGCAGTTAGCATAATAGTCGGCGCGATCCGATATAATCGTATTTGATGTTTTCTGAACAAAACACTCATACTCGAACCTTATTTACATCCCTTTATTACTATTTGGGGTGGGTTCATTTATTTAATCCTCTATTATCTAACTCAATCTATACAGGGTGTCCCCTCTCAATTGGAAAAAACTTCTAGGGCATATTGAGGAACCATAGACAAGCAGTTTGAGATATTAGACTGATGTCCGGAAGTGCATGGTTTTCAAAATACAGGGTGTCAAAGTTTTTTTCAAAAAACTTTTTTTTTTATCAATATCTCAAAGGCACGTTGACCGATTTTCTTGAAATTCGCTGGTGATGTAAGCTTTAATAAGACGCTCAGTTAGCACTAATTAAATGGTAATTAGGTATTACTTCCAGTGGCGCCCCGGGGGACGAAAAACGGAGAGAGATACGAAAAAATATCAAGTGACAAAAAAGTTGTACTTTTAACTGAGCTTTCTAAATAATATAAAATTTTCAAAAAAAGTCAGTGGCGTACATTTTTTTGTCATTTTTATTCGTGACACTGTCCCCCGGGGCGCCACTGGAAGTAATAATTACCATTTAATTAGTGCTAACTGAGCGTCTTATTAAAGCTTACATCACCAGCGAATTTCAAGAAAATCGGTCAACGTGCCTTTGAGATATTGATAAAAAAAAAAGTTTTTTGAAAAAAACTTTGACACCCTGTATTTTGAAAACCATGCACTTCCGGACATCAGTCTAATATCTCAAACTGCTTGTCTATGGTTCCTCAATATGCCCTAGAAGTTTTTTCCAATTGAGAGGGAACACCCTGTATGTCGTATATCCACATATATATCTACATAAATTATACCTAAAAGATACTCATTTGTCAAGGTCAGTGTGGGATAAAATTTATGACCGCCATACCACTAAATTTTTTATAAACATAGCTGAGGTCAAGAGGATAAAAGCAATAATAATAACGATTACAGCAGGTAGGTACATAACCGCGGATGAATGGTGTAATAATGGATTTTTTTTAACCACGACGGGTCTCAAGGACATTTGGGGGTCAAACGAAATGAGAAGAATATAAAAAAGTGGAGTTGCTCGTGCTCTGAGTTTGTGAGACGTCGAGAATACAAAAACATTTTATCGTTTCGGTTAAAAATAACAACAGCGGAAGTTCACACTTGACCAGATGGTTCGATGAATAAATACTAGTCAGACAGGCCTTGGGAGGGTGGAAGGGTCAGAAGAAGTCATTGGAAAACTGATCGTCAACAGATTTTGTTGTGAACAATTAAATTGTTTAGAAAACAAATACAATAAATAATTAAACTGGGAAGGTTTAGATTTGGCTTCATAATTTTGTAGACGGAGCTTTAAAAAAACATGTTGAAAAAATTTTTAGGCGTTATTTCAATATTTTTAATTGCCTCATTGGTTAAATAATTGATGTAAACAATTTTTTCCAGCGGAACCTTATTCTTTAAAGTGTTAAGAATACACCATAATTTTTTCAAAATTTTAAATTAATAAGTTTATAATTAATTATCAAAAATAAAATGTGTTACTTAAGAAAAATGTTGTCGTGTTATTCGACCTTAGAACGATCGTCCTTCGCAATTATTAATCTATAATGATATTTGTCAGTTTTAACAAGTGGCTTAACGTATCACAATTTCGCTGTTCGATGTGTAAACATCATATGAAATTGCACACATTTTATCATAAGCTGTTAACTATAATTACGCGTATGACTTCATACTACAGTAACAATCATTTTCAGGAATCAACTTACTAAATTGCATTCATAATACACATGTGTATGTTGTACAGCAACAACAATTGGTTTTCCGGTAATCGCAACGAAGCTTGGAAAACTTTTATGAGTTCATTTAAAAATTCTTAACTTATCTTTTTATGACTACTACACATAAGCGTGTTTTCATGTTTTACAAATATTCTGTGACGTATGCGAACACTAAAGGTCGCAAGAGCAAAGGGTTCTGTTCCTAAAAAAAAAAAAATTTAGCAAAAAAACTGTTTAACGTTCACATTCTAAACCATAATAAATTTACATAAATTTTGTGAACACGTGTACATATATATCCATATCGACGAAAATAAACTTTCAGTTGAACGGCAACATCGTTTGTCTGTCTGTGTGTATTCGTATAGGTTGATGAATAATTAATGCGATCCTGTTTTTTAACATCGACCATAAACAGGAGTAAATAATGAATGAGCACAATAAATATAAATAAGCAACAATTTGCAATTCAGCTATTTTTTATTTCATACCCACAACACCGCGTAAATAATTAATAAACATTACAGACACAGAAGGAAATCTACCTACGTCCAACGCATACACATACGTATGCTAACGATAAATGAATACGGGCTAGCATTTACGAACACATGCACCAGGTACGTACATATATGCAATCACCTTTCCCTTTCTTACTCGGTCAGTTTTGAATTACACACACATGAACACATTTATATAATAGACATGGATATTTTAAGTGTTTTAATGTGCAATAGCCAAATTATTACTGGCTTATTAGTCAACAAAATTATTTCCCTCTTATTTCTAGAGTATCTGGTAGATACTCGGCGCCAAGTCTACATTCATTCTCTTTCTCTATCTCTACTACGTTACATCGCGCTCTCTTTGGCGCGTTCGCCGAGTCTATTTGTTCTATATACAGGAAAAATATTGTGTAACGAACATCAGAGAATCTTTAGATGCAAATATCTCTCTAATTACTGCATACTATTCGTTGATCTTATTATTTATTTATTAATTTTTCACATGTATGCTCTAACAGAGTAGGTATCTACATTTTGCCACTGCTTTACAATTTATTTAACAATCTTATTTTCTATGCTTTCATTTTTCCTTATTTTCTCTTCGACTACTCTAACATACTCGCACATATTTCTTCGCACAAATTACGTATCTAAACTTCTTTTTTTTAAATAGTTTAGCTCCTACCGGGATTTGAACTCACAACCTAGTGGTCGCCAATCTGTAGCGCTAACCGTCCGGCCACTGCGCCTCCCATAATCGTTGATCTTTTATAGGTAATGAGTATCGATAATAACCTTTCATTTGGTGTAAAAAATAGATTTTTGCATTGCATATTAACAAAGTTACGGCTTCAGCCACGGCCCTAGAAGCGATATTTCTGTTACTTGAAAAGATCAGGTCGATTTTCTATCTCACTTTTTTAATGTAGCTCCGTATAACGCGCCCTCTCTCTCTTGCGTGTCAAAGTTATAGGTTAGAAACCACCTCTGTTAGTACACCTGCACTGCCTCAGTTGGACACGATCCCACTACTGCCTACCTCAGTTGGTATAGGCACATAAAATTTGATTTTGTCCATTCTCCCACTACAATAATTCTTTCTGATCAGTTAAAGTAATTGTGACGCACTGTATAATGATTTATGTACTTAATTATTCAGTAACACACAGCAATAATTCCTAACTTGTTATTAATAATACCTTTCTATTTCACTACTTGAAGTAAAATTAATTACACCATATACCTAGCGAGTATTTTTTTTTAAAGTAATTGTTTTCATGGAATTTACCTACATCCAAGTGCTATTTCTTTAGATTGATTGACTTGTTAATGAGCTTATGTAAATAATAAAAAACAACAAATAAATGCGTTGTACACAATTATTATGTGCATTAAATGTATAGAGATTACATACATAGGTACAACATGTATTAAATGAATAACAGTATTTTTACGAGTGGTTACTTGTTGTGGGCGTGATAAATTCCGTGCAAATATAGAGCTTGCTTGCCATGGTTCGGAACACAAGTTCATTGGACGAACCACACAGCAGCAACGAGCTGAGTGCTTACGTAAACCGCGGTTTACATTACGAAAGATAATTGTCAAATAAAAACCCAAACATTTCATTTCTACTCACAATCCGACTAAACTAGAACAATGAATTTTTTTAAGGAGTACCTAACTACGTACCGTAACAATTGTAAAATTGTTGCGAGGTTTTTATAAATGTACGTGGACGTTTGATTTGTTAAATAGATTACGTGCACGACTACAATGAATTAAAACACGAAGTTATTTCTAAAAGAGGTTTTTTTTTTGTACATGACTAAGAGATTTTTAATTCCGAGTATTGGTAATAGTAAAACTTTAAGACTTATACCACAATATAGAACAGGTGACGATTTATCTCTTACATTGATCGATAAATTGAAGATATATATTAGAACATTTTAAAAATAAAATTTAACCGAAATGTATCATAGTATTATTTATTACTATTTTAGAAACCTAATTAAAAGTGCTTTTGTTCTTTCTTTCTTTCTTTGTTCTTTCTATTTCTCGCGAAATCATAAATAGTATAATTTTTTATTCTTAGATAAATTTAATTTATGTAGATAATAATTATTACAACGGAAATAATTTTGCGAAAAAAGTGCTTTTATCAAGAATAAGAAACAAAATCATTTTTAATGGGTTTTTGGTAATTATGTACTTTTTAACCCCATCCCCCTAGGGGGTTGGGGTTGCAGGGGGTGTTTAGGGGGGGGTCTTCCGAATATAATTCCGTTGGAATTAGCCGGCGGTCACCCCTAGAAAAAAATTTATGAGGGGTTGAAGTTTTATAAAAATGTCACATTTATCATCATCACATATCAAAAACTCATAAATATTTAAAAATTATATTAAAAAAAAATCCCTGTGTCTTGAAATAGGTTACGGTAGAGGGTGGGTGTGTTTACATATACATACCCAGTACCCTAACCTAACAAGCTGGCCGGCCTGCCAATTCGACCACGTGTATATCGATCTAATTACTTTTGTGATCGTGCAGCTGAGTTTGGGGCTAAAACATCTACCTATCTTCCTCAGCTATTTACAAATAGTAATCTAAACTAGCTCCCTCTGCCTCACATTACGCTTGTTAGAAATAGAAATTAATCTAATAAATGCACTCGCTTCTTAGAAATGCATTTCTCCTAACATTTTAATATCTATTGTATATAATTCGATTTGGTTTTATTTGAATGTCACTAGAGGTTATCGGATCGAAAAAATCTTGTTTATTGCAGCGTTCTAGACGTCTGAGTAAGTGGTTTGTTCGAATCGATTACTGACTGAGTCGACAATTGCGCCAGTTAGTATAAGAATGCTGCTGATCCCTACAGATTTTATTACATTATTTTCCTTATTCAAACAACTGTACATGCATCGACAAATATTGCTAATCGAGCAACGTATTTACTTTATCAATTGCGTGCGTTTGCATATTTGTAGCTTTATTGGAAACAGAAATGATAAAAAGTGAAAATTGAAATTTTCTTGATAATCGGAGGTAAAATGGCATTATTTTAAGATTGCACGTGCGTCATCAATATTATACGTACCAAACTATACGAACACCTGATCTCCGAAGTTAGCAACATAAAAGTACACTGAAATACGTAAATCCAATACGAATTGAGCATTTTACATCGTTTTGATTGCAGCCAACTGCATGTGCGTCATCATCCGAACACCTGATCTCTGAAGTTAGCAACGAACAGTATGACTGAAATACGTAAATCCAATACGAATTTAGCCACGCTCGTTTTACATCGTACTGGTTGCAGCCTAGTGGCACAAACATGAGTCATAAGTCATAACTTACTTTACACAGCTGCAGTGAGATAAAATGAAAGAGACCAGGTGACGTATGTCGATCACTAATCCGTCCAGACGCAATCTTATACTAATACTTTACGTAGTTAATCTTTTATTATTGTAATAAAAAAATTAATGATGAATGAATGAATCGTTAATGGTCAAGTGCACGTATTTAATTGAAATTGTTTTTTTAGATTATATTGCGTCATTGTATCTATTAATACACATTAATTGTCACCTCGAAGGGTCTTCGTTGTTCTTGGCTTGATTTATTATTGCGCTGTTTATGGCTTCTCTACAAGAATTTACTTAATATAAATGCGATTTCTCTAAATTGGATTACTATTTTTAAAACACGAGAAGACGAACCGGTGTTAAGCTGTTAAAAGTGGGAAATCACTTAAACAAAAATTTATTCAATAATAGGTTGTCACATTAGAGGGCACGCTATGTTTAAACGTTTAATCTAATTTGTAGGAAAAAAAAAATATAGGTACGAATTTTTTAATATTGACTATGAAGTTTATTAAAAAAAATTATACGTTTTTAACATTTTAAAACCCAGTTTATAAATTATTAAGCTATTGCATAGCTTTTATCGCGGGCTTTGAGCGCGCCGACCGAATCAAGATTTTCCGTAACGAAAAAACCTAACACCCCCCACTCCGACCGGTACAGCGGTCCGGCGTGTGCGTGCGACTAGAAGTATGCGTGTAGACTGTACGAAGCTCGCACGGATCGAGACGAGCTGCTCCGAAATCGGACGAATACGTAAGCAGCTGTTTGTGAGAAAGTATAATATAGGTGTATTAGTATATTAATATCAAAGAAAAAAAATATTGCATAAATATTATAATTGCAGTCCCCGAGTGCCACACGTATTTTTTTTTAATACTCAAATACTTTTTTGAAATGTGTTACTTGAAAATGAAAAATAAAAACGTTATAACCGTGAGTCCGCAATAAGCAAATACGTTTGAAGTGAATTCAACGTACGTTTGTATCTAAATGAGATATTCTTGGAGGGTTCTCCAAACAGATGACCTCATAAAAATTGAGTTAAGAGTCAGTTGAGTTAGTGGTTCCCAATTGAAGTGGTTAGATGTTTCAAACAAATAAAAAAAAAAACCACAAGTAAATGGCAGGTTAAGCGACTTGCAGATGACGGACACGAGACTGGTTCAAATGGCCGTAGTGATTTATGCTCGTTATAAACGTGAACTTAATAATTCTCGAACAGGCAACGCCAAGAGGTTGTTTGGTGGCGCTTTCGCAACACGAAACAGACCGACAAAGGTCAAACCATCGCCAGTAATTGATTGCTAAAGTTCGACTTTGCCATGTTGGCAAGCAACGCAATTCCATTAAGCGATACATTTTTCCTTAAGTGGTGCAAAGGGACTTCTTTTTAATGAAAAAAAAGTTGGCAATAATATAAAAAAATATCATACAGGGTTTTCACGTAAAATGAGGCAAATAAAGTAATAACTGATGATCTAACTAATTAAATTATTTGCAGTCTTCTGTCACTTCCGATTATACCGGAAGTTGACACCAAATTTGTTATTTTAAATGGAATTGTATATTTTTTACGACTATAAAAAAAATCATAACTTCCTCAAAATACGACTTAGAGTGTTGAAATTTTTATGAGTAATAGCTGAATCTCAAAGCTAACGCCTTGACAAAATTGAATTTAATAATTTATACAGGGCGTTCAGAAAAAAATTCTAAAATTTAAAAACTTCAAATACGAATAACTTCGTTTTTTCAAATGTGTGACAGACGACTGCAAATATTTTAATTAGATAAATCATCAGCTATTACAATATTTGCCACATTTTCAAAATTCTAAAAACCCTATTACAACTTTCAACTATTTTAAATAAAACGTCCATTTAAGTAGATATCATCTTCACACATGCATACATGTTTTTATGTACCTATGTTTACTTAAAAAAAAAAAAGTCATTAACAATTTTTAAAAGTTATTTGCCAGGGACAGTGCATTCATCTTTTTGCAAATAACTACGGCGAAGTGTGATAAGTGTACATAGAGATTGAGTAAACAGTAGACTCTTTTCAAGTATACGCTAATTGTCCACGTCAGCCATTAGCCTTGACTCCTCAAAAACGAGTTAGTGAATCGAAAATGATCCGGTGTTTGGTCGGAACAATTACGAAATTCGCGGAAAATCGCTTCATAATTACATTTGTTGGCAATTGATCGTACTTAGGTACTTCTCGTTTTCAATCGAAAACAACATGCGGAACAGTTAAGTATTTGCATACGAAACCCAATTAATTATCACTAAACCCCGCAAATCATGTTAACACAAAAATATTCTAATCGTAAGGAAAACATTGTGACGCTACGCGAAAATTAAATTACCTTTAATTTCTTTATACCTACAGTAAATCGCAAATTATTTTTTTGATTAATGTCGTGGTATGCTATCTGGCACATTTTTTTGTAAAAAAATTCAAATGTAAATGTTAATTCTTACCGACTTGGAAATGCAAGGTCAAAATGGTTAAATTACCTGAAAAAAAGAAAAACAAATATTAATTACACTGTATAAAAAATACTTATATATAATAAATGTTATCAAATAAATCAAGACATTTTTGCAATTAACTTTTATCTATCTATAGATATAAAATAATTGATGACAACATTTAAAAATCGAGATATGTATAAGGATTGAAAATAAGTAAGAATAATTTATACTAATTAACACAATAAAAAACTTTTGAAAAGGTCAGCAAGTACATATTTGGATTGAAAGCCAAAAAACGTTTCCAAAGTTAATTAAAACCAAACAGAATTCAAGGAATTTTAATACCTATATGTTATCCCGTCTTCTAAATTCTTATAAAAAAAAAAATCGTTTCATAAATGAATAAGGGTAGCCAGGTAGTTAATTAAGTAGGTAGGTACTTTTGCTTGAATAAGAGGGCGAATAACTGATGGTTTTGAGATGAGCGTCAAGTAATGTTTCAGAGAGACGACAGAAGGATATAAAGAACGCAGACTTCCCTTAAAATAAGGGTCTCTTATCAGACTTTATAAACATTAATGCCTCTCTACCTACACAACCCAAAACCACGTAGGCGGATAGAACGTTGATTATCGCTTTTGCGAAATTCAAGGACGTTTTCTGCGAATCCCACAAAAAAGCAACTCAAATAAACACTCGACAATCTTATTAGACACAGAAAATAAACAAACGTCTTTAATGAAATATAAAGAGAAATAAAAAAAATATTTTTTAGGGTTGTAACTACCCACGATAACTTAGCACTAAAGCCATAAATGTGGGACGCTTACAGACGAAGAGTTCGAGCCCAAACCGGACAGCGAGGGTAATCTTATAAATGCAACTGCTTACCAGTGGCGTGCAGCTTTTAATGCAGACGTTATTACAAACGCATGTCATCGTCAAAACTTTGTTATTGTTTTCACAAAATCAGCTGACTACAGATATCAGTTTCTTTTTTTTTTTTTAATCGATTTGCAACCAGAATCGAACGAACTTGTTGTAGTGGGGGAACTGAAATAACTTTACTTTGTACATACGAGGTTTAAGAATGCTTTTGTTTATTGTGCAGCATATAATCAATGATCTATTTCTTGATTCAGGCTCTCGTTCTAAAGACGTGTCAGAAGGTAGGCTAAACGATAAATATTTTTTAAAAGATTCCCGATATGTTTGTTCTGTTTCTGATATTTACTAAGCAACAACATCGTTTATACGATGAATGGCAGTAGTCGGTTCTCTATTTGCTTTTTTAAACGTTACCTTCACTGTTTGAGCGAAATAAGATTCTATTTTTGTGATCAACCGCTGTAACCACACAAGAGAAGCCATTGCCCTCTTGTACTTGGTTTACACTCAAAATGTACAGTTTTAAGCTTACAACACACATCTATTTTTTTTTTTTTTTGAAAGTCTTACTAAACCCAAACAATAATAAAAATAATAAAGTGAATTAAATAAAAAAACTATAGAAAACGAACACCAAAAATAACAACTAATAAAAAAAAAAAAATTACTGACTAAAAAAATCAAATAAATCTTCGAATGTATACCAACTGAGGTAGATCATAAAATTAAAGCAGTGGGAACATGTTTAACTGAGGCAATTTATAATTTATATCAGTCAATATACCGCTGGTAGATATTTTATGGTTCTATACTTTGGGAGCTGGTTAATACGTCTGCCTCAGTTGGTCGTATTTTAACGAGAACCGTCTCAGTTGGTATATGCCAATATGCCCCAATCTTCGAAGTGACATGAGTCTTCGTTGACATAATGCTCAGTGGCGTAACTAAAAAAAAATCTAGGGGCTCTTATTATTTCACATTCCAAATAAATTTTATTTACACCCATATTTTTTCCTTGTGTCTTGGATAAAGACCTAGTAGTGAGTCTTATGGTTTAACGAGTCTTTATAAAAAATGTGGACACCAATTAGCAAGTCAATAAATATTCACAGAGAGAGAGAGAGAGAGAACTGAACGGCTATTGTTCGCAGACGGCATGTAGGTAGGTAGGTACTTGTTGGCAATTTGGTAAACTGGTCACGCACCTAAACCGGGGACTTGGTGCAGGATAAATGGCCGAACGAACGGAGGAGTCGAGAGGGTATGAAATGTTGTTATGGAGGGTCGATTCAATCTCCTTTGTGCCCTTGACACGTACGCAAGCATGCAGTGGTGTACGTAACGTACATCCATGCACATGCATATTTCAGACATTTATCAGCTTCTGTACAGTTAGTCCCAAAAGGCACGAGGACAGCCACAATGGTGTATGTTGGGCATAAAGTTTGGCATTAATTGTTCCAAAACACTAATATCATATCGAAGTGCATTTAGACCTTTTACTTTGACCCATAAAATAAATTGCTATCGTTCAGAAGATCGACTGTATCGATTATTCACCTTTTACATTTTCGCGCAGTTGTCGAATGAATGAATTAAAAACACACACACACACACACACGCGCGCGTTAATTTAGTTACAAGAAGCATTGATTGGTGCTGCATTATCTCCTTTCACGGCATTCAACATCGTGTGCTTTTATTGTATCTATCCATTACTTCCTGCGACATGGTTTGCATAAGAAAATAACGCACGTTGTTATTAAATTTTATTCCGATGAATGATTTAATTCGGCACAATGGAAGGCCAAGTCACGTACATATGCACAAGAAAAAAAATATATGCAAATTAGGTACAAATGTGCTTGCAGACAAACGAGTGAGTACCTAAATGCCATTTATATTAATTATTTACTACGCGAAGGCACCATACATGTATATAAAGACAGTATACAGGGGACGGTTGAAAAATTCGAAGGTGACGAATCACGAAGTGGCGAAACAAAAATGAATCGTTTTAGAACGTTCGCCAACTGAGGCGGTTAGATTAGGTTAGTATCTCCCCAGGTCTAAAACATTTCAATCGCCCCCCGTACGTACGACGCTGTACGTAATGTAATGTATTAAGTACAGCTGCTTGACTGTGCACTGACCCCAAATTCAAGCGCACTTAAGTTGTTAAGAATAAACAAGAAGCAACGTGATCTACTTTGGCACTTTGGCATTCACACGTGTATATAATACTGTGCTACCCGGGAACATTTATATTTGTTTATTTGTCTACATGTATGTAGTAGTTTGTGTACATAAATATTTATTATTTACCCACACGAGGTTACATATATGTAATTAACCTTATCAAAAATTTTCGGATAATAACCTAATCAAGACCTACTTTGCCCCCTATTACTCCTGTTTCTGTCTTCAATATGTCTTTAACTGTCTCTTCATTTTGTTAATTTTTGGGAATAATGAACTTGCTTTATTTCTCATGTATAGATAGAGATAAGTACTCATAAATAATGCAACGTCTAAAAGTTTATATGTTTACGTCCAATTCTTGGGAAAACAACAATACGAAGAAATATCGTTGTATGAATATGTTTACATGTCTGTATCACAGAAAAAAAAAACACAATAGATTTAAAATGTCTGGAGAGTTTTTAGGGTGATATTCGGAAAATTGAAAACGAACGGTTTTCCCGGAATGTTGTTGAGCAAATGTCAAGGTCTTTTTCTATAGAGTAGCTAGCATATCTATAGATTATGATGTGTATATCAGCTTGTCTTGAAATATATGTACTAGTCACGGAAAAAACGGGGGTGACAGCTGCTGCCAACGCACCGACGTCTCCGAACTGGGGAATGCAAAAAAAAAAAACAAGGGACCAGAAAGGGTTTTTTGTTTAACGAAATACTGCTCCCATAGTTACGGGAGGGAGGGGAAGATTAATGGGAATAAATGTATAAGAATGGTTTTTTACAACCACCTTTTCATTAGTAAATGGAAGAGGGGTTACAAAATTTCAAATATGTATTTAGCGTACTAGGTTACATTATGTGCATTTACACGAACCCACACCTACTACCGCATAACCTATGGTTCGTTAATTAATCTAAAAATAACATATACAACATGCACCCAATATTAAAATAAATCAACAACACAACTACTAATGATGTCATTATCGCGTTCGTACACATAGTCACATATTGAAGAAAAAAATACAAGACATTTTTGAAAATTTAGAAGCTCATGAATTTCCGCGCCCAAATCCAGACTTTCGATACTTTTTTCTAGCCCTAATGTGACTGTCATGGTGTCGTGTCACGTCAGCAGCTGCTGGCGAAGAGAGCAAAGACAAGAACAAACCGAAAGGTGAAAGTCGTCGAGAAAACAAAAAGGTTACTACTATATACTCATGTATAATTATACATGTACCTTTACGTCCACAATAGCTAAAGGTATACAGGTACTTGTATATCAAACACAAACATGGTAATGGTATAACATAGACATGGTAGATACAACAAAGAGGAAACAGTTTTAAGACCTGTCTTATAACGGTTTAAACCAATTATAGCCACTGTTTAGTATTTACTTGTTAACATGTTCTGCAGTCTTGTATTCTATGTATAAAACTTGTTTTATGTAGCTGCAGGTACATATGTTGAGCCTATGCCTGTATAAGTAAATAACTCTTGCTTTTCGTTACAATTTTTTTTTTATAGAAATACGACTATTTGCAGGTGTGCTCATCGATTTATGACAAACTGTCAATTCTATTAAGTGCTATTTGATATTGCAGCTGTTCTATCTACAAGTTCTTACAAATGCTAACGTCAAAATAAACACCATATGTATATAGGTGACGAATCACGGAAAAAAAAAAGGTCTGTGCAGGTAAAATTTTATTACGTGACGAAACAAAATAAATCAATCTATCGATTGACGACAGCTATAATGGAGCCATATAACAAAAAAATATATTTGCAGTGATATTTTTAATCACAAAGCCGATCGTTTTTGTTTTGTTTGTTTATTTATAAAACGGCAGCATCTTTTTCTAATTGCAATCGATTATGTCGTCACAGTATGACCAAAAAGTCACCGTCTTCGTCGTTCTGATCTGCAAGTCAATTAAAGTCCAAGGCGAAATCGAATATTTCCATGGAATAAATTTGCAACGGCAGCGAGCACCAAATTAAGCGATAGATAAAATACGTATCGCACACATGATTGTGAATATGCTAGCTATACACGTGTATGTAGGAGATTAAATAAACATTGGATGAGTTCAAAGTTTCGTCAGTATCATTTTTTATCGGTGTAATCAACCTCAAGGCCTTGTTTGCAAAAAAATTACACAATATTTTGTACAAAAAAAAAATGGAAAAATTTCAATTATCAGATTTAAAAAAATTTTTTTATTTAGTGAATTAGAAAAAAAAAGTTTGACCTTGTTAGGTAAATGCAGCTGTGAGAATGGTTGGCAGGTAAGCAACAATAAATAACAAACAAGAAATTTTTATGTTTGCAAATATGTACTTACTACTACACCACAAAAATAAATAAACAACTCAGTCTGTCGCATGTGCACGTACGAGTGTATATAAAGTACGTACACGTATACATAATAGTAACAAACAAGTCTAACGACTTTTTAATGGGAAATACCAGTTATCCTGTCGACCGAACCGTAATAAATAAGGCGCTTACGATTGAGAAGAGCGAAGAGGAGAGAGCAGGTCGTATCATGTTGACGGATTAAGGTAAATTCCACAATGTAGACGAGCTGGCTTTCATTTTTTTAATTGGTGATTCGCGGAACTGTCTGCATAATGCTCGCAAACGAGCGACTGACTACACAGAGAGCATATCTCCAGGATTGTCTTTACAATTTGCAACAAAGCCTACGTAGCGTAAACATGCCATTCGTCGTGTACACTGGAAATTGTCACATCTGCTCTAATTAACTGTAGAACTACCATACGAGACTAAAATCGATAGATAATCATTTCTTGCTGCTTTTTTATCTACTCATTTTGTAAGCGTTACGGAACTAGCGCTGCCACTTCCATAGATATGCCCTCCCCACTTATTTCATATTGAACGCGTAGGGAGAGGGAAATGCGTTAGCACGTTTAGGTGCGTTCAGGTGTTACTGCGCACTGATTACATAACCACCTATGCTATATATGAGCCTACTATGATAGTAGGTGGTTACGTAATCAGCGCGCAGGCCTTGTCTGACGATGGTAACGGTTTAGGTCTGTCCGGTGACTAAAGCGAGTCCGTGAACTTCAGCATAACTAACTTTGTCTATTTTTATTTTAGTTAATTATAATTTGATTTAGGTGCTTAATTTTTTAATTATAAAAAAAAAATCTTAATTTTCAGAATTTTAATTGAAGTGAAAAAAAAAATAACACAACGAAATACGAATTTATTTCTATTCACAAAAGCAAAAATTTTATGTAGATATCTAAAAATAGTTGAGACGTAACGTAGAAGTTTATTGGATTTTTTCCTTTTTATCGTGAAGAGTTTAATAATGTTTCCGAGAATCGATGATCTTGACAGAGAAAGTTTGTATTTCGCTTTTTAGTTAGAAACGTTCGTCCTTTCAAAAAAAAAAACCCTTGAGAGAATTTCTACTTTATTGTGTAGCCATTTGTTACCTAATGCTATATAGCTAGAGCTAACTTCGGACACTTCAGCAGTTCCCTTTTGTTCACGAGTTTCCTTCGAACTTACAAAGAATAAATTCGTTTCCAGAGAACTGCTTTTTTCATACCAAACTTTTATAACAAAAGTGACCAAAATAAGCGTGTTATTAAAACGTGTCTCATTTAATTAAAATCACAATAAACTTAAATATATGCTACTGTAGTATTAATTTTTATAAATTTATAGGTTAAATTGTTGAATCGTTCGTGCAGAAAGAACAGTTTAAAAAAAATTATTAATTTAGGAAAAGAACATTGCCAATTTATGTCTGGACGAAGTGTGAAGAAAGATTTTTAACTGGGGTGACGAAACACGAATTTATACTTATGGGTTTAAAATGGTTAAATTTTATAGGTGACGAATCACGAAAAAAAAAAAAGTGACGAAACAAGTTTAAACAGGTGGGAGCCAACTCGACTACCTAATTTACCTTTGGGTGCCAACTCGGCATCGTCCATTGAAAGATTATGTAAAATTTGCCAAGTGTTTTCTTTATTCCAATACTGAGGCACGTAACCTTCAAAAATAACCGAATTGGTTACTACTAATACTACATGTAAGATATTTTTATTAAAAAACTTTTACCCAATAAAGTTTTCGTTCTCAAGTTACCTAACATTATTACCAAGTTGTAACTAACTACGTATCTACAACTTATCTATGGTATTTATATACTCATACATACATACACAAAGTTTTGAACTCGATTAAAGCGGGTTCCTTTGACGAGGAGCAAACTTTCGCCCAAGTCCTCCACCCGACAAATATCGATCGACTATGACTCTCTGGCATTCTGTCTGTAAGTAATTCGTTTATCTATGGACGACTAGTCGCAATAAACCCTGAAGGGGTTTAAACGGTGGAGATACCTTATTATATACACATAAGTACATATCTATCTAGTTAACGGAAAGTGGGACAGTGTTAAACGACTTGTAACATCAATTATTGGTTACGTACTGCCATGTTACAGATTTCATCTAATTGTACACACACGACGTATATACAGGGTGGTCTAAAATTATCTATATTTCTGGACTTAATACAGCAAAATCGACTAAAGTGAAATAAATCGTTTTTAATGACTAAAAAGTTGACCTTTCGAAGTATCTTCAAGGAATTGCACGCATACTTATAATAAATATACTTCAGACAGGTATGTGGTAATCGTTTTACAAAAAAAAAAAAAAATGATATTGGGTTTTGCATGAGAAATTGCCTTGCCGCATCGTTTTTCTTTTTTTACCGCTACCGAGTGCAATTAATGGCCAGTTGTGGATGTGCCTTTTCGTGATAAATGGCAATTATGTTCGACGTGCACACGGTGTCTGTTCAAGATTTCAAACTCGCCCAGTCATGACATCCGACCCTAAATCTTACAGAAACTCAACTAAAAATTGAAACCCTGGAGGCACAAACAAAAGATTTTGCAAACAAATGAAGGCAAAAGAATTAAAGAACAAAGACGAATTATAGTGCAGCAAAGAATTCAAGTCACAAACAAAATCAATAAATGGGCGGGTTCACCAAGTTTAGAAAACTGTCTACACCAATCTCAATCACTGTAGCTTTCACCGTTATTTTCAATAACCTATCAATTGTCTCGCTTTGCCTTTACACTTAAATTTCCTGTTGCAGTATAACTATCTACACTTTATAGCTCTCATCATGTTTTAATCTACATATATTAATAATTGAATACACATATAAATTTTATTTAAAGTTTCGAACATAGAAACTCTCATCAACCTTTGAGCACCCTTTTCAAATTTTTAGGGATTAATTTGTTAAAAAAAAAAAAGAAAATGAAGTTGATAAATATCCATATCCATATAACCACCTAATTCCCATACATCCATAAAATATCTATTTACTGTAGTAGATAATAATCGTTAATATACATACAGGGTGTTCCCTCTCAATTGGAAAAAACTTCTAGGGCATATTGAGGAACCATAGACAAGCAGTTTGAGATATTAGACTGATGTCCGGAAGTGCATAGTTTTCAAAATACAGGGTGTCAAAGTTTTTTTCAAAAAACTTTTTTTTTATCAATATCTCAAAGGCACGTTGACCGATTTTCTTGAAATTCGCTGGTGATGTAAGCTTTAATAAGACGCTCAGTTAGCACTAATTAAATGGTAATTATTACTTCCAGTGGCGCCCCGGGGGACAGTGTCACGAATAAAAATGACAAAAAAATGTACGCCACTGACTTTTTTTAAAAATTTTTATATTTTTTAGAAAGCTCAGTTAAAAGTACAACTTTTTTGTCACTTGATATTTTTTCGTATCTCTCTCCGTTTTCGAGAAAAAATTTTTATTAAAAACTCTATTAAAAGGTTCATTATCTGTTAGGAAAATAACTTTACTTTAACTTATTATTAATAGTGAAGCAAATGCTCAAAGTGTTCACCATGCATTTCGATGCATTTTCTGCACCTGTCGACCCAGGATTCGCGCACCCGAGCAAGCACTTTAAAAAAAACTTTGACACCCTGTATTTTGAAAACCATGCACTTCCGGACATCAGTCTAATATCTCAAACTGCTTGTCTATGGTTCCTCAATATGCCCTAGAAGTTTTTTCTAATTGAGAGGGGACACCCTGTATGTACCATTAAACAAGTGCAGGGAAAATAATAAATTGCGGATGCTATTAGCAATGCGAGACAGGTTATTAAAAAAAAAAAAAAGAATTGTTCTTAATGTCGATAGTATCCTGCCATTAATTTGGAAGGATAGTAAAATGCATAATGTATACGAGGTACGTTCATTTACCGCTCGTTGTGCGTGTCTCATCTATGTAAAATAAAATGTACATATGTAAGTTCGAAAGCATGAAAAAATTTTATTGACGCATCGAATCGAGTGAAGCAATCGATGAATCAATTATTTGTATCAATTGATTCTGATATGGATTAATTTAAACAATGGAAGATGGAGAAGAAAGTCATGGTAACATTTTTTTGACACTCAATTATTTTTCTGATTTCTTTTATCATTTTCAAATTTTTAAAAGAAGTCTATAACTCGGTCCAATAAAAAAAAAAATTGTGCTATTTTATTTGATAATTGCTATCTATAGTCTTCGCTATATAAATAAGTGTTCGTAAGTAGGTACTTGAAATCTTTTAATTAAATTGCTTGCTTGCGTAAAGGCAGACATTTCATACGATTCTCACTAAAATCAAATAAAGACGTTTTATCTCCGCACACATATATACTTTACATTCGCATGATATTTTTAATCATCATGTGCTAAAACCGACAAATATTTGAACAGTTGATTCTATCTCAACATGTATTTATGTGTACAAAACACACACAAGTGATAAGCTTACAAAATAAGCAATTGAGATAAAACTACACGGTTCTGTAATGTGTAAACAACGATTTTCGTTCTCCCATGATAATCCTTCAGTCCCCTGATATTTCAAATTATATTGACCTACTTCATATGAATCACTTTTAAAAAAAACAAATAGATAATTTTGCTATAAAAAAAATCGAATTTTGTAATTCTATAATCCATTTGCAATTATATTAAAATCAATTTTAACAAAAGAGAACAAATCGTTATTTGAAAAATACGTCTGACTATTAAAAATGGTTGCTGATCATTTGGGTGGTATTGGAGAATCTGCGAGAATGATTTAGATTGTTTAAGAATGATCTACAAAGTTAGAATTATGCTAGAGAATGTTCTACAATATTTCGGGATGATCTAGAACATTTTAAAACGGTAGATAATGTCCTAGAGTATCCTAAAACATTAGGACATTATCTACACTATTTCGAGTGGATCTAGAATGTTCCAAAATGTTAGGGAAAGCTCTAGAATATTGCAGGATGATCTACAATATTCAAGAATGATCTAGAGACTGTTGTAAAATATTTCAGGAAGCTCTAAAATGTTCCAAAATGTTAGATAATGCTCTAGAGTATTTCTGGATGATCTAGAATATCCTAAGACGTTAGACAATGTTCTAAAATATTTCAGGAAGCTCTTGAATGCTCAAAAAATGTTACGGAATGTTCTACATTATTTCGGGATGATCTAGAACATTTTAAAACGGTAGATAATGTTCTAGTATATCGTAAAACATTATGGCATGTTTTACACTATTTCGAGGGAATCTAGAATGTTCCACAACGTTAGAGAATGTTCTACATTATTTCGAAAAGCTTTAGAATGTTCAATAAAATTTCAGGATCACTGTCTAAATGTTATTGCCTTCTGAAAATTTGCAACTTTAATCTATTATCAAGATGTTTAACAAACTTTACTTTAACCAATAACCTAACCTCATCATTGACCTATGGGCAGATTTAATTTTGAAATAATGTGACAAAACATCCACATTAAATAAAAAAAAGTATATTAGAACTTTATTAGTTGTTAATTATGTGCAGTAGACTTCTTACGATAGTTCAGTTTACATGTGTTAAGCTGCAGGAAAAGCAGCTGTAAACTGTAGGCAAAAGAAATACAAAACCACCTCCTACTATGAAACGTACTTATGACTCAACGGAATTGCACTTGTTATAAGATCATCAAAATGTGCACATCTAACATTGTTTATTAAAGATAAACAATAGGTAATAACGTTACAAAAAAGTAAATGATAATAAAATCTATTCAAAAAGAATTATTTGGCCACGAACTTACTTAGGTATGACGAACAAAACTTTCTTAAGGGTATAATTTACACCCACCCAAACAGTGAAAAAGTTAAACTGTCTGTAACTTTAACAAACTCCTAAAAGATTTGCGCAATTTTTTTTAAGGAGAGAGTCGTACTAATTGCAAGTGTATTTATACCCTGTAACAGCTGCTGCAATTCGTAACATCTAAACATGTGCACATAAACAGGTCAAAAGCAGCACCAGGCAGAAATTATCCATGTGCTGTAACATTGCCGTTGGTGTAATACTTATATTAAACATAACTTGTGGCAGGTGGCCGGGGCAATCTGGAATACGCCATGACACAAAACCAGTATGAAATAGGGAACGAAGCGGGGGAGAATAAGAAAGAAGAAACGGGGCTGCACACAAGAAAAGCACTTCAACAGCAGACATGCGGCCAGGCATGCATGCTGTGGAATTTCTACAATATTTCAGATGCTCTAGAATGTTCCAAAATGTTAAGAGAATGTTCTACAATATTGCAGGATGATCTACGATATTCAAGAATGATCTGAAATATGCTAAACCGTCACGAAATGTTCTACACTATATGGAGAGGATCTAGAATGTTCCACAACGTTAGAAAATATTTTACAATATTTCAGGAAACTAGAATGTTCCAAAATGTTAGATAATGTTCTACAATATTCCGGGATGATCTATAACATTTTAAAACGCTAGATAATGTTCTAGAATATCCTAAAGCATTAGGACATGTTTTACACCATTTCGAGAAGATTTAGAATGTTCCATAACGTTAGAACAATATTCTACAATATTTCAGGAGCTCTAGAATATTCCAAAATGTTAGAGAATGTTGTACAACATTGCAGGATGATCTAAAATATCCTAAGACGTTAGACAATGTTCTAGAATATTTCAGGAAGCTCTAGGATGTTCCAAAATGTTAGGGAATGATCCACAATATTTCGGGATGATCACACAAGAAAAGCACTTCAACAGCAGACATGCGGCCAGACATGCATGCTGTGGAATTTCTACAATATTTCAGAAGCTCTAGAATGTTCCAAAATGTTAGAGAATGTTCTACAATATTGCAGGATGATCTACGATATTCAAGAATGATCTGAAATATGCTAAACCGTCACGAAATGTTCTACACTATATGGAGAGGATCTAGAATGTTCCACAACGTTAGAAAATATTTTACAATATTTCAGGAAACTCTAGAATGTTCCAAAATGTTAGATAATGTTCTACAATATTCCGGGATGATATAGAACATTTTAAAACGCTAGATAATGTTCTAGAATATCCTAAAGCATTAGGACATGTTTTACACCATTTCGAGAAGATTTAGAATGTTCCATAACGTTAGAACAATATTCTACAATATTTCAGGAGCTCTAGAATATTCCAAAATGTTAGAGAATGTTGTACAACATTGCAGGATGATCTAAGATATCCTAAGACGTTAGACAATGTTCTAGAATATTTCAGGAAGCTCTAGGATGTTCCAAAATGTTAGGGAATGATCCACAATATTTCGGGATGATCACACAAGAAAAGCACTTCAACAGCAGACATGCGGCCAGACATGCATGCTGTGGAATTTCTACAATATTTCAGAAGCTCTAGAATGTTCAACAATGTTAGAGAATGTTCTACAATATTGCAGGATGATCTACGATATTCAAGAATGATCTGAAATATGCTAAACCGTCACGAAATGTTCTACACTATATGGAGAGGATCTAGAATGTTCTACAACGTTAGAAAATATTTTACAATATTTCAGGAAACTCTAGAATGTTCCAAAATGTTAGAGAATGTTGTACAATATTGCAGGATGATCTAAAATATCCTAAGACGTTAGACAATGTTCTAGAATATTTCAGGAAGCTCTAGGATGTTCCAAAATGTTAATTAATGCTCTATAATACTGCAGGATGATCTACAATATTCAAGAATGATCTAGAATATCTTAAAATGTTAGCGAATGTTCTAAAATGTTAGGGTATGTTCTACAATATTCCGGGATGATATAAAACATTTTAAAACGCTAGATGTTCTAGAATATCATAAAGCATCAGGACATGTTTTACACTATTTCGAGAGGATTTAGAATGTTCCAAAATGTTAGAGAATGTTCTACAATATTCCGGGATGATATGGAATATCCTAAGATGTTCGACGAAATTCTAAAATATTTCAGGAAGCTCTAGAATGTTCCAAAATGTAAGAGAATGTTGTACAATATTGCAGGATGATCTAGAATATCCTAAGACATTAGACGATGTTCTAAAATATTTCAGGAGCTCTAGAATGTTCCAAAATGTTAATGAATGCTCTATAATATTGCAGGATGATCTACAATATTCAAGAATGATCTAGAACATTGTAAAACGGTAGAAAATGTTCTAGAATATGCTGTGGAATTTCTTATAATCACATTTCGAAACTTTAGATAGATTAATCAAAATACAGGTGATCTAATGAAAGATAAATACTTGAAGTGAGTCATAAACCAATGCACGTTATGTATCTGTTTAAAAAAAAATATAAACCAAATAGGTCTCTGTAGAGGAAGGGGCAGGGCATATACCAACTGAGGCAACCCCACCAACTGAGACACACATATTTACTCAAAGTGGAAGGTTAATTAAAATTCTACAGCACACCTGCGTTGTCTCAGTTGGATATGATCTCACGGCTTTAATTTTATGATCTGCCTCAGTTGGTGTACGCTCTAGACGAAGTTTGGCACAAATATACATTTAAAAATATTCTAAATTTATTTTTTCCAACTTGAGGTAATTAATCATTGCATTACAATCTGTCCAAATATTTAATTAATTACTCACAACCGCTGTATTTACGACTAAATTTAGCTGATTTTTTGCCAACTAATGAGGCCATTTCCTAAGAGGAAAGGAAGTAAATGAAATGACTAATCGACATCCGTTATTAACATTACAATTTAATTTAAGAAACCTAAATAAATTATCTCTTATAAGCAGCTACTATTGCCAAAAACATTTTTATTATTATTTTATTTATATGTTTGGTTAAAACTATTAGTCACAATCTCTTTAAACGTCTTTTTATCGTTTCCTATTTTTAAAACAAATGTAAATAAGCAATCATAAAGTGCACATAATACAAAGAAAAAAATATGATACGAGCCGACTTTTCAAGAAATAAGTATGAGTTTTTAAAAATAATATCAGCAACCCCTTTCGCTGCATTTTATTAAAGAGGAAAGCAGTAAATTTCAAATTACAAAAACCAAAGTAGCGCATTCCGTGCAGCGTTAGAACGTTGTATACAAACAAACAAACTATGCATGTTCATTATTTAGCACTTAAAGACGTAGGCGGAAGAGCGTGTATTTTATACTCGAACTTTAAATTACTCTTGGCTTGCAGGCTGCAGGCTGCATACCAATTGAGTGTTGTAGTAGCAGACTCGACTACTCGACTCAGATGTTCTCGTTTCAACAATTAATTTCTTCGTATGTGTTTGAATACATGCAGAATGTAAACAACAGACGAAAAATGCAACAAAATGAAATTAAGAATTTGAGTTAATGAAAGCAACCAACTCCATAAAAATTTACATCTGACAGTTAAGGTGACGAAACAAGAATTTTTGACGTAGGTATAATTTAGGTAAATATGGAGTCAACAGGATATTGTTCACACGATTTTCTGTACTTATAAATGAACAAGTTTGCCATTAATTTAATTACATAATTGATTAACAACATTTGCAATTCTAAAGCTAATAGGATTATTATTACATATGTACATATTCACATTCATACATGTATCTAGTAAATAAATACTTATATGCTTAATAATTGCATTATAAATTACAGAAATCATTAAACAGAATGATTGGCACTTTTGAAGTTGTTACTTCCCGACCACATTTTTGTGCTTATAAAGAAAGAACGAGATAGTGACAAACACACAGACATAAATGCATTTAATTATTAATTACTTACTGTAAGTAGGCATTTTATGTGTAGGTTTGTGTGAATAAGATATACCAATGTACATAAATAGATGATATGAGAAAAGTTAACAACACTCAAGATTTCTAAGTACCTAGCTCATTAAATGTTTATAGTCATGTTCACAAATCCGGTTTATTAGGAATTAATTTCCTTTAATCACACATAATAAAACACACAGTATCTATAAAGGGGTGCAACGTTTCGTCACCTACAACTGGTGACAAAACAATAAGAATAAATCTATAATTTATATATAAGTATAATAAATTTTATAATTATGTACCTACGTATGTACATACAATTTAATTATTAATAGGGAATTTAACCCGAAATGAACCTATTTAAGGGTAGATAACATGTTACACGGTGTAAGATAATTAAAATAGAACCGTATGCAAGTGTGTACCTATGTGGCGCTTGAACGTAACCAATTTAACTTGTAATGGACTTCCAAACTCACTTAAGTGCGAGACTACAATTAGAGAAGCAAAATAAGGTAGCAGAGGGTGCTTCACTTCTCAGCCAGGCGACGGTCCCCTAACTTAATTAAAACTTTTCAGAATAAAAGTTTAAAATGTGGCTATAACGACCATAAAACTTGCTGTCAATTTAGTTTCCAATATAATTCAAAAAAAACTTTGTTGGTTTAACAAATACGTTTCTAATTCTCGTAACTCACAATAAACTCGATCGTAAATTACCTACCTACAACTTTTTGTAAAAATACCAAAGTTTACAGGAAATAAAAAACAATTATGACTATCCACATAAATTTTAATGACGGCGACCACTTCATACTGTAGCTTCAATTTTCAAGGCCAATTTGGTATTCGCAAATAAACACCAAAATGGTTAGTTCGCAAGCAAGACGTTACACATTACGAAACTAATATTGTAAAAACAAACCAAGAAAAAGTATGAATCGGATTCGAAGCTGACACCATGATTTATGAAAGGTAGTAATTTATGCAGAAAGCATAATATGCAACGGATTACAATTGAATGGATGAGGCCACGCCTAATGTCTGTATCTGTGAGTAATTCTGTGGGTACTATT
This sequence comes from Agrilus cyanescens, assembly GCA_947389935.1. Taxonomy (NCBI): domain Eukaryota; kingdom Metazoa; phylum Arthropoda; class Insecta; order Coleoptera; family Buprestidae; genus Agrilus; species Agrilus cyanescens. Next base: position 5,188,676 of record OX376709.1, read on the forward strand.
ATGAATCGACGAGCGTGGGCGATCAATATATCGACCACATCACGCGCAACACATTCACTCAAGCCTCTCAAACACGTTTCTATGTAGACATTTACGTACACACAAATTTAACTCTTTCTTATCTGTAAAACGAGTTTTACCTACTTTCATACGGATAAATAATAAATTTTCACATAAAAAGAAATAGAATTGTATTGCTGTCAAAAAAAAGTACAAAAAAAGTTAAGAGTTATCGAAAATTGAGGACTTTCAGTTGTTAGAAATTCATATTTTGAACACCTGTGCTCTAGACGAGAACAAAAGAGTAGAAAAAAACTACGAAATGAACGCGTACCAGCTGAGGCAGACCATACATTTAAAGCTGTGTCATCATGTCCAACTGAGGCAACGCACATATACTAACAGAGGCGGTTTCTAACCGGTTTTCGTGTACCTCAACACATTACATATACGTAAGTAATGAGGCGTACAGTCGTTTAGCAGTTGGTAGTAACCGTTGGTAATAAAATCGCCTCAGTTGGTAGAGTTTTAATGAAGGCCGCCTCTTTTACTAGGTATATTGGATACGAAATCTTCGACACGTGAGTGAAATTCACACTTCGTGTTGCTTTGAATTCGGAAAACAAAATCAAAATTGCGATTATTTAATACGACCGGCAACCTTGTAAAAACGTTTCCTGTCGTCATTAAACCCACGCATTACGCCCATACGCACGCGTCGACCGCCACGCGTATCCGTCCTCGATTCAATCATCCCCCGTGATCGCTCTGCAACCCCCGACGGTGGCGTCGCTCCAACCCGATCTTGAGTCATCATTGTCACTGTGACGCCCGACCGTTCCGTTGCCTAGCAACTAGCGACGCTCGTCTTGAAGGCCGTCGCTTTTCTCCTTTTTCTTTTTGTTAACCATTCCCGTCGACGGAGTCATTACACAGAAAACTCGATTTTATTTTTTATGCTGTAATTTCCTTTTTCCCCGAGTGTTTATTTTTCAGTGTGGCGTCTTCATGTTACGTTAAATAAGAGGCAGCGGCGGCTAAATACACCGTTTCAAAGACTTTGTGACAGCACACTTCCTTTGTCTGTCTCATCTTTATTATTTTTTTTTTTTTCTAAGTGTTTTTCAAACGAATTTTATCAAATAAAAAAAAAAAAAGGAAATTGAATACGTCTGGCAGGTATCAGAAGGTAATTGGAATCAGAGTTTTCAGATTTGTTTACAATATAAACTCAAAAATCAATTTAAAAATATTGTAACATGTTTAGAATTTTTTTTTTAAAAACTTAATAAAGTACACATTAAAAAAAAATGCCACTGCAAGAAGGTAATAAATTAAGTAAAATAAAATAAAAATTTTTTTTGTTTCTCCCATAAATTTTATCCCCTTTTAGCAAGACAACTGAAGTCAATAACAATTAAAACCAATTTTGCCAAGAACAATGACGCTGCTAATTCTAACAAATACTAAATGTTCAAATCAAACATGAAAATAGTGAAATAAATGGATAATTGCTGTCGTTAACCGCAAATAATTGCGGACGTAACCAAATGACGTGGCAAGAGAGAAATGACAATAATAATTACGAGAGATGACGACCTGTGAATTATTCATGAAATGCACCTACCACCGCGTATCCACGACCCTTATCGTCTCTGTACCAATGGAATCATTTATTAATGGAGGACAATAAATAATGCAAATCCCCTCAGTTGTTTGTACATTCAATTAAACTCAATTGCATACCTGGTATTTAGCTTAAACCACGGCGATTGTTTCATTTATTATTAATTAGTATTAAACCAACGATCGACCTTCTACTTCATTATCGTAAATACACTGCGTGGACATTGTAAGCTGATTACGTGGTAGGTGCAATTAGCGACATGTAAGTACTTAAATTGTAGTCATACATAAATTACAATTAAGAAGATTCTCATATTTGTACTTAATTATGATTTATTATTCTTTCGTCACCTAATAAAATTTTACCTGCAAAAACAATTGTTCTAAAAAATATTAAAATTAGTTATTTGAAGTAATAATTCAAAATTACTCAAAATTTTTCTGAAATCCATAACGATCGAAAGAGGATAAAAAAGGAATTAAATGAAAATATAAAATATAGCAGGTGCCATTTGAAAAAACAAAATTATTCGTGTTTGAAGTTTTTAAACTTTAAATTTTTTATCTGAACGCCCTGTATACATTTTTGAGTTTACTCTTGTCAGGGCGTTAGCTTTATGATCCAGCTATTACTGGTAAAAATTTCAACACTCTAGGTCGTATTTTGTGGATGTTATGATTTTTTTTAAAAAATATACCATTCCATTTAAATTAACAAATTTGACTTCAACTTCCGGTACAGCCGGAAGTGCTACATAGATAACGTTATTTTAATTGAAGAGAGCATACCCAATAACGTTACTGCCCAAATTTTCAAAATCAAAATCAAAGTAGTTTCCGATATATCGATCACCGCGTCTGAGGTGGGACACCCTGTATATTTTAGTTACCCAAAAATAATTAAACGTTCATTGTAAATCGTTAAGTAAAAACCCATTAGCAATTGATGACCGTGTCTTCTTTTCGAAAATAAACGATTTGCCGGCCGGGTTGAAAATAGCCTCACACACTTTCCGTCTCCTCCGTTTTTCCCCTCACTAAACAACCGACCCTTTAAATCACTGAAAAACAACACAACGCAACGCAACGCACATAGCCCCGAGCGCTGTTGTTGGAATCGCTCGAAGAAATATTTCAACGGAAATTCTTTCGTTTCGATAAATAAACACGAAAAAGAGAAATTGAAAAAGCACACCGATTTGAACACCTGCCAAGACCCAATGTACTTTGATATGTATAATACGTACGTACGTAGACACACTAGCGTCCAAAACGGCCAATAAAAACTACTATTAACACTAAAATGCAACCACTAGGCACAACACCTATTTTACTGTTCAACATTTCGATCATGTGTCGCCCCCTATCGATCATTTTTAAGTATTGACCTTGGTGGGACATGAAACAAATCTAAATATATTTTTTTAAAGCACAAAGGGCTAATTAGAGATATGTTAGTGGCAGAAACAGGAGGAAAAAGGAGCATATAAAGTCTTAGATATTAGATGATTTAGCCAACGATGTTGGAGGATTGAAAAGATTTTATTTGATGTTTTTAAAAATCTACCGAATGCAGAAAAATACGGAACGTTGGCAACGCCCACTGCTGCAACACGTCCGTCGAAGCTACACGTTATAATTTATTGCACGATATACGATCTCGACCGCTGGCTGGCTGGCTGCCTTCGCGATTCAGTGAAGCGACCTAGATAGAATACGTTCACGTCCTACACACAAATACACGCACTCACAACTTATATACACACATATCTGTAGGTATGTACAACGTACGATATTATGTATATATTCACGACGTACGTGTTAGTTAATAATAAGAGGATTGGCAACGGTCCAAATATTATAATCGGGTAGCTATTTCGCGGTATCGTATATACAAACACGCCCACACCACCCAATATTTATAATCCGATAAAAATAAATGCAGCTTTAAATATAGAAAATCATTCTGACAAACGTAAAAACTTTTCACACTTCTATCGCCAATTTATACGTGATGGCTAAATGCTCCTGCACCCACGCATAGGCCACAGCAGACCAATTAATTAAATGTTATATGTACATAGGTACACCATAGGTATCTGGTTGTATGTATTCGTCTATCTTCCAATATGTAGATGCACTATTACATGTACATGATGTACATTATTTATGTGTAATATTATGTACGAAAGTGAGGGCATCGGGCCAACAAACTGTCCGCATTCTTTCGATTTTTAAATCTTATCGTTTTCTTTTTAACAGGCATGACAAATGCGTATGTACATAATGTCTGTCGACATACCTAACGTGTACTTATCGGTTATAAATAAATAAATTATGTAGGCATTTTTACAAAAGGGTGACGAAATAATATCTTTAATATTTGTTCTATAATGGTGTCTTTTTTTATTAGAAAAATTCCTTTTGCTTTTACAATGGCTTAATTATGACAACCAAATACTTATCGATCCTCGTACGTAGCAGTAGCTTACGTAAAAAAATAATAATAATAAAACATTGTCCTAACCTACAAAAGTCCACTGACCTCGTTTTAGTAGGTTAACAAAAAAAAAATGCTATCGTATGTACACTTCAAACACCGATTGATCACACCGACCTTTGATAATTCACAAAAAAATTTCGTTTGTTACTTTCAGACATTACATTACATATTATTCATTACGAATTATGTTAAACGGCGCTGCTTTGATTTATTGCTAGATATGTTAAAGGTCATTGATCCCATTCGCATTCGCACGATTTCGTAATTTCTTTGTTGTTCACTGCCGAAAATATATCGGACATTGGTCAATTACTGATGGATAGACGAAAACAGGGAAACAAAAAAAAAAAAAAGAAAGAAATTGAAGCACGATTTAACGCTTTAGTAACAAGATACGAAATTTTTCAAACTTTGTCGGTTTACCGCAAAGAAACGATTACTTACAGCGTGATTGTAGTGTTGAAGGAGAAACGCAGAAATTTCGTCAAGTTGCATCAAAACGAGAACTACGGTCTACAATGAGTTAATGATTATCAGAGCGAAAACGAGTTTTTTTCTCGTTATAGATATATGCTTTTATTCTAATTAGGTATAATATAATAAATATATATTCGTTACATAACTGGCTGTAAAATATATGTAGGTACAAAAATTAAAAACAATTTATCGATTCTTTGTACAGGGTGGTCACGAAAAAAGCGTACAGTGAAATAAGCGCTAGGGGGGTTAATCCGTACCATCGTACTTTCTATGCTTTATCTCTTAAAATCTACCTTCATTTTCCCTTAATTTCTCCTCGACTACTCTCTCACATACTCGCATATTTCTTCACACAAATCACGTATCCAAACTTCTTTTTAAAAAGAGTTTAGCTCCTACCGGGATTTGAACTCACAACCTAGTGGTCGCCAATCTGTATAGCGTTAACCGTGCGGCCACTGTGCCTCCCCGAACTTTCGGTAGTAATTTAGACTATTTTTAAAAACCCAATTAAAAATGATTTTATTTCGTATTCTTAATAAAATCAGACTACTTATTTCTCCTATTTTTCGCAAAATCATTTCCATTGTAATAATATTAATGATTATTAGATACAAAAATTAAATTTAAGAATAAAAAATTATATGATCCTATTAAATTTTTTAATTTAAATAATTATAATTATTATTGCAACCAAAATGATTTCGCGAGAATAAGGATGGAGTAAGAACAAAATTACTTTTAATTAGGTTTCTTATTAAAAGTTAAAGAAAATAAATTGTTCACTAGGCACATATATTATCTAATTTATTGATCTTATCGACGGAAGTAGCTTATTATTTTCTTTTTTTTTTTTTGTCTTGAATTCATAAGATACTTCTAAAAAAATTCCTTATATGTAATTGAAAAATTAAAATTATCAATAAGCCTGTGTGTTTACAAACGTAATAATCTTGCTGACACAAATAGCTCGTTATCAGCGTAAAAACTGCTCATAAACTCATGTAACACTTGAGCCAAAGGTCAACAACTAAACGACCCATTTATCGGAAGTGTCAGCACACATTATCAGTTACTTTCACTGTTGTACACCAACACGTACATATGTTATATGTAAATGTACATTACAAAAGACAACGACAACGCTATTTCTGCTGTTACATTAACGACTTAATATTATTATTAGTATTACATCAATAATTTATATACTTTTTGTATACTAATCGTTTCCGAGAAAGTCGACGATAACCTTTTTTTTATGATGATAATAATAATATTATTGTCATTCGCACGCACAAGAATCACGACATTTGTTTTATTTGATCCGTCACGGAATGTGATAATGATAACTCTCTGATAAGTAGTCATTTTTCAGTCACAATTTTATCATCTTAAAGTATGTACCTACGTACACACAGATACATCAACGTAATAGTTTTTTTTTTAAACAGTAATTGCAAAACATTATTATCAAGCAATTTAATTGTGAATCTCCTATCAGACGCGATGATTAGGTAGATATTTATTTTTCAAATTTCACTGGATAATATTTTGTAAAATGCTAGAAGTAATTTCTGCCAGTCACAGTGAAACAACAAAAAAATATGGTTTCAAATGTTATTTTATCATCTAAATTTGTTTTAGATGTTACGAGTAAACAAACGAAAAGCTTCAACTGAAAAAAAAAAACTGTCGTAATGCTTCCGTGTGTGTTTAAATTTACATACCCCACATCCCGTACCGTAACCTTTCCTAACATTGTATTCGTACAAGACTAAGAATAACCGTTTTCAAAATTAAAACAAACAAGCAGTATCATGTATGTATTTCACCCTGTAGATTGCAAAGGTCAAAAAATAAAAGGCAATGAATGATCTTCTTATCCAACCGGAAACAACTCGTTGTCAAGACTACGGTCGGAGAAATTTCAATTTGATGACCGCCCGGAACGCTTGTCTATTGTTTACAGTCTGCACACACAGACGAGGGTCTTACAAAAGCACAAACACAACACACATACTACATATGTACCTACCTACAATACATTCTGACAAACAATAGGTATGTAACGTAGGTACATCTCCTTCCCGGTCGGTCTTCAATTATTATGATTACAGACAATACAAGGTCGTGGGAGAATGGGTTTGAACAACAGACTGTAGATATGTGTACAGCTTGTTACACATACACACAGGTATGGCACATAAACGTATAATTAATTCACCATTCCTCGTGGGACACGCAAACATAAATAGGAATTTCCATAATTTGTTATATGAATGATTTAATGGATTCGTTTTTTGAGATCCACCCTCAAAAAACTGTTTTTGAAAGCGTATACTCAAATTTTGTAATTCAACAAAAAAGAGAGGAAATTGTTCTATTTTATTGTAAATTTAAATCTGATACAATATTGAACATAGAACTTTTTAACAGTAATTTAGACAATTTTAGAAATCTAATTAAAAGTGATTTTGTTTTTTCTCTTTCCTGTTTCTCGCGAAATCATTTTGGTTGCAATAATATTTATAATTATTTAAATTAAAAAATATAATAAAATCGTATAATTTTTTATTCTTAAATTTATTATGTAATAATTATGAATATTATTATAACGGAAATAATTTTGCGAAAAATAGGAGAATAGTTCGCTTTTATAAAGAATATGAAATAAAATCATCTTAAATTGGGTTTTTAAAAATAGTCTAAATTACTACCAAAAGTTGGGAGGCACAGTGGCTGCACGGTTAGCGCTACAGATTGGCGCCCACTAGGTTGTGAGTTCAAATCCCGGTAGGAGCTAAACACTTTTTAAAAGAAGTTTAGATGCGTGATTTATGCGAAGAAATATGCTTGCGAATATGTTGAGAGTACTCGAGAAAAAAATATGTAAGAGAAGTCGAGGAGAAAATAAGGAAAAATGAAGGTAGATTTTAAGAGATAAACAAGTTGTAAAGCAGTGGCAAAATGTAGATGCTCTGTTAGAGCAAACATGTGAAAAAATAATAAAAAATAAATAAAAATACTACCGAAAGTTCAATATTCAGCAGTAAATCGCCCTTAAATTTCTAGAACACAATCAGAATTATTCATTATTACATTACGATTTTTTTCACTATTGGTACCCAAAAAAAAAGTTTACTCAGTATTTTAAATACCCATACATTGAGTCAAAACTATTTTATTTTTATAATTTAGTTCTTATTTTTGTTCCAAATAAAAAAAAAAACTTTTTTCTCACTGTTTACATGCTTCAATTGTCTTGTAATTGACATTGTAAAATGTCTCATACTCTTTCTATGTATGTTGTATTGAAAAAAATACACTGAACATTATCTACAATTCAACTACTGTTAATTTTTTGGCATCACGAAACAATTTTTAACGTTAAGTACTTAGCAATTACTGACAATTTCACATCTCATTAGCATACTGTCGATGCATCCATGTAAGAAATAAATGAGTCACGACGACTCACGAATGGGTTCATCAACCACCTTGAAAAAAGGTGTTTACAGCTAACGGTACCTCGAAGTTGATTATTTTTAAATATATTCATTGCAATATGGTGTGGGCACATTTTTAAACTACAATACTTAATAGTTTGAAGTCTAGGGTTTTCAAAATAAAGTCCTCAAATTACTAAAATTTAGTGTAAAAAATGCGTCGAACAGATTTTATTTTTTGGACTGGTTTTTACCGTTATTCATAAATAGGTAACAAGTATAAACACGTTTGTATATGTTGTGTAGATAAAATTTCAAACATCCTACCTTTTTCGGTCGAATCCCGGTACAATCCAGCACTGCGGCTTAACACGGATTCACTTAATGAGGCTCTTTTTCTGACGCGAATAGGCGCGGACCTTTTGCTGGCAACCGGGGCTAGCTGACCTAAGTTCGCCCCAGCTGACGCGATCCCTCGATGGCCACCTAAAATACGACCCTGAAACAAACGAAAAAATCAATTCAATTCATGATTCATTATTGGTAGGTAACTATAATATTGTATCCACTGTGTTTTGTCTTGCCAATCCTAAGTAGGTACATATATCGATTTATTTTTTATCCGCAATAAAAACTAAAGTAAGCATCCTTTTAATACGAGTATACTTAATATATAGATATGTACTTATGAATTACATATTATACAATGGTAGATAAATATACATTCTGTAGAGGCAATTAATTTAAATATTCATCGTCCATTCGAAATGCGCGCACGATATAATGCCGAGTCCATATTGAACTGCATCATTAGCATATCTGATGATCGTTTACCACGTAACTATGTAGGTAACACTTTTTCCAAGAAACGTTCGTTATTATGTAGAGACAGTTAAGGTCAACATTCTCGTTTAACCCAACTACAGACACGCCACACTTACATACATTATACAAGTTCACAAATAGGTACATAGAAATATCGCGACGTCACCTATACACCTAAACGTAGACATGGGTAGGTAACATACCTACATATTTAGTCTTCAATTTTAATGACTTCGATCTACAATTTTTTTGCAGCTCATAAAAAAATGATAGATACAAATTTTAGTTCACAAAAAAAGAATTAACGAAGTTTAATTTCGACCTCTGCCAAAGTTTCGTTCCTAATTTACACAAGGCACCATCTTCAGGACTATTTATTTCACTTGTACCTCGTAATTACCACTCATTTATCAATCTAGGGTTATATAGTACAGACCATTTGAAGTGGCAAGAACATCCATTAAATTATTTGTAAAAAGTGATAGGTACATCTTTTTTCTCATTCTCACTTGAGCTAATCTTTCTTTGTTAGTTTTTGAACACGCCCTTAGTAAGTTAAGAAATACTTCACGAGTCGTACAGACAAAGTAGAAAGAGATAATCGAACAGTAGTAAGCGGAATAGCTGCCTGCAGCCAATAAGTAAGTGTCTACTTCTCTTTTTTATTCGTACTTTATCAGCAGTGACGTCTGTCGAGACTTAAAGAAGGCGTTGCCTTTACTGTTGCTGTACTCTATGTTAATGAGATAAAAGAAAAAAGAAGATGAGACAGTTTTATTTGCCACTTGCAATGGTCTTAACTATACTTATTCTAGGCTTAGAAATGGAAACAAACGTCATTTACATATTTCCTGATATCCCTGTTCTAACTAAAAATAGAAATAGGATTTTTGTAAAATATTTAATTTAAAAATCATAAATTTATAGCCTTTAAATAAAATAAAACAAGTTACGATCATTAATTCTTATTTTTTTTTTTTGTGTTCAAGTACCTATAAGTATAAGTTATACTGCTGCATAAGTAAAACTTCTCTTCCAGCTATTTCAATAATAAATACTAACGTGCCAGCTTAATGGCTTTATAACTGTTAATTAATGAAAGTGAAATGCCGACAGAATGAAAAAAAAAAATTACAGTAGGCCCGTTTTTACTAGAAGGCTGGCTTTCACAATCTACCGCAAGCGTACAACGATTACTTCGGCTAAAAATCAGAACGATCTACATAATTAACTCGAAATTACCCAGTTGTTCGTTAGCCGCATACTCTTGTAATTAATAAATGCACAGCTATACATATATTGAAAAGCATTCGTTTGAAAAAATACTTCAGAAAACCGTAAAACAATATGTATACTAAGTATAGTGGTCTGCGAAAATGAACATATTTTAATAAATAAATCTGCATTTTTTTTACATTTTGAACTGCATTAGAAATAGACATAAAGTGGTCACTTATACCACAGATAGTAATAATTTTAAATATGTAATTACGATATCCAATTAAAGAACAGATAATTAACTTCAGTCATATTATTACGAGATAATATCTGAAAAATTTGTAACAAATATAATATAACATTTAATTAAACTATTTATTTATTTAATACCATTCCATTTTCTTATCATTTTTATCGTCGAGGAAGGTAGTAAAAAAAACGAATATAGGTTATGGGTAATCAAAATTTACTGGTAGTAAAATTTAATTTATAATGCAGGTACATAAACATTTTAATGTTGCAACAAGTGGGCAATATAAGATTCTTAATGCAACCTACGAAAGTAGGCAAATATAGATTGTTGAATGCAAATGACAAACATATATTCCCTGCTCTTACATTTAATATTTACGATGTAAAAATAAATATATTAATTAAAAAAAAAAATTTTTCAGGAGTAAAATTTGGCTTGGCTCAATTTTTAGGGAATTTAAAAGCAATATTGATTAACAGTCATCACAAAAAATTGAGCCAAATCCTATCAATTTTTTTTTTAATTAAAATATTTATTTGCAGTAGCAGCCGTGTGGGAATTGTCGGTTTTTCTATTATACGTACGCAAGTTGAAATAGTAATAAATAAATACGTTGCATAATTTATTTTAACGGTATCGAAAGCCAGTCAGTCTGTCTGTCTGTCGGATGGCGACCATAAGAACGCGCGAAAGATACGATAATGATAAATGGAAGTACGTATCGTAGTAGGCTAGCAGCAATCGCTTAAATTTTCCGTCATAAAACGCAACGTAACACAACAAGACCGTGAGAAAGGATGGATGGCAGCTGGACACTTCCTTCGTGTCCGTCTCCTTTCTCTCTCTCTCTTACTCTTTCACGACTTATCGTTTAAAATTCACTTCGTAATTATATGGTAATCGTCCATCCAATTCCGTCATGGCTTTCATTTTATGTACTTATTTACGATAGGTATCTACGATGGTCAATTTTTTTTTAATCGTGTCATACGTTGGTAGAGAGATAATAACCACCACGTGACCACTATCACTTTACAACTCAACGCGCCAAGTCCACGTTTACGTATTCTCTTTCTCTATCTCTACTACGGTACATCGCGCTCTCTTTGGCGCGTTCGCCGAGTCTATTTTTACTATATACAGGAAACGTATTGTGGAACGTCATTAGAGAATCTTTAGATGCAAATATCTCGCTAATTACTGCATATTATTAGTTTATATTTTACAGGTAATAAATATCGATTATAACCTTTCATTTGGTGTAAAAAATATATTTTTGCATTACATATTAATAAAATTACAGCTCCGTATACTGCCCTCTCTCTTGAGATTTTTATTCATACATGATTTTAAAACGAGTTAAGTATTTTGGTTAAAAAATTCTTTTCGCAATTGTAAGACTGTGACACTAATAGAAACATGGGTGTAAATGATGATGTCACTACCCTCAATTTCGGTTTATTGTATTATTTAGACATCCGTTTCAAGAGAAAATAGCAGGCGCACACATGTACACAAAAATTTAATGTAAACATTTAAACGCTTACGATATTTATCCACGAAACACATCATCATCATCAACATAAAACTTGCGTCTAGGACACACTATACACGCAGAATGTCCACAGTGACCTCCACAGATCATTGACACAATGTCAACAACTACGGTTTTATGCAACGCCTACATGGTTGCGATGTCAGCAAAAAATTTTTAGTTGCAAAACTTCGACAATCTAAGTACATATGTAATGTCTGTTCAATTATATTGATCGTTTATTAACACTCAGCTTTTTTGTAGCCAATGACGTAAACGACCTTTATAATAAACATCAGCATAATAATAATGAAATAATTATTTTAAAACTCATGTTTTTGAAGTGTATTGGAGTAAAATCGAGTGAACGTAACAACGTAACGGAACTAGCGCTGCCAGTTCCATAGATATGCTCTCCCCACCCATCTTATACCGAACGCATAGGGAAAGGGAAACGGATTGTTGGATTTTGTTTATAATACATATTTAAAAAATTACCATCCAACGAAATTTAATAAAATTAATGTACGTATTTACACTGAACCGTGAACTTAACGTTAATATAATTTCATTCCCAGGAACGATTTTCATCTTTAAATAAATACAAAAGGAAAAATTTCCACGTCAGCGAGTCTTCCTTCTACCAAACCAAAACGATGCGATTTCTCTTGAATGCCGTATTCACTCGAATTTGCATAAACGAATGTTTACTCCCTCACGAATCATCCTATCGTACACCCTTACGTAATACCCTTTAGAAAGACGAATGCATATACATACAAAAGAAAAGCGAGAGCAGGAGAGTTCATGTGTCGACCCTTTACAACAGAGAAGGGAATAAATGATATATTATGTACTCGGCAACCCCCATCAAAGCAAATAAAAAATCGCACTGAATCCTAGGGAAGATTGTAGGTTCGTATAATATGAAGTATCTTTATATTGGGAACATAGAAATAAAATAATCCTATAGACATTAACTCAATTGGATGATGGATAAAATCGTTCTCGAGATATATTTTAACACGCCAATAGCGTTAGGTACACGAAAAATTGACTACGTCATCCCTTTCCGCCAGGACTTCGACGAGGACAGCTGAGTCAACTCCATCGCGCCACCACCCCTTGACGACTGATTAAAACAATACGTCATCCCCCTTTCAGTTCGCCTTATTCGGCCTTGGCTTCTTTTGTTTTAATCAACAATGAGGAAATTGAAGGTCCATAACAATGGAAATATATTCACACATACTTACATAGCAAAAACTTTCCCTAAGTGGTATCTTTTTATAACCTTTTAAGTAGTTTAGCAAATTTTGTTTTTTATAAAGGAAAAAAACTTAATTAATTGTTCCATTTAATTTTTAAGATAAGTAATAATTATTAAAAATCTGTTACTTTAACCCCAAATTTTAGGCAATTTCTACCGGTTAGAAAAAAGAATCCCTGCAGCTCGTTTATTTCGATTTAATGAGGTGTCAGAAAGTGCCTTTTCTATTCAATTCATTCAAGACTTTCTTCCGAGAAGTAAAAACTTTTTCAATTAAAACGCTCCGAGATTAATTATGCAAAGATGATTAAGTTTTCCCCTTTGTCTCGCAAGTATACATAATGTCAAGGACGTCACAAGGAAAAAACACTCTTTGATTAGATACAAAATCGTATTTTCATGCAAAAGTTTACGGTGTTGATTTTTTTCTCAAAAAGAGTTCAGAAATAATATGTAGTAAACCAACTCATATTAATATCCTTTATCCACGATACTTATCTTATCAATCAGGGCATAAGGGTTATTGAACGATAATGAGAAAGTGTCATAAATAAATAATTCAAATGCTACAAGCAAGAATTTTTCGAAAATAACGACTTCCTGCTGATAATTGAGAAATAGTAATTAGTAATTACATATACAATCTTTATAACGCGATTCATGTACAAATGTAGGTACATAGCTAATGCAAATATTCTTCGATCAAATTCAATTAATGTAGATTTTTAGTAGCACTTTCACGTTAGAGCAATTACTTAATTGCGGCCAAGTTTTGAAAAGCTGCTTGGAAAATCAAATTTCAAAGTTCGAAAAAGCATCTCTTAAAAACTTCCACCGAGAGTTGAAATTTTCTCAGACTTAACTTGATGGATATACTTATAACACGAATGTAAGACGAACTCCAACAGCGATCAAACTCTCGTCGTTTGCAAAATTACCCCAACGAAGTTTAGGAACTGTTGAGGAGCATTCAACTCACTCGGCTGCCACTTTTAATAAGCAACTTTCAAACGAAAATAAGAAAGTTAAAAACTTTTACTGTAAGATCTGTTTCTCAACTAAACATTAAAATACGTCATTTCGACCATCTAAACCAACCCCTTTCCGAAAAGAAAAAAACCTACACTATTTAAACGAAATTATTTAAAAATGCAAACGCATTACGCCCTCTCCAGGCGATCATTCGATACCCGGTAGGGGAGGGACAGGACCGCCAGTTAAGCAATTGCAATTCTAACTTTAAGATTGGATGATCAATAATAGAGAAAAAATAAAATACGTGTAACGATTTAAAAAATTGTTAGACAATTGCATTATTATTTCCCTATTTTCCGAATAGAAATTACATACTATTAACTGCCTAAAGCATTGATTAATAAAATGCAGTTTCATTGTCTCAAAAACGAAAAAGAAACGATCTATCTACATAGCATCAGTATTTAATGATGGCGTCCTTGACGACCGGTTTATTTCGTTGGAATTGTACTAATGAAAATGCGTTCATTAATTTAACAAACGCGACTGATTAACCTTCAATTACAGGCCAGAACAGCAAGGCATCCAATTGTTGATAAACAACTCATTAATCGATTGTAACAACACAATCGATAAATGAGGTCGCCATACCGTTACTCGGACTGTCGTCTTGTTCAATAGAGTATTACTGCATTGTTATTTGTTAACTTTCCACTTATAAACGCCAGTAAGTAATTGCAAAAAGAAAAGGAGCGTGACCATGATGCACAAAAAAGTTGCATTTTTCTTTGTTATTTAACCAACAACTCACTTACTTACTTGGTATCAATTACGGCCGTTAGCCATGTAACGCGTCTCTACGTGGATATAAGAGTGTGTATGTGTGTGTTATTCCAGGGACAGCAACAGCAGGTCTCTTGCAGTTACAATCCGATCGATAAATCGACAATTCACAGGGCGTTCCCGCACTTATCACACAAAAACACAACTATCACAAAAATCGCCGGTATTGTGCGTCAAAAATCGGCGGAAATTATACAGAAATCGCGACGAAATGCTGAGCGACAGTCTAATCCAGACAGCCTAGAGCGGAATGGAGGAGAAAGACGATCGGTAGTAGGTAGACTAGAGGCGACGTTGCGCTGCAGTCGCCAGGGCTGGGCCGCCAACGACAAGCATGGCAACAGAGACGTGCGCACCGTTGCCACGCCGAACCGAAAATTCTTACGCCACATAATCACAAAACGTACACAACACAAAAAAATATTTTTAGACTATTGTTAATAAAAATTACCCGTTTATAGGGGAAGATAATAGATTTTCTCAAAAAAAAAAAAAAAAATAAACCTTTTTGAAAAGAAAATGAAATTAAAACGTTTTTTTTTTTAATGTTTTCACTACGTAAGGGTCTAACGGTCAAAAAAACGCGGCTTGCAAAACTTTAACAATAAATAAAACAATGTAATAATTACTAGATACTGTTAACAATTTGCACAAATGCTCACGTTAACGCAATGTTTACGTTATCGAGCGTCTGCTGTTTAAAATAGGTATCTAATAATTTTTCTCCCTTAAATATGTTGTACCTACTCCCTTATTTTTCCATTGTTTCCTTATTTTATGTATCTGATGTATCGTTAAATTATCAGTTAGAAATGGTTAAGTTTCAATCACGTGTATTTACCTACTAATTTCTTGCAAAATCCTATAGGTATGCGAGGTTTGTGAAAAACGTGCTTGTTTAAAGTTATGTATTTAGAAATAAAATTGGCAACGTTGTTGTTGTACTTATGGCAATAACAGCATATGGCGGTTGCGAGGTTTGTTATCTTATACTCTTATTGCACACATACACAAGTATTAAAACGTGCAGCCGCAGCCGCGACGGTATTTTTTCGCGCTCTCGACGGTTGCGGCTCTATAGTGCAGAGTACACGTCCACTTCGTACGTTGTATTTATGTACGAAGTATATAAACCAGTCAACGGGTATATTGCGGAAACGAGGTTTTACCAACCAGTATAAACTGCACGTCACCTATTATTATTAAGCGCATTTTTTTTGTCATATTTGCTCATCGAATGTACATAAATATGCACTCATGTGTAACTGTATACTTCTTATAGGTACATAAAATAAATAATTAGATATTTTCAACAACTGTTTTTTTGTCCATTTAATGATTTTATAACGTAACGGAAAATTAAATATACGTTTCCGACTCAAATTATTAGTTCAGTTGAGTAACTACTTAATTTACCAGAAAAAAATTAAAAAAGTAAAACACCCAATAAGATTAAAAAAAAGTCAATATAAAACTTTGTGAGTTTAGAAAAAAAACAACACTGAGAGAACGTTCAAATTCCGTGTTGAATTATTGTGAAAGTTTATTTTTTAAGTTGATTAACGATTGCGCGCCTATTTTTAGCTGAAGAGCAAATAAAAGATGGTTTAAGGAAAAAAAGGAGCGAGTAAAGCGAACAAGTAAAATGACTCACCGTAATGGGCAGGTGCTGTTGCTGACGATTATGGTGGTGTTGTTGTGCCTGGAGCACGGCGGTAGATCGTGACCTTCGGGGGGTGATACCCACGTTCTCGCCGCGCATTATAGACTCCACCACTGTAAACAAAGGTCGTAGAGGAACAAAAGCAGCACTCGCTCATAAACGGGTTGTTTTATTACTTTTAAAACAACTCAACATACTAGTAAGTCCTAAGTACAAAAGTTTGAACAATTTAGCGTAGCACCGCCATATTTGAATGCCTCAGTGACGGGTTAGAGGGCGCGTATCACAATTTATGTTACTGTTTTGACCTCAAAATAGAAAAAATTCCAGAAATAACTACCTATATGTATTAGAAACAAAAGAATGATTGTATTCAAGGGGACGTAGAACTTACGGACATGTTTACTTTAAGCTAACAGAAATTTTTTTTATTGATTCGAAAATAATTTTTTCCACCTCCCTCGTATTTTTGTGCATAAAGCAGAAAAATATAGTCCGGGGAATAGATCTGGGTCATGCGACAAAAGATGGATGGAGCGTCTTATAATCGAGAAGACGACCGGAGAAATACAGCAACATTTTACCCCTCGGTCTCCTCCGCACCCCTCTGCCTATTCCATTTCTACCGATATATCGGAGGGCCTCTTCAGCAACCAGAAATACGGAAGAAACGTGAGAAAAGAGCACCTGCTGGCGGCCAAGTGCATTGACTCTCGAAGATATGGACAAAAGGTGTTGTGAAAGAGAGACAGGAACATGGCAAGAAATGAGAAGAGAGAGAGGGAGACTTGTCAGACAGTTCAGCTGCAGTCGTTTCGATTCAATATACCGGATATTACTACTTCATAAAACATTCGTAAACTTGATTGATTGATTGATACTTTGACTGAGACAATAACTAATAAAAAAAACTGTGCAGAGGTCAAAAATATAATAGAGGCAGGTATAATAAAAATAGGAATACGTAGAATTTCTTTTTAAAAAGCTGCTGTTTTAAGAACATACATTTTATACCTATTTATTGGAAAAAAAAATTGTTTAAAAAAAAAAAAAAAACAATTTAACCTATCGATAATTATTTAGATACATTTACGGTAGTTTTTTGGTGATAAATAATTTAAGTCAACCTTTTTAGGAAAAATGAACTTATTACAAACTGTATCGTGTGACATATCAAACGAAAGGGCTTGTTATGAGGGACTAAATGACATTTTTTTTATAATTATAAATTAAACGGTGTCAAAGTTATTTAATAGAAATGATGAAAATTGATCATTCCCACTCTTTATCTCCGAATTCACTGGGCCTAAAATTTTGAAAAAAATCAAAAACAAAAAAATTTTATTTTGTAATTATAATTTTTATATTGGATTAAAAATTGTTCAATTTTTGTTTTCTCCCATTTTTTATTTTTCATTTTCTAGTCTCGACTTTAGGTACCTATATGCATTTTATTTCGCAAAAATTACTTTTTGTCAGTAAAAAGCTTACTTACCCCCATCTCCAATGAGACGCATTTGTACGAGGGTTGGGTCGACATTGTGCTCTTCAAGCACTGTGTCGTCTGTCACTGTCAGGTCCTGAAATAAAATAAAAATTCTACTTAAGCTGAATCCCGGTGGTGTCCTGGAAGCCCTTTTAAACAACATTTTTTTAAATTCATAATACAACCCCTTTTTGTTTTTATAGTCATACTTAATTTGACTAATATGACATAATAAATAAAATTTCAGAGGCTGTATGTACAGGGTGGGCCAAAATTGGTTTACTTTTTGAAAAAAGTTTAATGGTAAAACAACATGACGTAACTTTTACCATCAACCAAGATACAGGGCGTTCCCCATTTTCAGGCGATTTAGAAAATTACTCATATTTAACTATTTTAGGTATTTCGACGAAGAAATAGGCGATTTTTAAGTTCCCACTTTTGTTTTTTTTTGAAGTTTAAAAAATCATCGAATCACCCTGTATGTAAAAGTTGATGCTGATATTAATAAATCCCGTTAAATTTCGATTTTTGTTATTGAAAACGAACAAAGTCAAACTTTCCAACGACTCGTACAAACACGGATGTTAGAGTTGATGTTGAAGACAAACAAGTGTTTTGAAGGGAATCAAGGAAAACTCGTTTCCGTCGACGACCCTAAAAGGTAACAACACACACACTTACAGTTACGAACGCACACATTTATCTGCACACACCTAAGTACGAGTTTTATTACGAACGTCAAAACTTTCCGGCGGCTAACTTTTATCAACTTTCAAGCACAAAATAAGTTGTCTGACACCGTAAAACTTTACCGCTGACTTTCCTCTTTTTTTTTTCTTTATCGAAAACACGAGCCAAAGTTCCACGCAAACGAGAAACCCTTACTACCGATGTAGAAATAGTTGAGAAAGTATTTCTGCTTTACCTGAAATTTATTGGAGTTCGAGTTGGAATTTTGTGACTACCTATACACCTAAATCGATTTATCTTGTGGTTCTATCAAAATATTAAACCACACGAACTAATATCTGTACACATAACTACCCTTTACTGAGGTTACAAATTCCAAACTTGTTTCATTTTGCATCAACTTCAAAAAAGAACGTATTAAAAAAAAGAAAGAAAAAGTGCCAGACGTCACATTGATTACGAACATAAAAGAATTTTTATTTATCTTCAAAATTAAAAAGTTACAGTGCAGGCGTCTGTGTGTCTTTCTCTCAACTACTTTGAGTTCTTACGCGCATGTGCAATAATTCTGTGTCTGCGCGGAGGGTTTCTGCGCACAGTAGATGCAGACGCATGCGCGAAGACAATTTGCGATAGTGCGAGAATGACCATTGCGCATGTCCTAATCTCGCCCAGTCGAAGATAGTATGGGCTTACAACGCTTACAACAACTGATGAAAGCAAAGTGATGAAGCCAGCGAATATACAGAATCACTGCGCATGCTCAACAAATTGTGATCCAATACGGACTGGCGACTAACGATTCCCCCACTGCAACTTCCACGCTTGCGCAGAACGAGTCGAGTTATACAGTGTTGCCGTTTTAATCTCACTTACTTCCCACTACACTTCTAGGAGCATCAGATATTTACAATACTTTATAAAACTTACCCTTGTAGTTTCGTTGTAACCAATAATAACGGCAGTGTACCACTGTGTGGTTCCCTGAGATCTGTAAACTTCAACGCGATAGCCTACTAAGACACTTGGGGTGGTAAGAAGAATTTTCTGACCATCTTGTTGCTCATGCCAACGTTTAACAGCGGCCCTTACTTCCGAATATTCTTTGCCACTTGGTGTTTCCTAAATAGGGTTAAAAAGAACATAATGCAAATGATGGAAATGATATTTTTTTCATACAAATCCAAACAGTATATAAGTAGGATATTATTTATTTTCAATCGATTCAACAACCATAAAAATAAAACTATTACTGAGAAAGAGGTCAACAAATCATTGGAATTAGAAACTGTTGGAAGCCTTGGCGATCGGCGTAATTTCGCCGAGTTGGATTGTATAAGGCTGCCCTAGAGTGTAATAAATCACTTTAGATGGCCCTATCGATTTCTCAACATCATCTGTTACATTGCAACAATAACGGCAAATCGAAATGGGTCGTTTTAATAAAGTAGTTTTCTCGACGCGAATTATTTATTCTCGTCTGTCTAAAATTGAACCACTCCGTTGTATTTACGACAAATAAATAAAAGCTATGGGTATTACGGATCTTCCGAAAAAAACTTTAATTGCTGTTAAAGTTTTTTTGAATGACATTCAGGCATTCGTTACTTTCTCATAATGGTATATAACAATTCTATATTCAAATTCAAAAAACAATATTTGTCTGTTGATAAAAATTACCTACCTGTAAAGGCTTCGATTCCAACGTATCGTAATCAACAAACAGAAGCTCTCGATCCACGAGACATTCAACAGGAAAGAGATGCGAAGGAAAAACAATTGTTGAAACTAAAGAAGTGAATGTCTGAAACATAAGAACGACAATTTTCCATTGTTCATATCCATCCGTCTTTTATTATTATTTTTCGTGTATACTTATACGCGTATAATAATAGGCATTAATAATATGTATAAGTCAAGTCAGTCAGTACCCCTGTATATGTTCCGGCAAACAAGCGCAAATATTAATGACGTGCAGTAATCGTTGTGTTTTTTGTTGTGTACGAAAAACAATTTGTCTTGCTCCAACTCCAAACGACGACCTTCGTTAGACGGCGGCGAGCGACCCAACAATGCAAAGTTGCTTATTATTATTGTACGGTGAAACACGCTTCGCCCTCCGTCCCGGTCACACCGCCCACCCGGCGACGTCAAATGACTACAAACTCGCTTGCCAAAGCAACAAAACGAACACGATCGCACGGAGAATGGAGAGAGAGAGAGAGAGAGAGAGAGAGCGAACGATTGCGAGACAGACAGATATGCGGATGGATCAGATCAGTGAGCGAGTGCCTCGGCTCCCTTTAATTTTGTTTCGCTCCGCATCGAGCGAGCTATCCCCTTTAAGAACGGCATTGTTGGAAAGATTACAATCGTACATCAGCCGTATTTCCATTACCTACAACGGTATACATACCTATATTGTTCGCGGAAGAATTATGACTATGCGCGTAAACAATTGAAAGTAATTTTAATGCAATATCTAGTATACCGGGTGTCTAGTATTAAACAAAAGTAGGGTTAGGTTAGATTTAGAATTTTTTTGAAAATTGAGTCATCCCGGGGTATTTTATATAATCCGTGTCCGATTTTTTATAACAAATTTATTCGACCTTTGAGGATTGAGTCGATCACCCTTATCTCATTTTTAATTAAAGTTCCTACATTTATTATGATAGCCACCTTTCAATCGATCGCAAAGTGTGACCGAAAAATTTCCGGGAAACCAATATAGCTCGCGGTGACCTTGAACCGGAATTACATGAGAACGTGTTTTTTTACGTAAAAGACTTACAATTACGGGCCACGAAACGATAGAGGTGGAGGTAGTGTTATCGGAATTTTCTTGGAGGGTGTCGTATGAGAAAGGCACCTCCCTTTGCGACCATGACAGGTCCTGTTCTACGAAAAATAACTTAAACGAGGCGTTGTACACACTTATCCATTCTCTACGTTGCCATTCCACACCGTCATACTCTACCAAAACCTGAAACAAAAAAAATTACTATTCTTTCTTCCTTTTTTATTTTCCAGTAAAGTACAATTATCATTATCTAAAGTTGTTTGTTTCCCTTTACGAATAATCATTTTATCGCTTGCCTATAGACATATACATTATAGATTAATTCCTTATGCTAATATTTACATTTGTGATTCGTAATTCGTGCGAAAGAGAGCGCCAGCGTGCAGAACAATGGAACGTGGCAACATGGCCGCTGCTTAGAACCGCCTCCGATTCGCGTTCCCAAGCGTTCCCTTCCCCTCGCGCGACTAAAAAGCCGTGTTCGTGAGTCTCGTTGCCATGGTTATCGTCGTATGTTGGCGCTGAATTGTAGACGCCGGCCATACTTTCCGCGATGAACGGCAGTTACGCAAAGATTTCGTACACAAGCACACACCTACAGACAGCAGCGGATATCAGGGTCACATGTCACAACAGACAATTTCATAAATTACAGCTCAACTGTTTCGAATGCGGAAACGGCAACTTGATCTGCATTCGTTTTACATATCCACTTTTCCGCCGAAATGTCCATAGAAATATAGAGAATGTAAATTGAACAATCGCGTCATAAAGCGTAACAATTTTATGATGCACCAGAGTGAATTTACAGTCACTAATCATTTATAATTTGCAATTACATAATATACGTATACAACAATATTTGGATAATCCGTACTCAACGAAAAAAAATTAAACACGGTATTAACACGTGCGAGACGTAGAGAGCTGGTTCTCTACAAAAAAGGTCTCTACACTTTTTTCTGCTATAAAAAACAATTGTGTGTATTCTGTAGCACCTGCTATAAGAGTTCAGTAGTTTTTCTGATGAATATCTTCCCTCCCCTATTTTAAGTACCTGTTGTATAAGCAACAGAAAGAGATGGTCGAGTTAGGAGAAACTTGGGGAGTGAGTTCAACCTCCCCTATTTTTCGTATGTATGTATTTGTAAAATGCGTAGGTAGGTATATCTACGTATGTTTGTACTCATGTATGTAACTATGAGCGAGTGGTAATGTGAAACACGTGTCTTAAATTTACATTGAATGTAATAAATAAATGATTCGATAAATTCCTGGAATAAACTGACCAGTAAATATTTTTTTACAGAATTCTTGTAAATAAAAGTATAGATACTGAGTTAAATTTAGACCATTCTAAAAAAATTTCCTTTTCTGCAGGAATAATTCGATATTATTATTATTATTAACTGTAAATAAATGTAGAATTTAGCATTTAATCTACATTAGGTATTTCCACTTTTAATTATGTAGGTAGGTATCTACATCAAACAAACAATGAAGTCGGTATTTGAATAAAATGGGACACTCAAAATTTAAAAACAATTCCACAAAAACTGTAGGTACAACAATTGTAATTTACATAATGACGTAAGCACGTCTCACTGAACCATAATCGCACAAAAACATGTCAATGAACAATGATCGTCGTATCCTTGAACTTTAATAAAAACGCATCGTTGGATCGATAAACAATTAAAAAAAAAATGAACGAAAAAACAAAAACTTGTTTATTGCGCAGAGTACAATAATTTTGTTAAATTACGTAGGTATGTAGGTAAGTATGTACCAACAAACATTTGTTACTAAAAAGTGCTGTTATAATTCACGTCACGTGTCGTACCTGTACCGCTATTCTTCCAAGAACGGCAATAATTAGATAATTATTATTGTTATTATCTATAGAAAACTACTGTAGGTAAATCATTAATATTCCTGTTACTTACAATTAATACTATGCTATGCTATAACCAACGCCAACGTTTAACCTATTTTCAAATAGCTACGTTCTATACAATCTTTGTTTTCCATTGTAGTACTTATGTAGTTGTATGCTAGTAACCTTGAATGAACCTTGGCTATTTCACGTTTCCTTTTAATTACATAAATACGAATATCTACCAACACAACTTCTACCTTGAGTCTCGTTAACTAATGGAAAAACCTATTCCACTGCAACTATCACTATTAAGTACTTTTTTGTTCTTATCTGATATACTGAAGTAAAATAAATGTTGAATAATTTTCACCAAGAATATTTTATCCCTTAAGACATTTTACCCCGCGACTATGAACATATCTAAAAAGCATACCTACACAGCTCATGTCTTTGACGAACCATAACAGAAAAGAAGAGGAAATTGTTCTATTTTATTTTAAATTTAAATCTGATATAATATTGAATATAGAATTTTTTAACAGTAATTTAGATTACTTTAGAAACCCAATTAAAAGTGACTTTGTTCTTTCTTTCCTATTTCTGGCGAAATCATTTTGGTTGCAATAATAATTATAATTATTATTCCAACGGAAATGGTTTTGCGAAAAATACGAGAATACCTAGTCTGATTCTAGTTTTTTTTTACATCAACAAAATCAAGTTTTAATTGTGTAGGTTCTCAAAAAATAATGAGATTAGGTACCTAATTTTTAAGAATTTTTTTAAAAATAATCAAAAGTTTGGTCATCCGAACATTTTCATATATTTACAGAAAATGTTCGTATTTCTTCAAATGTTGAGTAATACAATCCGGAATACCATAAAAACACGTATTTGTGTATAAAGTATGTATGGTATGTAAACGATTTTACTTATTTTTATTTTTTCGATTCAGCTTCTTCTAAATCTTTGTGAACTAAATAAATACAGGCACGAGTAGAAACGTTGGAGAAAGTTGACACAAAAAGGACGTTCGTTGACCTCCGGACTTGGAAGATCGCTTCGATAAAAGGGTTACACACAAACACACACCTGCCTGTTTACTTCTCCAGACGTATACAGGAATTCGATTTTAATTGTAATTTTTATACGTACCTATACCTAACATAAATATGCGTATACTTCTTTTTTTTTTTTAAACTATTATTCATTACGTTTATGTTGGTAGGTAACTCTTTATTTTTCCGAAAAAGTATAAAAAATTAGGTGTTAATGTACGTATAAACCGCCAATATTTTTATGTAGATACATATATGTATTTGTGTTATTGTTTACTACGTACGAGCTGTCACGTATAAACATAAATGTGTACGACATTAAACTCACAATAAAACAACAATATTCAAATAAATCCCAATACTAAATAGTGAATAGGTACCTTCAAATCAGTTACATAACAGAGTGGTTTAGGTGCTTTATAAGTTGGCATTTACCTGTAGATCTTTGTTAGTGTTATCCCTGTGACTGGCGGCACGTATTACACCCGACCTCCACCCCCACTCACGAATTTTGTCTATTTTTAATTTCGTGCATCCACTCACTGACAAAAAACGCTTTCCGACAACTTCTTCTCGACACTTTAGGGCCATTTCAAACACGCACGCACTTCTATCGTCCAACAATCAACTGTCAACGCAACATATGAGAACTTGACATCACTTGAAATTCGGAAAATAGCGCGCGACGTACCAACGAAAGATTTTCAGGCTGGTTCGAAACACTCGAGCTGCCCAAGAATACTTGGGAATGAAAAGTTCGGTTAATGTCGTACGCGTTCGTCAACATTCGTTAGGTGGCTTTCAAAGAAGTCATCCGCTCTAGTTCCGGAACTTCAGTTTTTCGACAAAGTGGCAGCACTAGTCGGGATACTTTCACAGGACCTATACCATTTAAAACCCACTTTAGAGCACAAAAACCTAAATAATCACATATTTTCCAAATTACTATTCCTTTTCTTAAAATTTTCACTAATTTATTAATGCTTGTTGCAATATTCTTTAATTTTTGTAACATCAGTTCGTACTGCAAACAACAGATGTCTCTGCATTCTTCAAATGCACTATTATTGTGCAGTGATTTCTCAGTCAGTACGGTTATTTTAGTGTGCTCTGGCTGTTGTTGGCGAAGCCTCAGTCAGTCAGTCCAAAATGTGACAGAACAAAAACTTCTCAATCACTATCAAATAAAATGCGTTTATATAAATAATTGTTATAAATAAATAGTTGTTCGATATGTTTTCGTCAACTGGTGCTTTTAGCTTTTAACTAACTAAACTGAACTTACTGAGCAGTTAGTGAAAACGTGATAGAAAATGGTATCATCCCTTGTATCGAGATTAGTAATGTAAGTTACCGTTTTCTGCATTTGCTTTTAAACGTTGCAGTTGCATTTATGGCATGAATTTAGAATAAGTTTAAGTCAACTGGTCCTTTGGACATTCCTTTAATGCCCTGCATTTGATATGCATCTCAGGGCCAGTTGCTGTTCCTTCCAAATAAATTTGGCAATGTTTCAGCTGTTAGTACATACATGTATGCAGGGTACTTATTGATTGTGTCGCTTTTAAAAGTAACAATGTTTTCCATTTACGTATTTGTTTAATAATTCGTAGCAAGTTATTGTAAATATTTAATAATTAAAAGCTACGATTGATTTTTTGTGGAAATATTGCGCATAATAGGTAGCAAACTTGTTGCTGACTCCACAGAGGGGGTCTTTGTTTTAAATGTAATACCAATTGATCTCTTTATAAGGCAATAAAACTAAAAGAGGAGATTATCCTTGAATTTGGAGGCTTTCTGCTTTCTTGTATTTTTAAGTGCCTTCACTTTCGTGACTAATCAGTTGCTGCTGCAGTCGTATGTAACTATATTTGATTGTTGATTTTTCTCTGAAGTGTCTTCTGTTAGGTATTGCAGATAAAAATTTATTATGGTTACCCATAGTATCATCAAAAATAAATATGTACACACAGTAATCAATAATAGATATTTAGGTACTAAATTTAACATTAAATATTTAACTTGTTCAAACACGTCAGCAAATTTTTATATTTAGAATTAACATGTTTTGTGTCTTCTGTTTACCAACCATTAATCAATCACTTGAACTTTGTCTCGCAAATTTAAGATTCATAGTGATTGTTATAAACTGACCGTTTGACCTTTTGTGTGCCCTTAAGCCAACGTCGTTTCAGTTTTGAAACGATTGTTTATAAAAAAAGTTTATCTTTTTAGCGAATAAACAACAATTGTATTAAGTATACTTACGTAGGTTGTTAACCTTTTGTTTTCGGTACAATGCACAATATATTTTTTTTTGAATTCATTGATCCCCTCGTATCACATTAAAATAAAATAAAAAGAATAATATATTTAATACCCCAATTAATAAATAATTGATTGGTAAAAAAATATGTATGTGTAGGTAATTATAATAATACAAATTAGGTACTTTCTTTTTGTAATTGTGGCTTTTAAAGGAAATGGAATGGAAAACCGCAAGTATTTATAGTATAAACTTTGTACATAAATAGGAAATTCAGTCTTAGCATTTAATATTTTAGTTCGCAACTAAACTTTCTTCATTAATATTTATCTTATTGTTTTTATAAAAAGATTGAGGGTGGTAAATGCCACGTTTTTGAACACAAGCTGTAATTTTTTTTTAGTTTCAGATTACTTTTCCGGAAAACTTGATTCTTTAAATTTTCCGAAAAGTAATACCTATTATTATAGTTTTTTAAACACTTGAGTACCTATCTAGTGCAATTAAAATAGAAACTATGTACCTAAATGTACTCAGATTTGTGATTTAATTGACACATTTGTTTTGTTGATTTAATGAAAGTCAAAGTTAATATTAATTTATTTTTATATGCGATGAACTAACATAAATTAACTATAAATATGCGAGTGTCTAATTAAGATACTTCACAATTTCTTATACCTAATATTAATAAATTAGGTACCACAAACAGCAAATGAACGCCATCTGTGGCTACTTGCTACAAGAATAACAATTGCACAATTATTTCTTTGTTCGTAAAACTGCAAAAAACGAATATGCAGTCTTTAGGATCTGAAAAACAAATGATTTTGTCTAGTTTTTTGAAAAAAATGTCAAAAAAAGATCGAGTTGAAAATTGAATAATTGGGGCACTGTCGAATGATTCGAATAGTTGTCGTATAATTCGAATAATTGATTGATTCATAAAATTCGTACATTTGTGTTTCTATTTAAACTTACTTATGGCTGAAAGGTAGATATAGATGCGCAGTAAAAAACAAAACCGAGTTGCATTGTTTAATGGGACCGTCTTTTGTTTAATTGGAAAATCTTCCTATTGTCTCATCTGCACGTCGTTAACCAATTAAGAACAATTGATTCTGCAATATGCTCGTTAAGAAGTGACTGACAAGTGTTTAGTTTTACGTACTGTATAAATGTGCATGAATATAGATACTAAATTTTTAAATTACTTATTATTTTATCAGTCAAGAAGAAAATTAATGTCCCAGTGTACAGTGTTGAGCAAAAATATCGGAACACTACATTTCTAAAAAAAAAATACGTGTGGCACTCGGGGACTGCCGCGGTAAAGCTATTGCAATTATAATATTTATGCAATATTTTTTTCTTTGATATTAATATAATAATAAACCTATATACTTTCTCAAAAACAGCTGCTTACGTATTGGTCCGATTTCGGAGCAGCTCGTCTCGATCCGTGCAAGCTTCGTACAGTCTAAACGCATACGTCTAGTCGCACGCACCGCTGTGCCGGTCGGAGTGGGGGGTGTTAGGTTTTTTCGTTACGGAATTTGTTGATTCGGTCGCCGCGCTCAAAGCCCGCGATAAAAGCTATGCAATAGCTTAAATAAAAAAAAAATAAAAGTATATGCGTGTAGAAGTCCAATATGTCTTATTGCATCTTTCATATTTATAAAGTTCTCTGGCCTATAAAATTTAATTACATAGGTACATTGTTTTTCTATGTTTATTTTTAATGAGGAATAGTTCCTTAGTTATTAGACCGTGTTATTTAATAGTGTACATTTAAATTTAAAGGTTTTTCTAACGGAATATGTTGTAACAATAAGTCGCACTTACTTGAACAAATGTTGCAAAATTCAATTGTCTAAACTTGCTTAATTTTATATAAAATATTTTTCTCGTTCGCATTAAAATAATTATCATGCAAGTTTTATAAGATTGTGTAGTCGTTAACCAATTTGTTTCAAATACGGTCTGGTGTAAATCTTCGACCTAAAACATACACGCATTTTGCAGATTTCCTGCTTATATACAGGGTGGTTCAAATTCAGTAGCATATTAGACGTTTATGGAAAACTAACGGGAGGAAAATTTTGAAAAAAATCATGTTGTACTTACGACACATGATCTATATTTTTGAAACATTTTCAATTCTGTAGCACTTCCGGTTATACCGGAAGTTGATACCAACTTTGTTATTTTAAATGGAACGGTATATTTTTTATGACGAATTCGAATAACTCGTTAAATTTTAAGGTAAGTTTGATGATCAACTTGTACGCCTGGGATGAACAGTTTTTGAGATAATTTAATTTATAGAAAAAAATTCACTACCGCAATCCAAACAATAAAAAATCATAACTTTCCTAAAAAGTGACTTAGAGTATTGAAATTTTGACTGGTTGTAGTAGAGGTTTAAGGCTAATGTCCTGCCAAAACTAAGCTTTATAATTTATACAGGGCGTTCATAAAAAAAATCCAAATTTCAAAAACTACGAATAACATCGTTTTTTTAATGACACCTACCGTATTTAATTTTTTTATTCCATTCCTCCTTTTTTCCTGTTTCGATCTATTGTGATGTTTCCTGTTTTTTTTTATTATGCCAAAAATAATAAAATCATTATTTTTAAAAATCCAAAATTGCTCAATTTTTTTTTAAATAAAATGATAGAAGAAATCCTAATAGATCAAAAGAGGAGAAAAAGAGGAATCGAATCAAAAAATAAAATATGGTGGATGTGTTTTAAGAAATGGAAGTTATTCGTTTTTGAAGTTTATAAACTTTGGATTTTTTTTGTGAACGCCCTGTATAAATTATGAAGCTTCGTTTGGGCAGGGCATTAGTCCTAAACCTCTACTACAACCTGTAAAAATTTCAATACTCCAAGGCACTTTTTAGGAAAGTTATGATTTTTTATTGTTTGGATTGCGGCAGTGAATTTTTTTCTATAAATTAAATTATCTCAAAAACTGTTCATTCTAGGTGTGCAAGTTGGTTATTAAACTTACCTTAAAATTTAACGATTTATTCGAATTCGTTGTAAAAAATATACCATTCCATTTAAATTAACAAAGTTGGCATCAACTTCCGGTGTAACCGGAAGTGCTACCGTATTAAAAATATTTTAAAAATATAGACCATGTATCGTAAGTACAGTATAATTTTTTTCAAAATTATCCTACCAACAGTTTTCCCATAAATGTCTTGGTGTACCACTGAATGTGGACCACCCTGTATATATTTTATCATTGGCATAGTTAGGGTGTTTTTCTACCAGTAGATCAGCTATTGTGCAAGGTTTAAACTGATCCTTTGCCCCCCCTAACTACGCCCATGTATTTGATTAAGATTTTATTAATTTACCACAACTGTTTGTCCGCAATAACAAAAGAAAAACAATCTGCTAGTCCAGCTAAGTGAAAAAACTATTTGGGTTGCTAATATTTCAACACTTACATTAGTTGGCTGCAAACAGAATATTAGTGACTTCGATTTCATTTTATTTTTTTAATTTAAAATCATAAATTGCATAATTAATACTTACTTACATCTTGAACTGTGTAGAGCAGAATACCTAAAGATATTGTTGATAATGAAATTTCTGTTAGTAATATGTTATTTACGGCATTTCCTATCAGGCTGCAATATCTACAAAAGTTAAATGCAAATTTATTGTAATCAAATGGATATAGAAATTTTTTTATTAAAATTTACCACCGAGAATACAAGGCCTGATAGGGAACGCGTGACGTCATTCATGGAGGCCGTTGAGAACAGCATTTGTGCAAACTTTTTACACTGGCAAATAATTGTTACTACTATTAATGTTAAGGTTCTACAAAATGCGTTTTTTTTTTAACTTTCGATGGTTGTGTAACGAAAACCGTGATAGAACTGAATTTTTTACACTTAATTTATAATAATTTTGTTAGAAGATTTGAGGGAACCCCTTAATTTTTTGCGCCTCTTCCCGACCCAGGGTTGCCATTTTCTAGAAAAGTTTCTAAATTCATATAACCTCAAAAATTCCTAAACTTAATTTTTTTTATCCCACCAAAAGTTCCTAAACTTAAAATATCAATATTTTGTGTAAATGAGCCAAAGAATTGTAAGAGTTCAACGTAGGTACAAGTTCTTAATGAAAATTGCTAAAATTCGTCAAAAACTACCCGAGGGGGTTGTACCTTCTTTTCAAAGTTTCATGTCAATTGTTAAATTCAGATGACTAATTAGACTAATTTAAATGCTAAATAATTTTTTTTTTTTGAATCCTAAATCGAATGGATTTAAGTTTTCAAAAATTTAATTTTCTAGCCAATAAATACTAACTCGAGAATGTCGTTGTAATAGATGGCCAGCATTTTTATTTCTTTTTCCATTTCTAAATTTAACGCGTAAGAGTCTACCTCGTTAGTCAGTCTGCTTCGTTTGTTATTCACAATTCCTAATTTTTTTTCGCATCTTCTGCTCGTCGTTTTGAAAGCCAGCTTCAATATTTCGAAATGAAAACGTATTACATTAAGTATGCTCATAAAAATTATGTCTATACCTACAAATTAAAAAAAAAAAACATTATCTAATTAATTCGTTACTTTTACAATTAAAAATAACATATAATGTATTTAATCAATTGTGATGTTTTCCGTTTGTTAGGGGCTGTCCATAAAATGTCACCCATATTTAATTTATTTATTATCCACACGCACACCCTCTTTCACCAATTATTTCTTATTGACGTATTGACACGTTTTAGTATCTACCCCTTTATTTCCTTTAAATAAAAAATATACCCCGTCTCTCTTTAAATGCGTACATATTTTAGGATCATTTCCCTTACGGATTATTTTACCTAGTATTGCTGTAAGAAACGTTGCATTGGGAATAGTTACAAGAAAAACTGCTATTGTAAAAGAAAATTTCGTTTTCCTGTAATTGTATGGTATCCAGCAGTAAAAGGGTAATTGCTGTGTGTAAAGATAACTTGTTTCATTGAATTTATCTGTTAAAGTGACTGTAAACTCGTCATTTCTGAATATCAATACCAGAAGTGAACCTACAAAACATATTTTTTTTTACAATTCAAAAATATCTACGTATAATTGTGACTTAACAAAGACTACCTAGTTAACTAAATTTAATTAAAATTATTCTTCTAACTCAATTAAGTTGAAGACATACGCGTGTGACGACGAAACAAGGACGAAAAATTTAAATAGCTTTAGTAAGCTTTAAATTTTTTTTTTTCAATAAAATTTGATCAATATTTTTACTTAAAATGAACTATACAATCAAGACGCTCCTGGTACGACCCGTTACCACCGAGTGTAGAAGGCCTAAACGCTTATGTGTGACGTCATTCATCCAGGCCAATGTGGGGAACGACTGTAATGAAATTACCAAGGGATTATTTATTTATTTATCGCAAAAGTAATACTCCAGCAAGAAGGCATTACTGATTAAATTAAATTTGATTGCTAATAACTAAATAACTAAAATAATGTGTAATAATCTAATAAATAAATTAAAATTTTTGAGTTACAATAAATAATAAATAAATTATAAAACGTCAGTTAATAAGTGGACAGTAGAATTTTGAAAATAAATTTTCTTCGTACAGTCTACACGCATACGTCTAGTCGCACGCACACCCCGCACCGCACTACCGGTCGGAGTGGGGGGTGTTAGGTTTTTTTCGTTACGGAATATCTTGATTCGGTCGCCGCGCTCAAAGCCCGCTTTAAAAATATTAGTTACAATAATTTGCCAGTGTTAAAATTTTTGCAAATTGCGCGAAAACTACTTTGGCTATACTGAATTACAACAGTTATGTATATTGGCCTGGACGAATGACTCACCGATGACGTCGCGCGTGAGCTGTCGGGCCCGATTACTCTCGGTGGTTCTATCCGGTTAATATAAGAATCTTCGAAACTATTACCTAAGACTGCTGTTATTCCTAATGCCCATCCACATGCTGTGTATAGAACCCCCACCCGCTTGGCATTAATTAACGTACTTTTAAATAAATTTTGGTATTTGATGAATGGATCTTTTTTCAAGACAACAATTTTTCTCTGTAGATTGTAAGTATGTTTTAATATTTCGTCTTTGTTTAATAACCATGAAATCACTGTAAATCCCCCTAAACCTTCCACAACAATTACACATAATCTGCGGGTTAAATCTCGAAAATCGATTTGGGAATAAATTTCCGCTCCTGAAAATGTAAGCAATGAAAATAATTTTATATCAAAAAGTCGGACAGTAAGCGAAATTTTAATCCTTAACGCGTTGTGGTTATGGTGGTTATTTCGCTTATTAGGCAAAGAAAATTTACCCGAAACGGGGTGTGAGAAATTTACAACATCCACAACGTGTTTTATAGATAAAAAATTCGCTTATTTCGTAAATGGGGTCTTTTGTCACAATGGGGTAAATTATCCAGGGTTGTATTTATTCACTTTTATTCCCAAAATAAATGTTTTGAGTGGAAAATCTTGCTTTTATTCATCTGTTCACTAAAGTGAAAATCTACATCAATATGACTCACCTGGTATAGTGTTATCATGGAGAAATAAGTCGATTATCTGCAAGGGTAGATAAATAAAACAGCAAAACCCTAAATAAACGCGGGAAAATTTGTAACCAAGTGACTCTAAAAGGGAATATTTTAATAATTTTTCCCCGTAAATTATAAATTGTTTTATTTCATATATTTCTTCATTTAAATTATCTTGAGACGTTTGTGTGTTATACATTTTTGACAAAAAACTGGATTTTTGTAAATTTATAAACCCTAACAGGAGTTCAACTGAAATCGTAATATTAGTTTTCATAAAATGATCTCTAATATATTCGTTCGCGATCGTATGATCAGACTCAATTAAATAAGTGCAGAATTATAAACACATTTAATTGCGTGATCTATAGGTTATTTCCTGAATTTCTACTTATCATTTAAATTAGGGGAATATCATGTATCAAAGTTTCTCTTTATTATATTAACAATTTATGTGCGAACTGAAGGCATGTTATTTAATTAGTACTGTAATAAGGAAAGTTTTAATTATTAGCTACCTACATATAAAGTTTTTTATGTCTGTGGTCAAGGGAAGAATTTAGATTTTAGTAGACCCCCCATAAAAAAATAAATAAATTTCATAAAATATTAATTAATAAATATTTTATTTAGTTTTTCCTTTTTAAATGTTCGTGGGTTCAATAAATCTATACTTATTAATTTTTTCCTAACAGAGCATTTACATTTTGCCATTGTTTTACAACTTATTTAACAATCTTACTTTCTAGGCTTTATCTTTTAAAATCTACCTTCATTTTCCCTTATTTTCTTCTCGATTACTCTCAACAATACTCGCATATTTCTTCGCACAAATCACGTGTCTAAACTTCTTAAAAGAGTTTAGCTCCTACCGGGGTTTGAACTCACAACCTTGTGGTCGCCAATCTGTAACGCTAGCCGTCCAGCCACTGTGCCTCTATAAATTTATACTTAAAAACATATACATATACCTACACTAATTATTAATCAAACTTAAGTACACTATTGAATTATTATTATTATCTTACATCACTAACTACACTATTTATTTACACTTTATCATTTCTTATTTATCTGAATTCACTGCTACTACTGTCAATTTATTTCTGACTCCTCAGTGATCGCCTCTTCTGTGATTAAAGTCTGAAATATTCTGGAAGTTTTTCGAAACGCCCAGAGCAGTTTATTTTCCTCCGAACTGCTTAACTGCTTTCCTAGAAGGCAGGTACGATACACATATTTACAAATACGACGCACACACTGCCGAAATCGCCCGCTGCTAATCGGCTAGTTCACGTGCACGTGTGCCCGAACGTACACAAGCGTACTCACATTCGCTACAATTTTTTTGTTGTAATAAAGAAAATTAAATGGCGATAATTAAAAACAGCCCTTTAGAAAATGTTTACCAAAATTGATTTTCCCACTTCTAAATTTAGGGAAACTTTTTTCTTGTTACATCTGGTACACCCTGTATATTAATCTTGGACGTGAGTTACGTAACACTCATATTTAATGAGCAGTACTGTACAAACTAGTGCACATTATTTTTCTCTGTTCTCCCAACGAGATTATTTATATGATCATCTTCATGACAATTAGTTAACAAGCTGAATCAGACTGTGACAATAGAAAATTAAAATTTTCTTCCCTCATTTTTCAAATGGTTCAGTTTAACATTCGCTGTCAGTGGCTTATTTTGTACACGAAAGCGCGTACGGTCTATTTTGAGATCATTCACCTTTTGCTAAAGAAACAACACCAAAATCACTGGATGCGTCTGTTTTTAGAAAATGTTTCGTACGGTTGAGCGTCTGCTTTAATAACACGTGCCTTTTCCCCGAGTAACCTCAAAAAAAGTTTGGTGGCGATGTGTTTATTTTAATAATCGATCCTTTTTTCCGGATATTTAAA
This sequence comes from Agrilus cyanescens, assembly GCA_947389935.1. Classification (NCBI taxonomy): domain Eukaryota; kingdom Metazoa; phylum Arthropoda; class Insecta; order Coleoptera; family Buprestidae; genus Agrilus; species Agrilus cyanescens. The sequence goes on from OX376709.1 coordinate 5,223,986, forward strand.
ACCGGTGTTCGGTTTTTAAATTTGCTCTTGTGAAATCGAAACTTGTGTTATACTGTCTCATTTTGAAAGTGAAGTAGGTTGAGGAAACTTCATTTGGTGCCAAGTAATTTGAACTACTGGTACATAATGTACAAGTACAGCTTCCTACCTCAACTTTTTTTTGTGTTATTTTCAATGTTAGTTTTGAATACTGTCAAATATAGAATACTTGGTGGTATGGAAGAGTGTTTTAGATTTTGATTTCAAGGTTTTGTTAACCATTAAATTTTTTTTTGGGTGTTTAAATGGATTTTTTTTTATGGGTTTGAGTTGGTCATGCTGATCAAGAATATATGTATATGTGAGATGCACAAATGAGCCGATTATGATGTTTTTGAGCTTCTAAAAAATAAAAATTATTTAATTGTTTTAATCTGTGTGTGTGTGTACGAACGCGATAACGACAGTTTTTGAAAATCTTTAAACCTCAAAAAAACGTGAACAAGAACATACAGGGTGTCCCACATAAGACGAGGTGGTCGATATATCGGAAACTACTTCGATTTGAATTTTGAAAATTTGGGCGGTAGCGTTGTTGGGTATGCTCTCCTCAATTAAAACAACGCCATCTACGTAGCACTTCCGGTTATACCGGAAGTTGAAGTCAACTTTGTTATTTTAAAGGGAATGGTATATTTTTTATGACGAATTCGGGTTAAATATAGAATTTTAAGGTGACTTTGTTAACCAATTTGTGCACCTACGATGAGCGGTTTCTGAGATAATTTAACTTATATAAAAAAAATCACTACCTCAACCCAATTTATAAAAAATCATAACTTCCACAAAATATGACTTATAGTGTTGAATTTTTTATCAGTAGTAGCTGAATCTCAAAGCTAATGCCCTGACAAAAGTGAACTCAAAAATATGTACAGGGCGTTCAGAAAAAAATTCTAAAGTTTAAAAACTTCAAACATGAATAACTTTGTTTTTTTCAAATGGCACCTACTATATTTTATTTTTTCATTCGATTCCTTTTTTATCCTCTTTCGATCCAAATAGATATTTCCAAAAAATTGAGTGGTTTTCGATAAATTGACCACCACGTCTTAGGTGGGACATCCTGTATATTCCTGATCATCTATGTGACGAAACACGAAGTGACGATACAAAAATAAATCAATTTTATTTTTATTGAAAATTTAATTTCAAGTAAGAAAACAGTTCAATTTTGTTTATGAATTAAATTGAATGAGGATATTTATTAAGATCACGAAAATTTCAAGTTCCACTGATTGCCAAAAAATACCATCTGCGCTAAGTATCGTTTGTTAGTTCACGTCACTAAGCTGTTTATAAAGACTTTTTTTACGTACGCTAATGTTTTTTTTAGCAAAATTTACATACAGGGTCGTTACCATAGTACGGTTACTATGTATTTATCATGTATGGTGAAGATATCGTGAGTCATATTGAAGTTTCAGTCAGTTTGTCGCAGTATTTGGCCAGGTTGTTGACAGTGGGCTGTTGGCAATAGTTTCACTTTGAGATTTGTCCCGCGCTACTCATTTGCAGTTGTAGTAGATATTTTTGTACGGACATTGGCGACGCACGAACGTTGAATTCGTACCCGATAGTTGGGTGAAGTTATTTGGACGTGCGTGCATTGGGTTTTTGCGTGTATAAGTGTTTGCGTGTGATTATACTCCGCATAAGTTACTTTTCGACGTTACCAACCCATCCACGAACAAAGGAAAATGTCCCAAAGAGAAAAACCGCAAATTCGTTTCATCATTTACTGGAATGGACAGACCGTTGTTGTGTATCTTTGAAAAGGTATTTGAGATATGTGCTGAAATTAGCCAAAAATTTGTCTGCCGGTCCAAGACAGCCAAAAAGTTTGAAAAATCTTTAAAAGCTTGCCACTTTTAGTGTATAAGGTACCAAAACTGGATATTTTTAGTTTACAACTTTACATTTTGCGGATGTAAAATCAAGATAGTTAACCAATTTGGGTTCTGAAAATTTCGATAGTCTTTTATTTGGATATGAATCATCAAACTTTGAAAATGTGGTTTTTGTAATATGAGTGATAACATTCTATTTAGACGAATTCCAGGCCACGTACGTATGGTGGCTTGTTCTTGACTTTCTTGCTTATATTTGTCTTCAATGTGTATGTGTACCAACGTGATAATGACATCATTGTTGTGTTTAATTAATCTTGCAACCATGTACTGTTTATGTTAAGATGAGATTAAAGAACGGTTGACGAAGAATTGTTTATATTTATACTAGCGTACCACGTAGGTTATATGGTGTAGGCGTGGACGTGTGCATTTACACGAACCCACACCTACTACCGCATAACCTATGGTTCGTTATCTTATCTAAAAATAACAAACACAACATGCACCCAATATTAAAATAAATGAACAGCACAACTACTAATGATGCTTTTATCGCGTTGGTGCACATACACATTGAAGACAAATACAAGAAGTATCTAGAGGAAGTTAGGATGGATTATTGTAGATGATTGAGGATTTTATGAAAAAATAGGTTAGGTTAGGTTAGATTATATAACTTAACCTAACTTAAATTCGAAAATTGAGAGTTTAAGCGGGATAAGTTAGGTTAGGTTAGGGTAGATTATCGTAAATAATTGAGAATTTTTAAAAAAAAATCTGGTTAGGCTATTTAAAATACAAAAAAAATCAAAAAATTCTCAATCTACAGTAACATTCTCCAACGTAACTTTACCTCTTCCTATTTCTCATTTCTATTGGCTAATAGTTAACCATCTAAAGGTTAGATTTACACCCTAACCTAACCTAAAAACATCGATTATTTGAGTTAGTTGAACACGACCAAATTCGTTAATCGCTGGAATATCTCCCACTACTTCGTGCGTTCTTAAACTGCGCACACCATATGTATACGATTCTCCTACTACCTTTCCTAATTTTGGAGGGGTAAGCAATCATAATACGCGTTCGATCATTCCTATTGAACGTTAATTGTTAACTTAGCTAAATGTGAATAATGAACTCGTGATTTTGATGAAATTTTTTACAAACATTTTGTCAAAACTGCAATTACGAAACGAGTACCTAATTTATTTTATGTAATAACTAACGAACTAATTTACGAACTTTAAACTGTGGAGTAATTTAAACCGCAGATAGATACTCATTCATTTTAGCCATTTTTTTCGTTAACTTTAAAATTCTAGTACTTAGTACCTTGCAACCATGACCTTAATTAATACCTAAGTGTTTTTTGAAACTTTTTCGAAATTTCTAAAATAAATTAATTTGTAACCAGGTTTCATTGAACTCCATGGAGCACGTGTCTATTATAGGAAATGTTGGTCAAAAAACCAAGTCAGCTGTGCCATAAAAGCGTGTACAGTATGTGCCACAAAATTCGTTCTGCGATTCGTTTCATCGCACGAGTCGCACGCGGGAGTCGATGAAAGAGAAGCGCTTCTTGCTCTGGCGTTATTTTATTATTAAATCTAAATATACAGCGCATTCACTGGACTCAGTCGGTACGGGCGGCGTTCATTTTTTGGTCGTTTTTCGTCAACGCCAGCCACGATTTCGTTTATAAAATCTGACAAGTCAGTGGCCCGTGAGATCCGGTGTCGGATGGATTACCTCAAAAACAAAGATGGATTGTTATTTTCCACCGTCAGTCTCACTTTGCTGGCGACGAGACTTGACGAGACTGCTGTTTTCTTCGTATTTCTCGCAGCCATAATTGCTTGTTTCGCGTGCCATAAAGTCATGACCTATCTGATTTTGTATCCTCTTTTCAGACTGGTCTTCGGGACCCTCTATCCCGCTTACGCATCTTACAAGGCTGTGAAAACGAAGAACGTCAAGGAGCACGTAAGTGACCTACTGTTTTTCTTTGTTTACTATTCAACTGTTTCATGGCAATCTTAGTAATTAGCGTGCGCACTAATTTACGCTTAACGATTGAAAATTGTTGTGTAAAATCTCATTTCGAGAGGGACCGTTCGCGTTCTATTTTTAATGTTTCGACATTTGTTGATGTGTGTTCTTTGTATGTAGCTTAACACGTCTTGTTTTTTTTTTTTGCTGTTTCGTTACAGGAAATAACATGGACTGCTATAATTAGAGCGAAACAAAAGCTATTGGAAAGGCGTAAGGATCAGTTCTAATAAATTACGTTTCGTAAAATAAACGTAATATATTAGAATTTATTTGTCTGATACTATATTATTGTTTCATGATTACTAAAATACCTAGTTTTGATTATAAACAAATTCCAAAAATTTATTTTGCGCTGTGGGTAGAAATTTTGTACTCAAAACACACTTTGAAAGTTTTTACTTCGTAAAATACTGAGGTTTCTGGTAAGTTGGCGACTACAGAAAAAAAATAAGTACGCCACTGGATTGCCCTTAAAAAAGTACCTTAAGAATGTGTTTACAGTATTTTGATATTCCGCGAAATAAAAAAGTTATGGGCAGTTTTCAAAATGGTTTCGAGTAACTTTAAAGGCTCTTACCGACAAAGCGGTTTATTTTCAATTCCGAAAGTCGTACCCATTGAGATATTTGATCACCAGCATAAATACTTTTAATTATTATTTATTTATTAATTTTTCACATGTATACTCTAACAGAGTATTTACATTTTGCCACTACTTTACAACTACTTATTTAACAATCTTACTTTCTATGCTTATCTCTTAAAATCTACCTTCATTTTCCCTTATTTTCTTCTCGACTACTTTCAACAATACTCGCATATTTCTCCGCACAAATCACGTATCTAAACCTTCTTTTTTAAAAAGTTTATCTCTCCTACCGGGATTTGAACTCACAACCTAGTGGTCGCCAATCTGTCGCGCTAACCGTGCAGCCACTGTGCCTCCCTAAATACTTTTAATTATTTTAAGTTAAATTTTTGAAATATCCTTCCTGATTTACTCTGTTTCTTTTTTTTCTTTTTGTCAAAAACTTTTTTTTTCGTTTCAGGTAAAATGGATGATGTATTGGATTGTTTTTGCACTTTTCACATGTGCCGAAACAATTACAGATGTTTTGTTTAGCTGGTACGATTTTTTCTTTCAATTCAACACTAACACTAATATTGTCTTTGAACGAGTATTTTTTTATAGGTTTCCTTTTTATTATGAAATTAAAATAATTATTGTGATATGGCTTTTGTCCCCTGCGACCAGAGGTTCAAGCATTCTTTACCGGAAGTTTGTCCATCCTACTCTTGCCAGCAAGGAGCAGGTACAAAAAAAAATAGTTCTTTGGAAAAACGTGGAAAATTTATTATTAATTTTGGCTAATCTTTTAATTTTAATCTTTGGACGATTTGTCATTCGTTGTAAAACTTATTTCAGGAAATCGACGACTACATAGCAAAAGCCAAAGAGAGAAGTTACAAGCAGGTTCTTGACTTGGGCTCTAAAGGCGTGAACGTGCTCATGCAGACAGCGATCAAGGTAGGCCATAATATTTTTTCGCTTTTAATAATAATCAGCCCTTTATATTTTTAATTATCACCACGAGCTGATACAGCCAATACAGATTGAAAAAAATAACACTAATAAAATTATGAACTGAACTGAAATTTTTTACGACTTTTTAAAAGTTATTAATTTCTTATTTTCACTCTGGATTGGCGCAATTTGTTTTAACCTTTTGCACTAAACCCGATCAGTTCCATTATATCAATCATTTTATTTATTAGGTATTTTTTATTTTTTATTTCTCATCTAACACGAGCTTTTTGTTTTTATTTTTATTCCACTACTATCTCTGCACGCACATTGTGACCGCAAACAAACGCTAGAACTTTGGCTTGTCTGCGTCATCTCTCGTTCCTTCACTGTCCGAGTCCGCGCTGTCGGATTCGACCCGTGGAAGGGTCACGCGCGACGAGAGCGACAGCCAAGCGTCACGTAATGCGGTCATCGTTCGATCGCATTCGGCTCACCAAGTCGCCATGATGACGATCGACGAGAGACAGTCGGAAGATGGCGACAGTAACGACGACAGCGAAATGTTACATTACGAAAATATACGACAGAAAGTCATGAGAAAGGCCTTTCAGAACGAGAGAGCTTACTCATCTGACGACGATGAGGTCATAAGTACCCTGTGCGAACCTGCCGCGGTGGAGAGAAAGGTCACCAGGGGTTCTAAAAGTACTAAAGCCAAAGGCAAAACGGCGACTAAAAGGGCCACTAGAAGGAATAAAACCGAAACAATTGATTTTGATGACTGAATCTCTTTTATGAGAAACAAATATAGACCAACAGTTATATAGTGCTAAATAAATAAATAACATGATCGTGATCTGACCAAGCTGAGAGGAAAATGTCTGATAGATATCTTCGTTAATAGCTGCATTATTATACCATATGTCATCCATCGTATTTTAATCATAGAGATACTACAGATAGAGGAGGCAATGGAACGGAATGAGCTGCACTGTAGCCCATCGCGCATGCGCCATTAGATAACTGAGTGACGCTTTCACTGAAGCCCTTAAGTATATTGTGCTCCCTCCATCTGTAATATTTCTCCAATTTTTGGAGTTGTCTTTTATATATTTGGTTTATTCTTTGCTTTACTGGTTTTATATTAAAGAAATGCAATATTTTCTATAATAGTGGTATTTTTTAAATAAATTTAAAACCGTCAAATAGTCGTACATTTAAGTGTACAATTTTCTCTCTTCTGCCTTTAACTAAGAGGGCTGCAAAGTATGTGGCTGTGGACCACAATGATGTGAACATTACGGCTGGAGCTTGTGGCTGACACATTTTTTTAAAATTTTTAATGTATTAGTCACGCTATTCAACCCATTTTTTTTCATATTATTGTGGTCTAAATCTATATACTTTTCAAATCTCTTGAAGGCAAAAGAGATAAAATGTAGCACTGAAATCTACGCCTACGGTTTTTTTTTTTTTTTTTAAGTAAGTAATATCATAATTCCCTTTTTTTTACTATATGAATAAAGTGTGATTTAGACAATTTAATTACATTAGGTATACGGACTTGTTATTTTTCAAATTTATCTCCACATTTTAGTGCATACATATTAAAAAAAAATATTGTGTTTGTGTGTTAATATTAAATCATGTTTTTAGTGTTTAAACACAGTTTGTGTGCCTTTTGTAAATTCGAGTGTGATTCTTATTAAATAAACGTAATTTGTTTTCAGTTTTACTTTTTTTTTTTAATCGGGTTTATTCATATACATTAATAAATCATTACGTGTCTAATTATAATTTTTATTAATAGTTTATTTTTCATTATTATTCTTTTCGTTATTTTTTTAAATCCATTTTTTGCTAAAAATAGTAGGTACCCAAAATACGATGGCATAACTATGTACCATAACCATAACGAAAACCATACTTTAAAGTATAACAAGGTGTTTGGATCATGAACCTGGAGAAAAATAAAACAAGGGGCTTACATTTTTGCACTTACAAACTAACAGAACTAAAATATTTGAGGTAAGTGATTATATTAAACAACTGTTTAAATAACTGCAGCTTGTAACTTTTTCATGTAAATACTTTTAAAAAAATCATTTTTTTTAACTGTAGTCCATAATATGCTAGATGTGGTTTAATTATAAATTCTATTTGTTTCACGATTATGAGTAATATCCATAATTTTGAAGTCCTTTGTAATCAATTCGGTTCTAATTATCGCACCATATATTCTGGTAGAAGAAAGAGAAGAATCCAGTAGTGTGCCTAATTCTACGTTCACAGAATCTTCTTCTACCATTAGTCGCACAATATACTTGAACTCATTCTAATTCCCTCCCCTTCAACCCATCTACAGTCCCTCTACCTTCTTTCCACTACTATTTTTCTATCCATAGCTAACATTCTCCCCACTGAAGGCCTTACTCCCCCCCCTACCATTTTTCTATCTATAGTCAACATTCTCCCTACTTAAGGCCTCTCCCACAACGTTCATTCCACTACTACTTTCCTATCTGTAGCTAACATTCTTCCCACATAAGGACTAACTGTTCCACAATCTTTTCACTACCATTTTCTCATCTATAGCCAAAGTTCTCCTCACTTCAGCATTATACACGATGTTCTAAAAAAATATTTTCCTTTTTTTTTGTGATATTCTTACGTACTTACATAGGTAATTTAATGACATTTTCTGATGATATTTGATCCTCCATTTCACAATTATGATAAATTATCGATTGTAAGTTAAAATAGACTCAAATTGTTCCTCTGGATATTTATAGAAAATCCTATACTGAAGTGCCTTGTTTTATCCATTTTTTTTTTTAAATTCATGACTGATTAAATTGCATTTACTTAATTAAATTTTAAAGGTAACTGCCAAGCTTATTGGCGTTCCCTATCGCTCGGCAATAGAATTTGATAAGAGTCATACACATTTAAATTTCCGTTTGGTGTAATGTGGTGTTCATATGTTTATTATCCTCCAAAAATTGAAGATGAGACTAAAGTTCTTTCTTTACTTTTTTTGAGCTGGAAATTCTAGGCGATTTCCAAATTTTTTGTGTAAATTTATTTTTGAATATTTATCTTTATGACAAACTCATAAAAACCTAATAAAGAAATCACGGTGAATTTTCACTGAAAGTTTTTCTTAAACAGGTTTTAAGTGTTTCTGACTGTCACAAGTTCTATCGTTAGGCGATAGAGCGCGCTAGTAATCTTTTTTAATATTCACTAGTAAGTACATAATTGGATTTACTTTAAACTTCAGTCATCTATTTTTTCAGGGTGGAGGAGGTCTAGTGAATCAACTACGTAGGAGTTACAGTTTGAGCGACTTAAGCGGAAGTCCTGACGATGAAGTGATCGTTATCAAAGACGAAACGGACATGCGTGTAATGAAAAAGAAACGCGCCAGTCCCAACAGGCATTCATCTGATTCGTCATCGTTATATTTTTCCGAAGTCGACGTGAGAAAGAATGTTGTCATAGGTCAAGTGAAGTCAACCGAAGACATAAGTTCTGGCTATTCAAGTGGAGAGGTATTTGGTGCTCAAACGGTAAAAATGAGGGAGGGGTTGGTACGTAGCAGTTCCTTGAGCTCACCTAGACCTCGTTCCATGCGAATAACCAGATCCACAATGGCAGCAAAGAAAACTAACACAATATCGGAAAGCGAGGTAAGTTTTGTTATGGATCTTTTCGAATCACAACCCCAATTGATCATAAAAATGATTGCCCAAAGTGGACGCGCACGAAATAAGTACAAAAAAGTTAGGAATAAGTTATATAATAAATGGTAAATATTTTGTGAAAAATTAGTCGTCTATTGATCGATGTGATTTTATAATAAAGCTTTTCTATGGAGAGACTCAGATGCTTTGGGGGGGAGGAGGAGTTTGTGCTCTTTAGGTCCCCCCTCCCTAAATCCGCTACTGCAAGCATTTGAAAACCTATAGGAAATCGTAATCTCGACATTTTCCCTTGTAAATTATCTTCTAGTATTCTTTTAAATTTAAGGGTAACGTGGAGTCAAGAAGTCTCTTCTAGTCACATTTTTTCATATTTTTATAATTACGTGAGGTTAGATTAGGGAAGGGTTTTACCCCCCTAGAATATCAATTTAGAAAGGCTTTTTCGTCTTCTAATATATTTTATATGTAAGGGTTACGTGAAAATGATAAGAAGTCTTAAAAAATATTTTCTAGTCGCATTGTTTTCATATTTTAATGGTTAGGTTAGAGTTAGGGGAGTGTTATGAATCCCCTGAGACCCCTTTTGTTTAAAAAAAAATAATTTGGAAGGGTTAAAAGTTTAGATATTTTTTTCTTTTACAAGTGCATTGTTTTCCATTGTAGGTAATTAATTTTTTATATGTATATATGATAAAAATGTTATCGCCACTCACATAATTTGGAAACTAGTAATAGGAACGTAATTGTAAAAAAATTAAACATTGTAAATATTGTGTAATTCTGAATAGCGCAACAAATGTTTTATTTTGCCGGATACAAATTTTAGGACAAGGTTTTTTAAAAATATAAAAATTGTTTGTTTCCTGCTATAAAAATATCTCCTATCTGTAAGTAAATAGGTAATTATTTCTTGGTCTCATCCAACCTGTATTTACATTATTATGGCCTAATCGAACTGACCCTGTGTCTTTTATATTTTTATCGTATAATTTTATACAAGTAGTGGATAAATTTTTACTTTGTTCGAAAAATTAGTTTTACATTACAATAAAGTATTTATTTAGGATGAATTGTTCGAATGTAAAGTCGAAGAAAAATCGAGTTCTTCGAGCGACGGTGAATTTAATGACTGCACGGAGGATGACATCGTCCCAACGCAAGACCAAAAGGTACCGTCCCTCCCTTCTAAAGACTTAAACTTAATCGATAGTACCGATTTCCGAGAGACCTCTCTTTGCCCCCGAAACACTAGGTTGCTAGAGCACATGACCGTGTTGGAAAAAAATACGAAACAAGAAGAGAAGAGGGCCGGAAAATATAAGAAAAAGGCCGCCCCTCAGCCGCCTCCCTCTCAAAAAGGTGAAGGTTCATGTTTTCAAGTTCCAGTCGTAACTGCTACCCTTGTTCTCAAACCAGGCGAAATAAGACCGCTAGGACCACCCTCCGAAAGTTCTCAAATACCCTCTAACATTTTCGTATGTCACTCACCGAAAGCAAGGCGACGGGGACATTCCGATAATTCAACGTCATCGAGGACCAAATCGACTTTTAACCGTCTGATGCCGAAAAAGCTGCTGTTTTGGCACCACAAGAGCGACACCGACCTGAAGGGGTCGCCCGAGGAGCCGAAACGTTGCTCGTGGCACGAACGTTCTCATCGGTTTCTCGCGATTCACGGTCTCGGACATGTCCGAATGCTTTCAAAAAGTGACAACAACCTAAAAACTAACGTCTTCAACAGTCTCTCTTCCTTTGCCGAGGGTACAGCGGGTCCTCTGGTAACTGACAGCGATTAGTTTGTTTCTTCAGACACAAACAGGCATGAATTACAACCCTCATATTTTGAATTTTTTGCTGAACGCTCAAAAAATAACACTCTATAACAATAATTGAATGCGACCTTACGAGACCATATGTACAGGGTGGCCACATTCGATGCATTTGCTGTTGATTTTATTGCTTTTAATTACTCATTACTTGCGGAATTGCGCTTTTGTTTTTTGACAGTGTCAATTTTTATGATTTTGTGATGAAAAATGGACAATAATATTGTCGTTTAGTATTAATAAAAAAATGTATTCTTCGACCGAAACTCCTTTTAACTTCCGCGAGTATAATACTCGGTAATGAGAGCCAACCTATGCCGAAATGACGCGGAAATTCATTCGTTTATTTCGGCATAGTTCGGCTCCCAAGACTGCACTTTATTCGTCAACACGTTTGGTACTAGTCGTTGTACATGGTCATTTAAGCTTTGTGGTTCATTAGGCGTTTAGCCACTGAATAATTTTTTGTAGAAGAACAGTTAAAATATATAAGGACCATTTCCAAATGTTCAAATTTTTAGTACCCTTAATAGTTTCCCTCAAACATCAAACGTACTACTCAGTTTTAATGACCCTGTACATTAGTCGTGAACGTTGAATAAAAGTTATTTAATTAATTCTAATTGTAAGTGTTTTTCGGATATAGCTTATAACTACTTTGTGTATTATTGTAAAAATAATCACCCCGTATAACCGCTTTTTCAAATAACAGTGCCGATTTATTTCGTTTATATTTTTAATATTTTACGTCTCAATTTTTTTTACAGATCTCGTCTAATGCTACGCTACCTAGAACAAAAAAGTCGTCTAAAAAGAAAACTTTGTGAGTTGTTAGCCAGGTAAAATTGTGATTATATTATAATTATAGTATATTATATAATCTGTTTTAAATGATAAATAATTGTAAGCATAATATAACTGTTTGAAGAAATAAACGCAAACATCTTTCATTCGTTTAGAAAAATTAATTATTTTTTATTTCACTTGTAAAACTTAATTACAGGTTTAGGTTTCTTTCTACGCTTAATGCAGGCTCATTAAAATACTGATAGTAAACTAATTGGGACACGACCACCCCCAGGATGCTACCGGCAATGACATCTAAAATCAAACGTTCGTATTTAGTCCTTTTAATTTTTGATTGTGCCCTGTAGGCGAGGCATTCCATGTTTAATATTGTTTTTTTCAGGAAGTCCTACTTTGTCCTGAACAAAACAAGGATTAGCACATCAGACGCTCCATAACGTGAACTAATTAAAACTTTTTTTTACGTTAGCGTTAGTTAGTTTGACATGGAATGTCCCACGAAATTAAGATGTGTTACCTTCTGGATGATGGTGATGATCGCAGATCCTACTGGCAGCAATTAAACCGCTTAAAACTAGCGGGGAAAAGCACAGACAAATCCTCCAAACCACCCCCCTGTGATCCTCAAAAATTTTCAATTTCGAACACAAATACAAACATATAAAGTGCATACTTGCGAACGCGAAAGCAGCGTGACCGCTGGGAAAACTCTTTCTTCCGTCCATCACAACTTTATAATCTCCTTTGCATATAAAAAGATTGTATCCCTTTCCGTTGGGGAAACACCTGTTATAAAAATCAGGTCGTGGTCTCCCTACTACACATTTTAGCACACCTGTGACGATTCCACTTAAACTACATGCTAATGACACCCCTTCAATCACGTTCGTTACGTCTCTCGTATTAATTAGAAATACGACAATTGTGGGCACGGTGAAGATGAAAATAAATAATGAAGTTGTTGACACGTAACTTTTTACATACGGATACTGGTACTTCCATAGTTCTTCTTTCAAAATTTCTCGTTCATATGGACGTACGAAACTTGTTATTCTTAAAATTTATATTTAATGAAGTCAGAATTCAATTCAAATTTACTAAGGTAGCTTACATGAACAAGATCCAAAGTAAAACGTGGGATGCAATGTTGATAAAACTTTTTTTGTCCAAATTACGCATTTTTTTTGTACGTGAATAATAACGTTTGACGTTTTTATACATTTGCAAAAATGACGTTTAAAATTTAATCATTGAAGAACAATAAGTAACTGTTGCCTGTAAACTTAATGGTGTAGAAATTAGCCACGTGTTTGTAAATAATCGTAATTTTATGTTCAAACTTACAATGGAGCTCAATTAAGTGCATTTTTATAAATAGTTTACAACTATAGTTCTACCCACAGAAAAGCATAACATTTTGACTTAATATGTGAAATAATCAATAAAATAAACGCAAAAATTGGGGTGATAGTTTTTTATTTAATCTATAATGAACAGCGACGTTTCGCCTTTAGTGGAAGGCTTTATCAAGGTAGATTATAATGTCACCACATAATTATTGACATTATAATCTACCTTGATAAAACCTTCCACCAAAGGCGAAACGTCGCTGTTCATTATAGTTTAAATAAAAAACTTTCACCCCAATTTTTGCTTTTATTTTATTGGTTCATCTTACTGGGGAAATTTTTTTGCATATTATGGGAAATAATATAGAATGGTGTTTTTTTTTATAATTAGCGTGATAGGAAGTCCTGGGCCTTTATAATCTTCACATGTACGGGGTCTGCGGTCTAGAATGATGTTCTAGAAAGTTGCAAAATCTTTATAATCTTTTAAGAATGATCTAGAATGTTCCAGAATATTGAAAACACTTTTAGCGAATCAAAGGGTAACAATAGTGTACTAGAATATTCCAGAATGTTCTAGACATAACTTGAATGTTGCAGAGTGTTCTAGAAAGATTTAAAATGTTCCAAGAAATTAAAAAATGTTTTATAACGTTCTATAATGATTTGAAATGTTCTAGAATGTTTGAGAAAGTTCCAAAATCTTTATAATCTTTTAGGAATGATCTAGAATGTTCCAGAATATTGAAAACTTGTTTGGGTAACTTTTAGCGAATCAAAGGATAACAATAGCATGCTAGAATATTCCAGAATGTTCTAGAATTTAACTGGAATTTTCCAGATTTTTCGGAAATGATTGGAAATCATCTAGAATGTTTGAAGATGTTCTAGAATTTTTATGATCTTTTAAAAACGATTTAGAATATTTTTCGACAAAGGTCTAGAATTTCCGTGGTTTAATTTTTTATTTTTCGTTTTTCTAAAATTTATGTACTCTAAGGTTTCGTGTATTTACCATAGACATTATATTTACGTTTCAAAACTTTTGCCAAGATTTATTGTCAAAGAAACGTCAAATCAAATTAAAACCTAAACAAACAAAAGGAAATTTCACTGCGTATTTACTATTTACGTTATTGGTTCATAGCAGTTCATAGCTAGTTAGTGTGTACAATAATATACTTTTTTGTTGTGACTCGTGCTTTTATAAGCATTTAAGGAAAACACAAAAGGTAAATAGAGGTTAAGGAGAACAACCTCTTTAGCTAAAGAAAGTGTGTTCTAAATTATATTCATTAGTTCCTAGACCGCGAAATGGACAAACAGGATTCTCCAAGTGACTCAGCGGATTCCTCGTCCTCCTGGGAATTCGTCCTTGAATCAAACACCGAAAATGCAGAATCGACTAAGAATTCTACAGCACCATCTTCAAGAAGCAGTGAATCTGACGGAATAATCATTTTAAGTGATTGCGAAGATTTTGAACGGTGTGAAGACGTCGTAGAGATGGCTGAAGAGTGCACAGATGACTTGCTTTTTTCTTCTAATAATAAAACCACATCTTTGGTAAGTAAAAATGATAGTAGTCCAAATGACCCTTTGGAACTAATTAAAAGAGAGGATTTAAATCAAGTGGCAACTCCGAATGAACATGTTGCATCAGAAGAAATCAATTCATCAATAATTTGTAAAGGTTGTGATCACATGAATTTTTCTTATTTGACCTCAGTGAGCATTGCCTTAATTTTGGCATTATCTGTTTTTCTATCCCCTTTGAACAGTATTTTTTTACAATACTTTCATAAAAACGACACTTTTGACGAGGGCGATTTTGGAAATGGATTTTCCGCAAACGAATGTCCGCCCATTTCCAAATATTGTTTGACTCAGTATATTTCTAATGAAAGGGACACTGGGCGTCTGATAATCAACCCTTCAGATGAAAACAATTTTAAATTAAAAATTGACGTTACTTCTACTCCCGAAAAAATAATGGAAAAGAATAACGGACGCGCAAAAATAACAAAGAACAGATCTAAAAATAGAAAACGCAAACATTCTAAAGAAAGCATTGACAGTTCAGAATCCGAAGAACAGCAAAAAAATCCATCAAAAGGCAAAAACGTTTTAAACATTGACGAAACGGTGCAACTAAATGAAATAGATTATAAAAGATTTGTAGCAAGACTTAAAAAGAAACAAGAAAAATTAAACTCGAAAGCAAAATACTTTAAAAAGAAAGAAAAGTATTTGGAAGCAAAAGAACAAGAACTCCTGAAATTGGAAGAGGAACTCCACAAAAAGTCGGCATTGATAAACGAGTTACTTAAAAAGGAAGATAATCGTCGTCGGCATTTCAACAATAAAGACGACGACAACAATAACAACAAGAATTCTTTTAAATCGAAGTACCACAAAGAATCTCCGAAAGAAGAAAAAATGCGTATAAAACGCCGAGACGTAAATAACACCGTCTCCGGAGACTGGTATGACCAATTGTACAATGCCAGAGAAAAAATTCGAAAAGATGAACACGCAAGTGACTGGCTGTTTGAGTCGTACAACTATCGAGAAACAAAAAGAAAAGAAAGTAAAAGAAAAAATAAATCTCCGTGGATGGGTGGAGGAGTAAATTACCGTTCAAATTTTAGGAGATGATTTGCAAATTAAATAATAATTTGCAAAACGCCCTAATGTGATTACAAATGTATTATGTATACTGTATTGCTGTAAATAAAAGAAAAACACATATCAAAAATTATTGGTATCCATTATTAATGCCCGGCGTAAAATCTAGAACATTCTAAATAATTCTAGAAAAATCTGAAACATTCTTGAACAATCTAGATTATTCTAGAAAAAAGTAGAACATTCTTGAAATTTAAAACTCATTCTAGGAATGTCTGGAACATTCTAAATTATTCTTGAACGTTCTAAATTATTCTAGAAAATTCCGGAGTATTCTAGATTGTTGGAACACTCCAAATGAGAATAAATACATATTGGGGACTCTATACACTATAATTTCTCTATATAGTATCTATGGTTTATTGTTTGTTTACTATGCGAATTTAAAATAACCTAACCTATTACTTTTTTATTTATTTAGTTTCGTTTATCGTAACCATGTCGAAGAAGTCAAAAAAGGACAAGAAAAAGAAATCAAAGAAAGACTCGAAGTACAAGTCCAAAGAAAAACAAAAAGCTTCAGATTCAAAGGAAACGAGCAACAGCGATTTAGAGAAACACCATCACAAGAAGAAAAAGAAGCACAGCAAAGAACATAAAGATGAAATGAAACATAAAATCGATAATAATGCCGAAGTGGAAGGTGAAGAAATGAACGTTCCATTAACATTAATGGAAAAACCTTCAAATGCCATGACTCCTATGACTAAAGAACAATGGGAGAAACAGCAGAGCACCATAAGAAGGGTTTATGATGAAACCACTGGAAGACATAGGTATGTATGTCAAGAAACATTTTTCAGCAACAGCTTAACTGGTTTTTTTTTTCAGACTTATCAAGGGTGATGGTGAAGTTATAGAGGAAATTGTTAGTCGGGAACGGCATTTAGCAATAAATAAAATGGCTACAAAGGGTGACCAAGAATATTTCCAGTCAAAAGTCTTATCCAATTTAAAGTAAACATTCATACTTCAAAGGTATGTAGCACAATTTTATTCTCTAATTCGAGGGGTTGATTAACTGTTAGATATTGAATTATTTATACCTTACAATTAAATATAAAATTCATTCATTGAGGTAAATTCATAGGAATACTGATTAAACATTTCCTGTTGTTTTGTTATTTTTTTTTAACATAACTACAAATTATACAGTAATAAATTTCACCTTTGGAGGGCATCTATTTATTTTTTCGTTATCTTCAGGCTATTAATTGTTTTGTTTGTGCTTTTGTTGACTGTGCGCTGTAATGAAGGAAATGAGTTCCTTTCGACATAAAAAGAGGCAAATATTATTGACGTTGTAATCGTAAAGACAAGCTGAATTTGCAGACATTAGCTCAATTTTAATCTATCATTTAAGGAATGTTTACGTTCATGTTTAATGGTCTCATCCATTACGAAGCAGTTCAGCTAAATTGAATGCTCCTCCGTTTCATTTACTAAGTATCTATGATTGCTGTATACGTAATATCTGTGGTATTATCTTTAAGTCTATGGTGTTTACTTGAACGCAACTTGAAAATGTCATATCTCTATGGGCACGTAGTTTCTTTTGAAAGATGGTTGAAAGGTTTGTTTTTGATTGTTTCTGTTTGAATACGAATTTAATTGCTCCTCTGTGCGTTTTGTGCCTTATTTATTTAGTTCTATCGTCAATACGTCCTTTCCACTGGTTATTAATGGATAACTGCACATTGAAGATTATTCCGATCCTATAGTTTTTCAGCGTTTATCTTCCCGTGGTAGCAGTTTTATTCGTCCTGATCTTTCTGTACTTGGAACATCGCGCAATCAATGAAGGTGAGAATACATGCCTCTATTAATATGCATTTTTAAAAATAGAAAATCTTTTGTACTTCTTCTCTTATTTATATAATAGTGATATTAATTAATTGGTATTTCTTGCCCGTCCTTTTTTCAAAGTTGCATGATTGATGACTAATCGCACATAATAGCAAAACATGGTAAAACTAAATTTATAAAATTGTCGTCTGTCGTTATAACAAATATAGCATATGTTTCTGATATATTAGAGTGGTTGTTACTGAAAATAACATCCACACTTTTCATTATATCTTCGACAACGTTTTATGATTTTAAAATTAAAGTGTAATTATAAAATTGCAAGTTAATATTTCGCTCTTTTAAATGGCAGAAGATGTTAGAAACAAACATAAAAACGCAGAAAGAAAGTTACAAAATGATTATTTTTGTTATTGTGCACTTATACAGCAAAGGAGACCCCACATGTTATACATTTTTGAAAAGAGAAAAAAATATGTTTTTTTAACTAAAAACGTCAGTTTAATATAAAAAAGTGCCTGAAAAACGTGAAAGTCGCTTTTTTCTAATTTATCAAACAGCCAAGTTATGGACATATTTCAAAAACTCGAAAATTAAAGACGATAGTAAATTTTTGAAAACACCAGTAAATTTGTCTCAAAAAAAAAATACATCGAAGATGCACCATTATTTTATTTTTTAATTTCTTATAGTTACGGAGTTCCCCTATTATACATAGAAATTTGACCACCCGCAAAATGTAACTGTGTCAGTGCATTATATTTTTTGTCTTGCTTTTTAGATTGTGTATATAACTTATAATTAATACTTTTTCGTTTTCTACAGGTTAGTAGATGAATAATTACACATAGATGATTATTTTGATCTCAGTGCCATATCGTCGCAATGGCATCGTTCTCTGGGTTTGTTCTTCTGGAATTTTCATATAAGGTAATAAATTTTTTTACAATACGCTCAAGGATAAGGAATAAATAATGGTAATTTTAGTTATGAATTTTTGTTTAAAATTGATTATGAGATTGGAAAAGTAATATTCTTATTTTTTTTTTGAGGAAATTTTTATTTAATTCAAAATATCGATACCATTTTAGTAAAGAATAATCATAGCCCTTCCTGGAAATCTTTTTCATTTTCACATTATTGTGTTTTCTTTAAATTTCTTACAGTACTTAACTTTTTTGTTCTAAAATGCAGATTTGATGAACGCCAAGTATTCAGTGGAAGCCAAGTTCAAAGGAATGTACCAGCAGGCGATTCCGTCATTTTTCCACTTATTTCGAATGTAGCTGAGGTAAGTTCCAGATTAAACGTATCATTGATTATACCCTCGATATTCTTCGTTAACTCCTATTAATTTAGTTCTTTTAATGAACCTCTTTTTTTTTTCAATTATTGCTTCACTTTTCTTAACTGAAATCCGTCTAAACTACCATTGTACCATCTAATTTTACGTACAATTAATTCAATCTGTGAGTTTGAAAAAAAATGCTTTAATCAAATGTTACTACACACTTCTAATTATTTTAATTTTTATAAATTTAGTTTGTTTAAAAAGATTCAGGAAAAACTTCTAAATAAATTTGTACAATATTTTTTATTATTGATTATGAAATGTTTCACTAAGTACTTTGTGATATGTTTAATTTAATTTATTAACCGGATTAATTTTGCATTAAACGATACACAAAAAATAGGATAAACTATAGACAATTCAATTATTTTAACAGTTGTCGAATGAACAACGGTTCGGTACGTATTTAACTGAAAGAATTATTGTTATTCTTTTACCTTACCAATAATTTTAATGTTGAATGAAGAAGCTTCTTTTTAGTGATTTATGAACAAATTATAAACGTGCAATAAGTAAGACATATCATAATTTTGTTTAGTATATCATTTCATTTATTATTGCTTAACAACGTTATTAATTTTATTCATTTTGTCCTGTATAGGTTGACTAATGGAAGAGACCTTATCGAAGTTTATTTTAAACTCGATGGAACAAGTCATTTACGTGGACGTCGATTGCTATTCCATTTCGTCACCTCGAAAAATTCGGCAGTATTTTACAGGGTAATTAATATGTAAGTTTTATTTAGTTATAAAATCAAATGTTGTACATTTTGTATCACCTATTACTAAGATGTAAAGAACATATATAATAATAATTTAAAAAAAGGTTTGAGTAACAAAAACACTGGGTTTTCTTCACTAAAATATTTATTATTCTCAACCATATTGTTAAGAGAAATAGAATATAACATTCAACATTTTTAAAAACAATAAATGTTTTAGTGAAACAAACCTAATGTTTTAGTTACTCAAATCTTTTTTTAAATTATTTAAAGAGTGTGATACACTTTCGATCAATTATGTATATAACAACAGTTATTATTTACTACACGCAAACAATTAATGTAACGACACTTACATTGTATAAATAAAATAAATAAGAAATACATTAACAATTAAAATCAAATAAAAACAATATCACAGGCACCAACAAAATGCTAAAGTTGACACGATGAAATAAATGTAAAATGTAAATAATAAATATTAATGTAATAGTTAATATAAGGTTAATGTAATAATTCAGTAACTTTTAAGAATTGAAAATTGTTTTTGAATTTCAATTTATGGTAAATATTGAAATAATTGTTCATAATCACACTTTAAAGTATAGGTGACTTCAAGAAATATTTTTTGTAATAATTTCCCTTAATATGCAGCATGTAGATCTTATAAGAATTGGGGATGTGGCCTGACTACACTGTCAAACCAACCATATTGAGAAAAATTATTATAAAACATTGTTTGAGGGCATCTATACTTTTAATATTTGGGAAAATATCTGTGAACTGTCTTTCGTATTTAGAAAACAATTTCATTGTGAACATAATATTTATAATGAACTTAAACAGAAAACTGTTCTCAATTCTTAAAAATTTCTGTCCGCTATTACCTTAAACTGAAATTAACCAATTGTTATATTAATATTTATTATTAATGCCATATTTAGGGTTAGCTATCATATTTTTTAACGATTTTTTTATTTATTTGGTTGGTTTCGACCTTTACTTGATGAAAAACAGTTCAAAATTTTCACAGCTAAAATTTTTTGAACTGTTTTATTTGATAATTTTTATTTTATTGTGTTAATTTTAACATTTTGTTGGTAATCAAGGGCTGCCTGTGTACATGTGGTTTTTAATTTATTTTAGTTATTAACTTATTATTTTGTTTATACACAGTAACTGTCGTTACGTTAATTATTTGTGTGTTGACATGAATAAGTAATATATTGCATGTATGTCTTGTGTTCTCTACTTCTTGGTAACATGTACTCTAACATTTGTTGGCGTAAATAAATAAATAACTTCGAAACATAAGTTATTTAAATTACGTTTCGAAAGTTATGTTTTACTCCAATAATTTTGTATTAATAACAATTCTTTTAACCCTAACATATAATAAATATACCTTACACACCCTTATCATAGCTTGCATGTTTTTCTTTTGATTCAATTTTAAAATGTAATCGATTAATTATTTCAATTATTTTAAATATTTGTCCGACAGACAATTAATTAATAATTTCATTAATTGAAAGAATTGTTTTTTTTTTTCAGTTTGTCGATTATAGTTTTAGTATTATTTTTTAAGAAACTTCTAGGAATATATGAAGAAATTGGAAACATGCATTAAGTAAGACATATTGTAGGCTAGTTTATCGTATCATTTCGTATATTTTTACTTGTGTTTTTTCTTGTAAAATTGTTAAAATGAAATATATTAAATGTTTTATACATGATAAGCGATTTGTTATAGTTAATTATATCTGTAATTTATATTAAAACCGTGTTATTGTTCATTTATTCTTAAATATTAAATTTTGTTGTGCCAGTTTTATGTAATAATGTAGATATGATATTGAACTTCAAATAAATAAATTATCATCAATAATTGTTTTATTTTCTTCACGATTAAAGAACTAATAGGTTTAACTTATGCTCTCCTGATATAAAAGTCGAAAATTTAAAAATTTTTGATTGTCAAATTATTTGTTGATCAGACCTCGTATTTTTCGAAAAATTTAAAAATTTCTATATTTGTATTAGGAGAGCATAAGTTGATTGGGAAATATGTCAAATTATTTGTTGATCAGACCTCGTATAAATCCCACTTATGCTCTCCTAATACAAATTTCGGATTTTTTGAACTTTCGAAAAATACGAGGTCTAATCAACAAATAATTTGACATATTTCCCAAACAACTTATGCTCTCCTGATACATGGATTCAAAATTTTTAAATTTTTCGAATATATACGAGGTCCAATCAACAAATAATCGGACATATTTCCCAAGCAACTTATGCTCTCCTGATACATGGATTCGAAATTTTTAAATTTTTCGATAAATACGAGGTCTGATCAACAAATAATTTGACAAATTGAAAATTGAATTGAAATTTATTTATCGAGGTTAATAAATAAAAACACATTTATTTTAATAGTTTTTATTTTAAATAATTTTTAATATTATAATAAATTAGGACACCATGTACACCATAAATTAGATATAAAATTTAAAGTAATAATTGAACATTTACGAATAAATTTCCTGAAAAAGTTAACAGTATCTTAATTAAAGACAATTCGTTATTACACAAGAGTCGTCTACAATTTTCAGTTTGTTTATCTTATTTTCAAAAACTGTTTAATCAACAATAAATTGAACAATTTTAAACAGAGAATCTAGCACTTGATTGTCTGTGCTTATTATATATTAGATTGTATATAAGACAATCATCCCTTAGTTTTTTGTAGATTCAGCTGCATTTTGCTGTTATTCTTAATTACATTAAAAACTATATTAATTAAGTTTCAAGTCTTACCTATATACAATTTTACATTACAATTTCAGATGCTTTTTCCTAACCAACTAATCAATCTGCAAAACACTTAAAAATAAAATTATTATTCCAGAATATTTCCACACTACAAAATTCGGAAAATAACATTTTGCATTACATGAATACATGAAAATTGAATAGAAATGACTACAGAAAACTTTGATAAGCAGCTGAATAAAAATTATAAATTGAAACACTTATAATTTTCACACATTAACAAGTTTGTCAAAAATTAATAAAGAAACTTACTATTTTTAAATTTTAATTCTAAGACAATGAGTAAATAGCATTAAAAAGAACAACTAAAAAGCTAGTCAGGCGAAACTGTTCCGGGGGGCCCTTCGTCCATCCTGCTGGATGAGAGGAAAAAACGAGCACGATAACGAAAGTTGTAAAGTGTGGAAGAACTACAGCATGCAAACAAGAAATAAAATAAAATAAAGTAATATATTACATGTACATGTTGTGTTCTCTACTTCTTGATAATACGTACTCTATTAACAATGAAATATTTAATAGTGGCGCATTTTAAATACATTAATATGAATTCAATTTGGTAATTTCGAGTTGGTTTCTTGAATTGAATTCATATTAATGTATTTAATACGTACTCTGTTTAAAACTCTACAACATTTAATTTTGTAACTAAATAACTTCGTTACAGTTATGTTTTACTTCGACGGTTTTGTATCCCCTAAAAACTCAAATGATTAAAACACTTAGTGTAATGTAAGGTATATTTATTGCATGTGAAACTATACCAAAGTTTCGCCGCACATACGAGGGTTCGACGGAGTTGAAAAAGTTGTCAAGAAATACAAAACTATTGGAGTAAAACATTACTGCTATTTGCTTAAGTTGCGAAGTTATTTATTTACAAAATGTTGTATATTTTTAAACCAAGTACATATTACCAAGACGTAGAGAACACACAATAATAAGTTAATAATTAAAATGAATTAAAAAACCAGATGTACAGAGGCAGCTCTTGATTACCAACAAAATGTTTATTATATTAATTAACACAATAAAATAAAAATAATCGAATAAAACAGTTTAAAAGATTTTCGCTGTGAAAATTTTAAACTGTTTTATTTGATCCTTACGGATTTTCATCAAGTAAAGGTCGAAACCAACCAAATAAATATTAAAAACCGTTACAAAATATAATAGGAAAACCAAAATATAGCATTAATAAGAAATATTAATATAGCAGCTAGTTAATTTCAGTTTAACGTAATAATAAACAATAGAAATTTTTAAGAATCAAGAATAATTTTGTTTAAATAAATAAATATTATGTTCACAGGTGTTTTTCCAGACATAAAAGTATAAGTAGCCTCAAAGAATAATGTTTTATAGTAACTTTTCTCAATATTAATAACATCTCTATACTTCATATTGAGGGAAATGATTAGAAAAAAATATTTCTTGAAGTCACCTATACTTTAATGTTTGCGAAAAAATCTAATTATGAACAATTATTTCAACATCTACGATAAATTTAAATTCAAAAATAATTTTCAATTCTTAAAAGTTAATGAATTATTACATTTACCTTATATTCATAATTACATTAATATTTATTACTTACACTTTATATCTATTTTTTTTCTATCTAAACTTTCATACATACTTATTTATCATTTTTTGTAACGATTTTTCACATTTCACCATGTGTTGCCTGTATATTGTTTTTATTTGATTTTAATTGTTAACTTATTCCTTATTTATTTTATTTATACAATGTAACTGCCGTTACATTAATTGTTTGTGTCAAGTAATTAATAACTATTGTTATATGTTCTTTACATCTTAGTAATAGGTGATACAAAATGTACAACATTTGATTTTATAACTAAATAAAACTTACATATTAATTACCCTGTAAAATACTGCCGAATTTTTCGAGGTGACGAAACGGAATAGCAATCGAAGTCCATGTAAATGACTTGTTCCATCGAGTTTAAAATAAACTACGATAAGGTCTCTTCCATTAGTCAACCTATACAGGACAAAATAAATGAATTAACAACGTTGTTAAGCAATAATACATGAAAAAATACACTAAACAAACTTATGATATGTCTTACTTATTACATGTTTATAATTTGTAATAGAATATGTAGTCTTTTTTAAAATACACAGTTTTTGATTTTATAACTTAATAACTTACATATTAATTATCCTTTAAAATACTGCAAAATTTTTCAAGGTGACGAAAACGAACATCAAATGAAGGCCATGCAGATGACTTGTCCCATCGAGTTTGAAATAAACTTCGATACGGTCGCTTCCATTAGTCAATCTACACAGAACAAAATGAATGCATTAACAACGTTGTTAAGCAATAATACATGGAATGAGACACTATACAAACTTATAATATGTTTTATTTATTGAAAGTTTCTAATTTGGTCATATATTAATAGAAACTTCTTAAAAAAAAAAAAATAATTGATAAACTGAAAGAACTACAATAATTCCTTCAATTAATGAAACTATTAAATAAGTGACCATTGGACGAATGTTTAAAATACTTAATTTAAGGTATATTTATTGCATGTGAAACTATACCAATGTTTCGCCGCACATACGAGGCTTCACCAAAGTTAAAATAGTTGTTTTGGAATACAAAACTGTAACTTACATAAGTTTCAAACTTATTTATTAACAAAATCAAATGTTATAGTTTCAAAAATAGTACAAATTGCCAAGATACAGAGAACACAACACACATATAATAGTTACTGTTCTTTAAATTAACATTAAACATAAGTGACCTCAAGGAACAATCTTTTATTATAATTTTCCTCAGTATGCAGTATAGAGATTTAATCAAAATAACACTATTTAAGACTTGTATTCTTACCTGAATTAATTCCATAATGTTTTAATGAGAAGAAATTGAGAAAGAACAAAGCTAAACTGCTATGCCATGAGGACGATTTGGTGGAGTATGTAGAACTGATTGTGAGACTGAAATGACCATCATTAATGAGCAATTGGTCACCAATTAACCTGTAGGAATCAACGAACAAATATTAATTATAAATTACCTATATGCACAATCGAAAAGAAAGTATAATGGAGAACAGTAACAAGAGCATTAGAATCAAAATAATCTCCAATACTCCGATCTCCAATGTAGTTATTCATCAAACCACCCAACGTTGAATAAAAGGATGGACAAGACACCTTTGAATTAACCTCGTTATTATACAAAAAGACATGAAATACACTTTTTAGTTTTAAAAATGCATATTAACTGGGGCTTGTATTCTCACCTTCATTTAGTGCGCAATGTTTCAAGTACAGAAAGATGAGGACGAATTAAATATCGGAGATAGCTGAAGCACTAGGATCCAAATAATCTTCAATGAGCAATTATTAATCGATTAACTCGTAAAAAGGACGTATTAACGATATTACTAAATAAACAAAGCACAAAACGAACTGAAAAGCAACAATAAAATACAAAACAAATACAACAGCAAGCAGTTCGCTAATTATGTGAAAAATGGAGTACGTGACGACACTGACATGTTTTTGTACCATAGATAAAACGTATGTTGTAAACATACATATTTGTAAAAAATAAAATCGTAAATTAATTACAGGATGTTTTAATTGTTAAATGTATTTATGAATTGCAGCAACAATACATTTTGATGATTTGGTGCTTCAGTAATGAACACAACATACATATACTGTTCTTTATAAGTCACGGGTGTTGATACTTTAGACATTTCCTTTATTGATATGTCGCAAACTTCACAAAGGTGAGCATAATGTCAACATAACCTATACAAAATAGCGAGGTTATATACGGTTAATGTTAATTTTATATAAATAAAACATATTTTAGCGAGATAAATATGGAGAAAACAAATGTTACGGCTGAGCGAAAAAATTTAAAATCATGGAGAGAAATAAACAAAACCCGTAAGGAAGAAAAGAGAAAATGGCGAGAAGAGAAATTAAAAAAGAAGATTATGAAAGCCGAAATCAAAGCAAACACTGAGCATGTAGAACAAAAACCAGTTATTAAAAAAATATCTACAATAAGTATTGCTGTACCAGGTTCAATTCTTGATAATGCACAAACTGATGAACTCAGAACCTACTTGGCAGGTCAAATAGCAAGAGGTGCTGCAATTTTTCAAATTGATGAGATTATAGTTTACGATGATTTACCTAAAGGTGCAATTAAAATGGATTTTCTTGAAACCGAGAATGAAATTAAGACCTCAAGAAGATGTTGTGTCCAATTAGCAAGAATTTTGCAGTATCTGGAATGCCCGCAGTATTTGAGAAAACATTTTTTCCCTATTCATAAAGATTTGCAGTTTGTGGGCATTTTAAATCCAATAGATACCCCACATCATTTAAGAGAGGACAATAGTTTTATTTATAGGTAAAATATAATGTATGTACTTACATGTGGTCCTACATTGTTAATGTAATTGTCTTTAGGGAAGGGATAGTAACAAGTAAGCCACCAAAAACCAACAGAGGCTCTCAAGTCTATGTAGGTCTGAGTAAAGATGTTGAAGTAGATAAATTATTAACTCCTGGTCTTCGCTGTACAGTAAAAATTCTTAATCCTGAAGATCCAGCTAAAAAATTAAAAGGACTTGTTGTTTCTCCTCTTGCACCCCGTCAAGAAACGGGTGTTTATTGGGGCTACAATGTTAGATTAGCTGAATCAATTTCCCACATTTTTTCAGAATGTCCTTACAAAAATGGGTAAATTATGTCCTAGTGTGACCAGATTTTGAAATTCGAAATTTGGGGCGTTATAAATACAAGATTCTTCAAACTTAAACGTTTTAGGAAAACAAAACATTTCAATCACTCAAAAAATTGACAATCGGAAGTTGCAAGAATTGTCGTTTAAACTAAAATAATTTCAATTATCACTCACTTTTCTAACACATCTATAGTTAGTTTTCCTAATTATTAGATACGTCAGTTTGAAGAGCCGTGTATATTATCAATATTATAAAAATTATGTACTATACTGAGCTTATTTTTAGGTATGATTTACTGTTGGGGACTTCTGATAAAGGAAAATCGATAGATGAATGCAGTTCTTTTACATACGATCATTTACTTGTAATGTTTGGTGGACTTGCGGGATTAGAAACTGCATTTGAAAGTGATGAATTGTTAAAAGTGAATGATCCGACTTTATTGTTTGATTATTATTTGAACATGTTGCCGAATCAAGGATCACGAACTATAAGAACTGAGGAAGCAATTCTCGTTAGTTTGGCAGCATTAAGACCAAAATTGAATCCTAAGTGTAAACCACCTGCTTTTAACGACAATTTCACGGAACAAGACGACGATAAAATGCAAAAATATTCTTCTGACTAACGAAATATAACATATTTTAATTCAAAAGAATTAATAAATTTTTTGTCATATCCACGCGGATCGTTTTTTAATTTGATAACTAATAAGTAGTTAATTTTAATTGATCTTGTATTAAATTTATGATTAGCTAAAATACAAATCATTACTACTGTTACTACTTATTTAAGAAGTCTAATAATTATTCCTAATATCTATTAATACCTCTGTTGAAAGTTTTGCTGCTGTTGACTACTGGAATTATATAACATTTGTTGCTGGTGGAATTCTTGTTGTTGCGACGTAATAGGGACAACCTGTAAACATACAAAAAAAAGCAAGTTAATATCAAATTTATATAACCAATTTTAATTCAATCAAAATACGAATATTTTCAAGCAGATTTCGATGTCCCAAGGAAAAAAATGTTGTAAAATGTTCCAGAATGTTTCTAAATGTTTGAAAATAATGTAGAAGTTAAGGAAGTCTTACCTGAGGATTAACTTGGCTAGGATGAGGTGGGCCTAAACGGGGCCGTTTGGCGGGATTTCCATGATTATCGTTGTTGTTAGACTGCTGGTTTTGTTGTTGCTGTTGTTGCGATTGTTGCTGTTGTTGTTGGGGCTGTTGCTGTTGCGCCTGTCGCTGTTTATTGTCAGTCTTTTCCTCTTGATCGTCGTCAGTCAAAAATTCCCTCTTAGGATAAGGAATGGTGCACCCTGTACATAAAAACAAAGTATTAATCATACATTTTATAATAACGAAAATAGCATACCAGCAAAGACATCTTGTGTTGGCAGTGGTTCTTCTTGAAAATATGCGTCTTGCATTGCTTGCTCCGACGTAATTCGTTTATTCGGATCCATCAGTAGGAGCCGTTGCAGTAGGTGAAACGCCTTACTGTCCGGTTTGATTTTATGTCTGTCCATGTACTTCACAAGGGAACAATTAACATAACTAAAAACATCTAAAGGTTAGAGTCTAATATCATCTAAAATGTGTATTAATGTTCTAATTTACTTTGATTTTTTAAAATCCTTTAGTAATGTGGGATGTTCAGGCATTTTTCTTATGTCTTCCCAATCCTTTTCATGGGGAAATCCCATTACATTAAATATTCTATCTAACTGGTCATGGTGGTAAGGATTGCTGGTTTTTATGTCTTCTTGTCGACAATGGAAAATGGGCTCTGATGTTAAAAGTTCAGCAAAAATGCATCCAATTGCCCAAATATCTATATACGATAACTATTATTTATTTAGTGCTTTAATCCGTATTTATTATTGTATTATTTACTTATCTTTAAAAAGTGAATGAGAAGAAAATTAATTATTTTCTTACCAATTGCTTTAGTATAATGCCTTGCACCTAGAAGTAGTTCAGGAGCTCTGTACCAAAATGTCACAACTACAGGATCCAAATCAGCCAGTGGTTTCAGAGGTGCATTAAATAATCTCGCAAAGCCCATGTCTGCAATTTTCACTCTTCCCCTTTCAGGACCTTCCCCCATTACTAATATATTTGCAGGTTTTAAATCTCTATGTAAAACCCAATTGGAATGAAGATAATGAATTCCATCCAATATTTGATATAAAAGTGATTTAACCATGCCCTTTGGCACCATAACAGGTTTCTTGTTTGCTTTTGCTGCCCTATGGAATTTGATTATGTGCCACAAATCATGTTCTGCAAAATCAAATAATAACCAGACTTTTCTATCATTATGTGACAAAAACACTCTGATTAGGTTTATCACATTGGGGTGTTTCAATTCACGTAGTAACTGCAAATTAATAACAATATTGGTTCCCAAAATGTACATCTTGGTAACTAACTTGGTAGATTAAATATAAAATAAACTTACAGCAATTTCTCTGCAGGCTGACATGGATAAGCCAGTTCCTTCAATTTGTTTCAACGCATAATCCCTATTATCCGATCCGTCTTTCCTTCTTCCTTTATATACATGACCGTATGTGCCTCGGCCGACTTTGCAACCCTCATACTCGAATAAGTCCTCCACTTTAACTCGTTCATTTTGTGTTTTCATTTTAAATTCATAATCCATCATTGCTACTTTACTGTTCACCTTAATAACGTAAAAAATTCAAACACATTGCCTATTTTAAAATCTATTACATACGTTTTTAAGAACAAAAACACGTAATTTGAGTCCGGCACAATTAAAAACTTCCAAAATAAGAATGTAACATAACCCTACTTTTTATAGTAATTAACCATAGATATTATCATAACATGGATAGTGTTTCTAGTACCAACAACCGTAACAATAAAAGA
Source organism: Agrilus cyanescens (assembly GCA_947389935.1). Lineage (NCBI taxonomy): Eukaryota > Metazoa > Arthropoda > Insecta > Coleoptera > Buprestidae > Agrilus > Agrilus cyanescens. The sequence continues at coordinate 5,254,213 of OX376709.1, forward strand.
AAAACTTGATAAATACTAGAAAGCAATAACATAAGAGAAAAATTCCATTTTGTGTATCCAATTGTTCGACATGGGATAAATTTTTGTATTGTGTAGGAATCTACTTCCAAATAAGTTCTAGTGTTCTCAAGTCTGAGCGGATCCAGTCCCAAATTTCCGAACGCATCTTTTGTATATATTTTATCTATGATAATGTGAAGTTGACGATAACCTCAAAAAATGTCAAGTTAACCTATAAATTAAATTTATTTTAAAGAACCTATTAAGGTATTTCTATTTAAGTAATGTATTATAAAAATATAATTTAATACAATTATTAATGACTATATACTTTGGATAGAATAAGATGACAAGCAAGTTACCTAAACAGGTTTATTCTCTAAAACAAGTAAGTACGTTTTCTGTTTTTTTCCCTATTATTTACTTTACTTTTTTAGTTTATTTTAAAACAAGAAGTAAAAAAATTGTATCGACAGTTTTTGAAGACAGCTAGACAAGTACCGGATAATAATCATAGAGAGGAACTAAAGAAATGGATACAGACAGACTTCAGAAATAATGCGAACATGACTGATGAGTATGCTATAAAAATGTTAATTCAAAATGGAAAACAGTCATTACAGCAACTAGAGACTTCCCTAAATTTAGCAAAATAGTATTTGCATAAAAATAAGTAGAGAAGTTAAAATTAATCTCCCCAAACTGTACATTTCATGAAGTATCAAGTTTGTAAATATTTTAGCAACTGTAATAAGAGTTAAATTTTTTTGGAATCAATTTGGCAATTGGCAAATAAAATTAGAATTTATATCAATTTACATGCAAAAGAAAATATTTTCTCAATTACATAATTTTCTGATTGTGTATCTTCTGTCATTTATTTATAAGTTCGTTAATTTCAAATTTATATGTAAATATTATTAGGAAAGTCACTAAAATTTTACTAGATTAAAAAACAGACAAAGAAAACGGTCCTTACAAAAAATTTATATACTTTTTTTATGTTTTATATTGCTTTTAAGTAAGAAAAACATTTCTATTTCTGCATTTTTTGTCAAAATACTTGGGCCTAAAATAATTGCGTTTTGTTCACAATACATATGCAATCTTAAACGAATTTTTAATTTTGATATGTTGTGAAAAAACGTAATTATCCTGGACAAGGTGTTTTAATTCCAAAACCAATATTAAAATTTTACGAAATGTTTTTAGTACTAAGACTATATCAGTTTTTTTTAATCTGGCAAACCATTTAAATATTGAAACTCTTTGAAAAAAGATTTTCGCTGGTTTTTATGAACGACTACTAAATTTGTTTTCATCCAAATTAGAATTTTTTATATAATGTATTAATAGTTTTTGTGTAAAAAAATCACACCTTACAAGACTCAAGCAGTATTCTAGTTTCTTTAAAAATGCAAATACACATTACCTATGCGTACCCTGTTGAAGCCTGCGATGTAATCTCTTCCGTTGTTTTTGTAGTATCGGCGGCACATTCTCGGTCATTATTTGAGGTAGATGTCTCACTTACTTGATAACACTTAAGTTCACTAGTGTCATGTTGCTTTTTCTTTTCGTCTTTAATTACTACGCCCTCGTTGCTTTTCCGTTTCTTTGGTTTCTTACAGAAGGTGTCGTACAATTTTTTGGCGTCTTTTACACACACAGGATGAATTGTCCACTCAATAACGTCTTTAACATTTTTCGTGGGATCGTTTTCGTTCGAATATTCCGGAATTTCTAGTTGTAAATGTTTCATTACTTGCACAAACACATCATCAACATAACTGTTGATTAAAAGATCAGCCTTTTTATCCTGCAATTAAAAATAAATCTGTTACAAAGTCGTTAAAAATATTCAACTTATTACGTTAATTTAAGAATTGAATGTTAAATTTTACAAAAAGGAGGTAATTTTGTGTCATACCTGTTTTGTTGGTTGTAAATTCACTATCACTAAGCGTCCACCATTTTTCTTTGTGGCTATAGGTAAATTACCGCTAGGGACAATTTGCAATGTTGACCCCAAACATATGCTTAAGTCAGCAACACTAAAACGTTGGCTATCGTAAATTAATAAAGTATTGTAAAAAAAAGTGAGTTTGTAGGTTTTGATAAAAGATACAAGAATAAAATCGAATTACTTGAAATTCATTTCATTCATTACAAATATGAAACAAAAGGTTCTTCTAATTTCAAAACTTTAAAAAAAACTTACTGCGAATGATAATCTGCCATAATTAAATCAAGTTCAGGTAAATTATCTTCCCAATCTAATATAGTGTCTTGTAGTTTGCCCCTACATGGTCTGCCATTCATTCGATATCCCCTGCACATGGTGCCTAGAAGTCTTTGACCAACACTGGTCGTGGCAGAATTCCTAACAAACTGCCTAAAATACATATACATTCCACATTTTACGTTTCAAAACATACTTAATTAAAACCACCTACTTTTCGCAAGTGTTGCACTTTTCAACAAACATATTGCCATGCAACTCCGAAATAAGTTCCCGAAAAATTCCGGTTTTTAAATGAAGTCCATCGATATTTTGACTAACAATATAATGTATGTAACCTTTGTCAGCTAGTTTTTTCAATGCCATGTGTGTTTTTGTTGGTACAGCGTCATTAAAAGATGTATTCATTTGTGGTTTTAGGCCTTGCTTTTCCAATGTCCAAACGCCTTTGGGGCTCCTAAAATAAGTCGAGTATAAAGAATAAATAATCTTAAAGTACTTGTTCAGAAGACAGGTGATAAAATTACAATGGAAAACTTTTGGACAATTATTATATAAACTGTACTTGACTTATTAAATAATAAGAAAATTCTTAACTACTTGCCTAAAATCAGGAATTCCAGCTGCAGTACTAATTCCTGCACCTGTATGGATGACCACATGCCGACTCTGCAAAATCCAGTCTGCTAAAGTTCTACACTTTTCTTCTACCAACTCGTGATCTTCAAATTTCTGTACGCAATTTAGAAAAATAAAATTAATGACGTTAGTGGGATACTTAAATAGTATTTGGAAGTTGATTTTACCTCAGCAACGCCAAGAACTCCTTTATTTTCGTACGGAGACAGACCTTCCGCATAATTGCACGACATTATTGTTACTTGATCTATTTAACTTCAGAAAACAATACAAAAATTATTATTTTACATGTCTGTTTGTTTTTAAGATTTTAAATCTTTTCATTTATAATCACAATACAATTAATTTGTCAACAAATAACCTAACTTTTCTACTTTACAGACTCCTAGTGTATACAACCAACAACACAAGTGTGTTGAAAGAGGTTATCTATACTACTTAAAGTAAGTTTCTACCCCGTTCCAACTTTTACCCACCCTAACGTTTAAAGTTAATACAGAATTTAAAAAATTGCCAATGAAATATCAAGACAATTAAACATTTGCCATTGAAAAAAAATTAACTGTAATTAACGGTATTAGTATAAATCGTGTACTGTTAATGAAAAATTTCTAACTCAGTCGTTTAAATTGTTGTACAGAATTTTACTACTTAATTAAAAATAAAAGTGAGATAATTTACGGGATTGATTTGTTATGCTTACCGCCTTCTGCAGCCTTTGGTTAAAAGAAAAACGAGGTCTGACTGTAAATAAAAACGAAACATTAAATTGTTTCTTCTTTTTAATACATTTACATACATATCACACAAAAATTAAAATACTTATTATAAATTAAAGACTTTACAAAACAAAAAATTAAAATTGATTAATATTATGTGGTAGGTAATTCGTTTCAATAAAATAAAAAACGTAAAATTACATAACGACGGGATATTAAATACACTTGGATAAAATTGTAATAATAATATTGTCTACCTACAATACACACAAAATGAGTTTTAGTTTCGCAAAATTAGGTACCTATATGTTACCTACATCAAGATTTATTTAAAAGGTATCTCTACGTATCTTACGCCTTATTTCCTCATATTTTTTTAATATTCATACATACGACTCGTGAACAAAAAAAAAAAAATACGAAAACTACACAACATACAAAAAAATACTTGGTATATCATCGGGATAGAAGACGACTTAAATGCTTTACATGTACATACAAGAAACTAAGTTTATATTATACAAGAGCAGACTTGATTTACACGGTACACGTTCTTCAAAAAAAAAAAATTAATCGGAAATTTTAGCCAATTACAACACTACTATTCATTCATAAACTAATCGTAAGTCGGAAGATAATAAAAAAGTGAAATTAAAACACGACAGACACCCTGTATACATTCAACTCTTCGTTCAACATAAAGACAGTGCTCTATAAAAACATAAATCGTGAAGGATTAATTAATGTATTAAGTCTTAAAATAGCAGCACCGTTCTTTAGTATGATACCTGATACACAGGGTGGTTGTTTTCTAAAAAAATAATTTAAATGTAAATTGCACAAATAAAATAAAATTATAAATGTAACTGTATCGTTTCAACATCCATCGAAATGTGATATCGCCTAACAATTTCTATACTTATCGAATTATTCATACAAATTGTCGAATAATTCCAATAAATATCAATTAACAATTCAGTTATTCCTCGAATTACTCAACGATTAATCCAATTATCCCACAAATTCGATTCTAAATTCATATTCATGTTAAAATTTCCAATGATTCGGACGTTGAACGATTCAATTACCAAAATGATACCTATTGAAGGATTACGCTTTCTGTAAAATTTTCGGTATTAATTAATACTAATTATAAACTACATCAAAAAATCACCCTGTATATCTACTATATCTTAATCAAAAGTATAAAAAAGATAACACATTACAATACTTTCTAAGTTACAATATTAATCTCAAGAGTTCAGGTAGAACCAAATAAATGGTAAATTATTTTGTGTTTTAAAAAAAAGGTGTATAAGAAATTAAGAAATTTTAAATAAACATTTTAGCTACACGTCAGTATTTATAATTATAGGAAGAAAGAAAAAGAGGTAATTACAGAAGCGGGATTTTATTTACATGGTCTTGTACGACACTGCACTTTGACAAAAAATTTGATTATTTTCATATATTTTTGATAAACTCTATAAAGAAAAGAACACTAAATGATAATAAACTTTATAGAAACGAAAATTGTTTTTGTTACATGTTAATTTAAAAAAATAATGCTTTTGAAATCGAATGTTGATTTACTTATTATTTAAAGTACAGTTGTGTACATTCCCGTTCAATTTGTTGTAAAATTAATGAAAAAAACTCCATTCAAATAAATACGCGTTTATAAAGCCTCTAGAGAACCTACATCAGTCCACTTTCTAATTTTGTTTCTTGTTTCTTTGTTAAAGCTAAGATTATTTTAATTAGGCCATCTATGTATGATTAAATTGAATATATTTTTATTAATTAATACGCATTTCCTAAGGTAGTGGCATTTGCTAAATAGCAGAAGTGGTAATTTTGCCTATTTATTTAATATGTTACTCTGTCTTTTTTTTTTTGTAAATTTGACATAAATTGAAATAAATAATATTTAAACAGTGTACAAAATATTTTTCTCTATTTCAAACCAATTTTTCTCTATTAAAATAAAGTTAATCGTTTGTACCATTCAAAATTGAAATTTATAACAATAAAAGATCTTTTAATAAACTTTTTTTACTTATCGATTGATCCAATTGCCTAGTGTTACTTTAAAAACAAAATAGAAAAAAATAATAAATTATTTACTATTTTTGGTCGCATATAAAATTTTTATTAACAACAACAACCGGACAAAAGATCTCCGAAAATTATTACTATTTTTTTTTTGATATTGCTTTTTCCAGCTACTTTTAAATGAGTAAAAAAAGACGTTACGAATAAAAATGGAAACAAAATAATATAAACAAAGTGCGTTATAAAACAGTGATTAATTTAAAAATGGAACAGACATTGGTTTCATTTCTTTTTCTTTTTATAAGTTAAATTAATATTTCGATAATTACAAAAATATCTTTTTCTTAATTACAAATGGCTACATTTGATCCACTTTTTTGAAACATTTCTGCCAGCGATCACTTAATTAATCACATGTTGCCTGTTCACAATGATAATTTAATTTTTATATTACTTTTATATTTCTGTATACTTGTTAAATTTGATTTACAAATTCTTGCGTCGCGGTTTAATAGCGGAAATTATAAAAATTTAGACTTCAATCAACGTCTACTATCGTAAAAAAGCACTAGCAGAATACCTATGGAACATTCTGCGCATGCGTTGGTTGAATACAATATTATAAGACGTATACGTAGACGCATGCGCAAAAATGATCTTGTTCTCTCGTAGATATGCTACCAACATTGAAAAATTACATAAATAAAAATATTTCGTTATGTAATAAAATCATTGATTCAAAAAATTATGATGGTAATATCTTTTCTCATCTTAAAATTCAAAGCAAATGGAAAATTATTAACTCTAAATAGAAGGGCACAAAGTATTTGTAGGCCATTATAGAAAATACGTGAGACTTGTAATAAAGGTGGAAAATTTAAAAATTCAAATGAACGAAATGTTTCATTATTCAAATAAGATTAGGAATAAAAATCAAATTAAAAATTCTTACCTTGAAAAAAATGTTCTTCGTTCATTTGAGCCCTGATCATTTATCCACCCGAATACAGGAATCGCAAAATTGGACGTTCAAAAAATGGACATAGGCCCAACAATTAATACTTTTAGGAGTTAAAATGACGAGATATCGGGAACTTTTAAGAACGATCTGGTTCTGTTTCGTTTTCTCGACAACGTTAATAATAAGAAGATGCTTAGATTAAAAGATGAAGAGCAATAGCCTCGAAGATAAAAGTTACAAGTAGTAGCTGCTTGAAGGAACACATTAATCAACACGAATAATAAATCTTCATTCGATTCATTACGGAATTTTTTTGCTCTTTCTGGGCTTTATCATTTCCGACAACTGCCACATGGCGTCCTCACCGATAAAATCGTCGAAATTCTGAAAGAAGTTGATAATCCTTTCGTTCTTCTTAAAATTGTACGTGCTAAAAGATTAATTAGTAAAATATAAAAATACACACATTTTCTCCTATTAATTACCATTTTTTAAACCTCTTCATATTCTCCACGATGCCGAATTGCTGCCATCTTTTTGAAAAATTGATCGAACCGTCAGGTAACAAATCACAATTACCCGTGTGGACAAAAGTTAAGTCTTGTAAAACAAGTCCTCTGTAAACAAAAATAGTTGTATAATAAATAATTAAGGATGTGAATTTTATATAAAAAAATAAATAAATGAAAGCTTAACATCAATCAAATATTATAAACATCCTAAAATAATAAAAAGGCTTACATATATGGGATGCAAGGTGGTTGAGTCTCAGCTAATGCTTGACGATAAGCCCTAAAACTTGAAGAACTATCGATGAGAGCACAATATTCTTTGAGACCTTCTTGTATATGCTTTTGCCATTCCAGTCTTCTAACAGGAGCCGAATCTAGTGCCGAAAGAAGTGCCAAGTACGAATTGTAGTTGTTTATTTTTCGTAGATGTTTCATTATCTTGATGAATTTTGTAAAATACTTCTCTCGGTCTTTCGAATCTGCACTGAGTATCCTGGTTCGTGCCCTGTAAAATGATTAAAATTGCCTAAATTCTAAACGCAAATAAACTAACAATGAGCTTACCAATACGACATTTTGTTGAAATGTTCGGTGAACCTGGTTAGATTAGGACTTCGCTCCTCATTCTGTTCCTGCGCCCATATCAACACTTCCGGTATTTCGATTTTCATGAACAATTCCGCGTCTAGTAGCGTCATCTGTTCAGCAATGTGTTCCGCCTTAAAATCGTTCAGCGTATACGATCGAGAGCATAGAGTCAGACTCAAAGGATAACTGATTATCGATGCCAGTCTCATTTTCGCTTCATACTTTTCCAGATGCTTTACTCGTAACGCTTTTGCTAAAGTTAATTCTCCGCAATTGATTAACTCCTGTACGAAATCCATCAATTTTTGTTGCAGACTTTTATTTAAATCGCTGGGCCTGGAAATATTAAACATAAAATTATTTCATTAACTGTTTGACCTGGCAATGACAGAACTATTCATTAACTATTACTACATAGTCGTTATAGGTACTTACGTAAGATCGCTGACGACTCGAACTATGAGAGCAAACGCTTCCCTAGATCTGGGTTTTCGGTCGGGAATACAATAGAAATGATTGTACCGATTTATTAATTTAGTAATGAGGTCGTAAGGGGTGATGAAAGTACGATAGGTCGTTAGGAATGCCTCTTGATATGTAAAGACTGCAAAGGAAATTGTAAAATAATTATCAAACAGCATAAAGTAAGTCAACAAAAAAATTTACAAACTTGCACTACTGCGACACATGTCTACATACCATTATCTTTTTCCTCTGAGCATCGCCATCGTTGGTAAACAGAATCAGTAATGAGTAAAAATTTTGTTAACGAGTTATTAATTAAAGACTGCAACTAACAACCTAATGTCTTTTATACTCTGTTTTCCAAATAAATGAATATGAATAACTTATATGAGAAGTTTATTTTACAGTAAAAAGTTTGACGTAAAAAAGATTAAATATTATTATAAACGACGTTGTATCTCATTATTATTGTCTTTTAAAATTATCACTTATGCAAACAAGTAAGGATTTAAATACATCTGTAACTGTACAGTAATAAAGATATAAAATATCTCAGAATATGTATGGCGTCTAGATCATAAAGATATTGAAATTTAAATTCAAATATGGTCAATAAAGGATCGCGAAACTTTTAGAAGAGAGCTGAAAACATCAAAAAAATTACTGGGAGAAGAAGGAACGTTTTATTCATATTTGTAATCTACATAATTTTTGCTCGATTAATTTAACTTCAATTCTACACTTTGACGCCCCCTCGGAGCTGTTTCACTAAGTTTTAGTCAAATACTCTACTTATGAAAGGACTGATGTGTTCATTAATTCAATAAATACAGATTAGAAAACATTTAGAACAAAAACATGCACTACACATAAATATTTCGAAACAGATAACTTTATTTTCGTATTACTCACCTCCGTTCTTCGTTGCTTTAGTTGCCATTATGATCAGTGCTTCTATACGTCCTCCTCGTATCTCCGGTCCGTCTTCCTCCGGTTTTTTCAATATTAAATATTTGCTTACTTCCAGCGCTTCCATCATATCTTCTTCCTCATCTTCGACGTTCGTTGTCGTTTTGCTGTTCTTGTTCTCGGTCAAGGCGGGTTGCGAATTCGACCCTCCATTGGTTACAACAGCCGTCGTCTTGGCGTGTGGACTATGTTCGAGAAGATTCGGCAACGATTTGTTTTCTTCGGTCAAGATCACTGTAGGCGAAGTCGGCGTTTCCGAAGCGCTGTTGAACTTTGTGCGCGTGCGCTTCGGCGGCAACGCCGGCGGAACACCGTTGCTTAAGGTCGAACTTAAAGCTGGAATTTTGCTGTTAAAAAGAAAAGAAATGACAAAAAACTAGATGAAAATATAGGCACGCGACGTATAGACTTTTGTACATGTGTGGTAAAAGCTGATAAATTTACAGATAAAAAAATGTTTGTAATATGTTTTACCTATTGTTACTGTTTGTATTGATTAGAGGCTGTAATGTCATCGTTTGTTTGTTCGAAAATTCGCTCGAACTGAAAGAACTTTGGCTAAAAGTGCAAGATTGCGTCGATGATAGACCTCCAGTTGACGGACTTGTCCACTGCCCTTGTACCATATGCACAGAATGTCTCATCGCCTCTTGTTCATGAGCATGCGAACAATTACCAATCATTTCCATGTAGGCCATTACTGTAATTAAAATCGTCAGTAAAGAGAAAGTGGAAAAGACGATTTTCCATAGGCACTAGTGAAATATTTCGAGAGGAAAATAATAACCAAATTTTTTTATGATAATAAAAATATCTCGTCAGTTAAATGATCTCAATAAGTAAAGCAAAAAAAATTATATAATTTTGTAATGTCGTATCATTCCGTCTTTTAGTTGCGTGCAAAGTCGAACAAATACTTAAAAAAATGAATAAGTATAATTTAGATATAAGCTCATTATAAAAAAGTAACTATTAATGTATTTGAATAAGAGAAGATCAAATAATGTAATAATGAAATACGACAAATCGAAAATTTTCAAGCAAAAGCAAAATCCACGAAATGAAAGTAAGCCAAGCAATAATTACATACTTATTGTATTATTGTACGTTAAAATAAGATACAAAAAAAATGTAAAAACATAGAAGAACTCAACTGACACATTAAAAAATATATACGTATGTACATTATACATGCAGTTTTAAAGCGCAACTGGCGGATTTCTTTCTTATTCACAGAAAATCGAAATTCGCCAATTTTGGATTCAGGGAACGCAATATTATTATCAGTGTGTCAGTGGCAAGTACATTATAACAGGAGGAAAAAGTAGTGTGGTTTAGCTCACGATGCAAATCAAAAAAAGTATCATTTTATTTTATAGTCTCTTTCATTTCGACTAAGTTAGAAACATTCTCTTTTGCATAATGGCTTACTTACCAGAGTAAGCCACTGACTGGAACACTACAAACAAATATATATCAATTATTATTTTTTTACATTCATGATGGATTATTATTTTTGATGATAATTATTTGTTTTTATTTAAACAGCAGTTCAAAATTCAATTGAATTTTAAAATATTAACTGAAGTACCTATTACTGATAGTGAAAGTGAATTAAGTTAAAACATGCAAGATAAAAAGAAAAATATTGTGGTACATAAAATTTTGAATTCTATGGTCCTTTCGTAGAACAATATTTATTTCCTACAGGCCAAAAGGTCTTGATATATCGATTACATCGCCCTGATCAAGGTTTCTTCTCTAAAACTCGCTTATTCAAACCTTACTTGGGGTGATGTAATCTATAGATTGAGACTATTTCCCTGAGAAATCTATTGGATGGAAAAAAGTTCTATTATCGTACTAAAGAAAAAATATTTACTCTTTTAACATAGTATATTATACGTACACGACTGTGACATTGATACATATTATATATGTATACGGTATATATTACAAACATTAAACAACAAATGTACATTCAAAAAGAAGTTAAAAACAGTTTACTTACTGTGCCGTTTTTTCGGAGGCAAAGGCGGAGGTTCTCCGCTATCTTCAATACTGTTATTGCTACTCACTATGCTTGAACTGCTACACAAACTCTGCGACTGATGCATTTCACAAGCGATCACCAATTCACCACCTAAGAAAAAAAAAGCACAATACAAAAACATTAAAATTACAATTAAATCAATTAAACGACGTAGAGGGTCGTTCATGACACATCTAAAACTTCCAAAGGATTTTTGGCGCAAATGTGCCACTAATATTTTATGGGAGTTTGAAGGCTAAAACTTCCGTATGTTATAGGTTTTTCTTTTTGGAAAAGACTCGAAATGACATATTTAGTAAACATTTAAATTAAACAATTGGTCTTGTAAATAAATGTTGATTTTAATGCAATTAAATGTGTCCGAATGTTCCATCAAGGACTATAAATGCCCAAAGTTTCGCCCTGATTGGAAGTGATCGCCATTCAAAATTCAAATTAACTCACCTAGGTTATTATCAGGTACATTATCATACGGGGATGGCTGCCTGTTTTGGGGCTGCCGTTTCTTTTGTTTCTCAGGAATGGCGGGGGGTAAATCGGCCGCGTTATCGACAGTTAGGGTCGTTTTAGTGCCAGCTACAGACACTGCATTAACCATCCGCTGACTATACGAGGTTTGCGTGCTGCTCTCAGTCTTTATCTCAGCCGTGGATGACATCGTGGTGGCGGATTTGGCTTGGAACGCCGACGACGAAGAGTTCCAGTGGCTGCTCACACTACTCTGTTGCGAGCTTCTTTTCGAGTAACTCGAGCTACGATGCGAGTCCACCGATACGAAGCCCGAGTCCGTGTTCGACAATCTATTCGCGAAGAAATTGTTCACGTGGAGTTCGTTGGATTGATTGAAAAACGATGACGAGTTCTGCTTCATGAACGAATCGTCCAATCCTTACAAATAAATAAATAAATAAGTTATTATTGTTGTCTTAAAGTGAAATTTTACCGGTGATGTTAGATAAATCGCTGTCCATCATGGTCGTGTCACTGTCCGTATTGTCCATGATGGCTTTAATTTCTCTTTCTTCTTTCGAACGATTCGAATCCAAGCTGCCGATGCTCGCGGATAAAGGTGAGCTCGAGTCTTCCGGCGACTTCGACCTCAACGACATCCTAAATAAACAGTTAAACATAATGAAAAAACTTTTTTATAAAATGATTAGCAGTTACCTTTCTAGACTAGAATTAAATAAGGAATTATTACTACTAAAGCATTCGTCAACTGGCTGGTAACTTCTGTTCACTTTCTTCTTTGGTGGAAGTGGAGGGGGCGTGTCGGCGTCGTCGACTTCCGTCCGACTTATGCTAAAAAATATTCTGAAAAAAATAATAAAAATCTTTTACATTTGCAATGATAAATACGTATTAATAAAAAAAAAACGTACCCGTCTGGAATAGGAGGTTTGGGTGGTGGACTCGGGTCCCGTAGGACAGATTCGGAACTGTGACTACCTCGCACTTTTCCGCTAACGCACGAGGTCTGCTCGAGAATTTGTCTGTCTCGGGGAGTTAAAGGAATGTCCGGTAAGGAGTTTCGTTGTGCTGGCATATCAAGGCTCGTGTTCCCGTGGGATTTATATGATATGCTTTGTTGTAGTGCCATTTTCTCTTGCACCAACATTATCAAATGCTTGAAATGAAAGAAATAAAATGATCACTTTTAACACAAACAATTTTGTTATACGTTTTCAGGATTTTTAAATTTTACTTTAACAAATACGTCAAATACTATCTACAAGCCTCGTAAAAAAAATATGTTGTTAAAAAAATACACTAATATTCGAAAAGATATTTTAATTAACTATAAAAGAGAATAATTATTTTTTTTAATTACAAAATAACGTAGAAGACGAATAAATTAGATCCTTTTGTATTATATGCATATATTTTTTTAAATTAATGACAGTGAAATTAGAATTTTTTTACCTTGACCGAGTTTTCGACTTGTGCTAAGACATCGCAGACATTTTTCTCATCCAGGGCCGCACTTTGGTCCCCATCGATGAGGACATCGTCGCAGAGTTTTATCAGTTGAGCGACACTCTGATACATTTTGCGTGTAGCTGAAAGGACGCTGGTGCTGCTTTCAGAAGTGCATGATTTCACACCCAAATTTATGGCCCAAACTGTATCCAATACGATGGTACCGTTTCCCGGTAACATCTCCAGCTTATTCTTCGACACCACATCGCGGAAATGGGTCAGAGCAATTTGAATCTGGAAAGGAAATTTTAAAAAAAATTTTGAGTTTCTTAAAATATTATAAACAATATTCGTCATTGCTGCAAACGACAAAAAAGTTACTTTGAATTTTAGAATTTATTAATAAAAATTTTGTTGATGTACCTGTTTTTCCAACAGGTCCAATTCATGTATGGGGCCCTTTTTGATCGACGTAGAGTCGATGACGTTGGTTTTGGAGGTGCGACTCTTGGGACTGTTGCATCGCAGGCCTTGATTCGTTGGACTGCGCATTTGGGATATCTTTTCCAAAAAGTCGTCTTTGAAAGACCGGGCCCTGCGAGCAAGTTTTGTGCTTCGGAACGAAGGTTTGTGTCCACCGGGACCTGATCCTGCCAAAGGGGAAACCACTGGACTTTCGCTTTCTAAAAAGAAAAAAATAAATAAATAAATATTTATGAAACAATATACATAATAAAAAAAAAATACAAACGTTGAACCTTACTTTGGCTATGATTCTAAAACAAGATATTTTGATTAAATTTTAATTCTAATACTCGTAAGTATCTTTGTGTAAATTTTTAATGATTATTTAATTACTTAAATCAGACTTCTAATAACTTCCGCTTAAATACGTGCATTTATAACAATTTTTCTGTGGTATTAACTCACTTTGAATTCTTTACAATCACGTAATCACTGTGTTAATTAGTCTTTTGTTTCGTAATCACCTAAAATATCTTTTTAATTAACTATGTACACTGTATAACCCTTTTGACTCATTTTCATTGTTTTTAAAGTATTTTTAAATACACGTATACTTTAGTATTTAAAAACAGAATAAAAATACTACAATTTAAAAGTGCATTATTTTTTTAAGAAATATAAAAAGATTTAGAACATTTAACACTCAATAAATTTATTTAGTAATTTGATAACAATATATATAAATATAAGTAATAATTGTAATTTATCACAACAGATTTTACGAACAAAAATAATTCAAAACCTTTTAGTAAACATAAACAAAAAAATGCTTCCTATATGTATATTTGTATTAAAGTGGGATTATCTTTTTGTTTAATTACCTTTTTAAAAATTAGGTACTTAAATCACTTGAAGCTGCCCAAAACAACAATTTACTGCTAGCCAATTTTTTTTAATTAATGAGTAAAAACTACATGCATTGCACATACAGTAAACAATTTGTGACTAATAATTTAATGATTAACCCGTTTTTTGCACTTTATCACGCCTAATGGGTTGTTGCCAATATGACTAACACAAGCTTTTAATTTGTATAAGTTTATTTAACGTTATGTAAGATTTGTAAATTTAAATATTTTATGATAATTATATTTTTTTACGTAGAAATCGCTATGAAGTTTTGGAAATAATTAAATTAAACTTTTGCAAAATCCTTTTTTTGACCTTTCAACGCTTATCTAGCGAAAATCGTGATAGATACAAAATACGTGAGGGGACCTTTTTAGCAGAGAATTGAATTTTTTACAAAAAAGTCCAGGAAAACACTCCTCTATTTATTTCAGGTGAAAAAAATGCAGCACTTCAAATACGCCGCATTTTGAAGCACTGTATATTTTTACCTGTAAAAAATAAAGTAGTGCTGTCCCGGACTTTTACGTAGAAATTTCAATTCTCTGCCAAAAAGTTTCTACACTTTTTTTTGTATCTGTAACGGTTTTCTCTAAGTGGCGAAAGTCAAACAGCGTATTTCGTAAGTAAAACTTAAATGGACTACTTGCATTGACGTCATGCGTGAGATGTTGGGCCTTGAATACGCGACGGCAACGGTTCCATAGAGTTTTAAAAAAATAGGTTTGCTCAGGCTTTTATTATTTTAAAATTCAGTAAATAGAATCCATCCGTTCCTGCTTAATATTTTAGAACAGACTGTGCATCATAATCAACAACGATAAAACTAATCTGTCTGCCTGTATGTGTTTGGTCTATAATGACCATTTGAACATATGTAAATGAATATCATACAAATAATGAAATAATAACAGTAATTAGTTGCAGGATAATTAGCCCCAAGTGCAAAAGTCTTGTATGTTATCGCGATTCTTTGTTTCTTTGATAAAATCAAAATGAAACCGAGCATTATTCAGGAATAAAAAAAATAATCCGGACGGCGTCAAGTCTGTGACGTAATTGCTGTGAAGTGACCGATGGCGATGGGTGGCAGAAAGTTAGCGCCACGAGAGTGCATGCAGTACAATAACAATCCGGTGTTTTTGTACGTACATAAATGTATTTAGATACATAATATAATATTGTATTGTACTTTATGAACACATTTACATATTATTATACATGAGCATTTCCTGACTATTGATTTAGAAATTGAATGTAATGAAATAAAACAAAAAGATAACAATCGTTAAAACGAGGATGTACTTCCTCACAAAATTTATTCAAACACAATATATGTCATTATTATGTACGATCGAACAATACCTGTTGGTTGAACTCGTTCAAAATTACTAATTGTAAAAGAGTTTTAATTGAGATTACGATTAGTTGGTAATACAAGTACTAATGGTGTCATTATCGCGTTAGTACACATACACATTGAAGACATTTTTGAAAATTTAGAAGCTCAAGATATATATGTATGATGCTCTACTATATACTTTTTTTTTCTTTCAAGAAAATCGAAAGGCATAATTACCCAATTTGTTTTCTACAGCTGTTCACTTTTTTTGAATAAGCAGATACCTACATAATAAAAAATAGTAAATAATTTACGAGTGCTACATAAAAGCAGCAATAAACAATAATAACAACAAGTGGAATGTGTATTACAAAGATCGGTATTCAGATAATTACTTAACGACAGCAGGTGACCTCGGACAATTTAAATGGACTCTCATTGAGATAATTCAGTACAGAGAACGAGTATCGTTGTTAGGAGCACGTTCCTAACAACAGGTGGGCTGATAAAGGTGTAAATTACGAGTGAATTTCAGCCACCTTGAGAACAAGCACATTCCTTTAGAAAAAAAATTTACAATGAAACGTAGAAATTAAATAGGGCAAGAAAGTAAACATTTACTAAGAAAGTACAGTGCTGAGCAAAAATAATGAACCCCCGTTGGAACAAATAAACATCACCTATAGGTATTAATTCATACGTTTTAGTTTAGGGGGAAGAAAACCATTAAATGAATATGAATACGATTTAGAATTTTTTTTATACAAAAAAGTGATAGGCACATTCTAAAAACACTTTAAGTATACCTAACTTTGAATGTGATTGGAAACGACCTTCTATTACGAAACGTTTTAATGTTAAGATGAAATAAACAATGTTAAGTAAACAAAGCATAAAATTTTATAGCTTTGTACCGTAATCGAAATTGCACAAACTGTAAAAAATCCATCATTAAGCAATCAATTTATGGGTGAATTAATTAAATAGAGAAAGAATAAAATTTTTAGAAACACGGAAGAGAATAGATTAATTTCCTACAACATTTATGGCACACCTGATATAGGTACTTTCTTTTAGATTGAAAAAAAAATTAGTCTTTGCGAATTGGAATCCATATTATCTAATTTAATAGTTTGCCGTTCTCTCAGCGAAATCATTTAATCATTATTGGTATTCAAGTGTAAACATTTTATTAACGCGATTTCTATTTTGACACTCAGTTCACGTACTCTAATAGGTGCTATTTGAGTTGTTATTTAACCAGGTCTGTAGAAAGTTGTC
The DNA here is from genome assembly GCA_947389935.1 of Agrilus cyanescens. Lineage (NCBI taxonomy): Eukaryota > Metazoa > Arthropoda > Insecta > Coleoptera > Buprestidae > Agrilus > Agrilus cyanescens. The sequence continues at coordinate 5,271,333 of OX376709.1, forward strand.
AAGAAAGTGGTGCGACATTCCAAAAATAAAAAAAATGATTACATAAAAAAAGTTTAGTTAACATTATATGCTAGGTAAATATATTAATCAAATAGGGAGGCACAGTGGCCGGACGGTTAGCGTTACAGATTGGCGACCACTAGGTTGTGAGTTCAAATCCCGGTAGGAGCTAAACTCTTTTTAAAAAAAGAACTTTAGATACGTGATTTGTGCGAAGAAATATGCGAGTATGTTCAGAGTAGTCGAGAAGAAAAGGAAATAAGGGAAAATGAAGTAGATTTTAAGAGATTTATAAGCATAGAAAGTAAGATTGCTAAATAAGTTGTAAAAGCAGTAGCAAAATGTAGAATACCACCTACATACTCTGTTAGAGAGCATACATGTGAAAAATTAATAAATAATAATATATTAATCAAACGTATAATTTAAATAAATAAAAAAAATAAAATATACGTAAATGCAACACATATGTTTAACGTAGTGTGGCGTAAAATAAAAGAATATTTAATCATTTTCTTTCACTTCTACACTATTTCAATAAAGAGAAAAATGGATTTTGTAGTATCTTCTTCTCCTTTTTTTTTTTGAAAAACTTTAGTTTTAACAAGTGTGAGTGATGTTTCAAATATTATTTTGGTTAATGGTAATAATAACAACAATACATCTACAATTTAATTAAAAAAAAAAACTATAGTTTCTTTGAATAATATCCCACCCTTATATGCCGACGATTCTCAAAATTAATTATAAATATTAAAAGCTAAAAATACTACATCACATCAACAATTACGTAATCATAAAGTGCTTACATGTTATAAGTGCGTTACGATCCACTCACTTAATTCGTAAAACTAATTAAAGGTGAAAGTAAACTTTGATGAATTAGCCTAATTTGCAATATTCAATCTATAAATTAGTTTTTTTTTAATAACTTTTTGTTAATTTTTCGTCATAAGTGGGGAATGTAATCTTTAAAACGAAATCTCAATAATTGTTTTTGGTGAAGTATCTATTAAAAGAGACAATGACCTGTTAAAAAAAATACTTTTGAACGATAATGTGAGAGAAGAATTGATGTAGAGAGAAAATTACCATAAAATATTCAGGGGGAATTGTGTAGGGGTGGACGTGTGCATTTACACGAACCCACACCTATTACCGCATAACCTATAGTTCGTTATCTAATCTAAAAATAACAAATACAACATGCATCCAATATTAAAATAAATCAACAACACAACTACTAATTGTGCCATTATCGCGTTGGTACACATACATATTGAAGACAAATACAAGACATTTTTGAAAATTTATAAGCTCAAAAACATTGTGAACGACTCATTTCTACAACATACTTTTTTTTTTAAGAAAATTGAAAGGGGGTAAGAAACTATTGTGCATAATTACCATATGAATTAAATATTATAAATAGACGCTTTAATAAACAAATATATTTAAATAAATAATTTCCTATATAAATATGTTAAGAACAGTAAAGGTAAACATTCTTATCATTATATTTTTAATCACGTCAAGTCATGGTATGAAACAATATTGTATAAAAAAAATATATAAAATAAAATAGTGTTTAGTTTGAAAAAAATCAAGAAAACATCTTAAGTACCAAAAAAAAAATATATGTACCTAGCAAGTGTTTTAAACTTTGGCACATACGTACATAGACTTATGTGTTTAGTGTTTTGAAAACGTCCCCGTCGATGTATCCTTGACGTGTCGATATCCAAAACGGGATTCGTGCATCATACAAAAAATCCGTAACACGTATATTTTTATGGATCGAAACTTTTCCACTCACAAAGTAGGTACACAAATCAAATCAGTATTCAAGACGTCAGAAAAAGAAATGAGGAATAATAGACCACGAAGAAGCGCACGTCATGATACCAAACTCGGCATACTATTTTCAATGCGTTTGTTCAACCGATAAATAATAAATAACTTCGCAGCGCGTTTTATTATGATAATAACAACGCGATTGACGGATAAAAAAATAAGCAGCACCTACCGACTGCTCACCACGCCGCGCCTAATAATCTGAATCGTAGTCTACGATCTTGAACGACTCGACTGCTTACTACGTACAACACCACACACCAGACGGATGTCACTCTTATTTTGGTAACGCCTTCTTCCAGAATGACGACACTAACCTCCACAATCGAATCTAAGGAAGGCGCTTGGAGGTACGAAACATCTTCGACAATTTTTACACAAATATGCACGCAATTTCGGTAGGTTTTTAAATTGGTTAACAAAGTAACCTTAAAATTTTGTGTTTAATGCTAATTCGTCATAAAAAATATACCATTCCATTTAAAATAACAAATTTGGTGTCAACTTCCGGTATAACCGGAAGTGCTACATGGATGGCGTTACTTGAATTGAGGAGAGCATACACAATAACGTTAAAGCCCAAATTTTTAAAATTCAAATCGAAATAGGTAGTTTCCGATATATCGACCAGCGCGTTTTAGGTGGGACACCCTGTATATGTATTATTGGTCAGTATGACGAACTCTACGACATACTTTTTATTTTATTTTATTCATTATTCGGATATTAGTAAGCAACCTCAAAGAATAACAACTATTGGGAAAAACGCTTGTAATCACAATTTTATAAAAAAAAAACCATTAACCAAAAAGCTGTAAAAACCCACGATAAGATCCCTAATTAAGTCACTTATTGTTACGTTGGTTCATATAATTTTCTTATTGTTGAATATTTATTAAAAAATATATCTATGAAAAAATAATTTATATTTCGACTTTTCCTAAAACACTTTAGGACCCCTTAAGATTTTTTTTAAAAAAATTTAAGTATTATTCATTATATCTCATTTAATTTGTAAAAGTATTTACGAATATTTTAAAGTTCAAATAAAGAAAATAAAAATATGCTGACGATGGACATACTTATTCAAAGAATTGGACAATGTGAAATGGGAGTAATAACAATAACAATTAACCTGAACAGCCGATCAATTGTACAGATTTGTCAATTAAAACTGATATGACGACAATAAAAAATTATTACTTCCTATACACAAGCAGTTTTATGTCATTCCAGTAACGTTCATTGAACCTCGTAAAGAATCGTTTGAAAAGAACTTTTGCTCGGCACTGTACTTAAAGGCGACTTACTGGAGTCAGAAGAGTCAGGTCGTGAGGTGTCGTAGTGGGGGTGGCTTATCAAGTCCATAATAAGCACATGTTTCGCTTAATCAAACGAGTGTTAATTGCCTGTCTCTGCACAACTACACATAAACATCTACACCACTACAACTACTATGCATAATAGACATTATGTGCATCTACGTATGCATGTGATTCCTATCGCGCGCCGAAAGTTTATTATGTGTGTGTGCGCCTGGATTCCAGCAGGACCAAAATAGGATCAGACAATAATAGACAGAGCCGCCTGCATACCTACGATCACCACAAGAACGTTTCGGGCTCTAGGTGTCTTCCGCATTTTATAGGAAAAACAAACATACAAATATCAATCAAGATGCTCACGGGTTCCGCTATCAAAGAATTCGATTCCATTTTAAAATACATACATATATGTACCTATTTTCTTTTAAATGAAAAAATTTTTTGCCAAATTTGTAAATTATTTTAGCAACAGTTGGTAGTCGGTCAAAAAATTAACCAACCTACATGATTTTGTTTTTAAATTGTTCCTTATTACAGCAGATTTACAAAAAAAAAAAAAACAATATTTTTTGTACATAGAAATGCTCAAAAAAAAAAACTTCATTAAATTTTTTCACAGTTCGGATTACTCTTACGTATATATATTTTTTTATAATCTACATGGAATCTCAAAGAAATTGAAATAAAGGAATTTACAAAAAAATGATTTTTTAATTGATATTCATAATATAGGCCACTCACAATGGAAATAAACAAATTTTTTAAATAATGCTTTACAAAATTTTTTCACGATATTTTGGTGATTTGGATTTGGGATTGCCCCAGAGGAGAGGTGGGGTGGGTGGTTTTGGGAGTAGGGGATGGAGATAATATTGGAGATGACGTCAACCCCACCTCCAAATCACATCCTCAACATCACCACCACTCCTAATACCACCTCTACCTTCGGAGTCAACCAACCCCACCTCAAAACCAAATAAAAAAAAAGTGAACGAATTTTATCTTATTTCACCCTATTTTTAACACTCATTCCATCCTCATACCAACCTCCTCCCACTACCACACCTACTAACACCACCCTAACTCCATCCCTACGTCAACCTCACCTCCAATATTATCAGACACAATCTAAAAATCAACTTTTTTAAATTTAATTTTTTCAATTTGGTCGTTTTTTCATGTTGATTATGAAAAAAATATTTAAAGGTGATTCAAAATCGTGAAAAAAATTCATGAAGGTGCACTAAAAGTAACTGTGTCAACCTCAATTTAAAAAAAATCTATCTTTTGATCCATTAAGATGTTTCCTATTACAGTATATGAAATATTTTGAGAAATTTTAAATTTTTACTTTAAATGGCTAGTTTTGGTGTTATTAAAGTGTACCATCTACCATATGTCATTTCAAATACATACATATATAGATATATTATAAAAAGTAGTTATTATATTTCAACACTTTTTAAAAAGTATTTTTTATAAGACTGTTTTCTACCCTTAAGGGAATGTTATTTTCAAATTCAAAGAGAATCACATAATTGAAAACTTCGAAAAAAAAAAAATTAACGATTTTTGTTAAAACAATGTACACAGACAGCTAAACAAACTCCTTGCAAGGAAAGGAATAAGGTTTTTTTTATTCCCATAATGATGACGTAAACAAAAACACGTGGCAATAAAGACGTCAGACAGATAAAATAAAAAACCGCAAAAAAAGATTTAGTTACAGAACAAATTTTGAGTAGGTATCATTTTTCAGCTAATTTTAGTTTGAAGACTACCAGTAATTCTAACCCTTTAAATTAACGATTAGTAATAGGCAGTTATTTTATTTTGAAACATAATTTATTATCACAATTGATTAATATTACGAAGTCAAAAAATAAAAATAAAAGTAATTGTGATTTCTCACTACTTCCATCTCATTTCTCAGACGGCGTAGGAAACAAATGCGAAAATTTGAAAGAATCTTTTTGTTTGATATAAATTAGACATTTATGTTGAAATTAATGTAATCTGGTTTTTAACAGAACTCAAAACTCAGCAACATCATCTCTGACAACAGTTTTCTAAAATATTTATAAGGTGACTGCAGTTATATCTACACTAAAAATTGGATATATCCTTCAAAAATTTAATCTGGAACAATATCACTTCAAATTTTGTCCAGTCAAAATCTAAACGAATTTTAAAGACAGGTAAATATTTTTTATAAGTCCAAAATTTGCTAATTCGAAATACAAAGAGACCGAATTAAATGTATAGTAACATTAGATGTTTTAAATTACGTATACAATACTGAGACATTCTTAACAAATGATTAAGTTGTTAAAATTCCTCTGCAAACAATTATTTTATTAAAAAGTCCTTGGGAGGAGTTAAATCCCCAAAATTGAGACGTTGTGTTGCAAATAATCCAAATTAAGAATACTCTCGTTTAATAAAATAATTGCACAACTTAAAACAACTTCGTACAATTAATTAAAATTAAATAAAGATAATAAATAAACTGGGATTCATCCCCCACCCAAGTTCCCACCCTCAGAATTTTTCTTTTTAAAACTCGAGATAGAATCCCTTTTTTAAAAGTTGGTTAAATAATATGGTAAAAAACTGGAGCAAATGTTTCAGGTTCACGTGAAATCCAATAAGGCAAGTCATGTGTTTATTTTTTTGCAATGTTTTCGCTCGTAATACCGATGATTTCATTCACTGTCTGCCCAAAAAGTATTTTTAGTTCACGTTTTAAATAATTTTTAAATTGGATTACACGTACAGTGCATTACACACTCATTGAACAAAATTATGCAAGTGTATCAGTATGGTACTCTAGTTTCAATACTTAATGAAAAGGGAGTTTGGGGAGAGCCACTTGCAATATTTTTTAATTAAAATAACCTAATGGGGAGTAGCGGAAAAATATTTTTTTTAAATTCTCCATCCCTTACCTCTGCTGCTACTTTCTACTTTTAATCTACACATAAAGTAGGAAATGGTAAAAATAAAATGTATAGATTACATAAGGTTTCACCTTTTCCTGCAATTTTTTCTATTGTCTGCAAGTCTTAATTTTAAAAAAGAAAAAAAAATTAGTATCGGAAGGGTGGGATGGTGTTACAGCTTTAACGACGACAAATTTGCAGATTCGTATAAAACATGGGAGATAACAACAACATAACGGTACCAGAAAGAATTGAAATGCCCAAAGGATCAGTAAATATACTCCGAAAGACTCATCCAGCCGCAGATATATCTTTGAATGCTAAGGACATTGATCTGATACAAGATCATCCCCCCGCAACACCCCCTACATCTACCGATGAACAACTATCAATCGAATCCAAAAAAGACGATGACGAGTCCAAACTGGAAACGTATTTCCAAAAAATAGACCTCGATGCTACTTCTACTTCCGTAAGCAACACTTTAGACACAAAAGAGAACACGCCAGTGCAAAGTTTAACAAAAACCGAAGAAAAACAGGAAACAACAACAGTTCCTCGTCATAAAAGTGAAATAATTACCAACAAAGAAGACTTAACCGATATAATTTCTGGTACTGCAACCCCAAACGTCAACAGGATGAAACATTTATCAAGCAACGTCTTTCCCGTTGGGTGTATGGGGTGCAAAGAAAGTGTGCAATCAACTTCGCCGAGGAGATTTATGAATGCTAACGAGGCTACTGTGGACCATGTGGGGCACATGGAAAGCACCCCTAGAAAACGCCAGAATAACAGATTACGTGATACCAGCAGGAACCCAGTAACTGGAGCCGGGATTGAAAATTATTCCGATAGACAAAAAGTACCATCAAGCAAAAGAAAGGGTATAATAATCTAATATAGGTTTAACCCTTATTTTAGACACTAAAGGGTCTTTATTTATTTCTTAATTTCACAGGTGTCCTATACCATTTATAAATTTAAATATTTAAAATGTTTCAGATGGAAATCCACTATTGGGAACTGGTTACGAAGACCCCGTGAGAAAAAGCGAAACCAGAGTTCCTCCGGGGGGTTTTTCGCAAGGCATTTGGTAGAATCATTTTCGACACTTGCAAAATATAAAATTACCAAAAACGTCTTGTACAAATTTTTAAATATTTTTGTAGTCGTTTTTCAAAAACTACCATTACGGAAAAAAAATGTTTTTGTAACATAAAGTTGAAGTAAATTACCTATTTGAATTTATTTATAACGTTTACGAAAACAATATTGTCATTATATATAGTCAATAATCCTGCCAAAACGATGAACTAAACAAGTATAATATTTTTTTATTATTAATCAAAGAACTTTTCCATTTCAAAAACATCCACCCTGTATATGATTAATTTAAGTGCCACAAGAAGATAAAAACATAGATGACAGTATAAAAAATAGAAACTAAATGCCCCGATGGTAATTTCCCCTTTGAACAGAACACTCACCCTCCAAAATTTCAGGATCGAGTGGTAAGACAGCTAGCAATGTGGTCCAGCGTTTTGTAAGATCATCGCTAAACCTTCGCGCATACACCCTGTATTTTCGTCTTCTACCCGAAGGCTCATCACTTAAAAACTTGTCGTAATCCGGCATTGCGAAAAAGGCAAATAATTGTAGCAGGCCACGCACTAATTAACACAAAATTATTTTGGCAATGCAACAAACACTCGGTTTTAATGACCGCTGTCCAAGTTATAATAAACGGAATTGGGCTCTTTACTTATTTTCGAACCGACGTCATCGACCATTTTAAACTTTAAATTTTCTTGCAAAATAACGATACAGATAAATAATTTACATTCACATATAAGTAACTTATAACATTGTACCTACACTTGTTTATCATTATCAAAATTGTTGTATACTATTATTATCTTCAATGCACTATTAATATCGATGATTGCCATTTAATAAGTAAATTGTGTAATAATGAATCAAGAACGTTCAAAAAATTTTACTCTAGCAACACTTTTTTTTATTAAAAATTGTATTTGCTTTTTGTTGATTTAACGTATGGTACAGCGCCGCGTTGCAAAAATAAAACTGAATTGATTTTAGTTCGAGCCACACTTTTCGACCTGGTTAGAAAGAGTTCGAACTATTATTTATGTTTACACATACTTTGCCAAATTTTTGTTGACCGTAATTTACGTGAGGAAAGGATCAATGGGATATTCCTAGAAAATTTTATGAATTGTTTGCAGTAGACGAAAATGTTAATATTTAAAAATTCATCAGAATTTAGGAGTATTGAACAATTTTTTATTTTGGCCATGATTCAAATGAACGATTAAGTCCAGACGTTTCGTCTTCAATGCATCCTGCGTATCCTCAGAAAAATAAACAAACAACGTACTCGCCAGCGACTGAGTAGAGAGCAGGTCGTGTACTGGAATTTATACTGTGAGAACTGGTAGAATAATCAGAGTGGGGTCGATTTCTAATTGTTGATAGGTTCATTTCGTCAGACGAGCCGCCGAAAGACCGGACCCGCCCCGATAACTCGGTATAAATAACAAAGCACAACTGACTATGTCAACATAGTATTAACACCCTTTATACAGGACAACTCGCTATAAAAGCACCATTACTTTCGCTATTTATCAATTAGAAAACATCAGTAATGGTTTTTGCATTGATTAAATCAAAATGTAAAACGTTGTTTAGTATAACGCCAATATTCGCGTGAAGTTAAAGTACAGATTAATTTATAGTTAAAATTGTTTAATTATCTTGCAACAACAAGTAAAAAAATATTGCTTTATAAAAAAGAAACACGACGAATGTTTTAAATTTTGTCACGAAAAGATGAGGTCAAAAACTTACCAAATAAAAACATTGTTTTAAAGCATGTAGGTAATAAAAAACAAAGTACCTACATGGTATAAGTACTCACTATGTATAAACAATTATCATGCGATAAATCTTTATCATTAAAATTAGTTATTGGCAGATGTAAATTTCAAATATTCAGCTGATAAAATTCCGATAAGAAAATTTTCAGATATTAAAAAAATTGTCGTTTACACTTTGTAATCTGAAAGTACTATAGGGAGTTGCAAGTTTTAAGTGGACGTTAATAAAACACCTTTTTAAATTTTAAGTGGATGATTACATGGAAGAGCAATGAAACGATTCGACCCACTAATTAACTGTATTACATACCTACATACAGATATGTATTACATTTACTATAAACAATTACAATAATAATCGCAACGGTGTAATTGTACGAAATGTTGTATATTTAATTATTGCAACTATATTTATAAAAGAGACAAAAATTATAACATACAAACTCACCTGAAGCATACTTTCCCGATTTCATGGAAGTCATACTTTTTTAACAACACCCATCAATAAAACACTGAACTTTTAACGTGTAACTATCATTTTTTATTTATCCGTTTACGTTTTTCGAAAAAAACTCACGGTGGCGTCTTCGTTGTAATTTTTGCATAATTTAATTTAACTACCGTAAAATGGAGAAAATAAAAAATAACCTATAACGGGGGTTTCTTTTTCTTTCCCTCTTGACATTTCACGAACTACCGACAAGCAGCTACGAGCTAGAATCGATAAATGCAAGTGCAATTCATAGTTCACAGCTCTACAGGATGAGGTCGCCAGTAATTTAAATTTCAAACTTAAAGTCATTACTAATAAAATGTACGTTGAATGAATATTAAATATTTTTTAAATGAGTATTATAGAAGTTAAAATTTATGCATTGATCAATTAAATATACTTCGTATTGATTAATTTAAACAATGCAGTATCCGTTATTATTCACGCATTACTGTTAACTGTCACCACAGACAGATCTACTGTGGGAAGTGTCTACACAAACGTTAGTTAGTAATTGAGGTTAAGTACCTCTCTTATTTACATAAAAAAAAGAATCTTTTGTGTTTTTATAATGTGATTTAAGTATTTAATGTGCAACTGTTGCGTTGATTTAACAGAATTAAGGCCTGAAAGTTATCTCTAATTTTACAATAACTAAAAATGTATTAAAAATTCTGTAGTTCAACAGACGCAATTTAACAAAAAGAATAATGTGGAAATGCCATAAATGCGGAAAACCTGTGTATTTTGGTAATTTTTGTTCCAATATATTCGTACATCGCAGTTTTTGTAGTGTTTAATTATATAATTACCCTTAATTTTAGCCGAAAGGAAACAGTCGTTAGGTTATGACTGGCATCCGGAGTGTTTGCGTTGTGAAGAGTGCGGAAAAAGGCTGAATCCGGGGCAACATGCGGAACACAAGGGTGTTCCGTATTGTCACGTGCCTTGCTACGGTGCTCTATTTGGACCTCAATTATTTGGACATGGGACAAGAGTCGAGTCTCACAAAAGTTTTGGTCAACAAAAGACTTCGCCCAAAGCAGGAAATGGACCTTCCATTCCTCGGTCACAAATAGAAAATAAGTTGAAGGTAAAAAAAAAAATTGTTTTAGTATACAAATACCGAAAATATTCCACAATAACATTTCAGGTTTACAATAACTTTTTCGACGGAAAAAGTGGAGAAATTCGCAGTCGGGAAGTAAACAATCGGTTAATATTGGAAGGGTCTTTGCGAATTCATTGGGGTGTTCATGGTGTTATACACTTAAAAGAAGACGATGACCAACGCACCGTTGTAACTATACGAAAGAGAAATTCATGTCGTGCCAACAGCGGATCCGAATTCGATTCCGGTGATGAAACAACATGTAACGACATATCTCTCGACTCTCTTTCCAAAGACACGACGTTATTGACATCAGGTGACAATATGACTGACAGTATGACTTCTGATACAGGAATAGACGATATTAACATGGACACAACTAGCAGCAATTCAGAATGTATTTCTGCACCTAAAGACATATCACCGAAAAGTCTGACCCTGCCTTCGAAAGTTGACGCTAAATCTGTTGAATGGGACGAATTGGATGACTTGCTACAAGTGGAAAGGAAACTGGATGAATCTCAGAAACTATATCAAACCATGCCTGAGCCGTTGCCTTCTTCTCAATCTCCTTGTTTGGATGTAGACTCTACAAGCGATTCAAGTCCGATTAAAACAAATGGAGATGTGGAAAGTTCAGATGTATCAGACTCTTCTTGGTTCGGCTCCAATGGACATCTGAACAGATCAATGTCAGGACCGGACTGTTTAGAAAGGAACCGTAAAGAAAAAGACGATTCAAGTGTTCAAGATTCTACTGCAACTGATGATACCAATCCTACAGATGAGGAGGCAGTTCTGAGACGGCCACCGAAAACGGGTTCCACCGCAATAAAACGTAGACCCGGTCGAAGACTTTCAAGATCCAAAATTAAGAGGCGGTGCTCGATAAATGGTCATTTTTATAATAGGGAAACGAGCTTCTTTACACCACCTCACGGGAGTCAGATGAGCGTTTGGGTGTCTTCGCTTGTTAGTACTCACGAAGTCATCAATCTTCTGTTGGAAAAATATAAAGTCGAGAGTGATCCAACCAATTTTGCTTTGTTTGTCGTGCGAGACAACGGAGGTAAATAATCTAAATCAGTTATTCTATTATGATCTCACGCGCTCCCTAAACCCGATATTTTTCCACTTGTCTTCATTTTTTTTAATATTTTGTATGGAAACCTGAAAATTAGTTTCCGCGCTAATTGTTCTAAACCACAAACGATTTTTAGAACAAAGACGCCTACGGGAAGACGAATCCCCTTTATTAGTACGAGTTTTACTTGGGCCACACGAAGACGTCGCTCGTTTATTTTTAATGGACAGTCAAAATACTCCCGAAGTAAGCAACGAGGTCGCACAATTTTTGAATCTATCTGTTCCGGAATTAAGAGCCATTTTAAATCAGTATTATTCGCAAGAGGAAAAAGAGATCATGAAAATCCAAGAAAGGTAAGTTTTGTTGTACCAGGAATGCAAAAGATTAATTATTACATTAACAGGTACAAGGAAATGAAAAAGAGAATCAAAACTCGAATGGAGGAATTAAAAGTTCGTTTATGAGGTAAAATAAGTAATGATTGCGTTCAAACTCTAATGTAACCTCATCCCCATATTTTATATCTATTTTTAAACTAATGCTAGTCATTTAAGTCAGTCTACTTATAATTTGAACAATATTATTGTAGTTATTCAATTAACAAGAAAAACAAATTCCAATTAATAAGTTAATTAATAGAATGGATTATGTAATCACGTATTTAACAACTTTTTATATTACTACGTTATTAAATGTATGTGTTCAATTACTCACAAAATAATAACTCGATTACTAGTAATTTTTTTATAGATAATTAGATACAATTTAAGGAGCTTCGGGAGATGTATTTTATCAATATTAATTTGGATTAATTAATATACACGCCTTATGTTTTATTTATAATTTTCAAAATGATTTGTAGTAATTTCTGCATTGCATTTTAGAATCAAATTCAGTAAAATAATTGACTGTAAATTTTTTGAAAAAATATGTTTAGACAATAGTCTATAAATAACTGCTCCCTAGTAGAAGTAACTCCGCAACTAGAAAATGTATAAGTATAATAGCTAACTGTAAGGTAATTTTTAATAGTTGTTGCTAAATATTTTTGTATTTGTATCTTACAAAATAAATATTTTTAGTTTGTACGGTTTTTCACTTTAACAAAAAAACCCAATGCCTTTTTCCTCTTAAAATACGGTATTTACTTCAGGAAAAGAGTTATAAAAAAAAAGAGAAGTCAATTCTAAAAATGGTGAAGTTTATCCGATATAATGTGAACCGAAGTGAATTCGAACGATCAAAATTTCGGAAAAAAATTTAAAGACTTACCCAAACTTTGTACTTTTTTTTAAGAAATTCGTCCCCTATCTAAACATCTAATTGCCTTGTACAGCGAGGGATTATTTCCTTCATAACGTACAAATTATTTTACGTTATCTTATTCGATTAAACAGGGTTCCGCCGCACTGTTAAAAAGATATAAAGAAAAGAAATAAATAGTACAATCCTCTATGTATCTATTGATATTTTACTATGTTATATATATACCAAGTAATATACGTAGATTCTTCTATACACTGAAATTTAGCAACAAACCGACTGCTATTATTTGTAGGATTTGGTAGTTCGTGTTGGAGCTGTGATAAATGATAAAAGCGACAATAGTAGCGAAGCATGATTTTTTTACACTGCTTCGCTAGTATCGTTGCTTTAATCGTTTATTAACAGGTCCAACATAAACGTATCCTTACTCATTTATGTCAGTTAATGAAATCAATATTGCCGCCACAGAAAAGCTTATTCTAAACTGAATTTAATACACCACAACCCCTTCTTGTTGGTGCAAAAAACTACTTTCTTTCTCTATACTGCCTGAACTAACATCAAAGTTAGCAATGGTTAAGCAAACAAAAATTAAAGTTCATTTTTTAAAACTGCTTATACAAATGAAGTAGTTAACCAAATACTATTTATTTAATGCAATATAATGTACAACGATGTTACTTATTATAGACATTTTGCCCCGACTTAAGTTTGACATCTACACAAGGACTATTAGGTGTTAAACATAACTATTAAATTACTTTTTGTAGTTGATTTTGCCAGATGGGCATTCAGGCGGCGAATAGTTGAAAAAAACATTAGATTTTAACATAATTATGCTCACAATAGTCCATCCAATTCCAGTCAATAAATATAAGTTATATTTCCTTTGCTGCGCTCTGTAATGGGTATCCCATGAACCTGAAGGTTGTGGCAAATCATTATAAGATCCTTTGATCGGTACCGGTTTGTAAGACATAAATCGCTGTCCAACTAAAAGAAAAACATTATATACTCGAAATGATATACAATTGTAGTCAAGAAAATTGAAAGTTTCAACACTTATAACGTTAATATTGTCCTAAACAAATTAGTAACTAGTAATATTGTGCTTAGGTTATTGTGTTATATAACCGAAACGGCAAATGATGTCTAATTAAAACGCTTGATTGAAAACGTCAATAAATAATTACAGAAATAATTAAACACTAATTACGTATCTTATATAATAATTTGTCTCATTCTTTTCACTTCTAAATTAATCTAAAAACTCTTTCACTTACGTTGTTGGACAGCCCTTTGTAAAATTGGTTTGGTTAACATGTTGTTTTGAATTATAATTCTATAAAACACAAGGGTCTTTTCAAATATAAAATTCTCGTCAGCAGTTTAAATTTATTTGTAAAAATCACTTTTTATGTCACGATTTGACATTAACTCACAAGAAAATCAAGCAAAATGGTTAATGATGGTGAATGTTAGTTACAAATGTTGTGAACACTGCTTCTGCTTACTGCCAACGTCAATAACGAAACAAATCCAGAAATAACGCGGTAATTTTAAACCGGCACTTTTAACAGACATTTCATCGGTTGTTTTAACGCACGAATATTGTAAGTAAAATGTAAATGCACCTAATAATAAATTACACACATATACATCTATCAAAACTTTGAAACGCTCATTGTTTTTTTATCTGCTTTATTAATTTCGAGCAGCTCTCTTGATAATAAAATTTAAAAGCAAATATATACAGGGTGGGATGAAATAAATAGCGAGAAAATTGGTTTTAACATCAAAGAAAAACGTTTTTGAGAGAAGTATAATGTATTGTACAAGGCATGTATTATTATTTATTCCAAATTTTTAACAAATCAACCATTTTGAGAAAACCTCTAAATCGAGCTTTTAATTCCCTCAATATTTTTTAGGTTTCCTCGAGTCACTCAGGCAAATACAAATACATTTTTATCATTCTTGAAAATAATTAAAATATATAATATTTTACTCACCAATAGCCTATTTCGTGCAATATTTTCGGAAAACTTGACGTTTGTGATTCATAATTCTTCAAAAGTTCCTCTTGTTGGGAAAAAGGTGTTCAAAATCTTCGAATACATATACGGATTTATTTATAACAACATGTATACAAATTAACTTCATATAATTAGATAAAAAACTTGAAATTCAAACATAAAAATTTAATAGAGACAAAATATAATATGCTTGCTTCATTAATTAATTATACTGAAATATTCTCTTTATTTTATTATGTACAATTTATTGCTATTTGCTTTTTAAGGTACTTAATGAAATTCAATACTTTTGGTAAGTCAGAAAAAAAAAACTAAATCACTATTATTTAAACTGTTACGTATTTGGACAAATTAATTAACGATTACTTATTGCATTAATTATATTACAAAGGAGTTACATTTGCGAAGATGGATGTCGTTTTTTTCTAAACAAGTCCATTATCCGAGAAGAGGATCTTTTATGATCGTTAGACTGCATACTATTAGGCCTAGATAATGTCGAACTTTGCCAGTCCGTACGCGAATTACCTGAGTCAGAACCGCCGTATCCTCCTATAATTATTAAAAAAAAAAGAATTAAAAAAAACTTTTTGTTTTCTCCTAATATCCGGCGATAATTTATTTAAAGAATCCTGAAAGAAAATGTGGGAATAAACAATTTTGATCTAACTACAGACATAATAGCGAATTTATCACAATATACCTTTTGTTAGAGTTATTTGTAGATATCCATTAAAAAAATCAAAATCTATTTCCCCATAGAATGCATTTTTTTTTTGAAAAGCAATAAAATAAATCATTCAAAAAAGCTGCTCTGTAGTAAAAAAATAAATGTTTTGAAAAATGTATCTTTTTACAAGGTGTAAACAACGAAATGTTCGTTTTATTTAATTTAATATGTTATTATATATTATTTTACGTGACTTCGAAGTGCTCACAGTCTTTTGTGATTGTTAAAAGCTACATAATTATAGCTTTTACGGTAATCTAACAATCAACTGCGCATGCGACGATTCCAGCAAGGATAACCGCGCAGACGCAGTTGCAGAAGTATAATGTGGCGCCATTCAACAGACGAAAATTCTCACGTAAAAAAAATTGGTCCGGAGTCACACAAAACAATATAACGGCTGAAACGCTTAATAATTATTGATACATATCACGTTATTTTATCTCTCATATGTGTAGATAAAGGTGCGTCACTTAAAGGGGACCCAAAAAAACCTTTCAAGTACCTAATATTTAATTTTAGAGGAAAAAAGTAGTGCATTATAAAGTTTTGTTAGTCAAAGACAAGGGAAAATATTAAAATAAAGCGCATGCATTTCAAATTTCTTTGTGACTAACCATGAATGTCTCCACTGTTTTCTAACGTGTACCTTCGACTTGTGTGATTATTAGGCGGTTCGCTGGCTGGTAATGGCGGTGGACTTTCCCCTAAATTAGTCTTGTATTAATAAAAGCTTGTCTCGGTTAGGTGGGGATGTTAAACGGTCAAAAAATGACCTTATCTTTTTTAATTAACGGAGAAACTTTCCGTTTATTCCATTATAAAATTAAGAGGCTTTCGTTTGCGTACGTACATGACATAAAAAAAAAAACGGCACAAAACGATAACATATAATACGTAAAAAAATTAAAAAGTAGTTACCTGACAAAGTGTGCCTCCAGCCTGCTGAATTACCGTTCTGATTTTGGAACTGAGGGTCGTGTCTTAAGACAACAGCTTCTGATATGTCCGGGCTGGAAGTTCTACTTGATGTTGAACTTGCATCTATTTCGTGTAAATCCTGTCATAGGATAATATTATTTATAAAAAAGATGAAACCTTTTACACATTTTAAATTGAAAGCTTACCTTTTGTACTTCAAAATTAATTAGCTGCTGACTTGGAGGTAACTTGGCTCTGAATCTGATCTTGCCCACCCATTCGAGCATATCGGCCTGGTTGTTGCACGCGAACAAAAATTCAGATCCTTCAGGCGTCACGAGTCTAAACGTGTGTTTTCTTTTAACGTAGTCATCGGCAACGGTACAGATGGCGTTGTGGATTCCTACAGGTGACGAAACGGCTTTGCTGGCGGCAAAATCATCTCGATTTTTAAAGAAACACAAAAGTTGTCCGCAAAGGACGGTGTAATAGTTCTTCCATGCTCTGTTTTGAGCTCGTTTTCCACCCGCACTCAACACTTGCTTCCGTTCCAAAAACGCCTGGATCTCTACAGGAGGTAGCTCTACCTCTGCAAACAACCAAATACGATTTTACACAAACATAAAATAAACCAAAGAGTAATTTTCTTACCGTTTGTTTTGCTTCTGAAAGACCCTGCTCTCCTTTTCGTGTTGAAAGACGGCGTTTTCTTTACTGGTTTCGCAATAGAAGCAACTTTCATACTTTCAGCTCTTTTAACGTTCGCATCCGATGCTTTCCGAACTCTGTCGCCAAACATATGAGCTACCGAATTGGACTTGGTTAAAGATGACGCAGACGCAGAATTGCTCTTTTCGTTGTCTTGGGGATAAGGAGTTCCGTTCATCTTTTCTTCCATGATTTCTTTCGGCCTGTCCTTGCGGTCTTGTTGTTCCAGGCGTCGTTGTTCCGTTATCCTTTGCATTTCGAGACGTTTCCTTTGAGCCATCCGTTCTTGTTCTAATCTTTCCTTTTCAGCCTGTCGAGCTCTGGCTTCTTCCTCCTTTTGACGGGTAAAAGCTTCTTCCACTAGTGTTCGCCTCTGCAG
This sequence comes from Agrilus cyanescens, assembly GCA_947389935.1. Taxonomy (NCBI): domain Eukaryota; kingdom Metazoa; phylum Arthropoda; class Insecta; order Coleoptera; family Buprestidae; genus Agrilus; species Agrilus cyanescens. The sequence goes on from OX376709.1 coordinate 5,289,085, forward strand.
AGCGGCAAATTTGTCCTCCTGGGCTTCTATGGTCTTTTCAAAATCGTCGTGCTTCCTTAACAGTTCTTCCACGTGAGGAATGCTCTCCCCAAAGACTCCATCTCTGAGGTTGTTTTCGCGTACTTGGAGCCAGTTCTCTAAATTGTTCGCTTCTCGTTTGAATAACTGAACGTCAAGATGTTGTTCGTAAATAATGTTTCTTTGTTGCCATGTCCTATGGAGAAGATTCCAGCGATGACTGAGAACGTTGATACGATCTTGGATCTCTTGAGATAAAAAGTGGTTTTCGGCAATCAATTTTCGGCCAATTTTGAAGAAATTTTCGAACGAGTCACCACGAGCGTCAATTTCTGCTTTTAATTCTTTATGACGTTCTATTAAGTGTTCCGAACCTGCAACGTCGTGGGGAAGGTCTGGGGCGGTAATTTTAGCCAACATTTCATTTATCCAAGCCCTAAAGGTTATTATTATTATTATTACTGTAAAAAAAGTATCTTAGTTTGTTCTTACATTAAATCTCTATGTTCGTCGAAATAGGTTTGTAATTGTTCTGCTTCTCGAAGGTTATTTCGTCGCTGTTCAGCTTTGATTTGCAATTCTTCCCAAGACGATAAAGTGTCTTCTTTTTTAACTTCAATATGTTCTTCGGCATCCGGAAATAGTTCACTCAGTTTCTTTGCCTCGTTGCAAACTGCTTCGACCTGTTCTTTAACTGCCGCCAATTCCGTTTCGAAGGCTTGATGTTTCCTTATTAAAGCTTGGATACTTTCTAAATCCTATACAAAATGTAAAGAAAGGCTTTCACGTCTGTAATTCATAGTCAAATTATTATTTTATTTATTATACTTTTTTAATTTTTTTTTTGGTACCAAGTAAGTAGACAACAACTGAGTGGAAAACCGGCCGAGTCCGGATATTTATCCTGTGCAGTTATGGGCGTATAGGGGCGGAGTCGGCGCATTTGACAGATAAAAATCTGTGCATAGTCAGCTTTCCGCTCAGTCGCTGCGGGCACTTAAAGGTATAAACATAGCTTACGAATTTTTTTTACCTGTTCGTATGTTTCCAAAGCCAAAGTTGCGTCTTTTTCTATAATCCATGCGATCGTTTCGTCGGCAGTCCTATCGAATAAATGAACCTGTTTAGCGCCAAGCAGAGCGTCGTGTCGCGCTTGGGCAAGTTCTATGAGGTCGTCCCATTGATCTTGAATTTCAGCCACTTTCATTTCTATCTTATCACCGTGTTCATTATTTACTGAAATGAGTTTCTTGGCACCGTCGACGCAGTTATGCACTCGTTGTTCGCTGTTATTGAGACTCGATAAGAACGTTTCGAATGCGTTAATGAGCAGTTCAACGTGTTCTACGTCTGTTCCATAATCTTCAGAGGCGGCCTTCACCTGCTGTTCAGTCATCCATTCTTGCAATTCGTTACACTCCCGAATGAAATTGAAATATTCTAATGCTTCGACAAGTCTTTGCTCTCGTTCGGTAAGTAACGCTTGCAGTTCTTCGAATCGTGACTCTATTTGTTTCTAAACAAACGAAAAATTAATAAATATTTCGAGACTGTTAAAGTAGGTAAACGTACTTGTTTAGCCAATATGTTGGCGCTATCGAAATGTTTTCTTTCTATCAAATTGTTTGCAATAACTTGCAGTCGCTCGACAGTCTTCTCGAATGCTTCGACTTCGCAACTAAGTCCTTCCAGTTTCCTTTGAAGGGATTGCGTGGAATCTTCGTCTTTTCCAATTTCCCTGGAGGCTAACAAAGGTCTTTTGTCTTTTAACCAAGTCTCAGCTTCGGCCGCCTCCGTGTAATACTGAAAATCGTAATGTTATTCACGGGAAATAAAAAATAAAATATTGTTATCTTAGGCACTTACTGTTTGTGATTCAAGGGCATCTTGTAATCTTAATTTCCTGATACTGGAAAGATCTTTGATTTGGATGTGTTTGTTTTTCAATTCTTGTGCTTTTTGGTTTATTACTGGAGCAGCATTATGGCCAGATCTTGTTAGCTGTCCTGCTCTGCCTATCAGAGTATTTATTATAGGTTCGCGAGATAACAGTTCAGCTTCCAGAGCCAAATGTTTTTTCTGAAGATGTTGAACTGTTGTTAAGCTGTTGCCTAAATCTTTAGATGAGGCTAAAAGTTCTCTGTCCATTAGCCATTGCAGTTCATCATCTACATCTCTAGTAAACTGATGGAACATATAAGAGGCTTCCAGAAGATCTCTCCTCTCCTGCATTGGTTCTTGTAGCTGATGATACCTGGTGATTGCATCTTGAGCTCTTTCTTGTAGCTCATCCGCCAAGAAGTGACCGTTTCTCACAAAATGTTCGGCGGCTTCATTAATCGCTTCACAGTTTTCTGAATGTTGTTGAACATTGTTTTCTAAAACCGAGTGTTTCTTCAAAAGATTATTCACTGTTGCCAAGTCTTTTCCTGTATCGGTGGATTTCAATTGAGCTTCAACTTCATCCAACCAAGCCAAAAATTCGTCCAATGCTCGATCAAACAGAAGAGCTTGGTAGGCGTCGTTAAGTCGTTCCCTCTTCAGCTGGGATATTTCCTGAAGATGTTTCCAATCGTTTTCTAAATCGTCGATTCTCGTTTGGATTTCTTCGCTTGCAAAATGTTTTTCTTCGATTAAATTTGTCCCTTCGCCTAAAATGGCTTGTATACGGTTACGGTTGGCCAAAATTTCAGCATCGAACGCGGCATGTTTTTGAATTTTACTTTGCATGTTACTTGGATCTCTGTAAGATTCGTCGCTGGCAATTTGGATTTTCTGCGTTAACCAGTTTTCAACGTCGTGTATGTTTCTTCTGAATTGATGTAAGGCTCTGGAATCTTCCAATTTTTGCCCTCGAGCTTCTGTTGCATCAATAAGACGATTTTTTCTGGCTAAAATGGATTCCAACCGCGTCTTTACTTCTTGGTTATTATAGTTGACGTCAGCTAAAATTTCTTCACCAACTTTTTCTAAATCGTCGATCCTGTTGAGTTGTTGGTTCAACAGCCTCTCAAAGTCTTGATGTTTTCTTATTAGAGCATCAGTTGCTCTTGGTGTTTCTCCCACGTCGTCGTTATTTAAGAAAGCCTCTTTAGAACCTAACCAACTGTCCAATTGATCTGCCTGTTCTTTAAATTCTTGGAGTTGATACGCGTGTGTCAAATCTTGAAGGTGTTTCTTCCATGCTTCTAGAAGGAGTTCATCTAATTCTTTAAGTTTTTCGACGGCTTGGTTCACTTCGTGATCGTTGCTTTTGGCTAAACTTAAACCAAATTCTGTTAAAGCCTCGAAGGTTTCTTGTCTCCCATCTATTTCTGCTTTTCTTTCTTTATGAAGTTCCAGTAACGCTTCGGCTTCTGCCACGCTGTTCGGTTTGTTTTGGTTCTCCATACGTTTGATAATTTCCATAACCCAAAGGTCCAAATCTTTTATTTCGGCGAGGAACTTTTGTTTCGTGTGAGCTTTGTCGAGGTCTTGTCGTTTCTTGTCTTTCACGTTTAGTAACTGATTCCACTGTTGCAGTAACTCTTCGAGTTTTTCTTGTATGTGTTCTGCATTTTCAGGATATTTCTGACTGAGTTTGTAAGCCTCTTTGTCGTGTTCCTTTAGTTTGTTTTCTACAGCTGTTAATTCTCTTTCAAGCTGCTCTTGTTTACGCTGCGCCGTTTCCACAGTTGCTAAATTTCTTCCGGGATCGTTCTTTTCCATGGACAGTATTTTTTCTTTGATTCTCTCAGAAGTATCGGCAATATCACGGTTGAAGAGATGGACTTCTGAAGCTCCATGTAGGCGTTCCCTGTACTGGCCAAGAGCTCCTTGGAGGTTTTGCCACTTTTTAATGAAGTTGTTCCTTCTATGTTGCACTCCTTGGTGGCCTTGACTGAGTAATTTATTGGCGAGACCATTGATGCTTTTTATGGTGGTGTCATCTACCCTCATGTCACTGTCGACGTCGTCTAATTTACGTTGTAGCGCTTGACAATGTTCATAGTCTACACCAATATCTCCGGCTTGGACCATGACTTCTTTGTCCCGAATCCAAGCTTCCATTTTATCCAACTGATTGTTAAACTCTAGAATGTCGTGGGCTTCTTCTAGTCCTTTTCCTCTTAGTTCTACTTCATGAATAAGTTGCTTCCAGGTTTGATCGAGATCCACCAATCGCCGTTTAATATCTGGAGTGGCTTTGTGACGCTTCTGTACTAACGTTTCGCCTTTGTGTTTTATCTCTTTTATGTTTCCTTCGTTAGCTGCGACTTCCGCTTGAAACGCTTGGTATTTTTGTAATTTTTTCATCTTGTCGTCCAAATTGTTCACTTCTCCAACTTTAATTTCGGATTGCAGTTTCTTTTGCTTCTCGTGAATCCAAGCCTGGGCGTCTCCGACGTCTCTCAAGAACTGGACGTAGAGGAGGGCGTCTTCTAGTTGATGACGTTTCTGCATGCACAGTTGTCGAACTCTTAGGCGTTTCTGTTGAACGTCAGCGACTTTACTTGAGATTTGGGGGGTTTCAAAGTGCTTCTGGGCTATTAGTTTGTCTGCAGATTTCAGTAACTGGTCCACTCTCTCTTCTTGAGCGTTGAAAAGTTTTTCAAACGCGTCATGTTTCTTAAGCTGATTGCTCACTTCGTCTACCGTTTCTCCAAGATCAGTACCACCTAATAAATAAAAATATCACTCCTATTTCTTTAAGAAAAAGTTCACTACTTACTTAAAGCCGCTTCTTGTGTATTGCAGATGTTTTCTATTTGTTTTGCTTCCCTTAGGAAGAACAAGTAATCTATCATTTGATCTAAGCGTATCTTCTTTGTTTGCCACGCAGCGTGAAGTTTGTCGTGTTCTTGGAATAAAGATGTACACCTTTCAACTGCCTCGTTAGCTGCATCATGTCCAGTTTGTGCCATTGCTGTGGTCATGTCGGCAACGGCTTGAAAAGTTTCTTCTCTGGCTTCAATTTCGCTTTTTAGAGCGTCGTGTTCGGCTTTAAGGGCTTGCGCTTGCGCCAGAGTGCGAACATTTTCTTCCGCGTTCATGGCAATCCGTAAACCGGATGCCCAACTTGTTAAATCTCTCGCTTGGGCTAAGAACTTTTGAAGATCGACGCTCGCTTGAAGTTTATCTCTGCGCATGTCTGCCCTTTCTTTAAGACCTGTATTCAACAGTTGATTAACGATTACCAAACATTAAAAATAAATGTTTACAAACCTTGCCATGCTGTCAGTACTAATTCTTGTTTTTCTTGTATTTGTTCTTTATTTCTTGGATAAGCGTTTTGTAAACGTACTCCGTCGTCAATAAGGACTTGGAGTTGGGCCTCCAGAGCTACTAATTCGTTATCGAAAGCCTCTTGCCTTCGAAGAAGAGCAAGGGCTGAGTTAAGATCTCTCCCGAGTTCTGTACCTAAAGCAGCACTCTTTTCGTGAATCCTGGATAAAGATTCTGCCACATCTCTGTGGAAACGGTGAATTTCACCAGCTGCCAAAAGTCGTTTTTCGCGATTGTGAATTTGTTGCCATAACTTATCCCATCTTTCTCTACAATACATAAGTACATTTTGTTTTTCATTGAAAAGCCGAAAAACCGTGACAATATTGGTATTTGGTAAAAGCAGAATGTATTATACCGGGCTTAAAAAGTATTTTTTGTTGTAAATGTTGTAGGACTAATGTTTAAGCTAATGCGCATGTTCAGTGAATTTATGCGCATGATCATAATGGCAAGATATCATTTCCTTCTAGTTCATCTTAATTTGTAGTGTGAAAATTATAAAAAAATACTTCATTTAACCATAATGTCAATTTCTTTTTTATTTTCATTTTATTTACTGATAAAAATGTTAGAAAAAAGTCAGAAATATTATCAATGACTGAATTACTTAATTAAATATGTAACATTTCCTAAATAACATTTTTATTTAAAAAAAGCATATATTATTAAAGCTATTAGTAAAGAAGCAACTACTACCTACATACATAAAAAAATATATACAAAAAAAAATTGTTATAATGTGCCACTTACGTTAAGTGTTCATGATGATTGGCTATTTCTGTGGGCACTTCGGAAACGTCAGCCTCGTTACTGTTAGTAAAATAAAATGTGGAAACCAAGCGTTTAGTAGATTAAAAACGATAATAAAAAAAAAGAACAAGAAGCCCTACACAAAAGACTTAAAAATAACAATAGTAAATACATAATGTATCGAGAGCTTCTGAAAAATGATGACGTTGTTGCAAACACAACGTTTGATGTAACAACTTTTCAGTCTGAGGCACGTTTACTAATTTTTGTCATAATTTACGGAAAGCTAGCATTAAAATATTGTTTTAAAAGTCCCAGCGAACTGACGTTTAGGCTGTTACGCGTTCGTAGTAATTTATGCACATGCGCATAACTACACGAGTTCGTTCCAGCTCAGGATGGACTAGAAAATGTCATTTTCAGCTTAATTTTTTAGTATAACAACAGCTTTCCACGTATGACAAAAACTAAATAAATATACTAGCGAGAAGCAAAACATAAAAATGAATCTTTAAGAATTTGTATAACTTTATATAAATAAGAACCACACTACACCTCCTATTAAGCAGTTTCAATGTCCGGGACAATTCAATGTGTATGTACATCAGTTGATTATTATTAAAAGCATTGCAAGTCGTATATAAAAAAAGTACTTACTCAATTTGTCTTTGTTTTTTTTCGATATCTTTACTATAAGGACTGTCATTATTGATGAGTTTTTGGGCGAGATCTTCGCACTGATTAAAACGCTCAGTTCCTGCCTCTACTCTGTGTTTGAAATCGTCGAATTTTGTTTGCAAAAGCTAATTACAAATTTATTTAATTAAAGAACAAATTAACGTATATAAACTTGTTGTTAACTTACCAACAGATGTTCATAATCCTGTCCATAATCTTCAGATGCTGCATGCTGAAGTTGTTCAGCAATCCATCTATCAAGATCTTCGGATTCCAGGAAATATTCGTGCCTAAACAACGACTCCATAAGTCTGTGTTGTTTTACAGCAGCCCTACGTTGAAGAGAACGAATCATGTGTTCCAAAGTTGCTTGTCTTTCAGCTATAGCTTTCGATTCGGGATGACCGGAGTGTATTAGAGCCTGAGTTCCTCTACCCATTTCAGTTATTATTCCATTGTATGTTTCTAATTCCAGTTCTAAAGCCTGAAAGGGAACATCAACATAATTACAAAAAATCTGCACGATTTAAACATTCAAATTCGTAACAATTGTCAAAATATGTTATTATTTTATATACCTTGTGCTTTGTAAGTAATTTTGTGGCAGCGTCACGATCTCTTCCATAATCTCTACTGGATAAAACTTCACTCTTTTCGTTAAGCCACGATTCCACTTCGTTTGCATCGAAGAAAAATTGCTGCGCTTTCAAAGCTTCTTCGAGTTTGGCCGATCTTAATTTTACGTTGTTGTTAAGATCTTCCCAAAATTGTAGCAGCTGTTGACACAAGCTTTCCACCTAAAATACGTAATACTTTTTTTAAAGACGTTTATCATTACTGTTATATTTAAAACGACAACAACAGAACTGCAAGACATTACAAAAATAAATTCGAGAAATAATAATTGGTTGAAATTTTACACGGCCACTGTAAACAACAATTATTGAATTGCAGTTTTGAAAGCAATGCGTTAGAGAGAAATACGAAATTATTTTGAAAAAGAAAACGTTTTTGTCGTACTTTGGAGATAGCTTCTAATAAAATCAGAATGACTTTTATATTGTAAATGACAAACAAGCGATTACTGCGCATCCTCAGTGAATTTATGCGCATGCGTACAGTGACAAAATCTTATTCCGCGTAGGACAAATTGAAAAGTTCTCAGCTTTCCGCGTTCGTACGACAAAAAGTATAGAATTACAAATGACTTCATATTAATGAAGTTTGATTATAATTTTCGGATATTGTTCTGAATAGCGGTCACCTCTGATCGGGAGGAAATTTTGGACATATGTTGGATGGGATATGAAAACCCCCCAAAAGGTTTTTTGACGGAAATGCACCCTAATTTTGCATGGGGATTTAAAGAGTCAAATTTCCGTATTGTGGTCCCTACGAAAAAGGGGTTTTTTGTAAAATGGCTCGAAATTATGGTGCATTTCCTCCAAAAATCCTTTAGGGACTTTTCATGTCCCGTCAAGGGCAACAAATACCCAACGTTGTCACTATACCGCTGTTCGGAACTACATAAAAAAACCTTTTAACACATTGCATTAGCATAAAGCACAATCATTATAGTGTTTGGTCAGAATAACACCTTCAGGGATATGTGAAACATGCTGTTTAACAAAATATAAAGTCAAAAATTATGCCACTCCATATTCTTACCACATTTTAAAAATTGTTTCCGTAGAAAACTGTTGAAGATAAAAAAAACAATTCATACAAAATAATGTAGTAGACAAAGTTATCATAAATATAACATCCAGTAAATGTACTTAAATACTTACGTTTTTCTTTCTTGGATGATTATCATCAACGAGTTTCTGACCATTTTCGACAGTCTTTGTTATGATGGGCTCATGTCCTAATATTTCCGCTTCAAGTTTGTTATGTTTCTTATACAAAGACTGAGTTTGATGCAAGTTTTGTCCGAGACTGTCCGAGCCAAGAGCAGGAAAATGTTCTCTTACCCACTGCAATTCTGCGTCTACCTCAAATGCGAACTTATAGAACTTCAAAGCTTCTTCGAGTTCGTCTCGGCGTCGTCTCACTGGTTGGTCCAATTGTCCCAACTTAGCTTTCGCTTCGAGAGCCTTGTTGTTTACTTTGTGGGCGTTAAAGTGTCCCTCTTGTGCCATTTCGTCGCTTTGAAGAAGAAGTTCTTCGATTCTGGCTTTACATAAACTCAATTCTGCTTCAATGGCTTCGTGTTTTTTCAACAGATCTTTACATGCTCTTAAATCGTCTCCAACTGGAGCGTTGCTAATTGTGGTCTCTATGACCTCTAACCTCATGTAGACATCTTCGATTGACACGTTATAATCATGTTCTGTAACGGCTTGTTTTAGCCTCCTTCCTTTTTCTAACGAGATTCCAACAAGTTGCTTCCATTCTTCGTTCAAGCTGTGCAAAGTTTTTGCAACTTCGTCTTTTTGGTAACTATCTTGAGCTATAAGGGCCTGACCCAGTTTATTAACAGTTCTAAGTTGACCTTCGTTCGCTCTCAATTCCCGCTCGAACGCTTCGTGCTTTTGGAGTTTGCGCTCTAAGTTACTAAGGTCTCGATAACTTTCGTCTGATGCAGTTTTCAGTTTCTCGTTTAGCCAAGCCTTTAAGTCATTTACTTCGGCGCGGAATTCTTGGAAATTTTTGGAAGCTTCCAACGCGTACGTTCTTACTTGGCAGAGGTCTTTCACATTCTGGCGACGTTCCAGAACTTGCTGGCGTTTATCGTCAATACTGAAAAAAGTTTTATAAAAATTCGAAGACATAGAAATGTAGTAACAGTTACTTTTGGGTTCCATAATGATTCTCAGCAATGAGGACGTCAGCTTTGTCGGTAAACGCTTTAAGACGCTCATCTTGCGCATTAAGGGTGTTTGCAAAGGCTCGATGCTGTTTCAGAAGAGCCTCCACTTCGTCCAAAGATTCCTGCAACACAATTCACAAATTGTTTACACCACATTTATGGATAACATCACTCTCCGCGTAAGAATTTAACGGGTGAACGGCCATTACGAGGCGTCAGTACGGGAAAATTGATGTTAACTCAATCGAACAAATGATACAGAGAAAAATTCTTTCGTATACGTAATTTACGTGATCTCCGCTATTATTTTATTGTCTCATTTGTTCGATTTGGTTAACTTTAATTTTCAGATACGGGATGATTTAACCTAACTTTTCAGTCGAAAACATTTTACTTACGCCAAGATTGTTGAATTCCAAATAAGCCAAATGACTTGAGGTGACAGCATCGATGTTGTCGGCTTCTTTGTTAAATATTTGAAGTTGAAGACACTGCTGGAGCCATTTTTCTTTTTCGTTCCAGCCTCTCTGTATTGCCTCGTGTTCTGCTGCTAACCGGTCTAGGGTTTCGGCGACATCTGTCGCGCCAGGATTTGCCTTTAGAAGTTTATTTCCCAAATCGGTTATCTCAGCAAATCTAAAAATTAAAGTAATTATTAACTTCAACAAAACAAATAAAAACGAACGACTTGACTTACTCGTCTTCATGTGCTTTTATTTCTTCGTACAGGTCTTTGTGATTCTTCAACAAATTTTCGGCGGTCTGTACATCCCTTGCGGAAGCATCTGCGTTTAATTGGTTCTTTACATTAGCCACCCAAGCAAGCAAAGCTCTGGAACTGTTGTCGAAAATTTTGTGTCCGACTGCATTTTGAAGTCTGTTCCGCCTGTCCATGGCTTTATCTTTGACCTTTTTCCACAGGCCACTGATTTCTGCTTCCCTCGTGGCGACGTTTTTAAGTTCTTGAGGATACGCTTTCTTTACAGAGCTAGCAAGTAGTGTAACTCTCTTAACTTTTTCTTCAACAGGAGCCAGTTCTCGTTCGAGGTTTTGGTGACGTCGTTGTAGTGCTTGTACTGTTTTCAAGTCAGGTCCTACTTCTGCAGTGTCCAACTGGGTCATCTTTTCCAGCATCCAGTCTTTGGCTTCGTCACAGGTTCTCTGGAAAAGTTCAACACTGCTAGCACCCTCCAAACTGCGTTCTTTGAGTGCCTTAAGTTTATTGAGACGATCCCACGACGAATGTATTTGCCTATGTCTTGCTCGAACTTTGTCTATTTGCGAATGGTTCTGGTCTTCGAAGTTTTGCACTTCAGCATCTAAGACTTCTATGCGCTTATGGTTGGCAGATAAGTCTGTTAAAAATTTCTCAAATTTGCGTTTGGCTTGTTCGACGCTCTCAGAAGGATCATCAGTTGAGAGTAATTTCTCCTTATCCTTCATCCACTTTTCAAAATCATCACACTCTCTGTAAAATTGATAAAGTCGAATGGCGTCCTCGAGGAGTGCATGTCTCTTGGTGGCTAATTCTTGTAATTTGTCGTACGTTTCGTTGATTTGTTGTTGTCTTTTTGGAACGCTTCCGTTGTCGTCGTTCTTCTTTTTGACATTTTCACCCGCAGGTTTTAAAACTTTCACTGGCACTTTTTGTTTTATCATTTTGGTCTTTTGGACTTTCTGCATCACCTTTACTTTTTCAGGTTTTCTCACTTGAATGTGCATAATTCTGGACTCAATTTCGACGACGTAATTCGCGGGAGCAAACCCATCCGAACCATCTGCTTTACGAACACTCCACCAGTCTGGATTACTCTTGTTCAAAAGGAACATTACTTCGCCCTTATTCATAGAAAATCCATGTCCATTATAAGGATAAAGGGCTTTCACTTGTGGCACTTTGCGTTCTTCAACGTGGGTTCTGTGTTCAACCTTTTCCACAGCTTCTTCTTCCCAGACTTCTTTCGGCACTAATCGGATCTCATGGGTCCATTCTTCAACTGGTCCGTTGACTTCAGTTTCGGTGTTCAGGTTGAGATTAGAAATCCCAGCTGCAATGAGTCGTTCTGCTTGAGCGTTCAGACTTTGCACGTCTCCTTTGTAAGCGTTCAGTTCTCCTTCAAGATCTTTGTGTCTTTGAAGAAGCGCTTGTGCACTTGGTTCGTCCGATCCGTAATCTGTGGATGCCAAAATGGACATCTTTTCATTTAACCATGAGTCAGCTTCGTTTGCATCGGCGTAAAACTGATAAGCTTCGGCAGCATCGTTAAGTTGTTTGGCACGTTCCGTAACCAGCTTTTCTAATTTGTTCCACTCTTTATTTGTAGAATCGAAACGTTGCTGAATCTCAGTGGAACGAGGGTGTTTTTCTGTGATAAGTTGTTTGCCGATGGCGCAAAGACGATCGAATTTCGTTTTCCTCATTTTAATTTCGTCTTGAAGGAGTTTGTGTTTTTGCAAAAGACTTAGAACGCCTCTCAGATCTTTAGCGATGATTCCAGTTTGACACAGGAATTGCTTTTCGATAATCCAAGCTTCCTCGTCTTCCTGGTCTTGCAAAAACTGAAAGAAGTTTCTTGCATCTTCCAATAGAACTTTTCGTTTTGAACTGCTTTCTATTAATTGTTGATAGGCAGTTTCCATTTCTTCAATTTTCTCATTGATCACTTTTTCTTCTTTGGGATTCTGAGACGCTAAAATGTCTCCTAATCGACGCAATCTTCTGCACGATTCTCCGACTGACGTGACTTGGAGTTCTTGAAGAGCATGTTTTTGCAATAATTCTTCGACTGCAAACAAATGGATTCCAGTATCATTCGATGACAATTCTGACTTTAATTCAACTATGGTTGTTAAAGTGCCGTCGATTTCTCTGAGCAAACTCATCACGTTGCCCATATTATTTAAATTGGCTTTGTGTTTTTCAAGAAGTTCTAATAAATGTCGCCATTTCTCTAATGTTTCACTTTCCCTGGCTTTTACTCTTTCGGCATTTCGGTAGTTTTCTTTCACTAATTCATCGCACATGTTTGTTAAATCGTGAAATCGTTCTTTCCTAGCCAAAATATCTGCGGAAATGGCTTCGTGCTTTTTAACGGTAGCGTCAACTTGGGTAAGATTGGATCCATATCTAGGATCTGACAGTACTTGAATCATTTCCTTAAGATATCCTTCTCTAAGTATGCTCTTTCTTTCGAACTTATAATTTAATTGTTCCAGTCTTTCCTGTCTCCTCAATTCACTTCGTAAAGCAACTTCTCTGCTGTGTTCGGCTCTTTCCAGGGCTTCCCACGCTCTCTCAATATCCTGGACCATCTTTCCGTCAATTGGCATGAAGGCTGGTTGCCTTAATTCTTTCAGTTGGGTGTTGATTTGAAAGAAAAGGGCTTCTATTTCGCTTCTTTCCTTGTACTTTGGAGGTTTTTCTTGGGTTCTGTAGTGTCCAAATGATACTAAAAGACTCTGAATTCCTTCTAAAGAATTGGGAAAATTTCTATCACTCAATTCCACAACTTTAGCTTGTATCCATTCGAGTAAATCCGTAATTAGGTTGTCGTAAGTAAGCTTCATGTTATCTGCTTCTGCCATTTGACTTACAATCTGCAATTTGAAAAATAAAAGTGCAAACTAATTCGGAGATTTTGGGGGTTGAAGTTTACTACCTTTGCAATTCGCCTTCCACTTTTAGCTTCGTTTTTCATTCTGGCAAAAGTATGATAATATGAAGCTACGTAAGTCATTATACTCTTTTCGTCAGGTCTGCTGTTATCAATGTCTTCTGCGTCTAGAAGTGGAGGTATGCCAAGTTCGTTATTGGCTACGTCGAAAGCGTGGTTCAGATTATCGATATGTTTATTTGGAATTAAGCTATTGAAGTCAAACAGATCTGGTCGATGGGAATGGATGAGAGCATTGAAACCCAAACCATTCCTCCATGAACCAGAGAAGTCTGATATTTCGACGTTGGGGTAACCCGAAGTTTTGCGCTGTGCCCAAAGCAACAGTGCATCTTTGGCTGATTTCTTTTCCGAACTTTCATTTTCTTCGTCCTACCAAACAAAAAGTCACAAACCAAAATATGCAATGCAATGTAGAGCCATATTGCACTTACCACATCGATTTCGATTTCTTGAATCTGAAATCTTAAAATAATCGTCCAAATTAAACCTAAAATTAATCGGGGATTGCCGTCTACAATATCTTCAGCGCCGATACTTTCTAGACGGACTTTCGTGTGAAGAAACGATAAACTTTTGTTAACGTTTTCGATTTTATGGACCCGCATTCTTCCATTGTTCGGCTTTCCTAATTTCTCACCAGAAATTATTTCTAGTAGTTTTAAAAGCTTTCTTCCATCGGCAAGATCGACAAAGAGGTCTTCTACCTCCATGCGAACCTAAAAAGAGCAGACACTTTTTCTTTTCCTTTCGATTTAAATAAGAAAATTGCATATTAATTACGATATAATACCCACAGGAACATTTAAATATTTATTACAAAAAAGATTACCATCTTTACACCAAACCTACTGTTTCCGTGGAAAATCGAATCTAAAATTTTTTGGGTTTATCAAAAGTCTCCGAAGATGAGGAGGCTACAACTCTTGGTGTTTTAACATGTTTTGTAAAAAAAAATGTCCATTTTTTATTAATACTGAGACTATGTAATAATTTGTACATAAGTGAACACTCATGTTAGTGTACTTTTTGTACAATTTGTTAAAGATTACAATAAAGATTTATTTTACTAATTGATATCGTTGATCTGGCTGACATTGTTCTGCTCTTTTCGGTAGATGGCGTTTATAAGTTTTTAATTTATTATTTTGTTATATTAGCTACCTACCTAAAATTATTAGGAACATAAACTCAAATTCATACTGATATTTTTTAAAGTATTTTTTTGAAAGGAAACGTATGGGAAATAAGTAATAAAACAGAATTTGCTAATACTACGTCAAATCTTTATACATTGAAAATTTATTATAGAATAATAATTTTGTAATATTTTCAACTATTAATAATAACATTTATTATTACGCCTTTAATTAATTTGTTAAGTCTCGTATACTGCTATTACTAGTGTTCTATAAGCGAAAGCTTAACGGGTTGCATAAATTTTTGGCTCTACTTTGCCGTTTATTTTCTCCAAACGGAGATATTTTTCAATAAAAAATGAGATTGTAATTCATAATATAATCATTATTGTTTAAGATAATATCCTTAAAATAATGAAATTACGTTTAATTAAGGTTTGTAGTTAAAAAGAAAATACTTCTCGAATACTACTTGCAAAACACCTGTGATTGTCAAGTTGCATACATCGTAAAAAATACTTAATTTATTTTTAATTAATTTTAATTATTTTATTATAAGCCAAATACATATTTCAGGTAAAAGTCTGGTTTCAAAATCCAAATGCAAAATTTGAAGAACTAAAGGAAAAATGATATTTTTGTAATTTTTGAATTTTTGTAATTAAAGTTGACCTTTTAATTGAACAGATAATTTAATATCGAAAAAAAATTAAATTATAATATATTTAAGATTTTTTTGATTAAAATTTTAATAGAAAGAAAGTATTAGCTTTAATAAAGGTAAAAAAATTATCCAAAAATAACTATTTTCTTTCTTTCTTGTACCTCTATCTAATAACGAAGTCAAAGTTATTAAAAAAAAATACCCACGTTAATAAAAAAAATGATTTCCTACTCGAATTTTTCAGACAGGAGCGGATCCACCTAATTTAACTTAACCTAACCTAACCTCACGTATATATGAATTTACGAAATAGCTTTTTAATTACAACATATTATTTTAATCTATAAATAAATCTTACTTTTGTGAGGAAGGAATTCATCCATTTTGTGAAGGTCTTCTTTTGTATGTGAAGCCTTTCTTCTTGCAGGAACCTAATACGGCCCTGCTCAAATTTTTGCACTTCATCTCGCTGGCTCATGCTGGTTCGAACTTGGACTTTTGGAGGACCTCTTGGCTCATAATGTACAGGGCCCACTGGAAAAGAAAACGGTAGCTGAGCAACTTGTTTCTTGACTGAGATTTTTTTAAAGATAAATGCTCTTCAGAAACAGAAAAATGCGATAAGGATATTTCTGTTTCTTATCAGATAGATGTGTTTGTTACGTGAACACAAATGGTATGTCAACAAATGTAAAACATTTTTACTAGATATCTACACTTTTATTAAACAGTTGCAGAAAATGAAAAAAATAAAATGAAAACCTTATTCCTATCTCCCATTTGGGTTTAATTTCTTATTTATAACTTGCACATAATTATTGATATAGTTACCAAACGTTGGCAGCAATCATTATCAAATGTCCAAGACATTTCATTTTTATCAAATTTTTATCAGTTTGTTCTGACATAAATAAATAATAACGCTTACACGTTTCGGAGAATTACAAAGTTTGTTGTTACATTATGTAAAGAGAACAGTTTTATTAAAATTAGCCTTTGAAAAAACCAACGGGATAAAATAGAAAATATTCTTCTTTAATCGAATGAATTAAGATTATATGTTTCTTATTAATGTTAAGTAGCGTTGAGTTTCCTAAATTTTTGTAAAAACCGCATCCAAATCGGTTAAGAAATAACCCAGTTATCCCTTCTTAAACTTTCCTTGTTTTAATTACTGTCATCAGCGACGCCAACATTGTTTATTTCCGCATTCCTATTCGCCGACGTACTAACCAATCAGATGCACGAGCCGGCGTATATAACCATCGAACTTGCGTACCCGATTTAGTCACCGGCGATGCTTTTGAAGGTGTACTTCGTCGACCAAAACTTTAGTAATAATTATTATTTAAAACGTCAAAAAAAAATATGTTATAGTCATATGGTATTAACACTTAAAACCTCAGGAATGAAATTTATTATAGTTCTATTAATTTTTTTCACACCTTATTGCATTAGAGCGGTTTAATTAATAAATAAATAAACAAAATCTAGGCGTAGAATGTTGCAACTGCATTTTACTTTTCGTTACACTGACGCATTAATTACAGGCATCCTGTGTTTGTATCACGAATAAAAAACAATTTCTATTTGCAACATTTTTGTTGCTTAACAATAAGAGGTGAGATCATTGACCCATTTTTTCGAGTAAGATACACCGTATGCATTGCAATTACGTAACAATTTTTATCATTGAAAGCCTCCTTGGCGTTTGAAGAAAGCAAATCCGATTGCTGATCTGATAACAATTCAATGAAAGAAAAAAAAAATAGTAACAATAAATAATAAAGAAACAAAGCGGATGGTTTTCAATTTAACACTTCTAACTGCGATAATTGTTTATTGTATAAACCAGATTTTCAGAGTACCTAAAGCTCCTCTTCAATGCAGAAAATCGATTTAATAATTCAATAGAATTATTTATTAAACAATGTTTATTGATACGCGTAGGAAATGTGTTTTTTAGAAGAAATTGCTGTAACGAATTGCAATAAATAAGTAAGACATTATGTCTTTTAATTAATTTTCTATCAATGAAGTCGTTGGAGAAGAAAAATAAATCATACAAACACGAAAAATATTTCCTTTTAATTTATTTGAAGGGATGTAAATTAATCAATAAAAAACATAAAAAATAGAAATAATATTAAAGATAGAGAGGTTACAAGCGAAAGCGTACGTCTGGAAGAGAGAGGAAGAAAATCAATTGACCTCTGCACAGTCTTTTTCTACTTGCACCTCATTCGGCCAGAGTTTTCTTCTGTATTCAAGTGGTGGGGATTCTCTTGGACATGAAGCCAATGAGGAGCAAGTAGACAAAGACAGAAAGAGGTCAGAGAAGCACTTCCACTCAAATAAGTTACCACACGATATTCTATATTTAGTACTATCTCTATGAGTGATAGAACAAGGGCGTTGAAATTAAAAAAATCTATAGATACTAAAGTTAGAAACTGATTCCAGGACACTCATTTGTAGAAATAATTTACTAAAAAGTCTAATTAATTCAAAAAATATATTTCATTGGAAATAATTGAGTTTGTGGAAAAAGCTGATTGAATTCTTAATCATTAGAACCTACCAATAAATTTATAGGATTAAATTCTTATTAATTAATTTGCTTGATAGCAGCACAGAGTGATCGAAAAGAATTTAAGGATTCGTAATGATAAATAAAGTCGATATTTCGTGAAGGGCAATTTTAATAGATAATTTTTTGAATGAACAAACATAAACTAAAGAAATGTAAACGTCTCTAACGGATTGATAATAGTTACCTATATATCGTTATTATCATATCTAAAATTTATTGTTTTTAGTTGCTATTGATTCGATTTCTAGATAGATAAATGTATCTTTTCTAAGTACTTTTTATTACAAGTTAGTGCAATGAAAAAACCCAAATAGAGTATAATTGTTTTTCTAATTGCGTATGAGGTAAACGTTGATATCATTCTTAATAAAATGTATTTGCCTAGACCCTACAGAGTACAGATAAACAATTTATATTTTCAATTAGTCACAGATATCAAAATAACAATTTGTCACTTTAAAACTCAGATACCTAATATCATAAAATACACGTCAACTAAATTTCCAAAAAGATGGTTCAAATTCCGAAAAGTTTTCTATTTGGCAGTAACAGTAACAGTAACGTTAGGACTAATTTTAAATTATAGAAAGGAAAATTGAAGAAATTTTTTATTAACACAAAAAATAATACTTTAAATAGGGAGGCATAGTGGCTGCACGGTTAGCGCTACAGATTGGCGACCACTAGGTTGTGAGTTCAAATCCCGGTAGGAGCTAAACTCTTTTTAAAAAGAAGTTTAGATAGATACGTGATTTGTGCGAAGAAATATGCGAGTATGTGAGAGGTAGTCGAGGAGAAAATAAAGGGAAAATGAAGGTAGATTTTAAGAGAAGATAAAAGCATAGAAAGAGAGTAAGATTGTTAAATAAGTTGTAAAGCAGTGGCAAAATGTAGATACTCTATTAGAGCATACATGTGAAAAATTAATAAATAAATAATACTTTAAATATAAAAATATAATATTAATTAAAAATTTAAATATGTATCTATAATTAAGTAGTGATTGTATTGTAAAAAAAGGGACAATTTTTCAAAAAGTAAATTACGTATCTACATATTAAGAAAAATTAAAATACATAATTTATTTAATTTTTTCTTTTTGAATGTTTTTCGATAAATCATTTATATCGAATTTTGTTACAGATACACATTAAGATTAAATTTTTATTGTCCAAACTCGATTTATATTTTTGTTTAGTGAATGCAAAAATAAATGATTTCACAAAATAATTAAATTAGGAAATTTATTTGTTGTTTAGGAAAATTATATTATCTATTATAGGCCACATCTGTATTTGGAAAAAAAAAATTAACACGTCTACAAAAACAACAAAAAAGGATCACAGTTCATATTTAAAAAGATAGTGCAATCTCTCTTTTTTTAGCATCACCAAAACACAAAAACTAGAAATAAACCAAACTTTTTATATTAACTAATTTTTTTTGTACTCGTTTCATTAAAATTAAATCTTCAAGACTGTTTACTATTACTCCTCCTCCTCTCCCCGGGCTCGAAAAATTTATTTTATTAATTAGGATTATATACCAAAAAAAATTGTGCAATAACTGAATGCGTCCCACAATCATTGTCTTTCAAATCTTTATTCAATTAATTCTAATCATTATTGTCTAAAAGGCACTAACATACCATAAGGACTCCTTTTCATCATGAAATTTTTACAATCGTAACTGGGCGTCAAACTAACTCTACACAAGTTTAATTATTGCACTTAAAGAGTATTTACACTAAAATATTTAAACAAAACCTTAAGAAACATCGTTGGAGTAAATCTACGAACGTTGTACATTATAAGTACATCACACAGAACACATTCACAAAAGTAAGCAACTTTAGATATCGCGTTATCAAATCGTTATCAGGAGTTTGTCGAGATAAGCTTTTTAGCATAGTTTTGATAATTGACGGTTTCTTTTTTATGTTTACATATTATATTAGATTTTAATTGTTTGATTGTAAATTGATTGCATTAACAAAAAAATAAAATTCTGAATATGTACGTAAATATTGATAAAATTATATATTTTTTTGTAATTGTATAGATACGCCTCCCCTCAATCGATTTTCCTGTTTTTTTTCCCCCTACTGTTATAAATTATAAATTATTTAAAATGATTCGTATGGATGAATACGTACGCTAATTAATTGGTAGGTAATAAGATTGCATTTTTGCAATTAATTACCTGACACAATAAGTACATATTATTTTGTGCATCATCTAATAAGCAAGATGATTCTCGGCTGTTTAAAAACCGACCAACGCAATGTTTATAAATTAATCGCTTAATCAGAGATCAGAGGTAGAAACGTAAGTGGTGTGTAATTACGGAAAATAAACGTTCATTTATTTGTAAAGCTAACTAACTTCAAGTATAATAAACACATGCCAGTCGTCGGCTTTTTTGTGCAAATTAGCGCCGCCAGTTTAATGGCATGTATGTTATACCAAGCCGCGTACACGATAAGGGTCGATGTCTTGTCTTATCTAAACATGTAGAAACGTATTGTTAACAATTCTTACACTTTGTAAGAAAAGACACATACAGGGAGAACATATTGGAAGCATGTAAGGTTTGTTTTTTTCTAGATTCGATAAAGAAGCATTGAATTTGTTTGTTTATGTTTAGGTTACGGTAGCGGCTGTGTGTGTGTGCGTATAAATAAAAAAATGTTTCCAATAGAAGTTACCTGAATTAGGTAAAGTACGTACGCAAATTATTTTAAGTTATACAGGGTGTTTCAGTTCCTCTGTACTTCGTTATTTTAAATAGAACATCCTATATACTTATTACTGGTATTTATCTAGACTAAATATTGGATCATGCGATTTGAATAATTGTCTTATCGTCATTTCACCTGAATCTAGTATTAATTCTATCAAATATTTTTTTTTTTTTAAATAATTGCATTATGATTATTTAATCACTCACATTTAAGCATAACTTATTTGTTTAATAAGTAGAACATTCCATAACACATCAAGTGCATCAAAAAATTCTTGGAATCTGCGATATCTTTTTAAAAATTCGAAATTATAATGCAAACAAAATAAATGTTGATAACAATTTTATGACAGATAAATAAGTGTACGTAAATATCGGGAGATGAATAAAATTTAAGTCCTGTAAATGTTACAAAGAAATATTCCTTACGTACGTAACAAAATAAAATAATAAACGTGATGTAAATACATATTAAAATCAATAATTGATTATTTAATCGTTTACATGTTGTGTAAATAAATTATTTATATTATAATTTCATAATAAAACCTGCACACATCATTTACATTTGATAGCGGATTTTTTGATTTGCAGTTCTGACCTGATGATTAACTGACAGGTCAAATATTTGTTAGTTTTTAAACTGTCAAATAAATTATGAAAATTGAATTAAATTTAATGCCTTTCCAAGAAACAAACAAAATTTTATATTGCGTTGTTTGTTTTTTATATATATTTTTTTTTTGCTTGATACTAATTCAACATAATATAATACAGATGGCATTATTTTCATTGAGGAAATCATACGCAATAACGTTACTGCCAAAATTATCAAAATTCAAATTGAAGTAATTTCCGAAATATTCTAATGGATGGTCACCGTGAGACACCCTGTATACTAGAGATGTTGGGCTAAGAGCGTGTTCACACTATCGTGCTGCGACACAGGTATGGCACAAGAACAGCTCTACATCTGACAAACGGCCGTTAAAAGACTGATTTGATCAACAAATTAAAACCCAATGCAATTAAAACATTTAGTACCTACATAAATAGAAGGTTGAAATACGAAACATAAAGGAAAATAGAAAGTGAAAACTGCATTCACTTTCAAATATATCATTCGGTACATAAATCTCCCGCATTATTAGGTACCTAAATCTATTCATAAATTATGTCTAAACAGTTTCACTTATTAACCGAAGGTAAGTACAAAAGTAACATTTGCATATTATGTGCAGGTACACATATCGTATGTAGGTACCTACTTACCGATTCCTAAAAGAGGCGTTGGTTAAGATCAGAATAGATTAACCGTTGTGTATAATAGCCGAGACCAAGTCACGATGATAATGTACGTACGTAATGCAATTTACATTTGTGACGAGTCTGCGTGATATTGTAAGTGATGATATTATCGTTGGTAGCTGTTCCATACATAATTATAATGTAAGCCATTTACTTCTATGAATTCGGCAACTACACGACACTAATTATGTTATTCAACGACGGTCAAGGAATTTTAATGACCACAGAGGTTGTGTTGTAGAATTTAATTGTAAAACTAAGGCAGGACACCCACCAAAACAACGTGGCATATGATCTGACGCATTCTGACTCAGAGTGGGAACAGGGGCGTAACTACCTTTAGGTTATGTTAGGTTAGGTTATGAATCATGCATCTGACACGTGCCATATTGATAGATATGTACTCTGTACCAACTGATGATACTTGTTGTACAGTTAATATTATTTTTATATAATATCACATGACAAAATAAAGCATGAGCATTTAAAACAGTCGTAAAAAACTTAACCTCAAAAATAATCAATAACATTCCGTTTGCTACTGCATTTATGTTTAAATTTCTGTTAGTTACAAAGTATTATGTAGATGTGTCTAGATAAGAAATGTTGGCCAAATAGCTTCACGCCATTTTTTTAATGTTATTTATTAAACAATTATGTGCTCGTTTTACATCCAAACAATAGTTGTTTGACTTGCTGGTTTGCATCCCGGCCTTATAGATCGTTGACCTTGTTTTGCAGACATGCATACATATCTAAAGGGGCATTGCACAGTTGTAACCCAAATACCTTAGCGTATTGGTCAGCATACACACACTGTGAAACTATTTCGTAATAATCGGAACCTGTTATATCTCGTTAGGGAAATCTTACTGTGTTCTGTGTAATAAATGCATTCATAAATGGAACATGCACTTTTAAGTACCGATTACACCTTCAGTAGGTGTGTGTGTGTGTGTGTGTAAACGAACGGGTTTTTATTGAATACAAAAATCAATCAAATCAATAAAAAACTCATACTACTGATCAGACCCAAAATATAATGAAAAAAAGGTGTTTCAAAAAAGTCCAGTATGCAAAGTTGCCTATACATAATACATGATCCATTTTTATGATCCACCCTGTATACTAAGTCAAGTTTTAATGACCACTATCAGTGTACCTGCTGCACAGGTAATAATTTTTGATGAGATATGTATTATTTATTCTCTTCATGTCTGTGAATGTGTAAATAAGTATTGTATGCATAAAAGGTGATTATATACAATATAAATATGTACCTATACAGAATAGATCTATGATTATATGCGGCACTATGTAGACTAAACCTCTTTTAAAAAACCAAGTACTGACCCGAATTTCAATTGAAATTCTAAGTACTCACACTCGTACATGTACACAAATATGTACATTATTATCGGTAGTCATTTTAACATTTAGGACAATTCAATCGACGTTGTTTTTTATTCGTGAAAGTATTTAGCTCATTTAAAGTTTCGAAATGATTCACAAACGACAGAATAAAAATTTAAATAATGCGATACCAGGCCTATCGTCATCAACAGACCGAGACCGCTCCAGCACTATACTAGCTCATTGCAATGTATAGAGGAATTACCAACCAAAAATTTTCTAATATTTTTAATATTATTCGCCTTTATAGAAATAATTTCTAGATGTTCCATAATATTATTATTTATTAATTTTTCACAATTATGCTCTAACAGAGTATTTACAAATTTGCCACTGCTTTACAGCAACTTATTTAACAATCTTACTTTCTATGCTTATCTCTTCTTAAAATCTACCTTCATTTTCCCTTATTTTCTTCTCGACTACTCTTCTCAACATACTCGCATATTTCTTTGCACAAATCACGTATCTAAACTTCTTAAAAGAGTTTAGCTCCTACCGGGATTTGAACTCACAACCTAGTGGGCGCCAATCTGTAGCGCTAACCGTGCGGCCACTGTGCCTCCTTGGGGAAGACTTCTATGTAAACTTTATCTTTTAAAAAAAAAAAATCAAAAAGTGTAACAAATAAAATATCTATGTAAATGTAGTAAGGAAAAATATTTTAATAACCGCATCTTCAGCATTAATATCTGTTATCAAATGAATCTGTTTAGCAGAAGAAGCAGCCAGATAATAATTAAATAAATTATTCCGCGTGAACTGTATTATTTATTATAAATACGACCCGGTTATTCAACTTATCGTTCTTTTATTATCCGTATAGTAATTAATTGTACAATTGCATTTTTACCGCTTCCATACATATTTTATAACTCTGTTATTGCGAGGTAGAAGAAAACAAAAAAACAGTAGCTATAAAAATATCCATTAATATTAACCCGCGAATGATCGTACTAAAACAACATTCGATTCGAATAATGACCTAACGAAGCAACAATATTGTTTTTATTGAGTAGGTACGATACAATAGACGACAATGTTTAATGTGTTCCACTTTATTGTCGAGAATAAAAAATTAAAAAAATCGTTCATAAAACAGAAGCAACATTGTTTTATCTGATTTAAATGTCTAAAGTCGCTTAGGCAGAGTACACACTAAAGTAACGTGGCATATGGCATATGATCTAACTCATAAGGCACTTATGAGGCATGTTTTTACTCGACGGCTGTATGCTACATCTCAGCCAGAGCGTCGATCATGCTACATCCATGCATCTGCTACGTTATATGCCGCGTTTCTTGGTGGGCGCCCAGCTTTAACTTACGTGTAAGTTTTTTTGTGCAATATCTTCAATAATATTACGAAAAATGTATGGTAAAAACTTTCTTATCTAAATGTAATAAGAAAGTTATACAAGGTGTTAATTTCTTGAATTATTCACAATTTTGTGTTTCCAAAAAACTTAATTTTAAATTTAAGGTCAATTGAAAAAAAATCGGTCTAATAGAATTTGTTGCTTCTAATTTTGATACAAAAAAAAATAAGTAC
This sequence comes from Agrilus cyanescens, assembly GCA_947389935.1. NCBI lineage: Eukaryota > Metazoa > Arthropoda > Insecta > Coleoptera > Buprestidae > Agrilus > Agrilus cyanescens. Next base: position 5,313,696 of record OX376709.1, read on the forward strand.
ATGACTTACGATTGTCATACAGGTTGTTACTTAATGATAGGCCCTAATTCAAAGTAAACATGAGTCTTAAAAAGTTTAGTTTTCAAGGTACAGGGTGTTAAGGTTCCAGTGGCGTTTCAGACGACAGTTTCACGAATAATATTGAGAAAAAAAATGTACGCCACTTACTTTTTGAAAAATTTTATCTCTTTTTCGGATTAAGCAGCTAATACTACAACTTTTGTGTCTCTTGATATCTCTTCGTATCTTACTTTGTTTTCGAAGAAAAAAATAAAAATCATTTCATTGCATGTTGAAAAATTGTTAAAGTAAAATCAATCTGTAGCGCTAACCGTCCAGCCACTGTGCCTCCCTAGATGTTCCATAATATTTAAAAAATTAAAGTTCTATAAAGTTTTGTAATAATTTTAAATATAATTTAATTTACAAATAATGAAATTTTATAGTTTTAACTATTGCCAGTTGTTTTTTTTTTTTAAAAGAAATGTTTTTTTGTTGAAATAGAAACCACTTTTGTTTACCTGCAACTTTGTTTCTAAATAATATGCCCGAAACCGTTCGACTTGGTTCCTGTGCCTTAAAATTGTAATTTTCAAAATTCTTCGGGTGAAATACAACCTATTATTAACAGTGTGGAGATTGGGCTTGTTTTACAATCAGACAACCATTATTTTCGACCTTGACTTTACAATGGCCTGCAGGAAGGTTAAAGTGGTATTTATAATTTTCGCTTGTGGTTTAGGAGTAGGTAGGTATGTAAAAAAAAAAGATGAAATTTCAGAACGACAAACGCAGGAGTTTTAAACTTTTTTGATAAATAAAAAAAGGTCACTTTTAAACTATTTATTAACTGTTACATATCAAAAAAATATATTTCTATACGAAATCCAAGTCCAATTAATTTATTTCTCTTTTACAACTCAACTTCTATTATTGTTATTAATGAATACAAGCTGTTGAAGTCCATAAAAACTAGATAATTTCTACGTCAAAATAATTATCTTAATAAGCTCCTGAATACAATTTTCTAGTGAAATAAATCATTTTACTGACTTGGTGGTAGGTACAATAAGTATCTCTCATTCTTTTGTCGGCAAGAAACCATTTCTAACAACTTATTATAATACATGAACACAAGACTAAATATGCAATCAGTTTGGTTCCGAACGATCAATCACCTACTGACGTTTTTTTTTGTGAACACTTATAATAATTAATTTACCTACACCGTTCCTGAAAAGATATTGTTATTTTCTTTTTTATTATACTTGTCGAAGTATGGTACAAGTATATTAACCAAGCTTTCAAATCTTCATTTGTACAGATTCTTTTTTAATTCTACTTGGCACTTTTAATTAACAATAAAAAATTAATTTTTCGAAATTTTTTTTTGAAGCAGTTTGTGCATATATAGGGTGTACTCCAACGGTTCATTTCTGAAGCCAATTTAAGTAGAGAAGTTCACATAAACATGTGTCCTAAAAAGTTTGATTTTCAAGACAGTGTCAATTTTTTTTATAAAAATTGTTTTTTATTAATAGCTCAAAAGTCCTTGCGCCGATTTTTTTTAAAATTGTTGTTGTGTGTTCATTCGTATATAAAATAATAAATTAACTCGTAGATACATAATTTTGAGTTCCAGTTGATTTTACTTTAACAATTTTTCGACATGCAATGAAATGATTTTTATTTTTTTCTTCGAAAACAAAGTAAGATACGAAGAGATATCAAGAGACAAAAAAGTTGTAGTATTAGCTGCTTAATCCGAAAAAGAGATAAAATTTTTCTAAAAGTCAGTGGCGTACATTTTTTTTTCAATATTATTTGCGAGACTATCCTCTGAGACGCCACTGGAGCTTTGACACCCTGTACCTTATAAACAAAACTTTTTAAGACTTATGTTTACTTTGAATTAGGGCCTATCATTAAGTAACACCCAGTATGACAGTCGTAAGTCATGTACTTATTTTTTTTGTATCAAAATTAGAAGTAACAAATTCTATTAGACCGAATTTTTTTCAATTGACCTAAAAATTAAAATTAAATTTTTTGGAAACACAAAATTGTGAATAATTCAAGAAATTAACACCTTGTATAACTTTCTTATTACATTTAGACAAGAAAGTTTTTACCATAAATTTTTCGTAATATTCTTGAAGATATTGCACAAAAAAACTTATATGTAAGTTAAAGCTGGGCGCCCACCAAGAAACGCGGCATATGACGTGGGAGATGCATGGATGTAGCATGATCGACGCTCTGGCTGAGATGTAGCATACAGCCGTCGAGTAAAAACATGCCTCATAAGTACCTTATGAGTTAGATCATATGCCATATGCCACGTTACTTTAGTGTGTACTCTGCCTAAGCGACTTTAGACATTTAAATCAGATAAAACAATGTTGCTTCTGTTTTGTGAACGATTTTTTTAATTTTTTATTCTCGACAATAAAGTGGAACACATTAAACATTGTCGTCTATTGTATCGTACCTACTCAATAAAAACAATATTGTTGCTTCGTTAGGTCATTATTCGAATCGAACGTTGTTTTAGTACGATCATTCGCGGGTTAATATTAATGGATATTTTTATAGCTACTGTTTTTTTGTTTTCTTCTACCTCGCAATAACAGAGTTATAAAATATGGATGGAAGCGGTAAAAATGCAATTGTACAATTAATTACTATACGGATAATAAAAGAACGATAAGTTGAATAACCGGGTCGTATTTATAATAAATAATACAGTTCACGCGGAATAATTTATTTAATTATTATCTGGCTGCTTCTTCTGCTAAACAGATTCATTTGATAACAGATATTAATGCTGAAGATGCGGTTATTAAAATATTCTTCCTTACTACTTTTGCGTAGATATTTTATTTGTTACACTTTTTGATTTTTTTTTTTAAAAGATAAAGTTTTCCCCATTTAAATAAAACAAAAAAAATTCACCCCTCAGGGTTAGAAAAACATAAAATTATTGTTCACCCACTGATTTTTTACCTATTGACTGATTCCACCAGGCATTATTTTGTACTGCATTATGTGATTATTTTGTTTTTACCAGTTTATTTCATTTAAATTAAAAAAATAATAAAAAATAAAACCACCCACACGGGTAGGAAAATAGAAAACGATCGTCAGTTTAAATAAAAAAATAGGGAGTGACTGATATTTATTTGTTTCTCAATAAATTAAAATTAAAAATATAAATGATCCTAATCTAACTTTAATGCATATTTCCGGTTAATACGATACCATGAATTTTGAGAATTTCAATAAACCTTATCTGGTATTATTTATTCTCTGATACCATTTTCTACTTAAATTATTCATACATTTAGTTAGCTAAATAAACAAAGTATACGAGTACACTAACTAAACCCTAGTACCTAATAAAACATTTGGCTATTCACGCTCAATTTACTTTTTTGTCCGACTGAACAAACGGAAAATGACATCATGGCTAAAGCAATAATTAACCATTTACACATAGAATGTAACCACTTGGTAAGGTCATTTTCTTTATATTAACAAAAAAAAACGACTATACTACTACAAACTGTAAAATTAGATTAAAAAAATCCAATTACAGTGGATTTCGCTTATAACGACGGTGAAGGGACCACCATAATTCCGTCGCTATTAACGCAAGTCGTTATATACGAAGGTAGAAAAACAGCAATATTAATTTTTGTGTTTAATTAATCTTACGTCTATGTATTTTTTATGTTTACACTCGGTCGCAATATCTGCAAGGAATTTCTATTTTTCATTTTTGTGACAAATGGTTCATTAAAATTAGTCGCTATATCCGAAATCGGCGTTAAATCCGAAGTCGCTATAGCCACATTTAAAGTATACTTTAAATTCAAGGGACTCAAGTGCAAAATCGCTATAACCAAAAGGTTGTTAAAACCGAGGACGTTATAAGTGAAATCCACTGTACATTATTATCCCATAAATAAAAAATAGTATCAAATTTAATTTATAATTTTTTTCCAAAGTTTCACAATGCAACGGTTATAAATGACATTATAATCATTATTTTGTAAGATAAAAAGGTCGAAGGTTAACAAAAAAAATTTTTGCTACGTGAGAAACTCAAAGTTATGCATCTGCAATATTGTATAGTTTACATTTTACATAGTTTAAATATTTTTAAATAAATTTAAACAACCAATTAGGAAACAAAGATCTTTTTCTATTTTAGCAAAAAATTCCTACGAATTTTTGAAGAACAAAACTATACTTTGTGAACACTAAATAGAACAAAACGTTAACATTATTTAGTGTAAAGTACCGCGAAATTCCTTGGCAAAATTCTTGTCTGTTAGCTTTTAATTAACACGAAAAAAAGGTGAAATTACCGTTCACAGAATTAAAAAAGTAAAGTTTATATACCTCATGTTTGTGTTAATTACACTGTACATGTAGAATTTTTAATAAAACTTCTTAATTTGTACATTTGTACCCACTAACAAGCTTAATTTTCAGAACGTGCAACGGATTTCCTTAAAAGTAAACATTTTTTTGTTGAGGACATTTTTTTTGTCACGTAAAACGAGCATAAAAAATAATATATGGAGTACATTGTACAGGGTGGCTCAAAGTCAGCGGCCTGTTAGACTTTTAAGGAAAACTAACGAGAAAAAAAATTGTGTTGTACTTACGACAAATGGTAGGTTTATTTTTAGGACTAATTTGAATAAAACGTTAAATTTTAAGGTAAATTTGATAACTAACTTGTACTCCTAGGATGAACAGTTTTTGAGATAATCTAATTTATAGAAAAAAATTCACTACCACAATCCAAAGAATAAAAATCATAATTTTCTCAAAAAGTGACAGAGTACTGAAATTTTTACCGATTGTAGTAGAGGTTTAAGCCTAACGTTATGCCTAAACTAAGCTTTATAATTTGTACAGGGCGTTCATAAAAAAATTCAAAGGTTAAAAATTTCAAACACGAATAACTTCGTTTTTTTTTAAATTGCAACTACACTTCATTTACTTCCTCTAGAGATATGACCTTTAGTATGACCGGCGCAAAGTAAAAAAGAACGGCACTAGGACAGAAAAGGAAGGAGACAACTTGGAGCGACAGTCGCTATCGGCAACAAGCGTATAATATGTAAAGTACTGTGCGGAAATTTTGACCACTTTATTTGCTAACATTGCGTTGCTTGAATGTATTAGTATTACCATCGGTATTGTGTATAAATTAAGGAATGTTGCATAGCTGCATCACCAGAACCTCACACGTGCATTTATTATTTGCATTTACAGGGTTTTAATAGGAAATAAATTTATTTATAATTGTTACAGTAATACAATAACTTTGAATCTTTGCACTGGATATTTAACGTTCGTTTTCGACTCTGTATTATTCATAGTGAAACTAAACTTTTGGCAGGTACTGTACTAACAACTATGTTAAACAGACAAAAGCGGAACGAATAATGAGCTCCGTATCCCTTCCTAGACTTTTGTCGTTGGAGGGGGCATATCTCTATAGAAAGTAAATGAAGTATACCATATTTTATTTTTTCATTCGATTCCTCTTTTTTCTCTTTCGTTTTATTTAAAAAATTTTGAGCAATTTTACTTTTTTGAGCTAGATAATTTCGTTAATTTTGGCTTAATAAAAATGTAACAACAATTAAAGCTGAAGTTGAATCGAAATTGATAGTCGAAACTTGGCGTAATTAAGTTATATGTACCCAAATACATACTAACAAATTTATAGAAGTTCCAACATTTTTATTTAATTGTCTGATGAAGCAAGGTATTTTTACTAGCAAAGGGTGTAGTGAACTTTACGAGAAAGTAAAACAATAAAAAAAAAACCAAATGTGTGACCTTTTTCTGCTTTCGAATCAGAAAACGATTGGAATAACAATAGGGCAACGTATTTGGTTTTAGCGAATGTACAATGTATTGTACGTTTTGTAGACTTTTACTTCATAATTCACACGACTAGACTAAATAATGGCATCCAGAAACTGGAAATACGTGCATTACAAGAACAAACAAGGTCTCAAAGTAAATTTAGCATTCCTTAGAGTTTGAAATCTGTAAGAAATGCTTTCGTGGGTATTTATTATGCAGCAGCTTAGTTAAATCGAAAAAAAAAAAAAAACATTTTCTTGTATTAAACAGTGGCGTAACCTAAACCAACCTCCGTATATTTGGGGTCTTGGAGGCTTAAGAGTCTGGGTTTCATCTAAGTAACAAAAAAATAAATGAAATTCAAACATTTTCTGTTTGATCACTACTTATTTCGAGTTAAATTTTAACAAAAAGATAAAAAAATATATAAATGAATTTTGTGTGGGGATGAGGGATGTAATAAAGGCCTCAAACTTAATAAATAAGAGTAAAAGTATTTTTATTTATAGAAGCCCCAAATGAGAGGGCCCATTGGGGTTGAAATAAGGGATGCTCGATAATATAAAACAAAAAATTGTATCACAAAACCAATTTTTGAGTTATTTACTATCGAAAAAGTTAATTATATTTTCTAATACATAGGTATAATAATTTTTGCAAACGAAAATATAGTTTTCGCATTTAACAAAAATATGAATCTATCCAACAAAGTTTTCGTATCATTTTTTAAAAAGCACTTGTAAAGCAATTTCCCAGCAATAAATAAGTCATAAAATGTGGAAACAACAGCAGTAATCAATAAAAACTCATTTGTTTACTGTGAGGCATTGTATTCAGTTTACCTAAACCACATTAAATTGGAATTTACTGCAAAACGAAGTATTTTTAGTCCAGATTTGTAATTTCCTCGCAGATTTTCAAAATTTAGAAGCCAAAAAAAATAGGGGTCCAAAAACGAGATGAAAAATATAAATAAAATTTACTTATTTTTATTTTTATGGTTACGCCACCGGTCGAGATGTTAAACAAAAATAGACCTAAACTGAGTCACTCTATAGAACAATACATTATACTTCAAGTTCGAAAAGACCGTGACAACTTCGAAAAATAGAAATTTTAATTATTTTGTTACTGTCGTAAAGCTTTAGAAAAAAGAAGAAATGTGTAAAATATGCCCGGAATTAAGCCATTTTTCATCAACTTCGACTGGTTATTGAAACCGGAAACTATAAATAAAGTTCACTTTGACAGTTCTGTTTTTAACCCCGATTGACCACGCTCAGGTATGACGACGAATAACATCGTAGTCGTGTAAAAAGTAAAGAACAAAAATTAGTCACGCAGGAGAAAAAATTTTTTTTAAAATGAATTTTTCAATATCTAAGAACAAAACTAATCTTTGTTCTATTTGGTCCTTCAAGCCGGACTTGGTAACGATTCTAAAAATTTCTAAATTTAATAATCAATATTATAAACTTTTACTGCAAAAATAATGAAGTAATTTTTTAATTTTTACGTCAGCAAGGCATTATTTTTTTTATAAATACATTTATATATTTGATTTTGAATTTATGTGAAACTGTATTATGGATTTTTATAATTAAACAAAATAAAAGTCGAAGATTATATGATGCGAGTGATCATTATCTTGATGGCAATCAAGACCACACATAGCGTTCAATGTAAGGCGAATTTAATAATTTGGTCTACCATCAGGAGATTCAGTTTCAATCCAATCGGCCGTAATTAAAAACGTTATTTCAGGAAGATATTATCAACCGAGACGTTGATATGGAAGCAAAAAAAAAATATGAAAAAGAAAAATCAACGACGAACCTCTATAAGTCATTAATTTTAAAGTCTTCATAAACAACGTTGAAGAAATAACCATAAATCATTAATTATGATTTTATATATCATGTTTTGATTTATGGAGTAGGTAGGTACATAAAAATCTTTCACAAAATATTTAATTAAGTAAGTACTCGTAAATGTACATAAATACGAATTTATTACTTTTGTAAGTTATAATTTAATAATGAAAATGTTAATATAAGAATTATTGGTAATTGGAGTTGATAAATCTAGAATATTTGTAATCTGGGTGTAGGTATAATTTTTATAAATAAAATCTTGAAATTGGAAAAAAGAGCTTTACATAAATTACCTGAAACCTCAAAACAATTGAAATTAGAAAACTTCTCAATAAACAAAAAATAATGAACAAAAAACCCTTTACCTTACAGTATAATAAAAAGTAATTTTCATGAAAATCAAAAACTTCAACACATTTATACGTGTATAGATCACTACAGTATTGTAGCGAACGCGAGTATACTTGTCTGAGATCAGGTACACTTATGCGTGTTACCGGCCAGCTTGACTAACCGCGGCCGGTTTCGGCAGTGTATGCGTCGTATTTGTAAACATGTGTTTCGTACCTGCTCTCTAAGAAAGCAATGAAGCGGTTCGTAGAAATGTAAACAACTTCGGACGTTTGGAATATTCTAGATTTATCCCGACTTGTTCTATGGATACTATAACGTTCGCCGAGTAGTTAGTAATAAATTAACAGTGACGGTAGTAACATAAGAAATAAATAGACAGTGATAGTAGTGAGAATACAAATAAATTGAAACGTGCATATAAGCGAATGGTGTAAATAAATAGTAATCTAAGTTAAGTATTAATTAATAATGTTTTAAGTAGTTATAATTAAATCAGTGTATATAAATTGTTATTCCTGTAATTTAGTGTTGTAAATAAATTTAATAAACCCACGAACACTACAGTATTTATTTATAAATTATCCTTAAGAAGTTTATGTTAGGTGTACCTAATATTTAATTGTTAATATCAATGTTTTATTGTTAATAACACTAATTTATTGTTGTTAACAATGTTTATTATTTTTTATTTTATATATTTTTTTTACAATATCAATGAAAATTTATAGTTTCTTTAAGGTTACAAAAAACTATAAATTTTTTTTGCTTGTACTGGATAAAAATATCTGATTTTTTTAAATATAGAGTTGTCAGAACCAATTCGACCAGATAAATCTTTTTTTTTTATATAATTCCAGAATTTACTAAATTTCAGTCTTTTTGTTAAGAAAAAAAAAACTACTTTACTTAATGTTATGTAATTTTTACGAATCATATTCAACGAAGTCGATATCGATTATTGAAAAAAAATGATGTTTTTTAAATATCTTTCGTTATACAGAGTTGAGAGTGAATAAATATAGGTTAGGTAAGATTAAAGAAATAAACCAACCAAATTCGATTAATGTCTACGTTATTAAGAGCTTTTCGTTATAAAGAGTTTGCACTCTACGTATTTGATAAAAGCTCTAATGAAATTAAAATATGACGATCATAGATACTAATTCCATGGGTCAAAGTTCAATTTTTTTTAATTACGAAGACGTAAGAACTTCAAAAAGGAATCCTGAACTTAATAAGCACACCAGCTGTTTCACTTTTAATTTTATCACCTGCAAATTGACTTAATTGTGAAGACTGAGAGCAATTGTTGAGTCTTTGAATGCCGCCCATCAAATTATCTTGCAGTATCCATTTATTATTACGGGCACTGATGCTGTTATACCGGCCAGCGACAATCTATCATTTTCCTTCGATGGAATTGGAATGTGAGAATGGGAATCGTACGCTTGACATCACCGACAGGGCGTTCCATGTTCCATTCGCGATCCCGAAACGATATTGTGAGTTTGCCATTTAATATCCTTGCGAAATGCATTCGAATCAGACTAACGAAGCGCAACTATTAACACATGAACTAATAAAGTTTTCTATTTTTTTTTTTGTATCCTGGGCAGAGCAAAGTAAAAAGTTTTTTAGTATTTTTATCTTTAATTGGTTGGATACACATCTCTACCTCATCTCAGTTTTCAGTTTTTTGATAGATACATATAAATTTTATTTTCCTATCATTTTATTTTTATTATTGACAATTTTGTTTTGGCAATTTTAAGTTTGAATGAAGTGTGAAGAAATTTTTTTAACCGCGGTGACGAAACACGAATTTTTTCTTACCTGAACATGGGTTTAAAATGGTTAAATTTTACAGGTGACGAATCACAAAAAAATAAAGTTTCTGCTGGTAAAATTTTATTAGGTGACAAAACACGAAGTGACGAAACAAAAATTAATCCCCTTAGCACACGTTAAAATTCAAGTGCACCCTACAATCAATATAAAATGTGGCGTGTGGTCGTTTTGTAGACAGCGATTTTAATTTAATGTCTTTGCAGCATCAGGTGCACATATTATTTATTTTTATTAATCAAGAATTCTAGTTTTTATTTTAATATTATACATATGAGAACATATTATATACTATCATTGATTGTAGCTTGCTCAATAAATATTTAACGAACCTAAACTGAACCAATAACCTAACCTAACCTCACTGTTTGTTTTTGTAAAAAATCTATAGTGAAAAAAAAAGGAGCATGTCATACACATAGTATTGCATTGACATTAGTCATGATATCGCAGATATTTTATGGTCACCTATTTAAGTTTTCACTTAGGGAACCGGTTGTCTCAGTTGGTAATACTCCTTGGTAATAAAATCGCCTCAGTTGGTATATGTCCAAAAAAAAAATACCTGTGAAGTACTTACGTTGTACCTCCTTTAAGAGTTATCGATTATTTAAAGTTCCAATCGATTTTATCGATTGTTACAATTATTTGATTTCATTCTTTTTCAATGGGAAGTCGTTTTTTAATATCTCATATCATAGTAACAATAAAATTGGTGATGAAACATTAAACAAAACGTTAATTAATTACAGAACATGCTCGTTTCGGCTGTGTGTTGATATTCCAAATTTGGAAACCCTGTTTCATCCGTTTCACGGTTGTATTTTTTGTGTCAATTCTGCTCCTGGTGACGAATCACGAAATAAAAAAAGGGTCTCTGCAAGTAGTAGTTTTTTAGATGACGAAACACGAAGTGACGCAACAAAAATAAACCTTGGAACACAACAAATCAAATTACGTCAGTAAATTAGTAAACGACTACAAAAAATACATTAAAAAAAAAGCATTTTTTTTATTTATTCATTTTCGAATTTTTTTATTATGTTAATTAGTTTCTAAATCAATTACTCAGTTGTTTTTTGGCGCCACAATTATAACAATTAAAATTACATTGGTAAACAAACTGGTAAAATGGTAAAGTTACAATTAAATGTCACTTTTTAATTGCTTTATACCCAAGTAATTTATATTGTATGTAGTTAACTAGCACAATAGAGCCGTAAAACAAAATGATTTAAGTGATTTACGTACTTTTATTTTTGAAAAAAAAAAGAGGTATTTTCATTTTCTACTTATTATACAATATAATGTTAAAGCCATTACGAACAAAAAAATTGGTTAGCTACCTTCTAACGTCCAATAGAAATGTTGCCATTTCTGGGTAACACTTTATGTGGTAAGTTGTACCGTTTTTCCGGCTGTGGCAGATAAGGATTACCAACCTAAAAACATTTTAATAGCTTTTCCAAATTAAAGAATGAACCTCTTACGTAGAATCCCATTGAGTTTTATTGTACTATATGTGGTGTTGACACACACATACATAAATGTAAAATATGGTAAAATAGCATCGGAGTGAAATCAAAAACGGTACTTCCCGGACAGACAACATCGGTCTTCTCTTTTGAAACCATATGTGTTAATGAACATGTGTACCTACATGCATACAATTGTAGTTGTAGTGTGTGTTTACCGGTGAAACAGCATTTCCGGCGTGACACACGTAATAGAAGAAACTATCCAAAGTTGACCGTCCCCCATTTATCCGGTTATGGCCAAATGTATTTTACTAAATGTACCACCGTTGACAATTAATGTGAACATCCAAGTAGGAACTACTAATATCTTATTAGTTAAAACGTAGTGACCAAAATTTAAAAATTTAACCCCTACAGGGGTGAAAAGGGACTTCAAATTTTGATGTATCGGTCAAGGTACAGCCGAAAACGCCTGGAATTTTGTACAAAGATTCCTTATATACTAGCAGTCGCAGCATACGTTGTCCAATCTATTTAAATTACGCGCCTTTTCATATCTAGTACGTACACCACTCAAGAGATGGTGCTAAACCTAACCTAACCTAACTAAGGAGGGGTTGAAACAAGGTTTCCAAATTTGGAATATCAACACACAGCCGAAACAAGCATGTTCTGTAATTAATTAACGTTTTGTTTAATGTTTCATCACCGATTTTATTGTTACTTTGAAATGAGATATTAAAAAACGACTTTCTATAGAAAAGAATGAAATTAAATAATTGTAACGATCGATAAAATCCATTGTAACTTTAAATAATCGATAACTCTTAAAGGAGGTACAACGTAAGTACTTAACAGGTAAATTTTTTTTGGACATATACCAACTGAGGCGATTTTATTACCAAGGAGTATTACCAACTGAGACAACCGGTTCTCAAAGTGAAAACTTAAATAGGTGACCATAAAATATCTGCGATATCATGACTAATGTCAATGCAATACAATGTGTATGACATGCTCTTTTATTTCACTAGAGATTTTAAAAAAAAAAAGTGAGGTTAGGTTAGGTTATTGGTTCAGTTTAGGTTCGTTAAATATTTATTGAGCAAGCTACAATCAATAACAGTATAATATGCTCTCTTATGTATAATATTAAAATAAAAACTAGAATTCTTGATTAATAAAAATAAATAATATGTGCACCTGATGCTGCAAAAACATTAAATTAAAATCGCTGTCTACAAAACGACCACACGCCACATTTTACTTTGATTGTAGGGTGCGCTTGAATTTTAACATGTGCTCAGAGGATTAATTTTTGTTTCGTCACTTCGTGTTTCGTCACCTAATAAAATTTTACCAGCCGAAACTTTATTTTTTTGTGATTCGTCACCTGTAAAATTTAACCATTTTAAACTCATGTTCAGGTAAGAAAAAATTCGTGATTCGTCACCCCGGTTAAAAATCTTTCTGTACACTTCAAACATTAAAAATAAAGACTCAGATTGTGAGTTAAAATTTTAAAAGGTCTCTGCAGGTAAAATTTTCTTTACGTGACGAAACACAAATTGACGAAACAATACACCGCTCAGGGATTTAGGTAGAAACAACCTCAGTTACTATACAAACAACTAAGCCTCAGTTGGACATGATCCCACGTACCTATTTAATTTTGTTGGTAGGTATACGTCCTTTTTTTTGCATAGATAAAAAGAAAATAATTTTTACGTCCAACTATTTTTTTTTAGTCAGTGTATAAATGTTGAGTTTTCTTGTTTGTTAGAGTACATTTTCGTAGTTGATAATAATTCTTTGGCAGTAAGAAAGAAAAAGTCCAACAACAAGCTGCGGCCTTAATCCTGTGTAAGCCCTTCTTGGGACACTCTGATGGTTAGCCGTCAGAACAATACACAGCTGTTGACCTCCTTTACAACACACAGATATATCCATTCTCGCCAAGAACGAACAACGGTACATGATGGCTATAGTGTTTTAGCCATAGCCATTTACCTACAGTTCTTCTCGGAAACGCGATAATCACACACGTGTGTGTAAAATGTCTTCAGTAAGAGAAATCACTTCCTTCAAGAATTAAACGACTCAAAATGACAGGCATTTGTCACGTAAAAAGGTGTTTTGTATGGACAAACGTCACGTAGGTGGAGGATTATAAAAAAAAAAAAAAAACATTCTTATTATTATGTCGTCTATTAGGGATTTGTTAAGTGATTTATTTGTTTGCTAATTAAGGATAGCGTTCGTTATTGAGCCACAAAAACAATGGATATCCTTGGGTCCTTTCTGTTTAAGTAACCGTAAAATAAAATGTCAAACCGAAACTATTCACTATCGAACTGTCAGGACTTTCGTCGCCAAAATTTTGAGGCCAAACTCCGCCTCTCGTAATTTTGAACCCTATTTATATTACAACGAAAACAATTCTTTGACCACAGAGTGTCTCTTAAGGATCAATGAGGACAGAATATTGTTCTTAAAATTAAAAATGGTACCTACACAAAAAGCATCAAAATCGTATTAAGTACTATGTAAAAAATCGTAATTTGAAATTATTACTGTATTTTGTTATAGTTTTATCTGTCAATGTTTAACATGCTGTAAATTATCTGAAAGTGTTAATTAATGACTGGAAAATGTACGTAGGTTTACGCAGCAGCTTAAATTTTGCATAACATGACCAACTGGATAGATGACAACCTGTCTAATAAGACGTGTAATCACCTGTTTACCTACGGTTAGTTAACTAGAAACATCAACAATATGTTAACGATAACGATAAAGACGTATATACCTAATTAAAATAATGATAATGCCTAACGACTTATTCCTGTTCCGTCACCTGACTTCTGCCTAAAATTTACCATTCGTTGTTTTCTAGTGGGTAGATATAATAAAATTTTTTAACCGAGACTTGAATTCGGTCAGATGTAGGAAGACCGAAGGGCTGTATTATTTAACCGACAGCCAATCACGTGCAATGTCCCCATCCGTATGCCGATACCTGCATATTTCATAGGCTAGTGCCCGCCACCTCCGACATTGTATCTACCTACTTAGGGCGGGGTTTGCTGGTGCGCATCTAGTCGTTAAGTCTCGGTTGAAAAATTTTACAGTACACGATCAAAAACTTTTGTTTACATAGTTTGTTTTAGAATTCATTATCTACAGATGTTTTGGAGACATTGACGATGGGTCAACTGGAAAACCAAAAGCCCATATTGAAATGAAAATTACTCGTCTATTCATTAACGAGATTAAATGTCATGTCATGAATATAAAAACGTCCTTCCACTCCCCCCAGATAGCCTCTAAAATTGGGAAAATCCCTGAAAAATCCTCATGCTGCAATTCATATCTGATTTAAATTTAAAATAAAAAAGAACAATTTCCTCTTCTTTTCTGCTCATCCTTTATGAATCATCCTGTACAATAAATGAAAACTAAGTGAATCCTAATGAACTACACGTAACTCGTCATAATTTAAAAATGTGGTTAGATAAACGACAATCTCCTTCAGATCCTGTAAGTAATGGTTTTTTTTCTATATTTAGAAAATCCAGTAGTGGCAAATGTTAAGCAACTTCTTTTTATCGTTAAAAAATTCTGATGATGACACCAAACGTGAGCACGTCAAAGGATTCTAATTCTCTTCAGTTTCTTATTTTGTTGCATTTTAAACGTGTGTAAACAGAATAAATAGATACTTTTTCCAAGGACGACTATCAATATTAATGACGTAATTATGAACATGATGCAGACAGCATTCTGATTGAAATTTTTCATAAGAATGGAATTTGCAACTACAAAAAAAATGTTGCGGTGTCGGCATGTTCACTTCTAAAAGTACCAAGTATGTACACAGGTACGCTAATGAATAAAACATACGAAATAAAAACGCGTAATAGTAAACACTTTAACGGTAAAAAAAAAATAATACAAAAAATGCAGAGTATAACTTGAACCCTAATATAGTTAAAACGTTTATCTTGGTGAAAATTGGACATTTGAACACTAATTTTCTACAATTTATTTAGTAAGTGTTACCAAATCTTCAGTAATTATGATAATGAAGGCACAAAAGAGCAAAAAATAATAAATTCTACACCAATTCAATGCTTAGGATGAGAAAAACTTTTAATATTCGGTAATTAGAGTGTTTGTGTGCAATACGAAAGAGCGAACGCGTATTATCAATGATTACCCCCTCCAAAATTAAGAAAGATAGTTGGCAAATCGTGTATATATAGATGTGCGCAATTTAAAAACGCACGAGCCCGGTCTCATATTAGGGATTTTGTTAATTATGTACAATAGCTTAGTACCTTACGATTTTCTTGAAAAAAAAAACAGTATGTCGTATTTAAATGGAAAGACACCCATCCTGAACCGTAACCTATTGCAATACACATAGAAGTATTACGACAGTTTTTATGTATTTTATGACATCTTCATACTGGTTTTGAACTTCTTTTTTACAGGGTTAATTAAAATGACTGATACGAATATAATTAATTCACTCATGATTCATTGAAGTAAACTCTTTCCTGCCCTTGATTTTTTAAACCAGCTTCATTTTTTGCCAGACGCATTAGTACAATATGTAGATTGCTAATTAAGAAAAATTGTTTCCACAGTGTGAAGCATCAGTTATAAGTATGAGCAATACTACAAAGGCTGCAATTTTCCACTTAAGCGTGCCAGACCACAAAATTAAAATGTACTTAGTCACGATTTTTGAAAAAAAAAAAAAAAAATACGTGTGGCACTCGGGGACTGCCGCGGTAAAGCTATTGCATAGTTTATCAACTTATGCAATTATAATATTTATGCAATATGTTTTTTCTTTGATATTAATATAACAATAAACCTATATACTTTATCAAAAACAGCTGCTTACGTATACGTCCGATTTCGGAGCAGCTCGTCTCGATCCGTGCGAGCTTCGTACAGTCTACACGCATACATCTAGTCGCACGCACACCCCGCAACGCTCTGGCGGTCGGAGTGGGGGGTGTTAGGTTTTTTCGTTACGGAATTTCTTGATTCGATCGTCGCGCTCAAAGCCCGCGATAAAAGCTATGCAATAGCTTTAAAAAAAAAATGGCCGTCACAGGGACTACTTGCATCATTAGTAGTAGTCAGCAATTGTAAACAATAACCCCTTTTTTCATTTATTTATTTATTATTTATTTGAATGCACAACGTTACCATCACCTCCAATTTTATTAAAGTGTACAATTACACTAAACGCTGGTGCAATTCGTAACACCGTTTCATTCAATATTTATTTTTTATATTCGAAAGTGAAGAAATTTGACAAAGTGAAGTTCCAAATTAGGCCGGTACGTTGCCTTTTGTGCAGCTGTTTTCAAACGGAGATCCTTATTAGCAAAAAAAAGCTTTCATGTCGCGCCATATTAATAACATTTTACAACTTTAGTTGTACCTTGTCAAGTACAATTTCGTAGACGAAATTAACAATAACAATAACCGGTTCTAAAGACCTCACTCACAGTCAGTACAACAACTCGTTTCATTCATGCTCATCCAACACAACACCAAATAAATCATATTAGATATTCAGGTACCTAAATATCTACCACACGTTTTCTAAATTTAAACTCTCCAAAGAAAGTGTACATTAATTTTAACATTTTACACTACACAGTTTACATAAATGTTTGTTGCAAATCATCCTGTCTTTTTTTCGTGTCAGTTTAAGTCATAAAAGTGACTTTTTATAAAAACGTTTAAATATTACGACCACGAAATAAAAAAAAAACATTAACGTTATCAATGAGCATAATTTATGAACAGTTTTTAAGTATCCAGGTAGGAATGTAAATAAAACACTTTTCACTGATACTTTTTGGTAATTATTACACATACACAGACACCCCTTACCGTAACCTTTTCTACATTTGAATTCGCAAAAGACTTTAATCGGTTTCAAAGTTGAAACAAACAACCACTGTCACCTATAAGTAAAGATATTAAGTTATTTCTTATATGCAAATAACAAACATTACATTCTCGCACACACACACATTAAATAGTTACTAGTTTTTTCAATTTTTGCTTTATACAGCGATTTTGATGAGTCAATCTAATACAAGTGGGTTATAGATGCTAGGTCATAATTAAATTGGAATAAAAGTGATGAATAATTGGATAACCTACGAGAATAAAGTACATAAATATGTATGCAACATGTTGACTTTATTATTCCTCAAATTACACATTCTAATATATGCACTTTTTGACAGTTTTACATCACGTTCATCTGTGTCACAGACGTTTTTTCTGAGGATTGATTGTGACACAGCAATCAATCATATTGATCCGCAGTATATTTTAATAAGTAATCAAATTTTTAAATTATTTATATTAAAAAAGCTTTTATAGATGTGTTTGGCTCTGCTACTAATTTGTTATTTTTAGAAACCATTGAATGCGAATATCTTTGTAATAGGTTACGGTAGCGGCTGTGTGTGAGTGTGTGTAAATGTACAGAATCGAATTTTCGTAATTCCCATTAGGAAACATAAAAAAAAAATACGTGTAGCACTCGGGGACTGCCGCGGTAAAGCTATTGCATAGTTTATCAACTTATGCAATTATAATATTTATGCAATATTTTTTTTCTTTGATATTAATATACTAATACACCTATATTATACTTTCTCAAAAACAGCTGCTTACGTATTCGTCCGATTTCGGAGCAGCTCGTCTCGATCCGTGCGAGCTTCGTACAGTCTACACGCATACGTCTAGTCGCACGCACACACCGCACCGCTGTGCCGGTCGGAGTGGGGGGGGGGGTGTTAGGTTTTTTCGTTACGGAATTTCTTGATTCGGTCGCCGCGCTCAAAGCCCGCGATAAAAGCTATGCAATAGCTTAAAAAACTTCTTCTTTAACAGCTTATGCCATTAAATCCTGAACAGTTTAAATTAATGACCTTTCCAGAATTAAAGAAACATTTTGCCAAGCAATTTGAATGCCGTGACTTTCTAATAATTGTTTCCTAGTTTGTTTACTATTAAAACCTGTATATTTATGAGATTATTTACGTGGTGACGTACCTATCATTATTATTAAGAATATTTTTAGCTAAATAAACATCTATAACGATTTGCATAAGCGATGATAACTTCCTGTAAGGCTACAACGAATTAGGTAATTTTTTCGATGGAATTTAAGACTTTCAAGAAGAGTCACAGTAGGATCCAAAGGAAGTTTAACATGCTTTTCATATTAACATTCTATAATTTTAATTAAAATACACGAATTTATAATTACTAGTCTCTAATTAAATATTTCACTTTAACGACATTCAAGTTTTGTATATCTAAAACCACGAGGCGGATTCGTAAAGTAAGGGCCGTTTAAACATTAAAAACAAAGTGTTGAGGGACATGTAAATATAAACACACCCATCCTGAACCGTAACCTATTCTAATACTCACGAAAGTATAACGACAGTTTCTTGTATTTTATGACATCTTCATACTGGTTTTTAGCTTCAAAAAATACAAAAAACAATCGTAATACTTTCGTGAGTATTAGAATAGGTTACGGTTCAGGATGGGTGTGTTTACACTTACATATCACTTACCATTTCCCAACATTTGTATGTATAAATTCTTGATTAGCATGACGAATCCTACAACATACTATTTTTTCAAAAAAATCAAAAGATGGTAAGCTATTGTAAACAATTACCCTTATAAATAATGAAAGTGCTGTTCTAGCTACGATTAAAAGTATGTAATAATAAATAATTCTGGAGATTAAAATTCCTTGATCCTAATGAGATTTTAATTGGTCAGAACAAAACGAAAGTATACGACTGACTTAAAACGAGTCGTACCGATTAAAAAGACCTCAAACTGACTGCGAGTGAAGAGAGAACGTGCTCGTTTAGGTACCTACAAACAAACTCAATTTTACGTAACTGTTTTTCTCACGCGCTCGCCTAGGTACCTATATGATAATGAATTTTAATGTAACCTTCCACAATGCTTACATTTCTTCTACGAAGCAACGGCTTCTATTATTATTAATATTCAAGTATTGTACGTTCACTTCTGGTTAATGTAAATACTTATCAGATAATTTGTCACACAGAACTAACCACTCCATAATTAACATGTTATTTATTACATTCCATACGAGTATTTGGAGCCAACAGAAGAAAATTATTACAAGAATTAAGTACATACCTACTTACATTTTTAAAAATGGGGGTTAGAAATTTAAGGGTTAAAGTTGTCAATGAATTAAAGTATGTGGGCTATTGGTTTTTGACAAAAAACAGTACCTACAGGGGGTCGTATAAGAAGGCTAGCAGAATAGGTATCGATAGATACTTCAGGGATTTATTCCTTTTTCGTCACCTACACCAAAAATTCGTGTTTCGTCACCTTACCCTGCCATACGTCTATGTAACACTTTATTCCGGTTTGACGAAACAGGAAACCACCACTTCAGGTATTGTTAAGATAAGCCTGTTTATTTAATAAATCCGCAGACAGGTTTCGTCACTCTATTGAAATTTTACCTGCAGAATTTTTTTCTTTCGTGTTTCGCCACCTACGAAATTTCCTTAATAAAAGCACCTGTATTCAGTTGGATGAAGTGTGAAGAAAGATTTTTAACTGAGGTGACGAAACACGATTTTATTTCGGGTTTAAAATAAAGAAAAAAGGTCTCCAGGTAAAATTTTGTTTAGTGACGAAACACACACCCTTTAAAGGCTTCATTCATTTTTTATTCACGACTGAATTTATGGCATGTTGAGGTTGTTACGTCAACAAACAACACCTGTTGTTGTCATGTAAAGAAATATTAAATTCTCGTGCAAATTAAGTTAACTTAACTTTTTTATTAATAGAACTAGTTAGAGGTCAACTGAAGCCATTAGAATACGGGCAGTAATTTCAGTAAAATCATTATAATTTTTAATAATAAAAAAATTTGATGTAAAATTAAAAAAGGAACAAAAACAATTTTTTTTTGTAATTTTAAATATTGTAATTGGTGCAGAAACGGATTAAAAAAATATTAGAGACAACAAGAATCTTTTACGTTTTTTTTTTTTTATTTGATATTAGATTTAAATTTTTCTAGCTAGAAATTTCGAAATATTCGTAATTATTAATGGTTTTATTTTATTAAAATGACCTGTTAAATTTCAACTGTAAAAAAAAACCACTACAATTTTTCAAATAGATACATAATATACAGGGCGTCTCACCTAAAAATTATCACATATCGACCGCTGCGCCTAATGTGGGACACCCTGTGTATAGTTCATATCAAGAAACAAAATTTAATGCCTTACGCTATTGTAGCAACATATGAAAGGCAATAAAAAGTGGGTCAGATGATTTTCTAGAAATTTTGAAATGTACCTACACATCATAAATGTTTACGACCGCGCATTTAATTTTATGAGGGAGTGAACGTAGATTTTCCAGTAATAGGTTAAAATTTATACGAAAGACTAATACCCAATCAATTGTCCTTTTGTCACGCATTGAGCCAAGAAAACTATAAACATTTTTTAATACTCACTATCATTTTTACAACTGTTTTAATTTACTCATTGTGTTACCCGAATTATACAATGAAGATATAAAAAGTAAGTAATCAATATACACCCAGTGTTTCGTCACGTGGGTCTAATCATTGTATTTTTTGCGATAATTTTTTACTCACAATCAGAGCCTTTATTTTTAATTTTTTTGTTTCGTCATTGCGCCAGTCTGGATGAAGATTTTTAACAAGGGTGACGAAACAGAATTTATATTATATTAAAACTGAACCTGGTTTTAATGCGGTGACGAATCACGGTAAATAAAGGCCTTTGAAGGTAATTTTATTCGATGTGACGAAACACGAAACAAGAATAAATCACATGCTGATACGAATAGAGATCTACTTTACTATATTATAGAACATTTTATATAATTCTCGAACATTCCAAATTAGTGGCGAAAAATCTTGAACATTCTCAGATTATTCTTAAATATTCCGAGTCATTCTCAAAAATTGTGGAATGTTGTAAAATTTTCTCTAATATTTGTGAATGTTCTGGAATATTCTAGATCATTCTTGAATTTTCTAGACCATTCTAGAATATTCTCGAACACTCGAGAAAATTATAGATCTTTTTGGAAAAGTAACAATTCATGCCGCTGAAAGAATTTTCAACACGATCTATATAGGACGTACAAATAATTTTTTATAATCGAGGGGAGACTAAGAGCTAATTATTGCAAGAACTGTGATTGGGTAGCAGTGGATGGTCATGGAGAATTGTGAGGAATCACAGAAAACTACCTGTTTTTTTATATTATTTCTTATTCAATATGCAATGATTAGGCCGAAACAATTTTGTAATTACGTATTAACTTAATGAATAAATTAAGAAAATAATTTCTAATTCATGTACCTACTTATTATTGTATTTACAAAATTTATAAGAAATAAATATTTCAAATCTCACGATCAGGAAAACTTTTTTTGCTTTTGACTTTTACTAATCCGCTTTTTTATGATAACTAATGATTCTTTTTTTCTTTGTGACATCAGATATAAATGACAAAAAATAATTAAGTGGAAGGAAATATAATAAATCAACTGAAAAAAAAAACATTTTCTTAATCTGTGAAAATGACCTACCCTTTTGCGTCAAATAAATAACGTATCTAATCGATACTGACATTCGACCTTAATAAAAGTTATAATCTGCCTGTTTGTCATGGCCATAAACATATAAACGAAGGACAATCGTCTGCTTTTTAACGATAACTCTTAGTATAAAATTACTTTTCCAGGAAGCATCAAAAATAAATATTATTAAAAATACTTTAAAGAAAAAAAAAAAAATTAAAAATCGTTAACTAACAGGTTTTGTAAATTTGCATAAAGGTACACTAATGAAGGAAAATGTTAAATTTTAAGAAGTTTAAGCTTAATCGAATTAGAAATAATTCTAATTAAGTACATACTAGAATTTTATTAACAATTACGTTAATCAAAAGATTAATTGCAGTTTTACTACAAAAATAAAACCTCGAAACATTTTTAGATTTAAATTACAAAATGTGATCGAAAAGAGCAATTATTTCACCCAAAAAAATTTAGACACTCAGTATGAATTAATTAAGATGCAACCTGAATCAACACTAATGAACCTATTTACAATCTTCATGAGTTCACTTTACGTATGGGTCATTAAAATATTTTTTATTTTTTCGGATTAATTAGCACAAGCAATATGGCAGAAGGTTTTGTAAACGGGACGGTAATCTTATTTATACATCGAATAATTACTATTTAATTTATAGAATATACACGTCAATCTACGTTAATAAAGTCGATGTCGACTTTTCTTACGTTCAATGAAAGAGACTATATACAAAGTGTGATCAAACATTTAATAGACAACACGAAAATTTTAGACGATTTTTAATTGATTTATATTTTAAAAGAGTATAAAGAAGAATTGTCATTATTATATTGTCAAAAAGTATCGGATATTTTAGCTATTAAATAAGTTAGGAAACAACGATGTTAGACAGAAAGTTGTTAATTTGTATAAAAACTTTTTGATCGCACCGTGTACTATTATCATTACCAACTACTAATTGCCAATTCATTTTATTTGTCGCTCACTTCAACACTTTCATCGTAAATTACTTGAAATGCATCCAGTTAACTTTCTATTTGATCTTGCTCAAATGTAGACTCCTTTAAGAGATTAGAGACTTCATTTCGCTTAATTACACACAGGTGTGCACACTTGACAACAAGTGCAATTAACCTGCATCAACTGAAGTTTATACACACAACATGGCATTTTCAAAGTGCCATTTCAATTCTTATTCTTAACAGACTTTAAAAACAGAAAGAAATATTTAATTTGATACCATCATGGGCGTTGCCATAATTATTTTTGATGAAATTTTACCTGTAGAGTCTAAATAAAGTGTAAACACGAACTGACGAAACAAGAATGAATCATTTATATCTATAGATGCCTATACTCTGCTCAGTTTAATTTTGCCAGTTCTGGGGTAGTCATCTTTTATGTACTGAGAAATTTTTCAACCGAGACATATCGAGTAGATGCGCACCAGCAAACCCCGCCCTAAAAGGTAGATATAATGTTGGAAGGGGCAGGCACTATAGCCTATGAAATATGCAGGTATCGACATACAGGTAGGGAAGTTGCACGTGATTGGCTGTCGGTTAAATAATACAGCCCTTCGGTCTTCCTACATCTGACCGAATGCAAGTCTCGGTTGAAAAATTTTACTCTATTTTACTATTCACGATTTAATGATTTTTTTTTCGTACTCTAATTTCGTACACACTGAAGTAGTGCAAGCCAATAAACAATCTTGAATTTCATAGTAAACAATATCCGCGGAAGCCTAAGACACTCTATAATATATTCCTTTTACTTCTTGTTAAAAAGCAACGTTCTAACTTTCATGAAACATAAAATATGTGAGAAATAAACTCAGCAGTGTACATGGGAAACCAAAGTGAAATTAGCGTCAGTTTCATAAAATAAAAATTACATAATTTGCTTGCTTGAAGATAAAAAATGGGTAAACAAAAAACAAGAAAAAAAAACATGTCTAACTTTAACAGTAATACGTGCACTAAATTACTAATTGTAACGTATTCTACGAAACGTAATATTTCTTGAAAAAAAAAAGTATTTATGAATAATAAAAATAATACAGTAGACTCGCGCTAGTGTGAACACCCGTTCGTGTGAACCTCCCGGTAGTACAGTCAGAACAATCTCGATAATATAATTACGTCCGGTTTTTTTTTTCGTGTTCACACTAGCGCGAGTCTACTGTATACATAAGATCATAGCGGGCATTCTTCTGCAATCTCACCAGCTGTAACTCGTGGCACTGAAAGCTCTACAGCTGAAGTTAATTATTTAATTGAACACCCTGTACATGTTAACCTTACTTCAACTGTTGTATTAGTCTGTGATTCGTCAACTTTACGGGAATAAAAGAAGAATTAGATAAACATAAACAGTTACGGTTGCGATGTCTGTTACGTGTCCTGATCGAAACATCAACAGAGCATGACAGTGGAATGTAAAAGGATATTTACATTTTAATGCGTACGTTTCGAGCCTTTCCAAACAACACAAACATAATACTTACTCAGGGATAGGTACAAATGTGTGCATGTATTAGGAAAAATAACGCGTGCATTACTGCACCGTGTACGACCGTGTGCATAGCCCTGACTTTTCGTCGTGAAATCCGATGAAAATGAAAGTGAATTATACGTACTCAGGCTACGAGTATTTATAATAATATCTAAACGTTGGTTATTTAAACAAATAGTAAGTCTTTAAAAATAATGATGGAGACTGTCATATAGGTACCTATATAAATAATTTAAAGAGATTCACCCTTAAAATCACAAATTATCTTAATTTTTTATTGCCTCATTCGTTAAAAAATGGACTTTTAATAGTTTTTACCAACGGGATCTTATTCTTTGAAGTGTTAAGAATGCACCATGATTTTTTCAAATTTTTAAATTGACAATTAGTACCATAAAAAAATTAATTTATACAATGTGCTGACTATCAAGCAGCACGCGCATCCTGTAGCGGCCACGCGGAGCCCTATTTTCAACGTTAAATTAAAATTAGTAATAATGGAGATAGAGTTTCGGGAGTTAGGACTTTTTTATTGGAAATTTCCTCCTCTTTAAGAAGGTTTTTTTGAATTCTCGCTAATACTTATGGCTTTTGAGTTATTTACGAAAAACAAAATGCCTTTATTTTCTTATCTTAATTTGTTTATAACTCTTGTAATTTTGTACACGGAAAGTGTAACAATTTGGTCAACGAAGAGTTAGAGCGAGTAATTGTTCGCATAAATTAATTATTACTGGTTCATAAAAGCACAACGGCGTAACGAATGAAGGAAACCACAAAAATTGATCTTCTGTAATCTGTAAGGTTTCTCACACTTTTTTTGTTGAGACTAGGCAATGAAATAGGCGTTTGTTTTTAAAATAAAATCCATTTATTCTGTGGTCTAATTTCAATAGATACATATATTGAATTAACTAGATAACTTGTTATTTTTTTTTTTGGTTGGTAGTGCTACATTATTTAAATCTTAAATCAATATATACGACGCGACGACGTTTCGAATAAATTTCCTGTGATGATATTTAACCTAATCTCGTGTTGTTTCTTGTAAATAATTTTTTGCATAATTTTAGATGTTCAAAAAAGTGATGCAGGAAGTTAACATTCAAACAATCAGCAATAAAATTTTACAATTGTATATCACCACGTCACATCCAATGATATTGTGTTTAAATTAGCCGTCAGCGATATTAATAACATTACAATGCACTAATAATTGATTAATTGTAAGTGGTATTGTGTGTACCATTTGCCAAGGCAATCCCCAAATGGCTAATGTAAATTAATGTATGTATGGTGTATACAGGGTGTCCCACCTAAACTGCGGTGGTCGATACATCGGAAACTACCTTGATTTGAATTTGGAAAAGTTGAGCAGTAACGTTATTGGGTATGCTTTCCTCAATTAAAATAACGCCATCTAAGTAGTACTTCCGGTTATACCGGAAGTTGAAGTCAACTTTGTTATTTTAAATGGAATGGTGTATTTTTTATGATGAATTCGCTACAAACACAAAATTTAAAGGTGACTTTGTTAACCAATTTGTTTACTTACGATGAGCGGTTTCTGAGATAATTTTGCATGTAGAAAAAAAATCACTACCGCAACCCAAATTATAAAAAATCATAACTTTCACAAATAACGACTTGGAGTGTTGGAATTTTTACCAGTAATAGCTGAATCTCAAAGCTAACACCCTGACAAAAGTGAACTCAAAAATGTATACAGGGCGTTCAGAAAAAAATTCTAAAGTTTAAAAACTTCAAACACGAATATTTTTGTTTTTTCAAATGGTACAGATTATATTTATTTTTTCCATTCTCTTTTAATCAATATGGATATTTCCTATTGTTTTACGAACGATTTTTGTCTTGATTTTCCATTGATTACCAATTGTTTAAAAATTGAAAAAAAAAAATTAAAATTAAGTAAATTTAAAATTACTCAAAATTTTTCAAATAAAACAATAGGAAATATCCGTATCGATAGAAAAAGAATAAAAAAAGGAATCCAATAAACAAATAAAATATGGTAGGTGCCATTTGAACATACTCATTCGTGTTTGAAATTTTTAAACTTTAGAATTTTTTTCTGAACGCCCTGTATATATATTTGAGTTCACTTTTGTCAGGACGTTAGCTTTGAGATTCAGCTATTACTGGTAAAAATTTCAACATTCCAAGTCGTTATTTGTGGAACTTACGATTTTTTATAATTTGGGTTGCAGTAGTGATTTTTTTTATATAAGTTAAATTATCTCAGAAACCGCTCATCGTAGGTACAAAAATTGGTTAACAAAGTCACCTTAAAATTTCGTGTTCAATATAATTCGTCGTAATAAAAACACCATTCCATTTAAAATAACAAAGTTGACTTCAACTTCCGGCATAACCGGAAGTACTACTTAGATGGCGTTATTTTAATTGAGGAAAGCATACCCAATAACGTCACTGCTTAAATTTTCAAAATTCAAATCGAAGTATCGACCAGCGCGTCTTAGGTGGGTCACCCTGTATATGCATATGTTGTGTTCAGTCAATCCGATGACGGATTCGCAATTGTGTTTTGTAAATGTGATGTCATATGCTAATTAAAACCCCTACTAACAAAAAAACATTCAATTATTTATTTATGATGCTTTTCTAAAGACTATATTTTTGAAAACAAATCATATCTACGAACAACACACAAAAGTTTACCCCAAACGGAGATTACTAAACTAAACTAACGACCTCTCCCCTTAAATCAGACTGGTTTAGATATCGGACTCAAAATTTTGTCGATGAAAATTTCCTGTTTTGGTTGTGCTGACGCTTCAATAGGTAATTAATGTGAGGCAATAATTTTTTTCCAAAATCATAAAGATTTACCTACATATATTCCCATTTGTATTTTATTTTTTGTTTTTATTCCCTTTTTTATAGCACCCACGAGCCACCACTGATACAGACAAACATAATACATTCATCTTTAAATAAAATAACCCTGGCGTGTACGAGACATTATGCAGCGAACATTATGCACATAAATCCCAAAAGGAATTTCCATTTTTAGGTACTATTACCATCAACAGGAAAACAGAGAGCATGTCCCAAAGGCCTTGTGCCTGCAAGGGGTCGACTTTGAAACGTGATAGGTTTGTTTGAGCTGCTCAACGTGTTTAACATGTGGCACGAGAACAGATGCACACATGTACAGGCACCAAAATACTGCCATCATGCAATAAACCAGAAACGTACAAAGTTGAAAAAGATTTTCCTCAAACAAACCATCTGCTATTATAGGGGATGATGATGCATGCATCCAAAGCAACAATCTTTCTGTGGCAACGGCTGCTAATGATCACAGAAATATATGATTGCTCTAATCGTTATAGGTTTACGTTAATTAAATAAGCTGAAAAGTATGCTGGTCGTATGGTAGTGGTAGTTTGTTTTCTTGGAAGCAATGTTTAATTGTTTTAAAAGGAACAATATCCTACCATGTGAATGCCTTCTAGTGTTTACCATATCTTTAAATACCTGAACGGAACATTTTTACCATCGATTATGTCACACATTCAGAAGTGACCATGGAGTCATTCAACGTTGAACTCATCGTTTTGGATTATTTTGTAAAAAAAAAAGGGTTCCAAAATATGAGCCAAATGAAAAAAAAGAACAAATTGAAACAAGAAATAAATAAAATATGATGTAGAGTTGGTCAGGCTGATCAAGAATATGTAAATATGTTGGGCGCAGAAACAACCCCTTCATGGTGTTTTTGGATTTCTTCATTTCGTGTATTTGTCTTCCCTGTCTATTGTTAAACGCGATTAGTAGTAGTCGTTTGTTGATTTAGTCGAATATTGAGATCGTGTAGTGTTTATTGTTGTAGATTAGGGGTATTTTAAATGTAAACACACCCATCCTGAACCGTAACCTATTGCAATACACACGGAAGTATTACATTTTTTTAGTCGGTGATGATTCCGATTCAAACTGTTTGAATCTAGACAGCTACGACCTAGATTACAAACCAAGCTCCGAAGATGCTCACCACAGTTGTGAGCGAAACGTCAGCGAAGAAGACATCGCCAGGACCACGGTCTACCAGCCCGGAATCATCACCGACTACAAGCTCCGACCGTGAAAGCCTTAGCAACTACATTACATTTTTTTGTTTTTTTTTTAGAACACAAAACCAGTACGAAGAAAATACAAAAAAATTGTACACTTTTTTTTAAATCAAAAATATTAAAATTGCGATCCTGACATCGTGATTGTTTCCGGAATTAATTGATCACGTTACTGTTTGTGCCCCCTCCTGTACTATTACTATTTTGATTAGCATTTTATGCAATTTTTTCGACTGGTTTACTAACCCAAAAAGGCGTTGTACCTGCGTATTTAATGAGAACTTAAGAATTATTTATCATAACTTTAATGATTTCCCCCTTGAAATAGCGGAAGTGACCAATGCTACCGTTTAAGTCAAACATTTATAGGAAATAATTTCCATTACCTGCAAGGTGGATTAATTAATTACCTGGTTATTCAAATTGTTTCCTTGAGATTAATAATAACGAGCATGCAATAAATGACCGGTTTGATATTAAAATATTGAATTTTTCATTTCCTTAATGGTAATTTGGACTAGTTTCTAACATCTCCTTGAATTATAACTACTTACATCATTTTTTTTTTTCGTTACGAACGAATGAAATTTTTATCAATATTGTCATCCATACTTACAAGATGAACAAATAAATAAAAGTTTTAAATAATCAATAATTATAAAAAAAAATACAAACAAAAGCACTCAAGTAATTTTTTATAAGTTATTAAATATTTACTGAAGCGTTGAAACATTGTTTCTACAATTTTTGTAAGCAAATAAGTTTTGGAAAAAGAAAATTAAATAAACGTAAGAACTAGGTGCCTTTTTTTGGCACTTTTTCTTTCAAATGTTTGTTCGTACCTGTAAACTCGTTTACATTTGTGTTTGCTTCAGTTAACACGAAGATCTAGAATGTGGTTGAAGCAAAAAAGTCGATAATTTCATTAAAAGTCACGCTATGCTTCCGATAGTGTATAATTTACTTTCTTCTCGCACTTCAGAAACCTGATAGCGCAATATTAATCTCATAAAAGTCGATACCCTGTATAATATAATATAACAATTTTAAAAAATAAATAAAATAAAATAAAACGTAAATAATAACAGACGCTCGATAACGTGAACTAATTAAACTAGGTGTGTTCACGTTATTGAATTGTTTACTTTTTTAAAAATGTGCAAATTACTCAAAAAAATGCTTAATGATTGTTTTTAATTAACCAAAAATATTTTTCTTAAACAATAAAAAAAATACACCTAATTATATACAGGGTGGTCCAAATTCGATGGTTTTTGTTACGTAAGCGTCGTAAGGTCAAAAGCGTCTTGCAAAAAATTTTTAAAATTAATTTTTCTTGAATTTTTAATGTATAAGTAAGTATACCTCAGTAATCTACTAGATAACAACAATTTTACAATATTATTTTTAGTCTATTTTTACAATTATGCATAATGAAAGGTAATAACGAAACAGCCAAGTTTATTGCACTACCTTGCTGGGTTATTTCCTTCCTGGGTGACTTTCAAATTAATTCTAAATATACAACATTACAACAGTAGTTAATTTATTAAAATGAAAACTGTCCTATAATTATCACGTCTGTTTTGTTTAAATATTATTGTCAATTTACATTAAATTTTCTGCACTGATAAAAACTATTTGCATTTCTACAGATTTGCAGATACGGTCAAGGTACACATGTATGGTGTACCAACAACATGCAGCTCAAGGAAACCGCATACATGCAACTACATATGTACTTTAATTAATTTTCTGCAAACAACGGATTTACATATTATTCAGAAAATTAATTGACCTTGTCTAATTATCTAAGTAAACATAAGATAGATAAGTTTTAAAAAACAGGTGAAATGTTTGAGAAAAGTTATAATTTATAACAAAAGAAAAAGGATGTAAATTTTTTGTATCTACACCATAGAATATGTAATGATAATTTGTGTTTTAAATTTTAGGTCCCTAGAGATCAGTGGTAATAAGCGTTAGTAGTAGCTACTTAAGAAAACTAGTGATTCCCACCGTTAGATGGCAGTAGTTGTTTTAAAATAAGTTTATGTACCTACGTCTTTTTGTTAATTACTTATCTAATTGATTTGAATATTTCAGTAGTAAAAAATATTGTCTTACACATGCAAAAACAACAAGCTTTGTGGCATGTGTTTAAAATATTATTTTATAACGTAAAGAATAAATTGACTGCCACGACTCCATAACAAAATAAGTATATGTATGCGTGTATACCGTACAGAAATATTAAGGCTGCGGTGGATAGCGGATCATGTAGGCTTTGATTACATAGCTGTTTTGCCGACAAGATCACGAACTCAAACGGTCATCAAGACCGAGAGGTAAAAACTGGAATGCAACAGTGAAAAGATAATTTTATTAAAGGTCCAGGCATTTGCCTGCAAATACGTAATATGTACCGCATAATGTATACCGGGTTGCCTATGCAATTCATTACCATCACACCTAAGTGTTCAAACCACTAAAAAAATATTTTTTATATTTTAAATTTTTAATTTATCTTTCATTTCAAATTTCTCAGTGCCATAAAAATAAATCTGTTGTTTACTCAAAATCACATTCATAAAACGTTGTTTATTAAGATAAAAAAATTTATTTAAACACTTTGTGCATATTTAAGTTAAACAACCAAACACATTGTTTTGAAGAAAACCAAAAAAAAAAAAGAATTTTATTAGTTTCTTAATCCACGTTTAACTAACTAACTGGATTTTGAAGAGAACAACAATATTATAATTTAGTTACTAAAAAAACGAGAAAGTATTCCAGTATGGAAATTAGCATGGGTAATTTCAAGGACACGAGTCGCGTTTTGAATTTAAAAAGAAAAATAACCGCCTCTAAAGTTTGTCATACAAACTGCTTTCTGCATGAATAATCCTACACCTACATGTTTGTCAATTAATTTACACATTAAATTAAATTTATAAGTCTGTAAAAATAAAAATCCTAAAAACTTCTTGTTCAAATAATAGGCTCTCAAAAAAATGAATAAAAGGACACCAACACATAAGCAAAATCGACGTTGGTTGGGGATGGAAAACCTCTATTAAATAAAATTTGTTTATTACAAACGGTAAGGAGGCACAGTGGCCGGACGGTTAGCGCTACAGATTGGCGCCCACTAGGTTGTGAGTTCAAATCCCGGTAGGAGCTGAATTCTTTAAAAAAGTTTAGATACGTGATTTGTGCGAAGAAATATGCGAGTATTGTTGAAAGTAGTCGAGAAGAAAATAAGGGAAAATGAAGGTAGATTTTAAGAGATAAGCATAGGAAGTAAGATTGTAAAATAAGTTGTAAAGCAAGTGGCAAGATGTAGATACATACCTCTGTTAGGGCATAAATGTGAAAAATTAATACAAAAAAAATTACAAACGGTAGGTAATTTATTATTAAAAAGTTTTTATCAAATTAAATGGACAAAAATAAAAAAGTTTTGTCTTTCTCTATAATATTGTTTCGTATACATAATACATAAAATTGTTTTCTAGTGAATTTTTAAATAGTATATTGGGGTGGGATTAGCAGTTTATGGAGGATTAAAGTTGGAATTTTACCAAAAAAATTATTGATTGCTTTTTTTAAATTTTTAATAATGATTATTTCCTATTTTTGATTGTTTTATTTGTGTTTAATTAATTACTGACACTGTGATTATTTAGCGAAAAATGTAAAATGGAAAGCAGAATAATTGATTATTACTTTTCTCCACATGATCTAATTTTTCACTATTAATTATAATTAATTTAAATTAAATAATTATTAATTTTTTGTAATTTGTATTTGAATTTTGCGCCAAAATCAATAAATTTCATGCTTACGAATTTGTGGTATTTGTTGTAGCTATCGAATTTTCTTTTTAATTTTTTTGTTTAAAAGTTTATGTTCATTAATTTTGGTTACAAGAATTAAAAAAAAATAAATAAAGTGTATTTAATAATTAATTTGGATACAGCAGACAACAATTTGTCTCTTGATATATTTTAGAAAGATTTAGATAAGATCTGAAAATAATACGACTATTTTTCATTTTCATACTAAAATGAAAATATCTAACTCGAAAAAATTCCAAAAAACTAATAACTGGTGTATAAATTTTTTTTAAAAATCGTTTTCAATTTTTTTTTAATTTGTCAACCTGTTTGTTAATTTGATTACCTGCACAAAAACAATATTTTTCCAAAGTTTTAAGACATTTCACTAAAACCAATTTCTATAAAAAACCAAACCTGACCTGACCTAATTTCTACAAGAGAAGTGCAAGATTGTAAAGGTGAGTTTAAAAACAAAATTAAATATTTATTATCCATCAAATTATTTTAAACTTCACGAAATTTTCTAGATAAAATAACTAAATTTTAAGCTGTCGTGTATATTATATAATAATCAACCTAGGTACTTACTAATAGAAAAACTCGACACGTCAATTTTAAACTAGACAGATAATAGAAAAAGCCTCTAAATTAGAACTTAAAGGTCGCGATCGTTGGGTCAGGTTGACCTTCTTGCCGCGTTATTACTCTTTTCGTAGGAAATAAAACTGGGAATTAGAGCGAGACGAACATTCCTCGTCAATTAAAAACAATAGAAGACGTGATCGTATCGACCCCTCGGACGGCGATCGAGTTATGACTCGATGAATCATCACAAATTTACGACAAAGATAGCCATTAATAAGTGTACTAATAACAGGCTCAAATTTGATAATAATTAGAGACAGAAACGTAGCATCGATCCAATAAAAAAAAAAACAATCCTAAATTGAGTAGGTAATTGAAAGTTGAGAACTCCTATAGGATAGAGATGATCGATAAAAAAATGATCAAAAAAGATGACGTACACATTTTATAGGTACCTATTTAAGTAAGTCAATTTCCTTATAACTTTTTTGTGATTAATGATTTTTTTCCGAGTTAAAAATTTTGTTAAATTCCTACAATTTTTATAAACAAAATGATTCTGTTTTTTTTTTCTATTGAAATTTTGGAACTAGCAAAGTTTAAATGACGTTGCGAAATATTCAACATGGCGATTGCTGACCGCCATAATTAATATCAGGCATTTTTTTCAAAAGTCAACATTAGAAACAAATAAAACTTTGGTTAGATGTAGTTTGCATACGAACTACGTTTTCTTCAATTTTTAGTAGAAAATATTTTTAAAATACCGATTAGATAAACCACAAACGACGTGAATAACAAAATTATAGTACCACCTTACAAAAAAAATATTAACAGTTTAAATAGGTACGCATCGAAAAGTAGAAAATAATTGACAAAGTTAATCAGCAGTCATTTGCAATAAAATCAATAATCCAAAATATTTCGAAATGTCGACTTTTAATAATTAACAGAAAACGTGATTTCTAATGGACAAAAATTTAGAAATACCTAAACATCATTAGCATGCTGTATAGGTTTATAACGAAAATACCTAGTAAATTCTTATAATTTAACTTTCTTTAAGTTTCATAAGTTTTTAAAAAAAGCCATCTAAAGTTTACAAAAACGTGGACCATTGACACGATATAAAAAAGATTTAAAGACTAACCAGAACCTTCATTTAAGATTTACTGCTTTTGTCAAAAAGAGCATCCAAAACAATATAAAAACTACGAAACTTTGCAAAAAAAAAACTAATCAAATAAAGGCTGTAAATTTTACTATAAGACATCTCTACAGTACTGAAAAGATCAAGAAAACGATTAAGAAGCTAAATAACTCTAAAATATGTTAATTTTGAGACGAGTTCGTAATTTAAATATAGCCACGAAGTCTATACCAAAATCAATAAAAATCCAGCACTTTTTTGCCATAATAATCAATTAGTTATGTAGCAATTAATTTTTCACAAGACGTTTCGTTGCCAACCGCGGTTGACATCTTCAGTGGATACTACGCTGACTAATTCGAATATTAATTTTACTAAGAATTTTTGAGCTTTAAAAAATCAAATTTTTATATAAGTATACCGGGAGCTTTAGGAACGCAT
This sequence comes from Agrilus cyanescens, assembly GCA_947389935.1. Taxonomy (NCBI): domain Eukaryota; kingdom Metazoa; phylum Arthropoda; class Insecta; order Coleoptera; family Buprestidae; genus Agrilus; species Agrilus cyanescens. Next base: position 5,348,510 of record OX376709.1, read on the forward strand.
TTTAAGTTGGTTTTTTTTTTTAAATATACCTATCATCTGTTTCATTGAAATTAAATTATCCTGACCAAGCAACTTAAAGAAAAGTAAGAAAGCAGGGCACACTTTAACGCAAGTCGTTGACCTAAACAAAATGAAATCGTCTGCAAAATAGCCGTTTGCGAAATCTTCAACTGCAGGAAAATACATGATCGTTTCTTGGATACTTTTATCCTTCATGATCGTGAGAATCTTTACATAACACTACATGTAACTGGTGCCCTACCTTCAGGTATGTATGAAAGACTGCTAAAATCAGCCGCTGGCACGAAAAGCAAGAATTTGCCGCACCTATCTCGTTCTTACCATTCCGTGGTAGATAAATATGTGTTCTTAGAGAATAATATCTTTTCTGGACATATCAACAAATCGTTGTCATGTAACCGCATAAAGAACGTTATTTTGAAAAAATTGAAATATCAATTTATGGCGTTTCAACAAATAACGTAACTTGCAAGTTATAACAGTACAACAACAACAATTATAACGTAACAATACTAAATTATGTACCTACTTACTTAATTCGCAGTTACAAATTCTAATTTCGTACCTTTCCCTGTAAGTATCCTTGCAACGTTAAGTTCCAAAAATGTTAAGTTAACACACTATTCAAGTACTTGCTTATAACAGAAAATAATAACTATTTCAATAAGAAAACACAACAAACACGGTAACTAAACAGGGTAATTCTTCACAAAAACACTATGTTCTGTCACGTTTCAAGCAAAAACCACCAACTAATCTTTAAATCCAATTAGTAAAACAACAACCGCGTCCGTTCCATACATGAACACATCTCTCGCGCAAACTCTTGTGAGAAAACATAACAGGTGTTTCAGCGCTACCAACCTATGAGCGCTTTTAAACCATAAAACTAACAAAGTATGTAGATTTAATAACCAAGCAATCTTGAAACAAGAACCACAAATAGAAACTTCCGAATTAGAGCTAAAACTTAAAAAAACGTTTCCTGTGATTGAAATATCGAAATTTATTCAAAAAATAATAAAAACGTATTTATATAAGAAGGGACGTTCTATGGGTTATAATGTCATTGTTATAAAGAAATATTTAGGAGTTGGCGAGACTGTAAGCAAAAAAGTGACATTCTACTTGAAGTATATGCTACCATAACCTTAGTTTATGTTTTGAATCAATTAAGTAAAATCAAAATAAAGGTAATACTTATTAATTTACTTAGAATTTCTGGAGTTTTAGTAAAACAGGAACTAAAATGAATCCTCCTCTCATATTTGGTATCCAAAGTACTGCAGGAGCAGTGCCTGTTCGTAATGAAAAGGGTGAGTGTTTCGAATATTTCCTGTACGAGATCGAATTTTATTACGTTTTTCTTTTTTCAAGGGGAACTTTCTATGCAAAAAGTAAAAGTTCACAGATACGTATCAGGAAAAAGGCCAGACTATGCCCAAGATGCTTTATCAGACTGGGAAAGTGATGATGACGACTTTTTGGAGAAAAGAAACCACCCCAACGTTCATCCACCATCCCCTGAAGCAGCAATCAGTGACGATGATATGAACGATCCGCGTTTACGACGTCTTAAAATAAGAGAAACTGAAAGCGAAGAAAGACCAGAAAGAAGAAGACATATTCATGAACCCGAAGTTTTAGAAGAATCTGATGAAGAAGAACAAATTCATTTGCCAGGTAAAACGTCATTTATTTATTTAATTGATTGATAACAGCAGTGTTATGATTTGCATTCTTTTGTATTATCAGAACCGAAACACACACTGGAAGCACCAGATGAAGATGAATCTGAAGCAGAATTAAGTGATAGTGAAATAGAAACGAGAAGAGCTCATTTAAAGGCCAGAGTTCTCACTAAACAACATGAAGAAGAATTTATGGCTAAAGAGGAGGAGAAGTCGGATTCAGAATCTTCAGAAAGCTCAGAATATGAAGAATATTCCGATTCAGAAGAAGAAACGGGGCCTCGTTTGAAGCCTGTTTTTGTCCGTAAGAGGGACAGAATAACAATTTTGGAAAAGGAAAAAGAAGCTCAAAAACAGAAACTGTTGGAATTAGAAACACAAAAGCAAGCAGAAGAAAGACGAAGGCAAACTCTAAGAATGGTTGAAGAATCAATTAGAAAGGAACAACAAGCCAAAAGTAAAGACGACAACGAACCAAATCTAAACGATGTAAATACGGACGATGAAAACGATGAACTTGAATATGAAGCATGGAAACTCAGGGAGTTGAAGCGGATAAAGAGGGACCGAGAAGAAAGAGAAGCGTAAGTTTATTACATATTAGTTTCTAGTTTTTGCTTCAGAGAATTTTCTTCTATGAATGTATTAATAAATTCTTTTTATTTTACAGACAAGAGAAAGAGAGGCTAGAAATTGAAAGATTACGAAACATGACTGAAGAAGAACGACGACTGGAATTACGTCTTAACCCTAAACAAGTTATAAACAAATCCATAAAAGGAAAATACAAATTTTTACAGAAGTACTACCACAGGGGAGCTTTCTATTTGGATAAAGAAGATGACGTATATAAACGAGACTTTTCTCAAGCTACTTTGGAAGATCACTTTGATAAAACCATCCTTCCAAAGGTAATGCAGGTGAAGAACTTTGGTAGATCAGGTCGAACCAAATACACACACTTGGTTGATCAAGATACAACCCAGTTTGATTCACCCTGGGTCAGTGAAACTTCCCAGAATTTGAAATTCCATAATTCGCAAGCAGGCGGAATGAAACAACATTTTGATAGACCTTCATTGAAAAAGAGAAAAGGACAATAATAAATTATTTTTTTTAATTATTTAGATACCTATTTTATGTATTCCGTCGGTGTATCTATTTTTAAATAATTAATTATTGTGGTATAATTGAAAAATAAGTAAGATAAATTAATAAAATTAAATTTATGAAAGAAAATTCTATTGTTTTTTTTAAATAATGCAAATTTTAAGGACGTTTCTAATCATTAGTCGTCCTAAAATTACGATAACATTTTTCCACAAATTACATTAATTCTTTATTATAAGAATTTGTAGATAAACAATGCGGTCTTTTGCTCCACCTTTTATGCACATAGGCACAGAAATTGACCTGGTGCGCACATTGGTCTACCTGGCAACGCCGCATACTTGTACCACTTCAAAATTAACGAGGTGCAAGTATATATCAACTAGTGCAATAAAGTGAGCGCGAAAATTAAAACTTGCATCCAAAAAGTAAATTTTAATTAATGATATCATTGCGAACCATACATTTTTAAGACAAATTAATTCTAATAGAGTATTTCAGGAGCGATTTTTTAAGTTTTATATAGAAACTCAGAAATTAATTTCTGCATATTTTTACGCGGTGTGTTGTTGCGATGTAACTGTTCAGCAAGTTATTAGAAATAGATAAAGAAATTTAATTTTGAAGATGAACTTAATGCTTGCACACATGGTAAATTAATTGAACAAAAAATGTAACACACTAAATATATTTTATTGAAAATATTTTTTAACCATTAATATGTAATAGCTGATGTAAAAACAGGTTCTTATACTTTAAATAATTAATTAAGCAATAATAAAATGGAAGTACTTATGTGTATACTTTAACAGTTACATGATTTTTTTATTTATAAAAAAAATAACGTTTTGTTAATTTAGATTATTTATTTTAATAAAGGTTTTTTAATAAAAATGATTCTTTTATAGTTTAAAAACCAGGTAACTGTAAAAGCAAATAATTAATCATTTCCCATATTATTCTTGGCATTATAGATTTTTTGCACTAAAATTTAACAGCGTACCAATTATACCATCACGTTTTAATTGTCTTTCTTAACTCGCTGAATCGGCTAGTTTTTTAAATATAAGTAACAAACAAAAAGTTGTTACTTTTTTAATATCTTTTAGTGCTTAAAAAAGACGTCCGGACTCAACAGCTGTTTTATGGTTTTATGATCTACCAAGTATCCTACACATGATGAAGCGGTTGTATGCTGTTAAATTTTAGTGCAAAATATTAATATTCTTTCGCTGTATTATTTGGACTATATTATTAATTGTAATATAGCAAAATTATTTAAATATTTAATAAAAAAAACAAAACAAAACAACGTATTTGTTTTACTAGTGCGGATAACTAGCTTTTCCTAATTAAATCGAAATTAAACTGCAGGATGTACTTTTAACGAAGGAGTTACGTGAAAAACCCTGTGTATATATGTACTATATTTTCCTGCTGTTCAATTCCGATTTCATTACGATCTTTCTGCAAATTATGTATTACAAAAAACTGCATACGCAACTTGAACTGAAAATTGAATATTTTAGACTACCTGATGGCAATTAAAAATAAAGACCTTCAGTCCTCGATAAGTAATATAACAAATATTGCTATCAAATTAGACAAAAATTACGTACTTTTTACTTCAACAGCCGTAAGGCAAATTTAGCTGCCGCTTTTTTGGCTAACGTTTTGTTCTCACCGAAACCGTAGACAGTCTTTTTCTCTCCATCAGCCATGAAGTCAAGCCTCATCATACACATATCACGATCGTCCAATTTAACTGGATCACTGAATAAGAATATATAACTGAATTAGTAGAAAAAAGCGCATTATAATCATTAAAAACGACTAAAAGAAAAAATATTTCTTTTGTTGGTGAAAAACTAGGAGAAAAAGATTTTTCAATTTTAATGAATAATTTCAAAAGTGAATGCTTAGTTAATGAATAATATTTTACTAACTAAAATTGTGGGTGAGTCCTTTGGGCTTCATATAAAAGTCGAACAGCATTTTTAGGAACATTGACTGTAAACGTAGATATTTCCTGCCACATTACTCTATGGATGAATTTCCATGCAGTTTGAAGATTATTTTCACTATCTAAGAAAATGGCCCCGACTATTGCTTCAAACACGTCTCCCAAAACCTGAGCAAAATTTGAAAATCAACCTTCTCTTATATTAAATAAACAATTTATGGATTGATAAATTGATTGACAAACAATTTTTATCGATTTTATCTCTCACCTTAGGAACATCAATATGTTCAGACAAATAAATCCCAGTATCCTTTTCCTCTAAAAGAATCAAAACTTGCTCGTCAATAATGAAGTCTTTCGATTCTTGATAGCTAACGAACGAGTCTATGTATTTAGATAATTGCTGATTGGAGAACAATAGGAATTTATGAAGCCCTAATCTGACCGCTATGCCTGCGAACGTAATATTATTCACTAGGGCAGATCTCAAGTCCGTCAGTTCCCCAGGATTTAGTTTGCCGCATTCTTCGAATATGTGACACGTTATCAAGAAATCAAGTATGGCGTCGCCCAAAAACTCTAAACGTTGATAACAATTAGTCAATCTGTTTGGAGTGTACGATGAATGCGTAAGGGCTTGTAACAAATATCCTTTGTTATTGAAAGTGTATCCTAACCTTTCTTCAATTTTACGTACCGAACCTTTGGTCAAATGTAAATTAATTAAACTTTCCGTGTCTCGGCCACGTAAAAGGGGATTTTCTGGAATGTTGTTAAAAATGTCCGTTATATTTTCTTCCTTCGGAATTATTTCAAACCATTCGAGCATCTTTAAGGCACTTGATAGACCGCTATGTTGACAGTATACACCTAAAATAGCCTCTACACAATCGGCTATTGTTTTATCGGGCACTACGTGAATGTTCAAGAAAGGATAAAGGAACTCTTTTCGGGACAATTCAGGGTCTGGCAAATCTTCGGCCAAATTAGTTATTATTTTTTGTTCCGTTTCTTGGGTAAGAGTACCAGAAACGGCTTCGTTTTTTGTGATTTCTATATTGGTTAAAAAAAGTAAGTCAATTTTCGAATTGCGGTAATTTTCTGCAATAACAGGGGGTGTGATGAAACTTGGTGGCATCCAGTCGTAACTAGGCGAAAAATCTAAAACTTTCACGTAGCTTTGTAAATTCTTCCTCAAGCCGAGATAATACAGGTTCTTGTTACTGACTAGTCTGCCCTTAAGCTGAGTAGCTTGACCTTCATTGTATTTAGGGAATTTAATAAAAATAAATAGAGTTGTGGATAGTTTAAGAAAAGAATCTCCCAGAGTTTCTAATCGTTCGAAATTAACAATTTCGTTGCATTTTGCAGTACATAGCGCTTGATAAATGTCTCTTAATTCGGGACCTCTGGAATCCGGTTGTTTGGAAAGTACTTTTATATTCGAATACACGTAACTGTTATCATAAGTGATTGCAGGCAAGTTCGTTGTAACATTATGAGCTTGTAAAACTTGGTCGGCATTAATTTCTCTTGAAACAAAGTTGTCGTAGTGTTGAATTTCGATAAGAGTGACGTCGATATTTCGATCGATGTCAACAGGTTCGTCCTTTTCCGACCAAGGATACTGTTGATTAAGCATTTTCGAACTGACGTCGTTCTTAACGTTGCGCAAGTCTGCTTTCATTGTTGCGAGTATTTCTCGAATCTCGACTTCATCTTGAGTTTTACTCAATTCATCCAATTGCGGTTTGACTTCTTCATAATCGATTAATTCATTATCAGAAACTTCGAGTGGTTTCCACGATTCGGAATCGTTTAGTTTAACCACGCCCAGTCCTGCTTCTTTGGCTATCTGAGATCGTAAATCTTCGGCTCGAATTAATTGATCGAATCTATGCAAAACGCTGGGCAGAACGGATGCCTGGAGCCAGAGGGGCGACGGAAATTCTTGTTTAACGCACAGCTCCGGACATAGGTGTTCTTTCATGCCCTCGTACTTTTCTTCCCTCTTTCGTTTACCTTTAACACTTTTAGGTTTTAACAAATTTAGACCTGAAGCAAGACCTTTCACGTGTAAAAGAGGGGCTTTACTATTCAGGATTGTTATAGTGTATTTTTCACTAAAATAAGCTTCAAACGAATCGTAGCTGTCGCCAGGGAAAGGTGTTTTGGCGTCCATATCGTGACAAACTTCAATCACGATGTAATTCTGGAATGTATTTCGTTTTTTTTTTTTAATAAGAAACTTTGAAATTCTAAGGATGATATTAGAATATACAAGAATGATTAAGACTTTTCAATAATGAATCAGATTATTTGAGAATGATCTAGAACGTTCCAGATTTCTCAAGAATTATTTGGAATGTTCGAAAATGACCTACAACGTTTCAAATTTCTTAAAAATGATTTTAAATGTTCGAAAACAATCGAGAATATTCCACAATGCTCCAGATTGATCTAAAATTTTCAAGAATGCTCTAGAATGTTCAAATAAAGTTCCAAATTGTTGAGAATGATTAATAATATTTAAAAATGATCTAAAACGTTTCAAAAAAGTTACAGAAAAATCTAGAATGTTCAAAAAAGATACTTGTGCAAAAATTGCAGTTTAGAAAAATATATTACCTTATTGTAGTGCTTGTACCACGGTGTGATGATTTTTTTTAAATATTTGTTATCAGTTACGTCAAGACTCAGAATCTCATCTACAGATGGCTTACGGATTGGGTCCGCAATCTCTTGATTTTCGGTGATAATGTTGAATGCGATCGTAAGATCACTTCTGTTAATTGGTGCGACCAAATAATGACATATTTCCGACGATTCCTTATTACTTAATATCAAAAAATTTCTTAGAATCCTAAGCACATCGTGATAAAGGATGTAATTGAATGAACGTAGTTGCATTATCTGTTCGTCAGTTAATACCACCACTTTTATGTTAGTCAGTATGTCAACAGTTATCTCTCCTCTGGACATATAGATAGGAAATTTACATAATTTTGGCAATGGATTTTTCGTGATAATGCCATAAGACAGGTCAGTAACCAACAGATCATGTATTACAGACCTGTAGGGATCATAATAGTCTGATGGAAACGATGGTTTTAAGTCTATGACGTGAAGATAAAACTCGTTTGATGAAGAATCGAAAGTCAACACTTGGGGAGCCTGAAAATTTTAAATTGTATCTTCATATATGATCATTTTTGTTATTAGAACGAGAAAAAAAATTAAATAAAGGATATAAAATGTACCTGTTTAATATAAGGTCTACGAGATGAAGAATTGCCGGCAGTTTTATCAACAGGTTCAGGTAAATGTCTAAATAAATATTTGGTATCCTTTTCTTTAATTGAATTGCCAACTGGTAACAGAAAATCGTCAAGTTCTCCTTTTTTATGCAACTCTACGCAAGCATTATATGCTGCAGTCCTTTTTGCATCTTTTACACAGGTTTCCCAAGTACCCTACAACGTTACAAAAAATACATAGGTTTCGCGAAAATTTATACATAGGATAATTAGCGTTTTATTCAAATTTAATATTTGCTATTCAACAAAAAAAAAAGTAACATTAATATTAAACTACACATTTGAATTCGATCGTTTCACCTTTAGGATTATCAACTGCAAATTATATTTAGTTAAAAAAAAAAAAAAAATAGACCAGTCAATAGGGGTGAAAAAAAGCCGACTCTGCCATCAATTCAAAAACAATCAATAATGTAATTTTAATATGGTTTCCATTCGTAATTATGGACCATTAATTCGTTATGAACAAAAATACCGAGATATTGGATGATACTCTAAAAATGTTTTTGGAAAATTGAAATCGGACGACCTAGGAAAAATTTAAACGTGATGGAAGACATTGCAGTAAAAATATGAATCGCAACTGTATAAAAATTAATTAACATGTGGTTAAATGTAAAACATAAGTGGTTACATAAATCAGCATCAAATTTCTAATAAACAAAATCTTAAACTTCTTCAAAATCCAAGAGTTCAAAAAAATTATATAATAATAATAATTACTTTGATGGGATCTATGATGGGACAAACAATAGGCAGTTCGATTATAACACGGCGTTTTTCTTTCCTTTTCTCCAAAAACCATTCAGGTTCGAATATCGTGTACTGATCAGACGCTAAGGTCTGGCAATATTGAGTCAGTTTCGATATGCTATTTAAGCAGTTAATTTGGGGTGATCCAGGACCATTTACGTAATAAGGAGGTAAGCAGTTTTCATTATACATATCTTCAATTTCTGTTTTTGTTGGACCATCTCGTTCGTCATTTCTACCTATTAGAATCTAGAAAAATGCAATGTATACATAATTGTATCAGGAAAAAGTTACCTACTGTCAACTTACATCACAAAGTATTGCTTCGATTTTTTGATAGTTAATGTATTTACCCTTGAATTTATTAATTTCAGAATTTTCGACCATGATGTAGTAAAAACTGTCTTTATGCCTTGCTCTTCCTTTCGATTGAATATAAGATCTGTAATCTTTGGGTATGTCAAACCTTATGACTAACGAGCAAAGGCTTATGTCAATTCCCTCTTCAAGAACATTGGTTGAAAAGAGGATGTTAATGTCCTTATTATCGAACTTTTGTATAGCTTTCTTGTTCATTTTTGTGGTATACAATGATTCTCGACTTAGAATATTCGGGTTATTCGAGAAACCGACGATGAATTCAGCGTCGTAATTTTTGAATTCTGGATAGACATCTCTCGCTTTTTTGAATATATGATAAAGGACCTTTGCTGTAAATTTCCTCTCTGTGAATATGAGAGCACTGAGTGGAACTTGGGAGTTGGACTGATATTCTCGTAAAATTGTAAACAACGTGAAAAGTTTTGGAGAGGTGTAACGTAGAAAAATTTCATTATCATTTAGAGGTTTTAGTTCTCGTTTAATTATATTTCTTATGTAAGAAAAGTGTGTTAAAATACCATTAATCACATCAATTTCGAAAGTATCTTCACAATGTCTTTTGATTTTTTCTAGGCATATCATGTGAGATAAGGTAGCTATTAAACCACCATAAGGCCCCAGCATGTCTATATGCACCTGTATATCCTTCATCATATTTATGTAATCCTTATATGTTTTCTCTACTCCAAGAATTATGTAACTGTTGGCTAACTCTGATTGACAATTTTGGGCTTTCGGTATTTTTTCAACTATTTCAATGCAAGTTTTCAATATCGTAGCTACTTTGTCTTCCAATAATGTTCTTAAATTTTTACAAAAGGGTTTAACGATTTCTTTTGGGTTTGTTGAGTACCTTGAAAAAATAATTAAATCGATGTTTCTATGTTTCTTGTGTTAAACGTAAAATTCGATACTAAAAAAGTGTTTTTATTTGAAACATTAAACCTTACCCTATGACATGTTTTAATTCGTCAACAGTTGCTACTTTGCTTTGAAAAGTTGTTTCTAGTTTTTCAACTTCCTTCAAAACTTGATCAGGTTTTACATTTCCATTCAACAAAGTAGCGGTAAGGCCGAGTACTCGAGGTGTTTCAGTTACGTGTTCAAACTGCTTCATGAGTTGTCTCATTGGTTCATCATTTACTGCATGGTGACATTCGTCAAATATTAGCAGATTAATATTTGACAAACCTTTAAAATTTAATATTTTTAATTAATACTTTAATTTTAAGGACGTTCCTAAACTATAATGACATGTAAATAACATTAATTTGTACACTATAAGGTTTTCTTGATCAGCACCAACCTTTTTAGCTCCACCTTTCATTAGCATAAACATAGAAATTAATCTGCTGCGCACCTAACTCAACTTACGGGGCGTTGCGCACTTCTTCCGTGTTGTTGAGACGTTGTCAAATCGTATCGTTTTGGCAACTTATGCAACAAATCACTTTTTTTAAGCATTTTTTTATTGCAGAAAAACGAATAACGCTTTCTTCATGAAAAATAGGCATTAATTTCAATATCCTATTTTTAAAATTACAAAGAAATCGTAAAAAATTCATTGTTTTTAAGTAAAACATAAATAAATCATTTAAGTAATGTATCAAACATGAAACGTTTGACATGCAAATTCTGCTATTTAGTACCACAAACTGGGTTGATTTCTTTGTTTTAAAAACAGATGTATAAATTTTAGAAGACTTCATATTTTTTTTAGTTGGGAACATCCATAAAGCTTCAGTTTTTTTAAAGGGTGTTGCAAATAATTACTTCAGAGTTCATTAATTTAAACACTGCTCTTGAAGGCACTATATTACATGATAGATAGAATTATTTATTTGCTTACTAAGAAATCCAGAAGATACGATATTAACAGCAATCTGTGCGGTCATAACAAGAATTTGGTTCTTGTTTATTTCAGTTTCCCATACTTTCTGTGACCATGAATCAATGTTCATATCCCCAGAATAAGAACCAACTTTGAAAGCAGTGTGCCTTCGTAGGGTTTTTGAATGCTGGTCAACTAAAGCAACCGTGCTTACCAAAAATAATGTTATTTTTCCTCCCTTATTAACAGGTCTAAGGTTGCATAATTAGAATTAAGAAAAAGAATTTAATTGGCAGTTACCTTTCAAGATCTTCTGAGAGACGCTTGATTAACATTACAGCAATAAAAGTTTTGCCAGAACCTGTAGGCAAAAATAAGATTGTATTCTGTTCAAGAGCAATATTCATAAGCTGAATTTGATAGTTTCTAGGATGAAAATCATCCTGCTCATTGGACTCATTCATTTTGACCTAAAAACAAAATTAACTTAAATCGAATACATTTTTTTTGCCCCTTATAGGTCACACAACAATATTTACGTATTAAAAATACAACAAAAAATTTTACATCATCTTTTCAAATAGCCATGTTTACAGTTACTTTTTGTATTGTTTAAACTAAATAAATAAATAATCTACTAATTTCTGGACATTTCTCTTAAGTAGCTATACCTGTATATTTTCCAATGCTTATGGATTCTTCGGTTTACCGAACCGAAAATTTAAACTTAAGCTTCTCTGACTTAAGTCTCTATAAATCAAAGTCTATAAATTGTAAAATTGTTTACCTTTTTTGTGTTTCAACTGTTTCAACGAAACACTGAACCACACATGAACCAAATGACAAAATATTATCTTGTATCTGTTTTGGGAAATCCCGGCTGCACCAATAACCAAACATTCATTGATAAGTAAATAAAAAACACATCACTAACAACTTTAAGCATACTTAAAGATAAGGACTTTGAAGAACTTTAATAAAGGTTAAACCAGGTTATAAACACGTCATATCATCTTATAGTCATAGATAACGGCCAACTTAAATTGGACTTAAAAAATACAGAATTAATTACATATATAATTAAATAAACAAAAAATTCCGATTATAGCAACTTCAACACAAAGAACCACTTAAATAAGAAAAACAGTTCATGGTTGATGTGTATTATCTCTATGGTTTAGGGTAACCTAACCTTACATAACCTAACCTACCCGCATTATATACTACATTTGAAGTAGGTACAGTTTAGGTGGTATTTACTAGTTACTTTATATTTTTGTGTAAATTTTCTAAAATTGTGTGTTTGTAAACTTTGAATTTTAATTGGTGTTACATGAAGTAATACATTTTAAAAATATATAAACTTATCGTCCTGTATCCCGCGTAGCGTGCGAATAATCACAACCTGCTATATATGGCTAAATGAATTAATCATTATCATATTTAAAAAATATATTACATAACCTCAAACAATATAACATAACCTACATTTTTATACATTGATTGACGATCTTTTTAAGTAAAAATTTCTTTTAAAAGTGGCTAATAACATATAAAATTAATATAATAAGCTCGTTGATAACATGAATTACCAATCGATAGATCTTGAAGTGCTGTATGAACTTTCAGACGAAACTAAGTTAAATGAGATGATAAGAGAATCAACTGAGGTAAATAAATTGGGGGCTCTATTAAAATTAAAAAGCAATTTTGTTATGAAAAGAAAACATAGGGAACTTGCCCTTGATTTTGAAAGAATAATTGAACTTGCAACAGTTAACTCCAATTTAGAAATAGTAAAAAATGTTTTGTTGGTGTGTCATGGTGATGAGAAATTTCAAAAATTATTCCATTTTCTAAACGATAACATTAAGTCTTTAACTACCAAAAATGACGAGTTTTTTATAAATATTTTTGATATTGGTCTCAGTTTAAGTAAGAATATAAGTGATAAGAACATTAAAGATCATGTTGCTGACAGTACGTTAAATATTTTTGCTTATTTACTAGAAAATAATGCCACAAAGACTCATCTTATAAAGAATATTTTTATAAATCTTGTAACGTGCACACATAAAAATGTCTCCATAATATTACATTTACTTTGGAATTTTATACTGAAAAACAATAATGTAGAAGTACTTTCTGCCTTATCGTTTTTTTTGTGTGATAATGAACAATTATTTGTAACTTTAATTAATGACGAAAATTTTTTTGTTCTCTTTGAAAACAATCTTTACTCCGGTAATGAATTTGATAAGAAACACGTATTATATTTTTTGCAAAAGGTGTGTGACAGATTGTTTAAAACAAAAAAATTTAACAGCAGTTATATTTCTTTTGCTCCTGAAAATAAGAAGGAAATTTCTGAAGCGTGGACATATTTTTTTAATTTAAGTGAGATATCGAAAGAAAAACAAATTCACCTCTTAGAACCTGCACTCCCGTTGCTTAATAAGATCAGCATTCTTCATCCCCTGTGGCTCGGTTACATTTATAATAGTTTCCTGTTACATAGCCATAAATTAGTATCTTATCGGACGTTGTACTATTTACTCAAAAACAATTTATGTCACGATATAAATTTATTTCAAAGAATAATCAAGAATATTTTATTAGTTTTAAATGAGACGGAGTATTCCAGTTATACCCTAAAATCATTTGAATTACTCCAGCAATTTTTAAATGCATCAGTTGATAATTTGTTTAGAATATTTGTAGGAAATTTTTTTGAAATGAAATGGGCACCAATACCGTTTTATTTTGCTTTTAAGACTATTTTACATTGTAATAAGACTTTAAAAAATGCCGAAATACAGAAATTAATAATAAATGCAGAACAATTACCAAATAAGTTTATTCGAAATGAGTGTATGTCTGTGATAGAAAAGTTTTTGAGTAAATATTTGTTTGAGAATAAAAAAATAAGCTTGGAGCAAACTATAAATATTTTAAAACAGTCAGAGACATTATGCGATTCTGTTCATTTACAAGAACAGATTTATAAAAAGTTTTGCAGCCATAAAGAATATTTTATAAACTACATTTGTACAAAAAATGATTTTAGAATCATTATCAATATATTTAAAAATAGCAATGTCATAAAAAGCTACGTTGAATGCAAATTTAAGGACACAGAAAATAGATTTCCTTTTCCAATTGTTGTTCATATGATGTACCATTTTCCTTATTTAATTGATATGCCTATTATATCTTATTATTTAAATTTTGCTTTTCAAAATAATGTCTCAACTCATGATATTATCGTATTATTGCACGTCATTGATAATATTTCCGTATTCACAGAAGCAAATTCAAAATTTGTTATTGAATTGTGTTGTTACATTCTTTTAAACGAGACTAATACTCATAGTAATAACATACCCTTAGCATTTGCAGTTTTGATTCAATTTTGTAATTTAAATGCTATCCCAAAAAATGAAATTGAATTAATTATTAAAAGGTGGAAAAATATATTTAAAACTGATGCTAAGATTGACACTCATGTGTACTTATGTTTTTTAAATCTTTACATTAAAGAAAAGTTGGTAAAAAGTGGCGATAATGATAATATAATTGAATTTTGCGATTTTTGTATTAGTTTTTGTGACGTATTACCTTTTTCAAGTTATCCAGATTTATTTTCGTATTTGAAAATTTTGCTTGAAAAAGTAGAAGAAAATTATGAAGCAGTTTTCATATTAGTAGAAATTTACGCTCACCGAGTTTTAGAAATTAATAAACCGTGTATTTTTGAAAAAGCTTTAGAAACATTTTTAGACGGTCTCATATTAAATGATAATCAAATTTTGTTTTCGCAAGGGGCTTTTGTAAATAAATGTTTGTATGTTATAAATACGTTAATGATAGAATCCAAAAGAGTGACAGTAGTACCTGTAGTTATCTCAAAAATTCTCTTAAAACTCTCCCAACAAAACCCAAAAGAATTAGTTCATTTTTCAAGTGTTATTAATGAGCTGTTGTTGTACGGAGATTTATTTAAAAAAGACCAAACGTGAGTTAATAAAAGATTATTTATTTTTTTAAATAATGTTATTTTTATAATAGCGCAGAATTTAAAATTTATTGCAACTCTGATAACAAACGGAAGCAGAATGTGTAAGTATTTTCTAAAAGCAGATCCGTCTTTTTAATTGATTAATTACAGTTTTGTATGCCAAATAAATTTGGTCCGAATTAATGCAGTAAATATTCTTCAAAATGTGCTAAGCAATCAAAATATCAGATGTACGTTTGCAGATACGCTGGCTTCCATATTACTGGATGAATATTGTTTGCATTTTAAAAAACGCTACTTTAAAAACTCACAGGTTTGTCACTTCGTAAAGGAGGTTTGTTTTGACAAATAATGTTAGTAAGTTGATTAAAAGACATTAGTTAATTTGATGTTTTTCTATGGGAGCTTTCAAGCGTGAAAAATAACAAATTGGGAGGAGCCATGTCGAGACTGCAGGGCGGCTGAACAACCGCGCATGCGTTAACGGATTTCAACTGCTCTCAACGCTGACGTTCATTACTGACATTATTTTTCAGACAAATTTTGTTTTATTTATCGATACGATACGGGTATTACAGACAGATTCGACCTTAGCGTATAATTTTAGATTCATTTAAGAAAACAACGAATTTTGCAAGCTCTCTTAGTTTTATTACCTCACATAGTTTCCGAAAAATTACGTCTAATAGACACTCTTATGGAAAGTTTGTGTTTAGAAAGCAATCAGATCAGCGTGAGGTTCTTAATTCAGTGGATTCTAATTGAGGGAACAAATGGAAACCATATAGATACGATTTCAAAAAAAGTAAATACTGCAAGCAAAATTCAACCCTCTGCAATAACAAGTTTTGTATTTATTTTGTACTGTTTGGCTTGCAAAATGAATAAAGAATGGGTATGGGGTAAGATTATGGAGAACATGTTACCCTGGACTATGGGAGCACATTTTAATCTTCGATTGTACACACAAGTAAGTGTGATTCGTACTTCAATATTTTTTAGGTAGAATTGACGATTTACAAAGTTAATAAAACGTTTTTCAGGTGGTTTTTGTAAGAGCTTTTGAAAAAATTAAAAAAAATGTAAAATACGTTCCTTTAGAAACGAGTTTCAATCGTGCCTATGAATCAATAAAGGAAGTAATTGCACAAACTGATAAAAATATTGATCCACTAGAATTATACTTTTTGGAATCGTTTTCCACCAGAGATCATTACACATTAGAAAATATTTATATAACACTACCGAAAATAACTCAAGTGGCAGAAACCGAATTTTTATCAATTTCAACTGCAGATTTTTTATCGAGTGAATTATTACCAGTTCAAAACGATAAAAAAATTATTATTGATCTTCCAAGTGATGAAAAAAATGAAATTTCCGAAATGAATGGCGAGATAGATACTTCTTCGCTTGTAATACAACAAAAAATAACTCCACCATGGAGAGAGGACGTACAATCCAATACTGGTGATCTCATTCTTATAGCGAGTTTGGTCGAAAAAGTGCCCAATTTGGGGGGATTGTGTAGAACTTGTGAAATTTTCGGTGTAAAAAGTTTGGTCATAAGAAATAGCGAATTAAAAAATAAGAACGAATTTTTAAGTCTCAGCATGTCTTCTGAAAATTGGGTTGATATTATTGAGGTGAAGGTAGAAAAATTACATCAATATCTCGCTTCCCTTAAAGATAGTGGGGTTGCTATCATTGGAGCTGAGCAAACATCAAGAAGCATTAAATTGGCTGATTTTCAATTTCCTAAACGCTGTGCATTACTTTTAGGGTGCGTATAGTAATTTTTTTTTTTTAGGTTGAAATAGATTAAACATCTTTGATTTTTTTATTTGTAGAAACGAAAAGCAAGGAATTCCGGCTGACTTACTGTATTTATTGGACACTTGTATAGAAATTCCTCAAGTAGGCGTAACACGGTCATTAAATGTGCATGTTGCTGCTAGTATAATTGTTTGGGAATATACCAAGCAACACATTTTATAAAATCTAATTATAATTTGTAAAAGAACATTAATTTATTAATTTACTTTTTACCTTTGTACATTTCTCGGCTAATGAGAACGCGCAATGTCTGAGAAAAAGTTCAAGATATCATCAATGGCGAATTCTAGAGCTATCATGGAACCAGGATAACACTGTTGTATTAGATCTTCAAGCATTTTGTATTGTCTTATAAATTCCTCTTGCATTGCCCTCCAAACAACCTGAACCAGGCCTTCTTCTGATAAATGTTTTTCCACTTTTTTGTACAGCGCCTCTAATCCTTTTTTCACCTATGAATAATTAAGAACGACTAGAATTAACTAAAGAAATCGATTACCGGTAGGTGGCGTTTAACACTTCACAAACGGCAGACGTTTAGGATATTTAATATAATACTTACAGTACTTCCTGGATATTGACTAATCACTTTTCTTAATTCTTGTTTACTAAAAGCCAATTGGTAGCTGACTTCTGATGCTTTCACCCCGCTGGCAACTTTAGCCTGAACTCCTTCAAAAAATATCTACAAAATTTTTAATTATGAAAAAGAAATGGGAAAATCATTTTATAAATATTAAAAATAATTTTTCAAATGAGCTGGAACAGGAACTGCTTTGAATTATTAGATACTACATATGTTTGAATTGTTAGACGCTGTTTTGTGCTATGACGAATATCTTTGGAATTAGAAATTGTTTTTAATTAATTACGAACTGTTTACAAACTCTAAGTTACAAACCAACTGAGCTTATTCTTCGAACTTACGTTTAACTTTTCAAGCGGTCGTCCGAAATAATGGGTGACATATGCTGCTAAAGCTTCGTTGTATTTCTGTTTCGCTTCTTTCCTTTGATTATCTAACACTGATATTTTCAACTGTGATAGCAATGAATATAAATAATGATAATTTTCTGAAAATAAACAAAACAAATATATCATTGAGAAAACCAGAAATAGTGTAGTCTAGTTCAAAAGTTCAAAAACGTGTTAATTCTTGCTAAAGCTCCTAAAAATATACCTGATAATTAATTGGATTCTGAATAACGCCCAGAATAATGTATTAAAATAATAATAATTTCCAATTTACGCTGAACCAGTTCATGTATTTTTAGGAGCAAGAATTAACATGTTTTTGTGAACTAGCAGAATAAATTACAAACATTAAGTGAATTTCAACGTAATAAACAAAAATAAAATAGACGCACCCATTTTGATAACTTGGGGTGGTGTTTTATGATACTCGTTGGCGTGTACATTTATAAATTCGATCATTGTATCGACGAGCCGTAAGTACCATTTTTCTAAGTCAATTCTGCGGTCACTTTTTAATAATACGTCTGCAAGTTTTGCAAATTCTTCGAGATTAAGAACGTACGGTAGAATGCCGCATTTGGATTTTCTTGCAATTCTACAATCTCTAATAGAATCGATTTGAAGTTGCATAAAACGGTCCAAAGTTCTTTTCATGTGGATCAGCACTGAAGCCAAAGTGTTACTCAAAAAAGAACTCTGAGCGGACATTACGTGTTGATTGAGACGAACGAGCACATACATGCAGTGACTAAAAAATAATTTATACTGTACAACAATTGGTGAAACAGCAAAATTTACTTACAACGGATCATATTTTTCAATATTACCAATGAAACTAAGAAGTTCTTCTTCAAGACAAGAAAACAGGCTTGTCATCATATTTCTAACTTCTTCGTTTATTTGTTTTTCAGCCTTTTTGCTTGGTAACACATTTATTTCAGTTCCCATTCCATCTAAAGTTGTTTGAGTGTTTTTGGATGTAGGGCTAAGTACGTCCAACTAAATAAATAATACTATTTATAGATTTATGCGTTTAAATGATTAAAATTAGGTACCTGAAAAAATGTGACACAAAATTGTTGTTCCTGTAAACAAACTGGTTCCAATTGTGTTAACACTTGCTCAATAATCGACTCATATCTTTGACGATCGTCACTGGCTACTTCCAAAGTCCACTGTTCTCTGTCTAAGCCGAGAAGGGCCAAATTACGGGTGGGAGTCGAAACTTGCCCTAGGGCTGATAAACAGATTTACTGAATTGAATTTGTTTGGAATAAGACAGGGACATACGAGCAACTTTTTCTTTGGCAGCTTCGAATAAATTGCGAACATCTCTGTCATAAAGTTTTCCCAATGAATCGGTGTAAACTTTTTTAAGAGCTTCAGAGGCCTTACGGTCCATTACCTACAATAATAAGTAGGTAGTTTGTTTTATGTTAAAGAAATGAGTCTTAAGATGTTGATTTAAGGAAATTTCATACAGAAACTGACGTGCAGATAGTAATATTTAATATGTAACTTCATCAAAAACATTAATTGAAAATGAGAGACGAGTTTAATATTAAATATATACGCAGTTGTTGACAAAAGAATTAATATCTAAATAATAATAAAATAGGTGCCAAATTCTGTATATAATACAAAATTATAAGATAAATTTAAAATATAATTTCTTGTGTTTTTTTTTGTTGAGCTGCAATAATGTCTGCTATTTATGAATATAACTTCTTATATTCTTTAAGTTCCTTTACGGTATTAGGAATTGCTTTCTTGTTGTTTTATGTTCTATTTTACTTATCTAAGCCAAAAAATAAGAATAATACCTTTATCCAATGCATTAATTCTGTGTAGGGAATTAACTCTTTATGAACCATACTGTGTTGTGGTAAAACAAGGCCTTCAGTGTTTCGATCTGACTCTCCCTTATGGTTGCCGTAATGAATGAACAAGTTGTTTAGTTGTCTACATATAGCTCTTGAAAATTTGTCTTTATATTTTTCGAATTTTTTCCTCTGCTCTTGTACAGCTGACATTCTCAACAACGCTGGATCCAACTGACAATTCATGGCATCTCTAAGAGCATTTCCTGCTTCAATGGCTTGTCTCAAACCTTGTGCATTGGTTAGATCCGCATCTTCTAGAATGTCTTGATATTTACGGGGTAAATCGAGTTGTTTCTATAACAATGAATAATAACAATTAAAAAATAATTAACAAATTCATTTTTACTTACTATAATTCTTTCTAATTCTTGTAGTAACAATATATTATTTTTGTTGACTGTACTAATCATGGAATTCTTTTTCTCCATTTTTTCCATAGTTTCTTTTACATGACACAGAATTTCGTCGTATTCGTCTAGTCTATTTTCAATTTTATCAGCTTCATCAATTGCACTTTCTAATAGATTCATTAATGATTCAACCTTAGCTTCTGAAGCAAGAAGATATTGAACGTTCTCTCCATCAAGAAGTGACAAATCTCTAGCTAGGACTTCCATAAATGCTTCTGCATTACTTATGGCAAATTCACAGTTTGCCATAAGACTGGAATGTTGATTTAATGATTTAAACTACATAATATAATACTTTTCAATATAAATTAAGAATTAAATTATTATTAAGATAATAATCAAACAAATACCTGCTTAAATCTTCCTGTTCTTTGTCAGTAATAGCATTAAAATCTTCCGTGATATCACTTTCCATAGTTAAAATGGGTGATGTGACAAACTTATTTTCGGGAGTCATAACATCTTCTCTAATCCACGTTTCTGGTATATTCTTAAAAACCGGCTTCTCTTTTAGAAAATATTTGGAACTCTGCCTCCACAACGTTATTATGAACAACTGTCTTTCTTGAGCCGAAGACGCTACCCATTTGTACAGTTTATCTAAATGTAAATCAAATTCCAAATTATCTGCTTGATCACTTCTTCCATCTAATGACTTAAGTTCTACTAAATTCCAAGACCTTTTTCTTTTATAAGTTTTCTCAGTTTGTTTAATTTGAACAAGTGAAATTGTTAGGGGTGGTTTTGTGGTGCTAACTATACACAAAAACGAAGCCTTTTTCTTCTTATATAATTTCTCGACATGGCAGGCTGCTAATAATCGTTCTTCGTTTGGTTGAAATACTTCTTGTTGTAAAGTATAACGAATTGTCGTCATGGTTTTTATTATTAATTTATAAATTACTTTTTGTAACTGTTTTTTAACAATATAGGTTACGTCAAACGTCACAAACAATGAACTGTCACTGTCATTTGAAGGCGACGTTGCCAGATTTTATTTCGTGAAAGTGGGATTTTGTTATCACAAGCGGGATAGTAAAAAAACGTAAATATCAGTGTTTTTCTTTTCATTCTCTTTTTATTATTTACTTATATTTATCACTTACTGCTTAAATGCTCAATGTTTACGCATTCAACAAAAACCAATAAAGAAATGCGATATTCGTATTTAGGTACCTAAAGGAGGGGGTATCGGTAAGCTAAGAAAAACGGCCCCTGATTTGAATGAAAACACGTAAAACCCTTTTCAAGTAAAAAATATATTTCTATAATTATAGTATCCGTATTTTATTGCTACAAAGGAAATTAACACCAATATTGTGTTTCACCAGCAATAAATATATTACTGCAAAGATGAGTTTAATCCCCTATTTAAAAAATGGCGGTTTTGGATGTTTTTTGAACATTTATGTATAGACCGCATTGTCTTAGCACTTTAATTTCTTATGTTATACTTCAACTTGAACTTGAACTAAAGCACTGCGGTCTATACATAATGTTAAAAAAATATTCAAAAAACGCAATTTTTTTTTTAAATAGGCACTTGAACTCATCTTTACAGCATATTAATTACTGGTGAAATACAATATTGGTGTTAATTTCCTTCGTAGCATTAAAATACAGATAGCGTAGATTATAGAAATAGGTTTTTTTATTTGAAAAGGGTTTTATGCGGCTTTTACTAAAATTTGGGGCCAATTTTTTTAGTTTATCGATACCCCTTCCTTTGTTTTGTATTCTTTCTTTCGTACGTAATCGTGAAATAGAAACAAACGAATAATTGATTTATAGACATAGATAAATGTTTGTAGCGCCCGTAGGGCGTGTAGGGTAATCACCGAAAAGAGTGACAGTCGGTTCCGCGCGGGACATTCCACTTTGGACTAAAAATCGGGATGTCTGGCAATGCTGTTTGAAGGTGACGTTTCACAATGTGATCATCTATGTATACCAATCGTACAAATAGAAATATTTAAAAGCGATTTTTTTGAAACAAGAAAATAAGCATAATAAAATCAAATAAACACATTATTTTCAAGAAATAATAATAACTATTGGGACTAATACATAGCCATTAAGTAAAGTGATTGGTATTAGTAAATAAACATTGAACAATACGTTTAAGTTTTGCATTAACATTGGTCATACTGCTTTTGACTAATTTTTTTGTTGTTCAATGCCCGGTGTCAGCGATTCTAGTTGTCTGTTTGCCGAAAAGTTAATTTTTTAATGGACTTTATAAATTTAAGTGTCGTATATTTAGTTTAAGAATGGTAGGCATTAATAAAAAGTGAAATAATATCATTTAAATAAGATTTGTGTGCTAATTTCTTGTAACTGATCTAAATGGGCGTATTTCAATTTAACATAACCTTATTATTACTCGGTAAATTTTTTTAATGTTTTATTAATTAACTTTTTTAGACGGAAAACGTAACTCCAGAAGACGGAAATAACGTTCCTCTAACAGATAACAGCTTAATAGTTGATATATCAGATGCTTTAAGTGAAAAAGATAAAGTTAAATTTACAGTGCATACTCGTACAACCCTTAAACACTTTCAAAAGCCTGAGTTTCTGGTTGTACGCCAACATGAAGAATTTATTTGGTTACATGACCGTTATGAAGAAAATGAAAAATATGCGGGATACATAGTGAGTATTTTATACTCAACTACTCTTATGTTTACTAATTATTAAATATTCATTCAAGATACCACCGCCTCCGCCTCGACCTAATTTCGATGCATCTAGAGAAAAGTTGCAGCGTTTAGGTGAGGGCGAAGGTACCATGACTAAAGAAGAATTTACAAAAATGAAACAAGAATTGGAAGCGTGAGTATAATTTAAGTTTATAATTACCTAAACATTTGGCGAGTAAACGAACATTTTTTTAGTGAATATCTAGCGACTTTCAAAAAAACAGTAGCAATGCACGAAGTATTTTTGACCCGTTTAGCTAGTCATTCGGTATTTCGAGAAGATTCTCATTTACATGTATTTTTGGAGTATGATCAGGACCTTTGTGCACGTCCAAAGGGCCGTTTTCAGCAGTTGGGCGGTATAGTAAAATCGTTAGGCTCAACAACAGACCAGTACTACTTGGGGGCCACTGTCAGAGATGTAAATGATTTTTTCGAGCAACAAATGAATTCTATCACTGAGTATCATGGGCATTTAAAAGAAGCTACGACTCGAAGTGATAAAATGACTGAAAAACACAAAGGTGTCTTACTTTACTGAATACAAGTCTTTAAGGTGTTAACAAACGTTTAATTTTTTCAGAAGTAGCAGACAGCTATATAAAAATATCATCCGGAATTTTACAGTTACCAAATATTGATCCTGGTCCTTTGGATAAATTTTTTGCAAGAATATCTGATTATTTTGAAAGAGCCAGGGTAAGGAAGTTAGTTGGTTAAGGTTTTTTTTGAAGGCGTTACTATTGCAAATTTTTAGAAAGTTGAAAGTAGGATTGCCAGTGATGAAGATTTAAAACTAGCTGATACATTGCGGTATTATATGAGAGACAGCCAGGCTGCAAAGTCTTTATTAGTAAGACGTCTTAAATGTTTAGCGAATTATGAAGCTGCCAACAGGGCCCTCGAAAAGGCCAGGCATAAAAATAAGGACATTCATGCTGTAAGTTTAAGATTTCTAATTCTTTTCTTAAAAATAATGGGAACTGTATGAAAGCTAATTAACCTGCAGCGCCTGTTTTAATATTTCGCAAAGAAACACCACTATAACTTTTAGAATAAGAGAGATATGAATTTAAACAAACTGTTCATTTTTGGATATGTGTATAAATAAACCCGTATTATTTGATTATTTAACGTTTTGTTGTTTTTATTTTTTGTGCTATCAGGCTCCAGAAATTCAGGAGGTAATTTCTTTCTATTGTATTTTCAATATTATTTGTTTTGTTTCTTTTTATTTATTGATACTAAAATTTATAAAATTATTATAGGCTGAACAAGCTCAACACCAAGCTTGTGAACTGTTTGAATCAATTTCAGCTCAAGCAAAAGAAGAACTGTTAGATTTTAAAACTAGGCGTTTACACGCATTTCGGAAAAGGTAATTATATCTATGTAATTTTTATGTTTATATAATTTTAAGGCCCTTAAATAGTAAAAGAAATAACCGTAGTATAAATAAAAATGATTAATTATTGCAATTTTTTTTCTCAGTTTGATAGAATTAGCTGAATTGGAGATAAAACACGCACGTACTCAGCAAGACCTGATAAAGAAAACGTTACAAAGTTTACAGGAACTTTACTAAAACAGAGAAAGTACATAATATTTGCTACATATTTGATAAGGTGAATTTCTTTTTTGTTGAAACATTCCTGGTTTTATAATTAATTATGGTAATAATAATGATTACGATGATGATTTTTATGTTAAATTAATATTAATATGAATGTACTGTTTTTAAAGTTAATTTCTTTATAAAATTATATACAAGTTTATTATTATTGTCATTCGCCATTATCTATTGTTTCTATATTATATACATATAAAAAAATAATAAAGTTATTTTTATTACACAGATTTGGATTTATTTCTTAAATATACTTCTGTTTTGTTTATTAAGAAAGAGTGTTTGTGAAGCCGAAGTTATAAAAAAAAGCAGTTTAGTATTTTTTATTAATGTTACAACAAATCGAAAAAATTGAGAAAAAATTCCTGATATTGGAGAAGAATAAAAGAAATTTTTGTGAAAATATATGTTCAAAAACAATTAAAAAAAATGATTTTCGTTTTGTTTCTGGCTTTAACGCCTTGGAATTATTACAAATATATTTTTAAGTGTAAATAAAAAAAGTTACGATTTGTTAATTTTTAATTTTATTTTTGAATAATTCTGTTCAGGATTAAAAGTTAAAATTTTGGGTAAATTATTTCAATAAATAATAGTGATCCCCAAAATACTTTTGATAAGCATTCAAATTACGTTTTTAATCTTTTATATTAAATTAAAAATATTCGTGGGAACTTTCAGGAAAGTATTTAGAACGCGAGGTAGTCTTATTAATCAAATACATTTATTTATTAAATGTTTTAAAATAATAATAAACCGAAATACATTAAAGAAGTAATTCAGGCCATAATTTTTATATTCGCGGTATTTTTTTAAAAATAGTATTCCAATTTCTGCGGTAGATGTCGCTCGCATGTTAATATTTATTCAAAATAATTTACCGTTGTTGTGTTAGGTGGCGCTACTATACCTAAATGAATTAAAAATCGTGTCCAGTCCAAACATTCAAATGTGCATTTTATTTTTTAAAATCGTGATTTACTTTGCAGTTTTCAGTATTTAGTTTTTCATGGAAACCAGAGTAAGACGTTCAAATTTTACTGATTAGATGAGATTAAGAAAATAAAACACGCAATTCTTATTTCAACTAATTTATTTTTTAATAAACTCAATAGGATAGCGGTTATTTAATTAAATATTGGTGAAAATAAATGCTAAAACACTTTTCTTTTGAATTTTGCGACAAAAAAAAACAAACGAATGAGAAAGTAAAGAATTACTAAAACTTAATATTTAATTTTCGGTTATTAGAATTTAATTTTGTTAGCAATATGATTAATATATACAGGGTGGCCCAAAGACGTTTATGGAAAACTAAGGGTAGAAATATTTTGAAAAAAATCGTTAATTATTGGCAAGATTAGCTTTTATTGATTATACAACATATTTCAATATGTAATTATTCAATAAATAGGAAATCATTCCCTAATTCTGCTTTTAGAAGGGGAATATTTAGTTCAAATTTAAAAGGGACTATTCTCGAACTATAATCTGTTGAGGAAATAAAGAATAATTTAAAATTTACATATACAAAAAAATATTTGAATTGAGAACCTACTTCTTTTTTTTTTTTAGTCTATTAAAAAAGACTTTTAATTTAAAGTAGCTTACTTCCTGACACTTAAAATTGCATTTATAAGTTTATTACATCACCGAAGCAATTTAAGTAACTGTACCACAATCTTTCGTTTAATCTTGAAATTATCGTTTCCATCGAAACAAAAAAAAAAAAAAATAGTGCCAGGAGCGGCTGACGAAATGTATGTCAGAATTACGTTGGAATTGTAATAACATTTAATGGTACCGTTCACAAAAAAAAAGATGCAATGAGTAGTCATTAGAAAACCTTCGTTTGAACAGTTTCTTTTAACTGTATCATTAATCGATTGTTTTACTATCACATATTATTAAAGTCAATGTCGGTGATTGGCGAGAAAAAAATGTGGACTTTAATGATAAAAAAATTCAGGGATTGAAAACGAAAGTGTTTCTTGAAATTCCTTAAAAAAAATCAAGAAATAAACATTATATCCATTGTAAAGTTTTCGAAAATGAAAGTTATGTATATATGCTATGACTTTTGTTGCTCCCCTTCATTACTGTTAATTTTTTATTTTTTGTTTCTTAATTAAAATGCCATGGGACATGTGAAATTATGAAACAGTTTAAATACATTCCAATACAATCGTAAAAACCAACTGCAATTTACCATATACGGTGCTAAACTTGAGAGTTGTTATAATTGGACTAATTGCATCAGAAAGTCAGTCTTGAGGTTGCAACCAAAAAAAATAAACACTCAAAAAAGTTATGGGTCAGTAAAACAAAAAAAAAAAATTAATTTAAGGAAATACTTTTTAGTCGTTTGGTATATTTAAATATTTTATATTGTCGCCAATTTTATAATAAAAAAAGAAGAAGTTAATAAAAATATACATATTAAATGGAAATTATACAACTAATTGGGTTAGAAATAAAAAAAAACTTAGTGCCTGACGTTTCATAAAAGTTTCAAAGGCTACAAAAAAAAAATATGGACAGTTTTCAAAATTTATTCGAGTAGCTACGTAACAAGTAAAAGGCAGTTGATAGGAGTGGGAGCTTTTTTTTCTAAATAATAAAATTCTCAACGTTTCGCTTTAAGTATTAGGCTTCCTCAGCCAAATATCATAGAGTAATATACAGACGTAGTTAATATTCACCAATATACCTATTAATTTATTATTTGGGCCTATAATGTAACCCTGAGGAGATCGAAAAAAATTTAGACAAAACACAAAAGATTCTTGAGTAGGAATTATATAAAAGTCAAATATTATTTTGATATATTTCGATTTTATTTCTCGAAAAATTAACAAATATTCGAAATATTTGAGCAACAACAAAACAAAAAAGTAACTGTAAAGGGTGAATTTTTTTTAATTTAAATAATCAAGCAGCAACGTTTTGTATAAGATATAACCTTCTTCAGAGTTAGATTATCGAGTCTTATAGGTACTAGCAAATAAATCTAAAATTTTATTAGCCTTATGACTCCATGATTTAACCTTCAGGAAGGCCATGCAAAATTATACAAAACGTTGCTGTTTTGATTATTTAAATTAAAAATGAGCTTTCATCCCTTACAATTTCTCTTTTCTATTGGCGTTTGAAGTTTTGGAGAAAACCCAACGATTACTTCAAGGCTCATACTGGTCTATAGATTAATTTTTGAAAATCGTATTTAAGTGTTCGATATTCGATTCAATTTTACAACCCCTAGTTTTTATTTGCCTTAAACGGGTAGAACAAGTAAATCTAATAAAGGAGCGTTTACCACGTTAATAAAACGCCTTTTTATTAGTTATTGTACACTTCCTGTAGATATTAAAAATAAATTATGTTGAAAAGGGTCACGTTATTGTGGACCATTGTGATTTACCTCTCCATTTAAAAAAGTTAATGAGCATAATAACGTCATTGATAACAAGTGGATTTTGTAAGAATGAGTGGCTATATGTATGTACTAAGAATTATTGCTAGTCTCATAATAATTACTCTTTATGAGTTTAATAATAAAATAAATAATAAATGTTTTGAATTATTTTTTTAATTTTGGCTGCTGAAAAGGGCGCGTTTATTAAAAAAAAATTTATTTTACACAAAAAAGTCCTACCCTGGATATAATACTGTAAAAAAAAATATTATCGTATTGTCTATTTTTAATAATAAATATTTATTACATAATAATTTGCAGTCCTAGATTGTTATTTTTTTAATTTATTTTTAATGGAAATATTTAAAAAAATGTAAATTAGGTGTACCTAGTGTTGTCGACTGAAGAACACTCCTCTCTTTTTTTATATTATACACAAGTGTTTAACATTGCATAGGTATTTCGTTCAAAGATCTTCAGAATTTTCCTACTATAAACAATAAAAAGGTGAAGAAATAGCGCAATATCTTCGCTTGAACCGTGTCAATGATAAAAAATTGAATAAAGAAATCCAGATTTCGTCAGTATATAAAATTAACTTGTGGTAGTTGTTGAGGGTCAGTGAAATTGTAATCAAAATGATATTAATAAGTATAAAAGATTGAAAAACAAAAATTTGTTATGTATTTAGTAATGGTATACAGGGTCTATTCAAAAAATTATAGAAAAAAGATGTTTCATAATTAAAAAATAAAAATATTAATGAGCCAAACAATGCGTTTTTACTGTTTTTTTGTTGTTAAGAAAAATTTGGAGAATATTTGAGTGAGTGGATGTTTAAACTCAAGTAAGTACTTGTAAGAATTGTAGCTACAAATTAATTAACCACTTAACAGCGTGGGGATAAATTTTATTAGGATTCTATAAACACTCATACGCTTAATTAATTAGTGACTAATTTGGCTTCACTTAATCGAAACATGATAGACTTATTGTC
Source organism: Agrilus cyanescens (assembly GCA_947389935.1). Taxonomy (NCBI): domain Eukaryota; kingdom Metazoa; phylum Arthropoda; class Insecta; order Coleoptera; family Buprestidae; genus Agrilus; species Agrilus cyanescens. The sequence continues at coordinate 5,377,440 of OX376709.1, forward strand.
GCCTTTTACAATAGAAACGAAGCAGAAATAGATTTCTTTTTCCTAACAGAAATAAAAAATATCAATATTGCAACAATAAATAATATTCAAGTTAAATGTCAGTTGAATAGTATTTATGTTACGTTTATTTAGATTAGGTTAGGTTAGGTTAAATTGGTTTAGGTTATGTCTGATTAGATTCAGTTAACGGTTAGGTTTGATTATGTTAGATCGTGAGGGTAGTTGTAGACTCTTCAGATTTCTTTAGGGAAACAGGGAGAAGAGTTTGGGACACAAGAAAAATAAACTAAATTATAATAAGTTTTTTATTTTATTTTTTATATAGACATCATGCAAATAAGACAATTTTTTATTTAAATGAATTTGGTTAAACATCTACACAGTGTAAACCACAAACAAAGGATATTGGTTTCCTTTGTGTTTCAGTAGTGAAATGAGATAATTCCAATGTAAACAGCTGAACTGTGCAATTAAAATGAGTTATTACTTATGTACCAATGAAGAAAGTTTACGAGTGGTCATAGTTCAGGGAAATACCTAATGATATTTGCTTTATTCAGCCAATAAATTTTTATTACTAATAAGCAGAGTATAATGGATTTTTGTCTAGTCTTTAGAATTTGATATTGTTACGACTTTTTCCCAACTATTTTTTTATTTGCATTAACAACAACAACCCAATAGCAACATTTAACAATAATCGCAGTCTTTCTCTTTTATAACTCATATTTTTTTTTGTGCATCACAATTATGTGATGTTTTAAGTGCTGAGCATTTATGACTGATCTAACGTCTTATTTTTAATGTTTCCGCTTTACGGGAATACGTCTAAAGCTAATACCCATACCCGGGTTCGAACCGACAACGACCTGCGCAGTAATCCGCTGTACAAGTCGCTCGGTTAGTCATCTCTGCTTCGCGGCCACCTGGCCGCCACAACTTATATTCATTGGTCGCCCTCCTTTTATAGTTATTCGATGTCGCCTAGTAACCACTAGAAGTTTCTCGAACAGTCTAGACAGCTGCTAGAGGCTGTGCACATTTTTGCACACGTGTTTCAAGGGTTGCCTAAATCCGTAACAATATTAATGTCAACTTTTGTGAAGCATAATTTTGAATTGGGCGTTTCTGGGACTAGATAAATGATATTAAATGGGACACCCTGTATATGTTGGATTAATTATGATAAATATGTCTGCCTACTCATATGATATTTACGTAGTGTTTGATTTAGAATTTAGTAATCACATTATAAAATTATTTATGGCTTTATTATAATAAAGATTATTAATAAAAACAAATAATAATAATTTCTGCTAAGTGTAAAGTGTAAAAGAAATTCACCCCTAAGAGTGGGAAAATAATGACATTTATTAAAATAAGAAAATAGGGGTTATTTTCATCAAAAAAAATCAAAACGTGTACCATTTACATACTTAATAATGATATACCGTTATGACGTTTAGGACGAACAAACCAAAGTACAGTTGTAAACGTATATGGACAAATGTATGCGTTTGTCTCTGTCTGGTGACTAGAGCGAGTGCGTAAGAAATCTTACAACTTCAGCATAACATATTATTTTAAAATAATTTACATTGTCTGTTCATTATTAGATTTTTATTTTAATTAAATATAATTTGATTTATTTAGTAGGACATTTTAATTTTTTAATTAAGTATATAAAATATGTCAAACAAATTTTTTTATCAACTATCGACGAACTACTTTGAATTAAATGTCTAAAAAAAAAAAACAAATAAATAAACAATCGACCCTTACTTATCAGAGAAGTGCCTCTTATCTAGGTATATTATGATATGAGTAAACATTAGAAAACCTTGAAATGTTTGTACTGACATGAAAATACATAAATATTAAGTGATTGAACTTGCCATAAATCGTGCTAAAAAATATCATTTTACATTTTTTTAAACATATTTGTTGTCTACTACAATCTGCATCTAACTAATGGAATATGTAATAAAATAAGAAAATTAAACATTTTAACAAATTTAATTTAAATAATAAAGACAAATTCGATGGTACCTATCAGAAAAATTGTGAGGTCATTTATTGTGGTCAAACTGGTAGAGCTTAAAAATGTACGAAAAAATAGTATCTGCAGGTAAAAAGAACAATGAAGGAGCATTTTGCAAAAGTTTAACATTAAACAAATAATAGCAACAACTATTTTTTAATTTTAAAAATTTGCTCTTCTCATTTGTCTCCACAACATTCCACGATCAAGAAAAAACTGTATGTATTATAAAATTCCTTGGCTATTAGACTAAAAGTGTTTCGTAAATCGCCTACTTGCATTGACGTCAGACGTAAGCTACTGGGCCTTGAATTTTCTATGATAATGGTTTCACTAACTTTGAATACGTCTCGATAATTGTTGAGATATTTAGGGGTAGGTCCCTTTGAAATATTTCAACAATTTTAACCCTTATTTTATTTTAATGAAAGTATTTTAGTATACAGTTACGAAATAACATTTTTATTTTATGTATTTTTGTAGGAATATTTTCGCATTTATCAACACAAAATGATTTAAATATTTATTTTTTATCAAATAACGATAAATTTTTGTTTATAATAACAGATTCGCTTTTTACAAAATTTGATGACCTAATATTATTTAGTATCTTTTTGTTTTTGTTTATTTTTAATATCGATCCTTCAACAATATCAGTTTTTTTAACTTTCTATGACAAGTGCATCAATCACGGTGCAAGTGCTTTTGTTATCGAAAAATTTGAATACACGCATCATTTGTTAGCACATCTGGATAATTATAAATAATAATTAATGAATGAAATTAATTATCGTTAATTTTATTAAATTTCAAAAAAAAAAGTGCATTCGTGACATGTTTGGTTGTTGCATTTTCAATGAATTTTAAGTACGACGTTTAGGTAATTTTAGTTTCCTGTTTTGCTACTTCATTGATTAGACAAATTGAGAAAATTAAGAGCATCTCCGTAGCTCTTAATTAAGGTATTCCGTTTTATAAGACTGTATGAAAACAAAACAATTGTGAGGAAGGAAATAACAATTTATTTTATTTTTTTACGTATAAGGAAAGATTTTTAAAAGTACTTAAATGTAGTTTATTAAGGCTTTTTGGTCATTATGCACAATAGCTTACCTCCTTTCGATTTTGGGTGCATGTTGTATTTGTTATTTTTAGATAAGATAGCGAACCGTAGGTTATGTGATAGTAAGTGCGGGTTCGTGTAAATGCACACATCTACACCTACACTATATAACCTAGTAGAGCGAAATTTTTCAACCGAGACTTGAATTCGGTCAGATGTAGAAAGACTGAAGAGCTGTATTATTTAACCGGCAGCCAATCACGTGCAACTTCCCTATCTGTATGGCGATACCTGCAAATTTCATAGGCTACAGTGCCTGCCCCTTCCAACATTGTACCTACCTCCTTGGGGCGGGATTTGCTAGTGCGCATCTAGTCGTTAAGTCTCGGTTGAACAGTTTGACAGTACACTACTATACATAAGACTTCTACAGCTCTACTGAAGATGACGTCAAGGCGTGTAGATGAAACGTTATGGATAAAACTGCAGTAAAAAAGCATTTTATCCTTTTTCTTATAATTTAGTTCTCACATTAATTAGACAAATTTAACCAGGATCGAGTCTCTTTTTCTTGTTAAATTTACCTACTAGCGCAAATACTAAATAATATTTTACGTTTGAAATATTGTTTGTTATAAATAATGGATGAGTTTGAAAAGTCTAGGAATTGTTACGGAAATAATTGCGATTGTAATGTTTATAAAATGAATTATTCATTTCAATTGATGTAATAGCGCTTTACAAACATGTACCAATCACAGGTAGAAAACGAACATAATGTAACATAAAGGTGCGTTTGGAATAAGCGAACAAGAACATAGGCAGAACTCGAACCAAATATTTGAATATGTGAAAAAGGCGTACAGTGAAAAAAGCTCATGTTCCTGACGAAATTTTTCTATCTTATTTTAAATTTAAATCTGATATAATATTGAATATACATATATAGAACTTTTAAAAGTAATTTAGACTTTCTTAGAAACTTCATTAAAAGCGATTTTGTTCTTTCTCTTTCCTATTTCTCGCGAAATCATTTTGGTTGCAATAATAATTATAATTAATTAAATAATAAAATCGTATAATTTTTTTATTCTTAAATTTAATTTATGTAATAATTATATAAATATTATTACAACGGAAATAATTTTGCGAAAAATAGGAGAATAGTCTCTGCTTTTATCAAGAATACGAAATAAAATCATTTTTAATTGGGTTTTTAAAAATAGTCTAAATTACTACCGAAAGTTCAATATTCAGCAGTAAATCGCCCTTAAATTTCTAGAACACAATCAGAATTATTCATTAATAGAAATTCTTCAGATACAGTGTGATGGAAATCAGAAATGATCACCTTGTACCCTTATTTCACAATTAAAAAAAAAATACCACCCCAAATGTTAGGTTTATGTTTGTTACTTGGAGTAGGGGTTGAAGGAACATTGTTCTCGTTCGCTCAGTCTAAACGCGCCTTAAATTTCAAATTTCAGATACGATCTAGTTTTTGAGAGTGCAACCTTCATTTATTAATTACTCTGTAGTCTGTACAGACTTGCATTACTAAAATATTATGTATAATATATGAAATGTACACAGGTAGGTATAATATTTAAGGACAAGTACAATGCCTAATTGGAATTCATGAATTATTATAATTTTAATGGAATACATAAAAAATATCAAGAATATGACGGACGGACCTTGATTTTGGCAATAGTTATTATGAGATTATATTAATTATTATATTATTGCATTAAACAAACAACAAGTAGTCGTTGGCTAATAACGTAAGAATGTTGCAATTTGCTCTGGAGATAGTTAAAATAAACAATTCTTGACTGTAAATAAATACAACACATAATTATGATGTTTGATGTCTTAACAATGTTTTGAACAAACATTTCAGATGTTATGACATACTTTTAGGAGCAATATTGATTGTTTTCTTCTTCAAATAGATAAGATGAACTAGATCGTTGCATTTAAATTTGTATCTATCTATTTTACTACATTGAAAGATAAAAAAGATGCCACAATCAGGTGGCATTTGTTCATTAATTTATTTATTTAATTAATTTTTTTAAATAAGTTTAAAACTATTTATCTTAAAATTGTAAAAAATATTTGTTTGAGACCCTTACAACAAATCCTTTCGTTTGATATGTCACATGGCATACTTCTAATTTTCTAAATTAATCCCCCACCCCCCAGAAAGGGACCCCAATATTCATTTATTTACGTTACACGTCCGTGTTTGGGTCCTTAAACTTCATGAATGTTTCACTTAATCAGACAGATAGGCATACGAGTGACTCTCTAAGGATTCCGTTTTACTGTTTTTCAATTTATACGTACAGAACCCTAAAACCCCTTTTTTTACGTTTAGGCAAATTTCAATGTTATAATCTCATTATCTCTTTTTTGAGATCAATTTATTGTTTTTTTCGAAAAATTGCCACCATGTTTTGTTTTTGAGTCACAAATAAGTTAAAATTTCGAATTTCGTAACATCATCAAAAATGGCGCATGTTTGGAGCGCTGTATTTTTTTACCTGTAAAAGAGAGAAGAATTTTGTCTTAAACTTTTTTGTAGAAAATTCAATTCTTTATAAAAAATGTCTGCGAATTTTTTTTGTATCTATAACTGTTTTCGTTACGTAATCGCCGAGAAGTCAAAAAACGTATTTTGCAAAACTTTAACTTTAAACAAATAATAGTAACAATTATTTGTCAGCTTCAAAAATTTGCCTTCTCTTTTGAGTTCAAAAAATTTTTTTGCACCATAAAATTCCTTTGGTTATTGGACTAAAAGGGTTTCGTAAATTGCCTACTTGCATTGATGTCATACGTAAGCTACTGGGCCTCGAATTCTCGATGGTAACGGTTTTGCCAACTTGGAATGTGACTTTATAATGACCAATAAAGTCAATTCTGAAAAGTTTTGCTATGTTTAGGGGTAAGACTTTTTGGAATAGTATTATAGTATATTTTTTAAAAAAGGACTTTAGCAAATTTGTCTCAAAAAAGAATCAACAAGATATCTCTTAAAAATATTGTTAAGTTAATAAGTTTCCCCATACTGTACTTATTTATTTAAGCATACATCTTTATCAATATTAATTTAATAATAATTTTGAAATAAAGTACATAACAATAAAAATAGCAACAATTCTAAAATTATAACTTAAAAAGATTGGTTTGTAATTAAAAAAATAAAATAAATAAAATAAACGTCTTAAAAGATGAACGTGTTTTGGAACATTTTTTGTCGATTGAGTGAATAAAGGAATTCGATTGCACTGATAATTGGAAAAAAAATCGTTCAAAATGAATGGTCGATGAAGGAAAGAAGGGGAAAACGTGGAGATATACACGAATCTAAACATAATGACAGTCACCAGGTCAAGTTTCAGTATCGCGAACAAATTGCTCTTGTGCGAAGGAAAAGTGACTGAACGAAGTTTTACCATATTTTACGTACTGTACATTTTACTCACACATAGCCGGATTCTGTAAACAGTTCTGCTCAAATTTGAAGGTAATTTTAATTTTGTACCTAATTAAAATCTTTAATAATGTTAAATATTTTAAAAAAAAAAATATATTTTAAATGTAACCACATATTTTTAAAAATTTTCCATAACAAAGTATTTTTAATGTCAATTATTTTGGATCCGGTAACCAAAAATTAAAAAATATTTGAATTTACCTGATAATAAATTATTAATTAAAAATTGATTGTGTTTTCAAAAAATATTTGTGGATAACAGAGTAATCTCTTTTGTACTTAACTTTTGGAAAATTTTAAAGTTCAAAAGTTAATATACATACATATACTTAAATATGTATGAATATACGTTTAGAATTAATTTTGTTGGTCGATTTTCAATGTGGATTATTTTGGAATAAATTAGATGAATGAGATTCAAATCTGGTACTCAAAGAATTAATAAATTACAAAATCAACCTCATTCAGTTTTTTGTGAATTTACTTTCATTGGTGGAATTATTAAATTATTATGAATTCATTAAAAAAATGCTAATTACAAATATTTCGGAAATTTTTGATAAAAAAATTTTTTGTTTAAAGATTTGAGGAAACAAAGCTATATTTTGTATGAGTTTTTGAAAAAATTTAAGAGATCATTTTTTATTAACACATAATAGGCAATTAATTTTGGAATATATCAATCTCGATTCTGGTGTTCTATTAACAGAATTAAGCTGATCGTGAGTGGAATATAAATTCGAGTTAAATGAATTCGTCGTATATAGGCATCTAAAAAATTCATACAATCATGAAAGCTTGATAAAAAAATTCTAATATTTAATCACAATAATCTTTTTATCATTAGGATTTACAGTACTTATTAGTCTGGTATTCAATAACAATCAAAGTACGTAAAAAAATAGAATGTTATTTGTTGTTATACAAAAGCCACTTAATATTAATTATTTATTTACCGAACGGTTTTCAATAATTTCTTTTTTCCTCATATTGTAATTGTTTTAAATATCATTCGTTGATTTTTATTATGCAGTTAATTGTTTACTGTCTATAAAACGGAATAAAAATAAAATAAGTACTAGGTTTCAATAAAAATTATTAATAATAATCAATTAATCAAAAAGCTTGGATTTCGATTCTCTAAAACTGACATATAATTTTTTATTTTTCTTTTATTTCTCTTTTGCTTTGATCCCAAACCTGCCAGTGAGTGTAACGATAATGATGTAGACATGCTTTTGTCAATCGTAATCTCAAAAAATCAAACCAAGTTCAAGAAATACATGTTAATAAATATTCTTCAATCATATCACAGCAGGAACTGTTGGTTAATAATTGTTAAAATATACGAATATTAAAAAAATGAATTATCACAATAACAGTTTGTGTATATTACAAATTTAAAGGATTAAAAAACAAATGTTATCATTTTTTATCCTCAATAATACGTTGATACTTTGGACTTATAAAACAGATTTGTTGAATATGCATTTATTTATGTGATAAATGTTGCTGAATTAACAATCATATTAGTGTTAGAATCATAATTTCGATGTCTTTTTTTTGTATTACAATGATGTAATGTTATAATAATTTGGTTCATTTTATTTTTGCGTTCCAAAGTTTTAAAAAGTTGAATAACCCATAAATTTTTTATTTACTTATCAATATAAATAAATAATATGATAAGGTCGAAGATAAATTGATTTTACTTTAAAGCACCCTCATACGTTTTTATTTGCTGTAAAATTATCTCATATAAAAATCAGTTACTGAATTAAAAAAAAAATTGATATTTATAGTAAAAAATTTTTGGCAAATTCCTTTAATTTTACATTTAAACAAAAAATAAGTAAATTATCTGCAGAATTATTTAATACTTTATTCCAAATATAACACCGAAGAAGGCACAACTCAGATTTATAAAAATTTAAGCAGTTGTCTAATTAACAAGTCTAATTGTACCAACAATATTTTTGGGGGTAAATTGGGGTAAGTAAGTTCTTATTTTTTGAATTAATGATTCCAACCTCCCAGCCTCCTTTTTTCTGATTCTTAAAAGTCTAATTAAAATAAAAAGTGGAAAAATATATCTCATAATTTCAAAGGTTCAAAAATTTTTTTTTCAAATTTTCAACCCCATTTTTTTTACATTGATGGTCATCTAATTATAAAATCAGGTCCGGATTTAGAGCAGTTTGTTTGATGAGAGATATAAATAATTAATAATAATTTTTGTGTTATGGATATTTCTCGTTTCTTTTTTTAAATGTGTGATTAAAAGCTTCGTATTTTTTATTTTTGTTTTTATACTGTGGGTCATTTTGGAAAAGATTAACTAGAAAAATGTGAAAACTACATTTTTTTTCTAAGGTGTTTTTTGTCATTTTACTGTTTAAAATCTTATTTATTAGCTGAAATAAAAATATTTTTTATTTGCATAAAATTTGTAGAAGACGCCATCTGTTGATAATCTGTTTGACTAACAAGCATGACAGCTGTTGCAAAGTAATTTATATTTTCAGGGGCAATTGAATTATAGAAAACAATTGTATCTTAATCCGGTCCTGCGTGAAACTATTAGCCCAGCTGTATTTAACTTAATAGTTAATAGTATTTCAATTATATTGTTTGTGCCATCGACTAGATTCATTACCATTTTTTATTCCGATAGATAAGTCTACTACTGATATATTAAAAATGAAAATTAAATTATCATGGTGATACTGTAAATGAGAATTTAAAATTTCTGTCGTTTATTTTATTTAAATGTGTATGATAATTTTTTTAATAAGTACGTAATTATAAAAATTACTTACGTAAATTTCACACAATTCGTTGTCAGGGAAACAAAAAAAAAAGTGTTAGTAAACATAGAATCAGTTCTTACATCTGTCATACATATTTTCAAAACGTAAACACCACAACCACTTATTGATTTATTATGATGATGCTTAAGAATTAATTGAATGCAACAATACAAAAACAAGTTTGTTTTTTTTAAATCAATTCGATGGGTGTAATAATAATACGTCTCCATTAATGTACATATCATTATTTCTATTGAATAATTATGGTAATGATCAGATTGATCGTTTTGTGAATTTTTTTTTAAAGAAATTAGAAATAAATAAAAGTCAGTTTTTGAAAACAAAGAAAGAAAAACTTTAATTATACAATGTAGATACGTATTTGTATCTCAACGAATACTTGTAGTGTTAACCCATTTTCAAAAACCGGTCACTTTTTTTAATTTGTTTATTATAACTGAGAATTGGCTTTGTTTGAAAATCTCTTCCTGAAAGATAAGTCTCCTTGAAGAAGTTTATATCAACTTGTGGTCTAAATTGTTGCTAAAAATTGATATTTTATTTATTTTATCTTTAGTAACAAGCAATAAAAAAACTGTTTCGATAACACCATTCGAGGATTATTTGATTTTTTTTTAATTTTTATATCTATGTACTTACATACTTGATCCAAAGGTCTTACATAGTCTACTATAGGATTGATTATGATTGAGGGCGAGATTATTTGAAATTATTTTTAAAATCTATCGATGCATTTAAATCCATTTTTCTGGATTTAGTTATGACAATAAAAATTGTTGATTCATAAAAAAATATTGCGAAAAGAATTAATAAATAATATGATATATATAATAAAGAAATAAATAATAAATAAAATATAATAACTTAAATTTATTATTTAATTCGAATAATAATATTATAGTATTGTCTGCATGTTTATAAATTTAATAATTTTTTTTAAAGTTAGATTGGTTAAATTATTATGGGATGATATGAATGACGCATATGCCAAAGAAATTAAATTCAACGTAATTTTTTTTATAAATATAAATTAAGATAATAATATGGGATTCAATTTCATTACGCCCAAAGAAATAAGGTTGCAAAATATTTGTTACATTTAAAACAAAAAAACCTTTTTATAATAAATTTTTGTTTTACACACATACAATTAAATTAAATTAAACAATTATAGTAAACTTTGTTTATATTACGTAATTTTTCAATTGACATTATCAAAATTGTATTTTTCTTGTTATAATAAATAAATAAAATACTAGATTAAAATATGTATAAGTAAGTAACTATACAGAGTGATTTATAAAAAATTGGAAATCTCTGAACTGGAGACATCTATTAGACACCAAAATAGTATACATATATGTAAATAGGTACAATTCTACAAAATATTAACGAAAATTTCGTATTAATTTTCAATTTAATTTTTTAGTTAAAAATAAAAATAATCAGGTACTCAAAGTATTTATATATCCAAGCCTTGTATTCTTAAAAAAAAATTAATAAACTTGTTGGGGTGGATGGTGGGGTAATAGGGGGTAGGGATTTTAGTAGGCTGTGGTTGCAGGGGGTGGGGCTTGTAGTGAGTCAAAGAATACAAGGGGTGGAAAGGTTAGGGTAGAGGGTGGGTGTGTGTAAATATACACACACTCACACGAAATAATATCAGCTGGATATAAATAACAGAAAAACATCCCCTGCAACTCCCAATCCCACCCACATTTCAACACTACCCTCAGAACCATTCATAAAAGGCTCACCCTTGCAACGCAGTCGACTTACAAACTCCAACACCACCTTCACCCTCGGAGCCACCTCCAAACCATCCAAAAAACTCGTGGAACAATTTTAAGTCCGAGAACTACCAAAAATATTGATTTTTTTACATTGTTGTAATTCTTATCATAAATCCGTTGTAATATAGAATAATTAAAAAAAAGATCATTCTGATCGGTCCATTGTTCAATTTCCAAAATTTTAGTTGTATGTTATGCAACAATATCAATAAATAAAAACGATAAGAATTTTATTTTTGTACAAATATTTGGCAACACATATCAGTAATAAGAATAATTACTTACCACAAAATCCGTTTTTTAAAGACTAATCTTATCTCTTTTTTCGAGGACAAATATCTAATAAGGAAATACAATTTTTAAAATAATACAGTATCTTTTATTATAATTTTTTTTAAAACATATGTCATCATGTGAGGGTTTTTTTGATTTTGCTTCCTACTAACTTAGTACTTATGGGGTTTTTATTTACGCCACTGTTTTTTTTTTGTATTTATAATTTATTATGCGGTTAACAACAATATTGCATTTTATTATTTCACTTTTATTATAATACCAAATACGTTTCTTGAAAAGAAAAAAAAAACATTCCTCTTAAACAGTAAACAACATAAGTATTACAAGATCTAGAGAATCAGAGATATTAGTAAACAATCTTATAGATACTTCGTTAGTTAGCTAGGAACAAGTTAGTAGAATTTTAATTATTTAAACCAAACTAGAAGTTCAAGGGTACATTATGCATAATGTATATAAGTAATAGTAGTTTTAACTACAATGTTTTTTTCTTTTTTTGAGAAACAAATTACATATGTCCGGATGAAGTTTTACTATTAATATTTTATTGACTGGCTTGGAGAATGTGCTTTATAATATTCTCACTCCTTTCACTGCTCATGAATTATGATAGAGTAATTTTAATAAGTTAAAATCAAACCTGAATAGTTTATAATATATCTATAGATATTTATTATTATAAAATCACACACGTAACGTAGAGAATATTTTTGAAATTCCTTACCAGTAGTACGCATTAGTAAAAAGAAACTGCTTTATAGCCTTGCTATTTCATAATAGTTTTAGAGAAATTGTACACACTAATAATTAAGTAAGTGCAATTTTTTCGTGTGCATTTGTAGCAAACTTAATGCAATTTTCGAAATGCATTTTGGTAAATATTGTTTCCTGCACTCTATAAGTAAAGAACTGTTTTCTGCATTTTTTTAAAAAATTTAGGGGCAGTAGTATCAAAAACTGGAAAGAGATTGCTCAATATTAATCTATTTTCTTAAATAACATTAAAACTACTTATTTTTATTTTGCAAAAAAATATATATATTTGAGACCGTCACAACAAGTCCTTTCGTTTGATACGTCACACGATATTTTTTAAATTTTATAATTTCCCCCCCCAAAAGTGCCTTCTATATTCAAAAATACAAGGATTTGGACATAAATAATCTTAATACTACACTCATCGTTTTATTTACTCATGTAGACTGAAATTTTTCAACCGAGACTTGAATTCGGTCAGATGTAGGAAGACCGAAGGGCTGTATTATTTAACCGACAGCCAATCACGTGCAACTTCCCTACCTGTATGCCGATACCTGCATATTTCATAGGATAGAGTGCCTGCCCCTTCCAACATTGTACCTACCTTCTTAGGGCGGAGTTTGCTGGTGCGCATCTACTCGTTAAGTCTCGGTTGAAAATTTTTACATTACTCTTAAGAGACAAAGCCTGGACTAAAGGGGGGGTGGGGGTGTGGTTAAGAATAAAAGGGAATATCAGGGGCACATATTAGAAAAGTGCAGACTGCAGATTGATATTTTTGGTAAATGTTCTTTCATTATTCTCTGGGTACAATTGAATCAGTCGTCAGGTGATTATGCAAATAATCAGATTACGTAACTTTAGGGGTGTGCCAAGGTCACACAATGTCTACTTTATCTTTTTAATTACCTGTTCCTTGTGAATGGGACAGGTGTCTATAAAGACTACATAAATATCTATTGGAAAAATATAGCCACTACAATAATTTTGATTACCCATAGACATTTAATCAGCTACATATGTTCTTCGGTTTAATATTGATAGCTTTTTTTTGGTGTTTTTGAGTTTCTAAATTTTCAGTAATGTTCAATGTATATGTGTAAAACGTGATAATGACATCATTAGTAGTTGTGTTGTCGATTTATTTTAATTTTGAGTGCATGTTGTATTTATTATTTTTAGATTAGATAACGAACTACACATAGGTTATGCGGTAGTAGGTGTGGGTTCGTGTAAATGCACACGTCCACGCGTACACCATATAACCTAAGTAGTACGCCGTTCCTTATTCCTCATTAACCGTTCCTTAATCTCATCTTAACATAAACAGTAAGTACATGGTCGCAAGATTTATTAAACACAACAATACAAGTACTAACGATGTCATTATCGCATTGGTACACATACACATTAAAGAAAAAATTTAAAGACAACCACCATTTCCAGGCTCGGTTTTAGAAGGTCGAATTTATTTCTTTTTGTTTTTTTTTTTCATCTGGAAATTCGTTTTTAATTGAGGTTCATATTTTACCTTTTTTCACGTTTTAATTTTTTTCAAACGTTTTCTTGGTTGAAAAAAAAAATTAAAAAAACTCACGAAGAGGTCTTATTGTACCTATTAAGTAATTTTTATATAGAATTTTTTTAAGAATTACTGGAGGTGAACATAACCTTAAAATATTTTTTTTAAACACTTGTTTGCAATTTTAACAAAGTTCCGAGACAGGTACACAAAGTTTATTGTCAGAAGTCAGAAAGTTTATCGTTTTTATGCATTTTTGTAGATTCTCCCTTAGAAGCACCATAGTCCAAAATCCTAAAAACAGTTGGCTATTTCACCCAATTTCATGTTCTAGGGGTTTGAAAAGTATTCATCGAGTCAAAGTACGTCTATTGTATCTACATATTTTTTATTTATACCATAAAAAACATTAAATTAAAATAAATTTAGTTTCCATATCAGAAAAAAATAGGTTACGGTAGAGGGTGAGTGTGTTTACATTATTTTTTTTTAAGAGTCGTCTCCTCTCCAGAAGGTTACGTACGATTTGTTAGTTTTTTTTAAGTAAAACGTTTTGTAATTTTATTTAAAATTAATTGTCATCATAGTTAATCGAGTGTACAACCGTTTTGAAACCCAAAAAACCGGAAGGCCTTTGCGCCAATTTTATACAGTCACGACAGCAAATAAATGCGGATCTTTTGGTGTTAATCGAATCTAATTTTAAACGGTCTATTCGTTTGTTTGAAACCGGAATGTTATTTTTAAACTTGGATTTTTCTGCATGTAACATCCTGCGCTGCAAAACGTGAACAGGTTTTAGTATTAGCAGTTAGCAGTTAGCAGTTAGCAGTTAGCAGTTCTTCTTATGACTGCTATATGTGAAATCGCGCAACTATTGTAAACATTGAATAATTATTGCAGCATATTTTACGATTAGCTGGGTATACGTACTTATATTATTTGACTTCTAACTGGGTTCAATACAGGGGGCTTTTATGTGCAGCAAATACTTGGCCTGTAACTTTGTCAGTTTGTCGGTTGCCGGCTTAAGTAGACGTGGTACCGTTGTACTTGCGCAAACTACACGAATCACTCACTCGAACGTTCTTCTTTATTTTATATATATTTTTTTAAGAATCATGAAGACGGATAGTGCAATCTGTGACTCTTTAGTGAGATTATTGGGTAGGATATATTTTTTCTTGTTTTTTTACCTTATAACATAAAATTACAACCACTAGAATTTATTGAAATTAATTAAGAAGTACTAAAGTACCTATGTTTAATTATTTTTTATTATTTTAATTTTTTTTGTTGATATATTATAAGACATCACGACGTTAAAAATAATTATAAAGAATTTATCTTCCAGGAATTTCAATTAATTTTTTTTTTAATCGTAAAAACAATTGTGTTTTAATATTTTTAAATTTAATTACAAATTGTTATCCCTAATTTAATAAACAGCAATAACCTTATATTTTATAAATTTGAAAATGTAACCGGCTTCCTATATTGCATCATGCCATACCCAAACACCATTGGTAGGTACCTCTACTAAAACTTTGTTTAACGGACAATGTATAGGTAATTGATCATAGAAGGTTAAATTTTTAATTTGCACATGAACTTGAAATAAAGTTGCTGTACCTCTATGTGTCTAAGATTTACAATAAAAAAAATGGGAGCAAAATTTTTTTATATCAAATACCTGAAAAAAAGAATTTTAATATGATTTAATGAGCAGCAAGGAAAATTAGTTGAAAATTTGAATATTTTGTAATACTCTACCAACGATTGAATAAAATTAAATTGATCAGGTCAAACACGTGTTTGACCCAACATTCCAACGACTTTAAGTCACTAATAACCATAAAATATTTAATGGAAATTAGCAAAAATAATACAAGACTTAAATATTAATTGTTCAGCCTGATGTTGACCGAAATTGATTGTCGAAACGTTGTTCTATAATTAAAACAATCTTTATCAAATGTTAATTATTTATTGGCAAAATAAACTTTTATTGATTATAAATCTCTTATATTTTTAACTAAAAATGGGTTCGAATGGAACTTCCTTGTTTATGTTGATGGTCCTTTTTTACCAAGATGATCCCATATTAATTTCAGTAGACGTTGGATCATAGATTTAGAAGATACACCAGGGAACTCCCCAAAATAAAAAAATAGAAAACGTAAAATATTTAAGGTACTGCCAAGTTTATGACAATCCTAAAATAAGAAAAGTTGGGTTAGGTCAAGTTAAGTTGTATTAGGTCTTTTTATTACTGAAAATTGTAAAATAAAAATAAAAACTGATTTCAAAAAACACAAAAATATTTTTTTTTTTAAATTTTAAAGTTGTGTCTAGTGTTCAATATTATATCTACGTGGCAATGACTTCAAAATTATGAAAAAGAATTACATATGTTTTTTCTAATTTTTGTGTCTTTTGTAATAATTTTTTTTGTTGTTTTTGAAGTAATATACGTCACATCAAAAATGACAGCCCAGCCATATAAAAAGGTATAATTGGGTATCATTTTCAAATCTTATCAATTTTTTGTTTCAGAGAGCAAACTGACCATGGCCCCACCGAACAGTGTTCCTCCAGGTAACAGCACCGTTTACACCCCGTTGTCCGAATCGCCCCCAACGAGTTCTGACAGTGGGGAAGTCCCCACTGGGGCTAAAACATCAATATCGGTAATCGACAAGCAAAGGCAACAAGAAGAGGAGCCCACGACATCGGATCCGGATAGTGAGGACGAATACGTCGTTGTGCCACCTGACGGGGGTTGGGGTTGGGTTGTGGTGTTCGGTTCCTTTATGTGTAATATGATCGTTGACGGGATCGTTTTCTCATTTTCGACATTTTTGCCTCACATTGAAAAAGAATTCAACGCTTCGAAGTCGGACGTGTCTTTAGTGGGGTCGTTGTTGGCGGGGTGTTATTTAATTGTGGGACCATTCGCAAGTGCACTGGCTAATCGGTACGGGTTCCGGGTGGTGGCCATTGTTGGTACCTTTATTTCGACTTTAGCGTTCGTTTTATCGCATTTTGCTCCTAATGTGCAAGTTCTGTGGCTGACTTATGGACTCCTGGGAGGTAAGAAATTTAAAACAATATACAGGGTGATTCGTTAATAATGGGAGATCTTGGTCTCAAAAGGTGAAGATTTAACTAAAATCATTTGGATAAAATTTGATTCCTTGGAAAGTTACAGGGTGTCTTATTTAACAATTTTAAAACGAATAAGAGGGTAGTTTCCCATGGGGGTTGTGTATTTACTTAATATGTTGTACGATAAGACATTTGATGTCCTTCATAAACATCAGTCTACATCTTTTTCTACTTACGCTTTTATTTTCGAGTTGACCTCAATGATAAATTAAAATTGTCCACCCTGTACAATTTTTTATTTTACCATTTTTTATATATTGTATATTTGACGTATAAGTATGAAATTTATTTAATTATAATTGTTGGTATTGAGTATGGGGAGTGGTATGTAGTATATCAACAATAATTGTAGGTAAATACTTGCATCTAGGGTCAAGGTAGGTCAAGGTAAAATACCTTACACGTATGCACTTATAACCCGTTACATTAGGTGTTACCCAATCGATGAATAATATGAATAACAATTACAATTAATTTCAAAATCAGTTTGAATTATTTAATCATTTCTATCAGGGAGATAGGTACTGCCAAATTTTTCAACCGAGACTTAACGACTAGATGCGCACCAGCAAACTCCGCCCTAAGAAGGTAGGTACAATGTTGGAAGGGGCAGGCGCTCTAGCCTATGAAACATGCAGGTATCGGCATACAGGTAGGGAAGTTGCGCGTGATTGGCTGTCGGTTAAACGATACAGCCGTTCGGTCTTCCTACATCTGACCGAATTCAAGTCTCGGTTGAAAAATTTTACTCTACCTAATTTATTTTTGTAAGTGCCATCTAGATTTATTACACTTATCTTTATACATACATACATACCAGTAAATCCCAGAAATTATAATTAAAAAAAAAAAATTGTAGGTACCCATAATTAAAGTGGATTGTTTATCTTTAATACATTAGACGTGAGATTAGGTTGTAGCCTTGGTAGTTGTTCCATTAAAAAAAAAAATTATTTACAATTTTGAACTTCCTGCAAAGTAGAATGTCAACAAATTTTAGCGTAAAAATATTAATTTTATCAACTGCAGTAATTGCACGAAAACTGTATTACTGTAGTATCACTAAAAGCACGTAAAATTCTACGATAAAAAGTTAAATACGCACATGAATGATATTTTCGGTTTTAGTTTTTTAGTAAGAGGCTTTAATCGTTTTGAAAATTAAGTACTGACCTACAATTTTATCTTGGGATCAAAGATTAAGATAATTTCAGGGTCAATATAATTAAAATTTTTTTCTTTTTGAAATTTTGGTTCTAAATATATACAGTAATGTGAATAAAATTTTTCAACCAACCACAAAGTATCTCAAATTAATGAGGGAAAACTGTTGTTGTCGAACCTGGGTTTCTGGTTTCACGCGCCATTGCTCTAACCAAACCTAACCTAACCTAATTTAATCTAAACTAACCACTATTTGGGGGAAATATTTAAAAATATATCGTGTGACGTATCTAAATAAAAGTCTTGTCGTGAGGGTCTTAGATATATATTCCTCTCCACCCCAACGTTAAAATTGTTGAGTTTAAAGTAAAAAAAAAAAATGCACAAAATAGTTCTTTACTTATGTTACGTTAGGTTAGGTTAGGTAATCAATTTTAAAGACATCAAAAAAGAATGAAATATCGGATTATCTTTTACCCCTCATTCTTGGATTATTGGATTCGATTCTAGTTACATTTTTCGATTTAGATTTTCCCCTGGACGATATTTGAGTGGTTCCTTTAAAATGGTTCATCCTTTCTTACGTAATATGCAACTGTTTTTATATACATACGTCTAATGGCTCCAGTTTAAATCATAAACGTTCATAATTTTAAAAAGTTCCTCCCTGTTTACACATTGGGTTATTATTTCTTTCAGGGATTGGTTTTGGTTTAATTTACGTCCCTGCTGTAATAACAGTTGGTTTCTACTTCGAAAAATGGCGAGCAATAGCCACAGGGATAGGCGTATGCGGATCAGGAATTGGCGCTTTTGTAATGACCCCGTTCAGTAACTATTTAATCCAAGAGATGGGTTGGAGGAATGCCCTATTAGCCGAAGCTGCTATTATTTTTTCCTGCATAGCTTTCGGTGCCCTATTTCGGTAAGGGTCATCGATCGATCATTGTTATCGCCAAATAAAATTTTTTTGGTCTTAATTTCAGACCTGTCAAGCCAACCAAACTGACCGACATAAAATTAGAAGAGCGTCCACCAAGGATCGTTACCACTTTAGTTAACAAAGATTCTTCGTCGTCTACCAAATATAAATTTGCTTCGATAGAATCGATACACAAAAGTCATTCGACAATTCCCCAAATTCTTGGTGTTAATAATAACGCCAATTATCCAACGGTTGCTGAAACCCTGAAAAATCCGGACGTGTTCCACGTTGTTGCAGAAAATGAGACTGTAGTTCAAGATCCTGTCGTCAAAGATCATTTGAAACGGTACAGCATCCCGATATTTCCCGAAAATAACCAAAAAGACCAGGACCATTTGGAGTTGCCCCTACTGGATGGTAAGGGACAACCTAAGATGGGCAGGAGGCATACCATAAGTGAAAAGAGAGATGATCTATTGAAATTTACTTCTGATCATCACCGTAAAGGGAGCACTCATGAAGAACCTCCAATTAATAGACCTCTTTATCGAGACGATATTTTCTTCACTTCTAGTCTCAAAAAGTTGCCTCAATACACGTCTCAAACCTCTATGGCGTATAACTTGTCAGTTACTAGGTTACCAACGATAAACGATTTGATGGAAGAGAAGGAAAGGAAGTGCACTTTATGTCCAGAAGCTTTCCGGAGGGCACTTGCAACCTTGTTGGATTTCAGTCTCTTCAGATCTCCCACATTCCTTCTGCTTGGTTTGAGTGGTTTTGTAACCATGATGGGTTTCTTTGTACCGTTCATGTTCGTGCCTGATCGTGCAACGTCCAGTGGTATAAGTGAGGAAACAGCGTATCTATTGGTTTCTACCATTGGCATAGCGAATACTGTGGGCAGGATTATTTCTGGTATACTCAGTTCGATGCCTAGTCTTAATTCGTTGCTGGTCAATAATGTTGCTATTAGTTTGGCTGGTGTAGCTACGATTGTTAGCGGATTATCCATGACAGCCGAATACCAGTTTGCTTATGCTGCAATCTTTGGATTGGCAATCTGTAAGTAGATACTATTTTTTTTAATGATCCATATTTGCATAAACTGCTTATCCAAATTAACAAAAAATAGCGTTGGTGAGGGTTAGGTTAAATTGGTCTGAAGTTGATTCCTTTTTTGACCATTTTCATGAAAATTTTGTTTTGATCATCGGGATTTGTCTCAATCATACTTATACAGTTCTGGTCTTGCACTTCTTGTATTGGTATTGATCTTGATCGTGAACAGTTAGTTATAGATCACACAATAAATTGTAGTTTTCAACTAGAAAATTCTTCTACACATGCTTCTTATTTTGGTCTTGAATTTGATCATACACATTTAGTCTTGATCTCGTAGGTACTACTCCTGATTTTAGTTTTGACAATTAATACTAAAACACATTTTGTCTTAGTATTGATCATGCACATTTTGTATTGTTTTTGATCTTGATCAAATACATTTTTTTCTGAGTCTTGATTTTGTTCTTCATCACTATGTATTTTGTCTTGGGCCTTGAAAGTGCACATTCAATTCTTGTTTGAAGCTTGATCATCCTCACATAGGTTTGCACTTTTTATCTTGGTCTTCATCTTGATCATGAACAGTTAATTTTAATATTGTATTTTTAGTTTTGGTGTTGGTCTTGACCATGAATGATTTTTCCAGTTCTTGATCGTACAATAAATTTTTGTTTTCTACTTGAAGATGCACCATATATTTTTGACTTTAAGCTATTCATTTTGGTCTTGAAATTGATCTTACATATATGATTTTGAACTCGCATTTCTTCCTTGGCCTTGATCTTGTTCATACACACTTAGTCTTAATCTTGTACTTTTGATTTTGGTCTTGACCATGCATATTTTGTATTAGTATCTATTGATCATGCACATTTTCTATTGTCTCTGATCTTGATCAAGTACATTTTTTCTGAATTCTGATCCTGTTCCTGATCTTATATATTTTATCTTGGTCTTGGTAGGGCACATTAAATATTCGTTTGAAGCTTGATCGTGCTCATACAGGTTTGCACTTTTTGCCTTGGTCGTCATCTCGATCATGAACAGTTAGTTCTAATCTTGTACCTATTTTCAGTTTTGTTGTTGGTTTTGATTTCTCTAGTTCTTGATCATGCTCATATTGTTTTGCACTTTCTATATTCAATTTGTCTTGATCATTTCCTCATTATTTTGATGTTGATCTTGATCATGCAGATTTTATCTTAATCATGCTCATACAGTTTTGGTCTTGAATTTTTTTGTAGGTATCGCTATGGACTTTGATCAAGAACACTTAATTACTTTTGTTTTTGGTGTTGGTCTTGATCTTACGTGGTTTATCTAGTTCTAGATCGCACAATAAATTGTAGTTTTCCACTTGAAGATGCACCATACAATTTTGACTTTGTGCATTTTATTTTGGTCTTGAATTTGATCATACACATGTGATTTTGCATATCTTATTTGGTAATGATCATGATCATACATATTTTGTATTATTATTGATCCTGATCAGGCACATTTTGTCTTAGTCTTGATAGTGCACATTACATTTTCGTTTAAAGGTTAACTATGCCCATACAGGTTTGTACTTATTGTCCTGGTCCTTATCTTGATTATGAACAGTTAGTTCTGGTCTTCTATTTTTAGTTTTGGTGTTGGTCTTGCCCATGACAATGAACTATTTTTCTAGTTCTTGATCATAGAATTAAATTTTGGGTTTCAACTTAAACATCCGCTTATAATTTATAGTTTTTATCTTGGACTTAATCTCCATCATGCTCATTTAATGTTAATCTTATTCTTATGGTTTTGGCGATGTTGGTACTGCTAGTCTTGGTATTAATTTTCCACATTACATTTTGGTTTTGAACTTGATCATGTACAAATGATTTTGATCTCGCATTTATTGTCTTGGTCTTGAACATATTGTCTTGATCGTGGTCTTAATTTTAAGCATTTACTCAACTACTTTTTTTTTTATTTTGGTCTTAAAGCCCAGGTTTAGTTTTTTACCCTAATATTGACGAATTTTTTTGTGACTTTCAATAATATTTCAGCCTGTTTTTCGTCATTGAGATCGGTGCTGGTAACCGAACTTCTTGGACTAGAAAAATTAACGAACGCATTTGGTTTACTACTTTTGTTTCAAGGGGTGGCTGCATGTATAGGATCGCCATTAGCAGGGCAGTTTAAGTCAATAACGGGTAGTTATGATGCTTCATTTTATCTCTCGGGAATTTTGATATTATTATCGGCAGTCTTATGTTACCCCCTCAATATGGTCAGTAAGTGGGAGAAAAAGAGGCAGCAAAAAAAAGACATTGCAAACGTTGGTGAATAAGAGAGTGAGTAATATTTAAAAAAATGTGTACATATTGTAAACTAGAAAAAAAAATCGTTTTTAATAGCGTCATTACTCACAGTAGACATAGTTTATTTTAGTACCTACAACTATGCCTGTAACTACGTACTATAATACAATTTAATTAGTCCAATCCTCATGAATATTTGTGTAACTGAACAATTTAATGGGGTTAGAATACTGTAGAGTACCTAAATATTTTACATTGCCTTTTTTATACTTAAGTGAATTTGATATTAAACTTATCTTTACCCATAACGTAATGGTGATATTACATATTTAATAGGTTTTACTATTATTTTATAGCTTTTTACGTTTTTTATAATTAATCAAAAACAATTGGTGTGAAATTACTTTACCATATTTATCTATATCAGGGGTGGGTCATTTTAATCCATCTTTACTTGAAAATAAGTGACTTAAATCGAAATTTAATTAATAATTAAAAAATTCAAATTTGAATTTGACATTAAGGTAAAGTTTTTGACTTAAGATTCAAATGGTCCACCCTGTATATCATCATTATCCAAAAAAAGAGTCAAACTCAAAAAAATTTAAAATTAAAAATTAAATTGTTAATCTCATATATTATTTTATTTATTGAATTAATGCGGGTTTACTTTAAGATTATTTATTGTGGCCCAAGCTGCTGCTGTGTGGATGACATAATCTGTGATTTTGCGGTCTTTTTATACATTTATATAATTATATAAAAAGGGGCGGGTCCGATATAGAAAAACAACTTTGTATTAGGTAAAATAAAATTTATTTTAAACATTATTTTGAAAGCTAAATATTTTCGTAAACATTTATAGGGTACAATAATTTCGAAAGTCATATATTTGTACCTTTTCATGTGATTAAAGACTGACTGCAAAACAAACAACTAATTAATTTGTTATTATTAAACTTATTTCGAATAATTATTACTGCAATTATTTAAACGATTTATCCTATGTATGAAATATATTTTTTTTGTAAATAAATAAGTTAATTTTGCTCAAAAATTAGTTTATCATCGTAAGTATAATGCGCTTTTTATGAACCTTTTGATGGGTTTTGAACTATAAATATACATACACATAGGTACTATTTTTGTATCCAATTGTAACATTTTTATATATGTTGTAATGATAATGTTATCGAAATAAAAACTGTTATATTTGCGTTTTAATTTTTTTGTATTTGATTATTTCAAATAATTGAAGGAATTAAGAGAGACATTGTCTTTTTAGGGCCCACAGTGTAAGTATATTTCGAATTTTTCGTTTTGGTAATACATATTGTCACGTGGACTGCATAGAATATAGGCAACCCATAATACATGTAATAAATGAAGATCGCCTTGTGACGTATACCAAGCGAGAATAGCGTAGAACGCTCTGGAAACAACATTCGCGAAACATCTAGAACGACTATCCAGCCTTTATAAGCAGCCGTCGAGATCGTAGAGAATCAGGGGTGGTCGGTGGTTCAGTGGTTAAGTGTGTTGGCTCTTAACCGAAAGGACACGAGTTCGAACCCCAGCTAAGCAGAAAAAAGAATTACCGACCATTTCTCAGAGCGAGAAGATAGTTTAGTCATAAATATACACCCATAGGTATTTGAAACAACAAAAAGGCGAAGATCCACAAAAAAAAAAGTAGAGGATCATCAGTAGTAGCGGTGAATATTATCGCTGCGAGTGATAGTGAAGAGAAAAAGATGGCGAACAGAAAGTGATAATTAGTAACCAAGTGAATTGTTAGAGTTAATGTTGTATTAAGTAAATTGTTGAAAGTTATGGTAGTGTATTAGAGTGTTAAATAAGAATAGACAATATAATGATCTACACTAAATCGTAAAAGTTTTAGATCGAGGGTTCATTTTTTTAGGGGGGAAAATTAGAAAACCACAAAATAGATATAAGGTGTGACATATTAAATGAAAGGGCTTGTTATGGGGGTTTCAAAAGTATTGTAAGAAAATAAAAAAATTTGATCGTTCTCTCCTTATTTCGGGGATTATTGAGCCTAAAATAGTTCTTTTTATCTCAATATTATCTAATTTCAAGGATAAATGAAAACAAAAAATTATAATCAGTCAGCCTTAGTCGACGTATTCAAGAATGAGTAAGACATACTTTATTAATAGATAAACGCTATTTAGCAATTTCTTCGTCTAATATACACAGTTGCAACAAACAAGTTGGAGTCAAATAAAAGAAAACCCTCTCCACGCAAATTTAACTCGAAACTAATTTCATTCGAAAATTTAATACTTTATTAGTATTTTAATCAATTATTTTAAAAACGCAACAGTCTGTGGATATCTCTTAACTATCGGTTTAACTGGAATTAGAAGGATTCCACTGAGAACAATAGAGCCTCCAGCAAAATAAAATCCATAGTCGAAACTGCCTGTCATATCGACAAATATTCCAGCCAAAGGCATGCCTAGAAAACATCCAAATCCTAGAAACACCAAACACAATCCAAACGCACTGGTCAGTTTTGATAATCCTATAAGGTCCACGATTATCACTGACCTTAAAGAAACTGGACCAGCTACAACAAAATAAATTTTTAATCTTACCAAAGACAGAGGTTCCTTTAATTTTAAAAAAGTATACCAAAAAAAATTAAGTTTTACTTACCGATACAAAAACCAAAAATAGCAGAGTTAAGTGACTGATACCAAAAGGCATTTGAAACGGAATAAGACAGGGAGGAAGCTCCAGCAACTAGACACATTGCTGCGGTAAGAAAACAAGGATCAATCGCTGGAATAGTCGACAATATTCCACTTGAAACTCTTCCCACACAGTTCGCAATACCCATAATTGAAATCAGCATTTTGGCATCGATTTCATTTATGCCATATTGAACTGATCTTGGAACTATATAAGTGAAAGGTATATACTGTCCTGCTGTTGTGAAAAGTCCGCTAAAGACTACCAACAGTAATGGTATTGATTTCAAAACCGAT
Organism: Agrilus cyanescens; assembly: GCA_947389935.1. Taxonomy (NCBI): domain Eukaryota; kingdom Metazoa; phylum Arthropoda; class Insecta; order Coleoptera; family Buprestidae; genus Agrilus; species Agrilus cyanescens. The sequence continues at coordinate 5,402,884 of OX376709.1, forward strand.
AAATCCAACATGGTTACCAGTACTCGTTTACAGGAATCTGGACAACAGGCGCAGTAATGGTGTTTCGCGTAAATATCTGCAGCAGTAGCAGTTCTGGTAACTGAAATATGGTAATCTACGACCGATTTCTGAAATGGAATCGAGAAGATAACTGCTACCAAATTTCTTTTCATAGTTAAACATTTGATCGAAATTTGGTATCACCTCAGTGGCGAAAAGACTCATTTTAGAAACCCAAGAAGCTGGACTCCTAACTATTTATGATGCGGTGGAAAATAGGATAACGTTTTTTTGTACCTGGTAAGCGCTCCTTTGTGCTGCCAGTTGAGATTTTTTATAATCCGGAAGTATGGCCAATGAGCCAGTATAAAAAGCGTCATCCCTGTAAAATGGTCTGGCGGCAGGCTTTGTCCTGAACCTTTTTTGACGAAACTTTGCCCATAAAAATTTGCAGCATACAGCACATTTGTTTGTACCACTGTCACGTGACATTTGACGTACTCTGCTGGACAAAGAAAATTTGGAAAAAAATCCAGATTGTCTGGAACTGTCCGAAGTGGTTCCACTGAAGATCGTTTGTGAGGATTCTGTTTGTTTTAGTGGAATGATGGTCATGTTTTCGTTTTTGTACACTTCGGCATTTGTAGGAAAAGCGGAATTGTTATATTTAGAGGAAATATTGCCGAAGTCGAATGTGACTCTTCTTTCAGCGGCCGGTTCTATTTTAACCGGTTCCAGCGGTTTGTAGATTAGAGCAAAAATGCTACACAAGCCGAAAAGCGCCCCAAAAACCATGAAATGAATAGGCCAATGGTAATCAGCAAGTATATAATTAATTACAATTGGAAACACTATCATCGCTATTGAAGAACCGGTAACTGCTATTGCACTTGCTAGGGCTCTCCATTTTTCGAAATAGAAACCCACGACAACAATTGATGGAACGTATAATAGACCAGTTCCTATACCAGCAAGTACACTGTGGGTTATGTATCCTTGCCACAGCGTTTCGGTTTGGGAAGTGAGAAAATATCCTGCACATCCTACCAAGGATCCCAAAAGAGCAGTTGCTCTGAAGCCAAATCGGTTAGATAAGGCACTCGCAAAGGGCCCTGAAAAGTCAACTTGAACCAATATAATCAGTTTTTTGAAAGTCATAATTTGGCTGAAGAAATCCAAGACAATTTTTTTACTTTTTACACAGGTGAGCAATGCCCAATAGGAATGAGGTGGTATTAAAACAAGTAGGAGATCAAAGGGCCAAATGGGCATTATGGAAATAATAAGAAAACAAAGAGACGGAGTAGTGGGACACCTTCTAAGACGTACAGGTCCAGTAAGAGGTAAATTATTAGGGGCAGAAACAGAAATAGTAGAGAATGTGGAAGACCTAGTCTTAGAACTGACGGATGTTATTTCTTTTACCAGCAAACGAATAGAGCCCTGCCATAGCAGAATTAATGTTAGCTACAGCAGTTGGATGAGAATGATATGTTATCCCTATGTCTTTTATGTAGACGCCAAACATAAATACTAATCCATCTCCAATCATGTTGCAAAAGAACGACGAGACCATCACAACCCATCCCCATCCACCGTCCGGCGGTATCGTGATTATTGTTTCTAGAGCTTCTTCTTGGCCATCAACTACCAAAAATGCACTTGTAGTATTTTTCGAAGCCATAAGTTTCGACAGATGTCAAATACTAGTCACATTACAATTTATTGCTCATCCAAAAAAAAGGTATTTGGTGTTCTGCATTTCCTAATTGCTTGAATAGAAGCACGTGGTTTTCAGTTTGTGAAAAATATTACCTCATGAGTAGGTTGTTTCAAGATTAAATGTCAACGGTATCTATTTGTCTTTGAAGGTGTAGGTTATAGATGTTAATTCTGACGTTCGATCTAAGGATGCTCCAGTTTTTTAGCAGTGCATTTTTATTTGTTTTTTGAAAAATTATGTCGTCTAACTTCAAACCAACCAGTCGTACAAAAGTTGATGGAATTCCATTTGAAACTGTCATTGTGCTACCCCCTGACGGTGGATGGGGTTGGGTGATTGTGGCCGCAGCATTTATTTGCAATATGATTGTCGACGGAAGCCTCTATACTTTTGGAATTTTTTTGGACGATATTGCTACTACGTTTAATGTTTCCAAAACAAGAGTAGCTGTAATAAGTTCAGTTTTATCAGGATTCTATTATCTTTCAGGTATTGGGCAGTTAATTAAGGGGTAGCAGTTTTCATAAATACCCCCAACGAAAACTGGAATACTATATCTATCGTGGTATAATTTTGTACCATATTTTCTTAAAGGTCCTTTTGCATGTGCTTTGACGAATACTATTGGGTTCAGATTGGTGGGAATAGCTGGTGGTTTCGGGGCAGCCTTAGCTATTTTTATCACTTCCCAATGGACCGTCCTTTGGCCAGTATTCGTCACACATGGGTTTTGCTGTGGTATCGCCTTTGGTATGGTTTACGTACCCTCTGTACTCATCATTGGTTTTTATTTCGAAAAATGGAGAGCTTTGGCTACTTCTTTGGCGTCAACAGGGTCTTCAATTGGCATAATAGCTTTTCCGGCTGTTATCAAAATTGCATTGGACGGCTTTACGTGGAGGTTACAATTTTGTTGTCTAGCAGGAATGTTCATCATTGTAGGATTATGTGCCTTGACGTATAAGCCATTAAAATCGGTCAAACTAGAACCCCCGGATAATGCATTATCCACTATCGAGTCACGAGGAACTGCTCAAGAAGGGGAAGGAATGTCATTGACTTCCAAATTTTCAAGGTATCGTCTTAACAGTTGATGACTTTAGAGTTTTATGTTTTTTAAAGATTTAGTTCTTTAACTTTGAAGGTTGACCAGCTATCATAATAAAGCTTACCCTACAGCAGCTGATTTTTACCAGGAATCAAACGTTTTGAAGGAACTGTCGCAGGAAACAATAGGAGGATCCACGTCAATTTTGAATTCGAATGCAGAAGTGTCTCGTTCAAGTATTTGTAGCAGACTGACGAAGACATCTCGAGGCCCACTTAGTTGCCTTCAGCCAGTTGCTGAAGAAGACGAGGACGCAAATTGTTGTTCGTGCTGTAAAAACTGTAATTGCAATCAATGTATAGGTTTTAAGAGGAGACAGGACCCTATTGCGAGACCTATGTATCGGGATGATATATTTTATGGGGCATCTCTTAATAAACTACCGCAATATACAAGTGCAACAAGAGGACCCTCCAGTTTAGCCTCACAATCCACTGTAAGGAAGTTGTAAATTTTGGGCTTTCTCTCAAAAAAATCGTTATAAAAACTGGGCTGGGATGTTTTTCCTTTTTAGAGAGCTATTGATTACCATCTTTCAGTAACGAGGGTGGCGGCCCAAAGGGATGTGCGTGAGAAGTACTCTTGCTGTCCATATCCTGTTAAAAGAACACTAGTTACCATGTTGGACATGAGTATTTTGAAATCGAGATCGTTTCTCTTTTTGGCTATTAGTGGATTTTTTACAACTTTGGGAGTGTACGTGCCATTTGTATTCATCGTGGAGAGAGCCCAGCAGAAAGGAATTAATTCCAAGAACGCCTACTTCCTTCTATCGGTGATGGGTATGGCCAACGCTGTTGGAAGGGTTGTTATTGGGATTATGGCGTCTCTTCCTCATTTTAATGCACTTTTGGTGTCTTTCTTGATGGTGTTCTCTGGTGGTATTGCTACTTTGGTATCTTCGGTTTGGCACGTTTACGAGTGGCAGATTGGATTTGCTTGCGTTTATGGATCATCCATAGGTAGGAAATAATGAAACTATCAATTTTATTTATTAGCATTTATTTTATTAGATATTAATAAAGGGGTTGGATTAAAAATTTTTCTTGATTGTTATGTTGTTCTAGCTTGTTTGTCAGCAATGAGAACAGTTGTTATCGTTGATCTTGTTAAACTTGAGAATTTGACGACTGCCCTTGGAGTCACGTTGGTGTTTCAAGGAATTGCTGCCATAATATCCATGCCCACCGTCGCAGTCATTATTAGTGCTATGGACGACGATTACGATGCAGCCTTCTATTTTGGTGGAAGCGTTGTTACACTGGGAGCAATATTTCTCATTCCAATACAACTTATGCATTACAAGGAAAGAAGAAACGTAGTCTAAATAAATATTTTATAGTCTGTACTGTCTTTATACATTAGATAAATATATATTTTTGATTAAGAAAGAAAAAAGAATTGAAATAAAAAATTATTATTTCCGTTTTCGATGTTGTAATTTTATTTGGGAATCGACAGAGTGGAAAAGCATCAGCTTTTGCTTGCTTTAGACCAGAGGTCAGCAAAGTGGTCTAAAATATAAATTCTAAATCTAAATAATATAAGGCTAAATGCATGCCTTGTTCGAAGTAGTAGTTTTTCAAACATTTTTATGTTCTCGTGGAAGAAGGAAGTTTTCCTGTAAAGTCTGGGTACTGTTGGAACTGATAACGAGAACTTCTCTTTTTCTGGTTGTTCTAGGTTTATCTTATTGGGTTCTTTTCAGGGGGTGTTTCTCTCCTAGGACTTATTGGTATTTTTTTATTGAGGTACCAAAAATTTATCAGGGGGTTTCCTGTATTATTTTTAAAATCCTAAGGTTTGCTGTTTTGAATATAAGGGGGTTGCAAATAGTCTATTTAACTGTTTCCTTCAACAACTTTAAAATTAAATATTTAAAAAATTATAAAAAATATATATATTTGAGACCCCCACAACAAGCCCTTTTATTTGATGTCACGATATTTTTTTAAATTTTCTAAATTCTCTTCTAAAAACGACCCCATACTCAAAAATTCCCTTTGCACTTGTCAGAAGTTTTTTTTTTTAAATCTTTTGCTATAATAGGGGTGAGTATTTTTAAATTGGTACTGTAAGGGTTGGGTAATTTTATTAGAATTTATGGAACCCTCAAATTATAAACAAAAACTTTACCAAAAAACGTTTCAAAAAATATTTCTCCAAATAAAACGCTTGTTCTGGTTTCGTTTCACCCCGTATTACATTTTCCTGAATGAGTTCGCTAAGGGAGCTTTCGCCGTGCGAGGGCGCATGGTCCACCTACTACCTATTGATCAAGTCCTTTGGGGTTGCATACTGCAAGTTAGAAGTTGGTCATCGATTACTTGGTGTAGTTTGTGATATTTTTTGAGAAAAGGAAATGGATGATTATAATTATCATGATACGAATGTGCCAACTCAACCCGTTGTACCAGGGCTTAGGCCCATGGTCGACCCCGAGGCCGAAGGAGAAGTCGATCCAACCAGGTAAACCCAGATGACTGCTACTGTTAATTTAATAGCTGTTGTAAATAATTTTGACCTTTTGCCTCACTTTATTTAGCACAAACATATAAGTTGAGGGATTATATGTTAAATTGTAAAAAAAAAAATAGTTGAACTTAAAAAAAAATTATTAAATTTTTGGAAAAATAAAATAATTTTTTATTTACACATATATTACAATAATGTAAATTGTTATGTTTTATGTTGTTTTTTTTTTTTAAAAAAAAACATTAAAAATATTATTGTTAAGTGTAAAAAAAAAATTTTTAGTGGTCGAAATTTTGAAAATGTTTTGTGTTTGCCAGAAATATTTTTAAAGTTTTAAATGCAGCAATCAGAAATAGAACCACATTTTCTAAAATAATTTTTAGAAATAATATAGGGAAATATGTTGACCCACTTTCGTTTTGATGAGTACCCCTTACTCCTATATGTATGGCACATGCTTTTCCACTCAAGGATTAATGATTAATAGCTTTTCTATATTAAGAAAATGAACAGGATTTCTTGTCCTTGAAAATACTTGTAGTATGGACGTCCTTGGGTTATTAAAATTAATCATATTTTACTGAAGTACTTCATAAAAAAGTCCTTGATTAAGAAACATCATATTTTCACGACCTTCAGGATGTAAAAAGGACTCATTTTAGAATTAAAAAAATTTTTATTTTGAGTACCAATAAATTTTTAATGTTTTAATTAATTTATTTATCCAAGGGGTGTAATATAATAATAAATACATTATAAGTATGTAATTAATTACATAACTAGAATAGATTTCTATGTCTTCATAATTTCTCAATGTCAAAAAGTTCCAAAAAAAAGACGTATGAATTTGATGACATTCTTAATTTTTTTAAATGCACTGTTTATCAAAAAATCGCTGAATATCTTTTGAAGATTATCCTAGAGATGTTCCCGATTTTTTTAGTCACAAAATTAGTTTTGTAACTTAACTTTTTATTATATTATTTATTTATCACACAAGCTGATCCTACCAATGTCATTCTTTCAGGTATCCTGAGCCTAAAGATGCAACCCACAAAATCCGCGGTAAATCAGACGTTTTGGAAGCAATCTTCGGTTCCGTGGACCAAGAACTTCTAGTCGTAAAAACATTTTATTTCTTCTTTTATTCGGCATTCGGTTCCCTTTTCCCTCTTATGGGGGTCTATTTCAAACAGATGGGAATGAATGCCATGCAGTGCGGTTTTCTGGTCGGTTGCAGACCATTTGTTGAATTTCTATCTGCACCGTTTTGGGGCACTTTAGCTGACAGGTGGAGAAAAGGGAAACTACTGCTTTTGGCGTCACTTTCCGCATGGATCTTGTTCACCGTCCCATTGGGTTCAATTGTCCCTGCAGCTACGAATTGTATAGAATATAGAAATAATACGCCACGTCTCAGTTCTTTAAAAGTGTCCAAACTCATTTCAAAGAGATCTGTGGAGTTTGAACCTTTAATGAGTTTGAGGGATGACGTCTATGATGGACCGGCGTAAGTACACCCTTTGGCCAACCTTTTTTCCAAAATTTTTTATTTTGCATATTTTTTAGATTTACCAGAAATATTCGTTCAGAACCCCCATTTGATCGAGCTGGACAATCTCCCATATCAGTGTCTTATGCTGTTAATTACAATGATAAAGACGCCGGTCTTGTTCAACCAATTATTTCGTCCATCGTTTATCACATCGACGATATTCAGAAAACATTCTTCCTTATGATGCTTCTCGTCATCATAGGGGAATTTTTCAGTGCCCCTGCCATAACATTAGCAGATTCGGCCGTTATAACCCTTCTAGGTAATTGTTCTTCAAAAACTTTTTTCATAAACAATGACACTTTTCAACCCCTCTTCTCATTTTGAAGGTGAAGATGCTGACAGATATGGTCACCAAAGAATGTTCGGATCATTGGGTTGGGGACTTGCTATGTTTTTCGTTGGTATAGCATTGGACCATTCGACAGCATTTCCCAATCATCCCTGTGAACCTGAGAAGAAGGAGAAGAATTATACCATCTGTTTTGCAACATTTTCCGTTCTCATGGGGGCGGCTCTCATCTGCGCAACTCAGATCAATTTTAAGTACGAAGATGTTCCCGAAGAACCTAAGGAAAAACCCGAGCCTCAAATGACATATGAGGATAAAATGCAAGCCCAGTTGGCAGAACAACTGAATTTGCCAACATTGGCAGAAAACCCCGGAAGAATTGATTTACAACAAGCTCCTGAAGATAAGGTGAGATTGATGGTCAAAACTTCTCTCTACGTGGATTTTATCTCTCATTTACTTCTGTTTCTAGAGTAAAATTTTCGCACAAACGACCAGAGAAATACCAGAATGGGTGGTTGTTCTTCAGCAATTTAAAAATATCAAATGCGCTTCCGTCCTGTTCATTGCTTGGTGGATGGGCTTTGGAATCGGTTTGATATTTACATTTCTGTTTTGGCACTTGCAAGACTTCGGAGGTTCACCAACGCTTTTCGGTGTTGCTTCGGTGATCAACCACGTTTCTGAAATTTTTGCCTACTTCTTCAGCTTCAGACTCATCAGACAAATAGGTCACGTCAAAGTGCTTTGCCTTGGACTAGTGGGAAACACTTTGAGATTCCTTTACATCTCGTGGTTGACTAATCCCTGGTGGGTGTTGCCTTTCGAATTTATGCAAGTGAGTTGAAATTCCTCTTCCATCAAATCTTTTGTGAATTAATTTTTGTCTACTCAGGGGATGACTCATGCTGCAGTATGGGCTGCTTGCTGTTCCTATATTGCCCACAATACCCCTCAGCCGATGCGTACCTCGGCTCAAGGGGTGTTGCAAGGTTTACATCATGGTTTGGGTCGGGGTTGTGGTGCTGTCATTGGAGGAATATTCGTGAGCAGTTTTGGATCCACAGTTACCTTCAGGGGATATGGAATCCTTTGCTTGTTTGTGCTCGGAGGTTTCGTTTTCATCAACTTCTACCGTGTCAATCAAGGGTTCATAAGTGACTTGCCTCAAACTGAAGATCCTCGACAAGTAGCTGAAGAAACGTCACACCTTGCACCACATGGTGTCCCCAGCAATCCTATACCACGAGCTTTGTCGAGTACGAAGCTTAATGAGCTGTCCCAAGATGGGTATGGGACTACGTATCAGACTGGTTACGGTGGTACTTTAGATGTCCCTGGTGCTCCATCAAACCCATTCGCTCAACCTGGGGGTGGCAGCATACAGCAATATTCCACCACGAATGTAAGTAAATGTTGTAAACTAACCCTAATGAGGTGTTGCTTTACTAACATTTTTGTGTGCTTATTAATTAGGAAAAATTGGAAGGGGTGCCTTTCAAATGCAGATACACGCCGTCACCTTTTAGTACTTTACAAAAACAGCAACCCCTTACAACAGCGTCTTCTAGTTACGATTGGTAAACAATTAAAAAAATTTTTCTTCTGTTAAATTTTAATATGTCATAATATTTATTATTTATTTACAAAAAATATGACAGCAGACCTGACGAATATATAATAATTGTAAGTGTATATAACGTATAAAGCTCGATTTGGTTGTTTTGTAATATAATAGTTTAAGATACGTTGATTAGTTGAATTGTTCGCGTTTTTAAAGGACTGAAAAGTTCTTTTTTTATTTAATTTTAGCGCCAGTACTTCGAATATATTAATTAATTAACTACTTACTACACGTATATATATTAAGCACGTTAATAAACACGTGAGTAGTAGGCTTTGGTAAAACATTTACGCCGATGCGCATGCTCCGATAAAATGGTGGCGCAGCGGTTGTCATTGCCTATTCGTTTTTGTTTTCTGCCACATGATACAGCGTAGACTGTACATAAGTACGATTATACATATACCATTTGGTAAGTACCTAAAGGTAATTATTGACTACACGAGTGTACCTACACATTATTTTACATTAGCTAAATGAAAGTATTATTATTATTAGTATTCGCCAATGCTTATAAATGGTAATTGTTTTGTTATAAAAACAATCCATCATGTGTATTATAAGTCAAGTGTCGTTAAATTTTTGGAGTGTTTAACTTAAGTATTAAGGATCACAAGTTAGTTTAGGGCACACAATCACATTAATATATGTAAGTGTTATAAATAGTGTAAAAGGGAACATTTGAGTTTCTTTTACTGATTTTATAAAAAGCGCAATTTTGTAATATTTGTATTAGTAAAAGTTGCTTTGTTTTTTTTTTTTTTTGATACCTATGGTTATAAAAATTAATTTAATCTAAAATTATATGTACCACATACAATAATATACAGGTTGTTAGTTAATAGTTGGCCGTAATTCCAAGGGTGCATTACTGACCCAAATAAACATGTCTCTTAAAAAGTCTGGTTTTGAAAATATCGGGTGTTAAAGATTTAAAAAAAAAATGGTTTCTAATTAGTAGCTCAAAAATCCCTGTTCAGGTTTTGTAGAAATTTGACAGGATCTTTGAGCTGGTAATAAAAAATTTTTTTTTTGAAACTTTGGCATCCTCTATCTTGAAAACCAGACTTTCTAGAACACATGTATATATATACTTTTCTACTTGAAATAGTTGCAGAAATTGGCCTTTGGAATTACAGTCAATCATTAAGTAACACCCTGTATACAGGGTGTCCACTAAAGATGCGGCCAAAATTTAAGGGGTTATTCCTTAGACTATTTTAAGAATATTTTGTCCTGGGTCGTTTCCTATTGTGTTACACCCAGCAATTATCCGATTTCTCAAATCGTCGACATTTTCCACTGGAGTAGTGTAAACTAATGACTTTAGGTATCCCCATAAGAAATAATCCAGAGGGTTTAAGTCCGGAGCACGAGCAGGCCATAAGTGAGGTCGGTCTACCTCGACCAATCCAGCGATCTCCGTATGTTGTTGTCAAAAAGTGACGAGCTAAAAACTATACTAAAATGCGCTGGTGCACCATCGTGAATAAACCACATTTTATCTCTTGTTGCCACTTCGCCGGTAAAGTGAATAATAAAAAACCTGCAGTTTTTGCATCGTACAATGTTTTTGCATTCGATAAAAATTATCAACATTGATTTTCTCGAAAATGGTTTTCGCCCTGTATCATCGAAACAAAGCGGTTTTTCAAAAATCATCAAAGGAAAAAATATTCTTAAAATAGTCCAAGGAATAACCCCTTAAATTTTGGCCGCATCTTTAGTGGACACCCTGTATACTTTTTATTACTACTTGCAAATTTTTGTATAGGTACAGAGGGTATAAAAAATTCTAAATTCCTTCTTCATTTCTAAAAACTTTTTGAGAAAAGGAAATACACAAACATTCTAAATTTCAAGAGAATCATGAACTTTTGATGTTCTATTGTGGTATTTTTCATGAAATTTTTGGTTTTCGTATTTAATTTTTTCTTAAAATTATTATCAATATTTGGCACCATTTAATATAGTTCCATTAATATGTAGATTTTGCCAGTGGCTAATCCCAGGGGGGTTCGTATCCGAACACCTACTTCCCTTTTGAGATCAGAAAAGCCAAAGTTTGACTAATTATTCCCAGTTTTTTTTTATTTTAAATTTTTACATAATTTATTAATGAACTTAGCAACTAAAATTTTATCAATATTTAATATTTTCAAAAGTATATTTGTAATTTTTAGTCACCCAGATTTTTTATTGCATATAAAAATTAATTTATAGCGTTACAAATTGACAAACTATCCCAGTGAAATTAAAATGCTAATAAAAAAAAAAAAAATAGCTGCTATCGTATAAATATCTACTAAAACTAAGGGTTAAATTCGTGTGAATTGTACGTAGAACTTGAATGACTTTTGTTTGTGATAAATAAAAGTGAATTTGTAATGGAACTCGAATACATATCTCAACAATACCAAAGCGTTTGTTATTAAAAAATAGAGGAAATAATATTTTAAGAATATTTAAATCGACGTTGTAGGTGCAATAGTAATAAAAATATTTTGACCTATTTTATTATTGTTTTTTATTTTTTTACGAATTGATTCCTTAGCTTAGGGGTAAGTATGACTAGTTGTTCTTATACTGCATAATAAAAATAAACATAAAGCATTATTATTTACTTTGATAAATTTTTTTTGAACCATTTCTAGATCAATTCAACCTAAATGGATTATGTATTTGAATTAATTTAATTTTATATATTATAAATTTTTATGGGGTTTTATGCTCTTTTCTGTTGTTGCTAATTGGGACGTTGTGTACATTTACATAATTAGAAAAATAGAAAAATTCATAGTGTTCTTTTGGGGAATTCTTCAAAGTTTCGTCTTTTAAAATTCAAAGTCAGAAAATGGGTGACTGATTATTTTTTAACTGTGAACCGATTTTGTTGAAATCTGGCAAAAAAACTATCAAATGTTAATTAAAAAATAAGTTATTTTGAGTCGGTGTCTAACAGTCAAATAAGTTCATTAAATTATTATTAATTTGTTGTTTATAAAGCGTTGACTGAAAATTAGTTTGTTAAGGGCTCAATTAAGACTAAAATATTTTATTTTATTTTTCCTTTTCAGGTTTCTTTTTTAATGGTTTAAGTTTTTATTAAGAATAAATAATTTACGTATCAACTAAAAATTAGTACTTACAATTAATAAACCTTTTTTTTTTTGGAAGCTACATCAAGTATGATGAAAATATAACTAAAAACTAAAATATTAATAACAATGGTTTTAAGTAATAAATATAAACCCACACGTACTTTATTCAAAAATCTTGACTATTTACAACAAAAATTTATTTTAATATAAAAAATGCTTCAGTAGGTAATGTAAACAATAAAAATGGATTGACTAGTCGTAATTATATTGTACCTACATTCTGTCCCAAATTCGTATTTAATTGTAATTTTTTTTTGTGTATAAATTCTCTAAAATATTATATACAGGGTGACCTATTTTAAACAAAACACTTAAACAGCTCCCAGGGGAAGGCCTAATTCTAATAATTTATTTGAAATAGGTCGCCCTGTGTAAATATCTTATTATTTTATTATATATACAGGGTGAGGTAAAAAGATTTGGTACCCGCCCTCCTCTAACCACTTATAGAGGTTACCCATTGTTCTTTGTAATACCACCTGGGCCATTTGAGCAGTAATTCCGGCGATGACGTTAGTAATCAATTGTTTAAGGTCGTTTGGTGACGCTGACCCCGATCCTTGACCATTCCTCAAAGCCACAAATCGCACGGGGTCAGATCGGGTGAACGTGGTGGCCACGGCGTGCCATTCAGGAAAACCCAAACCTTGAGACACTAATGGGCAGAGGTGAGGTCTTGGTGAATGTACCCTCGCTGGAGAATGACAAGTGGTGGGTTCTCTTCTTTGAGCATGGCAAGGTAATTCTGATTCTAACACCTGATGGTCGCTTCTTCAAAAAAGATGGGACAAATCACTTCAAATTTTCTCACACGCCACACCAAATGTCCATCTTGGGAGAATCCTGTACGTCAAGGATCGGATCTACGCCACCAAACACCACAGTTTGGATGCATTACTAACGTCATCCTTGAAATTTCTGCACAAATGGCGTAGATGGTCTTGCAAAGAAAAGTGTATTGAGGGGGGTGATATTGGCATATTGAAACATTGTTACCAAATCCCTGTCTCGTAATTTAAAGTGAATAAACATCTTTTTTTTTTGTTTCGCCCTGATTTGGAACAGACTGTAGTACATTATGAGGTGAATACCTCCGTTTTAAATTGACATTCTACAAAATTTGACATACTACATTTTGTATTCGGAATTATTTGGCAATTTGATTGTAATTTTTTTAATTTGGCAGTCGTCATGTTCACAATCGCAACAGTTCCTCTCGGTTATTCTCGGACCCGTAGAGTTCAGAATGAACGAATTACGTTCTTCGAGATAGCGTGGATTAAGTAAAATTTCCAAAAGCTCTGAACCAGTTTGGCATGACAACGTCCTCTTTTCCGGAACGTTCTTCGCTTCCTTGCAACTCAAACAGCTTTCCCTCCAGCTTTCCAACGAAGTCTTTTCCGATATGGCGGACGAGACCCTACAACCAATATGGCACCGAATGTTCTTGGTTGTGGTAAAAAAGGCCCTGTTGTTCTTCTCCGGTCGTAAAATGATGATGTACAGTTTCGGAGCAAACAGAAACGTCCATGCCACAAATGAACTCAAAACAATACTCAAACAATGAGCGATAACTTTAGCCTGGCTGCCGAAGTAGAGGGCTATAAACGAAAACCAAATCACGCAAGTTGTGTACATGGCAAATCCAATAAATTTTGCTTCGTTAAAGTTTTCCGGGACGTTCCTGGTTTTTATGGCATAACAAGTGCACATGAAGATGAGGAAGAAGTCGAATATTACGGGACCGAGCACTCCCAATCCTGCACTGCATTCCAGAATTTTTTGGTCGGGTTTGTAGCGATAGGTTGTCGTTGGTAATTCCTGCAGGAGTATGGCTCCAGAACCCACGGCTTCCACCATTATCAGTAACGCTGTTATGACCACCTGAGCAGTGGCTGACATGAATAGCGGCTTTCTAGTAGGAATTTTCTTCTTTGATCCCGCCAGAATTCTCGAAATTCTATTGGTCTTGGTCAAAAGGGCCGAATATATCATGCCAAAACTTATACCCGGTACGAAAATACCTAGGATGCATGTTATTTTTGATGGTTTCGCAAGTATTGGTAGTACTGCAAGATTACTAATAATCATGCCCACCAAAATTATGTACGATAATTCTTTGGTGGATGATTTAACCACTGGAGTGTCTCTGTATTTTATGAAAATTAACAAGGTGAATATGGTTAGGATTAATCCCCAACTGGCCATGAACAATGATATTATACCTTCCATATTATACCATGTTACAAATGTCTCTGGTAATTCGATGCATCCTTGAAATATGAGACAAATATCACATAAAGATAAAACTTGATCAAAATCAAAAGTTTTTAGAGAGATACACCTTTCTTTGTCTAACAGATTGTAATTCGTACAAATCGAGTCGAAATACTTTGAGAAATGTTTAGTGTGCCAAAAAGCAACAGTGATGTACCTACTAGAATTTTGCAGAAAGTTCTAGAAAACAGAAATATTTCAGGAGGTTTCGGAAGGACTTTAAATGTTCCAAACTGTTCGGGTATGATCTGGAGTGTTTCAAACTGTTCGCAATCTTTCTAGATTGATTTAGAAAGTGTTCCGAAGTCTTAGAAAATGTTTTATAACATTCCAAGATGGTATGGAATTTTTAAGAATGTTCTAGAATATCTCAGAATGTTGAGTAGTATTGGAGAATGTTCTACAACATTCTCCGGTGATCTCGAATAGTTATGACTGATCTAAAATGTTCCAGATGTTTTGAAAATGACGTAGAAAATTCTAGAGTAGTCTGGAATATTCTATTCCTCTGAGATGAATTTAAAAAGTTTGAGAATTATATAGAACGATCCAGAATGTTCACTGGAGTCCAGTATGATCTGGAATTGTTTAAAATAGCCTAAAATGATCCATATTTTCGAGTAATGATTTAGAAAATTTGGGAATGATCTGGAACATTTTGGAATGTTTAAGAGTATTGGAGAGTCTACTGTAACATCTTAGCATGATTTGGAACTATCAAGAAAGATGTAGAATGTTCCTTATTTTTGAAGAATGATTTAGGAAGCTTGAAAGTCATCTGCAATGCTTCAGAATATTCAAAAAAGTTAGATAATGATCTACAATGTTCGAGATCATTGAAAAATGGTACTTATAGAAAATTCGAGAATGGTCTCTGGAAGATTCCAATTCTCAGATATTAATTAATAAAGTTTGAGGATGACCTACAATGTTCCAGAATGTTCATTGAAGTCCACAGTCCAGTATGATCTGGAGTTGTCAAGAATGACCTAGAATGTTCACGATTTTCGAGGAATAATTTAGAAATAGTTTATAATATTTCGGAATTCTCTGCGACATTCCAGGGTGGCCAGAAATTTTCTAGAATGTCCCATATTCAAAAATGTGGGAGAATATTCTACATTCTAGAATTTCTTAGATTATTTTGACAAGTTCGACAATGATCTAGAATATTCCAGAATGTACTTTGGAGTTCAGTATGTCCTGGAATGTGTGGAAAGTGGATCTCCCCAACACCTAACGATGAAGCCAAAATTTTGAATTTTTGAAATTAACAGTTTTTGGAATACTAGAGCTGAGTGACGACTCTGAACTATTATGGTCTGTCTCTTTTTATTTGTAAATCTATTGATTTCGTTACGTTTTCGTTGCTTCTTCAGTTTCAGAAATACGTCTATAGAAAATTTTGTTGTTTTTGATTGTGAAACGAAGTACATATAAATAAACAAAAATTATAAACATAAGATAACTTTTAGGTACAAAATTTTAGATAAAATCCGTTTATAAATTTTTTCTAGAGAGAAAAAGAGTAAACGTTTTAAGAATTTAGAACAGTAACTTTTCAGAGTTTGTTAAAAAGCGTACAAATAGTCATTTAAATATTCTATTATGTAAACAAAATTAGGTTTAATATTGTTTATTCTTACTTTTCTGTAAAGGATCGGCCCTCGAACCTTGAGGACAAAGTTCGCAAGTTTCCTTTTCAGTCACAATTTCATTTGGAGAACATTCTTGGCATACCCAGCAGCACTTCTTGTCCTTTCCACTCTGTTGTGCTCTCTATTTTTATGGAAGAAACTTTTTAAAAGTTTTATTGTAAACCATTTAATTTTGTAAATACTAATTTATGAGGAAGGTAAAAAGGATTTCGAAACGAAAACCACTTTTACACATTAAGTATATTAAAATTTATTATCGTAGTTAGTAAATGCCAATTTGTACCTACGTATTTTTTTTTTTTTAATTTGGAGACCACTTTTTTTTATACACGTATTATTGAGACTTATAGAAAAAAGAAAATTAAATCAAAACTAAAAATTTTTGGTAAATTACCTTGGCATGCCCCAAAGGACATGGATCAGAACAGACTGACTTCACTGTTTGATTGTATCGTCCAAACTGAAATTCTCCTATCCATCTAAGGGTGCCATTGTACCACTCTCCAACTGGTACATATTCATATTTTCCATCTTTATTTTTTTGGAAATTAAGTATGTCGTATTTAGCAGGTGGATCCCCATTTTCGTCAAATTCCACGTGGGTGTCTTTGTACGTGAATGATACATTTGTAAGGTAGCTCTGAAAATTAAAATGTTGAAATACTAAAGAGGAAACGAGAAATTTGTATTTCTATGAAGAAGAAACAGGAGTAAAGAGGGGCAGCGAGAGACCTTCATTGGATTATTATTGGCCAATAGTAAGGTATATTGAGTCTCAAGACTGGAGACCCTGTGATGATGCTTTTACTCTTTTTCTGGGTTAAAAGTTTTTAAAAAAAAGTTCAACTTGTTTACCATTCAATTTTTTTCTTTAAATCAAAATGTTAGGGAATGTTCTACAACATTCCATGATGTAATAAAGAGTGTTCTGCACTATTCTACTTTGGTATCGAATATTCAAGAATGATCTAGAATGTTCGTTAGAGTCCAGTATAATCTGGAATGTCAAGAATGATCTAGATATTTCTGGATTTAGAATGTTTGAGAGTTTAATAAAACGTTATAAAACAGAATAAATATTAGTTCCATTAATTTTAATTTTTGTTAATATTTTATTATTAGTACATTAACTAAGTAATCAATTTAATTAAAAAGTAAACAAATTTATAAATAGCATGTACACGTTTTCGTTCAATCCTGAATTTGTCCAGGCAATCAAAGCTCAAAGTAAAGGATATGGTGTGCATGTACTACTATGTAATTTAAATCGCAAAGTGAAAAGTGAAAAGCTCATTCAGCACAAAATGCAGCAGTACATTGGCAGCTATCTACAAAACGTTTTTTTTTTTTTTTTTTTGTTAAAAAAGAAAGAAAAAATGAGTTCTACTCAAAATGTAAAGCTGAATTTTCTCTATGAGTTTCATGTTAAAACGTAAAAGTAAAATTCCCCGATGCAGCCTTCCACACCATAGCTAGAGGGATTAACTCTATTTATAACAGGACCAAGTTTCAATGCAAATTCAGACCAAAAAGGGGATTTAAATTTTAGGTTTTCATGAAATTAAAATCATAATTACATAATAATAAAATAAAATTTATTACTTGACATGTAATATCAAAAAAAAAATGGGGAGACAATTTTAAGGGCGATTTTCTGGAAATTGGGTCAATGGTACACCCTGTTACTCACATAGAGGTACAATATCATCATAAAAAAATAAACCCAAATATAAACTACTAGACCGTAATATCTCCTCATATACCTAAGTGGTTGAGATATAGGGTTCAAGATTTTGTCGACGAAATGACCGAAATAGGCCTGGGCTTCATGAAATCTGTTGCTTTACAGGGAGAAAATAATGAAGATAAAAAAATAATATTCATTAAATATTTTCAAGTTTTAAGTAAATGATTTTTTCATAAAAGCCTTGATAAATGTATTGCATATTATTATACTCACATATTTTAATTATTTGAATAATGCATAAAATATAATTCAAGAGCTAATAGTTAATAATAATAAATTATTAAGTTTTATTATTAGGTAATTATTACTATAATATACAGGGTGTCCCCTCTCAATTGGAAAAAACTTCTAGGGCATATTGAGGAACCATAGACAAGCAGTTTGAGATATTAGACTGATGTCCGGAAGTGCATGGTTTTCAAAATACAGGGTGTCAAAGTTTTTTTCAAAAAACTTTTTTTTTATCAATATCTCAAAGGCACGTTGACCGATTTTCTTGAAATTCGCTGGTGATGTAAGCTTTAATAAGACGCTCAGTTAACACTAATTAAATGGTAATTATTACTTCCAGTGGCGCCCCGGGGGACAGTGTCACGAATAAAAATGACCAAAAAATGTACGCCACTGACTTTTTTTGAAAATTTTATATTTTTTAGAAAGCTCAGTTAAAAGTACAACTTTTTTGTCACTTGATATTTTTTCGTATCTCTCCGTTTTCGAGAAAAAATTTTTATTAAAAACTCTATTAAAAGGTTCATTATCTGTTAGGAAAATAACTTTACTTTAACTTATTATTAATAGTGAAGCAAATGCTCAAAGTGTTCACCATGCATTTCGATGCATTTTCTGCACCTGTCGACCCAGGATTCGCGCACCCGAGCAAACACGCTTGGATCGTTCGCGAAAAAAACTTTGACACCCCGTATTTTGAAAACCATGCACTTCCGGACATCAGTCTAATATCTCAAACTGCTTGTCTATGGTTCCTCAATATGCCCTAGAAGTTTTTTCCAATTGAGAGGGGACACCCTGTATAATTTTATAACAGGATCTTGACAAGAGCTTTTCAAAGCCTGATTGCAAATTTTATTTAAGATTAAATCAAAATTATCTTCATTCTTTAACGAGATCTGAATAATTTATAATTTGCCTTATTTCTGTATTTCAATACATTTTTCAAAAAACTTTTGTCAAAACTGAAATGGAGCGACAGGATGGTAGGGAATACCTTACGAGACGTGAATGTTTAACAAGAAATATACTAGAGGCAGAAACAGCAGTAAAAAGGGGTAGAGGAAAATCTAAATTGGGTTTTTGATTCTTTTTGTTTTTGGAAAATTCGAAGATACGTAGGAAGAACTGAAGGCACTTGCCCAACCATTCTTAGAATTTGAGACGCCATCACCATCAAAGGTGTCAGTTAAGTCTCTAAATAACTGAAACTGAAAATGACATTTTGAGTTTCTAAACGGTATAAGGACTTTCTTGTTTTTTTTTTTTAGATTTTGTTGTTATTCTTTTAACTTAACTTAGAAGTGATTTCCTTCAGTTGCAATAATTTGTAGAAAAATAATGTTTAACAAAATTTATAAACAATAGATTTAGAGCAGAACCATAGAAGCCTGAAGTTGGTCAGTAATACAAACACTGTAAGTATGTACTCAGTTCTCATTCGTTCCCTTAGGTAGATGCTACTTAGTAGGTCATACTTTACGGAATGTTTGCTTAATTAACGTATAGATACAAAATCTGGTCCCTACACATGAGTCTAGCAAACTTTGTCTTCGTTTGTTCAGAAGCAGTTATTGGACATTATAAGAACATTTTGCAGACTAAGCAAAATTTAGTATTCAAGCACTGCACACATTATCTAACTATCCAATTCTTGCAAAATTAAAAATGACTGAGGTTTAATTTAAATTATCTGAATTTTTAAAACCTTTCCTCTTATATGGGGGAGGGGGTCAATAGGAAGGCAATAAAGTTAGGAATGAGGAGATGAGGAAATAAAGGGAGGAAGAAACACTTTGGAAATTGAAGGAAAATGAGATACTAGGACATCTTTTAATTAGAGACATATTAGAGGTGAAGGGGGCAGAGGGAGACCTAGATGTGATTATTGTTCCCAAAGAGTTACGATGTTGGTTTTCGGGGAATGCTGAAGTTGGTGATAACAAATTTCACCTTACTATTTTAAGATGCAGTTCCGAATGGTCACCTCCAATCGAGACGGAACTTTGGGTATTTATTGTTTTTGATGGGGTGTGAAAATTCCCCAGAGAATTTTTGGCGGAAATGCACCATAAGTTTTTCTTTTAAGAAAATTTCTCATATTGACTTATTTATTAAAAACATCCAAAAAATAATTGGGAAATACATTTAATAGAGGAGCTAATAGGCCCTTATTCCAATTATTCATTTTTAATTTTTAATAATTAAACCAATTGGAGTCGTTATCCAAACAGAAAAACCCTATTTTTACCTACAAAGCTGTCGTTCTTCTTTTCGGTAACAACAAGTCAATTTGCGCAAACGTAAGGCGCTTCAAGGCAACACAAATAGTCTGATAAGTCCTCAAGGACATCTCGAATCTCCGAATATACTCGTGGATTGTGCTTCATCAGTTCTCGCGTCGTCGTGTCAGATATGAAGCTGTCGAGTGTAAATTCTTTCTCATTTTGTATAAATCATTAATTAATTAAGTGCTTTGATGAAGGGTTGAAATCAATATGAATACTTTTATAGTAAGGTTAGAAATTTTCTTTAATATTATTGTTTTGTTTTAATTGCTTGGTATTTTTAACAATAAATTATAAAATAGTACCTAACTCAAACTACTCCAATTAACAACCATTAGATTATAATATGTAATTGGTAGTTTCAAATGGTTGTAAGTTTAAAGATTTAAGAATAAGATTTGAGGTAGATCCAGCCATTTTTTGAGCCCAAGAGACTCAGACCCTACCCCTGAGACAAAAAAATCTTGTGTGGGGATGGGGGTGGTAATAAGTATCCCAAGCTTTATGATTTTACATTGCAAAACTGGACAATAAGATTTACTTTACAGCAGGGTCAGGGTTGACAGTCTTTTTTGGGATCCGGGCATATTTTGGAAATTTAAAAGTTCAACGAGCACCCCTTCAGGAAAAAAAAAGAAAACGAATCCATCCTTTGCGCTGTCCCTGACGAATTACCCACGAATAACATTCCCCACCTCCCTGCAAAACTTCTGGTGCTAAATCCGAAGATCCCCCAAGAATAATAACTCCTAGGGGCATCCCCATAACCCCTAAACACTCTATAAGCTCATATGTTTGAGAAGGACCTACCGAAATGGTCCTAGAATGGTCTGAGGTAGAGTTTTTATATAGAAGATTCTCGTCAAAAGGAATTCTTCAACACTATCCAGTCGTACTGACGTCTGGGTATTTTTCAAAGATATCCCATTTTCCATGAAAGCTTAAAAAAGCACCTGGAAGGCTATAATTTCCAGGTATGAATAGTATTTTAACCTTGCAACTGAGTTTTGGAATTTGAATGGGGGCATTCCATGATTTACGAACGGAAAATTGTAATCTTATAATTTTTGAAATATAAAAGTTCAACGAGCACCCCTTCCGAAAAAAAAAAACTAATCCAATTTTTGCGCCATCCCTGACTAATTACCCACGAATAAAATTTTCAACCTCCTTGCAAATCTTCTGCTGCTAAATCCGAAAATCCTCTAACAATAACAATTCCTAGGGGCATCCCCATAGCTCCTAAATACTCTATAAGCTCATATGCCTGAAAAGGACCTAATGAAATGGTCCTAGAATGGACTGAGGTAAAGAATTTTTAGTTGGAAGGTTGTCATCAAAAGGAGGCGTTGAAGAAACACCATCCAGCAGTACTAACGCTTGGATATTTTTCAAAGATATCCCATTCACCATGAAAGTTTTAAAAAAGCATATTGAAAGCTTTAATTTCCAACTACAAATGGTATTTAAACCTTTGTAACATTTATTTTTTCAAATGATTTTTGTAATTGGAATGACAGCATTCCATGGTTTACGAATGGAAAATTGTAATCTTATAATTTTTGAAATATAATAGGAAAAAAAAACGAATTCAATCCTTGCACCGTCCCTGACGAATTACCCACGAACGACATTCCCCATTCCATGCAAAACTTCTGGTACTAAATTCGAAAATCCTCCAAGAATATCAATTCCTAGAGTCACCTCCATAACCCCTAAACACTCTACAAGCTCATATGGCTGAAAAGCACCTAATGAAATGGTCTGAGGTAAAGAGTTTTAAGATGGAAGGTCCTCATCAAAAGGAAATGTTGAAGAAACACTATCCAGTGGTACTGACGCCTGGGTGTTTTTTTCAAAGATATCCCATTTTCCATGAAATCTTAAAAAAAAATCTGGAAGGCTATAATTTCCAGCTACAAATGGTATTTTAACCATGTAACTGATTTTTGGAATTTGAATGAGGGCATTCCATGGTTTACGGATGAAAAATTGTAATCATTAAAACCCTCCAAATTATTTAAATTCCTGCTCATACATACATCTAAAGTCCTGGACTTTTACTACTCTGCCTCCTGTTCCTATCACTTGATTACGTAGATGTAACGTTTTTCATGTGATTTTTGAATTATTCCAAAACCGTGATATACAGGGTGTCCCAATAAGGAGTACCAAGTGAAGGAATATAGGTACCTACCTGATTTTAAAGACCTTTTGAAATATCCCAATGCATGTGGAGCAGTTTTATTAACCCTTTGCCCTTCCCATTACTTTTTTATCTATAAGAACTGCTCTTTGAATTTTTTTTTCAAATTTCAATTTTTTTATATTTTCATATCGAATTTAATTGTATTTCTTTTTAGTGCAACTAACCTGTGTACCTGTGTTTACTCTCATTGTTAGGAGCCTGACAAAGGGACGTAGAAGTGTTAGGGGTGAGTGATAAATTTTTAATTTTTTTGGAAGTTGATGGCACCAAATGTTAACGTTTTGTCGTCTATTTAAGAATTCCTCGAAAATTGATTTTTTTAATTGGCTTTAATATTATAAGTGATAAAAATTAAATTACCTACCTTAAATTCCGAACCGTTGATTGTTAGGGCTTTTCCACACTCAAGGGTAGGACTAGGGCCACATACATTCACATACATGTTGTGCAAAGCGTTCGCAAACGTGTAGATGGCTTTTATTACAAAACTTAGTTTCGGATCTTGGCGATACTCCTTCTCCAGAGATTCAGTTCCTGAAAATCAAACAAAAGAGGAAAGTGATGAACTTGGCCAAATTTTTTGGTTCCTTTTCCCAGAAAGGAATTTAGTAGGGAATTAAAAATAATATCATGTCAACTGCCTCTCAATCTAATTTTATTAAAATCAGTTTAACGATTTAGAATTTTCCATAGAAAGTTTCGATCCCTTTTCATCCCCTTTGGGGTAGATTAAAAAATGATTCTGTGTCAGATTTCAGCAGGTTAGGTTCGGTTAGGTTGACGTACCAGACGCATTTATACGATTTTGGATATGTGGGAGGGAAGAGATATCCAAAATTCTGTATCCACCCCTGGGGCAAATACACCCCTTTTTTTATGTAAACTTAATTGAAACCTTTTTAAACAAACTTGACCATTATTTGGGTGGTATTTGGTATGTCTGCTGTCTGCTTGCTTGTCTGCAAGTACGATGAAGGCAGAACATAGACAATGAAAGACTAAGGTTCCATATTCCACCCTCTAAAACATTCCGCCATCTAGTCATGTCAGGAACTTTTGTTTGCATAGCTATTTTGATCGCGCGTTCTTTCGCTGAAAGAGACCCTTTTTTAAAGTCGGAAAGTTCCGCTAAATAATTTATCAGACTCCAGCGTGTTTCAACCCCGTTCTCGAAATATCTAAACGCGTTTCAACAAAAAGATACCCGCCACAAACGTCTGTCGGAAAAATATCGATCCTCATGGATTTTGCTTTTCTTTTTTCTTTCGTCCAAATGCAAGATAAGGATAATCAGTAGGATATACAGGGTGGATAGAAAATGTATAACGCCGAATAGAATCAACACTATTACGTATTATTGATCTATCCTGACTATTTTAAATAATTAGGCATAAAGAGGCGAGGGGCTGAAAGCTTTAAAGCCTCGAAGGAGAAATGTCATCATGAGCTAAAGGTTATTTTGGATAAAATCTCGTAAAATTATACGTTTGTCCTTACGCAGGGTTATTTCAAGGTTATGGCGTTTAAAAATGACCTTGATCTTTGATCAAAAGTTACAACATTTAACTTTTTATTCCGGATTCTAAACACGTCTAAAATCCTACATTTGATCGTGGAATATCCTCATAGGAACCAAAAGTCGATTCTGAGTGATTCAAAGACCAAGGTGTTAAAAACTGACCTTCGTCTTTGATCCAAAGATAGAAATCCAAAGTCAGTCTCGATTATACAGGGTGACAAATTTTAAATTTGTAACTCCGGATTCAAAAAGCTGGTAAAATTCTATGTTTAAGCGTATATTTTCCTGATAGGATCCAAAGGTCGATTCAGAGTTATTCCAAGACGATGGTGTTATAAAATGACCTAGGTCTTTTATCCAAAGTTGCAGGATTTAAATATCTGTCCCGGATTATAAAAACGCGAAAAATTCTACTTTTGATCGTACAATATCCTGGTGGAAATAAAAGGTCGATTCTGAGTGATTCAAAGACCAAGGTGTTAAATAATGACCTTGGTCTTTTATCCAAAGTTGCAGGATTTAAATATCTGTCCCGGATTATAAAAACGCGAAAAATTCTACTTTTGATCGTACAATATCTTGATGGAAATAAAAGGTCGATTCTGAGTGATTCAAAGACCAAGGTGTTAAATAATGACCTTGGTCTTTTATCCAAAGTTGCAGGATTTAAATATCTGTCCCGGATTATAAAAACGCGAAAAATTCTACTTTTGATCGTACAATATCCTGGTGGAAATAAAAGGTCGATTCTGAGTGATTCAAAGACCAAGGTGTTAAATAATGACCTTGGTCTTTTATCCAAAGTTGCAAGGTTTAAATATATGTCCCGGATTCTAAAAACGCATAAAATTCTACGTTTGATCGTAGAATGTTTTGGTAGAGACCAAAGGTTGGGTTTGAGTCATTCAAAGACCAAGGTGTTAAAAACTGACCTTCGTCTTTGATCCAAACATAAAAATCCAAAGGCAGTCTCGATAATGCATGGTGGCAAATTTTAAAATTGTAACTCCGGATTCAAAAAGCTGGTAAAATTCTATGTTTAAGCGTATATTTTCCTGATAGGATCCAAAGGTCGATTCAGAGTTATTCCAAGACGATGGTGTTATAAAATGACCTAGGTCTTTGATCCAAAGTTGCAGGATTTAAATATCTGTCCCGGATTATAAAAACGCGAAAAATTCTACTTTTGATCGTACAATATCCTGGTGGAAATAAAAAGTCGATTCTGAGTCATTCAAAGACCAAGGTGTTCAAAATTAACCTTCGCCTTGATCCAAAGATAAAAATGCAGTCAGTCTCGATTATATAGGATGACAAATGTTAAATTTCTAGCTCGAATCCTAAAAGCGTTTCGAGTTCTAGTTCGAGATCAGTATAATCTTATCTCAAGCTAAAAATGTTAAGAAATGACCTCGTTCTTTGAGTTTAGTTAATTTACCGCCCCATTACTTGTCAATTTTACACGACCCTTCAACATAAAAAAAAGAGAAAAAAGGCATCGAACATTTAATTTTGTTTTGTTTCCTTTGAATTGACCTTTGACCCCTATCATAAAATTCGTATAGTCGAAATGCTGTAAATTTTGTTGCTGTGTTTAACTCAAGAAAAGCAAATAAATTGCCATTTGTCAAGTAACATTTACCTCTTATTGATAGCAGTTTGAGTTCAATAAAGAGGGTTAATATTGATGTGGTGGCTAATAAATTTGTCCATCAACTTGTGATTAACTACTCTGACTGATAAACTGCGTGGTGTGGAAGTAAATTTAGAAAGTTTCGTAATAAGTAACCGATCCGTTGGGGATGCCAAAGACATCGAAATGTTATCATCTATTTATTAACCCTCTGGGCAATGTTTTTGACCCGATCGAATGGCCAGAAACAACGATACCTAGAACACAATATAATCATTGTATTTCAACAGAAAACGATGCTATACAGGGTGTTTGTACGCCCAGTAAAATTATTAAAACATGGGGGTAAATTTATGAACTGCATACTGTACGGATTTTGTCTATTCTCCTGCATACTGCTTCATATTTCAGAAGAATATCGATATGTTGAATATTCGTATAAATCAATGTGTCGAATATGTCGGTATTTCCATAAATACCAATAGTTACTAATTGGTTTCGTCATTAATAGAAGTTTCACCCTTTCTTTGGGGTTTCGAATAACTCTATCATAAAATTTAACAACCTAACCTAACTTAATTCCATTTTAAGTGATACGATGTGCAGTTAAATATTATTAGAATAAATTTTAGTAGTAAAATATTATAAATTATACTTTTAAAGAGATTCACTCATTCTATAGGTATAGAAGAAGTAAAATCTGTCGTTTTCATTTTTTTCTCTTGTGTTTGGAAACAGTCATCCGAGTAATGTATTTTGACAGCAAGTTCATGCGGGGTTGAAATTGGTATTCGTACTGAAATTACAATTATATTCGATGATTACATTTTTGTTTACGATTTTTTTTACCTGATGTTGGAATCCACATGTAACGCATTTTAAATTTTATCGTATTTATTAACAGAAAAGTCAGAAATTCGATAAGCTATATTTACATTTCACCATCCACAGAGCAAATGTAATATTTTTGAACAACAAATGTTTATAAATTATTCACTAACCTTCGGAAATAATTATATGTTCGTTGTTTTGCGATTATGGCAACGAACAATCACAAAACGCAAAAAAAAATAATTTTATTAAATAGATATACAATTTTTTTACACTAATTTAATGTTTCTCTAGTCTTTTATTCAGAACAACACTCAGATAAATATAAAAAAAGCAGGTCAAAATTCTAATACTTTCTTTTTTTAATACTGAACCTAACCTAACCTAACCTTAAATCATCAATGACATATACACTATTGGTTTTATATTTAAGTAAAACAAATTACACTATTTATTTTCACTTTACTATTTGGATGTCACTTCTACGACGGTCCATTTATTTGTGACCTCTTCGGCGATCGTCGCTTCCTTATATACTCCTATGTTTAATCTCTGGAACATTCTCGAGATATTTGGCAACGTCGGGATGTACATATTTACAAGTACGACGCACACCAGCGAAATCGCCCGAGGCTAATCGGCTAGCCGACCCGTCGTTCACGTACAGGCATACTCGTGTTGGCTATAGAATCTAATCGACAATATGGCGTCAGAAACTGACCAATCCACTGCGTGGAATTTCAAAATCAACCAATCAATTTCCACCGTGACATAATTTACTTAAGAGAATAAGATAAGTAGTTATTTAAAGTACAGTATCTTCTATACTATTGTTCATACGATATAATAACTGAAACACGTGTTGAAGTAAAGGCAAAAGGGCAAAAATAACTTCAATTTTTTTTTTAATATTTCCCCAGTGCATTGTTTTTAATTTAAAAGTTAATAGAAAGGAATCGAAGGAAAGCAACATCTTTTTTTTTATTCATGACATCATACATGCGGACTTGTGAAAAACAAACTTCGGAATTCGGTGTAATCCCAAGTGAAATGTTTCTAAATAGATTTTTTTCAGCAATTCGCGTTTTCAGTATTTATTATAGACAGAAGATCTGTTAAAAGTAAACAGCTGACGGTATCTCCATATATGTAAAACTGTGGATATGTAAATACCTTTTATGGGGGTAATTTTAACATTTTGACCATAAACATTCAAATATTTCTATTAAAATGCACCAAAAAAAAAAAAAAACAAGAAACGAACGTCTTTATTTAACAAATAGTTGGTTTTTATTCGAATACATTTTTCTCGAATTTAAGGGTTTATCTCTGAGAATGACGCAGACCTATTTTGTGATAGCAAACAAATAACTCACCCTTTAAGAAATGCTTTGTCTTCCTGAATTAAGGTGTGTCTATATTTACATTTTGATTGCGCATTTTTTCTTTAAAGTATACAAAAATTCTACTTCACAAAATTGAAGCTTCTTATGTACTTATATTTAGATGTCTTGGATAAATATTTATCGAAAGAAAAATCAAAACGAATTCTACAAAAATAAACTAAATAAAGCTTCAAATTGTCACTGTATCTTTGATGCCCAAATTGCCTTGATTAACTTCGTATTTCTGAACAATGATCTAATCTGGTTCTTCCTCTGCCCCTTTCTACTCCCGTTTCTGCCTCTACTACGCTCCAGAAGTTCTTATCGCTTGTTGACGTCTGTACCGCGCCATTTTTATTAAGATTAAATATTGATACAAATCCGCACGGAGAAATTTCAAAATCAACCAATTGATTTAAAGCAGCGATTCCTTAAAAAATTTCGTAACGAGCGTGTATGTATGCGAGAGCGGCGACGAAATCCGGGAGCAGATAAGCGGAGTTCAAAAAATACCGGCGTCGGTCGGCGCTTTGATGACAATAAACAAGGCCATAAATTAAACGAACACAATAGGAACTCGCGTAAAGTCTAGTAGGTCATTCTCGATTCTTCTGGAACTTTCGGTGTCTGTATAAATACTTGTTGACGTGGTCAGTGACAGTAGTTTACAGTTAGCTTCCGAACGAGTAATATAAATACCGAACTACGATATATCGAGTGATATAAATACGCATTTTCCTTGTCATATAAATAAGTTGTTGAATTGTAATTAGTGTTTAAGTGTTAAATAAATAAGTTAAACTAGAAAAGTCGTTACATTTTCTATGGGCTAAAGAAGTTACTGGTCATTAATAGCATAAGATCTTTATGAGTTAGTTAGAAATAAATCATCATTATATTTTTGAATTGATTTCAAAGAATTTTCTGAAAATGTTTGGATAACGACAGCTACAGCTTCAACCCCTAATTAAATTACAGTTTCAAAATCAAAAATCTAAAGACATAAATACCTGTACACAGAGGCAGTGTTTTGTTAGCATTATAGGATCTCCCAATTGAAACTTGGTTAGAGTCTTTGTGAAGTGCCAAGGTTTCCATTGGTTCCGGATCATCTTCCACACGACATCCAAAATGGGTTTCCCAAAGCTCCTTGAACCATGGGTTTCTCTTGTTAGTGTTTGGTCTTAGAGATAGATAATAATCGTCGAATTCTTTTACGTAAGGGGAATAGATACGTATCGAGATACTACCCCATGCTTCAGCCTCGTACCCTTCGGTTACGTCGTTCCGATCTGCCCAACCGTCACTGAAAAGAAAAACAAAAAATTCCTCTTGAATTGGTTTTCTATTGGAACTTTTTTTATAGAATGAGTCTTCCAGTTAATCTAAAAGATTGTTTTATTTTGGTATTTTGATCATGAAATTCCTCGAATCTTTTCCCATTTAAACTTTTTTCCAGTTGCAGTCATATTCTAATTTCGGACACACTGAAATGTTTCTGTCTCAAACTGATTAAATAATTAAATCATTGGGATAGTCGAACAGTTACTGTTGGACTTCCTCTGGATGGACTCCCATTTCTATCCTGAAGGATTCTCATAAAACATGTTTCTGTAACCCAGCAATAGGTTTCTACTCTTTGCCAAGCAATAAAACAATTTATGCTTTATGGCTGGCCATTAAATGTACATAATTCAGTGCAAATTCTACCTTAATTGGATTGTGATCTAAACCACGTTGGACCCAGTGTAATACGTTTCATTAGTTTCGAGCAAGAGTTTTCAAACCACAATCCCCAGGTCCTATCTAACCATTGCAACAGTTCTGAAGAAATATTATTGTCAGCAGAAACACTATCAGGACGTGTGTGTTTGTGTCACGTGATTATCTGGGTTGTTATTTCTATTGTCCACTCTGGGCAAGTGCCCTGGGGCCCACAGTTGATGGTGGGTGCCCCCTAGTTCCTGCCAGAGCACCAGTAGGTAACTGATAAATATATTTATTTTGTAAACAAATACTTGCTGATTGACCAAACCGATCTTGTCATAGTCATAGGGGTGGTCTCCTCATCTGTAAGTGCCCCGGGGGCGCCAATAGATCAAAGACTGATGACTGTTTAAATTTAAAAAAAATATATTTATCTGTATACCGTTTTTACTGAAGAAGGTAACCCCGGTACCGAAACGTACTCGTCAAAATTTTAGTGTTAGTTTTTTAACTCTTTCAATTCCCGTTTTCAATAATTTTTTTTTTTGTGAGAGTTAGTTGGTAATGCTTCTTTTGGCCCTCTTAGATTCCTTATTTCACATATAAAATTTATGATAATTTTGTTTGATTATGAGATTTTATTATTGATTACAGTTTATAAGGAAATTGGTCGCAGGTTGATAAAGTTTAATTGCTTATTCGTATCAAATTCAAACTTTTTCAATTTCCTTTCTGCATAAATCGTCCGAGAACGTACACCAACGATAAATAAACATAATGTTTGTATTTATGTAAGGTGGTTATTAAGATCTTAACCCAGTAATTGCTCTTGGAAATTCGAATCCTTTCAATTAAATTCAATAATATATAGTATCGTCTTCTCAATCTATGTAAATATCAAGACACCGGAATTCACATTCCGCCCCCAAGACAGGAAATTGAAAACGATTCTGTTTCCTATGTCTTACGCTGATGTTTTTTTTGTCATTATTTACGTGTCAAACTTGTTTTTTAAGAAATGGGATCAGATAACCAATTTGTGCAGATATAAAAATAGGGGTTGAGAAGTTAAAAATTTTTTTTAAATTGACACAAATATTAAGGGAGTAGGGGAGGCACTGAGGTTCATAAATTATGACTAGGGAAGCGAGAGAACTCAAATTATTTGATACCTATTTATAAAGTACTTAACTCCTCACCCCCGAATACCTTGAGCTTGTAGTATGTTGTAGAGTACGTCATGCTGAACAAAAATATGTATACGTGTTTGGCGCGGGAACCATCCCTTCATATAGTTTTTCCACTTTCAAAATTAAAATTCGTAACATCTAAATTGAGTTTTCTGAAGATTGAGAGCTTTGGGTAGGAGATAGAGGATGGAGGTGGTGTATGAAGTGGGTGTGGTGGAGCCATCGCAAACCTTCACCGTATTCTTAACACTAGAGGTGGTGTTGGGCGTTGAGATGGTGTAGAGGGGTTGGGAGTGGGGTTGCTATTGAGGTGAGGTCAATGTTATTATTACTCCTAACTTTTACCCCACTCCTAACATCTACTCCACCTCCAATACCAACCACTCCCTCCACCAAGATCACTATCCGATTCACCATACTAGAAGCTCAAGGTAATCCGGGTGGGGAATTAAATGACGCTATTTTCCAAAATTCTTTATATTTCTAGACCTTTTTTATCTATCATAATTTTCACTACCTACGTGAAAATCGAAAAGTCAGAAAACTCATTTTAAAACTTAACATTAAATAAATAATACCACTAAATAGTAATTTACCTGGGTTAAAAAATCCACAAATGATCTTCTTATTGATCTCTACGAGAATCCGCTGTTAAAATATTTTTAGTTTTATTCTAAAAAAAGTTAGGGAA
This sequence comes from Agrilus cyanescens, assembly GCA_947389935.1. Classification (NCBI taxonomy): domain Eukaryota; kingdom Metazoa; phylum Arthropoda; class Insecta; order Coleoptera; family Buprestidae; genus Agrilus; species Agrilus cyanescens. Next base: position 5,434,188 of record OX376709.1, read on the forward strand.
AGTGAGAGATTTTGGCTTCAAGAACGTGTAGACGTAAAACGAGGTTGATCCTAGTTCGATTAGTATTATGTGCCTAAAGAAGCTACTCTTCAAATATAATTCCTAATAAAATTGAATCGCTGCAGTTTTAGGTTTAATTAAATTTTTAAAATTTAAAAAACCAATATAATTTTTAAAAATCAAAATATTATCCATTTCTTTTAAAAACCAGGTATAGGTATATGCAATATGTTAATACATACGTAAAAGATAATGCAACAACTGTTGTTTGCTCTGCACAATAATGCTCTCTGTTTATCGTTAGTATCTATTGAGTTGTTGGTGTTAATTAATTATCCAAACATGAAATAATTATACATACATATGTATATGCATGTAGACATAGTCAATGTGTACATATCTTACTTAATGTTACAGGTTTATGCATTTTCATTTGGTTGAGCATAAAATATAGGTAGTACGCGTGTTAGATAAGACATTTATGAAACCATAATAACTACTTATGAATCATACAAAAAATTTTGGAATAAATATTTAAAATAACGAAGTAAAAATTTCTGATATTTATTAATTACGCACTTAAATTCATTTCTATTTACATATAACTCCAATTGTTAAGGCGTGCTAATTGTTTCACCTCTTACGCAGTTCTATGAGAAGTTAGGCGTCTAAGTATGTAAACGGTGTTTAACCTTCATGCGAGCCAACCAGCAACAGCGGGTTGTACTGCAGACGAGCCGCCTAGAGACCGACCCCGCCCTGATGCTCCCACCACTTCTCAATATAAATATCAGTGCCTAACCGATTTTTCACTAAGTCGTTGCAAAGACTTCAGGGTGTATGGTGCGTTCGTTTATTTAATTACGAAGTATTTTTATTTTTAACACACTATAAGGGTTGTAACTACATAGAATGAATTCTGGCGTTAATTATCGAATATTAGACCGGAATTGTTCTTCAAAACAAACTTGTTGGGCAACAACGCTCGAGTAAGATTAGTAAGTAATTTGATTGCTCTGCTGAATCCTTCGAACAAATGGACGTAACGAAATGAAAACATTTGTTTGTTCTTGAAGTTTCTCCTTTCCTTTCGCTTTAATGTTTCGATAGTGAGTGACATATAAAACACTTACCTTCCGATGAAAAGGAAATGATTAGTAAGATTGAGTCGCCTAGTGGCCATCAAGAGTCCTCTTATTGTAAGTCCTTCACAAAAGCAGACAACAACTCTGGCTTTGTCGTCCCTTTTCAAGTTCAAGATCACCTTATCAAAGGCATCATGAGTCGCTGCGCTCAAAATTGAATTTTCTTGAGCGATACAAACGTCTGCTAGCTCCGCCACTTCCCTGAACGCCTGGATTCCGGATTGGCCGTAGTTTTCTGCAAAAGAGAAATATTTAATAACTTCACGTTTTACACATACATACGTATAAGTACTTGTATGCACCATAAAGTCAAAGAATTTCTTAAAATTGCATGAAACTATTTCTCATTTAAGTCTACATATACAGTTGCAAAATTTAAAGAATTGTGTAACTCGTTGCAATTTCGTCTGGAAGCATTTTCTAAACTATTATTCCCGATTTATTTAAGTAGAATTGTTGAACTGATACTGGGTTCAATCAAAGCACCTTAGCAGTGTTCCTGAGGATGCCAGCCAAAACAGATACCGAAACGTCGGATAACGGTCTCCATCCGAGGATTCACCGAAGGTGGAGAGATAATCCAGGACCACAGCCATTAAACTTGTCAAAGATTATGATTTGTCTCCGACGTTGTTATATGGGATCCTTACTCTATTTGACGAAGTAGATGATACGAAAACGACAAACAAAAAAACGAGTAACAAAAGCCATCCCTTATCCTTTGTACACGATGTAGTTGCACTGAATTAAAAATTACTGATAATACAATTAGGATTTCCTGAAATAGAGTATTCTATTGAATGAAATACTTAAGATTACTTCCATGAATTTTGTAAGGACGAAAGGGTCTTTTCTTTTCTATTTCTATTCCAATTAGGATGAAAGCTCTTTGCTGAGGGTCAACAATTTTTCTACCTGGATGCTTATAAAAAATTGAAGCCAAAAAAGTGGCCCATCTGTGTTACAACTTTAAAGTGAACCCATAATTTCTTGATAACTTCTATTCTCCTTTTACTGGAGCAATTAAGATAGAAAAATAAGATTGCAATTAAACCTGAGGATCTATTAGGGGTGGATTTTTGTTCATGACCTTTTGCCATCTACGAGTCAGTGTCGTAATTCCACGTTCATAGGATTTCTGATATTTGGTATCAAAAAACCGAATTAAGTTTGATTTGACTGTATGGAACGAAATATATATATGGTGGTCTGAAGGCGCAACATCAGGGCTATATGGCGGACGTGACAACACATCCCAACCGAAATCGAATATTTTTTTGGCGAGTGATCAACGATGAGTACCAACGACATCAAAAGACCAGAAGTACCAAATCGTAAGGGTGTTGTTTTTCCCCACACATCTTTGATAACTCCCCAAAAACTACCACATCCGCTATATAGTCCCGACCTTGCGCCTTCAGACTTACAGAATTTCTTAAATGGTAAAATTTTTAATGACGCTAACAATTCTTATTTAAATTTCACAATTACTTAATTGCCAACAACACTTTATGCACGTTTTGCTAAATTTGTAGATTCTAATGAAGATAGTATGTTGAATAAATGAAATTTTCTTTTGAAATTATCCTTCCTGCACACGCGCAGACCGATGACGTCACAATCCAAGATGGCGCCCAATTTTGAGCCATCCTGTATATACTTTTTCGGATTACCCACCTTCAATTGGCCACCGTAAGAGATCGCTTCTAGGAAATTCAAATTTGAATAAAATGTTGCGACAATCTTAAAATAATGCCACTATGTGTATTATACTTTCAGTAATTGCCACTTTCCTGAAATAACGTGAGGTAAAGAACATTTTTCCCAGTTGTTCCAATTTTTATAAAAATTGAGTGACACTACTCTGGATATGGAATTTGTGTGGTTTTCGAAATAACGAACAGAATTGTTTTTCGTTTTTCCTTTCTCTTTTTGAGTTTGAGTTCAACCAGTTCGGCTGACGCAATTATTGGAATGCACCAAGCGGTCGTTTTTTCTTTTGCAAAAAAGTTTCCTCGTGGTTTCCATCTATTCAATAGCGAACTATTGTTTCTTATATAAAGGAAAAACAACAGGATGAATGTTCGCGAAAACGGATCGATGTACATCTCCATATAGAATTATTAATGTATGTATATTCATACATCCATCCATAAAGAAAGAAAGCATGTAGAAAACGTACATCAGACCAGTGGCGGTTCTTCATCGTCATAATAATCATGAATATTTATTTTTTGATCCAAATTTACCGATAGTATCAGAAATCATAAACTGGGTAGTATCATTCAAGCAAGGGAGAGAAAGTAACATCCTTTTTAGCCATTGGTTGTAGGATATTTTTAAAATTTAAATCTAAAATGGTGTCGTTAATAATCGCAGCCGCCATATTGGTAATCGTGGTTATGAAGACCCATAACATCCAGTAGTACTAATATTAAAGAAAACAGTTTCTAATACAAAAAGGCATTAACTTTATGTCTCCATTAAAAATATTGTAAACGTTATGCAGCATTTATATATAGGATATTTAGAAAAACTCACATTTTAAGATGGCGGCTACGTTACATTATAACATAACCTTCAATTACAACGCCATTTTGAATTTACTTATACTTATAGAATCTTAACAAAAAAATATCTGTTCTTTAATCTATTGGTTTGTGGTTTGTTTTTAAAAGAAATGATGCTTTTTTTAAATAGATATATAAAAATGCAGCATTCATTAAAATGTATTAATAATACATTAGACAATTACTTACCTAATATGAGCTAATATTATAATGCCTTTATAAAGGTAATGCCTGAACCACTTCTTAAAGTACCGAAAATGTATATATAAAGGACACAAAGACAAAGTTAAACATGGGCGAATGGAACTAGAAAGGTTGAGGTAATATCGTGGATTAACAACCTTTGTAACGTTCATAATAAGTAGAGGTTTATTTTAGCTACCTTATGCTTAATTTATTTTATAAGCTTTGGTGGTCTAACAAAAAAAAACAATTTTCAAAGGTAGAGGCTCTTTTAAAATTTTGTCTACATTATAGAGAGTGTTCTAATGTTTCCAGTGGCGTAGTCATATTTTTTGTAAACCGTTTTGATTTTCAGTTTTGACCTAAGCTTGTTTTTCTATTAAATGGGAGACTCCAATTTTTTTATATTCTTTTTAGATTTTTTCTTGCTTTCCAAAATTATGAAAATGATACTTAGTTATCTCAAAAAATGAGCCAATAAACTCGAGTGAAACTCCCCAGATAAGGTTCAATATAATACTACAGATGATATATGAATGCCATCTATGGCATATCAGGCCAATTTGTTCTACCAATTGTAAGAAAATTTCAATTTGAAATATCCTAAGTTACTTGTGACATCTAATTCTCTATGGCTCTAAAGTTTCAGAGAAATCGGTTGAGCCATTTCGAAGATTGCTTCGAATAAACAGACAGACAGAACTTCGATTTTATTTATACGTTTTGGTTTCCTATTGAAGTAATTAGCAATCTAATGTTGACGCAATTAATCAATTAAATGTTGTCTCTTTTGAATTTGTAGCAAAGAAAGTACACTGTAATCGATCAGGTTGGGTTAAGTTGTTTATTACCAATTAATTAGCAATTAGAAGATCGAAAATTCGAAATTCTCTTTTGAAACAGGCCTTATTATGAAGAATTCATTTTAGAAGTAGCCAACGAATTAATAAAAATAATTTTTAACAATCACTGTTTAATGAAGATACGTACTGTAAACTTAGACCGGGTTAAGTTAGTTTGGGTTAAGCTATTCGGTGGTAGACTCATCTGTCTTTTTATTTAAAACTTCCTTTTAACAATAAAATGGTTTAACAAAAAGTAAAGTACATTTTTTGAGTTAATTAATGAACAAGAACTCATTATGAAGGGGATCATTTTGATACTCTATCAACATAAATATGAATATTATCATCAGCAAAACAAATACACAGATACAAAATAAATTCACTTACCATTAGTGTTAACAATGGACACGTATGACCAGTTATAATATTTCACGATATCCAGCATAAGTTGGGCCTGGTGATAATCGCTGGGCACGACCCTCATGAAGAAGCTGAACCGGCTCTTATCAGACAAGTCGCTGGATGTGCTCGAATAACCGACCTGCGGTATCTGGAATAACTGCAATAAATTCTGGACTTGGAGCGTTACTGAACTGGCACCAGGTCCTATGACTCCTATCAAACTCCCCCGACGTTCCGAACTAACAGGACCCTCGGTTTTCGAACCGCAAGAAACAAGGTTGTACACCGAAGGATTCAGGGCATCCTTTATCAGTTCGATACTTTCTTGTAGGGCAACAGGAGCGTACCTGGAATAAAAAATCAAAAAAATATAAAACTTTTGTCCATTAGTCTATAATATTATGTACTATAATAATAATTCAACTCCAAAAGAATTAAATATTTTAAATAAATAATATAATTAAAATTAAATTTTTAATTATGCTTCATTAATTAAAAGTACTACTTAATATGAAAACTTAGTCTGGGTTGTGTTTTACAGAACAACCCTAGACGTTTCACTTACTATTGTGCTAAGCATCTTTAGAGTTGACTTCGTGATCGTAGACGTAGTTGTCTTGTTGTGGACGAAAATTAATTGTCGCTGGCTATTTATATGGTTGTAGCTCAAACCGATTGGATCTACGTTACTGGGGCGTGGCGAGTCTTATTGTAGCTGTGTATCAACAACTGCTGGAGTAGTCACGCCCTAGCGTCGCAGCTCCAATCAGATGAAACGACAACAGTATAAATAGCCAGCAGAGCATTCCTACGATTAGTTTGCGTCCGGCACGAGACAGCTGCGTCCACGACCACGAATAGCCTACAGAACATTACAGCTACTGCACTATGTTTTTATTATCTATGAATCGTCTTACAAACCACTATTTACTGTTAAGTTTTAATGCATAAAGATATATTGCCTGGACATAGAAGTTTTATATCTCAAGTTTTGATAGAAGCACGACTTTTTAATTTCTTTCACTGAACTCTACTTGACACAAATTCTTCTTTTGGTACATGACGTAATTTTTCTATGAACGACCTCCAAGTTATTTTAGCCAACTTTTCGTCATTACCTTAACTGTTGTTTCTTCGTTTTCGATATATGTATATATCAAACGCATACTTTAGTGCCCTAATGTAAATAAGGACAAGTAAACAACATTTGTTTATTATAAAAGAATACTACAGTCTAGTACTCTTTTGTCACCTATACAAACGCATTTAATTAAGTTTGCCAAGTAAATGCGGATATCATGCTCCGGTTATCATACAAATTAATTGCACAACTTCATTCTCTTAATTAAAGTAATTCTGTGATGCCTTTGATCATACTAACACTGGGTTTTATAAAGTAAATTTGTTCATTACGTTCTACTTTGGTGGTATAAACATACATCTACCTTAAACTGAGAATGAAGTACTAGTAGTGCCCAAATTGAGTAGTTTTTCAAACTCGAATTTTACGTTACATATTCAAGCCAATCAAACCAATTCAAAAGTAATTAATACGACTAATTAAGGTATTCATCAAAGGGTAAATTACTACTCAGTCTAAAAATAATAACAACCAGATATTTTTGTAAACACGAATTTAAATTTAGATCTAATGTTTTTTTAAAGCGATTTCAAATCATATTTCTTTTTATAAAAATTGAAGTGGTTAAGAAAAGTACCAGAAACAAGAAGGAGACATAACTTGCGCATGCGCACTGGTTTATTTTGATGTCGATAGAATGGTTAATAGCGAATAAAAGAGAGAGAGAGATAGAGCTGTAAGTGTTCAACTACGATTCGTCCTAAAAACATAATCTGTAACCAAATGAAACAATTTTCTTAACATAATTTGTTTAAAATTCTGAGCTTTCTAACATTCTTTAGCGTTGAAGCGTTAAAGTTGAACATTTTATTTTCAAAATATTGACTACTTTATAAAACGAATATTTACGACACTTACCAGCATTCATCCCTTATTTCGACTCCAAGGGTCATGTTTGGAAGAAGTGTGTTATTTTTATTGATTTGATCGATCGTATGAAAAGTTGCTTCGACCCGTTGTATTCCATATTGTTCCCTGACCGTCCCACATCTGATGCTGGACGTCAATCTTTTCATTTCGGACGGGGGTTGATGGTGAATGGGAAAGAGTGCTCCCACGATAAAATCTCCGTTAATAAAAGCTGCTGTTCTATGATCCGAACCATTACCCTGGAGCAAGGAATCACAGAAATGGAGACATGAAGCCCATACGAGCCCTACGAGCATAATAAGGGCAATTGTCATTCTGCGATTGGTACGAAAAATTAGTCATCTTCACTTCATGGAATCTGTAACAAAAAGTTGAAATATAAATTTTGGAACAATGAATTAACGAAGCTGGTAATTCTTGTAATTCCATGAGTATGTTTAAAAAACACAGGAAAAGGTTACAAAACTTTTTTTTTTTTTTTTTTGAAAAATCCACAATCATACCATCTCATCATATAAGGTGGTTCCTCAGGTGGAACTATAATGAGAAAGCCAAATGGTTTAATTTTGATTGACCACCCTACGTTACATATGTTTTTCAAACCTGTTCTTCTTGATAGTGTAGCGAACGCGAGCGTGCTTGTGTGCGACCGGGTACGTTTGTATGCGTTTCCAGCCGGCCCGACTAGCCGAGGTCGGTGTCGGTGGTGTGCGTTGTATTTGTGTACGTGTGTCCCGTACCTGCCTTCCAGGAAAGTAATTAGCCGTCCGCCGAAAATGTTAACAATCTTTCGAATATTCCGGACTTTTTCTCGATTATTCTATGATGCTATAAAAGTGGAAAGACGTTTGACAGTGAGTTAGTAATAAATTGACCGTGACAGTGGTAACATCCGAAATAAATCGACAGTGTTAAAAGTGAAGAGACAAATAAATAGAGACGCGCAAATAAGTGAGTGTTGTAAATAAATAGTAAGCTTAGTTCCGTATTAATTAATAGTGTTTTTAAGTAGTTATTATTAGATAAGTATATATAAATTGTGTTCCTGTACTTTAGTCTTGTAAATAAATTTTTAATAAACCCACGAACACTACAATAGCCTTGTTAAGGATTTTTGTTTATCAAGTTACATTATGGCGGCTGACTGCCACCATATTGTTTTATATTAAAATCAATCCTTTTAGTACCTTTTGCAATTTGGGTCTTTAGAATTATATTTTTTGGGTAGTTCTTTAATCAAAAGCATATTTTTGAAAAATTTGTACCCTTAAATATCGCAGCATAATACGCAACCGTGGAATCTCCCAAATTCATTGTTTTAATCATTATGGAATGCAAATTTGCATAATGGACCATACCAGGATAGTTAAAAAAAAGAGAGAATTAGGTCAATCAAAATTCATACGTGTATAATTCCAAATGAACTTTAATAGGTAATATAATATATATAATGTAATCGTTACAAATCATAAAATTTTTAGTAACAACTAAAACAATTTGAATTCGTATTTAGGGAGATTTTGGTTTTTTTTTTGTGAAGTTGTGCTCGCTGTACCTAAAATTGGTTAGTCTGGTTGGTATTTGACCTTTCCATTCCTCTATTTACTCCTGTTTCTTCCTCTAATATGCATCTAACTAACCCTTCATTTTTTATCCACAGTATCCCATCTCAAATATTTCAATCTTTCTCTTCTCCACTGTGACCACCATCCACTTTTCATACCTATATGGAGACGTGTTTCTACTTTTTTTTTTTGAGTTTTCAGATTCACAAATATAATTTTTCTTTTTGACTCAACCCTGTGCCAAAATCATGCTTTTATATCTGCGCCCTTTTTTACCATCTTAACTTCTAAAAAAATTGAGGATCTTGTTCCAGCTTTACTTCTCTAATTTTCACATTGATTCAAATCACCCCTTTTTACGATTTCTAAATTATACATTCAAAAATCTCCATATGATTTGCAAAATTTTTAATTAGTTGTTCTAATTAATTTATATTGTTTATTTGTTAACCAATTTACTATATATTTTAACAGGAAATTTTTGTAAAACATTAGTATTTCAATTGCTTGTTTCACAGTGAATCATGTTGCAATACATTTGCTACTTTCGAATGTTTTGTTATTCTCTGCAAAGTTTGTGCAAAGTTGAGAAACATCAGGTGGATCAGAACAAAAGAAACGTTGCGTTGGTTCTCACGTGGGATTTCCCTTTTCATGTAAAATGAAGTTATGCTTGCTGAATTTTTAAAACCACGTTTTTAGTTCCGAAAGGTTTCGCCCTATTTGTTTACTTCTTATCATGAATTTAAAAAAGAAATATTAATTGGTTTTGTAATTCTTCTCGATGCTGTTTATTTTATTTGGAATGTTTACAACGAGTCATCATTGAAGATGGTCTCAGTAAAAATTAGCGAAACGTTTAAACAAAAACAATTCTATAGTTCACGATAGGATTCCCATGAAAAAGGGCTTTTTCCTAGAGGAACTGTTTATTTTATTACGTAATAACTTGGAAACCATTTATGCTTTATTTTATTAAATATTGAAAGATTCGCCACATTATTTTAAAACCATAGGTTTTCGTGTAATCCATAGATACAGAACTATTTTTTGTATTTTTTTTTTTTAAATTTTAGGATCAGTAGTTTCGGAGATAAGGGAGAGAAATGGTCAATTTATATCTACTTTCTCAAATAACATTAAAACTATTTATTTTAAAATTACAAAAAAAAATACATTCGAAATCCTAATAACAAGCCCTTTTATTTGATACGTCACACCATATTTTTTTAAATCTCTAATTTACCCCCCAAAAATAACCCCCACACTCAATATTTATTTATTTACATTACAAGATTGTGTTCGAGTCATAGATTATTTTGAAAACCAATCATAATTTATTTACCTGAGACTCTTCTTTACATTTAAAATAATTTATTAGATAAATAAAAATATTGTGTGTTAATATTCACATTTAATTGGGGGTGGTTTTTGTTCGAAGGTGTAATGTATCTGACACCCGTCCGGGTATTGCTTCTTCAGTAAGGGAAGAAACATTTTTTTGTCTTCTAGATAGGCATAAAGGGTCCACAGTCCTCCCATTGTTCCCAAAAATTCCAATAAGAAACGTAGTTTTGTCTTACGATGTTTCATGTTGCGATTACATCTATGATCTGCAATCGCGTCTTCATCTACATCGATCTACAAAAATTCAAAATCACCCCATCAGGATCCTAGAATGTTTGAACCCTCATAGAAATTTTATGGTGTATCTACATCAGAAATTATTTGGGATTTTTTTCACTTTTATTGAACTGAACGTACTACTTCATTAAAGTTTCTTAACAATGACGGTTGATCCCACGGGTAAGCGGTATCCTTAGCATCCCCACTTAACAGGGGTATTTTTGGATAATCCCCATATCCAAATCCGTCATCGGGGAAGGTCTTGTATTCCGCTGGCAAAAGATTGTATTTTTCTGCAGCTGCAACTATTCCTTCAGTTGTCGTTGGAGGCCTCGGTGCAGGTTTATGATCCTTTAACCAATCTGTACAAAATTGGTTATTTTTGAATTTATTTTTTATTTTTATTAATACTCACGCCCAGCATTTTGAATAGGGATCAGTACCAATTTCGGTTTTTGAAGGAATGGTTTAAGAAAAGTAGAACTTACTTTTTTTAGTAACATTTTTGACAACTTCTGACAGAGCCTTCTGTTCAAAATTTATTTTGAGAAAGATTTCCAATGAATGTGCATTGTTATCTTACAGTCTATTGGGGTGAATAATTTTTACAAAAACAGTTTTTTTTATAATTATAACCCAAGGACTATTAAACTTGAAGGGGTTGTCGCCACTGTTTATAACGATTTGGGAGGAACTGGGACAACAGAATCATAATTACGGTCTTATAGTAAGGGTGCAGTCTGTATTATATACATTATATAAAAAAAAGTACCTGCATCTAACATAATTCAATTTTTATACTAATACTAATTAGAAATAAGTCTTTCTGTTACACGCAATTTAGTGATTAAAACACACATGTGAACATATATACAGGGTGTCCACTAAAGATGCGGCCAAAATTTAAGGGGTTATTCCTTGGACTATTTTAAGAATATTTTGTCCTTTGGTGATTTTTGAAAAACCGCTTTGTTTCGATGATACAGGGCGAAAACTATTTTTGACAATAACAACATTTTATTCTAAAAGATTACAAGTAATTGTTTTGAATCTACAAAAATTGTTGGAAATCATTACCGCCAGCTTGTATACAAGAATCCATTCTTCTCCTCATTGATTGCCGGACTCGTTCAAACACACCTGGGTCGTTCCGTATTGTGTTACACCCAGCAATTATCCGATTTCTCAAATCGTCGACATTTTCCACTGGAGTAGTGTAAACTAATGACTTTAGGTGTCCCCATAAGAAATAATCCAGAGGGTTTAAGTCCGGGGAACGAGCAGCCCATAAGTGAGGTCGGTCCACCTCGACCAATCCAGCGATCTCCGTATGTTGTTGTCAAAAAGTGACGAGCTAAAAACTATACTAAAACGCGCTGGTGCACCATCGTGAATAAATCACATTTTATCTCTTGTTGCCAATGGTACATCTTCCAAAAACTCAGGGAGCGTGTGTTCCAAAAAGTTGCGATACACTTCGCCGGTAAAATGAATAATAAAAAACCTGCAGTTTTTGCATCGTACAATGTTTTTGCATTCGATAAAAATTATCAACATTGATTTTCTCGAAAATGGTTTTCGCCCTGTATCATCGAAACAAAGCGGTTTTTCAAAAATCACCAAAGGACAAAATATTCTTAAAATAGTCCAAGGAATAACCCCTTAAATTTTGGCCGCATCTTTAGTGGACACCCTGTATATATATATATATGACTATCACAAGTAGAATTTTATGCATCCCTATTTTTATTTACTCATTAAGGGTGTGACATTGCGTGTAAGGTGATTTTAAGGGTGGAGTATCCCTGAAGGCCAAAATTTATATACTTGTGTATGATACATAATATTATTATACGCTCGTGTAAAAAGCTTCTTTAGACACATTTCTCACATTGTAACACAATTCACCCTTGACTGGGTGATTTTAACAAGCAACAAAATTTATTTATCAACTGAGTTCATCCATCTACTTCTTCAATCGCAGCAAATTGCCTACAATCACTCGTTAATGGTACATATTTCTGTCAATGCTTTTTTTTTTTTGAAATTTAGTTTCACCCTAAAGAAGCATTTAACCGAAAGCGAAATTTTAATGTAGGCAACAGGAAACGATACGTAAAAAAATCAAATAATCAAGATATCATATTCGACAAAGGGTTGGGGTGCACCCCCATCATTTTCTAAACTGATCGTGAGCCAATTTTCACTTTCCTCGAAAATGAAAACATCCAACAACCTCAACTACATGTAAACAAATGTAGATATTTCTATGCGTCCCTATATTCCTGTTTCTGCGCCTAGTATGTCTCCACCTAGCCCTTACCAGCAATGACCCCTACAGTTAGGGGTGTTCGATTTTGATACTCGAATTTGATTTCATATAAAATTAAAAAAATGCAGTTTTATGGGTAGGAAAATATTTATTGTTAGTCAATTTTTTTCAGTTTAATTCCTCTTAATTTTCGACTTTTTTTATCCAGGAAGTTTTTTTAATATAATATATTCAAAAGCATAAAAATAACTTTCCATTTGTTTTTATTTTTTTTCTTGAATTCATTTAATAAAAATTTTGTTTTAAATTGATCCTTCATCAGGATAATTTCGTAAAAGATGTTCGAAAGTTTTAAATAATATTAACCGATTTAACCGATGATAATAGACAAGTTCTAAAGTCGAATTAATAATTACAGTCAACTGAAGTAACACAGGGTGGAAGAGGAAATTAGAGCGAGGAATTGAAGTCAAATTACTCACTGGATAAGCATCCGAATTAATTTGATTTACCTCCCGAGAGCATTCATCCTAAATTCTATTATATTATGATGTACCTACGAGATTATGTGCTTGTTACCTGCCGAATTTGGTACTTTGATACCATAAGGTAGTTGGTTAGTGTTTTACCAAAGGATTTACATCCCCTTGTATAAAGTAATGTGCAATCGAATGTCATTAACAGGATAAATGTTCAAAATAAGAAAAAAGAGAAGAAAAATAAAACCTAACCTAACTTAACCAAACCTAACCTCATCTCACGTCACCTAACACTCCCTCTCTACCCAAAAATATTTTTTGTATATTTTATACTATTTAACTGAATCGCAACAAGTATTGACCAAGTTTTATATGCATTCGTAATATAGATAATGTATAATACATCCGTTGTTCTAACAGTTAAAAGATTTTATTAAGGGTCATTTTTGAACAGATACTACGTATATACTTTTAAGTGACATACATTTCATAGAAAATTACATTCAAATATAGAAAACTACAGCCAACAGCTTTTATGCAGGTTAGTTAAAGAGATTATCAGTAGATGGCGCATTCGAAAGTTTTTATGCATGAAAAGTTCCTTAAAATAAAGTTTTCAAGGACAAATATAATTTTAAAGCCGTGGTTAATTTTTAGTTTCTAGTGGGGAACATAATATTTAAAATTATACTACAATCAATGATTTAAATGAGGTGCTAAAGGAAACACAGCATACAAAAGTAGTTATATCAATAAAATTATAATTCTTTGTGCGAATATTTACACATTTAGTTGTTTTTAAAATGTTTTTGTTGAACATATATGAGTAATGTAAATTTCTGGTACCAATTTTAGGATTTCTTTTAAGTTTTGCAGTCAAAATGGTATGTAATAATTAATAAAAAAGTATAATTTATTATAAAATCTTTTTAAATTCAATGTTAGCTCGATGCACTAAATAAAGCTAAAATAAAACATACACAATACACACTTTGTAAGCCAGTATGTACGCAGTACAACAGCTTTTAGAAGGTTGACATAAAAGTGTGTGTTTCCGTGGTGTAGTGGTTATCACATCCGCCTAACACGCGGAAGGTCCCCGGTTCGATCCCGGGCGGAAACATCTACTTTTTTTTTAAGTAGTTTTTAACTTTTTACAATAAATACTGACGTATGTGTTGTTTTTTACTGATATTGTTTTTCGTGAGAAACTGAAAAATTATAAGTAATTATATAAAAAACCTTTTACAAAATCGTTCTTCGTTCTAATAGATAAATAGATTTAAATTTACCAAATGGAAAAAGCGAAAAAGTTGAGTGAAAATGTGTCGGTTTTCATTAACGTTTTTCCCTGCCATTTCATCGTTTGTAGGGAAATTAGAAAATTATATTGACGCTTTTCAAGATAGTTCTGATTTTATAGAAAGAAAATTAGATTAGGTAGAAGGTATTTGATCGATTTGTAGCTGTAAACTACATTAGTAACTTATTTAAAAATTTTGTGACAAAAAACTAGATTATATGTAAGTATTGGAAAAAATTCCTTGATTTAATATTTTCGTCGCCGATGTAATCGTTTAATATTTTCATAAACGCATTTATTATGCATCTGGCAAGTTCAAAATATAAAAAGTCAATTTTTATTTTTACGATTCATTCTTTTTTATACTAAACTAAAAACTCAAACTCAAGAATTGTTTTTAAAAAAATGAGAGCGTTTACATTGTCTTAAAAAATTAATTTCAAAAGGCAATAAAAGGGGTATATATTTATAAACCAAATTTACAACGAATAGTAGAAAAATAAAAAAATATATAAATTATTTATCCTTTCGTTTCACTACCAACTCTTGTTTTTGTTTTGTTTGTGTTTTCAAAAAAAAAAGTTTAATAACCAAAAATGAAATTGCTTATACGTAATCCAAAACACTTTTCCGATTGAATGGAATTATTCATGAATACGTATTGAAAATCTTTGTAAAGCCAATTACTTTGCATTCAAACAATTACCTAAAGAAACTGTTAGGACAAAATTGAGTGAAAATGCTTTAAGAAAATGCTTTCAAATTATTTTACATATTTTAAGGTAAATATGTTCAAGGATTATCGGGAAACATCCCTTTTGTATTAGATAACTTATTCCGTATATTGTAAACAAAAACGGGGTCGTTCAAGTTATCTACGTAAATAAAATGATAGCCACATTGCACAAAAAGATTTTGAGAATTTTTTTGTTTTTATTTTTGCAATATGTACTTTGTCTTTATCAAATTATATTAGAAACTAAAAATTTCATTCATTTTGACGACAACGATAGCTTCAACTATGCCTGTGTTCTTGCCATTGGGGGGAGGGGCATACGAAGTAATGTATCTACTCAGAAAATTTTATATTAACCCTTCCCTTCACCTCCAACAGCCCCAAATAGGTAACCTAAATATTTTTCTGTCTCATTCATGGTAAATCAAAACCATTATTAATAACAAATTGAAAAGTTTTTCAGATTGTTAATAACAATTACATAATTATTTCTGCTACGTTTCGACCCTATATTGAGCCTTCATCAGGTACCATAATATAAACTATATATATAAAAGTCAAAATTGATAGGTACAAATTAACAAAATTATTCGATTTGTGAATGTAGCTTGATGAAAATTCAATAAAGGGTCGAAACGTAGCAGAAATAACTGATGCATGGAATAATATTAACACACTGAACATTGTACATCCCCAAAGTAAGAGGTCATTTGTTTTAACACCCTCTGTTGATATTCTACACATCACATCCCCGCAGCTAAACTCATTTAATCCTTACTGTTTACATTTCACCCATTAGGTAATGTGGTAGACTTATTATAGCACAGAAAAGGGTATTTGAGGTACATTATGGGTATTTG
Source organism: Agrilus cyanescens (assembly GCA_947389935.1). Classification (NCBI taxonomy): domain Eukaryota; kingdom Metazoa; phylum Arthropoda; class Insecta; order Coleoptera; family Buprestidae; genus Agrilus; species Agrilus cyanescens. The sequence goes on from OX376709.1 coordinate 5,450,185, forward strand.
ACTTAAGGCAGAAGACAAACAAAAATATCCTAAAGGCAGGACCGTATCCTGTATAAATACCTGTATACAGGGTGGTTCGTAAAAGAGGGAAGATCGGATCATAAGCGTATACAAATATACTTTTTTGGCGCAGCTACTCATAGTTAGAGGGCGTGCAACGCATATACATTTTATATACACTCGTGCAATATTTTTCTCTTTTTAGTTTTATTGGTAGACTTTGTATGTGCCTTTTTGAGGTGGAATTAAACAGAATACTTTCACTTCGAAGTCGGTGTTTTTGTTTTTGGCGAGTTATTTTCTTATATCTCTTTATCTGAAGTGTTTCTTCAGGGTCGGTTGAGAGTCTTACGCTCTAAAAGTTTTAAATTGCAAAGTACTACAACTCGCTTAATTAAGAGCGCGCGCTTTCAAACATTTTAACTCGGACGCAGCATGCAAGTGCTTTTTAAATGGAAAATTATCTTCCGACTGAAAGAAAAACAAGTTTTCTCCAATTCAGTTTTTGTCTTGAGGTAATATTTTTATTTTTTTTCCAGAAAGAGATTTCTCTGCACTCTTTTATGGAATAATAATATGCTCTAAATCTAGATGGAACCATCTAAGGTTTTCAAAAAAAAAAAAAACAAAAAACATTACAATTGTAATTAAGAGAATATTTTTTTTTAATTTAGAAAAGAAAACTAAATTTTAATTTGTTGCATTAATTTCTGTTATGTCCATTCTACGCCTTTGGTTCATAAGTACATATATTATTTGGATAGTGTTATGACGTGAACTTAATGACACAGAAGGAGCTAGTTATAAACTTGTTTACATGGAAATGTAAAAGGTCAAAAATGAATTTGCATTCTATACTTTTCATTACTTCTGCTCTAATTGTTCTTTACTACTTTGTAGATTTTTTCTACTTTCAGATTTAAAGTTGCAATCGAAGACATAATAATAAATAACAATTTTATGTTAACTGGTAAAGTAACGGAAGTAATCGTAACGGAAGTAATCGTAACGGAAGTAAGTGTAACGGAAGTAAGCGTAACGGAACTGCCGCTGCCACTGCCATATGCTTTCCACCCATCTTATACTGAGCGTAAAGAGAGAGGGAATTTTCTTTTTATCATATGGTTTGTTTAACCAGAAGTCCAGGGTTAATACTTTCGCCCAATCCTTTATGTGTAACTTATAGCGGTTTGACCCCTTTTAACCGAAGTTGACCGCATTCTCCATCAGTTTAGCTGCTAAAACAAGTGACATCAATCTCTTCTATTGCTGTGGCTGACAAAATTTACTTGTCAGTACCAGATAATCATTCTCAATTTCCCGACAAATTTTGGAAGATTAAATGTTTTAATTAAATTTTATTTTATTTTGCTTATATGTAGATAGTTTGTTGTTCATATTGTAGTGTTCGTGGGTTTAACAAGTTCAAACTTAAAGACTTACAACAGCAACAACAATTTATTTACACTAATTATTGATGAAACTTAAATACACTATTGTACTATTACTAAACTTAGATTACTAATTACACTATTTATTTACACTTTACTATTTGTATGTCACTTTTCACTGCGCGTCTCGATTTATTTATGATGTCACTTCTACGACGGTCGATTTATTTATGACCCCCTCGGCGATCGTCTCTTCCTTATATACTCCTGTTTTTAATCTCTGGAACATTCTCGAGATATTTGGTATTTACTCTGAACTGCTTAATTGCTTTACTAGAAGGCAGGTACGATACACTTATTTACAATTACGTTGCACACCAGCGAAAAAGTCGCCCGCGGCAATCGGCTAGTCGACCCGTCATTCACGTACACGTGTGCCCGATCGCACACAAGCATAATCGTGTTCGCTACAGAATAAAATCGACAATATGGCGTCAGGAACTGACCAACCCATTGCGTGGAATTTCAAAAATCAACCAATCAATTCTACGACTTTCGATTTATTTATGACCCCCTCGGCGATCGTCGCTTCCTTATATACTCCTGTTTTTAATCTCTGGAACATTCTCGAGATATTTGGTATTTACTCTGAACTGCTTAATTGCTTTCCTAGAAGGCAGGTACGATACACTTATTTACAATTACGTTGCACACCAGCGAAAAAGTCGCCCGCGGCAATCGGCTAGTCGACCCGTCATTCACGTACACGTGTGCCCGATCGCACACAAGCATAATCGTGTTCGCTACAGAATAAAATCGACAATATGGCGTCAGGAACTGACCAATCCACTGCGTGGAATTTCAAAAATCAACCAATCAATTCTACGACTTTCGATTTATTTATGACCCCCTCGTCGTTTCCTTATATACTCCTGTGTTTAATATCTGGAACATTCTCGAGATACAATTTAGAAACGTCGGGATTAGTTTAGTTTTTTCTGAACAGCTTAATTGCTTTCCTAGAAGGCAGGTACGATACACATATTTACAATTACGTTGCACACCAGCGAAGAGTTTTATCTTTTTTATTAAGTAATCATATTGTCAACAACTTTTTGATTATTTTAAAAGTCACCCTGTATACTTGATGCCTTCTTGTTTACTCGTTACCTTACTGAATTCACGTTGCACTTTTCATGGAATTTAATATTTGTCATGTTTTTATTCTGTCAGTCTATATATATTTGTCATAATAATCGATCATATAACTATGTGTATACAAAAGTAATAATGAAAGTGATAAACGCAGTATCAGTTATCAACCCTCTTTCAATTTTCACTTGTGGTAAAATGTTACTGGTGTGAAATAGAAAACTGGATGTATGTGATGTATCAAAATTAACGTACAAATATTGCAAACGTGCACCAGGATCGCTCGTGATTTTGAATGCAGGGGTCGCTTTTGGAGGGTGAATTGGGAAATTAAAAAAAAAAGTTTTGAAAACTGTACCTATCATGTGACATATCAAATAAAACGTCTTGTTATGAGGATCACAAATGGATTTTTTTAATAATTTTAAAATGAGTAGTTTTTAATTAAACAGGTGAAAATTGACGTTCCCAACCTTTGTCAATGAAAATATTGAACCTAAAGTTTTCTTTTCATTCAGGAAATGGAAAATTCTATTTTGGGTAACTGTTTCCTTCTATTTGTCTTTAATTTTAATTAGATTATTTAAATATTTAAATTATTATTTAATTTAAAAATTATTACAATATTTTAATATAATGTCTAAAATTAATAATGAATAACACTCTGAAGCCATCAACTTAATTTATTTAAATTTAGTCACTCTCATTTAAAAAATAAAAAGACAAACTAAAAATTGGCCCCCCTTGGACAAAATTGTATTGCGTGTAAATTCAAACAAAAAAAAAATATTTTTTGAATGTAGTTCATCAGGATTTAATAAAAAGTGTAAATGAATACGATCCCAAAATTAAACATTTGGACATAAAAATACACAGCTCGTTCTCACGTCATCGCGAAACCCAACACCCTCGAAAATGGTAGTTGACGTTGATAAACTTGTCAAAAGATTAATAACGGTAACATGCAAATTAACGGGGAAGTTTACAATTTCCAATTACAGTCGAGAAGGTTCACTCGTAATACCTAAATAAATAAAAACTGCGCCCTTAATTACAAAGTAAACGGCTCGACCATTTTTTAAACACAAAAGTTTTGTCTCTTTACGCAGTTCTGATCTTTCTCTATTGAAAAAAGAAGGACTTTCGCTTTATTAATGAATTGTAATTGGGATAGCGAAGTAATTAATGAACAATAACGCTTTGTTTCGAATAAACTCTTTTAGAATTCAAAACTTTGTCCTTGTATCTAGAGTTTCAGGCACTGAAGTATTTGGTAACAAATTAATTAAACACCAGAAGGAGGAGTCAAAATCTCAACAGGGGGATATTTTAAATTTCAGTTAGTATCAGGGGAGGATAATAGATACTTAAATTTATATCAGCAGTGTATATAATAAAATTGTTTTTGGATTTTTAAAATTAGTTTCTAATAGTTCAACTGGAACTGACCAATTTTTGGAATTAATTCTCAATAATACATATATTTTTTATTCGCAGTTGAACCTTTAGGATTCGATTAATTAATCTTCAAATTGGCTCTTTTAATACTCAATTAATTTTAATTGTTTAAAATTATTGCTTTCGTTAAAAAAACATTATTTGCATAAAAATTGTGTAAAGCGCCATCTATTCACAATATGTTTAACTAGTCGTTAATTGGAGTTTTCTATGTGTTATCACACAAATTATATTTTATTCGGTAATAACACGATAATGTACTCAATATTCCCATCAGGAGTTCAATTTTTATTTGTTACAGAGATACGGGGTCTTAAATATGTACCTACAGTAAAATAATAAACCAAAAACATTCATCAAATACTTAATCCCTAATGTTGAAGGTGAGGGTTAATTATGTTTTAAAATGAATTCTTCTTCTGGGAAAATCCTGAAATTAATTTTTCGTGCGTTTATGTAAAGTAATTTTTATATTTACAAAAATAAATTACTCTTTACACATTGATTATGGATTACTCTAATTAATACGAAAATATAAAGCAGGAAATTCGATCTGGGCGCAGAGAGTTTTTCACCCCATTTTTTTCTTTTCTATTAGAATATTAAGAAAAAATTGCAAACTAACAAAAAATTTGATTGGAGGTACAATATACACAAAAATAATAATTATAAGTATAATAAGAACATCCCTATTACCACTTGTGCGTTCTTAAACTCCGCACATCATATGTACACGATTCGCCCACTACTTTTTCTAATTTTGGAGGGGTAAGCAGTAATAATACGCGTTCGCTCTTCCGTATTGCACGAAATCTCGTTAGTTATCGAATCAGACCAGTTAAATTGTCAAAAAAAGGGGGGTAAATTACATTTCACGTAGGCAGCAACTTTTTTATATTAATTTTTATACAAGAGCGAAATTAATTTTCAACCCTTCCGACTGATACAAATTTTATTTTTTATGCTTTTGAATTAATTTTAAATATTTTTACATTAATTATTTGAATTAATGATCTAGTATTCACCCCCTCAAACCAGTTTTTAGTTTTCACAAAAATATTATTCAAACTTTTCTGTTGTTATAAAAGTACGCATCAAAGCAAAACTAAATGCAGCTTACCCCTGTTAAGGGGTTCAGGAATAGTTGAGAATAAGCTTAACTTCAGTGGCTTATTGCAACTTTACTAACTCGATTATTGTTCTGAAACGAGTTAACATAAGTAAAACGGGGAATTACGGATTTTATTTTCTATTTCATGTTTCGATTTTATGGATTTAGGGTGCGTTCCATAAAAGGGGATTTCCTCAATATTACACTGGTAATAAAAATACCTGTTTTATTAAATGATCGTTAAATAATAATCGACAAAATAGTTATCATGTAATATTTTCCAACTTATTAGTTCTCATCAGCGAACCTTAGGCACTTAAGGACTAAACATAGACACCCCTTACACAGTCGAGATTAACATAATACCACAGACGCTGTGTGAACGCCATCTACGGGAATTAGCTACAATTTAGGCTCGCTGCTAGTCTTAAGCTAAATGTGGCCACTTCCACGAGATGGCGTTCAAATTTCGTCTGTAATATTTTGTTGATCTAATATAATATTATCGCTTGACAGACACAGATACGAAAGTTTTCGTCCCAAAAATATAAAAAAAAGTACAAAGTAAGCTCCCTATTATCCCAGGGAATTCAGTCTAAGATTCCATGTTAATCCGGAAGACGATTTCTTATTCTGATTAGGTCCTTTGGCACACAATAATTTTTGTTCTCAATATTTTTTCAAATTATGTGCAGCATTTGTTTTTAGCCCCTTTAAACCCAAATTTCTATGTGTGCACTTAATGAAACTCAATTTAATATCTGTCTATCTATCTAAAACCACAAAAGTTTTCAAAAGCTTTGATACAACAAAGAAAATTTTATTTATTGGACGCTTTATTACTGCTCCTTTTGAAAACGTTCGTATCATGCAACTAATTAAGTAATTAATTTCGTTGCGAAATTGAAATTAATGTTGCTCCCAACCGAATATAAAACAAAGCCATTTTTTTTTTTTTTTGAAACCGAATTCTGGATTTTAAACATTTTGCGTATGAGCAACATTTAAAAAATGCCAAACATTGACTGATATTTAGTGAGAAAAAAATGTCTAAATTGGATCAATTGTAAATAAATATCAACTTACGACGTCTTGCAGATTGATGACTTACTTTTCTAAGCGAAACCAAATAAACTGGAAAAGATTTACGATAAAAATAAAGGAAGAAATTTCATAAATAACGTAAACTTTAAAAACATATAGGTAATTTTCCTCTAAAATTAACACTAACTGCCAAAAACTTGGTCATTTTTAAAATTTTATAGGTACGCCAAAATATATGACCAGAATTTACAAAATTTAGATTTACTTATCCCACAGATGGCGTTCGCATGCTGTCTGTGGTATTATACTGAACTTTACTGCCCAAAAGAGACTTGTTTGGTCGCTATTTTGCCTGAACTGCCTACAACGCGCTGATGAGAACTACCAAGTTCGAAGTTACGATCCGCACCTAGTCGTCCTACCAGTGCTGACCAAGCATGAATTATTTTAATCGTTTAAAATGCCAAAATTACGATCCATTACTCGTTTGTTTTCCTAAAAATATTGTTTGAATAGGAAAAAAATTCGCTTAATTATTTTTTACAACTCATATGTTGGCAAAAATAATTTGAAGAACTATTAGGCATATTTTAAAGCCCTCATAATAGGTGCACCCTTATTTTCGTTCATTTAGCCGTATAAGTCCGGCTTAATAAGTACCCAAAATCGATTTTATCAATCTTTTGTTATTATTTCATAAATTGTAACATTTCATCTTAATAACAAGAAAGCAAAAATTCAGATGAAGGTTTTTTTATTTAATGTAATGCTGTCTAGTGCCTTTTAAGAACTTTAACTGTAATTTAATTTATCGGAAGTAAACTTATTATTTATGCAATGATAAATGTAATAACTACTTCGAAAGTTTTAATAATATTTTTCTATCCATGGTATTAAAACATTTTGTTAGGTGAATAAAGACGTATTAGAGGTAGAAACAGGGCTACAGAGTGGTAGAGGGATGCCTAAGTTAGGATATTATTTGTTTTATGTGAATATTTAAGGTTTGTAGAAGTTTTAGTTACATACAGCGGTGGTCGGTGGTTCAGTGGTTAACTGTGTTAGCTCTCAACCGAAAGGACACGAGTTCGAACCCCAGCTAAGCATAAAAAAGTTATATACCGACCATTTCTCACAGCGAAGATAGTTCAGTCATAAATATTATACCCATATTTGAAACAACAAAAATAGTTACATATAACAATAAGAATAAAACAAAAAACAAACGCATAAATTAACAAACAGAATTTTCAAATCCCTCGAAAAACAAGAAATAATTTATTTAAAGAAATACTGACAATGAAACAAATTTAATAACAATTTTCTAAAGTTTCAAGGCTCATCTTTTTAAAAATAAGAAACAGAGGGGGATGATTGTGATTAAGTTTTATTTTTTTCAGAAAATTACCTTTGGATTTCACTATAATGTTAACAATATCAAAGGACTTTAACTCCAGTTATTTTTGCTAGTAATCAAGGGCATAAGAAATAGCGAAAAAATAAACGAAGTGAAAGATAAAATAAAATTGGTATGAATAAGATTTATTTTTCTCTTTCAATTTATGTTCTTTTTTGTGTTAATCATTTTCAATAAATTTGCAGTAGAAAAAAATTCTAGTAATTATTCATATAGTTCCGTATTTCGCCTTCTTTTTTTTTTTTAAAAATTTTGTATTGTCTGACTTAAAATTTTATTTAATGAAAGCAAAATCTCAATACACACTTACTTTAATTCTATTAGAAACGTTGGTTAGTAAATTAATTACTAGAAACCTGCAAACTTTTTAATAAACAAAAAAAAACTTTTCAAAAACTTTATTAAAAATTTTCCCACGAATAAATTTTGTATTTTGGCATGCCACTGACAATAAACTTACGTAAAAAAAGTGTTTCCAAAGTGTATGGAAACGCAAAATGTTCACTTTCGACAATAGTTATAGTAACAGCAACAACGCATTCAAATGACGTGAAGTGGATGAATTTGGACGAAACGATCTCCAAAGAGCGACATCCACGCACGCGAAAATGCAACTAGTTTTCAAATTCTACGCGCTACAGACGACGCTCATATAAAAGTTTTGACGCCGACGCTGTTAAAGCCCTTTGAAAAAATTGTAACCGCGCAAAAGAAAACGCATCTTATGGAAATTATTTACGGATAAAACATACTTTCCCTAAATTAAAAATTTTCAACAAAAATGTTTTGATAAAATAAGAAACATTGCTTGAGTGTAATCTAGTTTTAAGATTTAATGTTTTAAAAATAAAGAATGTTTACGAATAGTGTAACTATAAATACAAAATAATGTTCAGAAAACTGAATTTAAAATAGCAAATGAAAACAGATACGTATTTTGTTTTCTTTTTATTTTATATATGGACACTTAACTTTTATAGTTTAAAAACATGCAGTAGTAAGTAAATAAATCAAACACTGAGCTAAAAATATTTCGTCCGCGTATTCGATAATACTGAATTATATTAACTTTCCTGTATATTACATTTTAAATTTTTAAATTGGCGCCAGTTTCGACTTTTGCCAATGGTTAAATGGATTTAGGGTACTCGTAGGTCTTCTGTCAATTGTCAAACTCAAATGTCAAACAAATAGTGAAGAAAAACAAAACAGTGACAAATTTTATCGTTCGTAGTCCTGTCAGTTTACGGATCAGAATTATAATGTAAGTTATTCGGTAAATATTTAAAGAGAAGCTAACACTCCATCATGTTAAATAAGTTACCGTCATCGAAATGTTATTTCTGAGTATCTCATTCACCTTACTATCATACCTAACCTTAACGACAAGTGAAACAAACAACAATAATTCTTTCAACCCTCGAGGCCCCCTCGTGAAGTGTTCCTTTTTACCATGGGAGTTTGTAGATTGCAAAGATCCAGTTGATCACAAAGGCAACAAAACAGCCAAGGAGGAACTTGGTTTTGGTTGTGTAAAATTTGGGGGAATGCGATGGGAAGATGTTGAAAGAACAAAAGTTGTGTGTGTAGTGTTAGATAAAATAGAGTGCTACGGAAATCGAACGTTTTTTAAGGAAAATGTGCCTTGTGTCAAGTACTCAAACCAGTTTTTTACCACCACGTTGTTGTATAGCATCTTATTAGGATTTTTGGGAATGGATAGGTTTTGTTTGGGCCAAACAGGAACAGCTGTAGGTAAATTGTTAACACTTGGAGGTGTGGGTATTTGGTGGATTGTCGACATAGTGCTACTCATAACAAACAATTTAACTCCTGAAGATGGCAGTAATTGGAACATCAATGTTTAAACCAACAACACTATCGATGCTTCCACAGAGTGAGAAAGTTTGTTGTTTTACGTTTGTAGTAGTTAATTTTTTAAAAATTTCATTTGATATTTTTTTTACATTCAAGTCTTGTATAATTCCTTCTTTTTTTTAAGAAATAATCATTAGTTCAATTAATATTAAAATATAAGTTAGACATAACTTGGAAGCACTGTTAAAGACTAAGTTCCATATAAAAAAAAAAAAAGAATAAAATAACGATATTAATAGCGATAATTTTTAAACATGCAGTTAATATTCATTACAATAGAGTAACGACATTGTGTATTAGAAATTGGTTAACATTACAAATATTCTTGAGATCATAAGTATATCCACTTTCCTGTATTTATAAATATCAACATTATGAGATTCTACAAAACGTTGTAAAATATCGTAAACAAATTCAAGTTTTGTAGTTCATATTGCAGTTTATAACGACCATTCCCAGGTAAACATTATAAATTTACTCCAAACTGAATTGTTTTATATTTTTTATTCGTTTCAACTTATATTTTTGATAATTAAAACCAAAAAAAAGCACGCGTTTTACCATAGCCGATTTCTACTATTGTTTTACAAAGTATTAAATCTAATTAGTATAACATGGGTATCTGCTAATGGTCTTTATTTATAAACTATCAAACGTTTTAGTTCTCTATTTTGTTGCCACAATGTGAAATGTGCAATGTGCTTTCGAGTTATATTTAAATTAAAATAAGAATGTGCCTTAGTTTACCTGATGAATTATCACTCCTACATATTCATTTTTTTTTGTAAGTACGTATATTAGGTATTTTACTTCCAGGATCACTCAAACTGAGAAGTCCATTAGATCTTTTTTAGGAAAACTAAGTGTGTTAAATAGTTCAAAATCTTGCAGTAGGGATTGAAATAACCAAAACGTCTAATGCAGAACTCAGTTTGAATGACTATACAACATATACACAATTCATTTTCCAACCAGTTTTTTATTAAGACGATTTGCGTAGAAACAAGTTTTGTACATAAGATTATCTAATTGTAAGGTTTAAATATTTTTATTATTAACCAACGCGAATGTTGTTTTGTGATAAGCTAAATGTAATATTAATAAAGTTGTTTCATTTTCTAAGATACTGAGGATTTTTTATTTCTTATATTTTAGATTAGAAAAGAAATCAAACATCCGGTTATTTTAAAGATACATTTTATTGACACTAAAATTACATTTAGGCTGAATTAGAGTTTGGTCCTCTACGACGTCCAAAGGTTGCAACAACATTTACAAATCTTCTGTTATACTGAATTCTCCTCTTTGCACGACCTGTCTTCTTCTTTTTCTTTTCTTGTTTCTCTACTTTCGGAGTCTGACCTTTTACTTTACCTAATAAGCAAGGTATAAATAAAAAAATCACAGGTTTTAGTAGTTAAATAAGAATAAAATAATTAGATTACAATTACAATTGTCTGCAACTTCCTTGAATAGTAATGCAATGTTCACATTACTACCTCAAACAGTCCAAATTAATCTAGCAAGTTTCTAGGAAGTGTTTTACTATTATGGAGCAAAACTCTGCTGGTACTTGCACAAATGAATCAATTAAATTATTCTAAATATGTATAATTACCTGCACGAGCCAAGGATCCATGTACTTTACCACCCAACAAACCAACATTTAATTCAATATCAGCTTGTTCAAAGTCTCGCACAAAGCTGTCGTCAGAAATAGGGGCTCCTTGCGAATACAAACTGATTTCTGTACATTGCAAGTTTTCTAATGCAGCCAACTTTGTCTATTACAAAACCATAACGTTAACGAGGTTTAAATAATTTTGTATATTTATAACTCACCTTTATCTGACTGAAAGTTTCAGTTCCTTCGCATTCTAGAATGTGTAGACTTTGACCACGAATGTGCAACTGCATCTTGATAACTAGAATAGATTACAATTTATTTCACGAACACATCAAACGCCATGTTTAACGTAACCAAAAAACTTAACACGTGGATTTAGTTGTAATTACGTTAAATGAGTAGTTAAATTAGCTTACACAACTATTGCACCTATACAACGTTACAAATTTAAACTAAAAATTCGATTAATTGAGATAAATTACCTATATTTCAGCGTTAATTTTCAAAATTTGTAACTTCAATAAGTCGCCATACGCCTCACAAATAGAAAAGATTGGAGCAGATTGAAGTTAGTCAGAAACTGTCAAATTGTCAACAATTTCTGACTAAAGTGTCAGTGAGAAGGTAGAAATTTAATTTTAATACAGTACAATTTCCCAATTCTTAAGACAGCATTTTAATATTGGTATTAGTAGTTAAACCAAGTAGGATCGTGAGATCTATAATACAAAAGGTATTTTAGTGATTATAAATTGAGTACCTTCTGTCGGTAGAATGGTTAAATTGACCTTCTATTTGAAGTCCAGCAGTAACTGGAAAGAATAAGAAGCAGCAGAACATAACCTATAACTTTTGTAACAACATAACCTGCAATAACCTGTTTATTTGTATTAGTTTATTGTGTAATTAAGTTATTAATAAGCATTTCACTGCATAATTGAACATGTCTGATGGTAAGATTTGTTAAATATAAATTATGTTCTGAACAAATATCACTTTCTTCATAGAGGAAGTAATACGACGACGGTTACTTATCGATGGTGACGGTACTGGTGATGATAGAAGACTCAACGTCTTCTTAAAAACCATTATAAAATGGGCAAATAGCATTGAAGAATCTCCAACAGAGATTCAACTTTTATACGATCGTCTCCTGGCTCAATTAAGTCAATGTGAATTTGCAGTAAAAAGATCCCAGCGTTTAACTGTTACAAACAACAAACAACTCGAAAATTACAAGGAACTTCAGTGTAAATTGGAAGGATTAATTAAGGAAGCAAAGGAAACGATAAAACACAGTAAAAATAATTTGAAGCAAGCAAAAATTCTAAAACAAAATAGAATGACGTACGATCTACTTGCTCAAAATATCAAAGAACAACCTGCTAGGAAAGAGACAAATAAGAGGTTGGAAGAGTTGAAAATTGAATTGAGTCAGCTCCACGAAAAAAGCAAGAATCTTGAAAATAAGTTAGATATGAGAAGAAAACAATTTCATGTTCTTGTTTCAAGTGCACATCAACTTAAAGAAATGTTGGAAGAAAGTTCAGCAGAAGATTCAGCTAACAACTCTTTAGATGATATAACAAATAGTCCAGGACCTGAACCAATGTCTGAGTAATAGATTGATATGTTTGCTGTGTATGAATGAAAAAATAATGCAGTTTTGGTTGCCATTCATTATTTCTTTTTCAGTTCATTTTTTAGTATTTTCTATAATAAAACCAACATACTTTTAAAATAATCAGTTTTTTATTTGTCAGTCAATAGAGAAAAAAACACTGAATAAATAAAAAATTAATTGGTGTAATTAAACTGGTCTAATATGTACACAAAACATTAAAAAATTAGAAAACAAATTATTTCTTTTGTAAATTCCACAACTTTACTTTAAGCACTTTAGGTACATGTCTTATAGTTAAGGATATTCTTGTCTGTCTCTCCAACAGCTGACCAATTTGGTACTTCCCCTTGCATAAATTTAAGTTAACAATATCTGTTGTTACCTCATCTTTCTCAGTTTCCCTGATTGCGTGCAAATATTTTATATAAACATCATCAGTAAATATCACTAAACTTCTACTTTCCAAAAGAATATCACAGACTTTTTCTCTTTCATCATTATTTTTTAGGATTTCTAACATAGTATGTGAACCACAGCTTATGGTTGTAACCATGGAATGAAATAAAGGACCGTCAGTATGTGGCATTATTCCCTGATTTGGTAAATATTCGTTTACTAAAACGTGGTTGGGTTTTTTGTCCCCAAAGATATTTAAATAGGTAACTTTATCTATATACAATTGCAACCATGACGGTATGTCTTCTACTATCATGCCGTTCTTGTGAGGAACTCCTCCATAGTCTTGAAGTCTTCTGTGAGATAAGGAAGTCCACTTTGGTTTGGGAACAGAATATACATTTTTTATAACATGTTGTTCTTCTTCGGCACTAATAAAATCGGGAATGTAGTAGACTGTAGGCGGGATGTTTTGAATTTTACACTTTTCTAAATTTATGTCCATTTTCCATAACGAATTGCAAAAGCGTTCCACTTTTTATATACTTCTTTACGTTTAAGTTAAAAAGTAATTAAGAAGGGTTGTATAAATCTCTATTTTCGTAGAACAATTGTAATTCAAAATTCAAATGACTTGTTATTTTTAATTTTCTAACCTATATAAATGTTTACCAACAAGTGCTGCAACATAATTACTGAGTAGTAAAGTTGGTTGCCTGTTTTTGATGCCCTTTTTGGATTAGTTTTTAAAGCAGTGGCGTATCTAAAAATATTTACTATCTAAACTGGGTAAAAAATATTTAAAAGGATTCTTTATCGCACGTACTGTTTTCTAATTTGCTTTTTAAATAATTTTTAATTCAGTTGAGCATATGAAATATATTTAAAATAGATTGCTTTTAGTTTATCGTGACCTTTATCAAACATTAAATATTTACAGTAAAACTTCTTTTTGCAGTGTAAATTTAAAAAACTTTTTTTACTAAACTTGTTAGATTACGATAACAAGTAAATGTTTATTTATAGAAACGTTATAAATGCATTGCAAATTAAAAAAATCTGCTTTACTGAGAAATTTTCGGAGAATTATTTTGAATCCTTCCATGTTTTTTTTTGTTTTTATTGATTGTTTTGGAACGCAAACGCGTTCTGCAAAATCCAGAGTTAGTATTAGTACAGTAGTGATCGGTTTGCAGAAGCAGACCGGGCGAACGTTTGCCCCCTAAGGGGCTATGGGGTCTGCTACAAGCAGAGACGAAGGCGAAGATGAGCCTGAAGACGACTTAGTTCGTAGGAAATCTAGTAGAACATCTGTAAGTGATTTTATTTTCCTGTTTGCCAATTACTGAAGTCAATCGTAAATAATTACGAGAGCGATTCAATTTGCTTATTATGTTTATAGCGAACTTTAAAGAATTTGTATTGTTTTTGGTTTTATTTTTTGATATTATTTTAACATTGATTTTGTCTATCATTGGTAAACATCGGTCATTGGCGGAATTTAAAAAACAAAGAGCTTTGTTTTCCTTATAATTTTAGCAGCAAAAAGTTAAATGCTTTTTTATTGTAAACGTAACGAAATGTTTTTTTTTTTTAATTAAAGATGTTTACAAAATTTTTGACTATCAAATTTAAGTTTTTTGTGTATATTTGATATATTTGGTGTGGTTTCGAATCATAATCATAACGTTTGATACCGCTTTACCGCCATACAAAGAATCGGCCATATACCTACCGTTTTGTAGTCAAAGCCCAGTATTTAAATGCCCAGCTGTTCGTATTATAGATGTACCGTGTCGATAAAATGATTGCCAATTTACATGAGCAATTCTTTTTATTCATAGTTGATCATATTTCCTATTTTAGAAAACAAATTTAATTATTTCGATTGCTAATCAAGTTTGATTTAAAAAAACAATTCTTTAATATTAACGTAAAAATTTAATACGAAAAACTAATGTCTATCAAAAGGCAAAGTATTTTAATTAAAAAAAGTACCTGGGTACTTAGTCTTAGAAATAGAAATGGCTTTTATGATTTTTTATTAAAATGATAAAGCAAAGTACGTAATTTGCATTTTTTATAAATGTACCATCCTAAAATAGACCTAGAATGTATTCCCTTTTTATATCTACGTACATTAGTCAATTTTGTTTAATTGTTTGAAACAACATTTGATTTTTTGTAGTTTGTTTTAATTGAAAGAGTTGGCTGTAATTTACTTTTCTAATTTAAAAAAAACAATTAAATAACAAATTGCTATCGTGTGAAATCTTTAATAGAAATCACACGGCCGGCTGTTATTTAGAATGGGAATTGTGATGGGCCACGATTTTATTGTAACGGTACAACTATATTTAGTATACGTGATGACGTATGACAAGAGTAGTAGCCGATCGTCTAGTGAATTTGTATATTTACTACAAACAGCGAGTATGATCAGTTAGATGCTTTTGTGAAGACACTGTAGTGCGTGGTGGCAGTGGATAATGTTAATCGGTATTTAGTTTATTTCTTGTTGTGCTTGAAAACGAGCTGGTGCTGTGAATATTTTTGCAATGTTTGGATCATATGGTCTAAGCGTTCCCTAGTTTTAATTGGTCGATAGGTCGGTGAAATTGGCCCGCCTGTTTTGAATTGTGTGGCGAGTGCTGTGATATTTGATATAGTTTTTTTTTTATATTGTAAAAATGGCTTCTGAAAACAACAAACTTCCTCCCAGGCCACCAAGGAGCAGGAAAGTCAGCAGGGTCAGTACATTTTATCATCCTTCCACTCGAATCATTTTAATAATCTTTTGTCTCTTTTTACAATAAAATCGTTACCTTGAAACAACACTGACACACATATTTATCTATGCATTAATTAATTAATGAATGCGAATGTTTTGTATTATCCATCATTATTCGTTCACTATCTGATGTGTATGTATTTATGCATGTGCTAGAACATTTTTGTTTCGTAAGCTGGTTTGATTGGCACAATTAAACGTATTCAAAAATCTATATAAGCAAGAGCACAATGATGAATAAAATAATTTTCATGATTTTCTTGACATTAAATACCTAATACCATTAGTATAAAGTCAGTTAATTAAGGTACTTGATGATAAAAATTAACACTATAAAAAAATTCCATCAAATGAATCCAATAGGTACCTACCTACTCACCTAGCACTTACCATTTTACAACTCCATCAAATTTTGGCAAGAAGCCCAACGTTCATATGTAATATGATTTGTATTTTGAAAATCGTTTTAAAAAAAACTTGCTTTGGTAAAATTTAAACTAGGTACAATGCAAATTATATTAACCGCCATAAAATGATTTCTTATCGTAATAAAAAGTGCACGTGTTTCTAAAAGTATGGTAATTAGACGATAGAGTCATTTCCTGTTTAAATGTAACTTTCCGTGTCCATAACTGTCGTCGCAATTTTAGTTGATCACATTCGATTATGTTAACTAACTTTCTAATTATCTAATTACATCTTCCTTTAATTAATTTGTAAGTGGCAAGCCAGTTATTATTCATCAATTAATTTGTTAATTAATCGTTGTACTGGGCAGGATTCAGTTGTTGTATGGAAATAATTTGTGTCATTAAGTACAATCTTATCAAACATAAAAAAATTAATAGGTATTTATAACACTTTGAACTACGTTATTTAAAAATTTAGAGAATTGCATCTAAATCGATTAAGAAACAACAAAGTTACCTATCCCTTTTTTATATTTTTCTATTTTAATTGACATACATATGTAAGTGGCGCCAAACGTTGTTTATATTCGAATTCCTTAAGGGGATTCCTAAGCGGCGCCGGTGCAATTTGACCTAGTTTTCGATCGATAAGCAAAATGGCCGTCGAATTTACAACCAATCAGATGCATTCGACGGTATATATTAAACGAAACTTGCACACCCGAGTTAGTCACTCGTGATGCAGTCGTAGGGTGTACCTCGTTGCATGAAAGTAGGTTAAAATTACGTAAAAATATGCAATTATTATTTAGTTTCTTAAATTTATGTTGTTTCGTCTGTAATAATAAATCTTAATAGTTATTATTCGATAAAAAATAGGTGTACTTATTTAAAATGCATAGAATACAGTTTTTCATTCATTTTAAAAAGTTATCGTATTTTTTTCTCAATTTTAAGAAACTGAACGCAGAAACTAAATAAAACCTTCGAGTAGGGAATGTTTATAATAAAGGCATTAAAATTCAAAAATTTGAAAGTGGGTATTGTGTTCCATTTTAAAAGTGATACAAAATACTTTAATTATGCATCGTTTCGTTTTTGGCCTGATGATGACTGAAGTTGACAGTCGAAACGTTGTATAATTAAATTGTTTTCATTAATTATTATTGGTTATTGTTTAGCTTATCTGGAATAAATTTAAAAACTAATTGAAAATATATGAGGGATGAGTTTAAAAGTAAAATATTGCTTTTAGAATTCCCTATTGATTTTTATAGTTTAATAATATGTATCGCGTATACTTTTTTGTAGCTGAAACAATAATTTTCACTGGAAAATTTCGTCATACTCCTACATTCACACATTACGTAACCAAATTTAATTATACTAATTTAAACAAAATGTTTTGTCTGAACAAAAGCTAGTCAATCAAAATTAGTATCTTTTTTTTCTGCAATTGACCCTCTACAGTGGTTTTATATTTTCTTTATCTGTTTTTTTTTTATATTTAATTAAATTGTTTTTTGTCAAAATTAAGAAGCAAAAAGGTTTAAAATTGAGTAAAAGGCCTAACAGCTTACGCGTGACGTCATTCATCCAGGCCGATGTAGGGATCTGTTGTAGAGCAATAGGCAAGGGATTTATCGTGCAAAATTTTTGTTGGCGCAGATTTTTGTGGAGGTTGGTGAGAAGAGAATTTGCACAAGGTTTTAATACCAACGAATAATAATTACTGTTATTTAATTAATGTTAAAGTTTTCCAAAAGGGAATTTCAAATTTTCGTACGTACAGGGAATTAATAATACCTAAGTGATTTTATCTGTTATTATGTATGTACTAATTCCTTCATATTATGAAACACTGTACGATAATATGAGAGGATCAACAATATTATCTGATAAATAATTAAGCTGACAATGTAGATATATTTGTTCAATTTATATTGAACACTACGTGTATGTATAGGTACAACAACAGTTTCGGATCGGTTTTTGAACAGTATGTTCGACTTCTGCTGTAGTCGAGAGTGTAATATAAAAGTTTTGTAATCATAAAAGTTTTGTAATCCATGCCATCATTATGTAAAGCCAAAGCAGACCAAATGAAGGTTAGTGTTACATATTCGGTTGTTAAACGTGAGAAAGTAGGGAACTAAATTTGCATAAATGCTGATTTGGTTATATAAATGTTAATTTATAGGAGATTTTCTCCAAAAAATGTTGAAGGTTTTCTTTTTCATATTTTTATGTTTACTTCATTGTGTTATTATTTATTTTATATTGCATCAGGAATATTTTCAGTTTTGTCTGCTGTTTTAAATAATCGGGGCTGATGACCCAAACTATGTCTCAAATTATTTTTTATTGATATGTATATGTTTATGAGTTGCTGCAGAAGTTATCAGCAGAGTTATTTATAAAATATATGTACAAACTGATCGTGAGCTAATACTTACAAAATACTACCAAATAAAATATGTTCTTTTCAATGTTTTTTTAACAATTGTTTTAGATATCTTTTCAAAAGTTTTTTAGAATTATATTTTTAAACTATTGGAAATGAAATAAATTTCGAAAGAATAGGGGAGAGTGGGGGAATGACGGTCACTTAAGAGAAATTGGGCATAACTGGAACAGTATTTTAAATTAATTATTGAAATTACTGCAATGTTGAGTTCGAAGTATGCATTATTGCGTTTTGTACCACTTTTACCAGCAAAATTGGCTGAAAGGGAAATATTCGACACTAAACGGAAATATGAGATTGACCGGTTTTTCCCCATCATGCGGGTAATTCCAGTCAGTGCTGTGGGTAATACCGGTCAGAATATTCTCAATTGTTTTCAGTGGTGATTACATTTTATGTTTAAAAAAATGGAGAGAAAATCTAAAAACTTGTTAGAACGAAATATATGTTTTATTTATTCACAATAAAATAAGTAAAAAACAAAACTTTTAGTATGTCACTCTCACTGTCTCATACATACATCGCACTTA
Organism: Agrilus cyanescens; assembly: GCA_947389935.1. NCBI lineage: Eukaryota > Metazoa > Arthropoda > Insecta > Coleoptera > Buprestidae > Agrilus > Agrilus cyanescens. Next base: position 5,469,481 of record OX376709.1, read on the forward strand.
AAGTTTTCAGGTGTATCCCACCCACTACATAATTCATGAACCCAGTTACCACAACCCGTACAACGGAACCACATTTCACCGTCTTTTCCATAGTCTTCGCAAACGAAACATACGACGTCTGGAGTGCCTTCTTCCATATCCTCTGATTCAGAATCTTGACACAGTTGTTTTTCATCAATATCATCTTCTTCTGAGCCAAATCTTAATCACCGCCAATAAAATATTGTGTGGGTAATGCCGGTCATGATTGGTATTACCCCAACTGTTTTGACCGGTATTACCCGAAACCACCATTTTACAATAAAGTTAACCTCAAAACTGATTTTTAATGGCTGTAAGCCTGTAAACAAAGGACATCAAAAACTAAATACCTCTTAAGGAGTGTACCTTAGCAGCTTGCAAATAAATAATTAATTCTCTTACTTACGTTGCATAAAAATGTCGAGAGTATTAGATGAAAATCACGAACGAATAAAAATCACCTGCTGTGTTAGAACGGTTGATGTTTTTGCATTTAAATCAAATGCAGTTGACTTGCACTACAAAATGCTAGATGGCAGCACAGTAATAATCTACATGTATCCCTCGTAACATGAAAATTTCGTCTGACCGGATTTACCCACCTGACTGGGATTCCCCCACTCTCCCCTATATTATAATCGAATTGTAATGTAATTTATTGTAAGTACATATTTCATAATAATTATTCTACATTTTGAAAAAAAGAATCAAAATTATTGCTCTACGTATATTTTTAAAAATCTAGTCGCAAACAACTTCAACTGGGCCCATTATCGACGAATAAAGTGTTATTTTACTAAAACATTTGGATTGTTTTTGCAAAAACGATAAAAAAATAATTAAAATTTTGCCAATTTTGTCCCATGTACACCTTTGCTTCTACAAATACATTCCCAATATTTATTTTGTAATTTAAAAATTTTGTAAAGATTTTGCTTCAAGACAGAGTGAAATTTTTCAACCGAGACTTGAATTCGACATATGTAGGAAGACCGAGGGGCGTATTATTTTACCGACAGCCAATTACGTGCAACTGTCACATTCTAACATTACATCATACCTTATTAGGGCGGGGTTTGCTGGTGCGCATCTATTCGTTAAGTCTCGGTTGAAAAATTTTACACTACCTACCTAAATAATAACCATCAATATTTCTATTGATATAGACAAAATATGGTGTGTGTGTGTGTGTGGTCTGTAGTTTATATTTAAAAAAAGTTGTTTATAAATTCGCTACTTATCTGTGTTATTAATTAGACTACAAAGAGCATTACGTAATTTCACAGAGTGAGATCACTTTTTGGTATAAAAAATATTAAAACTTGTTAGTAAACAATACCGCCGCGATTTGTTTACTTCTTATTCGTGTTTATCATTAATTCATCATGTGTGTTCTATATTTTCAATGCTGTCGTAAATACATACTCCTATTATTTTAATAATATGTAAATAATGTAGTCATTATACAAAATAGATACAAAATTCCGAATTCGTATTACAGTACCTAAAAATATTGTCGTCTGTTATTTTAAATAATTGAAAACTATAAACAATACCAAATCAAAGTGTAGTAGTTTCGTGAAATTATTAACTAAATAGGTATGTTTGTAGAAATAAAAAAGAATGTTTATTTTTTTTTTTAAATTGTTTCATGAAACATTGGTACTTTTAGGTGGAAGATAATTATGGTCAATATTGTTACAAACTTTTTTTTTAAAAGTAAATTTAAAAACATGGAATTATTTGGTAGAAAGTAAAGCAATAAATTTTATTTATTAATATAAATACCAACAAACTTTGGCATGGTAAAATCGTTACCATTGGTAAAATTAATTTATTGATAGTTTCTTCACTTTGTGTTGTCTCCTTTGATTGAATGGTCTATCACTTTGTCCAACATAAACTTGCTTGCGACCATCACACTTCTACAAGGATCCTTATATTTCACTTGTGTTTTTAATGAAAAAATTGTAGTGGTGAATATTGAAGAAACTTTTGTTCTTTTTTATTAATTGCTTTTGATTAAGTATATAATTTTTTTAGGGGTGGTTGCTTATAAATACGAACAAAAGGGATTGTCTCATTGTTAGATTTTGTTGTTTGCGTTAGGTATATGAAAGTGCTAAGGTTTAAATTTCAAAATATATATTTTTTTTTAATTTCATGCCACATTTTTATGGTTTACTTACAATATACATATTTGATAAGGCACGAAAAGTTCTATTAACTTTGGATTTTTATAATTTTAAAAATTTTCTCCATTCGTTCCCATGAAGCATTTTGTAAAAAAAAATAGAAGCACGATTAAATATACAATCAAACTGCGTAACATTTTAAAATAATCGTACAAAAACAAACATACATCACATGTAAATTAATAAATTTTTCCTAAATTCACAATAAAAAATATATAATCGTTTTTATAAATAATCAGTTTGGGACATCCTGTATTTACGTATGCAAATTCTATAGATAATTCGTTGAACAGCATAGAACTCACTCTTTTATAATTTGTGCACATTTATAATGAAAACGCATTAATTTGCATGTTAAACTTTGTTTTGTTTTTTATTGTTTATATCTTAATATAAAAAAAATATATATATTTTATGTTGCTATAATAATATTTATAACTTTTTATTAAAGTCTAAATTTTCAAAAATATGTTGCATTTGTCTTTAATGCGTATGTGCACCAACGTGATAACGACATCATTAGCACTTGTATTGTTGTGTTTAATTGATCTTGCAACCATGTACTGTTTGTTTATGTTAAGATGAGATTAACGAACGGTTGACGAGGAATTGTTTGTATTTATACTAGCGTACTACGTAGGTTATATGGTGTAGGCGTGGACGTGTGCATTTACACGAACCCACACCTACTATCGCATAACCTACGGTTCGTTATCTAATCTAAAAATAACAAATACAACATGCACCCAATATTAAAATAAATCAACAACACAATTACTAATGATGTCATTATCGCGTTTTACACATACACATTGAAGACAAATAGAAGAAATTATTGAAAATTTTGAAGCTCAAAAATATGACGAACTATTTTTTTTACCAAATTTTACCTGCAGTCACCTAGTGACAAAACATGAAAAATTAATAAAGATTTTGTATCTGATTCTGTATCACTGTCTACGTAATTTTCACTTTATCAGTTTGCTGTTACTAGGACGGTATTTGTTTTATATATTTAATCACGTTATATAGTTTATTCTTGCCTTTTAGACTCTAATATCTTATCAAGGATTAGCTTGTAAAAATGGTCAAGTTCAACAGTGTTATAGGTATGTAGGTTTTACCCTACAAATAATAACACTCCTTTCACCAATGTTTTATGATCCTCAGGAAGCATTTTTTATGTTAAAATTTGGTAGTACAAATGATCTAAACAGTCGTCGCTTACAAACACTCGCGTAGGTGAAATTACTAACAATAAGTAAATGGTCACATTAATCAGAGTAATTTTAAATAGATTGAAAATAGAAGTACGCTTATAAATATTTAATTCTGTTAGTAGGTATATTTCATTTATAAGCGGAGTCATTATAAGCGAATTTTACTGCCTTTTCAAAAATGGGATATTGTAACGCGGACTATTCGAAAAGCCTATTTTTTGCGCGCTTACACCCCAGTAGTTCCCTTACGCGCCGTAATACCCCTCGGACGGAGCCACTCGGTACTTGGCCGCTTCACCGCTCTCCTACTCCTGATATCCACCCTCTCTGCTCGCTCTACCACAACAACCCCTCCACCAGAAACGGTATAAAAGGCGACACCCCAGCCAGGAACGGCATTTCTCATCTTGGTATTCTCTAAGAGCTTTCCTATTGGAACATTAGAGCATACTACTGAGAGGGAACAGTATCCTAAGGATATTCCTTTGCGGAACCCAGGCCTATACAACCAAGTGAACTAGACTTATAGTGTTCTCGAACTTCTAGTGCTAGTGGGTTAGTTCAAGCCACGCGCGAACTCACATAATTATAGTTGTTTGTTAGTTTTTTGTTTCTTGTATAATATTAAACTTTTAAAATAAATTTTTATCTCTAAAACAAAACTACCTCCTTACAATATTATTTTATCGCGGATTTCGCCTCTGCAATTGCATATTACATATGGTAGAGTGAAACTTTTCAACCGAAACTTCAATTCGGTCAAATGTAGGAAGACCGAAGGGTCGTATTATTTAACCGACAGCCAATCACGTGCAATAGCTACAGTGCCTGCCCCTTCCAACATTGTACCTACCGTCTTAAGGCGGGGTTTGCTGGTGCGCATCTAGTCGTTAAGTCTCGGTTGAAAAAATTTCACACTACATTTGTTCGAATATTTAATGTGTTGTAGATTCTTTGTTCTAAATGATTAAGTACTTATTCGTTATAGGAATGAGTAGCTAGTTAATTTAGTGTTTCAAATCTTCCTGAAACGTGCCTGAAACTAGGTAACTGAACAATAATTTCTGATAAGTACGAATTAAAAATATCGTACTTATGCACTTCTGGTTGATTGTAGTCAAGTCCACGACAGTTTTATAAATTGATGTATAAAGTTTATCGTTTATTATAAATTAACCCCTCAGTGCAGGCCACTTTAAAAAAATTTATTGATAAGATAAAATATCCACTTGTCTGTGTCAAGCACTAATAAGTTTCTAAATTGATGATCTTATTATTATATTTAAGTTTGGTACATTATGTAATATTGATATCTCGAAAATTAGAGTACTGTAATAGTGAGGGCAACGCTAAATGAAAGTGACTTTGGAACACCGAAATAAATTTGTGTATTCAAAACCTGATTTTCTAAAGATTTTATGAATGTTAGGTTAGGTTAGGTTTTATATCAACCTAACCATACTTAATGTTAATAAAATCGATAGAGAAGAAGTTAAAGATGAAGACTTATATTGTGAGTAAAGAGTTATCGCAAATACTTTTGCTCGTACATAACCTAACCTACAAATTAACCGGTTTTTGTTAGTTTTATGTTGGTACCTGCATACATCCCTTATTAACCAGTAATTATTACCACTTATCAATAGATGTCCAAGAATGTCCAATTATTTATTATTTTATGTATATGCGAATGTGTTATTTGATATTGCTATCTAATTAGGAACAATTTTAAAAAAAATGTTATTCACAAATGTAAAGCTTTTTGGTTCTCAATTCCTCTCTATAAGCAATATTAGTAGAGAGCCAAATGATGCATTAAAAACAGTAAATCTTTGTTAGTTGTAAACGTGTAATTTGTTTATTTTTTCTTTTTAATCAGTATTTAATTGTTTCTAATCATTTTTCCTGAGAAAATGTCAAAGAAGTATAAAATTCTAACGTCATAGAATTATCCTTGAAATTTTATTAGTTTATTACCCATCGTAAACAAGACAGCATTGTTATTTTAGCTGGTGTATAAGTAAATATACATATAATGTGTTTTAATTACAACACTGAAAGAATAGATGGTGTAAAGTGATAAATCCGTAAAATGAATAATACAGGAGACTCGCGCTAGTATGAGTACCTGTTCGTGTGAACTTCCCAGTGGTATGAACCAATGAACAGCCAGATAGAATACACTATATGGACCCAGCAGTGTGAACAAAATATAATCTCTATGGTGTGAACGGTTAATTTATACTCTATAAATGACAGAAATTTGACTGTGACAGGAAAGATATTTAAACAAAAAGTTATCTAAAACACAAGCGATGAACGGTTGCAAAAGTTTGAGGTTAGATTAAATTTTTTTGTGTTCACACTTAGCGCGAGTCTACTGTGTATGTGTTTTTGATCTTATTAAAGTGCAGAATGCAGAAAGTTTGTGAGTGATGCTCATAAAAAATTTGATTTACTTATCACATTTGATATCTATGTATGTATTATCATTGGAATTTCTAAATAAGGTTGAAGTGTCTACAAATAAAAGGCTTTACAACGGCATAGGTGTCTTTTATGAGCAAACTTTACTAGTTAATAGAAATGCAAAGCATTTTCAAGTGCATTTGAAATTTTATTGCTATCAAAATTACTGCCTACATTTACCGTATGCTAAAAATAACGCCCTTCCTTCCCATCCGATGAAAAATTCCGCATTGCAGCAAATGTTAAGAAAATTTGCAAACTTTTGTTAAAATAAGTATAAGTATAATTAAGTACTGTTCGTGTAAAAAATGTAATAATAGTGCAGTTTTGTTGAAAAAAAAATATTAATAAGTTATTATTTGTTACATAAATTCTACTTACAATTAGAATTATATTTTTTTAAATATTTATAGGCACACTTTACACAACCTACAATTTTAGTTCAGGAAGTTACACTTACCTATAGAATTATTTATAATTATTTTTCTTAAATTAAAATATTTTTAGAATGATTTTACTAATGGTCACCTCCCTAACAGGGGTTTGCTACTGTTTTCGACATCTTTTGTGTATATATTTGAATCATTTTCTAAATTTATACATATCTTTTAAAAATACATTTAACTGGTTTAACAAAGTGCACAATTAAATCAAAACCGAACAATAAAAAACAGCATTGAAAATTGCTGCATGCACCTGCAATACGTTAGATCTTATAAATAACTTACAGTATTTAGGTACTTACATTTCTCAAAATGTCATTAAAAATTAAAATAAAAACATATTTTATCTTTTATGGTAGGTACAGTGTTTGCCTTACGTTTGTTTTAATTAACGCAGATAAAATAAGAGTTTTGTGGCTGAATATTTCTTTCTAGACTTGATTAGTGAATATAAAATGAAATACGAAAATAATTCTTGATTAGGTGTGTAGTTTGAGGAAAATAGGAAACAAGAAATATGAGTAGTGCCGTTCGTTTCCTTCGAGAAAACAAGGCCCAATAGCTCAGACTTAACGAGCCAGACATGGCGCTGTAGGTAGGCGATTCTACAGAACTCTTTTAGTCTAAAATCTGAGGGATATATTGTACAAAAATGATTTTGATTTCGATTTTTTGTAAATATTGAAGAAAAGAGTATTTGTGCAAATTATTAACACTGGCAAATAATTGTTACTAATATCTGTTTAATGTTATAGTTTTGCAAAATGCTTTGTTTGACTTTTCGACGCTTACATAACGAAAACTGTGGTAGATACAAAAAATATGTAGGGACATTTTTATAAATAAATGAATTTTCTACAAAAGTCTGGGACAGCACCTCTTTATCTTTTATAGTTACAAACATACAACGCCTCAATGATGCGTTTAAATGCCTAATGTTGCTCTGAGCCGTCTTATTATTACGCATTAATGATTCTTGTACGTAAATCGTAACATATTTTAAGTAACAATAAACAAATTAAACGTGATTTACTTTGCTTAACCTTACTACGTAAAATTCTTTTTACCTGTGAAATGTGATTCCTGGTTCATTTCTTTCACTGCGGCTTTTACAGCCGTAAGCAGAACAAGTTACCATTGTTTTAAACAAAAATCCACTAAAACCTAACTATACTATTCAATTATAATGACACTTTTAAAGACCGACACCAACGTACTGTCTGCCACCGTTTAATGGAGGGAGTACAAAATAAAGTAACAATGTTCGACGTACTGTCGGCTTACGAGTTACGTGTCCTCTCTCTTTCCTAGTCTAAGGATTTTTTAATAATTGTTGGTATTAGGTTCTATTGAATACTTATAAACATATTAATTTACCAACAAAATTAGATTCCTTTGACTGAAAATTATTTCTGAAAGTTAACATTCTCACACAATTGGATCAATTTGGAAGGAAGATATCTGGTCTGCGTATTTTTTTTTTAGGTTTTTCTTTGTCAACATTAACCTTGTCCGAATTCTTCTCGATCCATTATTGACTGAATAAGGCTGTCAATATTTGTATTTTTAGATAAAGTTAAAGAAACAAATATACTCAAAATACGGAAACTAGGTCGATCGATAGTAAACTCATGTATTGTGAAAGAACAATTAAGTAGTTATCTACCTGGAACTACCAAAAACCCATTTTAAAAAGTAATTTTTGTATCTGTATATTTTTTTTTTTAATATTTAGGTACCTCTTATTATTACTATTGTTTATACAAAATCGCTGCAAATTTTTGTTCATGAAGACACATTCTTTTTCAAAATTGATTAAATTAATTCTATTGAGAATTATTTAATTTAGCGTCGTTTCAAATGAATCATAGGTAGGATGTATTGTTTCTAAAAACGCCTGACCTTCCATTTGACCTCAGTATTTTTTCCTAAAACTTTATTGGAAACATTTAAGTACCTAACAAAAAAATACATCTTTTATCAATAAAATTACGTGTTTATTTTGAAAATTTATATTATATTATATTAGATAAGAAACGTGACTTTAAAATTAATTTTGTTTTATTTTTACTTGTAAAAAGTAGACGAGGAAGGGCATTTCCAAAATAAAAAAGTAATTGAAAACTTTCCGTAATGTGAAATTCAGGTCTATTTATAAAATTGTATACAAAACTGTATTGAATATCGACCAACGTTTTACACTTGTTTTCTTCATGATCTTGTGCCAAAAACTTCAACGGATACTATCGTTACATATTTTCTTTTTTAAGTGGACGTTTTTATATACTCCATGTACTCGGCGGGTTCATTTACTTTGAAAAAAAAATTCCTTAATATATCAAAAACTAAATAGGATAGGTAAAAAGTTATGTTATAATAATCGGCGTGGAATTTGATGCTGGATTCGTTTATTTAATAAAAAATAGCTCATTTCATTTAAAAAAAATGAACTTATGCCATGTTGAAGTTTGCTATTTTCAAAAATTAAATTAAAACACCCTGTATGCTGTAAACTGGCAAACTGGTACTGAATCGAAAGAACGAAGCTTGCTTTATAACTTATACAAAGATGAATTCATAAATAAATAAATAAATAAAATGCGTTTTCAATTTTTTAAAGAATGGAATGATAATGGGAATTTTTTAACAAAAACCAAAATATCAAAATAACCATTGATTTTTATGGTATGGTGTTTCCAATAAAAAGTTCTTTAAATAACGCTCAGAATCTGAAAATAATAAGAAAAATATGTACTGCTATTTAAAATAAGGAAGTTGAAGTCCGTTTCCGGTATAACCGGAAGTGCTGCGACATTGAAAATATTTTAGCTGAGTAGGGCATATTGAACTAGGTCTACTCTATTTTTTATAGAATTTTTCAGTCACTAACTTCTTCGACGCAGTTCCAGGTGGGACACCCTGTATATATTTCACATATTTGTTCTTATTATATTAAGAAAATAATGATTTTAATGGAGATAGAGCTTTCAGAGTTGGGACTTTTTTATTGGAAATTTCCTCCCCTTTAAGAAGGTTTTTTCTAATTTGCGCTATCACTTATAGTTTTTGTGTTATTTACGAAAAACTAAATGCCTTTATTTTCTCATCTTAATTTGTTTATAACTTTTGTAATTTTTTATGTGCTAAAATAATATTTTAATACATTATTCTAGGCGTAATTTCGAATCCAATGAACCATCGCATGTATTTTTAGGAGCTTAAGCAAAGCCACGTAAACATTACTAACACGCGTCCTATTCCCGGTCTTTCCGAGTTAACTGGCGAGTACAGTTGCCCAGCCGCCGGTTGTATTCGAGGTAGAAAATACCTAGCGTCTGGCGGACTCGTACGTCGTAACGCCTCCATTTATTTGCATGGTATTAACGCTAGGGATGCGGAACTTGGTCAAAACTTTTATTAGAACATAAGTAATAGAGTGATGTATAGAATGTAATATGTTTGTAATTCTTGGGAGCACTGAGGAGGTGGTTGTAACATCTGAAACTTGTTCTTGGTCAGTGCTAATTTTTTCTTGTTTTTTTTTTTTCAGACGGACAGCGAAGTAGCATGTGAAGAAACGGCCAGATTAACGGCGGAAGCCGCTGAGGGGGATGGGGGAGAAGATGACGCAACTATTTACTATTACGATTATCCCCCTCCCCCTGACGGTGGTTACGGTTGGGTGATAGTGTTTGCATCGTTTATGTGCAACATGATAGTGGACGGTATCGCGTACACTTTTGGGGTATTTTTGAATGACATCGCGAGCCATTACGGGGAACTACCGGGGAAAACTGCTTGGGTGGGTTCGTTGCTGTCGGGGATGTACCTTAGCGCGGGACCTTTAGTCAGTGCCCTTTCTAATAAGTTCGGTTGTCGGGCTGTGTGCATAAGTGGCGCTGTGATCTCAACCTGCGCTTTCGTCCTGTCGACGATGTGTCCCACAGTTAATTCCCTCATGCTCATCTATGGATTCTTTGGCGGTTTAGGTTTCGGATTGATTTACCTTCCTGCGGTTGTTTGTGTCGGATATTATTTTGAAACGAAACGATCTCTTGCCACTGGAATTGCCGTTTGTGGCTCTGGGGTTGGAACGTTTGCCTTCGCTCCGCTCGCTACCAAACTACTCGATATGTACGGATGGAAAGGAGCAAATCTAATTTTAGCCGGATTTATTCTTAACTGTGTGTTATTTGGTGCACTGATGAGACCTTTGGAATATCCGAAATCGTCAAACGTGAAACCTCTTCTCCAAAGGATGGCCGAAGAACGCAGGATCCAGATGGAGAGGGGTAGTATAGGAGGATCGTATTTTATGGTACAGTTACCTGACGGTACCATGGAAAAACGAATGAAGACCCCGCTGAACATAGATCCAGGCGTTCATTCCAGTTTAAACCTTGACCAATTAGCCCCTGGTACTCCCATTACGCCCCTTCCGACGGTACCCACTCTTCCAACCATTACCGAAGGAAAGGCCGATATTCATGGGAGCTCAGGGGATTCTAGTGGCGGAAGTGCAGCAGAACTGAAGGCCCAGCTGAACAAGAAGCCCAGAGTCGAGGAGATTAAACAGCAGGAATTGCCCAAAGCGATTCGAAGAGCGTCTACTGAAAGTTCTGACATGGCTACGAATCGCATGCCCCGAAATGCCAGTCAGCCAGCTTTCAGTACTCACCACCAGGGCATTCCCAAAAATGGATCGGTACCATTTTTCGATAGAATCCGGAAAGCCTCGGTGGGCGACGGTCGATTCAAACCCACCCTCAATCCTATTATATCCTTATCAAAGGGTAACGTCGACTCTAACGGAGATCTTAGAAAAAACGTAATAATGAAGAAGTCGTCGTCGTTTTTCGGAAGCAGAAATAACAATGCCGATGTGAGTATTATTTTCATTCTTCGTTTGTATCTGCAGCATTCAATTTCATTAATTGAACAGTTTAACAAAATTGTACTTAATATGATTGCGTCATTACGAGTAAATGAACGAAGATTCTACGCATAAACTTAAACTAAACCGACTGATAATAATTATTGTCCATTCCGTTATGATAAAAAAAATTTTGTTCGATTGAGGGATTGAAAAATAAAATTATTTCGGTCAGTACCACTATTTTATATACCTTTAGGTAATTTTTCACAATGGTATGACCGGTGCCAAATTAATTTTAACATTTCAGAGAAATAGTAGGAGTAGAATACACCTGGCGAAACCGTGACAGTTTTGTGGTTTTTTGGATTGTGTCCAAAGTCTAATTCATAAGGAATTTATGCCAATATTCAAGTTCAATATGAGGACACAATTTTCTTAAATGAAATACAACCATTCTTTATTCGGTGGTGGTTTTAATTCGTATCAGTACAAAAATTATTAGCTACCGGAAAGTCTAGAAAATTAATTTAAGGGTGAAACATATATTTTGTCACATAATTATGGGTAAGGGGTTGGTCTGGGAGAAAAATTGTGCAACAGTTTTCGAAAATCAACTATCAACCTTTAAAGTAATTAAAAAATTGTTTATAAATTGGGATCCATTTTGGAAGTTGCGTGGACAAAATCTTGAACTGAGGAATCTAAACCGACTCGACTTTTTATTTTGCATTGATTTTAAAAAACGAAAATTATTGATCGCACCCTTAAAACAGGCTGGTAGTTTTAATTTTGAAAGTTAAAGATTTTTTTTATTTAAAAAAAAATCAAACATTGAGTCACCTCATATCTGCAAACGTTTGATTTTTCGATGCATTTGAGTTTAGCCGTTTGCTGTTTTCAAGATTAAGGCATTTTTTTAAAGAAAATCCAGGGGCGTACTTAAACTTTTTGTCATGGTTAACTAAGTAGGATAAGTAAAAAGTTATGTTGTAATAATCGTCGTAGAATTTGATGCTGAATTCGTTTATTTAATAAAAAAATAGCTCATTTCATTTAAAAAAAGTGAACTTATGCCATGTTGAAGTTTGCCATTTTTAAAAATTAAATTAAAACACCCTGTATGCTGCAGATTGGCAAACTGGTATTGAGTCGAAAGAACGAAGCTTGCTTTATAACTTGTACAAAAATGAATTCATAAATAAATAAATAAAATGCGTTTTCAATTTTTAAAGAGTGGGATGAAAATGGGAATTTTTTAACAAAAACCAAAATATCTCAATAACGGTTGATTTTTATGTTATGGTGTTTCCAATAAAAAGTTCTTTAAATAACACTCAGAATCTGAAAATAATAAGAAAAACATTTAGTGCCATTTAAAATAGGAAAGTTAGAGTCCGTTTCCGATATAACCGTAAGTGCTGCGACATTGAAAATATTTTAGCTGAGTAGGGCACATTGAACTAGGTCTACTCTATTTTTTATATAATTTTCCAGTCACTAACTTCTTAGTAATCGATCGACGCAGTTTCCGGTGAGACACCCTGTATAGTGTGCCATTTATCAACGCGTGTAGTTTTGGTATTTGATTTTTTTTTGTATTAAAGGTTGATATCGAAAGTAATATGGCTACCTCAAAGCTGTCGCTTGCTCGTGAACGTCCAATAATGGTTCGTCCAATGTCCCGTAAAGACATTTTTTATTCTGGTTCAGTGATCAATTTACCCGAATACCAGTCCCAAAAATCACTGACCAACTACAGACAGAGTGTACTTAGCATACCTAGATCGGCACGTCCCGATACAGCCGAACCCGATAAAATTGAACGTAATGACAGACTTTCAAATAATTTTTACTACTGCAAAACGTTAACATTGTCTTTGCAGAAATCGATTTGTGTCCTTGTTTAGTATTGCCCGAAAGTTTCAAGTCGGCTTTAGCTCAAATGATGGACATGAGCCTACTAAAAGATCCCGTCTTTGTCATGATCGGGATCTCAAACTTGTTCGGGATGGCTGGACTCTATGTACCTTTCGTCTATCTCGTCAACTGCGCAACTGACGATGTGAGTATCAAAAAAGCATTTATTTTTCATTTTGTTTACTAAAACTACTCTTGTATGAATTTTTTATGATTGTACAAAAATCCTGAGCTAATAATCTTATTCCTCAAAAGCAAAAACTATGATATATGATAAGTCTCCCTTTGATTATTTTTTTCCATCCTGTTTCTACCTCTAACCTCACAAAATGCCCTTCCGTTATTTCTTGTGTACATTATCCTGTCTACAATATACCCATTATAGGTAAGTGTATGTATATTATTTTTTTTTTTTCAGGGTATAGAGCTTAGTAAAGCATCCTTTTTAATTTCTGTCATCGGTATTACGAATACATTTGGTCGTATTGCCTGTGGATTTTTCGCGGACTTTCCCCAAGTTAACGCTCTACTCGTCAATAATCTGTGTCTGGTGATTTCGACGATATCAGTTGCCTTAACCCCAATGTGTCACACCTACGCAGCTTACGTCATTATGGCCATCTTTTTCGGAATTGCCATTTGTAAGTGAATATAACATATTTTACCTTATATAATATCTAATTCCTGTTATTCAGTTACTTAAGTACTATTCTACTAAGATTCATAGATTGATTTATGTTGAACGTTCGTTTTTGAAGTTTTTAAACTTTAGAATTTTTTTCTGAACGCCCTGTATAAATTATTAAGTTCAATTTTGTCAAGGCATTAGTTTTGACATTCAGCTATAACTGGTAAAAATTTCAACACTGTAAGTCTTATTTTGTGGAAGTTATGATTTTTTTTATAATTTGGGTCATAATTTTAACGTAAAGGTTGATGCAACAAAGTGCACCATGCGATTATACCGCGAGTGACTGATTCAGGTACGCAAGTGTGACTGTTATATACCTTAGTGCGTGCGTCTTATTGGTTATTGCGTCGGCAGCCATTTTGCTTATCGGTCAAATAGCAAACGAGGACGTAAACAAAGTTAGGCGCCACAAAATTTCAAAAACGTACAACTCAACTAATTCTTGACCTATTTTAATGCGGTTTTCACTAAAATTTTAAAAATGAGCACTGTTTATTGTTAATAATATTTACAATGAAGTTTTTAGTTTATACTAATTTTTAAATATAAATTGAAGTGTGAAGGGTAATTCTATTACTTAAAAATTTGCCCATTTGTTATCATTATTAAGCGAGAGTCAGACACGTAGACATATTCCTGTTTGAGTACTTACTCACTGGTTTTATTAAATTAGCAGGTTGTTGTAAATAAAGTACACGAATTTTAAAGGTTTTAGTGTACAGAAAAATAGAACTGACGGATTTTAAATGTAATAATTTTATCGATTTGTTATATTTTATAATTTATAAACTTGTCTTACGTTTTCTAATTTTCTGGGGTGTCTTAAACCTCCTGAATAATTCCATGTTTTGTATTTTTTTCAGCTGGTTATATATCATTAACATCCATTATTCTGGTCGATCTTCTGGGCTTAGACAAACTGACGAATGCATTCGGTCTTCTTATCTTGTTCCGTGGTGCTGCAGCTATAGTGGGTTCCCCCTTGGCGGGAGTTTTACACGATATGACGGATTCATACGACGTACCCTTTTACGTAGCAGCAGCACTCTTTGGGGCGTCAGCGTTAACCAGTTTTATAGCCCCATGTTTACGAAAAGACGGACCCGAAGAATCGCCCATGATGGGCGACGATCAGCTTACACCAATCGATGAAGATGAAGAAGAAGAAGATGGTCCCATAACGATGAGTAGCAATCGGCAGGATAAAAATTCGATCCCGGAAATCACACACACCCTACCGAGTCCCGGTGAGAAGGAAATTAAGCAAATGGAGTCTGTACTGTAAAGAGGGAGAGTAAGATTGATTGCAATTTTTAAAATATTTTTTTACGAATCTAAAGGATACCTCGTAAGATACAATTGAATAATTTGAACAGATCAGAAATTTGTTATTAATTTTTTTTTTGTAAGTACAGGAAACAAAGTATTAAGGTGGTAATCGTTTTATGATAAACAATTGATTAAATTTCAAAAATTTACATCAGCAAATATGATTAAAAAGTCCCTAAACCTCCTGAAGAAGTTTTGTGACTCATTGACTCATTTTTTAAGGGTGTATCACTCGCCTGTATGTTAGTTTTTAATTAGTAATATAATAGAGCAATTAATAGTAATTTCCGACTTAGAAAACTGGTGACCGTGTCTATTTTGGACCTTCGGTTGTATTAATTCATTTAATTGAGGTTGAAGTAAATTAGCACAGAATGTTAATAAATAAACCAACGACTTAGGTGACCGTGAAAAATAAATTAATTAATTGTAAGTGCGAATCATAAACATATGCAGAGCATATAGTTCGTTCAAAAGCGCTATTTCGGGTTTAAAAATAATTTTCAGAAATAAAAATAGAGATAATTTGTTGTAAAAATAATAGTAAAAGAAACGTCTTTTGTAATATGTATATTTTTTTATTTTTACGGTATTGCACACTAATTTTTATCCACAAATATTAACCTAATCAATCGTAATTTTAATTAACTTTTTTATTTAACGTGATTACCATCTTAATGCATGATTAGAAACAATAGTGCCATATCCGCAAAATTTCTTCTAGTTTTATAAAAAAAAACTTCGCACTTGTATTGTGGAAATTGGCTTTTGGCGAAATGATCTGCATTTTTCCAAAATGGGTATTGTTTTTGAATTATCAATCAAAAGACTTTTTAAAATCAATCTACGAGCTTTTGAATAATTCAAATACAACTTGAATGTAGAAAATTGGAACGAAACATTGGGCATAAGTTGCCCCTTGTGAGACGCAAAATTTCCCCAAAGAATTTTTGGCGGAAATAAGGAGTTTAAAGAGTAAAAGTTCTGTTTTTCTTTTTATAAAATGGCTCGAAATGGCTAATTTATTAAAAATTTAAAGCAAACAATTTCAAGAAAGGCCTTTCGGCTCCTCTTATTATGAGTGCAATTAAATGTGTGAATGACAGCATTTTGACAGCAGTCAGCAAAAAATAAATGTCACTATTCGATAGTGGTCGGCAATATTCGGTCGTTTAAATTGTAGGTGTTAGGTTATGAGTTGATGTTTAGTTCTCTAAAAATAAAATGAAGTCAAAAAATGTAAAGAATTAAACTTTAACCACATAACCTTCCTAATTTAACGTTAGCGTATGCATAAATCGTTGCAATTCGCCATTATTTACATGTAACATTTCAATAATTCAAACGACCGTGTAAAACCGACAATTCCCGTCCATTCTCGAACAGTGATAAGTATTGCTGTCAAAATACATACTTTCAAACTGTCGTTCGGGCAAAGGTTTAATCACATTAAAAATCGACCTTTATTTGTAAAAGAAAGGTGTTAAAAAGTCCTCCCAATTTTTTTTTGTTTTCAATATGATTCGAAAGTCACTTGTATCGCTTACGTCTACGCAAAGTTTCAAATTTTTAGTTTCGCAAAAACCATTTTCCCAGGCGATAATTGCCAGGTCCTTTAATATAATTATCAACAGTTTTTAGGTAGTAAATAATTTTTTCTTTCTTTTATTATTATCGAACATATAATGAATGTACAGATGAAAATTCTATACTCATATTATTTCTTAAGTATGTATCCTTTTGAGTACAAATTTTGAATTGATTAAGTACGCGCTCAGCACAATAATTCATCTACTATTTATAATCATTTTTCTTGAAGGTCCAATTAAAACTGTTGGTGCTTATTTATAACAAAAAAAAAAAAAAAGAAAGGAAAGACGTCGTTTTCCACGCGTGATGTATGTGACCTTGCAGTATTATGTTAAAAGATGATTGGTAAGAGTATTATTTTTGAAAAATAGAAATCGCATTACAAACTTGGTACACGATTTGATTTATGAATTTATTGATGATAACAAAGAAGTATTAAAATTACGAAATTAAATTTTTTTTGGTCTGATATTTAGAGAAGATTCAAATGTACAGGGCGTTTATTATTGAACTTACAGGTCTTTCTCTGTTCGTGTATGAAAGAAAAACGATCAATCTGAACCTTTAACAGGAAATGATAATACAGACGCTCTGTATATATAGCAACAGACAAAATAAACCATTTAGGTACTACACGCTTAATTCTAAAATTCATAAAGATTTGTCCTTCCAATTTTACGTACCACCATAAATTGCATCAGATGGATACAACACTTAATCATTACTTAGCTTTTTCTGTACTTATTTCCCTATTATTTAATTTTACGACATATTCTACAAATTAATATATTCGCATATAAGAAATAATTATTGATATTTAATGTGACGCTAATTTATCATCCCAAGAAACAAAAAGTACTATCTACTATTTGATCAATTATTAAGCGTCGAAGAGCTATCTGATAAGTTCTTTTTTAAACTTCGTTCACTGGAGTAAAATTTCCTAACTTCAGATAAGCATGTCAAAAATGACCTACAATTAGAAAAGATAATAATTTTTATAATACACATACATAAGCATAATGTTAATGAATATTGTTCTTAAAGTATGAAAGTGCGCATTCGAGAGAAACTAAAATAAATGGAGTGTATTTGTGGTCTGAAAAAAAAAAAGAACTAAATAATATTAGTAATAGTCAATTGTGGTTAAAATTTTTGTAAAGTAGCCAATGTACATAAATACATACAAGTAGTAATTAAATAATTAATTATATATTAAATATCTTCATAAATTCATTCGACATCATAATATGTTTGGCTAATTATTATTTATTACAACCGCCTACTGTTTTTTCTCGAGATGTTTCTGGACTAATTAAATTGTAGATAATTAACAAGTATGATTTTCGATTTTATTTCCTTTAAGGCAGTTCATCTCTGGATCTAACACGAAGTGATGTTATAAACTCGAAGAATTTTAAACATAAAGATGCACATAAATACGTGATAATTTATTTTAATTAATAATCCTTATTTGTAAAAATTCGGACATCTCTATTTCGCCTCACCTTTTTAGAAAAATCTTTAATTCAATAATTATAATCAAATGATAATAGCATTATGCCATTTTTTATTGTCTTTTTGGACGCAAACAAATATAAAATGGTTAAAAAAAGTCATTTGCGAATCGTCCTACTTTGTTTTAATCACTTTATATTTATCTTCAATGTTTAAAACATGCTTTTATTATTTTATAAAATCGCTGTTGATGCGTTGTAAAAATACCGGCTTTATGTAATTTTTGTGAAATGCTCAGGATTATTAAACAGCAAGACGTTGTTGAACAAGCCTTATCTAGGATCTAGTACCTGTGCACTTGAAGTTACTGTATCTTAACCAAACATTACAAATACATTCTGTAATTTATTAAATCTTTCATTAATTAATTAAAGCCTTTTATAAAAATTATATACAATTTCAAAATAAGTATTAGCTAAAGACGTTATTGGTAAGTAGCATTTATTTGAAATATTAATGAGTTTGTAATGTCAACAGTTTGCCAAAATTAAAACGTTTTGGTCGTTAATATCGGGCTTTAACATACAAAATAATGTAAATAAATAAATAACGTTAGTATGACATAAATTATAAAAATTTTACGCTTAAGAAAGTTGTTAGACGTGATTATTATGCTTTAATTAATTGCAACTTTTAGCGCTAATGTAAATATATTTAAACTTTCCCGCTCGTAATTTCCCAACTAACTGTTTTGCCCTCTAGCTTTGAAACTAGTAACTTTGCTGACAGATGACAAAAACATAAACATAACCTTTCTAACTGTACCGTAACAATTTCAAAACAATAAATTATTTTAATTAATTATAATTCCACACTTTCATTAATAATAAAATTTAGTTTTCAGTCTTTTTTACTCTGTGTGTTCTTTGTGTAAAATATACACCTTTTACAGTTACATAAGGTTAATTGGGGTGAAGTATGGTTGTAGTGGTGCATTTATAAGTGTAGTTTTATAATAAAATAACTCTTTTATATAATATATATTACAATAGCACAGAAATGATTCATAGTTTGTTCATAATTAATTCATCTGGGTAAGTAACAGACACTAAAATTTTATTTAAGGGTATTACATCTGTGTACAATATTTCAGAGATGTTTTTCTTGAAAAACATTGGCGTAGCGTTATATCGAGGTCAATATGTGATTATTATTTAGAAGCTCAGAGGTCAAATCCTAATGATATCCCTCCTGTAATTGCTGCACCCCATCATTACTTAATTTCAATTCAGCGTGGAGGAATTAGTCTTGTAGCAGTTTGTATGCAAGAAGTTCCCCCCCTATTTGTTATTGAATTTTTGCATAGAGTGGTAGACACTTTTCAGGTACTTATGATAACTTAGTAATACTAACAGTCAATATTTTGCACTAAAATTTAATAGCAAACTGATTTTGCCATCACATGAAGAATAGCTGATAGGTAGATTATAAAAAATAAATCACAACAACTGTTGAGTCTAGGTATATTCTTTAAGACCAAGAACTATTCAAATATTTCAAATTTTTGTTGCTTGCATCTATAGGTAAGTAGCCAGCAAAGCGCAGTGGCATAGCTAGAATTTTTTGACCCTAATGCAAAATACTAAGACAAAAAGCGTAAAATCCCCTGATTTTGGAGTTCAAAACCCGAACTCGTCGACAGTTTTTTTTTAGTTTAGTCAATGTAATTAAAGGTAGTTCAAATAGTCATTAATAATTTATTAATTTATTTTCAAACAAACTTAACAAAATTTAGTCATCTTTCATAGAATCTTCTTACAGTTTTGAGAAATCTTAAAGTTATAACTTATAAGAGACCATTTTTTGCTCTTTTAAAGCAGTAATAATTATCTTCTTAAAGTTTTCATTAGCAGCCATATTTTGAATATCAAATATCTCTTAGAAACCCTTAAAAATTAAGCAACAAAGTTGCGGAGACATAAAATTAAACAAAAAATATACTCATTTGGCAAAAAAAGAGATCTTAGAGTTATAAGAGACTCCATAAGTCTTTAGTGTTTTTTTTAATTTCTTTAAATGACTTGTAACATAATAATATCTCTCTAAACTAGGACAAATCGGGGGAAATCCGGACGGAACTGAAAAATAATCACGTCTCGTATTTTTTTTTTAAATGTTTCTTTTATTGAAACTTAAGTTTGCAGATGTGTAAATACGTAATAAACCTTTATGTTTTAAAATATCCTTAAATATTCCAAATTGTTCTGAAATGAAGTTATGGAAAAACTACTAAAGCTAGGGGGTTACTTAGGGGCTCGTTCAAAAGTAGTCTTTAGTAGCTATGGTTTTCTGGAATATTTTTTCTTAATATTCTGTATTACCCGAGATATAAATTTTTAAGAAATCCATATCGTTTCTTCGACTTTTCTCGCTAATGAATTGTAAAATTGGAGTTCTGAAAAAGCCAATTTGTAGGTTTTTTAGTTGTCTAAAATTTGGATGTAAAAAATTGTTATTTTTATTTATAGTTCTTGTTGATTAAAAAAACATACTCAGACTCAATAGTTGTGAGATATGTTTATGATCCACCAACTATTCTACTGCTAAATTTTAGTGCACAAAAAAATCTATATTACCTGGTCTGCAAATAATATGTTTGTACTGATTTTTTAAGGATTATTTCTCAGATTGCACAGAATCTGTAATAAAAGAAAATTACGTAGTAGTTTACGAGGTAAAAATGCACAATTATCTTTATTTATTCAAACTTTGTAATTAATTGCCATACATTAAGCTTTTAGATGAAATGCTCGATAATGGATTTCCACTTGCAACGGAGAGTAATATTTTGAAAGAACTGATTAAACCTCCGAATATTTTAAGAACGATTGCCAATACTGTTACAGGAAAGACTAAGTTAGTGATTTTATAACTATTCATTTATATATGGTTTGAATGATACCTTTTAACGAATTTTTAGTGTTAGTGAATCACTTCCTACGGGTCAATTATCTAACATACCATGGCGAAGAAGTGGTGTTAAATATTCTAATAACGAAGCTTATTTTGATGTAGTCGAAGAAGTTGATGCGATTATTGATAAAAGTGGCAGTACTGTTGTTGCAGAAATTCAAGGATATGTAAGCATTTATTTATCTCAATTATTTCTAAATATGTTTTTAATATTAATGTTTTTGAAATCCATTTAGATCGACTGTTGTATTAAACTTAGTGGTATGCCAGACCTTACCTTGTCATTCATGAATTCAAGACTTTTCGATGATGTTAGCTTTCATCCCTGCGTACGATTTAAGAGGTGGGAGGTAAGGAAATATTTCTATTTAATTTTATTATTTGTCTTTTACGAAATTTAATTTCCGGATCTTTATACAAAATTAAAAAAAAAGCTTTCATGAAATGCGCTTTTTCTGAATTAGCAAATAACTTTCCAGTGACCGCGACACATTTTAATTTTCAAAATTAATTTTAACAGGCTGAAAAAGTTTTATCATTCGTGCCACCGGATGGAAACTTCAGGTTGATGTCTTACCACATTAACAGCCAAAGTGTAGTCGCCATTCCTATTTACGTTAGGCACAATTTTTCTGTTAAATCGGGAGAGCAGGGTCGTCTAGACATTACAGTGGGTCCTAAACAAACTCTTGGCCGAACGGTGGAAGGTAAAAAAGTGCAAAATTCGAAAAAAGTACTTGCATATTAAATAAGTACAATATTTCAGGGGTAAAGATAGAAGTGCTCATGCCTAAGTGTATTCTGAATTGTATCTTGCAAACAAATCAAGGAAAATACAATTTTGATCCTGTCTCAAAAATACTTCATTGGGACGTAGGACGGATTGACGTCAGCAAACTACCGAATATAAAAGGGGTTGTAAGTATTATAAATTGTATTTATATTCAAAAAAATATTAACAAATTGGTCACTAAATTTTCCGAAGATTTTCATGTCCAATCAAGAAGTTTTGCTTGTAGCTGTTTAGTGGCTTTTTTGTTAATATTTTTTTTTTTTAAATAATTTTTTATGGTGAGGCAAAAATTCTTTCTTAAGGTCTCTTTCGCTTCTGGTGCAAATACGAACGAAATAAATCCGTCAGTAAATGTGCATTTTGTTATCAATCAACTTGCTATCAGCGGCCTAAAAGTTAATCGATTAGACATGTATGGTGAGAAATATAAGCCTTTTAAGGGTGTTAAATATATAACTAAAGCTGGACGGTTTCAAGTCAGGATGTAGATTTTTTAAACGCATAAATAAATAAAAAAACATTTTTGTTATAATTAATTGTAATGTTTAGGTGCTTGCTCTCTTTCCAATTGTGGTAAGTTTTCTGTTTGTTATAACTGGTGCCTTCAAATGCACATGTTACAAATTATTTCATATGTTGATAGACAGTTTAATGTATTGTTCTGTAATTTATCATTCCTTTACTTTTTAGCATTAAAAAATGTAATTTAAAGAAATTATCTTTTTTTTTTGTTCTTCATCTAATTGTAAGTTTTAAAAAAAAGTTTAAACAATTAGGTAAAAGTTTCAGTTCACTACATAAATAAAGGCACTAGCTAATGACGTTTCGGTCACCAATTTTGTGACCCTTATCAAGAGTAAAATTTGATACTGCAAGAACATTTAAAATCCAATATTAGATGTATTTTTTGAATAAAGTTAAAAAATAAAACTTCCTGCTATTCTTGGGGAGTCTAGAATTTTAAATTCTCCCCCAAACACTTAAAACCAACAAAATTAGAAGCACCAAATGGTTGACCTGTTTCTTTTTTTCGTTTTTACGAAAAATCTTAATAAGTATACGACAATCAAAATCAAAATTATTTTGAAGATTTCACTAAAAAAATATTGTTTAAACGGAAGTAATTTTACAGAACAAACTATTACAAAAAATTTAATTTATATTTGTAAAGATATTTTTAAAGCATATTTATTCTTAATATTAATAAAAAACTCAATTCGCTTTTAGTTTAAAGTTTTATTCAAAATTTTCTTTCGTAAAATTTGTGGTTAATTTATTTCTTCGTTGTGATATTTAAATGTATTTTATTGCGATAGTTCTCTCGAATACTCGGCTAGAGATTGTTATCTGTTTGCTTTCATCCTAATGGCTTTTTTATAATCGGATTATTCGGTCACCTTTACGTATCTGGCTCGAAAATAACATCTCTGTGATGTATTGCCTTAATCGCACGTTACGGAATTTTATTATTCCTTTGTTGAGAATTATGTTTAGATTTAATTAAAATTAAAACTTGCAGTTTGTAATTGCTTATAAATTCACTATAACCTTATTAAAAAATTTCTTAATATTCTACCAATTTAACAATAATAAAACACAATATTAATTACAAATATTTTTTATTTCACGATAATTATTTCGACTCACAGAATCTTCTTCACTTGAAGATAATTATCGTGAAATAAAAAATATTTGTAATAAATACTGTGTGTTTTATTATTATTTTTAATATGGAATTTAAAGTTAAAAGCCTCGTCCATTTAATTTCTGCCGATTTATTACAGTTTAGGGTTTATAAAAAAAATATATAATTGCATGATGGGCTAATAGTACGTGGACAGAAAATTGTGTCGTTATTATTAGTTGCACGAAAATATGATTCTAATAAAAATTTCGCAGAATGAATTCGATCATACTCTAAAATTAATTATTTTGTCACACAGTGGCTTCTTATAATTTTTATAATTAATCGTTTTTTTCTCTGATTATGAGACGACACTGCAAACGTACTTTTTTTAAAAAAAAAATAATTATTAATACAATTTGTAGTAAATACTGAATAATATTCTTCTTATCAGCTACAAAATTTACTTTGTCCTTGTAATAGTTAAAAAGCTCTCCGTACTACGGTCTTCGGTAGCGCCACCAGTCTTTTTCCTTCGACTTTTCCAGCTGAAGTCAGTCCATTAAAGTAAATCAGACTGTTAAGAGCAAGTTGCGCGCACAGTTACGGGAAAATTAGCGCGTCTTCGTGTAAATTAACGATTTTATAATTATGTACCTAGTGACATTTTCAAAACTTTGAAAGTGTTTGTGATTCAACGAAGACTGAAGGAGCTATTACCTATCATCACAACAACGTTATATTTTTTTGGATTCCTGTGCTTTCATTCGGTAAGTTCTTCAAAGTACTTTTATGATTATTTACAATTGTTTATAAATGTATCCTTTAAAAAACTATCACTAATATGACAAATTAATACAGTTAAATAATCTAATTGGTATGTAGTGATAATTTATTTAAGTATTACAATTTTTAATGGATTCCTGATCTCGAAATGATTCTTTTGTTGTAAATTTATAAATTTAGTCATCTACTTTAATTAATTATTCGTTTATTTGGTGTTTTTTATATTTGTATTTGTAAATTAAACATGCTTGTGAAATCTATTTAAAAAAAGCTAATAGGTTAACAGATTTTAAGAACAATTCCTTCAAATTATTATTTTTAGTTTAATTTTATAAAATTTAGACGCATGTACAAATATAACAGATGTGATTTATGAAAATTAGTCTGAACATTTTTCTAATTTATCAAATCGCAAAATGGTCATTAAGTATTTTACTTTAACTGTATATTAAAAAACAAAACTTTTCATTTTAATTTTGAAATTTTCCTTCCAACCAGAAAAGTAACGGAAAATTCCGTAAAAGATAATCGTTATATACCTACAAACCATTAATTTTTTTAATCAATTTTAATGGAAAATTAAATGATACGTGTCGTTTTTCTTTTTTTATGAACTACATAACAAAAGTATAAAAACTTTCGCCGATCAATGAAAACTTTTTCAATTTCCGGATATCGAAGTGCGTTTTTTACTTTAAATTTTTTATTAAATTTGGCGTCTAAAATTATTAAACAGTACTTAATCTTAATTTATTTGATATAGGTACTTATGTTTTATAGACGCTGCAAAATTAATAAAAAATTCAATTACTATTAATGATTTAATTATAAATAAAGAAGTCCCTGCAAACTTTTAATTTAAAATTCTAAAATATTTAGGCTCGTGAGCAATTTTACTAATCTTTCGTAGTTCAAACTAAAAAAAAAAAAAAGAATTTATACAGGGTGTCCTGTATATACCGGAAGATGGAATCAACTTTGGTATTTTAAACGGAATGGTATATTTTTTATAACTAATTCACATTAATATAAAATTATTTGTTAACTAATGTGTATAGCTACGATGAGCGGTTTCTGAGAGAATTTAAATTATAGAAAAGAAATCACTACCGCAACCCAAATTATAAAAAATCATAACTTCCACAAATAACGACTTGGAATGTTGAAATTTTTACCAGTAATAGCTGAATTTTAAAGCTAACGGCCTGACAAAAGTGGACTCAAAAATGTATACAGGGCGTTCAGAAAAAAATTTAAAGATTGAAAACTTCAAACACGAATTACTTCGTTTTTACAAATGGCGTTTGCCATATTTTATGGATATTTCTATTTCATATTGTTTTATTTGAAAAATTTTGAGTAATTTTGAATTTTTACTTAAAGTAGCCAATTATAATATATTTTTTTTGCATAAAAAGGTGTGCCTATAGGACAATTGATAACTAACGGCAATCAGTGCAAAATTAAGTCAAAAATTGTTAGTTCGAATTTCTTCTGTTACAAAAACAATCACAATTAAAACTTCAATCCATTTAAAGACTTTCTGGAACATCTTTGTAATATAAATTAATCGAACCAACTATTTTAGGCTTAATCTTACATTGATTGCCGTTAGTTGCACACCTTTTCAGGCAAAAAATATATTATAAATGGCTACTGTAAGTAAAAATTCAAAATTACTCAAAATTTTTCAAATAAAACAATAGGAAATACAAATATTCATATGAATCGAAAGAGAATAAAAAAAGGAACCAATGAAAAAAAAAAAAATATATGGTAGGTGCCATTTGAGAAAACGAAGTTATTCGTGTTTGAAGTTTTTAATCTTTAGAATTTTTTTCTGAACGCCCTGTATACGTTTTTGAGTTTACTTTTGTCAGGCCGTTAGCTATGAGTTTCTGCTATTATTGGTAAAAATTTCAACAATCTAGGCCGTATTTTGTGGATGTTATGATTTTTTATAGTTTGGGTTGCTGTAGTTATTTTTTTCACCCTAAAATTTTACGCTTAATGTGAATTTAATATAAAAATTATAGCATTCCATTTAAAATAACAAAGTTGACTCCAATTTCCGGAATAACCGGAAGTGCTACGTAGATGGCGTTATTTTAATTAGGGAGATTATACCCAATGACGTTACTGTTCACCGCGTCTTAGGTGGGACATCCGGTATATTTTCCTACAAAAAAGATCGTACTGTCTTTATTTTTCCGTACATTTTTATATAAGTACTTAATATTATGTTGTTTTTTTTTCTTATTCTACATAATGTAGAACAACTTTGTCATAGGAGAGCATTCAGTTTTTAGTATTAATTTAACTTTTTACTAATATCAATATTTACTTAAATAATTTGATGTTTGTTACTACCAAAGTACTAAATAAATTCTAGTGTAGAAAAAACTTGTTGAAAAAAACAAAAAGTTTTATAATATAAACAGTAAGTCACCCTCTGTTTAAAATAAAATTCTACTCAACAATTTAAAAAAAAATCCAATTATATAATTTTTTCATGAATTAATTACTGTATTACTACATGCCGTATACATTTAAAAATATTTTTTTCAAGATTACCATTAGCCAATCTTTCCCTTTTCTTGGTAAATACACAGCTAGCTGCACTAAAGAGACGTGAAATGATTTTAAAAAATATTTAATTCTTTATAAATTTAAAGTTGGTTTATCAGGCAAAAAAATAGAAGTATTTAGAAATGTGTTTATAAAATCAAATAAATAAAAAGAAAATTGAATTTGAATTATTATTGATAAGCAATTAAAATACAAATACTGTAAAAGTAACTTTATAAGGTTGATTATTATTACAGAAATCCTTAGTAGTTTTAATAGTTAGTCACTTGCTGAAGAAATTAAAATGGAAGAAAAACACTTGAGCATTAGGTGTGTCTGTCTGTCTTTGAAAATGCCTTAACCGACGAAGAAATTGTTGAATTTTTTTAATAAATTTCTTTTGAATTTACAAAAACCGAGTGTTTATCTGCAATTTTCTTTTCTTTTTATATTTATTTATTTTAATATTTGAGAAACTTTTATTCATAAATTTTGTAATTTGCTTGGTAGTGTGGTTATTATTTACAAAAAATCCTTTTCTTTTTTGTATCTACCCATATGTAAGTTTTGTTTTCATTTATTAGGCATTTTATTAACAATTATAATGAAAATTAACAAAAATTATGGTTCGAATATTTTACTATTATTGCATTAATACGAAAGAAACATATTTTAGTACAAAATTCTCCCATTATGGCTAAAAAATAAATAAATAATTTAGTAACAAATAAATGATCGATGAAAAAACAATGAATATAAATTATTGTTGAAAAAGAAAAGAAGAAAAATTATTTTGGCGGAGGAGCCGGGTTAAATGAATCTAATTTAAAAGAAAAGTATAAGTATGGCAGTGTTGGACAAAAAATTAATTGTTGAACAATTAAAAATTAACGATTGATTAGTTGTTGATTGGGCGCTTTCACTATTACAATTGATTAATTGTTAATTTCGAAAACTTATTTATCGTTTCATGGTTCGAATACTTCACCATTATTACATTAATCCGAAAAAAACATATTTTAGTACAAAATTCTCCCATTATGGCTTAGTAACAATTAAACAACCTTTAAAAAGAAATATTAATATAAATTATTACTGAAGAAAGGATGAAAATATTAATTTTGGTGAAGGAGCCGGGTTTAATCTATGTAATTGTAAGATAAAGTATACAGTAGTGTTGGTTCAAATTTTAATTATTGAACAATTAAAAATTAACAATTGATTAATTGTTAATTTTAAAAACTTATTTATCGTTTAATGGTTCGAATACTTCACTATTATTGCATTAATACGAAAGAAACATGTTTTAGTGCGAAATTCTCCATTTTCGCAAAAAAATAAATAAATAATTTAGTAACAAATAAATAATTGATGAAAAAAACAATGAATATAAATTATTGTTGAAAAAGAAAAGAAGAAAAATTATTTTGGCGGAGGAGCCGGGTTAAATGAATCTAATTTAAAAGAAAAAGTACCTATATGGCAGTGTTGGACAAAAAATTAATTGTTGAACAATTAATAATTTACGATTGATTAGTCGTTGATTGGGCGCTTTCACGATTACAATTGATTAATTATTAATTTTAAAAACTTATTTATCGTTTATGGTTCGAAATCTTCACTATTATTGCATTAATCCGAAAAAAACATATTTTAGTACAAAATTCTCCCATTATCGCTTAAAAATAAATAAATAATTTAGTAACAATTAAACAACCTATAAAAAGAAAAATTAATATAAATTATTACTGAAGAAAGGATGAAAATATTAATTTTGGTGAAGGAGCCGGGTTTAATCTATGTAATTGTAAGATAAAGTATACAGTAGTGTTGGTTCAAATTTTAATTATTGAACAATTAAAAATTAACAATTGATTAATTGTTAATTTTAAAAACTTATTTATCGTTTAATGGTTCGAAATCTTCACTATTATTGCATTAATCCGAAAGAAACATGTCTTAGTACAAAATGCTATATTATCGCTTAAAAATAAATAAATAATTTAGTAACAAATAAATGATCGATAAAAAAAAACAACGAATATAAATAACTGTTGAAAAAAAGAACAAAAATTAATTTTGGTGAAGGAGCCGGGTTTAGGCAATATAATTGTAAGAAAAAGTAGGTATACGGTAGTGTTGTCCAAAAATTTAATTATTAAACAATTAAAAATTAACAATTGATTAATTGTTTATTGCAAAAACTGATTCATTATTTTATGGTTTGAATGTTTCACTAATACCTATAATAATCCCGATAAAGATATTTTAGTACAAAATTTTCCATAATCGCTAAAAAATAAATTTTTTTTTTACGTTTAAAAAGTTTGTTTCGGAGCTTCAATAGTCATGAAATTTTGTATTTTCAGTGCCCTAAATGAAATTTAATTCGGTTTTAAATTAAACAGCCATAGCAAAGTGGTATTTGCTTTTTTTTTCTTTGATATTGTTAAAAATTTAACTTTTCACGAATTTTTTGGCACACCTAGGAGTTATTAAACGTTCGTTAGTTGCATCAATATTTGCTGTTGTTAATGAATGGTTCAAAGGGATTTTAAATCGGAAATAAAACATGTACATTGTTTGTGTCTGCTTTAATTTTCGTAGGATTTTTTGATGATTAAAAATTTAATACTGAAGTTTTAAAAAAATATTAATTGCATCGTTTGGGTGTCTGTTTTTTTTTTAAATCAGAAGAAAATTAAATTTTTACAAGTGTTATATAATTAATAAAAATTAATCTTGCTAATAAGCAACAACACTTGATGATGTACTTTTTTTTTAAATTATTTTTAATAATTATCTTTAATTATTTTTAATATCTAAGTTTATTTTCATTTATAAGATTCTTTTATTAATTATTTTAATCATACCAACAAAATTAAATTATCTAAGTACTAATTACATTAAGTAGATACTTGAATTGTTTGATGTTTTTAATGGTCGATAAACGAATCGTAAATGGTTTTTTTTTTTAAATTTTTATTGGCGCTTTTATATATTTTTTTATGTACCTATTAAATTAATTAAAGTAATTTTTTTATTCCAGATGATATTTCTGCACAAACATCTTTATGGAGTCGTAATACCAAATCGAGAGATGCATTTTCCTGATGGTATGTAATACACTATTTGCTTATTCACTTTTTTTTTCAACAATTCTAAAACAGTCTTCATAAACTTAGTATATTCGCAACTAAAAAAACTAAAACTTTTGACGTTTTTGTTGCAGAAATTTTTGGTTTCCATATTTTGATGTCGTAGAGGTTTTTTGGGAAGTTGGAAGAGAAGCCAGAAGCCAGCGTTGTCTAACTGCTTCGACTGCATCCATTGGGGTGAGTTTTTGTTTTTTATTAATTCATATTAATTAAAATTAAGAAGTCGAAGTCAAATTCTCGATTTGAAATTAAATTTTCTTTTTTGTAATAATTATTTTTAATAATCATTTTTTTTTTCACATCTCAGGATTTACTTGTAAAACCTCTTTTTTTAATTCTTTATAATATTTTAAACATATTAGTGTAATATTGTTGTTATTTGTAACACATATTGAATTATAGAATCAAATGGACATTTTTTATTAATTATTATTTTAGTACGTGACCTTGTAAAATTAATTCTGATTCTAGTAAATCACCTCTACAAAAATTTTTCAAGTATCTGATATAGAAATTTATTATTTGAAGTAACTTTTCTTTTTTATATTGGATGTTTAACACCGAATGTATTTAATTTAAATAATTTATAGGAACAAATTTTTTATTTAATTTTTTTTTTTTTTAAATTAAGAAACGTTTTGCTTTTTTTAATTGCTCTTAAAATAATTATTTGTCAGAGATATTTATTTATTTATAGAATCGAATTAACACATTTTCTTCTTTTAACATGAATTTTCTCTTGTCTCGTTTTTCGTCTTTTTCCTTTGTTAACTTAACAACAATTTGCTTGCAATACTATTATTTTTAATTATTTATAATATTAGTTGTTATTAATTGAAGATACTTTTTTGTAGAATCAGATTTTAACTAATTTTTTTTATATTAGGAAAATTGTTGAATATTTATTTATTGTAAAATATTTTATTTCTAGCACGTACTCAAGTTTTATCGAAAGAATTAATTGTTTTTTTTTTTTTGGCGTCACTTTTCTTAATTACTTATCCATTATCCATTTCTTTTAGATAATTGGTTTTAAACATTGTTCTTATTATTTATATAATTTATATGTAATAATTTACACACCTTTTTAGCTCATTTTCTCAAAATTTATATTTGAATAATTTCCTTTTTAATTGTTTATAACACTTTCGTGTTAACTATCCGTTATAAACAATTAAAAAGTAATTATTTAAATTTCTTTAAATAATAATATTTTTTATTATTAATTTTTCAATAATTTTATATTTTTGTTGCAGGAGGACCACCATCAGGACCAAGCTGCGTCGTCTGGGACTCGTTAGTGTGCCGGAAGTGTCGCGAGTGTTCCGGGAGTGTTCTGGAGGGTTCAACTTCGAACCTGGAAGCCTCCAACGCTCGGAATCTCGGCTATTCCGGGATCCTGAGTCTTGGAAACTTCGAGCTTCGAATCTCGAGGCCTCCAGGCCGTTTGATCTCGAAATATTCGGGATCACTCGACCGGGAGACCTTGGGATTCGAATTTCGGAGTAACCGGGACTTTAGAATCCCGGAATATCGAAATTTCGGGTCTTGGGGACTTCTTAGTTCGAATTTGAACCCTTCACCGTCCGGGCCTTGTCCCGGACGGTCGTCGAATAACAAAAGTTTCCGCGCTAAACCTGGTAGGCGTGAAAAATTCATTTTTGTACCCCTTTTTATTTTTTAAATAAAACAACTTGTAAGGGTATCTCTTCTTTTATTGTTCATCCCCCTCCCCTCTCCCCCCCCCGTTCCCTCCCTCCCACCGCCCTCACCCTCATTCACACGCCCATTCACACACCCCCTCATTCACGCCGAGGGTGAGAATGTGTGCGAAAGAGAGGGGATAGAGGGAGAAACAGCATGAGAGAGGGCATGAATTTGTGCCCTCCCTCATGTATACTCTCCCGCTTCCCCTATACCGCATACATTCTCACCCTCATCATTCCCACTCATGCATTCTGTGAGGGAGGGTAGGAATTCATGACAATTGGAATTCCTACCTTCCCACACATACATACTGTTCCACTCATACATAAACTCACCCTTATTCTCATCCATTCATTCATACTTTCTCTCTCACATATTCTTGTTCATTCGTTCTCACTCTTTCTCACCCTTACATCCTCATAATCTTAACCTCACTCTTTCATTTATTTTCACTCTTTTGCACCATGCTTCTTTCACTGTTTCTACCACCCTTACTTTATCACAAACCTCCATTCGCATCCTATTTCTTATCACACCTGTACACTCCCCTATCTCGCATACATTCTCACCCTCATCATTCCCACTCATGCATTCTGTGAGGAAGGGTAGGAACTCATGACAAGTGGAACTCCTACCTTCCCACACATACATGCTGTTCCTCTCATACATAAACTCACCCTTATTCTCATCCATTCACGCACATTCGCTCTGTGATAGAGGGTACGAATTCGTGAGGGCATGATTTCGTACTTCCTCTCACACATGCGTACTGCATCGCTCCCTTTCTCTCTCACATATTCTCACCCTCAGTTTCGTTCATTCTACCATTCGTTCTCACTCTTTCTTACCCTTACGCCTTCACACTCTTACATCCTTTTAATCTTAACTTCACTCTTTCATATATTCTCACTCTTTTGCACCATGCTTCTTTCACTCTTTCTCTCTTTCTACCACCCTTACTTTATCACAAACCTCCATTCTCACCCCATTTGTTTTCACACCTTTCGTTCTCTCACAACTTGTCACATTCGTCCTCATTTCATCATTCAAACTTTCCCCGTAATAAAGTTCCCCAAGTCCCCATTTGTATATTACATATTACAAATAATGATATTTACAACAAATTTCTTAAATCTACAAGTAAGTAACTTATGTAATAAATAATAGAAGAAAATAAATAAGTAACATTTGAACCTAACTTAAATAATATGATAAATATCCCTGTTTTTGGACATCTAAAAGGAGATATATAATATGTCAAAAAAATAATGTTCTATAAACTAAATAATATTTTAAGGTAAGTAAATTATTTTCCTAAGAGATAGATATTTACTAAATTAATTAAATCGTAAATACGTATTTTATTATAAAAATAATTTTAATTTTTTAAAAGTGGATTAATTGATTGTTCTTTAAATAATATGTTTTGATAAGTCTAAAATTGCGAAAATATTTAATAAATCCTTTAGTGATTAATAAAAAAAATTATAATTTTGGGAAATGAGTTTGGTTAAATCAATCTAATTGAGCAAAATTAATTTGTTGAACAATATTTAAAAAATTAACAGTTGATTAATTGTTAATTGCAAAAACTTATCCACTCTTTTGATACGTTTGATTTAAAATTAATAAGAAAAAATAAATAAATAAAAATACCCACATATAGAAACTTTAAATTAAATATCAAAGTAAGAAAACTGTTAATGTTAATTGTTTTTTAAAACAATTAAAAACTTAATCGTAATTGATTTAATTGCAAGATACAAGTAATATACATTAATTCAATTGAATTAATTGTAACGTGCTATTAATTGTTCAATTGATTAATTAAAAATTAATTTTAATTGCAATTAAATTAATCGCAATTAATTTTTTAATCAATTAAGTAATTAATTGATTATAGCCCAGCACTTGTATTTAAATGATAAACTAATTTCCAGTTTTTAATTTTCAAAATGAATAAAAAAACTACAAGCAAGGACTAAAAAGTAAGTTAAGTAAAACAAAAAAATTAAATAAAAATCGAAATATTGTAAAAAATAATAAATTATGTCGGTATTTCATATTTGATCCCAATTTACAAAAAAAAAGGATTTATGATGTGATCGATATAGCTATTTATGAAATGATATAATCAATAAATTATATGATAAATAAATAAAAACTGAATTCAGTTAGTGAGAAGACTTGAAACAAAAGCAAAATAAACAAAATGAACATTAATTTAATAATATTATATGAAGATATGAGTGATAAATAATTTGCAATAAATTATTTCAAAAACAAAAAACAAATAATAATAATAATAAATGCACGAATAAAATTATATTGAAAATTGAAAGCGATATATTTTTAATATTTGCTAATGTGAAAATGACAAATTAAAGAAAATATAATGAATTTATTACTGATTTTTTTTATAAGAATGGATAAGATTAGACGTACTGAAAATAAATAAATCCATTAAATTATACTGAAAAAAAAAATGGAAAGCTATTTAATTTTTCTGTTCAATAAATCCACTTTTGCTATATGTACTTATTTAATATTTATATAACGAACTAAAAAAGAGATCGAACCTCCAATTAAGAAGGTACAATCATTCTTCTGTCCATACTGGAGGGTGGTGGAAAACTCCATCATGGTGGTTGAAGGAAATGGCCAAATTTCAGAACGCAGTCACAGTAATTACATCAGAAGCTGAAACAATAAGAAAAAATAAATATTTTCAGAAAATACGATTTATAATAATAGTTAAAAGTATTACCATTCCATTTTCAAGGGTCCAAATTTTTTCATTATCCACAGTACATGAACCAACGTCAATAAAAGGCATTTCTGAAATAAATAAATAAAAAAATTATTACATAAAAATCAGCCTTATCGTAAAATATGATAAAAAATTTGGCAGTTCACTATTGACAAGATCTTACCTCTAAAAAGAGTTTAAAAATTGGGTTTTAAGAACATAAAGATTTTCTAAAAAACCCTGCGATAGCAATTGATATACATATTAAAAACCATCTATCATACTTTATGATTTATTATAATTTTTTAAAGCTTTTGTCAATAAATTTTTTATTTGAAATTCAAAATTTTTTAGAACTAAACGAAAAGAATTACAAATTGCTTAAATTCTAAACTTGTTCTCTAAAGAAAACTTTTTTTTTGATTAATTAATTTGTTGTTAATTGACTCATAAGTTAATGAACAATTAAAATGTACCAGTTAGAGACCATCATCCCCATTGAAAATCATTGTACTCCCTTTTGATGGTGATAAATTATTTCACATCGTTACTATTTTTTGAACTCAGGTTTTGATAAAGATTATACCATAAGATAAATAAAGCTTTTACTTGAGAAAAACTGTAAAGGAAAACAGAACTAACTTTTATTTCAAAAACTTGTAAGCAAGTTTTTTGTTAAATAAAAAAGCTTGTTCTTGGTCTTCTCTTTAATTATCTCTTGAATAAAATGACTATTTATAAAACCTATAAATTACACATTAACGTTAAAATGAGAAAAACAGGATAATGTATACAGGGTGGCCCAAATTCAGTGGCATATTAGACATTTCTGGAAAATTAATGCTGGGAGAATTTTAACTCATGATCTATATTTTTAAAATCTTTTCAATTTTGTGGCACTTCCGGTTATACCGGAAGTCGATACAAACTTTGTTATTTTAAATTAGATGGTATATTTTTTACGACACATTTGAATAAAACGTTAAATTTAAAGGCAAATTTCATAACCAACTTGTATGCCTAAGATGTATAGTTTTTGAAATAATTTATAGAAGAAAAAAATAATTAGGACAATTCAAACAATAAAAAATCGTAACTTTTCCAAAAAGTGACTTAAAAAACTGAAATTGTTACCGGTTGTAGTATAGGTTTAAGACTAACGTTCTGCCAGAAGAAAGCTTCATAAGTTGTACAGGGCGTTCATAAAAAAAATCCAAAACATAAAAAGTTCAAACATGAATAACTAATGTTTTTTTGTAAATTACATCTACTATGTTTTGTTTTTTCATTCGATTTCTCTTCTTTTCGTGTTTCGATCCATTGAGATGTTTCCTATTGTTCTATTTGAAAACTTTGGAATAATTTTGTATTTTTACCTAAAATAGTTAGTTTCGGTAATTTTGGTGTTATAAAAATGTGCCATGGACAACTGACAACTAACGAAAAATCAAGCTAAAAACCTTTCTTCACATTAATTTACTTACAAAAATCACCAAAAACGAAAATTCCAACCAGGGCATTCATTACAAATATTTTTCTCGAACATTTTTATAAAATAAATTAATAAAAACATGGTTTTTATTGTGATTTTGTTTTGATTGTCGTTAGATGTCATCTTTCTTTTTTAAAAATTCAAAATTGTTCAATTTTTTTTTCAATAAAACAATAGATAGAAAATATCCTAATGGATCGAAAAAAGGAGAAAAAGAGGAATTGAATTAAAAAATAAAATATGATATGTGCCATTTAAATAAACGAAGTTATTTTTGAATTTTGGATTTTTTTATGAACGCCCTGTACAAATTATGAAACTTAATTTTGGCAGGACGTTAGTTAGTCTTAAATCTCTACTATTATTTATTTATTAATTTTTCACATATATGCCTCTAACAGAGTATCTCCATTTTGCCACTGCTTTACAGCAACTTATTTAACAATCTTACTTTTCTAATGCTTATCTCTTAAAATCTACCTTCATTTTCCCTTATTTTCTTCTCGACTACTACTCTCAACACATACTCACATATTTCTTTGCACAAATCACGTATCTAAACTTCTTTTTAAAAAGAGTTTAGCTCTTACCGGGATTTGAACTCACAACCTAGTGGTCGCCAATCTGTAGCGCTAACCGTCCGGCCACTGCGCCTCCCATCTCAAACCTCTACAATAGCTGTTAAAAATTCTGGTATTCTAAGTCACTTTTTGGGAAAGTTATAAAAAAATTTTATTCTTTGGATTGCGGTTGTGATTTTTTTTCTATAAATTAAATTATCTCAAAAATTGTTCATCCTAGGCGTACATTTCGATTAAAATAACAAACATGGTATCAACTTCCGGTACAACCGGAAGTGCCACAATACTGAAAAGTTTTTATGTTTCGTAAGTACATAACGATTTTTTTCAAAATTTTTCTACCATTAGTTTTTCATAAGACCACCCTGTATATGTAAGTATGTCAAAAATTTGATATCTTAAACCAGAGAATTTTATGTCTTTTATTCTCCAAATGCCTACTCAATTGAAGTCTTGCTCTATTTATGTATTTTATACCCAGAAGAAAAAAAACTGTTAATCTTTTTAACATAAGCGCGTTTCATCTTTCATTGAAAAGACGAATGAAAGTTTCATATGTTTCTCGCTTATCCATTCAGCGTTCTCGTTTTTCTGAATTTCAAACAAGAAACATCTCCGTCTGATATACAAATACGAGACAACGCACAATGTATAATTTATATATACCGCTTCCGAAGAATCCCTGATTATTTATTCAGACAAAGGAGTCCTGAGGGTTTCGCTCGGGACCATTTTAACCATTTATGTCAGTTCACTTGCAAAACCACATTAGCTTTCTGAACCTTTTCGATTGTTTGTTGTTTAGAAGTGAAGAAGAAAAAGATTTTACTATTGTTCTCCCTTTTTTATTTCAATTTTCTCAAAATGAAATGCTCTCTGGTATTGTATTAATATCTGTGGATACTACTGAGTTTCTAAAAAGCAAAATACATTTTTTTTTTTTAAAAGAGAGTTGAACTTGGACATACAGAACAGATTATTAAAAAGTAACCCAAAAAGATTCTACTTTTCACCCCTTTTGGGAATAACAGGTTCGACTTGTTGTTGTATTTCTAAAACAAATGTTAAGTTGAACTTGATGTTTTAATAACTTTTAAAATATCATTAAAAAAAAATTTGAGTCAATTCATGAGGTTTCCGTCCATAAAGAGGTGACACTTTGTGTCACTCCTTTAATGGTACTTGCTGAACAGTCAAAAATTTTCTACGTACATGTTTTTGTTTACAGTTTTTTTGTATTTTATGACATTTTCATACTATTTTCAAAAAATACAGAAAACTGTCGTACAATTTCCGTGTGTACTGCAATAGGTTACGGTTCAGGATGAGTGTGTTTAAATTTACATACTCTACACATCTTCCCAACATTTGTATTCGTAACACACTAAAAATAACCGCTTTCAAAGTTAAAACAAACAAGCAGTATCATGTATCACCCATAGATAAAGACTATAAATAATTCCGTATCTAATCTACAACAATAAACACTACACGATCTCAATATTCGAATAAATCAACAAACCACTACTACTAATGGCGTTTGGAAGACAAATACACGAAATTTTAGAAGCTCAAAAACACCATGAAGGGGTGGTTTCCGCGCCCAACATATATACATATTCTTGATCACTATGACGAACTCTACAATATATGTACTTTTTTTAAAGAAAATCGGAAGAGACTGAGCTATTGTGCATAATTACCAAAATTTTTAAGAAATTTTTCATTGTTCCAGAGAACGATTAAGAAACAAGGACCTGAACAGGATTGAGGTCAATTTAAAGATGGAGTAGGTACTATATACAGGGTGGCCACTCTTTTAGAACTTGTAAACAGATCAGTTATTGTTATTAAAACATATATATTTTGGGATTCGACTGTTTATCAGGCCGAAAAATTGCTCAGGCCTTCTAGATTTATGATTCACGCGTAAATTCGCCCAGTGACAAATATTTTCGAGTTATGCGATCGCGGCATGCCAGACTTCTTAAAATAACTTGCTGCTAGGTAACACCCACAGGCGCGGTTCCCGTTAACTTTATTGTATTCCTTGAAATCAGGTGAATTCTTTCTTAATAACGTACAACTTACTGTCTGGAACATATCAGCTGACAGACGACAGTTAGCTGATGTCACCCTGAAAATCAATCGGTTTCATGCTATTGACCATTGGAGATCGCTAAGGACGATCTACATTTGGGATTTATGCGTATGGGGAGTGCACGGTTTTGATTTTCGGAGTTTCCTATTACAAACAACATGGATTGTTGATGATTCCCCCTCCTTTACTAAAATTAACCATAGGCGCTTTATTCTAAAATCGTAACTCCCAGTTCTATACTAAACGATTAACCGATAAAGTGACGAATTCTGCTTTCTTGTACAAGGTTCGTTATTATTGACGCTTCTTATTCGCTTTTTTGCTGCTTTGCTGTAATTTAGGAGCAAATTCTAAAATATCGTTTATCGCTTTAAAATTTTCTTTAAGGGTGTAGAAATTTTATTATGAACGTTACTCTTCACACTTAAATGAACCTAAACTTATCCGCTTTAAAAAAATTATGACCACTTTAGCCAATTTTACAGAAGAGTTGCTTGGAATTCATAAATTTCTCCCTTTTTTTTTAACTATAACAAACGTACCTATTAGGCAGTTAGGAAGATACTTTCATTCAAAAAAAGTTGCGTCAAAAATGAATATTTAACAAAAAAATAAAACCTTTGACTTAATAATTGTTTGACCACGTTGTGGCTACTTCAGAAGATATACGCAAAAGTTACTAAACTGAATGAAGACTAATTCTATCAGCCTTACAAAAAATAGTAGGTATAAAAAATATGTTAATACAAATCCAAAATTTCATTAGGTTTTCGAAATACTAATACAAATATTTTTATATTTCTTTGTTGTTTCTTACTGCCAAAATATACGTACGTGCAAAATTAAGAGAAATTTTTGGAAGATTTTCTATAAATTATAGAAAATTTGGTTTACCTAAAGATTGCTAAAATCTTTTTTTGACCAAATGGCCCTTAATACAAAACTTATATTTTTCTATCATATGCCTTTTAGTACTAGAAATATTTATGTAAAATTTTAGTGTTGTAGTTCCCCCTGGTTTCGGAGTAAAAAAATTAAATAATAATTAAAAAAAATTCTTTTGCCAAAATGCTTTGGCTTCTTGATATACTTAGACAATTTTAAAAAAACTTGTGAGATCATACTTCTTTCAATTTTGTAATAAAAAGTATTTTTTTGTAAACAATTACCATGAAGGTATACCCATTATTTTTTTAATAATTAGGCCTTCTATGTATATATGCATATTTTTTTATCAAAAAGTGAGTATGACACCCCTAAATTAAAATAAAATAAATCGCGTATGGAATTTCCTTTTTGTGAAAAAAAAAAACAAGGAAGAAGAACGACACTTTTTCTTGTTTCATCACTTCGTGAAATTTTTTTTAGAAATGCATAATTTTTTTATAAACTTTCAATTTGTGTGAATTTTGTGCAGCTGTATTGTAGCATATCTTTTCGAATTAATTTTGTTAAATAAATAAATAAATATAAATAAAATTGAACTGAGCTGGCAGTGAGTTAAATTCAATTTTACAGAAATAGGATTGGATGGCTCAACAATATCCAAAACTAGTTAATAAACAATTTAATTCTCCGATCAATCTCTATTCCGATTCGAATATACGGGAAGTTATTGAACGAGAAACCCAGCTGCTCACCAACGGGGCTGTAGGGTAAGTCCCTTTTTAGTTGTTACGTAAGAGAATGTCTATTATATGTGTAGTTACCCTTAGGGCAGTATAGATGGCGCCCTACTACTTAATATGTTTTATTGTATAATCTTGGTTCCTTCTAGTAGTTTTATGTTGATTAGCTGTGCTGAAGATGATCAATAAATACGAAATTGTGAACCACAACTGACAAATTTATAATCGAAAACTTTCTCATGTTCTTTAAATTTTGCACTGCAGTTTGTTAATTAATCCGAACATGAGAACTATCAGAAAAGAGCATGTTTATTTAGGCGATCTTAAATTATTGCAGAATGTTAGACTGCAGACAAAATTACACTTCCAAGAATACAATGTTTACACTTTTCGAAAATAAGCATACATATATATAACAACGTGAATGGATAAGAATCAGCTGCCTCTCCAAATGTCCAAATTATTACACATTTTCGAATTCATTCTCGTTTGTTTTTTTTTTTTTTTTATTGTCAACATTTTTATGTGCATAATAATTCATTAGCTAAAGAAGAAAAATAGTCCAAGAATTTGGAATCGTATCAAAAGACAAAGTTTTATTTATTACTGACAGTGTTCAGTGGACCATTTTTGTAAAAATATTTCGAAAGTAAAATTTATTTAAGTATAAATTAAAAACAAATGTTTCAACGAAACGAAACTCGACAATTGTTTCGACAAACATTTTTATGTTTCATCATAACACCACCGCAGTTAGTTTTAATATTAAAATTTCTTTTACAATAATAATTTTTGCATTTCAAAAGATAATACTGAAAATACTGAAACTGAAAATTTTTTACGTACCTAATACATTCTCTGTCTGTCTGATAATTAAGATCTACATTTTCAAAAATCATTTAATGTAGACACTTAAAACGGTTTGGTAATATGTAATTAATTATTCTGACTGACCCGCACACTTAATGACATATTAATACTAAAAGTTGAGGAGATGACAAGTGCAGTAGTTAATGATGCTTCTCATTTTTGTAGCCAAAAAGTAAGTTTTAATGAGTCCAAAAATATTTGTATCTTTACAAATTTTAGCTGAAATGTCGCCAGAATGTGTGGCACTCGTTATATTCCTTCACTATGGAAATTTTACAAAAAAGAAAAGAAATGTGGCAAAAATTCCATGTTTTATGGCTTTTATTTATCTATTTATACTGCACCTATTACGAAAAAAACTTTATAACACCCCATTATTACTATTTATATTTTAATTATTATAAAGACTGATTGTAGTTTCGTCATCTAATAAAATTTTACCCGGGATTTTTTTTTGTTAAAACCAAAATTTTATGGTATCATTTCATTTCTTCTCTCCAAATCTAAAGTTTATTATTTGTAAAATTACCCGACTGACAAAAATTACGCACTATTTTTCTCAAAACTTGGGGTTGACCGTTACCATCGTTATTGAAGGCCAGAGCGCTAACGCGCAACGTCATAATATAAGGAAGTCCTTTCATAGGGAACGATTTTAAAATCACAGCTTAGGTAAGTATTTAATGTATAAAATTTTTTTTGATAGCAAATTCTTAAATAGTAAGATCAGGAGAGCACTTGTGCAAATTTTTACCACTGGTAAATATTTGTTACTATTTTTAATTTAACGTAAAGTTTTGCAGAACGTGTTGTTTGACATGTCGACGCTTACGTAGCTAAAACCGTGATAGACATAAAAAAAAGTATAAAGACCTTTTTGTAGGTAATTAAATTTTCTACAAAAAAGTTCCCGACAAAACCTATCTACCTTTTACAGTTAAAAAAATACAGCGTTTCAAAGACGCGCTTCAACGTGTAATGTACCACCTAAGCGCTCTTGTAGTGCTGTTTTTTTGTTACCTGTAAAAGATAGAGTGGTGCTGTCGGGGACTTTTTTATATAAAATTCAATTATCTACAAAAAGGTCTTTATACTTTTTTTTGTATCTATCACAGTTTAGGCTACGTAAGCGTCGAAAGATCGAAAAACACTTTTTGCAAAACTTAACGCTAAATAAAAAGTAGCAACAATTATTTTCCAGTTAAAAAATTTCAACAAATGCTCCTCTGACCTTCCTCTACAAAAATCCGCGATCAAAAAAATTTTTGGATGATAAAATCTCTTGGTTATTTGATTAAAACAGTTCCCTACGAAGACTCCCGTATATTACGTCACAAATCAGCACTCTGGCCTTCTTTAACGATGGTAACGGGTTGACCCGTGGATAGGTTGCGAAGCTCATGGTAATCCTTTTGGTTATTCCTCAGATTTCAATTTAAGTAGATACATA
This sequence comes from Agrilus cyanescens, assembly GCA_947389935.1. NCBI lineage: Eukaryota > Metazoa > Arthropoda > Insecta > Coleoptera > Buprestidae > Agrilus > Agrilus cyanescens. The sequence goes on from OX376709.1 coordinate 5,512,170, forward strand.
TTGGTGAAAACCATTCTCCATAACAGATTCAATAACAATTTTCAAATCATTTATTTCAAAGCTAATAATTATTTTTAGTTTTCGAGACTGAGAGCTTTCTGGCGCCACTGAACTAATTATCTTTTCATCGGCACTTTCAGTAAAGAATATGTGATTATTTGAAACTGTTTACATATTTCTTTAAAACGAGCTGTAAACATGTATCTACTTATACGTACGTATAATTTTGGAAAGTTCATTAAAATAAAAGCGTGTCAATATTTTGGAAATAAAAAATGAAACACGTTTTTAGGGCATATTTCCGGATATGGTTCCAGATAAAACCAAATTAAATACAAAAAAAATATTACAGTTCAAATACCCTATACGCTTTTCAGTACATTCTACAACACCTCCAAAGTTTTTCAGTTTTCCTGATTCCAAAAAATGTTTTTATAATTTTTTTTTTGACATAATCCAGAAAAAATGTATTGAGTTTGATTAAATGACGTCTTCAAAATTTTCCCATTTAAATATTTTGAATTCTACCAATTTATGAGAAAAACTACTCAAAAGTTATTAGATAACAGTAACTAATTTTGTTTTCATCATTTGACAAATTGATTTTTGGATTATAATTCATCCTAATTATTATCCTTATGTTTGATCTTAAGTTGTATGTATATCAGGATGAGTCATGGTAATGTAAATGCCAAAAAATATTTACTAGTTTAGAAATTTACTTAGTAATCGTGTTCAATGCCGAGGACTTTGCAATTAGAACATTTCAAAATCAGTAGACTCCTTGTCTAGTTCTGAAATTAATAAGACTGTTTTGGTGCCAAAACGTCATTAACCAGGGCAACCTGAGCCAATAATCAATTTTGGGGTTATGTATTTACAAGCAATCAATTAAAACCACCAGTCATATCGAAAATATTTCTTTTAAACAGTGGTGTAGCTAAGAGCATGTACCCTCCTCTTCACTACCCTCTGGAGATTTCTGAAAGTATCCAGCTATTTCTCCCTCTTTTTTTTATGTTCCTAAATGTCTATTTCTACTTAATGTCTCTAACTAGCCCTTCTCATCTTCGAGATATTTTTTTTTTGTTTTCTTACCCTTGCCATAAGATACCAAAATATCATTATTTTACCACCCAAATTGTGGAGGAATTAAGAGGGAGTAAGGTCAACCCTGAGCCTAATAGAATGAATTTAGTCTCAAAGTATTTGTTTAAGTAAAAAATTAAGATAAAATGGTAATTATATACATTAGCGATTTTCTTGAAAAAAAAAAGTATATTGTAGAGTTTGCCACGTTGATCAAGAATATACATATATAATGGGCGGGGAAACCACCCCTTTTTGTTGTAGATTAAATACGGAATAATTCATAGTCTTTATCTATAGGTGATACATGATACTGTTTGTTTGTTTTAACTTTGAAAGCGGTCATTCTTAGTTGTTTACGGAAACAAATGTTGGGAAAGGGTGAGGGATATGTAAACACACTCATCCTGAACCGTAACCTATTGCAATACACACGAAAGTATTACGATAGTTTTTTGTATTTTATGACATCTTCATACTATTTTTCAACTTCAAAAAATACAAAAAGCAGTCGTAATACTTCCCGTGTGTATTGCAATAGGTTACGGTTCAGGATGGGTGTGTTTACATTTACATACCCCTCACTTTTTCGGAAGGGGATAAGCTAATGTACATAATTACCGATAAAATTTTGTAAAATTATTCAAAACTTTTGTTAGTACCAATAAAAAAAACATAAAAAATATTATTTGTAGATTTTGAGACACCCTGTATATATTTATAATAAATTTAGTAGGTATATAGGCACGTGATCGGGAACGAGAAGAGACTTACTCACGCGTTTATTTTAGACATCACTTTGTATTAATGATGCTTTAATAGCCCAGGAGTAATCTCCATCACATATTCTTTCTTTAAAGATTTGCACTTGTTGCTAGATATAAATTTTGTTTAGATTATTTGTGCCAACTGCAACGTAAATCATAATATTACAGTTACTCATTTACATATGTAGTTACTTATTAATGCGTAATAGAATATAAATAAATTCTGAGCAGGAAATTAAAAAGATAAAAAATCTGAATTAATAGTCTCAAACTCAAATTTAAAAAAAAAATGTTATTATTGTCTCCACATTTAATTCATTCAACTTATTAATTCTAATTTGATTAGCCATCAGTAATTAGCAATTATAATCAAAGTAAATAAAAACTGCAATAGCAATTTTTGTTTTGGTAATTCGAGATTAAATTAAATTTTCAATTTTTTTTTTTGATATTGAAAATAACTGGGAAACTAAAATAAATTTCGCAACTGTTTTTTTTTTAATTAGTGCAAGTGTTTTTAAAATCATTTTTTTGTATCTGGGTCATTTCAAAGAGCATATGGGGTTATGTGTGAGTCTGCAGGTTGATGATAATATATATCTAACAATCCAATTTAACATCAAAGCATGGCTATGCACAACAAACGGCAGTTCCTTGAAACTAATTAGTAGGTACAAGGAGCGGCTCTAATTAACTGCATGCTGATCGTTTTAAACGCAGAAATTAAATCTTTTACGAAGTCAAGTCGCATAAGTATAAAATATTTAATTACGAAATAAGAGCAGCCCTTAAAAAAAATTTTTTTGTCACTCAAATGTAATTTTCAAACTTCTAAAAAGTTAAATACTATTAATTCTACTTACTGGTCTAATATCTACTAATACTTCTTAAAACACTACGTTTAAGATTATAAGTTCTAAAGTAAGTTTTGAAAAGTTGGAAATTGTATTAAGTAAATCGTATGAGCAACTCGAGACGTAAGACTTCAAAAGTCATAATTAATAGTCCAGCTCAGTCACTTCAAAACGATATTGATAAAACAGCAAGGGATGAAAGTAAATAAAAATGAAATAAAAGTATTGGTAAATATTAGCTAATGAAGCGGATGTAAAAGTGGGGTTAGAACCAATATCAAAATTGAGGTTATAAAACGAGAAGAAGTCACGATGTTAAGAAAAACAAATGATCAAAATTGTTTTTCGAGTTTTATTTGGATAAGTTGGTAATTTTCGAAAGGGCTGAACCGATTTTACAAAAACTGAATAATTCCCCACTAAAAAAATCGATAGCTTTGCTGGAAAATGTTACTTTCAGTCCATTGTAATTTTATTGAATCTCATATTAATGTACCGGTGGAATTGAAAAATCATTTTTTTTTCGAAATCTTTGTTCTTATGCATACAAAATTATTATTCACTGATGCACGAATTTCGAAAATTATAAGTTCCGGAATAGAAGCTTTCAAATAGCTTCTGGTTCACGTGGGTAGCTCCTGTTTTCCTCCTGAAAACAATGGCGCAAAAAGCACGTGCAATTTTTCCTCTACGTGCATTATCATTCTTCGTCATTTGCTAGAACAAAAAGGTTTACGCATCGCTGATAGCTGATCGAAAAATTAATCCTGAGAGCCTAATATTAATAACGGAACGAGTTTTTATTTTTGTCATTATTTGAGATATATATCTATTAATAAAATAATTAAAATTTTAAAACAAAAATAAAGAAAAGTTAAAAGTATTTATCTCACTCATATAAAAAAAAAATTGAACAAAAAATTATTTCAAAATATCTTGTAATTTCACGAAAAAACGTTGTTTAGTGCCTAGAATTATTGTTACACCCTGTATGTACCAGTACACCTAACCTAACATTACTTAAACTAACACACAACTGCGTGGTAAGCCAACATCGCCTAGAAAACAAGGCCCTACAGTTCTGATGTAAAAAGTCAGACATGGCGGTGTAGGTAGGCGAGTGTAGGGAATGCTTTTAGTGTTATTTTGATCGCTGATTTTTGTAAAGATACATGAGAATAAAATTTGTGCAAATTTTTAACACTGGCAAATAATTGTTAGTATTATTTTCCTTAATGTTAAAGTTTTTTTAAATGCATTTTCTGACGTTTCAACGCTTACGTAAAAGAAACCGTGATAGATACAAAAAACATGTACGGACATTTTTTGTAGAGGATTAAATATTCTACAAAAAAAGTCTGAACAGTATCCCTCTATCTTTTTCACGTAAAAAGATGCCTAAAAATGTCTAATGTGGCGCCGTGGCGTCTTTGGAGAGGTGCAAATCCTTTTTAGATTGTTTTAAGTAAAATATGAAGAATTAAATTTAATTTCTACGATTCATTGCAATATAATGGATAATGCTATTTCAAATAAATTACTTATTAAATTATTAATGAGTAATTATATTCAAATTCCATTATTTACTAATAAGCAATAGTTAAGGATTTTTTTTAAGCTATGCCATAGCTTTTATCGCGGGCTTTGAGCGCGGCGACGGAATCAAGAAATTCCGTAACGAAAAAACCTAACACCCCCCACGCCGACCGGCACAGCGGTGCGACTAGACGTATGCGTGTAGACTGTACGAAGCTCGCACGGATCGAGACGAGCTGCTCCGAAATCGGACGAATACGTAAGCTGCTGTTTTTGAAAAGAAAAAAAAATTGCATAAATATTATAATTGCATAAGTTGATAAACTATGCAATAGCTTTACCGCGGCAGTCCCCGAGTGCCACACGTATTTTTTTATCATTAATTTGGTATCACCACTGACAGTGAGGATACGTTATCTATTGGACCTGCCTATGGCACGTTGACAAGAACTACCTAACGAGTTTAAAATTGTGACTCACATCTGGCGGTTCTACACCCTGTACATATTTAATTAAAGAATAGTAAAACCAAAGATTTAACAAAGTCTTTTGAAAATTGATGTTGCATTTAGTGTCACTTCAAGTAAATTAAATGAGTCAAGAAATGATGTGTCAATCATTTCGTCGATGCACGATTTGCGAGTGTCTATGGCTAATTTTCGATTAGCATGTTCAATTAGTGTAATAATCTGTTTAGAGGATGTGTAAAAATAACTATTTTGGTCGAACATGACTTTTTCACGCCTACACCGTCTGGTGAAAATAAAGCAGTTTACTTGAATCGATGTTACAAGTATATTACTATTTTTAGATGGGATGACATTTTTATAACTTCAGTCCCTATTAAATTACGAAATAAAATTTCAGATGCAATTTTATACAGGTGCACCTAGTTATGTAAATAGAAACAGATATTTGATACGATAACGTCATGGGTTAGGTAAATGTAGATGCAGGAAGCTTCACTTAAAATTCAGCAAAAAGAGGGGCTTCAGTGATGAAAAGCAAAAAGATACAGATTTTACATCTTTTTTAATTGAAAATATGGTAATGAGGTTCTAAGTTTGGATGTAGAAGGTAATCTCCAAAGCTACGTCTCTAATTTCAAAAATTTTTTCACCGTCTTGATTTAGAAACTTCACGGTAGTGGATAGCACATAAACGCAAAATTGTAAGGTTAGAATCTACATTTCCATATAACTAAATATATGCAACCCATTACACTGATCTATCCAATTGTTTTATTAAAATCTAGAAATGTCGAAATTGGCGACATTTAATTAGAAATTTTTATTAAACCATAGAATTGTGGATTTCGATAGTAGGCGCATTAGTAGTGAAGATGTAATTTTAAATATATAATTGTAAACTTTCAGAATGAGGCATTTCCATTAATGGATAATAATTAGTTGTAGTTTGGATATATTTCGAGTTGATCTCCAAACAAGGACAATTTGACAGTATTTTAGAAAACAATTTCTAATTTCCTTTACAAGGCGATGGTCAATAAATATAACAATGTTTCATTTTAAAACATTTCGGTTTATTTAACCATCATCAGATTAAAATAGATACGAGTACAGTTCCCCTTAAAGTATTAAAAATACTTCTTATTTTACTTTTATTAATTATTTATTATCTACTAATTTATTATCAAGTAACTATAAAGATAATAATTGAAGTACAACTATACTCATGTCTGATGATGATTAAATCAGCCGAAACATTAGAAAAATAAAACTTTCCATTGATTTTGAGGTTGAAACCTTCTGAAGTTAATTTACGAAGATAGCAATTTATCTATACAGTTTTTTTTTTTCGAGAAAAAGTAACTAGAAAATCGCTCGCGCAGATGATGCGCGGCTGTCACTTATTTCTAAACAATGCAACAAATTTATAAACTTTTCCTCTTTACAATAGTTGCATTGTTGAAATAATGTACTTTATAAATAATAACGATAATTTTTTTTACAGTTAATTGATTTTTTCTTATTTTTATTGGTTAAGCGATAGAGATCAAAGACTAAAAATTTTTTATAACACATTTATCTTATCTGATACGGTTTTGGGCCAAAAAATGATGTAAATTTAGACTGTTACTGATTAATTACACAACAACAGTTATTGCCAAACGGTTGTCTAATATTAACAGAAAAAATTTCGAAAACACGAAAAATCTGACAAATATTGAGGTGTGAAACGAAATGATGGAAATGTAAATTTTTAAAGTGTGCATGGTGACACTTGTAGAACATACATGAATGCAATTCGAAATGTTATAAATACGTCAGTGTAACATACATAACAATAAAATTAAAATTAAAACATCCTAATGTACAGGGCGTTTGTAAAAAATGGCAAAAACAAATGGCAAATTTTTTATATAAAATTTACTGTAAGTAGTAATAAAAAATTGGTCCAGTCTTATGTTTTTGAGTTACAAATAAAAGACGAAATTTCAAAATTTTGACTTTGCATATCCACACTATGGTAAATTTAACAAACATCATAATGAGTACTCCAACTTTCAACTTCCTGAAGGAGAGAGTTTCGACCCTTTTTGATTATGAGCCTAAAGGAAAAATATTTGAAATCTAAAGACTGTTTAAAGTGAGATGATTGCATTTAGGTACAGACCGTTTATGTTTTGATGAGAATTGACGACGTCAGAGACTGAAGCATTCGCCAAAATTAAAATCCAAAAACAAATTCTTTATTCAGGTTCAGACGCCTATAATATGTAGGTACTCACATCAAAAAAGTACACGATTATTAAAAATTTTGGAAGATGACTTCTATAAAGTTAAAAACATTTCAAAAAAGTATTGACAGGTACAGGTGGGTGTTTTTTTGTATTCGCCAGTTTGTTGCTAGATATTGACGCCCCGTACAAATGATTCATTTATATTTTCGTCCTGATGTCACCATCACTTAAGTTAGTTGCCTAAACCAAAACAAAATAAATACGAAATACGAAACAGATCACGTGCTATGGCCATCGTTTGAGCGTCACTTTGACGGATTTCGATCAGTATTAATATTAAGTAGTGTCTAGAGATCGCATACGATAAACGAGCGTCCTGTGTTGCCGCAGTTTTAAATTTAAACCTCTCCTGCATTCCAGAGGAATTTAAGCAACAGAAGGAAGGTATCCTATCCAGTAACGCTAATTTTAGTTTTATATATGGTCGCTGCCGTTTGAAATTTGTGCAATACGAGAAAGCTCAATTGAATGCATCGAGTGCGATTTTGTGACGTGTAAAAGTGGCGAGTGGTTTTGTGTGGCACTAGATATATATGATTTTTTAAGGGTATTTTTTTGTTTTGATTTAAATTTGTAGGCTAATACGTTTTTTTTTTTGAAACATTTAAACTTTAGTAGATGAGTAGTTTGAAAATAAATACCATGACCACAATTTATAACATAGAAAATGCATTATAAATATCAAACAAACTTATTTCAAAATTTTTTAAAATGTTCTAATTTCTTTCAAGATTGAAATTCCGTTCCGATTATCAAGTTATATGTTGCATGTTCGATAATTATATTTGGTGCACTTAGAATGCAGAATACAGGGTAGGACTTCAAATATAAAAGTTGTATAAGAGTATAAGTACCATTATTTCAGATTTTTTAAAGAAGAGTTGTTGAGAATTACAGTGTATGTCCAAATACCAAAACATGGTGTCCTAAAAAAAAAATTTTAGGAAAAATACTTAATAATTTCCAAAAAACTGTTTTCTTTTTTTTATATTCATCGTAAATCCTGCCATATATTGATTAAAATCAAATCCATTTCGTATAATTTTGTTCGAATTCAATCATAATTGTAAATTAACTTACACTTTTAATTGTTTAGGGAACCACAAACTTTTCAATTTTTATATTTTATGCCGTTTGATTTGCAACCATTCTAAGTGCAATTAATAAGATTATTGAACGTGCACCAACTTTCGAAAATATTTGCACTTTTGTTGGGCAGGAAATTAAAAAAAAAATTCTATATGTTGCATACTTAAATCACCACCCTGTATAATTAAGACTAGTTTTCATTTTTCAGTATTTTCGGACATAACATGTGAATGGTCAATTAACATCAGTTTTCTTAAATAACTTTAAAAATATTTCTTTTAAACATAAAAAAAGTACAACTATTAATAATGAAATGATTGAAAATATTTAATAGTAGTGATTTTAATACACTAACGAGAATAACAACTACAAATTAGGTACTTCATATTAATGAGGAAAAATTCTTTTAAAAAGCAAAAAGTAGATATATTTGAGAATCTCACAAAAAGCCCTTTAATTTGATATGTCACACGATACAGCTTGCAAAATTTTTTGTCTTTTAATTTACTAATTTGCTCTCAAACGTGACCCCCATATTCAAAAATCTTTATTTACGTAACACGTTCGTGGTTAGGTTATAGAACTTCGTACGTGTACCAAATATCAACTTATCTGTCCAGTAGATTAGAAGCAAATTGATTGTGACTGACAGACAGATAGGTACATGAGAGACCCTACAAGGGGTTTTATTTTTGCATTCGGACATAACCTAATGTTTTCGACAAAACTATCTAATACAATGGAAAAAAATACATCGACTTCAAAAGCAGCACTCCAATTATGGAACAGTTAAAAGATTTTTCAAAGAATTGCAAAAGTATTTAAAATATTTTGAAAGACGTGCAACTTTTAATAATGTATATATAGCCCAGTCAAAATTATTATAATGTACCGGTGTCGTGTTGTTAGCGCCGTGCAGTTAGCGCCGCGACCCTTTTGCGTGCAGTTATAGCCGCGAAAGGAACAGGTAAAATTATATGGTGCATTTAGCGCCGCGAGTATGCCAGTGGTATATAAGCCCATGTATGTACAATTCTTTTATTTAACATTTTATATTAAGTTTATTGTTTATGCAATACATTTTCGTATGATATTTTAAACACAAATTTTTACACTAAATAGTTTTAAATGTGTCTAACGCAATAACTTATTCTGACAATATTAAACGACATAATATTTATCCAAAAGAATTTTTCTAAGTAGATAAACAATTATCAACTATAGCAACGAATAAGTAGCAATCCCATACCACCCTTATAATATCATAATTATTGTGCATAGATTGTCTGTCAGATGAGTGATTGCGTGTTCACCAAATTAAACGATAACAATAATTAGCAAATTATTAGAATATAATAATACCAATTCGATCATAACAAATGAGATTATGTCTCTACTAATTGTTTACTTAAATCAAAATTATTTCGGTTTTGTTAATGATTATTACTTTTGCAATGGATTTAACGATGGGTAACCCCCTTAGTTTATTAATATTAATGATTATTTTAAACACATCTGTTTTGTTGAATAAACGTGCCGGTCCTAAGCTTGGATTATAGTTTGAAGAAAAGTAAAAATTTGTGTTTAAAATAATATCATACGAAATTAAAATACATACATAAACGATATACTTACTATAAAATTTTAAATGAAAGCATTGTACATAGGCTTGTATACTCGCGGCGCTAAATGCACGATATAATTTTACCTGCTTCCTTCGCGGCGCTAAAAGCACGGCGCTAACAACACGGACTCAGTGTACCTACGTATAAGCTTCAGGAATATTTACCATTTGTAGGACACCCTGTGTCAACCATTCACTTTTCTATTCTTACATTAAAATCTTTATAAAAATGAATAATTAAGCAGTATTTTATGATATTCTTTAGAAAAATTAAGCTGTAGATAAAAAAATTGATAAGAACATTTTTCGTATTGAGGAACAAAATGTTTTATAACAAAAACCTGGAGAGAACACATCATGTAAAATGAAAATTTTAAATAATCACAATCTTAACGTTCTATTTTTAGAGCTGAACGTATATGAATAAGATCACATTAATTATTAATAAAAATACTCCTTTAGTAAATAAATAAAATGATAAAATGAATTTTCACCTAACACGTGTTTCGATCTCCCTGCGGTTTCATCAGAAGTTTAATTTAATAAAATTTACAAAATCAGTGTTTTTATTGATAAAATTTTAAAATTATATTAAATAAATACAACAGTGAATTTTTTCTGCATTCCCCGAAAACTAAATCATCCAACATTTTGAACCTCCCTCCCTACGCTCTCTTTATGCAATAAGTGTCTTTCTAGAATTTTAATTTATTTATAATAATTTTTTTTTTTCAGTATCAACTTCTATAATCCGAACACCTCAACACCAGCGAACCTAAAAAATTCGGCAGTCATGCGACTAATACAGGAAAACGAACAACCACGTAAGTGAAGTTTGAATTAATAAAGTTTCCAACGACTACGTTTGCATCGCACCGACCCTTAGAATGGGTTTCACCCCCGAGTATTTTACCCCGCAAAACACGCACACACAAATAATAATAATAATAATAGGGAATTCACACCCCGTAATTTGCTTATTAAGTACATTTCCTAGACCCTTTGCTAGGTACCTATTAACGTTTGATTAAATTATAAATAAATAACTTACCACTAGGTTATTACCCTCAACAAATTTGCCGCTGTGACATTAGGAACTGCGATTTTTTCGAATCTGCAAATAATAATTAATTTAATGTATAAAATTTTATCTACTTATTTAATTATAATTATGAAACTTTGGATGGTGCACTTATATTAATTACAAAATAAAGAAAAATTAAGTAGAACGTTGGAAAAATATATCTAATAAATTTAATAGGTGAAACGTTTCCATAGTTTTATTTATTTTTTTCTTCATTTTGTAATTGTAATTTCTGTTTTTTGTATAAAATAAAATTAAACATTTTTTTTACAAAAACATTTTTAATTACGTTTTATGTAAATTGTAAATACAACATAATTGTAACATTTAAAAAAGTTTTTGAGTGTTTAATTTTATTTTAAACAACGTTTCATAATTTTTCCACCACAAATTCAATTGAATTTCGTTTTTTATGTTGACAACTACAGAATTTTCTATATAAATTCTAAAATATTTTTTACCTTATTGTTAGAAGATGTAAATTTTTCAATTTTATCATCGAAAATTCACGTATTATTAAAAATCATCAATTTTAAATAAAACTTACACATCAGAAAAGGCTAAACGAAAACACAGTCAACTTGTCGAACGTCTCTCGAGAACAGAACTGATTATCTTTTCTCGAGAGCTGCTTTTTGTCTCTTGTCGAAGGTTAAGAAAAAAAACTGGAAACGATAAAATTTATTTATCTCTCAGTTTCGTTTATTTTATACAAAAATAAGGCAATGTCAAATGAGGCAAATGAAGAATAAAGACCGATAATGTCTCTGTTGGAATAAAATTTTATAGAAGTTTAGTAAAAGTTAATATTACAAATGATCCAATAATCAACAAACTTTTAACGAAAATATCATTAATTAGGCAACGTTTCGACCGTCAATTTCGGTCATCATCAAGTAAACATTTAATAAATATAACATACGGTTTTATATGTTATGTTGATTTCAATTTTTTTTAATAAATTAAAAATTTTAGTTGGGTAGCAACATTAAACATATAAACTAACTGATGCTATTAAATGTTAGTCTGTTGATGACTGAAATTAATAGTCGAAACGTTGGGTCTTTAAATTGAAAATTTTATGAAAATTAATTTTGGGTTCTCGTCTTATAAACCTTTGTGTTCTGGTCTTTATTTATTATTATTTTTTTTAAACTAAATAAAGTCAAATCCGCAAGGTCTGATGATTTTAGCCTAAGTATTAATTTTGCATCAGTTTTTGAGTAGTAATCACAGAAAATTCAGATTGTAACTTTGAGCCTAATTAACGCCTAAAAGGCCACAGTTAATCATATTATATTTTTCGACCTGTAAGACTAAAAATGGAAAACCCCTCAATTTTTTTTTTTAGAAATTGATTGAAACACATTTTTAAAAATTCACGTTTTTTTGAAGTTAGTCATATTTATTGACGAAATAATTATAGACGTTCAGATTTTCTGAGAGGTTAAAAAGTATATGGACGTGTACCTACTATAAAATTAGGGATGGACCGCCTGGTTAAGACTTCATTTGCAGAAAAATAACAAGTTGAAATAATAAAATAAAAATATGTATAACAATTTTTCACGTATTAATGTTGGTATCTTAAAAAAAAAACAGAAAAAAAATAAAAGCAGATTAACCAAGTCAAAACAACGACCCAGAATATTTTTCTTTTTTGAAATTTTAGTGTACTTGGTTTTTCGAATGACCATGTCAAAATAAGGACTATTTACTAAAATTTTCTGGTCTTTATTTTGAGTTGGTCATTCGAAAACCTTTTGCCTTCATTTTCTTCCAGCTATTTCAAATATCAAATTGGAAAATAGTTGCTTTTTTCCAAAAACTGTAAATCTTTGCAAACGAGCAAGCTTTCTGACCATCGCCTTACAGTGACTTAAGTTTATAAACCAGAATAAATAAATTTAAGATATAAGTATTAAAATTAAATACAGGATAAAACCTGTTAGATAAGGTAGAAAATATCATGCTGATAAAGAAAAAAAATAATTGGGGTCTATCTGAGGTACAGTGGATGAAATGGGGTGGAAGTATTTTCGCGATTTTCAGAGAAACTAGACCTATCGAAAAAAGTTAAATGTAAAAGTTGTGGCTAATGAGAAGATGTACAACTTTTATATTAATCATTTTTTTGAAAACCTACAATTTTCCGGCAAAAAAAAACCGGAACAACTAAGGGTTTCCCTTTTATTTCTTTTCCCACACAAAAATTAATTATTTTTTAACGAAATTTAGTAGAAACTTACCTTTTTGTTTTCGAAATAAGCTGTAATTTTTTGGAAAGAAAATAAGTTTTTACATTTTATTTTGATTTTAATAATAAAAAAAGGCTTTATATTTTCAACCAAAAATTCTCCAGTTAAAAAATAACTTTTCTCAAAATTATCAGTGGTCTATTTTTTTGTTGGAACGTCTACTTTCAGATGGTGCAAAAAAAATTATTTATCTGTGGAAAATTTTTCCATGAAATGCGAAAAACTGGAAAAATTAGATTTTAAAAAATCATTTCTTTAATTATTGTTTTTAATTTCTAACTATTTATTATAATTTACGATTGAAATCTTTGATGTATACATATAGATGTTATATGAATAAATAAGGTACAATCAAAGAAATGAAATTTTTTAAAATCTAATTTTTCAAATTCTTTCGAATTTCAAGGAAAATTTTTCCACAGATAAGTTAATTGTTTTGCACCACCTGAAAGTAGACGTTTCAACAAAAAAAAAAATGTCCACTGATGGTATTAAAAAAAGTAATTTTTTTAGCTTGGGAGTTTTTGTTGAACATAGTTGTAGTTTTAAAATTAAAATAAAATGTAAAAAATTTTATTTTCCTTCCAATAAATTACAGTTTGTTTTTACCAAATTACGTGAAAAAAAATTAATTTTGTATGAGAAAAAAATTAAAACGAAAAACCTTCGTTTTTTCGATTTTCCCGGAAAATTGCAGATTTTCGAAAAAAAAAAAATGTTCCATACAAAAGTCCATCTTCTTATTAGCTAAAATTGAAAATTGAGAAAAACACTTTTACACCCCTAAAATTTCAACCCTTTTCATCCCCAATTAATTTTTTTCGTTATCAGCACGACATTTTCTACCATATCCAACAGGTTTGGTAATTATTTAGAAGTGGGGCTCCAGACAAAACTGGCCCCAAAAAAATTTTCACCCCTTGGAGACCATTTTAATACATCAAAATAGTTCATTTACGGTGGGGGAAGACATTTTCAATAATTGTTTATAAACAAAAACATTGTTATAAACAAAAAATTTAAAGTTTTAGAAATTACCAAATTAAGAGAAAATTAAAATAGAAGGTAGTTATTGAGAAAATTGCTCCAAAAACTTTCTTGTATTGCACTAAAAAACTTTTTAGTGCATCAAATGCATTCTAGAGGTGGGGGAGATATATTTTTCACAAAAAAAACGTCGTAATAATTCCCTGTGTCTTGAAATAGGTTATGGTAGAGGGTGGGTGTGTTTATATATACATACCCCACACCCCAAAATTTTAATTTAATAATTAATTTGGTATTTGGTTAGGTTAGGGTACGGGATGTAGGGTATGTGTATGTAAACACACCCACCCTCTACCATAACCTATTTCAAGACACATTGAATTATTACGACGTTTTTTTAAATATTTTTTATAAAAAGTATATCCCCCACTTCTAAAATTTTCTCAATTTTCTCAATAACTACCTTCTATTTTAATTTTCTCTTAATATGATAATTTCTAAAACTTTAAATTTATTGTTTATAACAATGTTTTTGTTTATAAACAATTATTGAAAATGTCTTCCCCCACCGTAAATGAACTATTTTGATGTATTAAAATGGTCTCCAAAATGGTCCAATTTTTTTGGGGCCAGTTTTGTCTGGAGCCCCACTTCTAAATAATTACCACAGGTTTAATCCTATACTTACTTAACTTTTAGGACATTTGGCCTTATTATAAAAATGGCAACATGTATTTATTTCAAAATCAAAAATTAATTTTTTATTTTACTTTTCATCATCACAGTCTACATCCACATACTTTTCAACCCTTTCAAAGGCATAAGAAAGAAAACGAGGCACTGAAACGTATGACGTATCTGACGTTCCATTAGGTAAAATTCAAAAATAGGTACATGATTTGGTAACACCCCCGATGTAAACGTAGTCCCTTGTTTCATACAAATAAATTCTATAAGCATTATTTATAATACACATACGTACCTATGTGTAATCGTGTGTGGATTATATATAAAATTACCTGCCAACCACACAGAACATGATCGTGGTACCTACCTAATCTATGAATCCGCCTTTTATATTTTCCGACTCGAATAAATAATGTCTGCTAAATTTGAGTTACATGAGTCATCGAAATGCTTTAGGTACTGAAAGCAACTCGAATTTACGAACGCACGATGGACGACAGGATTGGCCACCTCCAGATAACAAAGCGGTTCACAAAATTCAATTTGGAGTTTCAGGTAGAAACCAAAAAATTAAAAAAAATAATGATAGATATATGTAATAGATAGAAGAGACATTGCGCATGATCGAGGGCACATAACCCCCTCCATTGCCTGAATCATTTTATTCCTCTTCTTCTTCTTCTCATTAATTTTGTCTTCATTGACAAAAAGTTTTTCGTTGATGAATTGTTAGTTTTTGTGACAGTCTATCACTGTGTATTTGTGGTGTTCAACTCTAACTGTTTAATTTATTTATATCAGTGTCGACGTGCCACGTGATATTAATTTTTCTAATTGTTGTTAACAAGTAAGAAATAACTTTTTACTTTATGAGAGAGCTTTTTTTTGTACACTTACGTACTAAATATTTTTTTTTAATAATAACGACTTCATCTACGAAAGTTCACAATTCAATTGAAAAGTTCATCCATCATTGCATTCATTTTTCAATTTTATTGAATTCACAACTCCTCTGTTGTTGGCTATTTGGATAAAAAAAAGTTTAATCAATTTTTCCATTAGTTTGTTCAAATATTTCTTTAAGATAAACAATAATGTTTTTACAAAAGTTGATTGTAAAAAAATACAGGGTGATTGCAAAATTACGATTAAATCCATTAATTTAAAAATCAATGCAATCTATAATCAAATTATCTATCTATAAACTGATTGAGATACAAAATACGAAATTCATGATTTTTTACTAATAATAACTTTAAGCCATATTTGGTTAGAATAACATAAAAGACGATGATTTTCTCAAAAAAATCAAAACATAAAAGCCACAATATTCACTATGTATTTCTAATCTTTAAAATGATACCTCACATGGTCTGTTTTTTTTACTCCTTTTTTTTGTCCCTATATTTAACCCCCTATTTGTAGGATTAATCCTTGAAAAAGTTGTAACTGTATTTTTTTATTCCAACGCAAAATGCAATAAGGAGGGCCCCCCTTCAGTCAAAAATATTAAATAAAAATAAAACAAAAATAATTTTTGCTTAACAGAAAAGTGTCCCTAGGTTCATTTAAAAAAATACAATTTTAGGAAATCTTAGAAATATTTCCATATTTTGCCTTTTAATAACAGTGAGTGAACGAGTGGTCCCCTCAAACTTGGGGGCCCCTTGTCTTATGGTAATTACGTCACTGTGATTCGACATTATTCCAATTAGACATTTTTTTACTTCAATTATTTTTTGTGACTGACAGACACAGATAAACACAAGCGGTAAACCTATGGGGGTTCAATTTTCACTAACGAGGAACGGAACATTAAAAAGGGTAGTAACTGTTGGTTTTTACAAAAGTTATTGTTTCAACTTGTCATGAATTATTATTAGAAACATTTAAATGATCATAAATCTATTGTTAGCCTAGTGACCTGAACGTTTATAGGTACTTATAGAAATTTTATAATGTTGTTTAATTTATTTATAAATCAGTTTAATCTGATTACAGTCTCACTGAAACTGGCGCGTATTAATTAGTGGATTTTTTAATTAAAGTTCGACTAATGCACATTATATAAGGTGTACAAACCGTACATGGGGGATGGGGGGTTGGGAGGGGAAGTAAGGGAAGGTCCAAAGATTTCATCCCCAGTGATGATAAGTGGAGGTCGAATAGTAGTGGTGATAAAAATTAATACATTTGATCAAACATGAGCTTTTAATTTTAAGTACTCGTTAAATGAATTTTCCCATTTAATTAACACGAAAAAAAAAATTGATCACGCGCAAAAGTAGTAGAGGAATCCTTCAAATTTAAAAGCTCCAACAGCTTCATTCAGTCTATGAACTAATACGTCGCCAATAAAAATTTGTAAAGTTGATTTATGCTCAAAAATCATCCCTTTTCATTTTTTTTCTCCAAATCTATCAATTTTAGAGCAATATCCTATGAGAGCTTTTTGTAGAGAATTTAATTTCCTATAAAAAAGGTCTGGTAAGCCAAAACCATAGAACTAATAGGTTCCGAGATAAATTCAGTTAATTATAAGAATCAGTGTTTTATAAAGATTTTTGTACTTTAAGAAAAAAGTAAATTACTATTGTAGTACCAATGAAATTTATCTTGTTAAAGATGACAACAGTTGAAGCACTGAATTTTTGAAAATCCATTTTAACAATAATAATAACGAGCTTTCGGTTAGATATATTTTCAAAAGACTTATTTAGCTTTCGTTACAATAATTTCGTTACTCAGTAACTTCATCAGGAGAGAAGTCACTATGAAAATTTTTAAATGTTAATTAAAGGAGAAAATTTGTAATTCATTAAACCCCAGTACTTAAATTTAAAATAAAAAGCTCATCTGTGGATTTTTTTAATATGTTTAGAGCAATATTCCGTCAAGGAAGCGAGAAAAAAAATAGTGTTGAAGTTGGCGTTTTTTTTTTTCTTCTTCTAAAAAATAATCTTATTTTTTTCGTTTCAATTTTTATCGTTCTGTCAAATATTTTGATGATTTCTCCATAAGTGCGCATCCCGATTAAGCGAATGAAAATCCGTTCGTTCTCCACGTAAGGTTCACTAGCCTCATTTGCCACTCACGCTGCCATAAATGACAGCTTATTTGACAGTCGCTTACGCTGAGGGAACGCGAAGCGAATTCATCGTTCATATTCGCTCATTCTAAACCTATCTTAATTATATATCCTGAAACAATGTTAAAAAAAAAGGAAAGGGACAAAATTGAAATTCTATTACAAACATCCAGACGTTCGACTGATGACAATGTTGAAAAGCTTCATTTTATTCTTAAAATAAATACTGTTGGCATTAATGCAAGCGAAAGCAAAAGTAGGTGTCTCGCAACTGAAATTAATTGACAAAATTCAGGACATCGATTAGACATCTTTTTATTTTTAGTTATGACTAAAAATTGATCGCAAGGACTCTCCTTTAAAAAAACAAAAATTTACATAAGAAATTTTTTTGATCGATTTTTCGTTTCAATCCAAATATGTATGTATAAATCAGATATAATTACTACTACCGAAATAAGTAAATCGAAAAAAGTTAAATTATCATAAAAAGGTACAAAAAACAATTACTCAAAAAATACAGTAAAGTTAAAAAAAGCTGTCAAATAAAACAGGGAATTTTAGTCGTTTGTCTATTAAAATTTTCAATCATTCTGTTTAAATACATATATTGTTTTGAGAATGTTCATGGGTGTAAGCAAGGTTGAAAAAATACGGTGTTTACGAAAAACATTTTACAAACACACCGGTGTTTGTCACTTAAAACACCTGACTTAAAATCGTACTGCTGGTGTTGCAAAGCTGTGCCAGAATTTAATTTTAGACGGATTTTCTAAATCTCAGCGTTACTGCTTTGGATTATGAAATATCTGGAGAACATACAGATTCGTTTATTTTTTGACCTCCGTATCAATTTGTTGGTTTTGTAACCGCTGCTTCGAATTAAAAAAAAAATTACTATTTCTTACTAAAATAAAAAAGTTACTATAAATTTTTAAGTCTTTGAATGGACAGTTTAAGGACATAAATTCTGTTCATAAAAATTAATTTCTTTAATTAAAAAAAAAAAACTTTTTGGATGGTTTTTAAACAAGAAAAAAACAGGTTTCATTTGAAGTCTCAATTTTTAATTAAAGAAAAAGTGTTTTTGGTCTTCTTTTTACTGGATATTTTAATTTTCCAAATAATCTTTTTTAATTCTAAAATTCTGGAGTTTTATTGAAAAGTGAATTTAATTTATAAATTTCAGAAAAAAATCATAAAGGTTTAATAAACACCCCATAAGCATTTTTTAGTCCTTTTAGTGAAGGATATCCCTTAGAATTGTTACCTGACCTAACCTACCCCAAGCGGAACGCTTAGGTTGGTTTTTTAAAATAAAAAAAGCTTTTACCCCCTTCTCTGACTTGAATTTTCTTTTTTACATGTTGTACATTTGTGAATTATCTTGTAAAATTTTATTACAAAAGCCATCTAATAAAAATTCCACAAGGGGTGAATAGAAACCCCTGTAAATTAAATTTTAACCGGATCTGGATAAAAATACTGTAAAAAAATCAAATCATTAAGACCAAAAATATTAAAAACTATTAGGTGTGTTATGAAACTTAAAGGATATAAATTAGATTAACAACGATTGTATTTATATAATTTATATCTGTAAATTTTGGAAGCTTTTTAAAGTTCTTAGCTAAATATTTTATTATATTTACTTAGTATTTATTATGCTTGAAATTAAAATATTTTAAAATCATTTCAATTTAATATTGCCCTTTGATCATCCCTTATAAATAAATCCACAAGGAGAGCACTATGAAAGCAAAGGAAGGACCTTTCGGCGTTAAATCAAAAGTTGGAACTCTAAAATAACATACTTCGTTCGTCTGTGCCTTCTCCAGAATCTCTTGAATTTATCCTCGCATGGAGGTTTGACTGAAGTACCTACACTTGACCGATCTTTTGCAATAAATTTAGAATTACTGAAATACGGTGACGTTTCTACGTACGTACTTTTCGAAGTTAAAAAATTTAACGTTCAATAAGTAAGTAAGTAATAAAATGACACCAGAATCTAATTTCAATGATACCATTCATTAAAAGTTCATTTCCATTAACTAATAATTATCAAAAAATTGTATTTTTATGTTTTATTTTTTTATAACTAATTCATTATTAGTAAATAAGAAACTATACAATTTTCTTTTCATTAGGTCTAAAGCGTGTAGCTTGGCCACCACCATCTTCCGAAGAACATTTAATCGAAGTCTCGCCAGACCAAGTGGTAAGTCTTTCTTATTTTCTTTTAATTAAAATTAATCAAACGAACTGCGCCAAAATAATAATTAAATAGATACCTGCAAGTGCATAGTGATTTATGTTAGAACGTGGATTTTGGTGAAGGTCGTACGTAATTATTTTAGGTTCTCATTAGAACTCAGAAAATGTCAGCAAAGAACAAGCGTCTTTCATCATTACCCATCGTTTACCTTTCTATGAAAAATATTCGTTGAAAATAAACTAAAAAGTGGAACTACGCCAAATCTACATATAAATTTTTGATGTAGCTAAAGTGTGTTATATAAACTAAGTAGAAAGGACATGGTGCGTGGTTATGCGTTAGATCTACACGTATAATAAAATTAAATAAAATATAAGAAGATACTAATAGCCATAGCGGTAAACAAGACGCTAATTTTAGTTTAAAAACTCAATTGGTACTACTGCTAATTCCACCTAAATCCCGTGACACAACTTTAAAAATCAATTTTTGAACAGAACTTTCTTTAGTAAACCCGGGTTAATTTAGGAAGGCGAAGTCTGTAATAAATTATTGGACTATTCATGTCACTACCCAGGTCGACACAATTTGCTCTATACATAGAAATTGATATGAAATGACCCACAAAAGGACTAAAAACGGTAAAGTTAGGTTAGGTTAAGTTCCTCCACAGGAAGAGATCCAAGGATCCTTGATCAAAACAACTCCAGAGATTCTTCCTTAAAAAAAAATAAGAGGAAATTATTATTTTATTAAAGATTATATTTCTAAAGAGATCCGGATCCTCAAAAGCTCTTGAACTTTTTTTTTTTGGGTTCCGAGCAAATTGTGACAGACGGAAACAGACATATGAGTTAGGATTCCATACATCCAAATGGAACCCTAAATATACAAATGAATGTTTTCATTAGAAGTAGAAAGTATCCCTACTGCGGTGCAGATTTCGCTTTTTCAATATTGACCCAGGTTTACCAGAAATGATATTTTTGAATGACCCTGGCATGACTGGCACTAATTGGAATTTTTCGTAGGTTAAAGCTCAAAATTCGAGTGGTCCCTCCAATTACGCGAACCAAAGTAGCCCCCGATCAGGCTATAGCACCCCCTCTTCTCAACAAGGATTAGCGAATAACTACCAACAGCCTGCTTATCAACAACAACACTCTTACCAGCAACCACCCTCTCATCAGCAAAAACTCCCCTATCAACAACAACACTCTTACCAACAACAACAGCAACAACCTGCTTACCAACAACAGGGTTCCTTCTCCCCTATCCAAAATCAGACCCCTTCTAGCTTCGCCCCCGTGCAACAACCCGCTAAGCAGTGGTCATCGGTGTCTTCTCCCACCCCAACATCTCCCGTTCCTCAACGGGGTCCTCAATATCCTGCCCAAGGATTCCAGTCTAGCTCACAAGTTTTTTCACCAAGTGCCCAGAGCTACCAAAATACGGCCCCTGCGTACCCCCAGGTATGAGGGTGAAATTTTTGTAACATGCATTCAGTCTTTGGTACAAAAGCTCTCGGATTTGAATCATTTTAATTTTGATCCATCTGTTGGATTTTATTTTTAAAATTATGACGTCCATTCATATTCCTGATCCCCTGGCACTAAACGTACTAAATAAAGAACTAAAATGTTTTGTAATAATTTTTCCGATATTGTGGTCAATGAAGGAAGTAGTAAATTTTATGGTTACTAAACCGTTTCCTTCGAAAAGAGCCATTTAGGCAGTTAATACGTAAATACATAAAACTGAAACAAAGGCCAGAGACTGAAGAACGTTTTTGTGGCGTAAATTGCTAAATGTGGAACTCAAAAATTATTTATAACAATAAAGCTTTTAATGTCCTACTAACTTGTTTGCTTTGCTGATAATGACGTATCGACCTAACAAACGTTACTTGTACCTACTAATAAAAAATTTGAAAAATTCCAATGTGTTACAAATTACATCATAATGTCCGTAGTTTGCCAAAAAAAAAAAAATAAGTGTTTTTTTTCTGTGACTGCTCTCGAGTGGTTTTCTTTTTTAACATCATGCCTACATACCGTACATAATTAGTTTTTGTTTGTGTGTCACTCTTACTTCCACGTAAAAAAAAGTATTAAATTATTTCAGACATATTTTTGTAAAAGATATATATTTTTGTGTACTATATACATGTATTAATACATAATATGAATTATTGTGCTTTAAATATGAACCGATTGAATTGTACAAATATTAATAAAAAAGTTTGAACCAAAATGAACAACTTTTGATAAAAGTTCCTTAGAAAAACCGATTTTCCTGTTCTTCATTTTCTTTTTTTAATTTCGTTAGTAAAGCTTGCATAATTTATATCAGGGATGGCAGGGGAAGTATTTATTAACATTCAACGCTGTCGCACACTTGGGCTACCATCAGTGGCGACGACTAGAGGCAGCCACAAGTCGCCAACGAGATTTTTCATGTATTTTATGTAGTTTCATTAAAACTGAAAGTTCGAGTGGCCATGATCCAGCCACAAGCTGTAAGCGTGGCCTGGCTGGCAACTTGTGGCATGTGGTCACCTCAGTCTGCCACACCACTAAATCTTAGTCATCGACCACTACATATTTTACTCTTGATGGAAAATTTAACGCGACTTGTGGCTGCGCCTAGCCACCTGTAACTATTACTGGTGGCTAGATCTTCGAGATTGCCTGCTATTTCGGGCAGACTGTTGCTTGTGACTGCTTCCAAACACTTATGACCATGGCTTGTGGCTGCGCCTAGCCACTTGAGACCTTGAGTGGTGGCTGAGTCTAGCCACTTCTGACAGACTGTTACTTGTGGCTGCGTCTAGAAATTTATGAACATGACTGCTGACCGCGATCAGCGACTTGTAACTTTTACTGGTGGCTGCATCTTACCACGAGACCTTGAGCGGTGGCTGACTGTAGCCACTTCTGACAGTCTGTTACTTGTGGCTGCGTCTAGCCATTGATGACCATGGTTTGTGGCCGCGCCTAACCACTTGTCGCTATTACTAGCGGCTAGATCTTCGAGATTGCCTGCTATTTCGGGCAGACTGTTGCTTGTGACTGCTTCCAAATACTTATGACTATGGCTTGGGGCTGCGCCTAGCCACTTGAGACCTTGACTGGTGGCTGAGTCTAGCCACTTCTGACAGACTTTTACTTGTAGCTGCGTCTAGAAATTTATGAACATGACTGCTGACCGCGATCAGCGACTTGTAACTTTTACTGGTGGCTGCATCTTGCCACATGAGACCTTAAGTGGTGGCTGACTGTAGCCACTTCTGACAGTCTGTTACTTAGGGACGCGTCCAGCCATTTGTGAATATTACTTGTGACCTCGCTTAACCACTTGTAACTATTACTGGTGGCTGAGTCTAGCTACTTCTGACAGACTATTACTTGTGGATGCGTCTAGCCACATATGACCATGGCTTGGGGCCGCGCCTAGCCACTTGAGACTTTGAGTGGTGGCTGAGTCTAGCCACTTCTGACAGACTTTTACTTGTAGCTGCGTCTAGAAATTTATGAACATGACTGCTGACCTCGATCAGCGACTTGTAACTTTTACTGGTGGCTCCATCTTGCCACATGAGACCTTGAGTAGTGGCTGACTGTAGCCACTTCTGACAGTCTGTTACTTGGGGACGCGTCCAGCCATTTGTGAATATTACTTGTGACCGCGCTTAACCACTTGTAACTATTACTGGTGGCTGAGTCTAGCTACTTCTGACAGACTATTACTTGTGGATGCGTCTAGCCACATTTGACCATGGCTTGGGGCCGCACCTAATCACTTGTAACGATTACTGGCAGCTGCATTTAGCCACTTGTGACCGTGAGGCTGCGTGTAGCCAATTGCGAGTGCAATTTCTGTCTAGTAGTGGCACTGGTGGAAGACACCAGTCGTCGCCATCGATGGCCCAGTGTGTGGCAGCACTTCAATTTAATTTTTTTTTTGAGTTACCTAACTATCTTTCTTCTATAATTTAAAGACAGGTCGTTTATGGTCACATTTGATATATATATAGTCCAGTAGGTTATGAAAAAAATTTGTTTTGTCTTTTTTTTTATGATAAACCTACAGTATTAAATGAAAAATACATTAATGGCCAATAATTGCGACGTATAGTTTAATTTTACCTTTAAAAGGGTGGACAATTTTATGTAAAATTTTGACCCATGTTGCATTAATTAATAATACGAATTAAAAATATTTTCCAAAGTGTAAATTTCAATTTTTTGCTTTAGTTTTTCTGACAGTGAACATACGTAAATTAAAGTTACTAATTAATTTTCATACCAAATATAATATTTGTCATAAAGTCATGGCTAGAAGTGTTAAAGCTTTTTTATCAAATCATCGATCAATTTAAATAGCTTCCTTCATTGCTACATAAATCATCCCCTGTAAATTCTTTAATTGCATTGTAATTTAATTTATTAAAAGGAGCAACAGCCGGGAGGTCCCTCAAGACCCCAAGCTACACAGCCACAGAAGCAATTCGAACCCCCTCCTCAAACGATTACCCTCCGATCCGAACCCCCCATGAGTCAAATACCGGCACCGGTTTACAACGCCCAACCTGCCGCTAAGGTTTTCAAAGGTACACATTATTTCATTATATGTTGCATATAATTAATAAGAAAATTATATGTTTTTTTTTTTTCAGGCGGTAAGTTTTTACGAGGGGACTTAAAATGGCCCCCGCCGGAAGTGAAGCAGCACATGGCAGAAGAGCAAAAGCACTTAGAAGATTTAGCTAAAGGACCTGCTTTCAGGCCGAGGAAGCTGGAGAAGGATTACAGCGATTTCTTCGCACAACACGCATTGAACAGTACCTATCCAGGTT
The DNA here is from genome assembly GCA_947389935.1 of Agrilus cyanescens. Lineage (NCBI taxonomy): Eukaryota > Metazoa > Arthropoda > Insecta > Coleoptera > Buprestidae > Agrilus > Agrilus cyanescens. The sequence continues at coordinate 5,537,073 of OX376709.1, forward strand.
ACAAAGTACCCCCAGGTACCCTATACTACCCCCACGAGCCTAAATACATCAAATTAAGTTAGTTTGTTTATTTCTTTTTCTTTGCGGACCGCAAGTGATAAAATATTATAAAGTGGCTAATTGTAAATAAAATGAAAAATTATAAATAATATTCTACTTATGTATTTTAATTATGATATTATTAAAATTTATGTAAACGAAATACGCTTTTAAAGAAAAATTAGCACATGACTTTGTTTAAGTTTTTGGCACTAAATTTACGGTATAGTTGTATTGTAATAATTTTAAAATTAATTTTTTGGTAACTTTACACCCGAGCTACTTCCAAGCATTTGAGTATACACAACAAAAAAGTGACTTTGCTGACGTAAGTAAATGTTATTGGACTGACTACCTGTGCCAATTCTATCTAAATCGCAGTTATTTTGGGAAGTTGAAACAAATTTTGCTGTTTTTCGGTGCCATATGTAAGTGTGTGTGTATACAATGTGCCGAAACGTAGGTAATAAATTTGTGAGTAGCTTTTATTTATTTCTACATATTTATTGATGCAACGGCACCAAAACACTATGGTGGTTGGTGACGAACGAATTAAAAAAAAAAAAATGCTTTATAAATATTGCACCGCTTCAAATCAGCTGATCAATTGAATTTTGTTGTCTATAAATAAAAAACACATGAATAATAAAATCACAATAAACTTAACAAAAAAAAAAAAACAAATACAGAATATGTATATCTCTTTTTATAATGTTAATTTAGTTGTAGATTTAAATATTGCTTCTTTAAATAATACATTATGTAAGTGTGTAGACGTAAGGGCAAAATTTGAATGAAACTGTAATAAATTTCAATAAATAAATAAATTAATTTTATCCAAAATAACGGGTTGTCTATTTCAAAAACTCGCCACAAACCTGCATAATTACAAAATGATTAAAAAAAAACTGTTCCGTCAATGAACGTGACGTCACTGAAATGCGTGCGCAACTACAGCTGGTTAGTAGGGTAAGATGTACCAGGGTTCGAATCCCATATAGAATTTTTTTTTTTTTCTCATTTTTTTCCGAAAATATGAGGTTAACTTAGGTTTTTTGGTTGAGGTAAACTCCGTTTAATATAAATAAAAAAATAAAAAGTTAACATCCACTTTACTTGATTTTATTTTAATTTTATTAATATGATCTAATATTGTCAATCAATTTCAATTTTTTCTAAACCATCAATGTTCTTCCATTAATTTTTATTAATATTTTAAATGGTGTAGTTTTTTTATAAAAAAATTATTCAACGCAAACCGCATGGTTTTTTAAAAGGTTATTTAATATTAAAGGGGTTTTGATACCAATACACGTTCTTCATCCCCTAGAATTTATCTATCACATTGAAAAGGATCCTAAAATTAGGGATCGAAACGTCTGTGTTGTAATTATTTTGCTAAGAACTTCAATAAATAAATGGTTTAGATCGGTCAACTTTTTATTTATCATCACAACCATTGGAATATTAAACTCCTTATCCGTTTAATATCTTGATTTATTTCAAAAAGACAACGCTTGGACAACAAACAAAAAATTGCAGTTATTTTCAAACAAATTTTGAAAATTGTATGGCCAAACTGACAGAACCTTAAAATGTAGGTTAAATGAACATAAAAATTTAAATTCACAAAAGTCTCCATTATTTCTGGGAAATTATACTAAATTATATACGAGGGTAGCTCGAAAACTAATGTACACATGTTGATTAAAAAAAAAAGAACAAAATCAAATAAGAATATCGACGAAAATGTACATTAGAGTACAATTTTCAAGCTTTAAGATCATGCATTTATTTTTCACTATAGTCACTATTAAGAGTAACATATTTTTCTTCTTGAGTAGAGAAAAAATAATATAAGGCGCGTGATCGGGGGAGTATGGAGGATGTACAAAAAAAAGTTCGTGTTGAATTAGTTCCTTATTTTAGAAAATTGTTTTTTTTTTTTTGATCGCATTTGAAAATTAAATTTCGTCTTTCGTTGTTATTTGGCCTTTCAAAATCGCAAATGCCACAAAACTAGAAGGTTTCAGATTTTGTTAATTTTGAAGACAATCAGATAAACATTTTGAGTCATATCTAGGAACGTTACAGATAACAAAATTGTAACAAAAACAAAACAAGAGACCAATTTTAAAATTGAATTTCAACAATTGTTTATCCGTTTCTAGATGCACATTAGTCACAGTCCGACTGAGAAAATATTTACTTGAAATCGTTGGGTTTATTCTATGAATTAGCCATAGATTAGGTTCGGTTAGGTTTGACTTTCATGAACAGAAAATTAATATTAGTTAAAAAAAGAAAACATTAATGGTAATAATAATCAAACCCTCTATCAATTTATGTACGTAATGCTACTTATATCGGACAGAGCGGTTGAGCTTCAAATGTTAGGATCATGTAACACAGTTACAACATATTAGAAACAAATCTAATTGTATAGTTTAGTTGAGGTTAGGTTACAGATTTAAACAAGTTGTATATAAGTACAATTTAAAAATAACAAACTCTACTCTATAGTGAATAAGAAAAACGATAATAATAATAATAATCATGCACCCCTCATCAGTATTAACAAATTGTAACGACTTTTCTAGTTTAACTTATTTATATCACTCTGTATATTAGTTCGGTATTTATGTTACTCGTTCGAAAGCTAACTGTAAACTGCTGTCACTGACCACGTCAACAAGTATTTATAGAGACGTCGAATAATTCCAGAAAGATCGGGAATGACCTACTAGAATTTACTCGTGTTCGTTTTATTTATGGCCTTATTTTTTATTTTTTTATTTTTCACATGTATGCTCTCTAACAGAGTATGTATCTACATTTTGCCACTGCTTTACAACTTATTTAACAATATTACTTACTTTCTATGTTTTATCTCTTAAAATCTACCTTCATTTTCCCTTAATTTCTTCTCGACTACTCTCAACATACTCGCATATTTATTCGCACAAATCACGTATCTAAACTTCTTTTTAAAAAGAGTTTAGCTCCTACCGGGATTTGAACTCACAACCTAGTGGTCGCCAATCTGTAGCGCTAACCGTCCGGCCACTGTGCCTCCCATATTTATGGCCTTATTTATTGCCATCAAAGCGCCGACCGACGCCGGTATTCTTTGAACTCCGCTTATCTCCTCCCGGATCTCGTCGCCGCTCTCGCACACATACACGCTCGTTACAAAATATATACGGACTTCGTTATGAATATTATTTTTTCTATAATTTTGATTAAAAACTCTGTCCAGGTCTTTGACAGATGGATAGACAAACAAAGATATCTACCAGAAAAAAAATCCTTTTTTCGATTTAGTTTTAAAAAATGAGTTTAAATTTATTACAAGGTAATTGTGTTATATGAGCAAGTACTCAGACATCCCTTATTTTGCAAAAGCTATGGGCTTTAAAAGCAACGCTCAATTTAAAGTTCCTTTTACCTCTATTTTTTCGTAGGAAGGCTTCAAATACCCTCGAAATCGAACTCATAAATCAAATTCACCTTTCGTAACCGTTGTCACAACGAAAGATAACTTCATTGTGCTGAATAACTTTGAATGCATAAAGCTTTTCCGAGAATACAGACTGATGTTTACCGAGTTCTGTAAACGTCTTTTAGAAGAATATTTGCAAAATACATCAAATGTTTACACGCAGAAGATGAGATCAAAATTGAAAAAAAAATATATTTAATGGAATATACTGTAATATACGCAGGTATACCTACTGTAAATTTTCAAGATTTGTAATGTCACATTTATTTATCAGATAAGTTATAAAAAATATTTGGTGGTGACTTTTTACAACACCCTGTACGTCTAATACATAACTCGACCCTAATTCGATTTCTAATTAAAACAAAAAAAGCAGAATTGTCTTCATGTTGTCCAAATTATGCAAGTGGAAAAATCGAATCGAATAAAAACACGTTCAATAGCGAGAAAATTGGAAAATAAGAAACTCTAGATACGGAGTTGGACGTAGTAGCTGAAAATTAGATATAAAAGTCGAAGAAGTGTTTTGATTGCTTTGAGGAAAACCCTCCTCGTTATCCATAATTGTGTGAGAATTGAGGAGAATAACGAATAGGTTAAAGTACCATTAGAAAGATATAGTTTTATAATTATTTATTGTAATAAAAATCTTCAAATACTTACTGTTTTACACCTTGCTTTAAATCACAATTATATTTGTTTTTAATGAAGAAAGATTTAATAAAAATTTAATTTTTTTAAACTCAAAAGGCGTAATCTAATCGATTAATCGATCAATGCATAGAAAAAGACGCGATTGATCAGCATTCGGTGTAATTTCAAATTTACTGGTTCTCGTCAGCACGCCATAAGCATTTTTGGCTAAAATAAATCCCCTATTAGACAAAGTACCTACCAAAAACTACATAGGGAGCGCTATCTGTGACAAAAAAATATGACGCAGTAGAAATAAATAACACTAATTTATTGTTGTTAACAATATTTTTTTTTGTGTTTAAATATTTTTTTATTGTATACAGGGTGTCCCACCGGTAACTGCGTCGATCGATTACTGAGAAGTTAGTGACTGGAAAATTCTATAAAAAATAGAGTAGACCTAGTTCAATATGCCCTACTCAGCTAAAATATTTTCAATGTCGCAGCACTTCCGGTTATACCGGAAACGGACTCCAACTTCCTTATTTTAAATGGCACTACATGTTTTTCTTATTATTTTCAGATTCTGAGTGTTATTTAAAGAACTTTTTATAGGAAACACCATACCATAAAAATCAATGGTTATTGAGATATTTTGGTTTTTGTTAAAAGATTGCCATTTTCATTCCATTCTTTAAAAAATTGAAAACGCGTTTTATTTATTTATTTATAAATTCATTTTTGTACAAGTTATAAAGCAAGGTTCGTTCTTTCGACTCAATACCAGTTTGCCAGTCTACAGCATACAGGGTGTTTTAATTTAATTTTTGAAAATGGCAAACTTCAACATAAATACGTATATCTGACTTTTTTTAAAGTATAGGGTTACATGAGGACCAATTTATAAATATTTTTTAAAAAACTCCAGAATTTACTAAATCTCAGTCTTCATGTTTAAAAAAAAAAAAACGACTCGACCAAATCTTATGTAATTGTTTTTGGATCACTTTTTTTTTTCTTTCAAAAGAATTTGCAGATTATTTTCAACCCCTATAGCTCCTTGTGAACAAAACTTTAACCCTAGTGCCCTCTAAAAAATAACCCAGAGCTTTGGTTGATATTAAGTCATTCCTAGTCCTGTTTTGTAAATATTCTTAAAGGTACCTATATAAGTAAGTTTAATATTCCACAACAGCAAAATCCTCATGAAAAATTTCTTACTAAGAAAACGAAGATTTATTTAATTCTGACCTGGTTTCATACACTAAATCTAATTTTCGTTAAAAAAACCGAAACGGTTACCATTTCAGTTGATAAAAATACGTTTACGTGAAATGGAAATCAACAACTACATTTATTGTACCTTAAATATCACAAAAGTCGACGTGTTGTCTCAGTTAAAAGTACTTTGCATGTAAAATGTATCACTCGTCTTAAATTTTATTCATCGGTGTTGTTGCATATTCAATGTGTTTGAATTATTACCATTCCAAGTCATTCATACTTTTTTTTACGTAAAACGAGAACGATGTTGGAAAAATAATAGAATAAGTTTCCCATTCTCGACGATAAATTAAGAGTTTTAATATTAAAATGTTGCATTTAATAATAATAAACATTACAAATGTCGATTATATTTACATAACTGATTAAATATTCAATATTTACCCACGCCAAAATATGAGGCGCCATCGCAGCCCTCGCAAAGCTGATTAAATTCACAATAATTTCAAAGAATCATTTTTTTTTGTTAGTTAATTGTGAAATGGTACATTAACATTTACATCTGTTATATAAGGATTAAATAATAGAAAGTATGTTACATTTAGATTTAATAATTCATAAAAATGTAAATAAATACGTAGGTAAATGTTAAAAATATAATGTATTCGTTCTGTTCAAATGTAATAAATTCGTTTGTGATCTGGTCAGTTACTGAAAAATTGGAAATGTGTAAAGAGAGGGAAAATGTATCCAAAAGTTCTCACAGAAAAGAGCTCTCTCAGTTTTTTCTAACTTTCCAGATTTTTTCTAATTAAAAAAGTATATCCCCCACTTCTAAAATTTTCTCAATTTTCTCAATAACTACCTACCTTCTATTTTAATTTTCTCTTAATTTGGTAATTTCTAAAACTTTAAATTTTTTGTTTATAACAATGTTTTTGTTTATAAACAATTATTGAAAATGTCTTCCCCCACCGTAAATGAACTATTTTGATGTATTAAAATGGTCTCCAAGGGGTGAAAATCTTTTTGGGGCCAGTTTTGTCTGGAGCCCCACTTCTAAATAATTCGTCTTGTCTTCTACAATCTATATCACTACAACACCGTTAACTTTACTGGAAATATGCAGATGCATAATTCAAATCCATAAAGAATAATTTGCTTTATGTATTATTAACTGCATTATCAATTATTTATTCGTAATCATTTAAAAAAACGTGTCTCCACTATGTGTTTCATTTTTTGCCATAAAAACTCATCCAGAATCCAGACGGAACATGTTGTGGAAAGTCAAATAATTTTAGTACTGTTACTGTGATAAATTATACAGGAATTTTGATACCTAACCTTACAATTATGGTTTAGGAACTTAAAAAAATACTTACCCAAAATCAGGACGTTAAGCGAGAATGTGCCAAGTTGATTTTTGGAAGTAGGTAGGTACTCCAAGATTTGGATTTCCACAATGTCTATCTATCAGTTCGTCACGTCACAGTTTTATAAAACGTTTAACACGAATAATGTCATTTAATTAAGAAATACTTTTGATCAAATATAGAGATATAGCTCGTATTCAAACTGATTTTAATTTTAATAATCCTTAAACGACCACACGTTATTATGAACTCTGAACTATAAACTGATTGCTGTGGATTGCTGATGCGAAAACAACCTTGACCAGGAGAGGTTTGCTTGCTTTCTGCTTGTGCCCTTTCCTTTCTGTTTAATAGTGGTGGGGAATTGTTAACGCTAATCAACAACTGCTGATAACACGACATAAGAATTCTTTGTTTTCATGATTTAGACTGTATTCCAAAAGTTTATGGTCATATTTAGTTAAATGTTTCAGTATTTTGACTTTGAAAGTAAAAATTGTACTTTACCTCATCAGATGTTAGGGCTAGTATCGATATATGGAACATTTATATAAATAGGTACTTTCAACCAGGACTAATCGTGATCGATAACTGATTTTTGTTACTGGTTATCGATAACAAAAAATATCGACGTATCAAATATACCAGTATATCGATAAATACTGATATTTTTGTCCAGGACCAATCGTGTGTGATATTTCATTTAAATTATTAGTTATTCATAACCAAAAAATATCGATACTTATCAATTGCAATTACCAATATCAATATATTAATAGTTATCGATATTTTGGTCTAGGAGTAGTTCAAGTTCAGACATCAGATCAGTTCCAGTTAGTCCTAGACGATAATTAGTTTTAGTTATCGGTTATCGATAACAAAAACTAACGATGTATCAAATTTATCGGTATATCGATAACTAATAGATAAATGCAGATTTATTTGCCCAGGACTGCTTTAGGTATAGACTTCAAATCGATTCTACTTAGTTCTGGACGATACCTCGTTTTAGTTATCAGTTGTAGATGACTATTAAAAGCAATTATTTGCGCTTATCATTATCGATATATCGATATATTCGTCCAGGACCAATTGTGGGTGATATTTGGTTTCAGTTATTAGTTATTCATAACCAAAAAATATCGATACTTATCAATTGCAATTACCAATATCAATATATTAATAGTTATCGATATTTTGGTCTAGGAGTAGTTCAGGTTCAGACATCAGATCAGCTGTAGTTAGTCCTAGACGATAATTAATTTTAGTTATCGGTTATCGATAACAAAAACTAACGATGTATCAAATTTATCGGTATATCGATAACTAATAGATAAATGCAGATTTATTTGCCCAGGACTGCTTTAGGTATAGACTTCAAATCGATTCTACTTAGTTCTGGACGATACCTCGTTTTAGTTATCAGTTGTAGATGACTATTAAAAGCAATTATTTGCGCTTATCATTAACGATATATCGATATATTCGTCCAGGACCAATTGTGGGTGATATTTGGTTTCAGTTATTAGTTATTCATAACCAAAAAATATCGATACTTATCAATTGCAATTACCAATATCAATATATTAATAGTTATCGATATTTTGGTCTAGGAGTAGTTCAGGTTCAGACATCAGATCAGCTGTAGTTAGTCCTAGACGATAATTAATTTTAGTTATCGGTTATCGATAACAAAAACTAACGATGTATCAAATTTATCGGTATATCGATAACTAATAGATAAATGCAGATTTATTTGCCCAGGACTGCTTTAGGTATAGACTTCAAATCGATTCTAGTTAGTTCTGGACGATACCTCGTTTTAGTTATCAGTTGTAGATGACTATTAAAAGCAATTATTTGCGCTTATCATTAACGATATATCGATATATTCGTCCAGGACCAATTGTGGGTGATATTTGGTTTCAGTTATTAGTTATTCATAACCAAAAAATATCGATACTTATCAATTGCAATTACCAATATCAATATATTAATAGTTATCGATATTTTGGTCTAGGAGTAGTTCAAGTTCAGACATCAGATCAGTTTCAGTTAGTCCTAGACGATAATTAATTTTAGTTATCGGTTATCGATAACAAAAACTAACGATGTATCAAATTTATCGGTATATCGATAACTAATAGATAAATGCAGATTTATTTGCCCAGGACTGCTTTAGGTATAGACTTCAAATCGATTCTACTTAGTTCTGGACGATACCTCGTTTTAGTTATCAGTTGTAGATGACTATTAAAAGCAATTATTTGCGCTTATCATTATCGATATATCGATATATTCGTCCAGGACCAATTGTGGGTGATATTTGGTTTCAGTTATTAGTTATTCATAACCAAAAAATATCGATACTTATCAATTGCAATTACCAATATCAATATATTAATAGTTATCGATATTTTGGTCTAGGAGTAGTTCAGGTTCAGACATCAGATCAGCTGTAGTTAGTCCTAGACGATAATTAATTTTAGTTATCGGTTATCGATAACAAAAACTAACGATGTATCAAATTTATCGGTATATCGATAACTAATAGATAAATGCAGATTTATTTGCCCAGGACTGCTTTAGGTATAGACTTCAAATCGATTCTACTTAGTTCTGGACGATACCTCGTTTTAGTTATCAGTTGTAGATGACTATTAAAAGCAATTATTTGCGCTTATCATTAACGATATATCGATATATTCGTCCAGGACCAATTGTGGGTGATATTTGGTTTCAGTTATTAGTTATTCATAACCAAAAAATATCGATACTTATCAATTGCAATTACCAATATCAATATATTAATAGTTATCGATATTTTGGTCTAGGAGTAGTTCAGGTTCAGACATCAGATCAGCTGTAGTTAGTCCTAGACGATAATTAATTTTAGTTATCGGTTATCGATAACAAAAACTAACGATGTATCAAATTTATCGGTATATCGATAACTAATAGATAATTGCAGATTTATTTGCCTAGGACTGCTTTAGGTATAGACTTCAAATCGATTCTACTTAGTTCTGGACGATACCTCGTTTTAGTTATCAGTTGTAGATGACTATTAAAAGCAATTATTTGCGCTTATCATTAACGATATATCGATATATTCGTCCAGGACCAATTGTGGGTGATATTTGGTTTCAGTTATTAGTTATTCATAACCAAAAAATATCGATACTTATCAATTGCAATTACCAATATCAATATATTAATAGTTATCGATATTTTGGTCTAGGAGTAGTTCAAGTTCAGACATCAGATCAGTTTCAGTTAGTCCTAGACGATAATTAATTTTAGTTATCGGTTATCGATAACAAAAACTAACGATGTATCAAATTTATCGGTATATCGATAACTAATAGATAAATGCAGATTTATTTGCCCAGGACTGCTTTAGGTATAGACTTCAAATCGATTCTAGTTAGTTCTGGACGATACCTCGTTTTAGTTATCAGTTGTAGATGACTATTAAAAGCAATTATTTGCGCTTATCATTATCGATATACTGATATTTTTGTCCAGGACCAATTGTGGGTGATATTTGGTTTTAGTTATTAGTTATCCATAACTAAAAAATATCGATACTTATCAGTTGCAATTACCAATATCAATATGTTAATATTTATCGATATTTTGGTCTACGAGTAGTTCAAGTTCAGCCATCAGATCAGTTCCAGTTAGTCCTAGACGATAATTAGTTTTAGTTATCGGTTATCGGTAACAAAAACTAACGATACATCAAATTTATCGGTATATCGATAACTAATAGATAAATGCAGATTTATTTGCCTAGGACTGCTTTAGGTATAGACTTCAAATCGATTCTACTTAGTTCTGGACGATACCTCGTTTTAGTTACCGGTTGTAGATAATTATTAAAAGCAATTATTTACGCTTATCATTATCGATATATTCGTCCAGGACCAATTGTGGGTGATATTTGGTTTCAGTTATTAGTTATCCATAACTAAAAAATATCGATACTTATCAATTGCAATTACCAATATCAATATATTAATAGTTATCGATATTTTGGTCTAGGAGTAGTTCAAGTTCAGACATCAGATCAGTTCCAGTTAGTCCTAGACGATAATTAGTTTTAGTTATCGGTTATCGATAACAAAAACTAACGATGCATCAAATTTATCGGTATATCGATAACTAATAGATAAATGCAGATTTATTTGCCCAGGACTGCTTTAGGTATAGACTTCAAATCGATTCTAGTTGGTTCTGGACGATACCTCGTTTTAGTTATCAGTTGTAGATGACTATTAAAAGCAATTATTTGCGCTTATCATTATCGATATATCGATATATTCGTCCAGGACCAATTGTGGGTGATATTTGGTTTCAGTTATTAGTTATCCATAACTGAAAAATATCGATACTTAGATTTTAGTTATCGGTTATCGATAACAAAAAAAAAACGATGTACCTACTAAATTCACCGATCAATAAATAATTATTGAGTACATCTATATATCAATACTCATCGATAGTGATAAGTTGCTATTATAATTATCGATAACTATCGATATTTCTGCACAGAACTAGTTGGGGTACATAAAAAAATTACCAATGATACCATTCGAAGTCAGTAAACTAATAGAAAAAGTACTTACCATTACATTTGGGTTTTTGGCCAAGTACACCAAACACGAAAGCCTCTACAAAGAGAATAGTTTTGGATGTTGAAAAGTAAAACACAGAATACTTATTTATTGAACGAAAAAAAAAAAAAAAAAAAAAGATCGCGTAATTTTTATGATTGTCATTATTTATTTAGAGGTAAACTTATAATACGAAATACGTATATGTTACAATAGGAAATGTCCTTACAATTTGTAGGAAACAGTAGTTATCACAAAATAATTGAAAGTGGTTATGTATGTACAAGTAGTGTAGACTTACTGAAAGAGTAACGTAACATTTTCAGCCGTGCTCGACACTGAAACTATTGACTTTGGTTCCGTGCTCAACCCAACTTTTCAATTTCCCTCTAAGCTCTTCCAAGCTTTTGGATTTGGCCTTGTTGATTCTTTTATATTTTACATCTTTCGGTTTAGTAACAGACCTATGATTCAACATCACCCTGTTATACGTCGTCACCTGATTAGAACATTTGTTATTCGATTCGACTGCCGAATCGTCAGTGGATTTAGTCAATTTTGGAGGCCTCTCCGATTCCTGATGATGCATTTCGGTGTATTCAGAAGGACTGAAACCGCCGTACAACAAGTCGTCATTTTTCGGCACGATTCTTTCGTTTTTTTGAGAAGCAAACGCGTCTCTTTTTTTATTGACGTCGCTCTTCTTCTCTTGCGATTGACATTCGCTGCTGTCGGCGTCTTCTTCGACGCTGTAAACCGTTTCTAGTATTTCGGGTCTCCTCAGGAAGCAGTTGGATCTCCTTGAAGAATACTTGGAAGATGGATCGAAAGCATCGGAAACTGATCTCATAACCGTTACGGAATCATAGTTTGTCGTTCGTAATTTTGGTATGCTGGTAAAAGTGCAATCGGAGTCCATGTCTTCGAGTACCACAGCGCTGTCTGAGTCATTCAACGACTCTAAATCCAAACGGTTTTGCTCGAAGTCGATCTGGGAACAGTCGAGTCCGTTCTCGACCAATCTACCGGTCAGATTTTCAATTATCTTTTGTTGATGATGAATAATGTTTTCGCGGTGTGTTAAAAGGAGAGAAATATCTTTTTGTTTCCGCAGGAGACGTGACTCGAATAACAGGAGCTTGGAAGAGAGAAGCTTCAACTGATCCGCTTTCTCGCGTTGTAATCGAGCCAACACGCAATCCTGAAACAAACGATAAAAATTGTAATCATGCAAACAATTTTTTTATTTGTTGATCATAATCAATTGTTATTACTCCAAACGATGAAAAGTATTATAAAAATTCCTGTTTAGATCACGATAAGACTGATAAGGAGTTAGAATCAGGAGTAGGAACTGCAGCAAGACGTACATTGGACAAACGGGCAGATTTTTTAATTAAGGAACCATGAACATAAATGAAGTCAATTTCAATAAAACTTCTTCTGGGTTCATGGATGCTTTAACTAAAATATCCATCGGTTTATCTAATGTATATCTTTTTGTAGTTTCCACTCCGGATTCCAATTCGTCATGGATCTTATCTTAGTTATTTTTGAGAAATTTAGAAATTGTATTATCAAATGACGAATACGAAATCTCTACTGAACAAACAGCTGGCTGATATGTAGATGTGCAAAAATATTTGCTGCAGTAATTTAGGGAGTTCCCCGAGTCAGTACTTACAATTAGAATTTATAAGTTACTTTGTAACTAGATGTGTCGAATTCTGTTTTAGTGAGCTCCTGATATAACGTTAATAACGAAGTACACTTAAAGTATATATAGCAGAGTAGTGTATAATTAAATTAATTGATCGATGAAATAATTAATTTATAACGGTTGCAATCGATAATGAGCATTATATATGTCGACATCGTCAATTCATAATGCAACTACTATACGTAAATATACGAGGAGATATTCATAAGTATCTGGCCTAGTATAATATAAAACACCACAATATTTTAAAATAAAATTCAATTTATTCAATGTAATCTCCCTTAACAACGTTTATTAAGGTAATTCTAACCCTTGAAAAAAAATCTTTATCTTGATCTGTAAACCATGAAACCTCAACAAGCACATACAACTACTTTATTTGTCGAAAATCTTTTGCCTTTCAATTTTTTTTTTGAGGTTTTATTATAAAATACGTACATTTTTCCTATTTGTAACGAGCGTGTATGTGTGCGAGAGCGACGACGAGGTCGGCGCTTTGATGACAATAAACAAGGCCATAAATAAAACGAATACGAGTAAATTCTAGTAGGTCATTCCCGATCTTTCTGGAATTATTCGACGTCTCTATAAATACTTGTTGACGTGGTCAGTGACGGCAGTTTACAGTTAGCTTCCGAACGAGTAATATAAATACCGAACTACGATATACAGAGTGATATAAATACGCATTTTCCTTGTCATATAAATAAGTTGTTGAATTGTTATTAGTGTTTAAGTGTTAAATAAATAGTTGTAAATAAATATTCGTTAAATAAATAAGTTAAACTAGAAAAGTCGTTACATTTATTTCAAAATAATGAGATACTAAAAAAGAAAACTGCCCCTAGTTCCGTCGATGTCTAAAACAGCCCTTAACTATTGCAATACGTATAAAGCATCCATTGAAGTGAGGAAAAGGGAAAAAAAATGAAATATAAATAAACGTGATATTTCAGTCAGCCTGTCTCATTGTGATATGTATCGACTTTTGTGACACAAAAGCTTTAGTATGTACCTATATGTGGAAACTAGTTGATATCTACGAATGGTAACTCCAAAGGGCAGCAACTGGGGCATGGAATAATTTCCATGCGACGTATAAATTGGTATAATTACTGTACAATTCCTTAATGTCTATGTTAAAATGAATGAACAGGATTCATTAATAAAACAAAACAAAAAAATGTTTCTGTAAAATAAAGAGCAGATAAAAAAAATCGTACGAGCATTATAATGAGCAATTATTGCAAGGGCAGAAGGTTTATTTTTTTTTTTTTTTAATAAATTTAAATTTCTATACATTAAATTTTTGCTTCACTAAAATACTTGTATATGTGAAATTGCGTAGCATAATTTTAAAATTAGATAAGAGGTACGTTTTGAAAATCGTCGATAATCGATTATGGATTACAATCGACTCTACTGGATTTTAATTTAGCACTATAATAAGTGTAAAATCAATTGCTAATATCATTTAATATTAAAATATGAATTTCATTACTTTTTTAAGCACCTAATCTATTCATATCTATGACGAGACATAACATGTGTTACACTAAATTAATCAATTTTTTACAGATGCTGAAAGAAACATTATCAATTTTGTGAAAACTACGAACAATAACTGTAAATTAATATTTCAATTAAGGACCTCGAATCCAGGACTTAACCTCATCGTTCGAGTATTATGATTACCCTAGAACTTTTTCCTGATGGGTACATGAAGAAAATAACAATCATACTGCGCAAAATCGGGAAAGTAAGGAGGGTGTTGAACGTTCAAGTTGTCTCTAACACGACAAACTCAAAGTGGAAGTTGTCTAACAGCCTCGTACTTTTATAACATTTTATATCTCTTAGCAAAACTTGAAGTTTGAACAGATTCAACACCCACCTTACTACCCTGATCTTGCGCCTAGTGATTTTTATTAGTTTTTCTCTTTTCCTCATCTTTCAGTTACGGAATGAAGCAGAAAGTTAAATTTTGATTTGAAAGGCTTTTAAATCTGATCCTTGCAGTATAAATGAATAATAATTCACCACCTTTGTTACACATCGCTCCTGATATAACAATAAGACGACGAGGTACTAACGAATGTATTGTTTCGTTGTCAGACAATATACCTACTCTGTTGCCATTGTACTTGATTACCAAGATTGTGCAAACTTCATAATTAAATAAAGAATAGCACATCGCGAATAGAATTTAGTTTGTGAAAAAGTCAATAGGGATTTGACTAAAAACATATGAAACAAGAAAATCAGCAGAGTACAGGGTAACTACATTAAATAAATATCAAAAATTCTAAACTCAAAACGTTTACAGACTGAACCGAGGATGGGAGTCGAAACGCGTTTTAGGTTAGGTTAGGTCAGTGTTCATTTACGTTTTGAGGTGAAATACATTACAAAAGGTTCCATTGACTCAACTAATCCTTATATTTATGCTAAACTCCTTACAGTGATATCAGTATCAATAGGTACGATGACACAGACAACATAATATTCAAAATTGTTTACCCAGCAATTATAAAAAAACTACTAAACCCAGAAATTTCCTAGGGACTCGTTTGGAAGTATATATTTTTAGCATAATTTACCAGAATATATTTTTTCAATACGGTATGTACCTACTTTATCTATGGTTTAAATAAATAAAAAATTGGGGTATCCACACAATTTTTACCTATTGACCGATTCCACCTCGCATAACTTTCTATTGAGTTATTAGATGTTGATGATTCTTTTTTAGAAAGATAGGGTGGTCATTGAAGTTTGTCTCATTTAAATTTGAAAAAGAAATTTTACCTGTGAGGGTAGAAAAGTAGAGGGAGATTTTACAACCGTTCAATTTTTACTTAGAAATCGATTGGACCACTCATAATTTTCTACTGCGTTGTCCAGTTTTCTCTATGAAATTTGAAAATTTAGTTCTACCCTTAAGGGTAGGAAAATAGTGTAAAAGTGGTCGTATACTCAATTTACACATAATATAATTGATTTCGTTAAGAATAACTATCTATTGAGTTACCAGATATTGATGATTCGTTCTTAGAAAGGTAGGGTATACATTGAAGTTTGTCTCATTAAAATTTGAAAATAAAATTTTACTTCTAATGGTAGAAAAGTAGGGGAAGATTTTTCAAACGATAAATTTTTACTTAGAAATCGATTGAACCACTCATAATTTTCTACTGAGTTGTCCAGTTTTCTCTATGATATTTGAAAATTTAGTTCTACCCTTAAGGGTAGAAAAATAGGGTAAAAGTGGTCGTATACTCAATTTACACATAATATAATTGATGATTCGTTCTTAGAAAGGTAGGGTATAGGTACATTGAAGTTTGTCTCATTAAAATTTGAAAATAAAATTTTACCTTTAAGGGTAGAAAAGTAGGGGAAGATTTTTCAACCGTTCAATTTTTACTTAGAAATCGATTGGACCACTCATAATTTTCTACCGAGTTGTCCAGTTTTCTCTATGAAATTTGAAAATTTAGTTCTACCCTTAAGGGTAGAAAAATAGGGTAAAAGTGGTCGTATACTCAATTTACACATAATATAATTGATGATTCGTTCTTAGAAAGGTAGGGTATAGGTACATTGAAGTTTGTCTCATTAAAATTTGAAAATAAAATTTTACCTTTAAGGGTAGAAAAGTAGGGGAAGATTTTTCAACCGTTCAATTTTTACTTAGAAATCTATTCTACACTCATAATTTTCTAATACTGAGTTGTCTACTTGTCTCTATGAAATTTGAAATGTAGTTCTACCCCTAAGGGTCAGAAAGCACAACTTTCTACTTAATTATCAGATGGTGATGATTCCTTTTAAAAAGATAGGATAACTTCAAAGTTTGTTTCATTGAAATTTAAAATGTTTAACTGTAGAGAAATTGGGGAAGATGTTTCTTCCATGGTAATTAAAAAAACATCCACCTTTAATAGTAGAAAAGTATAGGTAATGAAAACAATTTTGCGGTTTTATGACTTTTACATCGTTGTAATTAATAAACGCGAAGAACAAAGATCAATATACACAACGTCTCGACTAGTGTAAGTCAATATTGCCACAATTATCAAGTAACGTGGATACGCAAGGTTTCTGGTTTCTGGAATGTAACTCAACCATCAGGAGATAATAATACCACACGCATTTCTACATTTCAAAGGGTGTCACTTCGTGTATTAGGTGCCCCTTTTAGATATGTGTCCTTTACAGCTTTATCACTTCTCCGGTTTCATAAATTTTAATTTAAATTTATGGAGGAGAGGTCCTTAAGCCAAAGATGAGCAGACTGTCTCTCGTGCGTCAAGAGAATTTTGACTCATTGAATAATTTAAATGTCACATTCCTGCTCATCCTGTAAGATGTTCACTTGCGTATTATGACAGATACACATATATATTCACTTTATTACAGCTATTTTTACTGCCAAATACAGTTACAGGTCATAGGGAACGCATACATATACACAGTCTCTAAAAACTATAAACTGTTTTCCCCATTAATTTTTGATGACTCATAAACGAAAATCATTTCTATCTAAATTAGATAGACGTAAGCAAAGTCATAACAGAGTTATTATTACGTACTATAGCAAAAAAAAACTATTGCTTTTTGTTGCAGAAAAATTTGCATAGTCAGAAGTTTTTGAGATAAATTATTGTCTCAAAAATATGGTTAGGTTACAAACCAAAATTTATTGCAAATACATTGAGTGTGGTGACAATCTTGTTCTCTAATCTAAAGACAGACAGTCTATGGTGGTGAATTAAAAAATAATTTACAATAGATGGAGGACGATCATATCGACCCCTAGCCAAGAAACAAAAAAATATAAACAACATAAATCTGAAATAAGGACCCTATACTCAATAATCCTTTACTCCACTGGCAGAGATATTAGGGATATTTATTTTTACCAAAACAAATAAAAGTTTAACAGTATTACATGTTTCGTTGGCCTATTAGGAAAATTAATATTGATAGGAATTAAACTTTTGCTATACGTCCCCAAAAGGGTTTCCTAGACCCATGATTATTTTCCACAACTTTGCTCTGAATTATCCCAGACTCAGTTGAAATCTTTCGACCCTTACGAGTACCAAATTTTCCACTGACCTATTTCTGAGGGTGAAATAAGTTTCACGATCACTACAATCTTATCGCACATAACACCAAGCACCGTAAAATTATTTGCTGTAATAAAAACTGTAGCTTTTAACACTAAAGGGAATTTCTCCTACACGTATATTTAGAAAGTTTTATAAATAACGATAAGAATCCAAAACGAACGAAGTACTAAACAAAATCGTTAATTAAATATTTGAACTTCTGAAAGAATCAATTTGTGAAAAGATATTAGTAAAGGACATTTTGATGTGTCTCAAGGAATATCGATAATAAAAAGAATAGAACTTTTATCATGCTTTCATTCATTCTTAATAGCTGTAAACCCCCTATGAAAGGGTATTAAGTTCACTGGAGAAGTTGAAGAAAGATAAACCGAAAACTTGTTCAAAACTCTTGCTCAAATCTATCAAGAAAAACAAGGCCTAACCCTCCAGGGAAACGATTGTTTACGTCTTTTTCTCTTTTATCAGAAACTTATTGACAGTATCTTATTTCTTTATTATAGATAAATCAAATTTATTGTGTTAACGTAATAAAATTGCTTTTCTAGAAGAAATTTCAAAGTCATTGTTAAAAGTTAAACTCAGTTATCAGAAATGTTTAAAATACAAGCGACCCTTCAGGTCCACACGAATAATTTTTCGGTACAATAAAGAGTAATTTTTATGAAAATCCTTTTTAATTTTTTTATTTTTACAATATTTATTTATAAATTAGCCTTGGGAAGTTTATGTTTGGTGTAATATTTAATTGCTAATATCATTCAGTCTTTTTGTTTAAATGAAAAAAACTAGAAATATCGTTTTTAAGTACAATGAATCAATTCAAACACAAAAAGCAAGTTTTAATGACTGTATGTAAATTTAGCGAAAGTAAATAGCATTCATGAATATTTCAAATACCCTCTGTATGTATATTCACTGCATATATGCAAAAAGGATTAAATCTGTACAGTTAAATTGTCCTTTCAAGATTTAATTATATGGGAGTTCCAGATTTTAGAAATTCTGTGCTTAAATGCATACAATTCAGAAAAGGAAAAATAAGAGGAATATTATGTACATTCAAAGAGCTTTACGCTGCAGCGAAATAACTTTCTCTCAATTTAGTTGTTCAACTGTCAGAATTTCCAGATAATTTTAACACGGTGGTGCCTTTTGGACATGTTGCTTAAGTTGGAAATATAAAATGGGATTTACATACATCTTGAATCTTTTTCATTTCTCAAAATTATGAGTCGAAATAAATACCTGTAGCAGTGAAACTTATGAACGCATAAAATTGTTTTGGATTTTTAAAAATGCAATTTTATATTTAATAAATACAGTTACAAAGATGCCCTAGCTGGAAAATCGTTATAGTACTGGAAATACATTGGTACTGTAGCGTCCCTGGTTTCCTTGGAATAGCTTTCTAACGTGGTGGCGAACTTCTTCAGAGGTCCTTCCATCTCAGCTGCTGTATGTAGTATGTAGACTCGCAACTTTTTTTTTATTGTGTGCATCGCAATTATATGATGTTTCAAGTGCTGAGAGCACTTATGACTGATCTAACGTCTTATTTTTATGTTTCCGCTTTACGGGAAATACGTCTAAAGCTAATACCCATACCCGGGTTCGAACCGACAACGACCTGCGCGGTAATCCGCTATACAAGTCGTTCGGTTAGTCATATCTGCCTCGCGGCCACCTGGCCGCCCCACGCAACATTTTCCGCGTAAGTTGTATTTATACCGGCGAGTCGAGGGCGGGGCTTGTTCGTAGAATGCTATTCGGTATCGTTCGGGTATTCTTGAGGATCGGGATCCTGATCTGAGGGTCTCGTCCTTCCTCCGGATATCTTTGGATCTCAATGGCCTCTCTGAACATCTTACTGTGATAGCCGTTGAGTGATGGTAGCAGCTTGCAGTTTTCAAAGAGTATTTTGTGGTTGTCTTTGCTCAGTGCGTGTTCTGCTGGAGAAGAATAGAGTATCGTTCCTGTCGATTTCGTGATGATTCCTATGTAGACCTTTCCGCAAGAACAGGTTATGCAATAGATACCCCTGGGGCTGAGAGAGGGTCCCTTTTGTCCTTTGCTGATCTGATGGTCTGCTGGATCTTCCTTGATGGTTTGATGATGGTTCGATGTCGTGTCTCTTCAGGACTCTGTTGATTCGATCCATACAGAAAATCAACAAACACCATCCGAGTCATTGGTGTCATTTCCAGAGAGTTCCTTCAGTGAAGCTCTGGCATGATTTTTTCTGTATTCTGTGACAAATTTTGGGACTCTCAACTTCTCTTCTAGCTTTTACCTTTCTTGTCCACTACATACTTCCTCTGCTTCAACCCAGACTTTTCTGTTGTTTTCTGTTGGCTCAATGGATCATCCTATTTCTTACAGGTATTTTTTAACTACTTTCTTTATGTCTTAGATCAGTAGATAATTTATTCTTACTCTTAAACATTCCTTTTTTTATCTTTTCTATTTCATAGCCCTTTTTCCTGTCTTGTTAGTTAGCTAGTTCTTCTCTCCCAGTTTCCAAATGTACCATTTGATATGATTATTCGGTACCTATTCCCTCTGTGTCCCTGTATTCACTCCATCCCCAGATTTCTGCCCCATATTTCAAGATGTTCTCTACTAGGACACCAAACAGGTACATTGTTCTCAGTTCTCCTCTAAAATTCCTTTCTGATGTACTCCAAACATTTGTTAAAACCGCATGGCATATCTCAGGGAGCTGAATTCCTTCATGCCTACTATCCTTTTTCATTCCCAGTTGAACAATTTGCCAGTGCTCAATTATGTCATTAGATTCGAGGAGTTTAACAACAGTAGGGTGCAATTATGCCATTAAATTTTGAGAGTAATTAGCATGGGGTGCAATCACGCCATGAGGAGTAAAGACATTATTCGTGCAAGAAAATAAAACACTTTTTTACGCTACGATAGATGAAAGCCAAAGTACAATTCGTGGTCTGACGAAATATGGCCTCGATATTTAAAAAAAGTTGAGACATGAATCTAGGTCTCCGTGTTCGACAAACCGTTTTATGATGCCGTATGGTTTCAGTAGGTGTGCTATCCTCAAGAAAAGAGACAGCAGCGTAACTGTCAACCACGATCAACCTTTCATGTTAAAGTTCAAAACCGCCTCTGACGTGCAAAAATAATCCTAACGAGACAACTTCAACAACAAAACCATTATTTATGCTTTAAATTATAAATACACAAACATGTGCACATTCGTAAACAACGACGAAATAATTTAATATATGTAACCTCAAAATTAATTTGAAAATACATTTTCAAATAAGTATTTTATTTTTGTAATAAATTATTTTGAATAATTAAATGATGAACCTGTCAAAAATATTTTAGACATTCTTACTACATTGAGCTTCTTAGTTCTCATCAGCGTACCATAAGTAGTTTCAACAGAACACCCCTATCAAAAAATGGATTAATGTACTACCACAGATAGCAAAAGAACGCCACCTGTGGCAGATACTATAAAATACAAGTTTAGTACTACAAATATTTCTGCAAAATTTTAGCGCTCCTAGTTTTGACATCAAAAATAATACAAAAATTTAAAAAATAAAAAAAAATGTTTTAATCTTGTGCAGTACAGATTGTCAAATTTCTCTCATTTCCTCTTCCGAATCAGCTCCTGTTGCCCCAGATTTTGCTTAATTTGAAACTGTATTTTGAAAAAGTAGACAGAACTTTGCGAGCAGTGTGTCTAAGGTCAATTGGACAAAATCGAAGGTCTTTTATCACATGCTCGCAAATACAAATAATGTACTAATCA
Organism: Agrilus cyanescens; assembly: GCA_947389935.1. Taxonomy (NCBI): domain Eukaryota; kingdom Metazoa; phylum Arthropoda; class Insecta; order Coleoptera; family Buprestidae; genus Agrilus; species Agrilus cyanescens. The sequence continues at coordinate 5,559,123 of OX376709.1, forward strand.
TGCAGTTTAATTATGTTACGCAATATAAAGTATTAAAATGCGCCTCTAATGCAATTAGTCTACGGTTTATTTTAGTCGAAATGCTAAGTGTGGGTAATATCTACCCATGATTGTCCTTCACGGAGTATTACAGGAAAGAGAATGTAATTGACGCATATATTTATTATGTACCTGCAGATAGTTTTAAGATCGATAATTGAGGCGAATAAATAAAATTTTGTTTTGCAAAATGACAGATTGACAGACAAACACTTGATTTAAATGTATATATGCTAGCAATATTTGAAATAAATTGAATGCAACAACCAAAAACCGTTTTTTATGAGTATCATTGTAAAAACAGTCAGATAAAAATGTGAAACTTTTGCCATTAATATAAAATTATATGTGTAGTTTTCGTATTAGGGGGTTTCTAAAAAGAAACGATAACCAAACGCGAATAAAGACAAGTTTTGATAAAGAAAATCTGTTACACTACTTCGACCTTCCAACAAGTGTCACATTTGTATGGCTACCTCCTCCCCTGGAGTTTACGATTATGACTTCTCCTTACCCTCCTCCCAACATATCACACAAGGTCACACGTTGTTACCTCTCCCCACCCCCTTAATATATGACAACTTGTAGAAGGTCTTTCATCGTCACACCAGTTTTGGCGAACTTTTTTGAGAAGTAGGTCAGTTTTTTTGTATTGTGGGTCATTAATTCTTTAATGGGTAATTATTTAGAAGTGGGGCTCCAGACAAAACTGGCCCCAAAAAAATTTTCACCCCTTGGAGACCATTTTAATACATCAAAATAGTTCATTTACGGTGGGGGAAGACATTTTCAATAATTGTTTATAAACAAAAACATTGTTATAAACAATAAATTTAAAGTTTTAGAAATTACCAAATTAAGAGAAAATTAAAATAGAAGGTAGTTATTGAGAAAATTGCTCCAAAAACTTTCTTGTATTGCACTAAAAAACTTTTTAGTGCATCAAATGCATTCTAGAGGTGGGGGAGATATATTTTTCACAAAAAAAACGTCGTAATAATTCCCTGTGTCTTGAAATAGGTTATGGTAGAGGGTGGTTGTGTTTATATATACATACCCCACACCCCAAAATTTTAATTTAATAATTAATTTGGTATTTGGTTAGGTTAGGGTACGGGATGTAGGGTATGTGTATGTTAACACACCCACCCTCTACCATAACCTATTTCAAGACACATTGAATTATTACGTTTTTTAAAATATTTTTTATAAAAAATATATCCCCCACTTCTAAAATTTTCTCAATACCTACCTTCTATTTTAATTTTCTCTTAATTTGGTAATTTCTAAAACTTTAAATTTATTGTTTATAACAATGTTTTTGTTTATAAAAAATTATTGAAAATGTCTTCCCCCACCTTAAATGAACTATTTTGATGTATTAAAATGGTCTCCAAGGGGTGAAAATTTTTTTGGGGCCAGTTTTGTCTGGAGCCCCACTTCTAAATAATTACCCTTTAATGTAACTTGGAAGGGGGTTGGGGGTGAAGAGTATAGAAAAAGCAAAATTCAATATTTTACAGTTAGAGGGATTCATAAATTACTTTTATGATTTTTGGAACCTCCCTTCCTCGACGTTTCAACAAGTGGTCACATTTGTATGACTTCCTCTGCCCCTGGAGTTTATGAATATGAGTCTTCCTCACCCCTCCACCCCTTCTTATCACACAAGGTTACACGTTGTTAATCCTTCTCGCCCCCTTAACACATGGCCACTTGTAAAAGACCTCTCATCGTCAGACCAGTTTTGGCAAACTTTTCTGAGAAGTTTTTTGAATTGTAGGTCATTAATTCTGTAATGCAACTTGGAAAGGGGGGAGGGAATAATATAGAAAAAGTAAAATCAGTTTTAATTCAGTCAGGGGCATTCATAAATTGCATCACACGACTTTTTGGAGCCTCCCTTCCTCGATCTAGCAACAAGTAGTCACATTTGTATGACTGAAGTTTATGATTATGACTCCTCTTCATCCCTCCTAATCGCACAAAGTTTCCCCTTCTCACTCCTTTAACATATGACAACTTATGTAAGGCCTTTCATTGTCAGACCAGTTTTTAGCGATCTTTTGTGAGAAGTAAGCCAATTTTTGCATTGTTTTCTTTTTTAAATTCTGGGCCATTTATTGTATAGAAAAGGCTATGAAAAATTTTTGGAACATAAACCTGATAATTGATCCTTCTATTTTGGCTCTTTTTTTTTTAAAAAAATTGAAATATCGACGTCAAAAAATGAATACAATGATACTACAAATTGCTGCACCAGGTGACAACATAAGCGCTCCCATTTTAGGATGCAATAAATAATTAATATTTTAAAAACCTTTAAAAGAATGTTTGAAGACCTGAAAATCAAATAAATTCCATACTTTTTTGTAAGAGCAATTATTATACCGAAACTTTTATTTCTTCTTCAAACTTTGAAGCTTGTGTGCCCTTGTGCTCTTGCCTTGGCAATCAAGGATTATCGATTCGGAAGCTCATGCAATGCATAATTCACCTCTGAGATATCGATTGCTTTTAGAATGAAACACAAAAATTCGAATTTGAAAACAACCATTATTTTCTACGAAATGGTTATTAGCTCGAGTAATCCCATAAAATAAAATTGTCTTATTTTACGACTTTATTATCAGCTTATCTTCAAGTATCGGGAGCTTCTAAAGCTCTGCAATAATTTAGAAATTGTTATGTAACGAATTCATAGATCTATAATAATTTTTAATTAATTATTATATACGATATTTCCTGCTGCATAGCAAAAATTACCTCAAACAAGATGTTTGATCTACTTATTTATAATAATTATCATTTTTTATTAAGATACTCCGTTACATTAATTAACCACATTTAAAATCTCAAATTAAAAATTATAGTTAAGAAATTGCTAATTAATGAACATTTTAATAAAAATACTCTCCTTGATTATTAAAAAAAAAAAAAAAGATTTATAAGTGTTAGTTGAACTCATGTAGTAAGGGATTCGTATGAAGAACACGAAATCTACCACTTTTCTTTAAATATTTTTTGGGGTACGAAAAAAGTAAAGAAATAAATTTCTCTACTTTAAAATATACATGGTATTGTAGCGAACGCGAGCGTGCGTGTGTGCGACCGGGTACGCTTGTATGCGTTGCCGGCCGGCTCGACTAGCCAAGGCCGGTGTCGGCAGTGTGCGTTGTATTTGTGTACGTGTGTTCCGTACCTGCCTTCCAGGAAAGTAATTAAGCGGTTCGCTGAAAACGTAAACAATGTAAACAAACTTCGAGACTTTTTCTGGATTGTTTCATGATGCTATAAAAGTGGAAAGACGTTCGACAGTGAGGTAGTAATAAATTGACCGTGACAATGGTAACATCCGAAATAAACCGACAGTGTTAGAAGTAAAAAAACAAATAAATAGAGACGCGCATATAAGTGAGTGATGTAAATAAATAGTAAGCTAAGTTCTGTATTAATTAATAGTGTCCTTAAGTAGTAATTAGTAATCCAAGTATAGATAAATTGTGTTCCTGTACTTTAGTCTTGTAAATAAAAACTTAATAGACCCACGAATACTACAGTATTTTAATTTTCCAATTTGCTTCCCCCAAAATAACCCTCATAGTAAAGTAATAAAAAATTCTAACCTGCATTTTGTAAGCTCTCCTGTAATTGGCCAGTTGCTGTGATTGTACTTTAATTTTTTGGCGAAGGTTTCTGATGACATTTTGAGCTTCCTCAAGGTCGCTGACATTTTGGTTATCATCCATTTAAATCCAATTTTTTAACTGCTACTTCTTTCTGTAACAAAAACATCAAAATAAAAGATTCAAATTTTTCAAGAGTTACATCTACATCAATCAATTAATTAATTATAATTAATATAAGTGTCCAGAACTAATTCCATTTTTATCCCAAAATAAATGAAAACCAATCTACTAAAATTTCCAGCTTGATATCGATTTTATTGTCATAAAACGTTATTGTTATCGTGTTGGAGAAAATGTTTAATGATAAACGGCAAGAGGAACAGATAATCTGTCTATCGTTTTGGTAAGCTTTCCTCGCTCAAATTTAAGTGATATTGTGTGGAAAGGATAACCAAACTTTACCCATTACATCGCGTAGCTAATGATCTTTCCTTAAGACGAAGCATTACCCTACTTCGAGTTTTCGTCTTCTAAAGAACAATTACTTCTATAAAATGGGCCGCATCTCGTTTCACAACTACTCACAAAATAGTGTCAGTAAAACAAACTTTAACTGAAGAAAAGTACAGCACGTTCTAACCGAAGTGGTCTGTTTATTTAATGTTTTAACACAAATTAGGATCCATTTTGGACGTCGACAAAATTTTGAATCCTGAATCTCAACTATTCTGACTATTTAGCAAAAATAAAAAAATTGATTACAGATTCTCGTCAACAAATAATTGTTACCTTTGTTATATTCTAAAAAAATAACGTTTGGAGTTTGTTATATATTTTGCTTTATCCTGGATTTTTTTTACTTTTTTTCTTTTTTTTTTCCGCCATTTAGCAAATGCAAATATAAATTTACATAACAGGTTAAAAAAACAATTATTTTTTATAGTTTTGACATTGACTCACCCTATACACGACCCTTTTTAATTATTTTAATAAAAACTTAACACAGCTTTCAACTCCTACTTGTTCTTACGCAAATTCTTGCATATAATTAACATCTTTTCTAATTCAATGTGCACTTAATTATTCATTATCTATAATATATAATAATTTATGCATTATATTGCAAAGGTAGATACCGTTAAAATTTTACCTCCTATTAATAAAATGAAACGGTTAAATTATACACACGTATAGAGATAATTGTATTTGAGAGCTACCATGACTACTCTTTTACAGAAGTTCACGAACAAAGAATTGTTATACCTACAAAACTAATTACTACATTACAATATCTATGGTATAATACATAGGTACGTGTATATATATGTATGTATGCATGTAAATTAATAGTATCTAAGCTAACACAGATACGTATGTAAGTTTGTGTAGCCTGAAGAACATGTATCTACAATTTCGAGTGTTATGAATTAGCGCCGCGGTTAATATCGTTCGTTCGTGGCGCTCGAGTGTTATGAACTAGCACTGCCGTTGATTACATTCATTCGTGGCGCTCGAGTGTTATGAACTAGCGCTGCCGTTGATTACATTCATTCGTGGCGCTCGAGTGTTGTGAACTAGCGCCTTCTATGATATCGATCGTTCGTGGCACTCGAGTGTTATGAATTAGCGCCGCGGTTAATATCGTTAGTTCGTGGCGCTCGAGTGTTATGAACTAGCGCTGCCGTTGATTACATTCATTCGTGGCGCTCCAGTGTTGTGAACTAGCGCCTTCTATGATATCGATCGTTCGTGGCACTCGAGTGTTATGAATTAGCGCCGCGGTTAATATCGTTCGTTCGTGGCTCTCGAGTGCTGTGAACTAGCGCCGCGGTTGATATCGTTCATTCGTGGCGCTCGAGTGTTGTGAACTGGCGCCGAGGTTGATATCGTTCGTTCGTGGCGCTCGAGTGTTGTGAACTAGCGCCTCCGATGATATCGTTCGTTCGTGGCGCTCGAGTGTTATGAACTAGCGCTGCCGTTGATTACATTCATTCGTGGCGCTCGAGTGTTGTGAACTAGCGCCTTCTATGATATCGTTCGTTCGTGGCTCTCGAGTGCTGTGAACTAGCGCCGCGGTTGATATCGTTCATTCGTGGCGCTCGAGTGTTGTGAACTAGCGCCGCGGTTGATATCGTTCGTTCGTGGCGCTCGAGTGTTATGAACTAGCACTGCCGTTGATTACATTCATTCGTGGCGCTCGAGTGTTGTGAACTAGCGCCTCCTATGATATCGATCGTTCGTGGCACTCGAGTGTTATGAATTAGCGCCGCGGTTAATATCGTTCGTTCGTGGCGCTCGAGTGTTATGAACTAGCACTGCCGTTGATTACATTCATTCGTGGCGCTCGAGTGTTATGAACTAGCGCTGCCGTTGATTACATTCATTCGTGGCGCTCGAGTGTTGTGAACTAGCGCCTTCTATGATATCGATCGTTCGTGGCACTCGAGTGTTATGAATTAGCGCCGCGGTTAATATCGTTAGTTCGTGGCGCTCGAGTGTTATGAACTAGCGCTGCCGTTGATTACATTCATTCGTGGCGCTCCAGTGTTGTGAACTAGCGCCTTCTATGATATCGATCGTTCGTGGCACTCGAGTGTTATGAATTAGCGCCGCGGTTAATATCGTTCGTTCGTGGCTCTCGAGTGCTGTGAACTAGCGCCGCGGTTGATATCGTTCATTCGTGGCGCTCGAGTGTTGTGAACTAGCGCCGCGGTTAATATCGTTCGTTCGTGGCACTCGAGTGTTATGAATTAGCGCCGCGGTTAATATCGTTCGTTCGTGGCTCTCGAGTGCTGTGAATTAGCGCCGCGGTTGATATCGTTCATTCGTGGCGCTCGAGTGTTGTGAACTAGCGCCGCGGTTGATGTCGTTCGTTCGTGGCGCTCGGGTGTTGTGATCCAATACCGGCGCTTGTTCGTAAAACTACTTAACTGAAAATTATAATAAACATTTCAGAAATAACACTATCTCAAAATTTAAGCAATATCAAGTAAGTAGCTAATTAATTTTTGTATTTTCCACACAGGGACATTCAGGTTTCACGTTAGCAGAATTAGGTCCTTTTTTTGAAACGTAGTACTTAATTTTTTAAATTAGAAAACCTAAATTGATTTAAAAACTTCGATTATGAGTTGAAAATATTTCAGTGGTCAAAAAACAAGAAAAAACAGTTTTGAAACATTTTTTTTTTTTTATCACAACTGCAGTATATTACCTCATAAAACAATAATACGTACGTGTCTCGTTTAACATTTAATTTATTGCAAATAAACCTTTCAGTTCCTGTTAATATTAACTGTAAGGACCCACTGCGAATAACAATTTTCACATTTCTTTACGAACCGTTTAGAAGTGAATGGATTATTTAACAAGAAAGCAGCTGGATTAAATTAAAGAAACGGTTCAATGCAACAAATGTGCGGGCGTTTTGTTGTATTGCACTGCAGAATGATGTACGGTTATGGTCATTGAAAGTTAACGGAAAAAACATTTTTTAATATCCCAAATCGCTATTGGGGACTGTATAGGGTGGGCCAATTTCAAAATAGAAAAACTCGGTAATAGTAAGAGATACAAAAAAATTAATGGCACACTTTCGATTTCTTTTTTTCAGAAATATTTACCGGTGTTTTCAAAAAATTGTTTTCTAGTTATATATAATAACGAAATGATTAAAAAAAAGTATAATTTTAAAACTCAATTCAAATTCCACGAAGGGTTCCCATTTTTGGTGTCCTTTTTTTTAAACATTACTGTACCGTTTGTTACTGATAACATCACCACAGCATCCACCAGCCGGTAGGTTGCTGCTCCATATTTGCGAGCCTTGTAAAAGAGTCGTGGTAGCTGGCAAACCGCCGCGCCGCGCCACTCGGTGCGCTTTATGACCTTTAACAACTTCACTTTTTTTCACTAAAACGCGTTAAGATCGAACCCACGAGCGACTACAAGCCATCCGAGGCAAACGCTATAGAACTAGGTCATACAACAGAACAAAACAAAACAAAGCCAATTCGCACGCCGCGTTCGCTCGCTCTTTTGCCATAAACACTATCATTATTACCATCCTATTGTTATTATTATTTACCATAAAAAGCTACGGAGCAACAGAAAAAAAACTTGGTGACATCTTCATACAAAATGCAAAAAACTGTCCGTGTGTATTGCAATAGGTTACGGTTCAGGATGGGTGTGTTTACATTTACATACCCCTCATCTTTTCCCAACATTTGTATTCGTAACACACTAAGAATAACCGTTTTCTAAGTTTAAACAAACAAGCAGTATCATGTATCACCTATAGATAAAAACAACAATAAACACTACACGATCTCAATATTCGAATAAATCAACAAACCACTACTACTAATCGCGTTTTAGAATTGACATGGAAGACAAATACACGAAATGAAGAAGCTCAAAAACAACACCATGAAGGGGTAGAGTGTTTTCGCATTCTTTAGAATATGGTGGTTTTTACCACATAACGCGCCTAAAGAAGTTTTCACTTCAACAAAATATTTCATCAGATTACGAAACAGGAAGTGACGAACCAAGAATACACCCTTTGAAAGCTTTTTTATATAAAGAGGACATTAAAAGACAAAAAAAAAGACGCCATCTATTTCCAATTTGTTTAACAAATATATACATGAGAGCTCCCACCACGTTCTTTTTATTATTTCTGTACTGTTATTGTTCTTGCACAGTTGTTAAGTGTTAATGGTTACACGGTGAGCATCAAGAACAATGAGAGAAGAAGCCTTTGGCATTGTTACTACTCTTTTCCCAAAAAATAAAAATAAACAATGAAACACTTCTGGTGGTAATAACAACAATCATTGTTCAGGCGCTATTGGTATGCGCCTATGTATATGTATGAAAATGTACCTACACTTGTTGGATATACAAAGCTGCTACCAGCCTACCTTCCATATAACAATCGGTGAGAATAAAGAAGTAACAATTTCAGCTCATTGTTCTATAATGAGACGCTCGGTTGGCGTAGGTTTGTACCGAATTAACAGAATAAACATGCGGGGATTCCCAACGTTTTAATGACCGAAAGAAACGGATGTGTGTTGCGGTTGTTTTCGGTACGTACCGTTAATGAACCAATTAAAATAAATAGGAAAAATAAAAAATAAAATCCATTACCAAAGCTCAGACTTCGTAGACATACAGAGAATCTTCGTATTGTAGCGAACATGAGCATGCTTGTGTGCGATCGGGTACAGTTGCATGTGTTGCGAGCTGGCGGCTCAACTAGCCGCGGGCGGTTTTCGACAGTATATGCGTGTGTTTGTAGGCGTGTGTCTCGTACCTGCCTTCCAACAAAGTAATTAAGCGGTTCGCCGAAAATGTAAACAATCTTTCGATAATTCCAGACTTTTCGCGACTGTTCTATGATGCTATAAAAGTGATTGAGACGTTCGCCGAGTTAGTTAGTAACAAATTGACAGTGATAGTGGTAAAAATCGGAAATAAATCAGCATGTAGTGAGAATAAAATAAATTGAAAAAAAAAGTGCATATACGTAAATCATTTGAATAAACAGTAATCTAAGTGTATATAAATTGTATTCCTGTACTTAGTCTTGTAAATAATATTTAATAAACCCACGAACACTATGACATCTTTGCTTTCAATTTAGAATAAGCATATCTTAATTAATTAATTTAAAGTAACTATTATTGTGTTCCCTAAAATTTCGGATTCTGGTTAGGACTCGATTAATTTATGCTAGTCTTTTAAAGGGCTTACATGCAATTCTTCATAGAAAAAACTCACTTTTTCTAATTTATCTTTCCAAAAAAAAATTAGTTGTACTATTTACCAAATAAAAAAAATCAAATTGACAAGTGTGAGTTGAGCCATTACCTCCCAGAAAACAAGGCCTGACAGCTCTGACGTAGCAAGTCAGAAATGGCGTTATAGGTAGGCGAGTGTACGGAACCTTTTCAGTTTAGTGGCCAAGAGATATAAAGTGCAAAAATTATTTTGATAGTGGATTTTTGTAAGTCTATGAGAATAGCATTTGTTAAAAATTTTATCACTGGCAAATAATTGTTACTGTTATCTATTTAATGATAAAGTTTTGCAAAATGCGTTTTTTGTAGAATTGAATTTTCTACAAGAAGCCCGACACTATTCTTCGCCTAATTTGCCGCTGAGCCGTCTTTGGGGCGCTGCAATTTTTTACTTGTAAATGATACTGAGTGAGACGTTCTCCTGGACTTAACTGTTTTCCTTTTGCCCATTTTCCGCCTATTTTAATAATGTCAATTGATATGTCACACGCCATTTTTTTAGTTTTTTTAATTTGCCCTCAAACTAATCCAAAATTCAAAAATTACGCCGCAAGTTCCTGTTTGATTCACAAAAAATATATAGGTATGTAAATCAAATTTCAAATTAATAGGTCCAGTAAATTCGGAATAAATTTGTTACAGACGGACAGGCAGACTTTTGAATGATCCTATAACCAGATTAACCAAGCCATTCTCAAGTAATTTGCATTTCAGTTTTAGTACTTTTATATTGAATTTAGTTTCTGCTCTAAACTTGCTGAAGTCTGAAAACTTTATTCGTTTATTCACTTCGTTGAAAATTGAGTATTTAATATTTAGTTTCTACTTTTTAGGGCCCGTTAAAGAAAAGCGTTCACTATTAAAGCTTTTTGCTTAATTTTTTGTTTCTAAATGAATAAAACCGTAGTTCTAACAAGACAAAATAATAACTTTTTTCTGCGATTCAATTAGTATCTAGTGTGAAATTTTCCAAGCGAGACTTAACGACTAGATGCGCACCAGCAAACCCCGCCCTAAGGAGGTAGGTACAATGGTGGAAGGGGCAGGCGCTCTAGCCTATGATATATGCAGGTATCGGCATACAGAGAGGGAAGTTGCACGTGATTGTCTGTCAGTTAAATAATACAGCCCTTCGGTCTTCCTACATCTGACCGAATTCAAGTCTCGGTTGAAAAATTTGACTCTACCTAATAATAAAAATGTTAAGTATCTAAATTCAAACCACGATTACAAAAAGATCTAAGAAACGAGTACTTTATTTATTAGGCAATGAATTAAAGCGGTCTAAATCTAAAACATATCTATCTTTTCTTACGAAAAATGTATAATACGAAACAAGTTGTTAAGAAAGCGAGAAAACGGTTTTTGCATTAGCGAAAACGTAGAAACAAAAAACCGAGAAATGTTACTAATAGAAACGATTGACGTTGTTCTGTGGTCGCTTTTAAACCATTTTATAAAGATAAAATACTCATACTTTGTTTAAGAGACATTGAAAGATTGCTTTACGAATATATCCCTTAAAGACGCAGTTCAGTTTAGAAGAATCACAAGGGGTTAGAAATTGGTTAGAACGTGACCCTTAACCATCAATGTCAACATTTATAAATAGAAACATTTTTCACTTAGAAAATTAATTCCAAACAACATGTAGGTACCAAAAAGAAAAAAAAACATCAGTATTTATTATCAGTAAAAATAATCAATTGTTAACTATTGATTTTTTTTGTTTTTAACTTTACCACTATATAACATACGATTTTCCAAAAAAAAAAAAATATTTAGACAGTAATAAGTTTAACAGCATCTGCAACAGGATCTTATAGTTAAGCATAATTTATGAATGTAAAAAGATTTTTTTACTTAATTGTTACTTTAAAAATAAAAATTTCATTATTTGCAAACTAACCTTATGGACATTTCAAATTATTATAAAATTTTATTCATACTTTTTTAGAACTTTAAATTATTAAAATCTGTGACAAAAATATTATGGAACACGTAAAAATTTTCGTTTCAAAATAATTTGGTTTTCACTGGTTTTATTTCAAAATTTCTAAATATTTGTAAGGGGCCCGAACTTTATATACAGGGTATTTTTTTAAAAAACTTTGATACCCGATACCTATCTTGAAAATCAGACTTGTTTATGTGAACTTTTCTACTTGAATTTGGTTCAGGAAACTACGATTCATTGAGGGTGGCGCCTTGGGTATCGAAACGCGTATTGTGTTTCTGAATGTATTGTGGGGCTTAGGGTTTTTAGTGTTGTGTCAACATGGTTTAGATTCCGGCTTTACAACTTTCGAAATAAAATATTTACCTTCACTTTTGTGAAATTTGGAAAAGTATTTCTTATTTCAATAAACTCGTTCGTACGTTGCATTGCATCAATTACCAAACGTAGGCAATTAATTAACGGTTGAAAAGAGCAAATTTGTTTAAATTTGCCCGTACGTACGTACGCAACGTTGAAAAGATAAATTTGCTGACTGATTAATTACTACTCAATATAAACATGTCTATATTGGGTGCCGAAAAACAGCTGACACGTTAAAATGGCTTCCGAATTGTAAAACCGAAGTTAATTGCTACTTTGTAAATTACAAATTTCAACCTGCCTCGCAAACGAGGCTTGATTTAAAAGGCAAATCAAACGGCCACGTTCAACCGTAATAACTTGTTAGTATGTACCTACCTGCTGCATCCAATATTTGCTATTTTGGATGTGCGCGACGTAAATTTGTTAAACTTCCTATAAATGACATTTTATTGGCTACTCAGTAAACATTTATCCATCAACTGACCAGTTTCAGATATCATTTAAGAAACGTTAGTCTGACTCATTATCTATGCGGAAACTGGGTAAATAGGCTGGAATTTATTTTGACTTAACCAGGTTATTATTTAAATTTAAAGACTAAACTTTATGAATGTTGGAAATATGTTATGCAGGTTAAGCTTAAAGATAAAAAACATTTTTGACAACATAAAATATGGATCATGGCAATAACAGCTGATGCATAAGGGGTCACAAGAACTTGTTCATAACTAGGTTTTAGAAAAGGAAAAAATATTAATTTGTTTCATATTTAGTTCGTAATAAAAATATAAATAATAATAATGTGGCAGCCACAAGTCGCTAACGACATCTTGCATCTATAGTTTCAACGCAAACTGAGAGTTCGACCAATCGAGTTAGAGCCACAAGTTTTGTAATTGGTCAGCCCTCCCTACTTGTGGCGACATATAGTTTGCGTACACTGTATCACAATCAGCTACTATGTATACTTAATTTTTAGCAAAAAGAAACGTTGATGCGACTTGTGGCTGTGTCTCGCCACTTGTTACTGTGACCTGTGGCAACGTCTAGCCACTTGCAAATTTGATATGTGGACACGCCTGACCATTTGCACATGTGACTCGTTGACACGTATAATTACTTGTAACTATAACTTGCGGCACCGCCTTGTCACTTGTTACAATAACTTCTGGCCATATGTAGCCTCTTGTAAGTGTTACTTGTGGACAAGTACAGCCACTTGTAACTATGACTAGAGGCCACAACCAGACACTTGTAACTGTGACTTGTGGCCACAACCAACCACTTGTAATTGTGACTTTTGGTCACCTCTAACCACTTATAACTGTGACTTATGGACACGTTCAACCATTTATAACTATAACTTGTTGGAACGTCTGCTCACCTGTGCCGTGACTTGTGGACACGTTCAGCCACCTGTAAATGTAACTTGTGCCCACGTCCAACCACTTGTAACTATGACTTGTGGAAACGTCTAATCACTTGTAACTGTGACTTGTAATTACGTCTACTCACTTGTCACCGCGACTTATGGCCATATGTAGCCACTTGTAAGTGTTACTTGTGGACAGGCCCAGCCACTTGTAACTGTGACTTGTGATTACGTCCAGTCACTTGTAACTGTGACTTGTGGCTACGTTTTTTTTTTTTTTTGGTGCGTCGCAATTATATGATGTTTCAAGTGCTGAGCACTTATGACTGATCTAACGTCTTATTTTTAATGTTTCCGCTTAACGGGAATACGTCTAAAGCTAAAACCCACACCCGGATTCGAACCGACAACGACCTGCGCGGTAATCCGCTGTTCAAGTCGCTCGGTTAATCATCATTGCCTCGCGGCCACCTGGCCGCCCTACGTTCAGAAACATGTAAGTGCGATTTATAACCACGTCCAGCTACTTTTAACTGTTACTTGTGTACACGTCCAGCTACTTATAACTGTGACTTATGGCTACGTCCAGTTACTTGTAACTGTAACTTGTAATTACGTTTGGTCACTTGTCACCGTGATTTGTGGCCATATGTAGCCACTTGTAAGTGTTAGTTGTGGCCACGTCCAGTCACTTATAATTGTGACTTATGGCCACTTACAGCCACTTGTAACTGTTACACGTGGCCACGTCCAGCAACTTGTAACTACGATTTGTGGCCACGTCTGGTTACTTGTCACCGTGACTTGTAGCCCTGTCTTGCCTCCTGTAGCTTAGCTTCAGGCTGCGTCTAGTAGCTTGGCTGAGCCATTTTTGTCAGACACTAGTCGTGCCACCAGTGGCCTAAAAGCCCGAGATCTTACTCTCGCATTAACGATGGTTGCAAAAGCCTAATTCAAATCTTAAGTTTCCCTTGTTTTTTTTTTTTGGAAAATTCATCTCCATGAAATTTAAAACAATACCTAACTCTTACAGAAATGGCTAGAGCACCCTTTTCTACTTGCGTCATTAGCGATCCGGAAACACTTAAGCTGTGACAAAAATTTACCAACAGAAAAAAAATCATGTGACTTCTTTTGGCGCCAAATTAAAATAGGTACCTATTGTATATATATATATATATATATATATATGAAATATCCCTCAAAATGAAAACCCTCACTATTATTTGAACGGTATTCATAAATTTCCATTGACATTACCGGTACTTGTTGAAGGTTCTCTTCTCAAAAAAAATTAATGACAATAATCGGTAAACAAACCTTCATTGTTCTACTCGATTAACGTGAGAGAGCCCCGAGCACATTAAAAAGTAATGTACCTAACTATGTAACAGTAAAAATGGCAATGACATTAACTGGTAGGTACAACCTTGTAGTCTAAACGTATTCACTGAGCACGTACATATCTAATTTAAAGGTTTTAATTTTATTGTGTATAATCTTATTCAATTAAAAAAAGCAAAATTATGGGTAATGATTCCCTGCTAATTATATAGCACCTAATAAATAATTAACTATATATCTCGCCAGGAACAAATAATTAAGTCTAAACTACAGGCACTTCAGTGATATAACTACAGCACAATCTGGCAGATGATTCAAAGTGTGAAAACTTTTTAAGTACATAATTCGAACTGATTTCAAATTAAAAAGTTACTGTTAATGAAACAAATTGCTTACTTTCAAAAATTGTATTACATTTTAATCTTGAGATGAAGACAGATGCGGTAGGTAAAGCAATAAGTTAATAAAATCAAAATGACGACTGCAAAGTACAAAATGACATTGAAAACTAAAACAAAAATTGCGTACGGTGCAATACGAAAGAGCGAACGCATATTGTTACTGCTTACCCCTCCAAAATTAGGAGAGGTAGTGGGCGAATCGTATAGAAATGATGTGCGCAGTTTAAGACCGCACTTGATGGGAAATGTTCGATTTTTATTTCAGAGATATAAAACTGTAATAAAAAATGATTTTAACATATCCCTCGTCTTTACCCTTGAATACACAATATAATTAGCAAAGTTACTGTATCGAAAAATGCTTGTTAATAAAAAGACGCCCTTTAAAAAGTTTCCTCATTTAAGCACATTTAATTAAGAAAGTTTGAAACTGTTTTCTTGTTAAGGTTCACTTTGGATCTAATTAACCGGTTTCCTATAATTTTTTTTTTGAATTTCAAAACTTCAATTGATTATTTAAACAGGCTGCGTAAGTCGTAAAGAAAAGTACTTAATTAATTTAAAGGAAACCTTAGATGAAAAATATTTGCCACGAATAATTTAATTAAAAATTAAAAAATAAAAGCACTAAATGAAATCAGCATTGAGTTCGTGAATGTAAATATTTAAAAGCATATGTCTTATGGATAGTTGTCCTTCCGTCTGTCTATTTATTTTGTCACAAGCTGGTTAATTTCTAAAATATGAATAATGCAACACAATTTCAATTAAATTTGTACAACAGAGTCAGAAACTGGGCATTCTGAACAAGAGTATTCGCATATAGGGATCTAGAGTATCAGGTACATATTCGGCGCCAAGTCCACATTCATTATCTCTACTATGGTACATCGCGCTCTCTTTGGCGCGTTCGTCGAGTCTATTTTTACTATATACAGACAAAATATTGTGTAACGTCATCAGAGAATCTTTAGATGCAAATATCTCGCTAATTACTGCATATTATTGGTTTATATTTTACAGGTAATAAATATCGATAATAACCTTTCATTTGGTGTAAAAAATAGATTTTTGTATTACATATTAATAAAGTTACACCCTCTCTCTTGCGTGTCAAAGTTATCTCACTCTTTCTCATTTAGCTTCCTTTATAGCCTTCTATCTTGCGTGAAAGACTATGAATATTGTTTTTAAAAAACTAAAAATTAATATATTTCCATAGATACTCTAGATTCGTGGTCTATATTAGCGTATTTGTAATAATTGTGAGGTTATATACAACAGTTTACGATTATAAAAAGTTTGGGTATTTTCTGACCTTAATACGAGAAATCCATCCCCTAACATTATTTTGGGATTCAAAGAATTTACTGTGTTCATCCATTAAATACAATTAAAAAAAATTGAGGGTGTCACTAAATCGTTTTATCAGCGCCTGATCTGAAGAACGTATTTTCTTGTCTAGGGTGGAAAAATCAGGAAACAAAATACATTTAACAGAACAGGAAAAAGCTGTTGACAGGGCAAATAATACAAAACAAATTGCCCATGTATTCATTCGTCCTAAAAAGTTAATTGTTTGGAAAACGTTACAGTGTGTCTGAGAACAAAAAAAACTTTTATTCTACACAGTTTTCGAAATTCGAAAGGGAAAACAGATTTCTTTGTTACATTTCGCTTCGAATATTAAATGAGTGACACAGATACCGCGGAAATCCCCAAATGGCGTGGAACATAATGGAAACTAACTTCTGCCGTTACTATGTATCCCAAATAAACCCCTCACTAGCAGGTAGAGTACTGTTAAAATTTAATGAGATATTCGTTATCCTAATACTCATCATCTGTTAACAAGCATTTAAGTGCATGTTGGTAAAACCATAGGGAGGGTTTTGAATGACTTTTCAAATGTTTCAAATCCTCTCTTTCATTTAGTATCGATTTCAGTTGGAAACTATAACTTTTACTAATCGAGTCTGGAGAATTGGGATTTTCTAATTGTTTTTTTTTTTTGTTGGTTCATAAAATTAAAATTTTAAAAACCCAAAGTAGTACCTTCCTAAAAAAGGGGCGTTTTGAAAGCAGGAAGAGCTAAGTCAGTAAAATCAAGAACATACACATGAACAACATTAAAGCCTAATTAAGTGCTTTAATGAAAGATTCAACGAATTCGTGACTTGGACAATAAGTCTGTAAAAAAAAATAGTCAAAAACAAATTTATTAAAGGAAAATCACTGTTTGTATCATATATAATGAGTGAAGGCTCATTTAGAACTAAATTAATGCCCTAATGAAAAATTAAATGTTCTCTAATTTTTTTTAGAAATTATAGTTCTACTATAGTTTAAGATTAAATGAGCATAACAAGAGTGAAAAAACTTTTTAATCAAATAAATAAAGGCTTTCAAAATTGTCCAATTTCCAATTAAGTGCTCGTAGTGTTTTTATGGTAAATAAACGTATTCATCCAAATATTGGAAATTTCTGTTTAAGGTTTTACTATTTACAAAAGTATGAATAATTGTATTGTACAATCTTGGCGAATTGGTTTATTTACTAAATAAACATTAAAAGTATTCAATTCCGAACTGGATTATTTGGGCGAGTCTTAAATGATTCCTCAATTACTATGCAGTCATTTTTACTTTTGTTATGCTCATTCAATCTTGAGCTTCAAGAACTATAATTTCTAAAACAAAATTCGAGATTTAATTTCCTATTAGGGCACATGATCAGCCTTAATGAACTTTTACTACAAAGCAATAAGAGCATTTTTAATTCGATATTGGATTATTTTGGGAGTCTTTAATGAGCCTTTAATTACTATGCAGTCATATCCCAGATTTAAATTGATTAAACGGTTTTTTTTTTCTCTTTTGTTATGCTCATTCAATCAAAAATCCGAGAAGATTTAAACTTCCATTAGGGAATTGATCACCCCTTAATGAGTCTTTAATCAATATATGACAGAAACAGTGATTTTCCTTTCATGATCCTGTTTTTGGCTCTTTTCTTGTTGTCTAAGTCAGGAATTCCTTGATTTACAACAAAATCAAAAACAAAATTTTTAATTTCGAACTAGATTATTTGGAGAGCCTTTAATGAGCCTTTAATAAACTACCTAATCATACACCAGATTTTAATTGATTAAAAAAAATTTTTTACTTTCGTTCTGTTCACTCAATCTGAAGCTTGCAGAACTATAATTTCTAAAAAGAAATCCGAGAACATTTAATTTCTCATTAGGGGCTTGATTAGCCCTTAATTAGCCATTAATCAATATATGACAGAACCAGTGATTTTCCTGTCTTGATCCTGTTTTTGGCTCTTTTTTTCGAACAAATTCGTTGATTTGCTACAAAATCAACAAGAGCATTTTTAATCCGGAACTGGATTATTTGGGGAGCCTATAATGAGTCTTTAATTACTGAGCCTTTAATTATTTTTTTTTACTTTTGTTGTATTGTTAAGCAGACCGAACAGTAAATTTTCAGAAAATGCTCTGAGCACATAATGAGTTCATATTGAGCCCTTAATTGTCCATATGTATGTATTTATGTTATTATGCCTACTTTGCTCTCCTACTTAATGGATGTGCTTTTTGAAAAATACATTAAAAAAAATTTAAAAGGATTCATTTTATTTTTTAAATTAAGAAATCCTGAAACCGATATTGGGTAGATGAATGTTTTCGATGGAGCAAGAAGGACAAGTTAATTATGTATTTCCATATGACCTAACTTTTCGCATCAGTAACATCCTGAGGAATTCGAAGACTGACACTTGAAACCGGAACAAAACTCTGAAGTAGCCGTAGCACCCTTACCATGTACGTACATGCATTTATATTATTTACACTGAACTCGGGTAGGATTACACACAGTCACACAAGTCTAGTAAAGGAGATCCTTATTTACTTTTTACACACACACACATATATTCATACGAACTTTTCTTTTTTACTGCTGACATTTGCAGCACACAAATAGACAGAGGTTACGTACGTATCTACTCATTCAACACTCGAACGACGAACGAACGAAATTTAATCCTTCCTTTGAAATCTAATTACTTTGTACATATGTACGTACGTACGCTGGTGAGAGAATCCCAGGACATTTGATGTTTGCACTGTCTTGTTTCAAACGAAATTCCTCGGTGTGCTGTTACTCAATATTAAAATTTTGCAATCAGAAAAATTTGCAAAACAAAATTATCGTTGGATACATTTCGAATGGGTTTTACTATTAAACTCAAAATAACTTTGAAAGAAACAAAAAGGAGAAAGGGCTCTTTAAAAGGCAACAAGAAAATAAAAAAAGAAATAAAGATCCTGTTAGAAATATGTTAGACAGAAATAAGAGTAAAAAGGGGCAGTAGAAGACTTCGATTTAAATAACTGGTCATATTTCCAAAATTGATAACGTGAGAATTGACTGAATTGACCAAAACCTCCTACAACTTCTTGAAGACGTTATTTAGCAACGTTTCGTTAGAAAATTGCAACTTCTTCAGACGTTTTTACAAGTTTATTTCAGATCATCTAAATTTTAATTACCTACTTATTCCTTCTCAATTCTACAAATGACCCAAAATATTTCTCCCATTTTTTTTTAAATTTGTTTTGTCATTAAGGAAAAAGAGATTAAGGGCTTGTCAAAAGCATTTTAGAGGCAAAAACAGGAATAAAGGGGGGCAGTAGAGGAGACTTAGATTTAGATTGCTGGTCATATTTCCATAACTGATTACGTGAGAATTGACTGAATTGACCAAAACCTCCTACAACTTTTTAAAGATGTTATTCAACAACGTTTCGTTAGAAACTTGCCACTTCTTCAGACGTTTTTACAAGTTTATTTCAGATCATCTAAATTTTAATTACTAATTCCTTCTCAATTCTAGAAATGACCTAAAATATTTCTCCCATTTTTTTTATTTATTTTGTCATGCGTCTTATTTATTTCGCGTTAAGGGAAAACATTTTTGTTCCATGATAGAAAATGTCCAAAACGTAAGTTCTCTGTTTTCATATTATAAAAGATTCATAAAGCTATATGTCTTCCCTGGTTAAGTCAACATAACATGCTGTCCTTGTGAGAAGGCTATTTTTAAATATGACCAAAGCTGCGAAAATACGAAATGGAAAGCTCTCATTGTTCACCTGGATGAAAATCCAAGATCAACATCTTTTATTTAATAGGTAGCAGAAGCGCAAAGTTGGATTGTAAATTTGCAATATTATCACTATTTTAAAAAGAAAATATATATTTTTACAATTAAAATTTTATTATTTATTAAGTAAAAACTTATTTTTGACAAATAACTGATTATTTGCCATCTTTTATCTCCAAATTTTCCAGGAGACTCAATTTTATACTTACTTTACAATCGTGTATGTAATAATTTGAGGTTTTTTCATAATAAAATATTTTTATAAAATTTGTTATTTTGCTACCTACGTGTTCTTTTATTCGTATATTGAACGAACGCCTCTTTTAACCCATATACATTTACTTATCTTTTTTTTATTCCATTCTCAACAAAAAAAAAAACTCAAGAAACATTTCTCAGTAACTAACTACAGGTAAAGTGCATAAATGACAATTGTTCTTATAACATTTTCTGTTGTATTTTGTATGAATGCTATAAAATTTAATCAAAATTAAACAATGTCTCTTTTTCTTTGAATACTTTTCCCAAGATTTCACTTTCTCTATTTTTGTCATTCTAATTACTAATCAGGTCAAGAATATTGAAGAATGTGCAAGAAATATCTATATAATTCATATGGGAAAATTTATTAAAGAAGAATCTCTTAAAGGTGGTTCAAAGTCTGTAATTTTCTATATGTATGTTATTATTTTTTTGTAATAACCGTAAAATTTAGACTAAACTTTATTTAACATTAAGACTTACAGTAAGTCTATCGTCGTTAATTGTATTTTATAGAATCTGCATTTGAGCCCTATTGAAGCCTCATAATTAGAGACGAAACGTTGGTGAAAACTTTCATACAATAAAATGTTTTTATCCCTCTTCAGGGTTACAACTTCCACCATTTAGGCGCCACCTTCAAAATAATGGTGTAATTAATTAGTTCACATTTTCTCTCTGATTCATGAGTCTCACAAAAAAATTGGTCAGAGCTCTTTTGTATCCAATTAAATAATGTATAACTTTTATTAACAAGTGATGTTACCACTGTCACGATCAATTTATTATTAACTTACTCTTATTTATAGCATCATAGAGCAGTCGCGAAAAAGTTTGGAATATTCGAAAGATTGTTTACATTTTCGGCGAACCGCTTAATTACTTTCTTGGAAGGCAGGTACGAGACACACGCCTACAAACACACGCATACAATGCCGAAAACCGCCCACGGCTGGTTGAGCCGCCGGCCCGCAATACATACAAGTGTACCCGATCGCACACAAGCATGCTCGTGTTCGCTACAATACTTAATACTAAAGGTCCGTTACACATCAAACGTTAAATCGATTTCTCAATGAAACTTCGTGTTTATTAATTTTTACCTCATAAAATATGCAAGAATTTGAGGATACGTAACAACTAGTCACCTTTTATGGCCGTTGCGTGAGTAACAACAACCCCTAATACGTCCCCAAGGCTAAAAGGTGATTTGAGGGTATTCTCTACACGCAATAAGGCTGGTCATATTACGAATTTTACCTGAGGGAGTTTCTTTTTTAGTATGTCTTTGAAGTCATCATGATTTTCCATTTCAAATATGTATAATGAAAAGAAAAAAGCAAATGAAGAAAATATTTTTTTACAAAAACCAAAATTAATCCAATATCAATATTCAGGATGGTTCACAAAGATTAAACATTAAAAATTGAAAAAAGGAAATAAAAGAAAAACATTTTCTTATGTGAGTCAAGAAATAAAATTAGAAATTGTGTAAATGAAATTTTGTCATAGATTAAAAGTTAAGGTGTAAAGAGTCTTTTTGGTCATTCAAGGTATGGGATCTACTTCTTCATTTTTTTCTTTCCTGGAATTAATGTTTGATTTACTTATCTCAACCATAGTATATTGTATGTCAAAATTCTTTATTAAATTTTACCTCTGTTAAAATTCAGAATCATTTGCATTTGATCTAAATTTTTAGGTAATCACTTTGTGTCGTCACTTAATCTAATTAAAATTTTACAATGATGACTTGAAAATGATCGTAAAATTGACCATCGAAACGTCGCTTCTATTTTATTTTTTTACAATAAATTAAATGGTATCAACGAAGAAAATTTGTAGATATTATTATTTTTCAAAAGATGTTATTTTTATTAACGAAAAATTGTCCCCACAGAGAGCAATAGAGATTTCGGTAAAATTTCAACAAAGACTGAAAATACCGTTTCAAAAAATATTCAATAATTTTTAAACTCTATGTAAATTATTAAAACTAATTATTTCATTAGTCATAAGATCCCTCAAACTTGGCATAACGAATTGCCGCCAAAAATTTTGAATTTAGATATATCTATTTTTGTGTCTAAAATAATTAAAAAATAGACTTAAAAATCTTATTTTGTTCTCACACGCAATATAAAAACTTTGACCTTTATGTGAATGTCTGCTCACTGTAAAAAAGGAAAATTTAATTAAATCTTAGTTTTTTGACATTATTATTTCTATTTTGTTTTTTTACATTTTTTTTTTTTTAATAAATAAACCTTTTATGCAGTTTTCTTTATGAAAATAACACCCTTAAATGTAGTACACTAACTGAAAAACCATATTAAAAATATTATAAAAACTTAAAAAAAGTACCTAACATTATGAACAAATACGCAATTGTTGTGAAATTTTTTTAAATAATTTTTAAGGTCAAAATGGCACTGCCTGATGTCGTTTTAGAGATTGTGAATTTGCCTAATTTGAGATAAAAAGCTTAACTGCCAATTGTGACTAAACGAGGGTTAATTAGTAATCCCGAAAGTGCCTTGAGTAAGAAGGGCCCTTTATGTACAAAAAGTTCCCAATTCACCTCTTTACTGTCCAACTGTGAGCTATGCAAATCTGAGTGCTTAATGAATGTATTTGGTT
The DNA here is from genome assembly GCA_947389935.1 of Agrilus cyanescens. Classification (NCBI taxonomy): domain Eukaryota; kingdom Metazoa; phylum Arthropoda; class Insecta; order Coleoptera; family Buprestidae; genus Agrilus; species Agrilus cyanescens. The sequence goes on from OX376709.1 coordinate 5,582,115, forward strand.
ATACAAAATATAATGCTCTGAAAGTACCTATTATACGAAACTAAAAATTCTTAATTTAAATAATGTTTTGATATTTTCAATTAAATTAGTTATTTTAAATATCTCTTTTTTTTCAGTATTTCTAATTAAATTAATTTGAATAATATAAAGCTAATATCGCGAATATAGTTATGAAAAACCATTTGTTTTTATAATCCATGCAAAATTACATTTCCACGGTTTTAATCAAAAGTAATCGTTTCATCACGTACAAAAATAGAAACGTATTACACTTTATAGCACCTATTTATTTTACGATCAATGTCAAAACGGTTTGTAAAAAATATAATTACCTATTATTTATTGCATTAATAACTAATTAAAACAGTTACTTATAAATCAAACAAGTAATCAGGTTGATGCGTATCCTTTCTAAATTTTTAAACAAATTAACGTAGACGTAGATCAGTTACAACAAAAAAAAAACAACAGATTTTTCTCAAATAAGGAGCAAGTAACCCTTAAAACGGATCCCCAGGTGGTCGATAAGGAAAATTACAGACAAATGTTTCAAAAATTTATTTCTACTATCACAAACTCACTCCTTTGGGGTAAATATAAGAAAAATCAAAAGAAGTTAATAGTTTTGTGAAAATATTCAAATGAAACACTAAATTCCAAAATTGCAGGTAAAATGTGAATTCTAAAACGCGTTTCGACACCCCCAACTGTCATCTTCAATGAGACTATATTGATCTAAATTCTAGTTTGGTTATTAAAATTCTTTTCTACGAAATTTTGAAAATACGAATGACGAGCCATTTAAAGCTAATAAAAAAAAAGGTCATGCATATGCAAGGGCTGTGGTTTGACGTAGGTCATTTTTAACAGAGTACAACTTTAATCAAAGAATTTTTTATATTAAAGTTGTCATCTATTTGAATATAAAGTCGTCTGCAGAAGTCAAATTATAATTACTATACAGGGTATTTTACAAATGACGAAAGTATATTCTGTTTAATAATGGCAATACAGCCAAATATACAGGGTGGTTCAAATTCAGTGACCTATTAAACGTTTATGGAAAACTAAAAATTTTCAATTTTCTAACTGTATAATAAATTTTATTTGGCTTTTGCAAGCAACTTTATATTGAAATAGTGTCTTTTTTTTTTGAGAAATTTTTGGGAAATTTTTGAGCCACCCTATATACGTACGATCAATTTTAAGAGGATGGCACGTTCCCCATTGAAATACGTTTCTGATTTTTAATATCATACGAATTTAGTCTTGAAACCAAATGGTCAATAATAAATAATTAATGATCCAATTACAAAAAGTTTTAACGAACGCATTACAGAAAGCAGTTAACGCTTTGTTGCTGGTATTAGGTACCCGGGGACATCTATAGACACCTGACTGACCATTCTTTCATTTGACTAATCGATTAAGCTCAGTGGTACGGGAAACGCCATATGTCGCGACTGTTTCCTGCTGAAGCCCTTCGTAAAACACGATGTCCGGCTAGAAATACAACCGATCACAACCACAGGTAAACTCTAATCGCAAACCATTTGTCTTCAACGGTCGATGTTTTAATGTGGACTTCCTATATCGATATGTATGTTATTACCGAAATTTACGTAGGGCAAAATAAAAGACTCGTTTTCGTTAGAATTAAGTAGCATTTAAAAATTATTGACCTGCCTATCTATTTTCGAGTTCAAATCGTAATTATTGAGCCCTTAGACGTCAAAGATATGACATTTCTGTACATTATTGAGCTCTTTGAGTTCAAAAAATTATAGTCGTTTTTTTATAGTTAAAACAACAACTTGTGACATCCGTTTCGTCGTGTTTTATCCCATTTACCCTTATCTCAGGTTCCCAGACTTGTGGGATTAAAATCACAATGCCCCCGGGCCCTTCAGGTCTAGTACAACCCTTCAACTGGAACCAAAGTATCCCCTTAGGACACTATGAAAATTTGAAAGTGCCCAAAAAAGAAGTCTATTGTTGTTATAACGTTGTCTATGAATCTAGCCATTTACCACAAACTTCAGCTTTGTTTCTAACAAAATAAAATAAAAGATCCAGGTATCTCACACATAATCTATTCTCAGGAGAGTGTCCGAGCGTAAAAAAAGGAGTAAAAATTTTTTTTAATGTTTTTAAACTAATTTTATTATTTGATTTATATCGAAAAAGTCATCAAGCAATACTATAATCCCTCCCTATTGTTGTTAAAATTTTGAACAATAAATAATAACCACAATCTTCTGCATAAATAAAATCAGAGTTCTGAAAATCAAAAAATGGACTAATCTACCCTTGTTTTTCTTTTAATTGTTCTATATTACGGCGGATTTATTATAAGAATTACGAAAAAAAAAAAACAAATCAGTGTTTTTAGTAGTTTATATGCTTCAAAAAAGTTTTAGGATTTCTTTTACATGTTTATTTTTGAAAAAAGTTGATTTTCCGATTGATTTATCACTGATAGCATACTCAACAATAGAAATCAACAAAATTATTTCACGATTATTTTAGTGGTTTGAAGGTGAGGTTACAAGTGTGAATAACTCCAAAGGTGGAGGTGGTGTTGAGTGTGGGGGCGCTGTTGAGGGTAGAATGGGAAAGAAGTGGTGTGATAAAATAGGATAAATTTGATTGAGGTTTTTTTTGTGATTTGGAGGTGGTATTGATTCTCAATCTGCAGGTGGGAGTTGGTAGTGGTTGTGGTGTTAAGGGTGTGTGATTTGGAGATGGGGTTGATGTACTGTTACTCCATTCTTATTATTTACATAATCGCCTAACTTCCAAAATCACCCACTCCACCTCGCTGCTATCCACCTTCAACACCACCTCCACCGTTAACACAACATCCACCCTCAAAGTTACCCGCATCTCCCACGTATCCTACGGAGCAATCCCACTCCCATCCGCACCTCCACCAACGGAACCACCAAACTATCAAAAAAACTGTAAAGGATTATTTATTTCTATTATAGAGTATATTATTAATCAAAAAATCAATTGTTTTTAAATTCCTTCGTATTTTCATGTGTGATCCGAAACTTTGAAAAAAAAAAGTATGAAGGTTTCGTTATAAACAATGGAGCTTTTTGGGCATTTAATGTTCGAAAACAATTAAAAAAAATTGATTACTCCTCTAAGACACGAAACTTACTCGTATTTAACTATTTTTATTGAAGGCCAGAGTGCTAAAACGCAACGTCATCTAAGGGGGCCCTTCATTAGAAACTATTTTATTCTTACAGCCGAAGTATTAATCGTGACAAAAAAATTTTTTTGACGGCGGACTCTTGTAGAGAAAGATCAGAAGAGTATTAGTGCAAATTTTTAGCATTGGCAAATAATTGTTGTTATTTTTCATTTAACGTTAAGTTTTGCAGAACATGTTGTTTGACCCTTAGAGGCTTACGTAAGCCAAAACCGTAATAGATATTAAAAAAAGTATGTAGACCTTTTTATAGATAATTAAATTTTCTAAAAAAAGTCCGGAACAGTACCTATCTACCTTTTACAGGTAAAGAAATACAGCATTTCAACGTATAATGTGACGTCTAAGTGCTCTTGTAGTGCTGTTTTTTTTTTATCTGTAAAAGATAGATGGGTGCTGTCCCGGACTTTTTTATACAAAATTCAATTATCTACAAAAGGCCTTTATATTTTTTTCGTATCTATCACGATTTGAGATACGTAAGCGTCAAAATGTCGAAATACACGTTTTGCAAAACTTAACACTAAATAAAAAGTAGCAACAATTATTTGCCAGCTTAAAAATTTCAACAAATGCTCCCCTGACCTATCTCTACATAAATCCGCAATCAAAAAAATTTTTGTACAATAAAATCTCTTGGCTATTAGATTAAAACAGTTCCCTACGAAGACTCCCGTATATTACGTCACAAATCAACACTCTGGCCTTTAACGATGGTAACGATTTAGCCGAATTTAAGTAGATACCACTCAAATACTTTGCTGATTACTGTACAATGTTTAGTATATTTTTTTTAAGAAGGGCAATGTGCCACTTTTTCCTAGTGAACGTATTGATTTTGTTTCGGTGGATAAAATTAGAAAAAAAAAGCAGTCATTTATCCATCTGATTAATGTTGTAGTAGCAAGCGAATGACTGGCAATAGTTGGCCGTGAACAGAAGCACAGACAAAGAAGTTCCGGAAGATAACAAAAAATATCCGGTGAAAGTGAACCACTACAAAGAACAAAGATGGGAAATATTTTTTTTCGTCCTCTCTACTGCCACGAAAACGGTGAATTAATCGCTTTAGGTAAATTGCCTTTTCATCAAGCTTTAACGTCCCAGAGGATCAACGACATGTCAGGGAAATCGTGATTCGTGATTGCTTGCCACTTTTACACACAGGGAACGTCACTTAAAGCGCACGGTTAATAAAATAATTGAAGGGAATTAAAATTTCATTAAGCTTTCGTGCTAAAACCTATTATACGTAAAATAATTTCATTATTCGAAATTTTGTGTGTGAACGTAATGAGAGTAAGCGTTACGGAACTAGTGCTGTCATTTCCATAGATATGCTTTCGCCACCCATTTTATACTGAACGCATAGAGAAAGGGTGAAGTCATGCAACTGCCGACGCTGTTCAGGGACTTCTGCGGAACCATATCAGCAATGTTATTATAAACAAACGCAAAAATGTTTTTCTTTCTGTATTATTCTTGTGTTAATAGTTAAAGGAAACATTTTTATTAGGTTTTTATTTTAATTAATTATATTTTGGTTTATTTAATAAGAAATTTTAATTTTTTAATTATATAAAATATATCATAATTAGACATTTTCTATCGACTATAGACGTATCGACTCGAGGAGCTGACACACATACGTTTTTTTTTTTCTCTTCGTTTAATTTGTGCATAATTTTTGTGTTCATGTGCCTTAGAGAAGTTTCTGTACAGATAAATGTAAATTGAACATTGTTAAGTCTAATGATATGGTCTAAATGGCGCTAATGCCGCAGCTGTTGTTAGACCTAAACGAGCAAGCAAGAGAGAAAAATTTCGTTTTTATGTTGGCAATGATACCGCTATTCGAGCTTAACGACTAAACGTACTACCTAACACACAAACTACCACTATACGCCAATTACTCGGATATCTCGTTTTCGGTAAATTACAAATTTATGCTAGAAACGGTATTGATCGGATTAGAAATTCGACGATATTCTACTTCTAAAGTTCAGCCCCTTCTACAAAGTCTTTAAAATTTAATATATAAAAAGAAGCATTAAAAAATACGCCATAAGGGCTTCTTTCAACAATATTGTTTTTGGACGTACTAAATAGCTCAATAATATTGTTTTTAAGAATCAATTTCCGAATTGATAAGTTATTTTATTTATTGATTTTGACTATTCGATCACAAATATACAAAAGAAGAATTAAAAAGAGAGAGAGTATAGGTATCTAAAAATACTCTATGAGTTTAGGATTGCTTTATTTTTTCTTATGGATTTTTTTTTAAATTTCAGCACAAGAACACGTATTTAGATCTCACTCCCTGTCAACCTAACCTAACCTAACTTAACCCAACCCTAAGGTTACAGTCTGGCAAAATCAGGGGCCATGTTAAAGCTAGTGACAACAATAAATGAAGAGATTATTACCAGAAAGACAAGAATCAAACCTTCAACAAATAGACAAGACAAGACGAAGTAAAATTATTTCTTGTCTTGCTGAATAAGACAAGAAATTAACATGTAAGACAAAAAATAATTCTTTATATTGTATATTATTATTGTATTGCAATAGGTTACGGTTCAGGATGGGTGTCTTTACATTTATATGTCCCTCACGCTTTCCGAACATTTGTTGCTTAAGAAACACTAACTTGACATTAAACAATTTAATGTAGGTTATGCAGAACATGGAAATAGTTGGGAAAGGGTGATAGATATGTAAATTTAAACACGCCCATCCTGAACCGTAACCTATTGCAATACACACGGAAGTATTACGACAGTTTTTTGTGACATTTTCATACTGGTTTTCAGCTTCAAAAAATACAAAAAACTGTCGTAATATTTCCGTGTGTATTGAAATAGGTTACGGTTCAGGATGGGTATGTTTACATTTGCCTGTCCCTCGCCCTTTCGCAACATTTGTATTCGTAGCACACTTAGAATAACTGCTTTCGAAGTTTAAACAAACAAGCAGTATCATGTATCACATATGGAAAAAAACTATAAATTATTCCGTATCTAATCTTCAACAATAAACACTACACGATCTCAATATTCGAATAAATCAACAAACCACAACTACTAATGGCGTTTTACAATAGACGTGGAAGACAAATACACGAAATTTTAGAAGCTCAAAAACACCATGAAGGGGTGGTTTCCGCGCCCTACATATATACATATTCCATATTGATCAGCATGACGAACTCCACGACATATTCTTTTTTTCAAGAAAATCGGAAGGGGGTAAGCTATTGTACATAATTACCAAAATTATTTTATATCTGGAAAACATCACCGGTTATTACGACTATTGGTTTTTACGATCAAAAATAGATGGTCCCTTCGATGTCGTTATAACCGGTTTTGACTGTACTTTAGTAATTATAACGTTTGCTTAATTTTATAAATGACCTATTACGCAAAATTACATTAATTCCATTGACCAATGTAATGATTCAATGAATAAGGAATTGCTGATGGCAACTCTGTGTGTAGTGTGTACGTACGTTCTAAGAAGTACCTAATATACACACATACATCTTAATCAGGTACGATAATTAAATTGAAATTATGTAGACACTTAATAACCCATTATTTCGTCATTTAACAAAGGACACACTTGACCCGCAATTGCTTCCTAACTATCCACACACGTAGTAAACACAATAAATTAGCCACTTGCTTGTTATGAACAAACCGGCAGAGAGTTAATGTTGCGATAATTAACTAATTAAGTGTAACATGCGTTTACATTATGGTGAAATAATAAAACAAAAAATAAAAATCACCTCTAATTAATTAAATTCGGTCTCTTGCCTTTTGGTATGCTTAATTAAAACTTACGAAAAGTGCCTGCCTATACGAAACATAAAAAAATAAAACTATAGTTTCTAAAGGTTATGTATCCAACCCAGAATTTAAGGTCACAAGGGCACTTCAAGTTTTTGACAAGTAAAAGATGTTAAACCCTGAACGAGAGAAACTTATTGGTGAATTAAAGGAAACTACTTCAATACATTAGAACTCCACAACATCGGATATAGCGACGTATCGGGTATAGCGACATAAACTGATGCATCCCTATAGTTTTCGTATTCGTTGTAATATAAATGTTTTGGCAGCAACGTTATAGGAAATAACAACGAATTTAACGACCATATTATCGGATATACCCTAACAACATGACCAATGGCAGCTATCCCGTTATAACCGATAGTTACTCTAATGCTAACAATCACCCTGTATGTCAATAACACGGCATTTAAACTCGTTTTATATTAATTTATCCGTAAATATGTGTATATATTCGTATTCAAATGATTTCACACTCATCTAACAAACTATATTTACATTTTATGATAATAAGTTAATAATATCTAGCGAGACATTCCTATAAAACCGTTATAGTCACGATCAATATCACGCAATTATCAACAGCACTTTTAACGCTTTACAGCAGGTAAAAAAAAATCGAATGTGCAATTTCGAATGTTAATTTTAGGTGACGAAAGTGATTAGAACCAAGCAGTCGAACTGTTTTAATAAATTATCAACAATTTCACCGTCACATACCTATCTAGTGCAAACGACCTACAATATATTCAGATCGTATCTCGTTCTGAACAATGTTCATATGCATGTACTTATATTACACATTCATAAATGTATGTATGCAGATTAATATCTGTCACAGACTAATGTGTTACAGTGATGAAATTAACTTAAGAGCTTAGATTTACAATAAGCCTAATATAGAAATTATTATTGAAATATATCTTTGTATCTTATGGATGAACGTAGGGAAGCTGATAGGTAGTGCAAAATTTTTCAACCGAGACTTAACGACTAGATGCGCACCAGCAAACCCCGCCCTAAGAAGGTAGGTACAATGTTCGAAGGGGCAGGCAATCCAGCCAATGAAATATGCAGGTATCGGCATAGAGATAGGGAAGTTGCACGTGATTGGCTGTCGGTTAAATAATGCAGCCCTTCGGTCTTCCTACATCTGACCGAATTCAAGTCTCGGTTCAAAAATTTCACTCTACCTACCTAATCGTAAGATCGGAACCGAGCCGGCTCGCCTCAGGTATACTCTTACGGAAAGTTCGACAAACTACGTACTGTGTGAAGCAAGTTTAATATATTCATATACAGAGTGCGCTACGGTGGATGGCCTGTTAGAAGTACATACATATATGGAAAACTAAGGCTAGGATAATTTTGAAAAAATTCACGTAGCAGTTATAGCATATGATCTATATTTTTAAAATATTTTCAATTTTGTAGCACTTCCGGTTATACAGGAAATTGATGCCAACTTTGTAATTTTAAACAGAATGGTATATATTTTACGACGGATTCTGATAATACGTGAAATTCTAAGGTAAGTTTGATGATAAACTAATTGTATACCTAGGATGAACAGTTTTTGAGATAATTTAATTTATAGAAAAAAAATTCTCAATTGCTACCAGAATTAGGTATAAAACATTATAATTTTCACCAAAAGTGACTTAGCTTATTGAAATTTTTACCAGTTATAGTCGAGTCTTAAGCCTAATTTCCTACCAAAACTAAGCTTCATAATGTATACAGAGCGTTCAGAAAAAGAATCCAAAATTTAAAAACTTTAATAACTTCGTTTCTTTAACATAAAGATGATAAAAAAGTAATCAAATGAAGAAAATAAAATATGGTAGGAGCCATTTGAAAAAAAAACAAAGTTGTTCGTGTTTAAAGTTTTTGGATTTTGATTTTTTTTCTGAACGCTCTGTATATATTATGAAGCTTAGTTTTGGTAGGAAATTAGGCTTAAGACTCGACTATAACTGGTAAAAATTTCAATACCCTAAGTCACTTTTGGTGAAAATTATGATTTTTTATAATTCTGGTAGCAATTTTTTTCTATAAATTTAATTATCTCAAAAACTGCTCATCCTAAGTGTACAATTGGGTTATCAAACTTACCTTAATGTATATCATGAGCCATAACTACTACGTAATTTTTTTCAAAATTTTCCTAACCTTAGTTTTCCATATATACTTCTAATAACTGTGGCTCACCCTGTATATGTAGCAGCGGGTAGTTTTATACTTCAATAATCTTCTGTGTAGGTACACTCTTGTGAACGGCCGCATTGAGTTTTTAATTAAAAGTTAGTAAAACATTACAACTGTTTTATTGAAATTGTTTGAATTACCTATATACCTATATACATAGACATTATGCGCAAAAATAATAGTCTTTTGCATAAATTATGTACCACATAATAAGTGTTTTATTCCTTGTAACATTTCGTTTTTAGATATTTTCTTTTTAAGAATAGAAAGGTTGGAAAACCTTAAGGTAGGGGTGTGTTTGCGTATTTGCGTGCGCGTACACACACACACACTCCCCTTACCGTAACCGTAAATAAGAAACTGACGAAATCATAACGCGTTCTTTGAAGAAACGGAAGCAAAATTCTCTAATAGCACGAAATAACAATACAAAGTAAATGAGTCTGCTAAACTACTACCTCTTTTAGTCCCGTTAAAAAAAAATAAAAACCAATTAACCATATACTTACTTAACGCCCATAATAAATTGAACAGGTTAGTTATTATGCATAATTACACAGTTTAGTATCTATTTAATAAATATCTGAAACATTATACGAAAATAGACCTACTGATCGTAAGATTCTAGCTGGAATTTTCTAACGGGATTATAACCACATTAAATGACCACTTTCGACATTCCTGAAACGCGCATTTGTTACTAAAATTTGAAATAAACAAACTTCAGTGCTTCGCCTTCGCTAAACGGTTAAGAAACGATAAAATATCAACACATTTCCTTTTAATCTGCTCTCATAATGGAATAATAACTAAAACCGACACTAATTAATGCAAAAAGTGAAAACTTATTAGTGTTTATTAATTTATTGTGAATTTTAGTAGGTGACTTTTCAATGTTTTATAAATCCTACATACTGTTTTTCATAAAAAAAAAATAAAGAATTATGTGTTCTTCGTTGGGGGCTACCAAATGAAGAGTTTCCCCGAATTTTCCGAAAAATCAAGGAGTTTCATGATATTGTTTAAATTTCTGAGAATGTTTAAAAATGTTCCCAAAAGTTTTTGGAATCGATTATAAACTAAGAAGTGGAGCTTACATAACAGAATATTTTAGAGCTTTCCAGAAATCTCTTAAAGAGTTTCTAGAATGTTCGAGGAATTTCTAAAAAATTCTAGGCTCCAAATTTTTTGTTTTGTGAAACATAATCATAGATCTACTTTTATAGACAAGAAATAACGTTAAACTAAGAAAATTGGTCCCAAAATTGGGCGTAAGGTTTTCAAAAAAAAAAACTATTTCTATAATTTACATGTTTATCAATATTGCATTTCACAAGCCACAAATATGCTGCAAAGATGAGTTCAAATGTCCATTTTTCGACATTTATTATTTGATGATTCCCTAAACAGAGCGCAATTTTATTAGCACTCTTTTTTTACATTTATAAATTATATACAGATAATATTTATAACCTTTAAACAAATATTAAAAAATCACCATTATTCTCAAAAATAAGCATTTGAACTCAACCTAATTTAACCAAAATATTTGTTGTTTAAGAAACACTAACTTGACATTAAACAATTTAAAGCAGGTTATGCAGAAGAACATGGAAATAGTTGGGAAAGGGTGAAAGATATGTAAATTTAAACACGCCCATCCTGAACCGTAACCTATTGCAATACACACGGAAGTATTACGACAGTTTTTTGTGACATTTTCATACTGGTTTTCAGCTTCAAAAAATACAAAAAACTGTCGTAATATTTCCGTGTGTATTTAAATAGGTTACGGTTCAGGATGGGTATGTTTACATTTGCCTGTCCCTCGCCCTTTCCCAACATTTGTATTCGTAGCACACTAAGAATAACTGCTTTCAAAGTTTAAACAAACAATCAGTATCATGTATCACCTATAGATAAAGACTATAAATAATTCCGTATCTAATATACAACAATAAACACTACACGGTCTCAATATTCGAATAAATCAACAAACCGCTACTACTAATCACGTTTTACAATAGACATGGAAGACAAATAGCTATACAATTACGTTTTTTGGGTCTTAACTTATCGTTACCCCCCTTCTGTCCTAGTAAGTCGCCTATTAATTTTGGTAAATTAACAAGATGACCTCTGGAGTCTAAAAATGTACACACGGATGATGATCGAGTTTCAATTGTTGTTATTAATTAAACAGTCGTTCTTTATGGTAAAATTTGGACCTCGAACGTAATAGAATGGGCGCCACAACAGCTGTTGTTCATTCACTCGGACACAACAGTTGTTAAAAAAAAAGACAACTACAGTATTACAGTTGTTGCTTATTTGTCTCAGCTCCTGGCCACATGTCAGTTGCGTTATAGGTAGTTTATCATTACATAATAATTCCAAAGCAGGAAGGTGAAATTTATTTAGTACCTATAGCAGATTTTTATAAGTAAGCACCACAAGCTTACCTATAAGGAGAGAAAATTATTTCCGTTTGCCCAATAACAAACACGTACCTATACATGCACAATATGTCAGCCCCATTTTTTTTTTATTGAGATCACTGCTGTACAAAGATTTTGAAATGCCAACAAAACCATGTCGAAATATTTGTTACAGTTCAACAAGAGGAAAACAAGTTCGATCTAAAAAGCAATCGACACAGTACATATCTGATTTATTGTAACTGTAAGTAAGTAGGTATTTAAGTGTTAAAGAACACGGTAAGGAGATCTCTAATTCAGTCTTTGAAAGAGCTTTAAAAATTCCTCAATGAATACAAAATACAAAGTAGTTGTTACATTGTATGATCCTAGTAAAGAAAAAGAGTTAATAATGTCTTTTTGGAGTTTCTTCGAGTTTAGAATCAATATAAAGCCCGGGTATGAAAGATATAAGGAGTAAAAGTACAAAAGTAAGCGTTACGGAACTAGCGCTGCCAGTTCCATAGATATGCTTTCGCCGCCCATCTTATACTGAACGTGTAGGGAGAGGGAAACGGATATGTACGTATGTCCATTATCATTTTTTTCTCTAGGTACCAATTTCATAAAAATATTTAATAAATAACAACAGCGTGAAAGATAATGAAATATCAAGAACTTTTTAAAAATCTGCATATGTAGTTATTTTAAGGTTAGCTTGAGGTTTTAATAGACAATAAATTCAAGTGGCGCTTTTATGCCAAAGAAGAATGGAACCCAAATAGGTACCTACAGTTTACTTTTACTTCCGGAGGTGCCATTTTTACCAAATGATTTAAATACGCTTTACAATCGTTTAATGACTCAAAATCGTCCGAAAGAGAAATAAAGACTTAAAAAATAAGTAATTTATTCTTTACAAAGTACCTTAGCAACAGGTAGGTAGGTTGTCAAAACAAACACGAAATTACCTTCGTTACCAAGTTTCGCGTAACCTGTCTAGTTTGCGAGTCTTTCAAAATCCTACCTTTCAAAACGTCGGACTACGTAATTTTCGAATTGTTTTCACCTTTTCTTTTCGATATCGTAAAATATTTGGAGCAAATCAAACACCATTTCCACAAGAACAATAACAAAATACCACAGACAACACGAATAACTACTTTCACGTTTAAACGACACAACGACGTAAAAAATCCAGTCGCAAAGACCACTTTTAAAAGTCAACCGATCGACTGGTAAAATCTTTTCGTTTACGCAAAAAGTTTTATGTTATGCACTTTGAAGAAAACAAACAGGTGTCTGGAACCAACAGTTAACCGCGGCCACGAAGTGTTACAGTATAAAGCGGCGTACGATGTACGGTTTCTCTTCGTATGGTTTCCCAGGTGAGCTTCCCCCACCTGACGTACGCCGGTGAGTGTGGCTGTGTGCTGTTGTTGCGCAATGGCCACTCTTTTGTTGTGTGCGGCTTTGGCCAGTTGCACATTCGTTGGCTGGCGAGTGCGTCTGGTGATTGCAAGGTAACGGTACCGTTTACCATTGCCGCCAGCGGCGTCTCGTGCGTTAGATTTACGATCGGTGCCATTTCACAGTTGTTGAACCAACAGGAAAAAAATTACAAGTCGTTAGCTCTACTGTTACAAAGTACCTATTTACAATAACACGTGTTCAGTAAATACGACATAATTTTTGATAAAACGTCCAGTCAATCGATTTAATTGTAACCTACAAACGCTTTTATTTTAATTAACTTCTACACCTCTGCAACAAATTTTAATTTTCATTCTAATTTAAAACCAACAATCAATTATAGTTGCTAATTTAATTATTGACTGTAAATTAATGTTGAAATTTAGTTAATCCTGTGGGTTCCGACCTGATCCTCTTCTCTCATGATGCCGCCAATTTTGTGGGTTTTCAAATTTTGGTTTCAAAGAAAAGAAATAAATGAATAGGTACTATTTTTTTGGATCAAAATGTAGTTCATTTTAAATTTAAAAAAAAAAGTCAAAAATAACCCAACCTAACCTCACTTACCTTGACCAAAGCAGACCCAACCTAACTCCCTGACTTTTTCCTGTTCCCTCCACTCTTAATTTTGAAAATTTCTTTCGACTGACTGATTTAATTTAGTCAATTAAAATTTAAACTTACCTATTAATTATTAGGCATTAATTAATTTGTGTAAAATTATTGAAAACTCGTTGAGAATTTACTAATATACAACCCCAAATACTTCATGATACGCCACTGCACGCAAATTACGCGTGTAACCCAATAAATTTTGAAACAATTCGCCAATTAATGTGTATCTGCAAGAAATTTTTGCGAAGATATTTTTAAATTTTGTTTTTTTTTTTTTAATTTAATGAATAATTTCACTATTTTTTAAAATTAATTTTTGAATATTTGTTTTAAAAATTAAATAGATAAAATATTTTGCATTTCAAAAAAGAAAAAATATAAACAACTAAAAGCCATTGTTGGATGCTGTTCTGTTTTAAAGTACTTAATTGTTTCCGTAATTTAGAAACAAAATGAAAACAGATTCCAGCACTAATTATGACTTTTGTTCTCATTTCTTGGAAACAATTAATTCCGACGTCTGCTGCAAGTACTTTTGTCTGAAATTTTCTTCATTTACTCACCAATTCACAATGTGATTGAAAACGGAACTTGATGTTTTGCTCCTTTTATTTTTGTATAAACATTTGGATTATAATAAGAACTTTGGTAAATGGGCAAAAAGAAAATGATACACAAATTTAAATTTTTTCACAGTGACTCATTAAATTTTTAAACGGGAAAATTTTTGGAGAGATTAGTCACGACTAATGAAAAGTAAATTATTTTTCTCTTTCATGATAAGCCACGTACATTTTTTTTTGTTTCCTTTTTTGGTCGATTTTTTTTTTTTGGAAACGTTTTATGAATACATACATATGTATATCATCTATTTTATAATTAACATTTCATCAGTTCCATAATTTACGTTATATAATTTCTGAGGAAGATTTATTATTAAATCGAAATCCAACCCACGTCCGTCCCTGATAAAAAATTGGTATTAGAAACTTAATGTATGTATAGATAGGATAACTTATGGTTTAAAACATAATTTGGTATGTATAGATAAGTCTATAAATCACTGCTCGTTTATTACAAACCCCCGAATATTTTGCCCTTCATTAGCCTATTGGTACAAAATTAGTGGGCGAATCGTAGTTACATACGATGTGCGCATTTTAAGAGCGCACGGAATGATGCCAGACATTCCGGCGATCAACGAATTTAGTCAAGCCCGGCCGAGCAGTCTTTGTTAACCTCATATATTGTTCTTATGATTAATATTATTGTGTATTGTGCACAAATGTTTTAAAAATAATTTTTTTCTTATACATACAACAAAATAAAAGTTTCTACGTTATACATTAGATAAAGTTTTGAGTTCTCTTCACCCCGCCATCCTCACGACTTTTTGTAATTCACGTAGTCCCATTATGTGCTACCCCAAACCGTCTAAGTCGTTTATCACACGACTGACATCAACAATGAACTTATGTCCATCCTCAGTGTCCGAATATCTTTGCTAGAGTCTCATAAATTCGTGAATGATTAATGAGACGTTTTCAACCCCAAAAAGCACTTTGGAGTTTACTACAAATTTTCGTACGTGTATGAATGTATATCAGTCGCACCCCCCTGTTATTTTTTAGACAGTGCGGTCTATTTGTAATGCCAAACTGCCGAGAAACTTTGGCGACAAAGGTGTAGCAACGAATAAATTTATCACGCGTCACGGTCGAGTGACCAAAAACATCACCACAACATGATGGATGATAAAATAAGTGTTTAGAATAATCAGAAATATGAAGAAAACCATTGTTCAAGTTTCCAATATTCGAATTTTTTCGACAATGTTTCAGAATATTCTAAAATGTTAAAGAATGTTCTACAACATTCCAGGATGATTCGAAGTTTGGAAGAATGATTTTGCATGTTTCAGAATCTTCCAGATCTTTCGATAATGATTTTAAATAAGGGTTAGAGTATGATCTAGTATATTAAAATGTTTGAAAACGATCTAAAATGTTCCAAAAGTCTAGAGAGTATTTTACAACATTTTGAGATGATCTATAGAATGGTAGAAAATGGTCTAGAAAGTTTTAATGTTCGAAATTTTTCGAAAATGATTTACGATGTTCCAGAAGATTCAAAAATGTTACAGAATCTTCCACAACACTCCATGTTAATCCGAACTTTACAAGAATGATTTTGCATGTTCCATAGTCTTCCAGATCTTTTGATAATGATTTTGAATAAGCTTTAGAGAGTGATCTAGAATATTGAAGTTTTTCCGAAAATGATTTAGAATGTTTGAGAACAATGTAAAATGTACCAAAAGTTTAGAGAGTATTTTACAACATTCTGAGATGATCTACAATGTTAGAAAATTATCTAGAAAGTTTTAATGCTCGAAATTTTTCGAAAATGATTTACGATGTTCCAGAACATTCAAGAATGTTTCAGAATGTTCCACAACACTCCATGAGGATAAGAAATTTTCAAATATGATTTCAAGAAATATTTAGAAAACTCGATTTTTTTCGAAAATGATCAAGAATGTTTCAGAACAATCAAAAATTAGAGAGTATTTTACAACGTTCTAAGATGATCTAGAACGTTGGAGAATCATCCAGAATGTTTTAATATTCGAAATGATTTAGAATGTTTCAGAATATTCAAAAATGTTACAGAATGTTCCACACAACACTCCATGATGATTCGAAGTTTGCAAGAATGATTTTGCATGCTCCATAATCTTCCAGATCTTTCGATAATGATTTTAATTAAGTATTAGAGTACGATCTACAATATTGGAGATTCCTCGAAAATGATTAAGAATGTTTGAGAACAATCTAAAATGTTTCAAAAGTTTAGAGAGTATTTTACAACATTCTGAGATGATCTAGAATATTAGAAAATGATCTAGAAAGTCTTAATGTTCGAAATTTTTCGAAAATGATTTACGATGCTCCAGAACATTCAAAAATGTTACAGAATGTTCCACAACAGTCCATGACGATAAGAAATTTTCAAATATGATTTCAAGAAATTTTTAGAAAACTCGATTTTTTTCGAAAATGATCAAGAATGTCTCAGAACAATCAAAAATTAGAGAGTATTTTACAACAATCTAAGATGATCTTGAACGTTGGAGAATCATCCAGAATGTTTTAATATTCGAAATGATTTAGACTGTTTCAGAATATTGAAAAATGTTACAGAACGTTTTACAACATTCCAGGATAATCTGAAATCTTCAGGAATAGTTTTGAAAGCTCCAAAGTCTTCCAGATGCTTCCATAATGATTTTGAATATTCGAGAATGTTCTAGAATACTCGGATTTTCTCGAAAATAATTTAGAAATGATCTAAAATATTGCTAAATTTAAAGAACATTTCACCAAATTCTAAGATGATCTATAAAATGATCGACGTGACAGTGATCTAGAATATTTTAGACCGTTTAAAAAAATTATATAATATTCTCTAAGATTCCAGAAAGATTTAGAATGTCAAAAATGTAAAGGTTAAAGGTTTTTTCGAAAATTTTAGTATCAGAACAAAATTCTCTAATATTTAGGAGAAGGATCTTTTGTATTTTGCAAGAATTAAAAAAAATTTACTTTACAATAAAATTTGCAACATTCAACAAAATAAACAAATATCGTTTTTTACCTTTGTAAACATTATGTTTCTTTGACATCAGCAGTTACGTTCTTTTAGAGAAGCAACCCGATAATTTTATGGTATTGGGGACGATGATCTTTTAATGTATTCGACAGATTTGCATAAAATTATTAACGGAATATTTATTCTTATAATTTGACTATTAGCAAAAACCAAGATTTATGAATATAAAATCCAACAGCAAAAAAATCGTATGAAAAATTATCGCATCAAAACGTTAACTATCATCGTTTATTTTTTTAAAAAACAGTTGTTCAATTATTAAAAGGTCATCATTTCTTTCACTTGATACGTTTGTGGGAGGTCCAAGTGATAATTAAAATCAACAGGTATATTTTTGAATTGTGACTTTTACCAATCATTGATGAACTGATATAGTAATATATTATTAATAAAATATTATTTCTATTTTAATTTCTGAGCGACAATTTTGAACTTTCTCCAGTTTCTGTTTTGTACGAATGACATGGAATAAGACGTCTACTTGTAGTCTTAAATGATTTAAAGGCAGATTTATACACATCCGTGTCGTGTCCGTTCCGTATCAGAGTCGAATCCAAGAAGTTTTGATAAATACTTATCATATTTATAATTTTGAAAAAATAAACAAAAGCGTTCTTCACTTATAGATTACAGAAAGTCCTAAGAGAAGTCCTAGTATTGAATAAATCACCAAAATGTCTGCATAATTAATTATAAATGTCCACAAAAAAACGTACATACCTTGCAGCTACACCATCAGAAGATCTGCTACTTTGAATCTTCTTAAATTAATATGTAAATGAGGCACCCACTTGTAATTTTTTCTTCTTCTTGAAAAACACTCTCTCTTTTGGTATCAATATTTTATCAAAGTTCGTTTTCATATCTTCTAACACAATCTGAAAGGAATTACACAAGGTTTTGGGATATTAAAAAAAATTTTTGTACCACATTTAGGAATTTATTCGAGAACAAAAAAAAAATACAATTTTAATTTTTGTTATATGTAGGTACGAAAAATACTGTGGTGCAATAATACTTAAACATAAACATTATTAAACTTTAAAATCCCAGAAATTTGTGCTAACCAATAATTTTAATATTTTTTCAATATCTACATATACATATATATATATATATAAATTAATGTACAGGACTTACTTTATATATAGATAAGGTAAGGTACTTCGTGGTTACTCGTGGATTGACTTCACATAATAAACAATACATGTTTATGTAAAGTATGGACAGCCAAATAGCCATCATGGCACTTTAAAATGGGTATTATATTTTAAAAAAATTATCTAATATTTCGATCATACAGGAATTCCCTCCAAGTCTTTCAACTTCCTCTCGAGCTTCTTGGTCTAATTGGTTAAGCTTTTGTAACGTATACTCAAAACTGCCAAATTTTTCCAACAAAGAAACGCAATATTTTTTAACTTCGTTACAACTAGTCCTTTGTCTTAAAATATCTATTTATTGATATAGGAAACATATATTACATAATTCTGTAGATTTATAATCGTATATAAAAATTAAATGCAGAGCTATCAAGCATTTTTCGTGTTCTTAAGCTACTAGCAATTGCGTGGACGTCGATTCAAACACGTACGCATGCGCCATTTATCCCCCTCTCTTTCTCTTGGATTACTAGTCAATGCATTGACATCGGACTGAACATTCCGCACTCAAAAACCACTCTTGCATCTACTACATTCCTTATCATTATCATTCGATTTGATACTTAAAAATCAAATGAAACGACTATATTTGCAAATATGACACCCTGTAGAATACATTGTTTAGAATTAAAAAATCAAGTTAAATTGGAAAATTACAATTTCCACAATACAATTTCATTTCGTAAAACTTTTAACAGAATTCTCACTGTTTAAATTCGATATAATGTTATAAATGAGTCACCCTGTATACATATTTAGCTCAAGTAAACGACATTGTGTTTTAATAATCAGAATAAAATAGTATAATAAATTATTCTAGATATAAGAGGTTTTATAAAAGAGATATGTGCCACTTAATGCACTTATTTCGAGGAGGTATAAATTTCACTAGTTTAATTAAATTATTAATATGTTTACAGTTTCGCTAGCTACGGATTAGTAATGATTGTCATTAAATTGTGCTACATTTCTAGACGATTTCGAGTAAAAATACTCTTAGAAGCATCGCTAAAAGGCTTTTATGCCATTGGATCGTTAAAGTTTAGTTTATTCGTAGACTAAACAACACAAAAAGAATGACTGGAACAGGATCGTGTGGGATTGGGGGAAATTAGTTTTTATCTACTTAACAATAGGAGATAACTTCGTAACAGGGTGACGATGACGTAAAATAAAATAAAGGAGAATGAGTAAAACAGATGCTGAGACATGTAACGATAGCTAGAGACATATTAGAGGTAGAAACAGGAATAAAAAGGGGCAGAAGAAGATATAAATTAGATTACTATTCGATAGTGTAGTTAAGGATGTTGGTTGTACTTTTCGAGGAATATATTTCTTTGTTAAGACTAAATTAATATTCTCAAATTTGGTCTTTAGTTAAAAAATTATAATTCTCTAAAAATCTCTTTTTTATAATTATTTTTTTATTCTCAAATTTTTCCAAATTTAAATATATTAATTGTTAAATTCGAATTCTCCTGTTTAAATTTTCTTTTACAATAATAAAGTCTTAATCTAACAGAGTTATTGTAAGCGACGTAATCAAATTAAAAACTCATTGAATTTAATTTGTTTTAGGGAAATAAAAATCACTAATTAATTCGGCGAGGAATTTACCCCCAAATTGAGTTAATATGTTAATAAATCGAAACAATAGGACCTAACGTAAAGAGGGTGAACCGCATTCAGTCTTAAGTTTTGGGAAAACAAAATATCCTAACGAACCTGAAAAGGGTCTAATTATTATAGTAGGAATTAAAATTGATTCTAACTCAAAAACTTTCTCGACTTATTTCTTATTAACTTATTGTGAATAATTTATTTATTAAGTAACTTGGAAAGTTTACGTTAAAAATAAAAACAAAGACGAAAGATTGACACCGATTCTTTTGGACTATGTTTAAGGGACTTGCAGACATTACTGAAATAATAACTTTTCTGCAAATCTCTTGGAAAAATAAGTACTGTAAAATTTTTCAACCGAGACGACTAGATGCGCAGCAGCAAACCCCGCCCTAAGAAGGTAGGTACAGTGTTGGAGGGGGCAGGCACTCTAGTCTATAAAAAATGCAGGTATTGACATACAGGTATAGGGAAATTGCGCGTGATTGGCTGTAGGTTAAATAACACAGCCTTTCGCTCTTCCTACATCTGACCGAATTCAAGTCTCGGTTGAAAATTTTTACTATATATAGTTAAAAGTAGAAACAGTTTCTAAAGTTGAGTAATACATGTCAATATGAAAAAGATTGTGAAATTTAAATTTATTATCGATGAATAGTTACGAAACAAATGCCAAAAAAAAAATATAAAAACTTTACGACTGATTATGGGTTGCATGAAAAAGAAAGTTGTGCTTTTTGATACTACAAATCCATATTATCCAAAAGTAAAGAGCATCGCAATCCGTAAGGATCAAGGATAATCCAAAAGGTAATTTTATGGTTACCTTGCCCAACATACTTTTATAATCAAGTAATTTCACATAGATATCGTGGACGACGTTAAAAGGGTCTTTTAAATAGCTTCCCTATAATAAAAAGGGAAGTTTGCTTATCGTCCTTACCTGCAATGTAATTAAACTAGCTAAAGTAAAGTAGATACTTTAGAGTGGAGTGCACGTTGGGTTAGGTTATTATACTAAATTGCCAACTAAAATCAAAATATTCAATGCTGTTTAATAAAAAAACAAAACAAAAAAGCAAGGGTAAAACAGGGTAATTATATCTACTATTTCCTACTTCTTCGACCTTATCGAATACAAGTTTTACCACTTTGAAAAGGATACGTATGACTTGGTTATCATTTGGATGACTATGTATCGCATGAATTATAGGAAAACTGAATTTTCCTTCAGTTAAATCTTCGCAGTAGCTTTTGTTAAGATGGTACTACAAAGTTATATAATTTATTGATTTTTTTCGATATCTTTATTTAACGAAAATAAATCACAATATTAGAAATGAACAATAAATGAATGAAATTAAATATGTACAGTCTTCTAAAATAAACAAAAAACAAAAAAAGTCAAAACTTGCATTTTTTTTAAGAGACTGTGAATAAATGTACATTGACCAAACTGGTCGTCCTTTTATAGAAAGAATCAATAAACACACGTAATATCAATTAAACCTTCCAAACCCTGATATACATTTGCCAATCTTTAAGTACTATAATTTATTTTAATTTATACGTTTTTTTTTTTTTTAATAAGGCGTTAACTTTGTATGACGAATTTAAATTTTTAAAGTGCGATTTTTTACAAAGTCGTAAAAAATTCTTTTACGACAAAAGATATAATTGTTCTCGGATGCCATAAAGTCTATTTTTTTTATTATTATTTACTATTGTCGACACTTCCTTATATGTCGGTCGTGAAATGCGCCGCGGGTAAACCATCGTAAAATGACCATAAAACTTACTTATCTGTCCAACGAAAACGCTATCAACATTTACGTTATAATTGACATCAGAATCGCTTTTAAATGACAGCTCGTTAATTATTTTCGGGCGAAAACAATGGCTTTTCATTTAGCAAACGAAAGAACTTCTCTATCAAAATTAAATTTGCGCATTTCGGTTATAATAAAGATTAAACGGACGCTGTGATTGCACAAAAAAAAACTCATGAAATATTAAAAAGATGAGAGCTCGGTTAACAAAAAATGGGGAATTTAATTGGGGGTTAAGAGTTTTTTTTTTCTTTAATTAAATATTAAAAATGAAATGTGATAATTAAGTTTTGCATTACAAGAAAAACTAGAAATAAAATTAATACTAATTTCAACTGTTTTTTCACTTCCAATAATGTTCATTTCTAATATAGTAAGACCTCAGATATTTTGCAAATTTTTTAGAAACTGAATTTTTTTTTGTATTCTGTAACTTACGTCTTTAGAGCACAAATTTAAATAGTCATCTCTTATTTGAAAGTAGAGACCGAATATCCCCGCTAATTTTGTAAAATCCTCCTTATTATGACTAAACAGTTGCATCAATCTAATTGCTAACATAAACAATCCACCCGTTTCTAGAGAATAAAAATAATTTTTAGTTTACAAAGAAATAAAAAAAAATTTGTTACCTTTACTAACTTCTTTTTGTCATTTGGTGATATTCTTCTTCTGAGGGACAGGTGAAATTGTCCCTCCAGTATATTTCCATTCCCTGACCTCTGTGCAATTCAATAAGTTGCTGAGTGTAGACATTCGTTGCCTAAATAAGAATAAATTGCTATTCACCATTATTAGTCTAACGTGAATAAGAATTTATTATACTATCTTAAAATAGATTAATATTAGACAGAAGTTTGTGGGGAGGCACAGTGGCCGCACGGTTAGCGCTACAGATTGGCGACCACTAGGTTGTGAGTTCAAACCCCGGTAGGAGCTAAACTTTCTTAGAAGTTTAGATACGTGATTTGTGCGAAGAAATATGCGAGTATTGTTGAAAGTAGTCAAGGAGTAAATAAGGGAAAATAAAGGTAGATTTTAAGAGATAGAGATAAGCATACAAAGTAAGACTGTTAAATAAGTTGTTGTAAAGCAGTGGCAAAATGTAGATACTCTGTAGAGCATACATGTGAAAAATTAATAAATAAATAATAGAAGTTTGTTAAGAAATAAATTTTCATTGTAATGAGTTGTGTAATTCAGGGTGGAAAACATCAAATATGCGAAGAAAAAAAGCGTACACTCAAAATATTGTGAAATAAGCTTGGAAGGAATAATTAATCCTTTTAGGAAAAATGCTTAAACATTTCCAAAAAAAGTATTTTACTTATTCACCATAAACCCTGCCATACATTTATCAAAATAAAATAATAAAAAATTAAATTTGTTTGAGTTAAAGCATAATTAGGGAACCACAAACTTCATGTTTATTGTAACGATATGAAACACAATCTTAAAATTTTTCAAAAAAATTCTTTTTGACAAGAAGACATAAATAATGATAGTATGTATATTAAAAAACTCTCATTTAAAGTGCAAAATGTTTATTTTAATTTTTATTTAGAAATGATTTTATCTGAAATAGGGGTACTTTACTCTTATACAGTTTTTATATTTCAAGTCCTACCCTGTATGCTGTTTGACTTGCAACCATTCTAAATACACCTAATGTGATTATTGAACAAGCACCAACTTTCGGAAATATTTGTATTTTGGTTGTGCAATTAATTAAAAAATTTCCCATATGTTGCACACTAAAATGATTACACTGTATATACAGGGGTGGTCTCTAAGTACGTTCTGATATTTAAGGACGCGATTTTCTGAGTCATGGTAAGAATAAAAGTTCATGTAAAAGTTACAAAAAAAAAATCCCCTGCTTGTTTTTGATACCATTAACGATTTTTGAGAAAAGAATAAAATTTAATTTTGCTACCCGCAGTTTTATTGCAATTTAAGAGGAATTATTTCATTTTTCTTTTCTGTAAAGTTTAGCAACTTGTAACCAAAAGGTTACTTGTTTGATCAAAACATTTAACAATTCTTTAATCTATAGATAACTATTATGGAACTTATTAATCCAAATTCGTAATTTCCCATAGATTTCTTTTTTTTTTAGACCAGCAAACTACGATTAAGTTCTACAGTGATACACGGATACATAATAAACTTTTGATTTCCGGTCGCAGCGGATGTGACACACTCGGATATAATCACAAACCGAACAAACGCGGTCAAAAACCTGTTGCTACAATTTAAATTATAAAAAAAAAAGAACGAACGAAATTCACGGATTGTCTGATGCGACATGCGAGTGGCATGAAAATTAATGTTAAACGCAAAACCCGCAAACAATTATTTCGAAATTTACTGTTTCTATCGTACACAGATTATATTACATTCCGTTCGTGCTTTGGAGCTTTTACCGTGAGGAGGAGAACGACCATTTAAATGATTCAAATATGTTCAAGTTATTTTTTTAAAGGGGTTGATCACATAAAAACAACGTACGTTCTGAATGCACAGAAATTGTCCAAAATCGTCGTAAAAAAATTCAAAATTTATGTACAAAAAGTACGAAGTTTAAGGGAAAATCCAATGTTTCAGTTTATGCCAAATATATCCAACTAAATGTCATAAATTTTTGAACACCCTGTAGAATATACGTAGAACCATATTAATAATTTTATACACTACAGCCGAAAGGTTCCTATTTCGGGGGTGTTTCTGAACCAGAAAGGGAATTAAGACAATTAATTGCTTTACTCCAATTAAGCCAGCAAATTTAAATGTTTAATCCAAAGAGCGTGGAAATTGAATCCTGAAGATTCACGGCTGAGGCATGACAGAACGCGTCAGCAAGACTCCGGTTTTCTCAAAGGATCTGCCTACAATACGCACGAAAATTCGACCTCAGCATTTTAACCCTTGGAGGCAAGGGAGAGATAGAATAAGAACGAAACAGAGGCTACACAGTCAACCTTAAATTAACTTAATACAACTACCAACAAGCAATTTTTCAAACTGAAAAGAGACAGATCTCGGGCTGCGGTAGATTAAATGACACAAAATTGTTCCTTGGACAAATTGAGACAAGTTTATTGAACGTCCTTCTTGACAGCGTACAGCGTAATGAACAAAAAAAAAGTACCCACGAGGCAATTGAAATTCACAAAAGTTAGAATAACTGAAAGCGGTTATTCTTAGTGTGTTGTGAATACAAATGTTCGGAAAACGTGAGGGGTATGTAAATGTAAACACACCCATCCTGAACCGTAACCTATTGCTATACACACGGAAGTACTACGACAATGTTTTGTGACATTTTCATACTGGTTTTCAGCTTCAAAAAATACAAAAAAAATTTCGTAACACTTCCGTGTGTATTATTACAATAGGTTACGGTTCAGGATGGGTGTCTTTACATTTGCATACCTCTTACTCTTTCGAACATTTGTGTTCGTAACACACTAAGAATAACCGCTTTCAAAGTTTAAAAAAACAAGCAGTATCATGTATCACCTATAGATAAAGACTGTAAATAATTTCGTATCTAATCTACAAAATAAGCAAACACTACACGATCTCAATATTCAAATAAATCAACAAACCACAACATGGAAGACAAATACACGAAATGAAGAAGCTCAAAGACACCTTTAAGGGGTGGTTTCCGCGCCCAACGTGTATATATATTCTTGATCAGTATGACGAACTCTACGACATACTTTTTTTCAAGAAAATCGGAAGGGGGTAATAAGCTAATGTACATAATTACCGAAAAATTTATTAATGAAAAGATGAGTTTAGATATTGGCTTCAAAAACGTACGCATACAGGGTTTTTCACGTAACCAGTTCGTTAAAAGTTTTTTAACTCACAATATCGGTAGAGTTTTGAAAATGTGGCAAATAAATCAATAACTGACGCTCTATCTCATTAATTAAAACTTTAGCCTAAAAGCTTAAGAAATTATTCAATTGATGTTTCAAATTAGTTTTGCAATAACTTTAAAGGTATTTACGTCATTTATGTACAGTTTACTTTAGAGTTTTTCCAAATTACAGTTTTATAAAACGACAAACTGAAAATTTAATTTCACGTAAGTAGTATGATTTACATGTCAAAGTCATCTACGTAATAATCGGCTGCAACGGTACAGGTATTTATGTACTTACGTGCATACAAGGTACACGCTCCTTGATCAAAATATACGATAATTAAGAAAGGCTCAATTACCTATATGCATAAGAAATATCGGCGGCTTATAAAATCTAATTTAAGTCGCCGGTTTAATTAAATACAATAAACACAGTCAGCCATCGCAAAACCATTTTAAATATTAATTTTGTTTATTAATTGTATTATTATTATGGTTATTAAAGTCAAAGAGAAAATAAGAAGTTGCCCTGAATTCAGCACAAAATTTGCGTAAAGTTAACAAGAAAAAAAAATGAGTCTCCTTATTATTAATGACAGAAATTAATTTAAAATTTTGCGATATTTAGGGTTGAGTCTCTTTGAATAAAAAAATTAATAAGCTGAAGACAATGACCAGTTGGTTAAAGTATTTAAAGATATGTATATGGGTAATTGTGCCAAAATAACAGGTGACAGAATCACAGGTCACATAAAAAATCGAAAAATGGACCAACTTGCATGAATTTTTTTTGGTAGTTCTCGAACTTTAAATAATCAAAAAAAAACTATTTTTTTTTAAAATAAACTTAATAATTTTTTTTAACGATTTCGGATCTCTTTTATATATCACCACAATTTACATGATTACATGACAAATTAAAAAAAAGTTAAGTTTTCGAGGTGGTTCAAAGAGTGAAAGTGGTGGTAGGGGTTTGTGGGTGGAGTTAGATTGTACGGGTTGGGATTCTAGAAGACGGTGTTTGCAGGTAGTAGGGCTTGTAGGGAGTCCAAGAATACAAGGATTGAAAAAGTTAGGGTAGAGGGTGAGTGTGTGTACATTTACGTTATTGTTATTAGTGAATTGTATTTCGCAAAAAGAGTTCGAGAACTACTATCAAATGTTTGATACTTAAAAAAAAAAAAACTGAAGTTCAAAATAGGTATCTACACACCAAAAAAAAATTAATATTTTGAAATAAGCTTGTAATGGCCTTTAGCATTTGTATGACATCAAAGTATGGCTGTTAGTAGAATTTAAGGATTCTCTGAATCTGATTAAGTTCGAATAGATGTGTGTCCGAAATTAGAGCGTCGCCATTGGGATATCGCTTATTATTGCAGCTGGAAAAAAAAATTAAATGGGAAAAGATTTGGGGGAATTTCAAGTTTTATGAAGTGGAATCAATTTCTTACAGGCTCTATACTGAATTTTGCTAAAATTGGAAAGACTATTTTTTCTCTTTCTAGTAATCTAATCTAATCTAGCAAGACTAAAATGATTCACCCTGTATATTATAGAGTAACAAATAATAAATTTTGAATAACTAGTCGAAGTGTATGTAATTAATTCGCAAATATTCTCCTTATTATTTATTTCTATTTAAACGTTAACTCTATTGAAAAAAAAAAAACTAAACAATCTTTGACTTTTAGTATTAAGGTGTTCTACATAATATCATAGAACAGACCATAGCTAATACATAGAATGACCTCATATACATATTGAACCGTAATCATGCATCCTCCGCAATATTATACAAATAGAAGTTGAGGCGGAAGCCTCTCACTTTGAAACTTTGGTATAAAGCTCGCATTTGGCAGCAAAAGAATTTTACCTACTTAACGAGAATTATGTTCTAATTAATTTAATATGAACACTATCCAAAGATGTAAGTACTGGTTAAGTCACAGATGTGTAACATAACGTAGGTACTTAAAACGCGCATGCATTTGAGGACAGTTGAATACCTACATAATGTTCCTGAGAAATTAACGGACTAAAAAGAGGAGAAGCGGATGCTGTTTGCTGTTAACTCTGTTATAAAATTAATTTTAGTTACTTAATTAAAACACGGGGGAGAAACACGCCAAGGACTTTTCCGTCGTACGACTAATATAATAATACCTGACTAACTGTTACAAACAAGAACATAAAATTTTATGGGTAATTATGTACAATAGCTTACTCTCTTGAAAAAAGAGAATGTTGTAGAGTTCGTCATGCTGATCAAGAATATGTATATATTGTGGGCGGGGAAACCACCCCTTCATGGTGTTTTGGAGCTTCTTCATTTCGTGTATTTGTCTTCCATGTCTATTGTAAAACGCGATTAGTAGTAGTGGTTTGTTAATTTATTCAAATATTGAGATCGTGTAGTGTTTATTGTTGTAGATTAAATACGGAATTATTTATTGTCTTTATCTATAGGTGATACATGATACTGTTTGCTTGTTTAAACTTTGAAAACGGTTATTCTTAGTGTATTACGAATACAAATGTTCGAAAGCGTGAGAGGTATGTAAATGTAAAGACACCCATCCTGAACCGTAACCTACTGCAATACACACGGGAAGTATTAAGACAGTTTTTTGTATTTTATGACATCTTCATACTGGTTTTCAGCTTCAAAAAATACAAAAACCTGTCGTAATATTTCCGTGTGTATTGCAGTAGGTTACGGTTCAGGATGGGTGTCTTTCCATTTACATACCTCTCACTCTTTCGAACATTTGTATTCGTAACACACTGAGAATAACCGCTTTCAAAGTTTAAACAAACAAGCAGTATCATGTATCACCTATAGATAAAGACTATAAATTATTTCGTATCTAATCTACAACAATAAACGATACACGATCTCAATATTCGATTAAATCAACAAACCACTACTACAAATCGCGTTTTACAATAGACATGGAAGACAAATACACGAAATGAAGAAGCTCAAAAACACCATAAAGGGGTGGTTTCCGCGCCCAACGCGTATATATTTATATTCTTAATCACTATGACGAACTCTACAACATATTTTTTTTTTTTCAAGAAAATGGGAAGAAACATAACTATTGTATATGTATATCTAATTACCATTTTATGTATGTACAACTGCAGATACTACTACTTCTACTATTACTTTTTTAATCTTCATGAAATCTTCAGCAGAACGATTTTTTTTTTTTTTTTGAATTATAAAAAAAATATGATCGATTCCTCATTATATTAATATTTTAAAATGTGGATAAAAAAATTAAACGAGAATGATCTTGGTAGAAAAGTTAAAATTTAACTAACAAGCGAAAAGGTAACGGCATTATTCTAGTTACAATTCGACTAGGAAGAACTTTTTCCATTAGTAAAATTACTGTAGCATTCACATAATTCGGTTAAAGAAGTTCCAGAAATGAAAGAAACTCGACTTCACGACACGTTTCCTACGAGATTACATTAAAAGGATGTCCTACAAACCAAATTAACCCGAAAAAGCACGACGAGCAAAGCAAACAGCAAAACTCTTAAAAACCGACTTGTTCGCCTTTTCTTGAAGTTATAACCCCAAAGGTCCTATTATGTATACAGGTACCAGAAATTTTTTATTTAGCTTTTAACTAAGGTAAGAAGTTAAGGGGCAACCGAAGTAGTAAAAAAAAAATTGTGTTCATTACAGCGTGAGTGATTTTTTTTTTCAATCACTTTTGTGCTCTTGAACGATCAGACTCGAAAAAGCCCTACAAACGTAGTTCTGAGCACGGCTCAGCAAGGATGTAAGACGTAGACTGCATTGGTAGCGGCAAAAAAGAAGAACAAACGGTAAAAAGGGTAGAATTGGATAAATCTGAGATATGAAAGGTTACTTAAAGACATATTAGAGGCAGAAACAGGAGTAAAGGGGCAGAGGGCAACATGTTAGTTAAAGAGAGAAAGACGTGGAGATGGGACAAGTATGGTCCAGCGAATTTGTGATCTTGACAAAGCTAAAATTCAAAATTTAAAACCTATTTGATGTTAGGCTTCGACGACTAACCCAGAAACTCTTACAATTTTATACCAAATGCTACTCTGTCTATCTGTCTGTAAATGATAGATTACTGTTTTTTCTTATTTATATACGTATCAATACCAAAGGGCGTAGCCGAATAAGGGGTGTAAAACTGTTTTAGCTCTAAAAAATCTGGAAAAATTCATGTATTTTTGAAAAATTTTCCAGGCCCTAATCCACCTATGGGCTTTCTACAGACCCCTAATGGTACATTTCGTTTTTTTTTTTAAGATATCTTCGCTATTTCTTAACTGATCTAAAAAATTCTTATTGGAGATTAAAGATAAAATAAATTTTCTCAAAATTTTTGGCGCCAAATACGAAGTTTTGGCATGCGTTGGAAAAATCAAAACATCGTATAAAATTGATTTTGGCGAGTGCAGCCCTAAAAAAAATAATTTTTATCAGATTTTTTGAGCTGTGGCATTAGTCGAAAAATAAAAATAAAAAACTGTTTGACAGTAAGTTTAACGCCACCTGCGTAAGTTAGCTACAAAGTAAATAATGTATTCAAATTTAACTAAACATATTTATGAAAAAGAGTTTTTTTTTTCATTTTTTTGATGAAAAAAACATGATTTTATTTTCTTCCGTTTAGTCATGGCCCGAAAAATCTGATAGTTTATTTTTTGGAGCTGCACTCGCTAAAATCAATTTTTTACGATGTTTTGAAATTTCCCAACGCGTGGCAAAATTTGAATTTAGCGCCAAAAATTTTAAAAACGAAGTCTATATTAATTATTTTTAATTAATGACATGTAAGCGCCATCTGCGGGAGCTAGTCGTAATTTAGGATCATTTAGGCTAGCTCCCGCAGATGGCGTTCACATGTCATCTGTGGTTTTATATTGAACTAGACCTGAAGATGTTTAGTAGTTATTCTATGACGTACTGATGAGAGCTATTGAGCTCGAGATCGCGGTCTACGTCTGGTGATACCGGTGATACGACGGAATGCCGACCAAATTTAATATTTCCTAATACTATTATGTTTATTTAATTATTTTTATCTTGAACTTGTAATAAGAACTTTTGGGAGCGATTAAGGAATGGCGGAGATATCTTTAAAAAACCGAAATTTACCATTTAGGGCCTAACATCGACCCCATAGGTGGATTGGGGGTCTTTCATAAAATTCCCTTCTGAGGTACACTCCATACATGATTTTTTTTTTCAGATTATTTAGAACTAAGGCTATGTCCTTTGTAATGTCATATAAATCGGTTATCTAAAAAGCAGAATGATGAGATTTTTGAAAAAAATAAATAAATAAAAGTTTATCTTGACACTAACCAACAATAATCCATGAACATAACCTTAATTTTGCAACGTTTCGACTGTCAATTTCGACCATCATAAGGCTAACACCCGATAAAAAATTTTTTAAATCTTTCAGTCATAAGATATTTGCTCTCTTATTACCTACTGCTAATAAATTATCGATGTAAATATGCGGAAAAAAAAAAGATGAGTTAAAACAACTAAAATTGTACATTATAAGATTCTAATTTCCAAATAATTATTGGTAAATGCCTACAGAATCCTATTGAATAATTTATGGTAATCTGCTGATACATCATTATCAATGAAATTAAAAAAAAAAAAGCAGTAATAAAATCTGTGCCAGGAAATTAGAACAGATACAAATCACGTTGAGATAGAAAATAATTAAAAACACGTACTTAATTAATTAACATCTGTCGGATTATTCATTGCTTCTATTTGTACTCGTATATTAAAACCTAAATAGTTTTCGTAGCATACATACAAACGGTTTGTACTAGATTTGAGTATAAACAGGTGTATTAATCAATTCCAAAAAAAAAATTAAAGAATTTGTAAAGGATACGAATAATAATGATATCAAACTATGAATTTAATCTCGATTCTGTAGCTTCTAATCTAAACACATTCTTTTAGTTGTTAATTAATAGTTTGAAATAGTTGAAGTGTTATTACAAAAGCATAATTTGTTTGTTTTTTTTTGTATGTATATTTATAAAATACCGCAGTGGCTTTTATGCGACATCTGTGGCAATTTGCCGTAAGTTGTAGGTTGTGTGTGTTTTATAATGGATAAATTGATTCTAATGGTAATTCATAAAAAGTACACCCTGTATATATTAAATTTGTAAAGAGTAAAAAAGCTTTTTTCCTACCTCTGGGTGATTCAATTCGATGACCTTTTCTAATGCGATAAAGAGCACGTAATTGGCGGCATTTATTGTACTGGGAACTCCATAAATAGAATGGGCAACGGGTAATCCCCTGCGCAACACCGAATTGTCTTGTATATCGTCCAAACTGAAATAAAGCACTTGTCGTAGAACCAACGATAAATAAAAAAACTATGTACTACGTACAGGAGACTTGCATTATGCAGTAATTGGACGATATTGTCGATTGCTGAAAGTTTGTCAGCTGGTACTTTTAACCAGTAGTTAAAAGCTTTCGACAATTTCGCTCTGATATTCTTCCCAGGAATTTGAAGTAAATAAGTATAGGGTTGTAGTAGTTTCTGAAACAATAAATGTGATGCTGTTTTTTCACATTTTCAACTAAGCATCGCGGGTCTACGTTTGAAATTTTAAAAATGTGACGTCACCAAAATGGTTTCCTACCAACCAATCACAAAGGAGGAAAATGTGCACACGCAAAACAAATAATATGGCCCTGTATAGGTTGCTTTATTTTTAAACAATAAAGTTAATAAACCGAATAATTCGTGTAAGCAGGGATAAAAGCTAGAAATCCACCCTTCCCAAAATTTCGAATCCGCCCCTGGAGGGCTTTTACTTTTTTTTGTAAAAAAATTTTTTTTTTTTTAATTTATTATTAATATTTCGTATTTTATAACACACATGGATGTAAAACATTCTGAAGTGGACATTGCTAGTCATTTTAGGATTAATTATTTAAAGTTTAAATAAGCAATAATATTTAGTAGACATTACTTATTAATAAACCAAAATATATAAAAAAATCATCATCATCCAAATTATTCAAAAATCATTATATTTTGACCAAGCATTTGTTTTTTAGTATTAAATTTAAAAATATTGGTCTAACTAAAAACTAACCTCATCTTCTGATTTATCCCCATTTTTTGAGTAAGGGATGCTATTAAGTGAATTTGCCATTGGGACACTTCAATTATTAAGTTACTGACTATTTATAAATTAGGTTTAAAGATGAAACACAATCATATATGTTACTATTGTTTTAATATTAGTTTTTACCGCATGCAATCCTTAAATTTCGTTTCCCAAAAACACTGACTCATGCAAAATCAAAACAAACATAGTAGTGTCCACACAAACGCTGAACAGTAATTGTTTTGTTTAATTGTGGCAATTCTGATGAACTAGAAATTTTAGAATGTATGTTTTAAATGTGAAAATTTAATGAAGCATTTATCACGAACGCTTTTATTTATCTCTTCCCTTCCTTGGTTTTTCTTAATTAATAGACTGTGTAAAAAAACAATTTTATGTATTACATAACTTGTGATGTAGATTGGTCTCGCAAAAAGTTGGTACTTTAGACATATTCAAAACTGACAATCAAACTTCATGCAAACTTCTAACCACAAAACAAAACATTTTAATCTACTATTATCAACATGCGATAAGTTATTAGTTGTGTTTGATAATTAAAATTAAAAAACGATAAAATTATCAGTAATTAATGATAAAGTTTTAATCAGTTTTACCCAAGCAGAAGTTCTAATGACTTCGGAGTAAGTAGCCGTATGTCATTTTTAAGATTTTTAAGGTTATGATTTCCTAGTGAAGGTAAATTTGTTCGAGAAAATTTTAAATTGTGCGTCTTTAACGAAAAATGTTTGCCTGGGGAAGTACTATTCACGGTGAATTAGGTTTGGGTGGTATTGAACAGGAAATAGTTTTAACCCCTACACAGGTTGATTGGGCCCTAGCAGATAAAATCGTGGAAATTGCTTGTGGTGACAACCACACTTTAATTCTTAGCAATGAAGGAAAAATATACTCTTGTGGAAGTAACGATTACGGCCAATTAGGCCATGACCAACCTAGGAAAAGACCAAGTAAGTGTCAAAACATTCAAACATCTTCATACTTATACAGACTTATCAACAACTTGTTGTCATAAAGACTTAGTGAAAAGCTTGGAAGCCCAAACTATAACACACATTGCATGCGGTGGTACACACTCGATGGCATTGAATCAATGGGGTCAGATTTTTACATGGGGTTCAGACACATATGGGCAACTAGGACATCAACTTGGGCAAAGTATGCAACCTGTTCCTAAAATATTGAAAGCTCTAGCCACACATCATGTTGTACAAATAGCATGTGGCTATAGGCATTCTGCTGCCCTAACAATTAGTAAGTTTTTAAATATCATTAATTATAAAAGACGTAATGTTTGCCTCTGCAGTGCTTTGTACTTGATATTTTAAGTAGCATTCTAGTTTCAAATAACGTAATGTTGTCGTTATCGGCTTTTTACTTTGAATTTTTAATCACAGTTAAAGTTCAATTTGTAAATAAAGACCAAATTTAAATGGGAAATTTCATTCTTCAAAGACAACAGTCTTTGACATAAAATTTTACAGATGGTGAAATTTATTGTTGGGGGGCAAATAACTTTGGTCAGTTAGGAATTGGTACAGTTTCACCATCTGAACCATCACCCACTATGGTCTCATCAATCGATGGTATACCAATAGCATACTTGGCTTGTGGCTCGTATCATACACTTGTAGTTTCAAAATCTGGTGCAGTATTTGGATGGGGTAAGACTACTTATTGGGAGTCACTTATGATTGTTAATTTACCTCAATTTGAAAGGAAATAACACAAGGGGGCAATTAGGTTTAAACGACGTTACTTCAAAGTCATTCCCTACACAATTAAGAACTTTGAGGAACATTAGAGTCAGGTATATTTGCTGTGGAGAAGAATTTTCCACATTTCTCACCCTTGACGGAGGCGTTTTTACGTGTGGAGCAGGTATGTATGGGCAGCTAGGACATGGGAATAATGTTGACGAAATATTGCCGAAAAAGGTACCTAGTCAATTTAATACTATGTATACTGGATCATTAATTGCTCTAAAAAAAGATTTTAGAGTTGATGGGTTCGACTGTATCTCAGATAGCTTGCGGAAAACGTCACACACTAGCCTATGTACCATCAAGGGGTCGTATATACAGTTTCGGTTTAGGAGGATCAGGACAGTTGGGTATACGAAAAACGGGTAGTTCTCTAGTTCCTCAGGTGGTTCACGGTCAGTGGGTGTCACCTAGAGGCTCATCAGCAGGAGAAAAACATCCCCAAGGATCGTTCGTTATTAAAAGAATTTTTGCGGGTGGCGATCACTGTTTTGCGACGATTACCACGAGAGAAAATTCGAGTCCTTATGATTGCAGAGTGTATCCAAAAGACACGCAGATTTTAACGTTGAATCGCGAACATCTTAAGTCGTTATTAAAACCTTCTTCCAAGGGCACTGTGGATCAAGATACGATCACGTACATGGAAACGATTTTCAAGAGTTTGTCGTGTTTGAATGGATCGTTTTTAATAACCAATTCCGATAATTTTGCCTGTAGCAGCAAGGAACATGGTGTTGATTTGGACGAAGCTGAGAAAACGTTTTCTTTTATATCAAAAATTGATATACAAAGTATTAAAGATTTAGTAAGTCAGTGTATGGAAGTAGTTGAATGGAAATCAATTAAGAAAAATTACAGATTTGGAATAGTGTGTCGGAGGATCTTTTATGTAAATTAGTACCATCGCCTCCCGATGTCGAAGCTCTTAGAATATACCTCACGTTACCGTATTATCATGAATTTCAAAATCCCAAATATCATCCCAAATTACACAAGCCTTTCGCTAGTGCCTTACTGAAATTAAAACAGCATCCGCAACGAGTCGTTAGATGTTGGTACACCACTACCTCTTCGGATTATTTCGAAAAACTAGTCTCGATATTCAAAGGAGTCGCTCTGTTTGTGATAAGAAACCAAAAAATTCCAGAAAATAAGGTAAAACTATTGAAGAAACTAATTTTTCTACAGGATTATATTTTTTAAATAATTCTGCAGTTTAAAATTAAATTAATTATCATATATTATTTCTCTTCCTTAGTTTTTTCAAAATAATTCAAAAACAAAGCAAAATCCAAGATTTTTAGGACAATACTTTTCTGTAAAGAATGAAATTTTCCATTTAAATATAAATATGTATCTTTTTTTCTAATTTTTAGTATCTCAAATGTTTATGAAAAGAAATAACAAACGCAATTTTTCGAAAATTTTCGACTGTTTTTCAAACATATGGGGTACTGACAATTGAAAAAAAAATCTTAATTATATTTCGATGGAAAATTTCATTCATTCATTCAAAACCCCTTTAAAGTAATTGTTCCTACTCAAAAATTAATTTTATAAGTCTATATCGTTTTGAAGATTATGTTTTCGTTAGAAAATATAATTAAATGCCATTTATTAAAAAAACTGAGTAAACTAACAAGCTTTCAAGAGCAATTTATTTGTATAGAAAGCTGGAAATTTCAGCATTAATTTTTTTCCATTTAGTCCAGGTTTTAGTGATTCCGATATTTTAACGCCATTTGCTTAAATTAGCTCATTTATGAAATAATAATTTTAGAAGTAATGTTTTCACAGACAATATTTTATGATGCCAGCCTAGTTGCAAGTCTAGACCTTTTAGCCGTTTTAAATAAATTAAATTATGAGGTTGACGGTTTCAAAGTTCCCGCAGACACCTTTTGTATTCCGGAAATAGGCGAATCGATCGATGTCAGAATCGATTATTTAATGTGGTTACAGGACTCTTCTGTAAGTCTAGCTGTTGAAAATGTATTCTAAGGTTTAAAAAAATATGTTTCAGACAGGTAGATTATTTTTATGTAATTATCCTTTTATATTCGATGCTCAGGCTAAAACGCAACTGTTAGAAGCTGACCAATCAATCCAGGTATCAATTAATTAATTACCGAATGTTTTCCATTGATTAAGTGTATTTTATTGTGTAGATGCAATCTGCTATGAATGCAGCTGCACAACAGGCTTTTTCCAATTTGTTTTTCTCAGGAGGGAGGCAAGCTATTAGACAATTTCTGTTTTTAAACGTGTCTAGGGAACATATAGTTCAGGACACGTTAAGGGAACTAATGGAAGTTAATAGTTCAGACCTCAAAAAACCTTTAAAGGTACATAATATTTATTGTACGTACGTAGGTGCCGCATGAAAAATTTAATTGTTTTAACAGGTAAAATTTCATGGCGAAGAGGCTGAGGATGCTGGTGGAGTAAAAAAAGAATTTTTTATGCTAGTCCTTAGGGAAATATTGGATCCAAAGTACGGTATGTTTCAATATTACGACGAAACTAGGACGATATGGTTTTCCGAGCAACCGTTCGAAGACAACGTTATGTACCTACTTATCGGTAGATAAACTAAATCTTTATTTTCTATCCTGATGTTAACTTTATATTCGAAACTATTCCAGGCATTATTTGTGGTTTAGCAATTTACAATTTTACAATAATAAACATTTCGTTTCCCCTTGCGCTGTATAAGAAATTATTACACGAACCGATCGGGTTGGCCGATTTAAAGGGACTTTCCCCAACTATGGCAAACTCACTAAAATCGTTATTAGATTACGAAGAGTCGGATTTACAAGAAGTTTTCGGACTTAATTTCGAAATTACGAGGGAAATATTTGGCCATCACGTGACTGTGCCGTTAAAACCGAACGGGGAAAAAATACCTGTCACACAAGAAAACAAGTAAGTAAAATTCGTTCAATTCTAAGCAGACATTCGCCAGAAACTGCTGACATCTTGTTTGAAAACTGCAAACTAGTTCACAGACTCACGATCAGTCACAGTTACCGAAAAACCTTTAATGCTAAAATGTCCTTGTCATTTAGGGAAGAATTCGTTAATCTCTACGTGGATTATATTTTCAATAAATCGGTGGAAAGTCAGTATCAGGCGTTTTCGAACGGATTTTTGAAAGTTTGCGGAGGTCGAGTGTTGCAGCTCTTTCATTCCCACGAGTTACAAGCGGTCGTCGTGGGAAATGAAAATTACGACTGGCACGCTCTGGAAGAGGCTGCGGAATATAAGAGTGGATACACGTCATCCGATCCCACGATTAGAATGTTCTGGGAAGTCATACACGAAATTCCTTTGAAAGACAAAAAGAAATTTTTACTTTTCCTCACTGGAAGCGACAGAATTCCTATACAAGGAATGAAAGCTATTAAAGTAAGAGCAAAACGTACACGAGTAAAGAAGCGAAACGGATTTTAGTCTAGCTTTTTTGTGACCTCTTGTAAAATTAGGGCTAACATCCATTTCACTTCTCTGCAGCTCATCTACTTACACGTCATTCTATTTAGCAGTGTAATTTTTATTTTTTGATCTAACAGATTTATATTCAGCCCACCACCGACGACAAGTATTTACCAGTAGCTCACACTTGTTTTAATTTGTTGGATTTGCCGAGATACAAAACGAAAGAACGATTGAAGTACAAGTTGCTCCAGGCAATTAAACAAACCGAAGGTTTTTCCTTGGTGTGATCATGTTTTAAACAAAATATACTTACAAAATAATCAAAGGGCTGTTATAATATTTAAAAGCAACTGTTAATTATTATTGATTGATGCTTATTGCAAACTTTTTTGTTAACAACAAATATTTTTTTAAATAAAAGCTATTACAGTAATAACAAAACTTGATTTTTTTTATTGTAAAGTATAAATAAGTTTCAATTTTTTATTAAACGTTTCATTAAAAATACTTGTGTATGTGCATCAAATAAGAGTGTGGACATTCTAAAATTAGTATATATATACGGTAAGTATGCACGTATCATAATAAATACAAAAATATTAATAAAAAAATGACGATGTTCATTAATGTTGTAGTGTTCGTGGGTTTATTAAATTTATTTTTACAGACTAAAGTACAGCAACAAAAGTTTATATACACTGATTTAATTATAACTACTATAACACTATTAATTAATCCAAACTTAGGTTACTATTTATTTACACCATTCGCTTATACCTATGCACGTTTCAATTTATTTGTATTCTCACTAGTATCAGTCGATTTATTTCTTAAGTTACTTCCGTCACTGTCAATTTATTACCAACTAACTCGGCGAACGTCTCTTCCTTTTATAGTATCCATAGAACAAGTCTGCGAACCGCTTAATTGCTTTCTTGGAAGGCAGGTACGAAACACACGTTTACAAACACGACGCACACACTGCAGAAACCAACCGTGGCTGGTCAGATAGGCCCGCAAGTGTACCCGATCGCACACAAGCATGCCCGTGTTCGCTACAATATATACAATATTAGACGTGTATACATACTAACTTACAAATTGGATCCGGGATTTTGTTAAATAAAGGATTCTACAAAAATCTGTCCATTTATTAAATATAAATGTCGAATTTTTTGGGATGTCTGATCCCAAAGGTAAGGCCTAAAATTGCCTCGTCCCGTGGTTGACCAAAGTTTTGGAATATAAAATGTATTTACTCGGGTATACAAATTTTATTAGTCATATTTTTTTTAGTTTCTGTGGCTTTGAAAAGGCTTCATAGTAGGTTTTTAGAATGTTGAATAAGATTTCTTGAAGGTTTTTTATGAGGTTTATAGGCGGTTTTATGCAGTTTATGGAAGATATTGCAAGATTACAAGACATTCTTCAAAGTTTCTTTGAAAATTCTATAACAGTATGAGGTAACCAAGACGTTTTATGATGTTTCTATGGAGGTTTAAGAGGAGTTTATGAGGTTTCTAAAAAATTCTAATAAATTTATAAAAAGCTCTTTGAGAATCCTAGAAATTTCTGGATGGTTTTATACAGTTTATAGAAAATTTCGATTGAATGCTACCAATAGTTCCAAATTTTTCTTGAGATTTCTAGTAACATGAGTTTTCGACGCATATATTACAATTTAAGATTTTTTTATACATATTTATAAAATTTTCTATGAAAATTGTTGAGAATTTTCTAAATGGTTTTATACAATTTATAAAAGATTTTGATTTCATTAAATTTTAAGATTTTCCAAGAAATTTCTTGAATTTTCTCAGAGTTTTCTATTAGATATTATATTATGATGTTTTCATAATATGTTTTGAAGGTTCTTTGAGAATTCTAGATGTTCATGAAGTTTCTAAAATGTTCAGTATGTAGGGAAGTAATGTAATAAAAGAATTTTGGGATAAGAAGTCATGATCTACAGGGTGTTTGGAACTTTGTAAAACTAAAACAACATAAGTTTTTATTTTTCTATGTACCTATGTATATTTAATTTTAGTATGTAAAGTAGGTGCATTACGACTTAATTTGTTAGAATAAAAAATAAACGAGTTATTTTTTGTGAAATAGCAGGTTAAAAATCTTGAATATAATTAGCAAATAGCACGAATTGCTGCTATTCAATCTGCATAATGTCGTGTTCTAAAGTCATAAAAGCTTTAAAGGTTTGAAAATACGATTGCTTGCAAAATAAAAATCGCAAATACTTAAGTATGTAATTTGAAATTATTTTGTATTTTAGTAAAAAAATTCTATACTTGTAACCTATATAATATTTCTTTTTAAATGAAGTAAGGACTTAAGTAAAAAAAAAAGTAAAACGAATTTGTACTGAGTGTTATTTAAATTAATCCACCCTGTACATCCAACGACGTCATCTACGTAATATATTTGTCATTAAAACGTTAACCTATATATATCTCTCTTTAGACATTTAATTATTGTAAAATATTTTCTACAAGTTTCATACAATATTCCATTCGACTACAGTTCACCCCGTATGTTTAAACCCCGACCCAGCGCAAATTCACCACATCTGCGCATGGTTAGGGGTTAACTGATCAATGAAATGCAAAAGTAGAGAGAAGAGATACGCAGCATTTTACGTGTTATCTTTCCTACAAAGTATCTTAAAACTTAAATATACATAATTACTGTGCAATTGTTACTCAGAGTGGATAGTGACCAAGTATTTACCCTTAAGCGCGATATGGATCACGTAGACAACCCCCAAGTAAAGGCACGCAACGTTATCAGCGATAAGGTAAGATTTTTAGTATTATTTTTTTATCTGCTTAGACAGTACGTCATAAAAATGTGTGATATTTAATCTTTTACGTAATTATTTTATTCAGATTCACTCTATTAATAATTTTTTTGTATATACATATTTACTTATTTTTTATTCCATAAACATTGCAAGATAAAATAATATAATTTTTCGTGTTTTTTCTAAAAAATAGTGATAACAACTAACAGTTGTCAAA
The DNA here is from genome assembly GCA_947389935.1 of Agrilus cyanescens. Lineage (NCBI taxonomy): Eukaryota > Metazoa > Arthropoda > Insecta > Coleoptera > Buprestidae > Agrilus > Agrilus cyanescens. The sequence goes on from OX376709.1 coordinate 5,623,517, forward strand.
ATTCCATTGATATATTTTGTTAAAAATAATTTTGTTCACGAGTTTCGTCTTAATTTGAAAGTGACTTTTTTTGTTTAACGCGCACTTCACTTATTAAATAGAAAAGTGACGACAAGTAAAAACATTTAATTAAATGATTTTTCTAAAATGAAAAATTCAAGAACTTTTACATAAATATTAAAGTTTTATATAAAAATAAGCAAAAGAAAACATACTCTTTTTTATGAAGTACATTCCCTCATTTATGAGATTCCCAAGCAAGCAATCAATAATGAGGTGACTAACAGGGAATCTGCAAAATTCTTTATGTCCATCTCATTAAAGAAGTACCTATATACTTATCACTTATTATATTAATATTATTTTAAATAATTTTCACTTTATCTGTATACAATAACAATAAAAACCAAGTAAATATTTTTAACCTGTTGAACTGTTCAATAAAATATTAAATTTAATTAACATCAAAGACATCCCTAATCGTGTGATAAATATTCAATTCAATTAATAATGTAAATGAAAATTTCTCTTTTTGGATTAATTTTTTCGTAATTAATTAATTAGTTTGTTAATTGTAACACGTCTCGAATTTTTATAAAATAGAAACACACCTGTATCCGTTTACTTTTCTAATATCTAATATAGATAACATAGTTATACAGGAAGTACTTAACTATTTATGAGAGAAGACAAACAAAAAAAGGTTTTTTTTTATATTAAACACTACAAATTTTCTTTTCTCTTAAATATTCGAAAATTAATTAAATATATAGGGTAATAATCAGATAACTCATATATGTTTTTTTAAATTTATTATTAGTCCATTACACCTTGTAAATTATTAAGCACAAGTCATAAACTGATCTATTAATAGATAAGATTTGGTTTATAATTCGATAACATATTTGAAACCCTAGATACAAAGTTAATTATCATTATTAAATTAGGATACTATGAGCTTTATTAATGATAATGTGATTTTAAATAATATGTATGTGTGCATATATGTACAATATTATGCAAAATTAAATATATATGTACGTATGTGGTTGGTAAATTAATTTTCAATAATTAATTTATACCTATTAAATTATTTGTTGATATTCTATTCAGATAAATAATTAAAAAGAAAATTAAATTTGTTTGTTTGTTAAAATTGTTGTAAAATCTCGTATAAAAAAATTAATATCGTACGTAATTGATTCGAAATAAAAAAAATTATGAACCACTTAGCAGATTATTTAACAGTTTAGAGTCTAAACGCAGATTCTACAGCGTTTTACCTTTTACTTTTTAACAATTGACTTGTCAAAAAGTATTCGTTAAGAGAATGAACAGTAACTAACTATTGTTTAATTCGTGTTTAAAATTCTAAAGGCACAAACACCTCTATTTGGACAACTCAAATGGCCTTAGCACTTCTAATTTAGCATTACAGCCATTGGTCTTAGAATACGAATCACGTAGTGGGATTTGACTAACTTAAAATAATTAGTTTTACTTGAAGTAAGTTCTCTAGTGGAAATTAATAATGGTGAAAGGCATTTCTTAAGTTGTTTTACAATTCATAAATTATAGTTTCTATGTACATTTTTATGTGCAACTTGTACATATGTGTATGAGAGATTAGTCACTGATAAGGTAACTGTAAAAAGTTTGTTGTAAAACGTGAAAAAGTGCTATTTTATTTCGTTGTCTAATTTTTAAAAACAAAATTGATTCTGATGTGAAATATGATAGATAAATTGATTGTTTTACAATTTTTTTTAAGAAGAGTTTTTCTAAATAAAAAATAATTTTGAGTGCTGAATAGGTTGACGTATTGTAGACGCAATATGTTTCTAATTTCGTGTATAAAGGCCATGCCGGTAAGTTAAAAGATAATAAGAAATTTACTGCAAAAAAAAAAATAAGATTAAAAAAGGCACAATTGTTTAAACCAAACATCGAACATTCTGCAAACGTTTTCGTTAAGCTAACCTTTTGTATTTCAGGAGTTGAACTCAAAAAACTCCAGGGAGCGTCCCCTACTGACTAAAGGAATGGCAATATCGTTCGGTTTTAAACGTAGAGTTTCATCTGCTCCGGCAACAAAAACCCAACACACTTCGTCAACACTAGACAATTCGATTTTCAACACAGATCGAAACGCTAACAAATGTGCTAATGAAACGACAAAGTTCATTAAATTCACTCGACAAAATGACCTAGGAAAGAAGAACACAGAAGACAACAGAAAAACTATTCCTCGACCAAGCAGCTTAACGAACAGAACGACAAACGATTTGGGTGTTTCGTCCCTGCCCAGAAAAAAGAACAAGGACGCTGTTCAAAAAACAGTAAGATTTTCTGCCCCTGAACCAAAAAACACTAACACATCTAATTATACGAACAAGCCAAAATCTAACATCAATAACGTCCTATCACCTCCTGCCAGCAAATTTACTTTATCTACGAGCAATTTACCAAAACCACAAATTCCCATTCATGTGACTAACTTGAAATCGTCGAAAACTATTCTTAACAGTAACAAACAGAAATTAGAACAGGGTGATAAAAACAAACCGTACGACCCCAAAGAAATTTTCTTGACGAATAACCTTTACAGAAGATTAAATGTCAGAGTTGAAACCAATCCACTTTCGACTACAGCATTTAAACACCAGACGAACAAAATCGACTTCTTGACTAACCGATTCGAAAGCCACAAAGTGGAGGACGTTGATGATAACGGTGATAAATACTATTCGCTTCCAGAAACAGTTAATGAACCACTTCTAAATAAATACGAAGGGTCTCCTTCAAGAATATCGAGATACACTTTACCATCAACCCGATTCAAATTATCTTCAAATAAAACTGGACTTCAATATAACCGTCATAACATAAATCAAAGCTCATATGAATCACCCACACACATACCATCAAATAATGAAGACGATTCATCGAATCTCGATAAAAGCGGTTTCAGAAACCCCCACAATTCACCCCAAAAATCAAATGGCCAATATTCTCATCACAATATCTACTCCACAATAACAAAGTACGAAAAACCACCACAAATAATATCAAATAACAGCAAAGATCTTAACAATACTCGACAGAAAACATTCATCAAAACTGAACTTCCAAAGAATCTCTTATCAGTAGCCAAGGATACTCGAGAAAGTTTATTAATTGATAACAACTATGCTGTAAGCGAAAAAGTTGGAGATTTCAATTGGGATAATGCCGGTGAAACGATGGCCGATGATGCTAGTTGTAGTTTTAGTTCTAGTGACGAAAGTAAAGAGAAAGACGTCTGTGATATTGAAGATGATAAGCTTGATAAACTAATAATTTCTGTTGAGGACGACGAATTCCTCAGTATTCCCCCAAGTTCCCTACCACTGGCCACAAAAGATCCCGTATTCGCTGCAGTAGCAAAATCCACAGATGCAATAGGGAATCTCCTCGAAGACGAATCTCCTGCTGACAGTTTATTCTGCAGCTTATCAGAAGAGAACGGTAAAGTAGATGCCATAATTACTAAAAACAGGACGGTGGCTAGTACGAGTAATAAAAGCAGTCCAAGTGAGGAAAAGACATCTCCTAGCACCCCAACCAACGGGTCTCTTTCTCTCTCAGATGGCAAGGAATTTTTAATAGATGATGAGATCGCTGATCAACCTGCATTGCTGTTTAATCAAAATACTCATTTATCTCACGACATTGCTTCAATGTCATTGACTATTTCTCCGAGGAAGAAAAGACAAAATAACCAGTATGGTGTCTATGAACATCATGAACATACGATGTTTTTAAAAGAAAATAAGTTGAATAAAAAAACAAGTTCTTTGGACACCCTTTCACCCTGCGAGAGTATTTCTTCGGACGACCTCATGATGAACTACGACAACATGGATACCAGTGAATACGATGATAATGAAAGTACAGAAAAGTAAGTATATCTACATTAATATTACAATTAATTCATCTAAACAAAATCAATAATGTTAGATATATTTTGAGTTTCCATAATCAAGAAGAAAGTGTTTTTTAGTAGTAACTAGTAAGGTACAATAGAACAAATGAGTCAACTTCTCCCAATGGGGAAATCCCCTCTGCATTGGTATGCAATATTGACGTAAATGCTTTTTTCAGAATGAAGTCCCAACGTCTAGAAAAGTTAAACCAGAAACGATAAATTTTCTGTAATCGCATTATTATAAAACAAAGTAATATTCAATAAAATGTTTCTGAATCCAATAGTTTTAAGACCCACCCCCTTACTCTTATTAATTTTTAATAAGATAAATGATAATGAAAAACACTCATCTTATCGTCTTTATTATTGGTCAGTATATTTCAAAACTTTTACTAATTGTTTTTTTATCGAAATTTTCTCACTCCAATTTAACTATTTAAATATATATATTTTGCCATTGTAGGTGAAGTAAAAATTAATTTAATAACCAATGTATAAAAAAATTATAAATATTATTTCAACTATACAGAAAGTATTTTCAGGGACGTAGTATCTACTCGTTTTTTAAAATCAAGATCAAAGGCTTTGGAATTTTCCCCTAAACATTCAAGTTCGCCCATAGCCCATGCAAGAGTAACCGAAGTGAAATTATTTGGCAGTCCTAAAAGATGTTCTCAACTGGACCTTTCAGATCACAATTCAGTCGAGTCCAGTCAAATTATTTGTAATCCAGAAGTTCTTCAGGATGTCTCTGCCTTCAAAGACATGCTGACCCGATTGCGCGGGGTTTTATTAGAGGTTTGTATTGAAAAAATTCAAAATATGATAAACCTAAAGAAAATGTGAAATTATGAAATGAAACCTAATTTATTTTTGCAGTTTGAAACACCTCCCATGATCGAAAACGGCGCAACTTCGCATGAAACTAATTTACCAAAATATGCTGAAGAAATCCATAATTACAAGATGGAAAATAATGATCTTAGAAGACAAATTTTGTTTCTACAAGGTCAATTAGAAGACAAGGAACGTGCCCTTATTGAATTACACGAAGATAAAAAGGTTACGTCACTTCCGCAAAACATTTTAGCGGAAACTTCTAATGCAGCAACACAAACCGAAAAGGTAAACGAGTAAATTAATTTATTTAGTGCATCAGAGAGTAAATATGATCAAAAATTTCCTAGAAAGTACTAGATTTTACAAAAATATCTGATGTACAGAATGTTTTAGAAAGCCCCCAAACGTTTCAGTTGTTCGGGAATGAACTGGAATGTTTAAAATGCTCAATTTTCTTTTTCAAAACTGTGGAGAATGATTTGGAATTCTCAAGAATCATCTAAAATATTCCGGAATATTATAAAGCTATAAAGAATGTTCTACAACATTCTAGAATGACTGCAAGATGATTTGGAATGTTTATAGCGTTCGAAAATATTTTAAAACGATTCAAAATGGTCTAAAACGAATTCTTTAAAATGTCATCTACAATTCTTGCCCGGGCATTGCAGTTAGCATGCTATACAAAAATAAAAATTGTCTGGGCAATTGGATCTTTGATTATTATTTTATTTTTTAGGCACGCAGTATTACAACCAGTCGATCATTCATGCATTTCTCCCATCATAAAGACGAACTGGGATCGATTCTTAGGTAATAATTTAGTCTTCAGACTACGAGTATAAATATAAACACAAAAATATGTAAAAATGTAATCCCTGTCCTTATAAAGTAGTCTATTTATCTACTATATTTGTAGTCAACTATTTTATACAATTAATAGGCTTGAAAACGAGAAATGAGAAAAAAAAGAATGAATTAATCGGGACGGTACCGAATTATAAATTAACAAAGTTTTGGTACCCATTGAAACCGACTTTTTTAGCCTTCGTTACTCTCAATTTATTGATGAATGTTATTCATTTGTGATATAAAGATATTTATTGATTTTTATAAACCAGTGGCATATCTCGATAGTATAGTCCTGTCAGTGTGCAATATAAAGAAATTATTGAAAAAAAAGACTTCTTTTTCAAAAGTAATTCACAATTAAGGGTGCTTTTTAAATAAATGAGATATATCAACATTAGAAATAACAACGCACAATAAATACAATTGAAACTACAACAAATAAAATAATAATTCTGCCCATGTAAGATTACAGAAGAAATTATTTTGAAAAAAATCTGGTTGATAACGCATTGCCAGCATAATAATTCGCGTCATAGATAATTTTCTGGCTCCTGGGAGAGCCATGTACACATGATAAGTTTTAAATAATTATTATTTACAACTTAGTGTATTTTTTGTGCTGCTCCTGATACGTGATGGTCTCAACAGGTTCAAGACTGGACAGGTAGTTTTAGTTGATATTTTACTTGGAATAAGTGTACTGTGTGCTGTGAACTTATTATGTTTAATAAGTCTTCTTTATTCCTGTACAACTTGTTACTGTTCAACTGTAGATGATTATTACTAATATAATAAACCTAATTGAAGATGTCATCTTTTTTAATTTCCTTTATTTCTTTAACGAAAAACTTTTTTTGGGCCACAAAATTATTGAAATAAAAACCACGCATTTATTAACAATTATTTAGTAAACCAAATAAATAACACGTAAAGGAAATACAACAGAGGCAAAGCCGATTGCCTCTTCGTAGGATCGATACTTATAATTAAGCTAATATTAGTTGAAATTATAGGCGATATAGATTCATTAACAAATTTGTTTATCTGAAAATATAAAAATTACAAATATAATGACACTATTACTAAATATATTGTGAAATAAAACTACCAGATTTGTTTTTTAAAAAAATATATTTTTTGTAACGTCATTTTTTCGAATACATTTGAAAGAGACTTATCATCGCCGATACAGTTCCTATTAAACCTACTTGCCACGCATTTAATTTAGATGACCACAAAAAACCTGGAGGAAGAGAATTCACAGCATGCAATAGATCAAAAGTCAAACGAACACAAGTGAGAATTTCATATTTACGTCTTTTATCCAAAGTGGAATATTCCCTGCAAATTAAAGTGTACTTGACTGTTCAAAGTTTTGAAAGTGCCATAAAAATAAATTAATTAAAAAGATAAGTAATTTAGATAAAACAAGGTATATGTGTAATAAAGAATTATAAGAATATATAAAAAAAGACACAATTAACAAGATAAATACGCGTCTAATTCAACATTATCGACAATAATTTATTGTTTTATTTTTCTAAGTACGGATTCTTAAAGGAGAAATGGAGTCTTATTGGTAGCATAATATACAAATTAATTACTTAATTTATTTAGTTTTTAACACCTGAATAAATAAAGGCAAATAATAGTTCCATGTAAGCACCCAACCATAAAAAAATATAACAATAAAAAATAATAAAGTACTCACAAATGTTCTTTTGTTAAAGACTTCTGTGTCAGATACAGAATTCTCAAAAACCACAAATTTCTGAAAAACAGAAGTTTTTTAAGGCCTTATCGGTGATTTGTTTTTATTATGGAATAATAATGTATAAAACGTTAGAAATGAGGAACTATTAGTACAAGTAGGAGAGTAAAAATTACGAAAACGGTGTAAAAGTTGATTAGAAAAAGGAGACGAATGCCTTTTGAGACATTTAGAACTAGTTAGAGACGTATTAAAGGAAGCAAAAGGCACAAAGAGAGGCTGGGAGGTACCTAAATTAAATTATTGTTTGCAAATAGGTTTAGGACTTGGATTTTGGATTTAAATAGTAAGGATAAAATAACTTGCCTCATTAAAGAAAAATAAACAGAAAACACCCAACAAAGAGTATTGGCGTTATCATAATAGTCTATATTTTTCACATGAATTAGTTTGGTAGAACCAAGCCAACAAATTTTATCAATAGGACAATAAATTAAATCTGCTAAGTTTCCTAAAAATCCTAGAACAGCCATAACTTTGTCAGGCTCCTAAAAATGTAAGTATTCACGAAAAGAGTACTTGTAAGCAGGGTATTTTTACATTTTCGCCTAATTTGTACTCTAATACGTAAGATATTGTGGAGACATCATCCAATAATCGTAATACTGCTCTAGCTGCTGACATTTCTGAGCCAAATCGTCGCAAACGTATAGACAATTCATCTTTTTTTGATCCTCCTATAAATCTAGCACCATAGCAGAGGGTTTTTAGGACCTTAATAAATAAATTACTATAATTTCAAAACTTAACATAATCAACTATAGCACTTACTTTATCTCGACCTTTATAGGTATCCAATATGCTAGACACATTATTTAAAAAATTGTTACTCATTGTTTTAGCAATATTGTCTACATTAAACTAAACAGTTATCACACTAATGTACCGCTATAAATGATCAAATAAATGGATCGTAAATATCAGATATATCATATTTCACTTAATACTTTTTAAACCATTTCTACTTAACAACTCAATTCCTTCAAGGTCGCGCTCCGCTCAGGAACTTTGGTCGCATATCATTAAAAGTGAAAGTAGTAGTAAAATTTAAGAAAGGAAATTACATGTAGTATTATCTCTAAGTAGGTTTATCAAGGCTAATAGGTAATTATTACGAATTTAAATTCGAGCATACTTATAAGGCTTTTGCATTTTCGCGAATGCACCAAATAATCATGAATAAAACAACTTACACAAAACAGAAATATACGGAAAATTCTTAACAATATCGGTATAATTTCTGGAAAATAAATATAAACTGACCTTTCTTAAGTTAACAAACGTAGCCTAAAACGTCACTATTTGAGAACGCACCCACGATTTTAAACACAACCATATTAAAAAAAATAATTTGTTTTAACATAAGAAGCAATTATGATCTAAAACCTGCATAGTTTTAAAATCGCTAGTTTAAATTAAATTGTAATAAAATTGTCACATTTTTAGGTTAAAAACATAAATGCCAAGGTCACGTATTCCGATTGCCAACCTAACAAAAACAGAAATACTATAGAGATATGTACAGCAATTTTTACGCACAGTGCCATCTCTGTTAGTGATATTACTTACCCTCGATTCACAAAAACTCAGCTTAATTATTTATTGAAATTATTTATTTATTTACTGAAAATATCAGATTTGATGAACTGTTTAAAGTTCGCTATTTGTCCAAAAAATAATAATGTCATTTATTATATGTATTTCTGTTTGGCAAGTTACTGATTATTGTAATGATTAAATGCACATTAAGAATAGCAGGAAATTATGATTGTTCAATTAATTAATACTATAGCTGATTTCGTCCACTTTAATCTGTATTATACAACAAATAAGGGTAAAAAGTAAAAATAAGGAATGCTATCAGCGCCCCCTTGAATAACGTATGAACCAAAACGTGGTAGTGCAATTGACTATCTATGATAGTACCAAATAGGTTATGTTAAAAAAAACAATAATAATAATTCGTTTATTCGTTGACGTTTTAGTGCTTTTCCTGATTTTTGTAATTTTTTTATATTTAAATTAAATATTTATAAAGGAAATTCTAGTTGACCAGTACCTATAAAAATAAGATTTAATATTTCAGTCATTTAAGTGATATTAATCGTAATATTTATTTATTAGCTAATTTTAAGAATGACCAACAAGTTCGATATGTAAGTAACAGGTTGTGTGATGTCTTTTTCCTTTAAAAAACCCAACTGTTTAAGGCTAAAACAACAACTGGACAATTCAGATCGCTCAGACAGCGGCAGTAGCGAAGACGACGCTACAAATAATTCGGTTGTTGATTTAGGACCCATCGAATATCCACCAGGGGAACACAAATTGCAGCACCCTTATTGTTTATGGTTTTCAAAACGGCCTCCTTTAGTTCGTAATTCGCAGCTCAGAGGAACAGAGGGCTATAGTCAAATTCTTAGGTTAGTCGGTCAAATTGGAACAGTAGAACAATGGTGGGGTTTATATAGTCACTTAATGCGGTTACAAGATCTACCACCTCATACAGACTTGCACCTTTTCAAAAAAGGGATACAGCCCATGTGGGAAGACTCAGCTAACATACGGGGTGGTAAATGGGTATGTAACATAAATGTGGTTATGTAAATGGTTGAGCACATCTAATTGGACAATTCTTAAAGGTTATACGACTCAAAAAGGGATATGCACCTCGTGCCTGGGAAAATCTGTGCATGGCCATGTTAGGTGAACAATTTATGGTAAATAGTTTTTTTTATATAGGCCAATTGGGGAGATTATGATATCTGAGGCGCCATATTTTGACGACGGATTTTAATTAGTCGACCCAGTTTCAGTTCTTTTCGGATATGTTTCCACTCACAATTATAGTCCATTGATTTGTTATAAACAAAATATACCGAAGTTTGTCGATGTTAACTAAAAACTATCCTCGCAATTTAGTTTCTTAAACAGATAATTGCTAATTACCAATCGAGTTTACAACGAGATTACGCGATAAGTTATCGTTAGAAAAACTAAACACACCCGTTTCTTCCGGTATTTTCTGTTAGTAACAAATTAATGAACCATAGTAGCGAGTGAAAAACATACTCTGGATTGTTTTTAAAATGATGACACAGTTGGTTTTCTAATAGTATTTTTTTTTCACTGAAATATCTATTATTTGGCCGACTGTTGTACTTAATTGCCTTATTAAAAGTTGAAAACTATTACCGTAGGCAGGAAACGAAATATGTGGTGTAGTAGTTTCTGTACGATACCAAGAAGATCTACTTAGTATTTGGAATCGAACAGCATCGGATCAAGCGACAACAGCCAGGATTAGAGATGCCTTAAAGAGACTTCTTAATCTACCGATGAATGCTACTATGGAGTACAAATCGCATAATGAAAGCCTAAAGTGAGTTACTTTATAAAATCAGGATTTTAATGAAAAAAAAAATTGATAACTGCGAGTCGAACTCGTCATATTTTTATCATAATTTATTTTTTTAGGGCCTCAAAGTCTAATGCTCCAGTTCCGATCAAAAGTTAGCACAATTTATTTGGCATTGGGCTCTTTATTCAACCGTTGCCATTGTTATATGCATTGAATTATGTTTGATGTATACTTTATAAAATGAATAAAAGTTGTATATTTTCCTTACTTTAATTACTGCTAGTAATATAAAGGCTACCTCAATTTGTAAAAACACTCAATTGGTATAATTACACCGGAAATACTTAATTATTCTGTATTAATTTCTGTACTACCTAAAACAACAGTGTACATAATAAAAGATTAAATATAACATTGTCTTTTCTGAATTTAATACTAGAAAAGCTATTTTTAATTATTTAAAAGCAAATGAAATCGTTTATCGTTTTGTAGTGTTTGTGGGTTTATTAAATTTATTTACAAGACTAAATTATAGGAATAACAATTTACATACACTGATTTAATTATTAATTACTTAAACACTATTAATTAATACTAAACTTAGATGACTATTTATTTACACCATTCTCTTATAAGCACGTTTATTTTATTTATTTGTTTTCTTACTAGTATCACTGTCGATTTATTTCTTATGTTACTTACGTCACTGTTAGTTTATTACTAACTACTCGGCGAACTACACTTTTATAGCATCCATAGAACAATTAAGGGAAAAGTCTAGAATATTCGAAAGTCGAAAGATTGTTTACATTTCGGCGAACCGCTCAATTGCTTGCTTGGAAGGCAGGTACGAAACACACCTTTACAAATACGACGCACACAGTGCCGAAACCGGTCGCGGCTTGGCGAGCCGTCCCGCAACACATACAAGTGTACCCGATCGCACACAAGCATGCTCTTGTTCGCTACAGTTTGATAGCAATTGTCTGTTACATTACGAAAATACTTCGTACTGTTTTGAATATAAATAGAATTACTTATCCCAAAAAGTTACTTATATAGATAATAATTATACATAGGTAGCTTTTAATAATTAAACATTTTTTTAAGATTTCTGGTTTAGTTCCTGTTCATAAATTACTCAGAAAGAAATAGAACTTCTATAAACTGCCCTGTACAATTGCCTTACATTTATAAAAATTTGTTTGCGTTAATTCTGAAGAGGAAACAGTAAAAAGCAATTTAAGAGAAAGTTCTGAATCGACTAAATCAGTTCTATATGTCTTATCGTAACGGTAAAATATTGGAGATAACAAAAAATGTGAGGTCGTTTTAAAACCCGCTACACGTTTATCTGTACAGCGCGTTCGTTTTGTAATTAAGGAAGTACCGTTGAAACATTTTTAGTAATCTTTACTGTAAAAGGAATCATCACATCAGACACATGTTCGGTATATAAATGGGCTTATTTTAATTGACGTCTACCTGTATAACACTTACGAAACAAGTTTTAAAATATTTCGAAAGTAATACGTTGTATAGTAATAAGGGTAATCACCATTTTGATCTGCTAAAGGAAGAACAGGTGACATATTTTCAGTAGCCATAATTTCAAAACTGTATGAAAAGTTACTACTCAATGTTGAAAGTCACTTCAAAAGTAGATTGTCATAAAGAGGTTACGAAATAAGTTTAGTTAAAGTAAAGTACCTATAAAGTATCGGTCAAAAATTTGCTGGAGGCTACTTACGAAAAAATTCTTTATTCATAAAATTTTTGCCATAACTTCCTAATTACACTGGCAAATGTTTATAACAAATATTATTTTTGTTATCCTATTAATTACTACTCTATATAAAAGTAAATTCAGACATAAAATATTCAATTATTTTCTGAAATAAAGACAACAAATCTTTTTTTTTTTTGGTAGGAAAATGTATGGAAAGTAAACAAAACTTAAATTATTGATGTGTTAATTATATATTCTGGACCTATTTAACACAAAAATATTTGTAAAAATTATATACGCAGAATATACCTGACTAACCCACCTAAACTGAACCAATAACCTAACCCTAAGCCGGTTACTACGTCTGCCTCAATTGGCAATAAAATCAGATCAGTTGGTAGTTTAAGAAATTATTCATAAAGATTCTAATTTTTTTTTTAACAATGAAATATCGAGAAATATTTAGTAGTGGTGATTTTAAGTACATTAATGTGAATTAAATTCAAGAACCATCTACAAATTACCTCAAATTAATGAGGAAAAAGCTATTGTTGTCCTCTTGCCTCCGCCGGGATTCGAACCCGGGTCTCTGCCGTAGCTTAGTAGTTAAAGCAATGGCGCGTAAAGCCAGAGACCCGGGTTCGAATCCCGGCGGGGGCATGATGACAGCAACAGCTTTTTCCTCATTAATTTAAAGGTAATTTGTAGATGGTTCTTGAATTTAATTCACATTAATAATAAATGTACTTATACCTAACAGATTTCGATTTTCACTTATTATTATTACGCTCTAAATCTACGAGAACTCAGTTTCAAAATCACTTTCTCAATATTCATTACTACACCTATCTCAGATACGTGCAAACAGATTGATTTTTACGTGGCAATATTTTCTTTTTATTGCCTTACTTAAAGTTGCAAAATTTATTACCTAACAACGATTGCAAGGAATGAGCCGATTGTTTACCAACTTTTCATTAGCACTTGGAACTGAATGGATAATTAAAATCCGGCACTGTTTTAGGCGTGGATAGTCAGTTAGTTATCTTACGATTAGCTTCTGTTTATAGCATTGTTTCCATAGCAGCATTCAAATGGAGGCCAATTAAACAATTGTAACAGTGAGTAGGTCAATGATATGTAGGTTGGCTGAAGTACATAGTTGTATCATGAAAGAAAGAACCGCCTACTACAACAACACACAATCTCTTGCACGTATCCATGCATTTACGCATAAACTTACGTTGTTTTTATTGTTGTTGTTGTTAGATAACAAAAGCAAGTGAGTGAGTGAGTGAATGAAATTTACAAACTTTCTGTCGTACTCGGTCCGTTATTACATTCAACACTCAACAACCAGTCGATACACAACTGGCTTCCACTCCAGCACGTACGTCAGTCACCTTCGTTCGTAACAAATCGCCTCCAATTCGTTCTGCTATTAACTATATAATATTTGTTCAGATAACGTCATTTACCTGTTTGATAAACATGTTGAGATCACACGTTAGTTGGTTTAATAAGTGAGGCAGCTCAGTGGTGTGTGTTTATTTGTGTGAACATTTTCAACAATCATGAACCCGGTGGTGATTGACGCGGGTTCTTGTAAATCCAAAGTTGGTTTTGCTGGTGAAGAGGTTCCCAACGCGGTCATTCCTTCGTTAATTGGACATTTGCCAAACGATTCCAAAAGACTCGTAGGCAAAGAAGCTTTTGATAACCGCGAGGATTGCGAAATTTCCTACCCCATCAGGGGAAGTAAAATAACAAATTGGGACCATTATGAATCTCTTCTTGATCACTGTTACAAACAGATTTCGACTGACCCAAAAGAACAGCCTCTTCTTTTAACCGAGCCCCACAGCAATCCAAAGAAGAATCAGGAGAAGACCACGGAGATTCTGTTCGAAAAGTTCGAAGTTCCAGCTGTTCACATCGCCAGCCAGACGGTACTATCCCTGTATGCTGCGAACAGGACAACAGGTATAGTTGTTGACATCGGGGACCACACCTGCAGCATCGTTCCCATATACCACGGATATGTCGACCAAAAAGCCGTCCAGTGTCTGGATTACTCCGGAAAAGATTTGACCGATTTCCTGCAGACGTTGTTGTTGCAGGGCAAGTCCGTGCCGATAAGAGGTGACTGGGAGGACTTCCGGGAACTGAAAGAAAACTTTTGCTACGTTCCAATCGATTTTGAAAAAGAAGAGAACGGACCGAGGGATGTCAGGAGATTGGAACTACCTGGTGGTAGATCAGTGAGTGTTTCGAGTGAAGCTTATACGTGCCCTGAAGCTCTTTTCAAACCGTCATTGATAGGCCTCGAAAGTGAAGGAATCCATAAAGCGCTTCGTACGTCTGTCATGAGGTGCGATTTTGATTTAAGGAAGGAACTCTATGGTAATATTGTCTTGTCGGGTGGGACCACGAAAATCAAGGGGTTTGTGGATAGATTAGAACGGGAAATTGTGCAGTTGGTACCTCCACAAGTTCCGATTAAATTGATCAAGCAACCGGATAGGCATCATGCATCCTGGATTGGCGGAAGTGTATTGGCCTCTTTGATGAGCTTTAAGGAATACTGTATAACAAAACAACAATTCGAAGAACAAGGGACTGGGATCGTTTATAAAAATGTTTTTTTGTAAGGAAATAAATTTCTTTGAGGAGTTGGGGTTAGGAAGGGTTTGTTATGTATGATTATGGGGGGGGGGGGAGGGCTTTAATTTGCGATAAAAACTTAAATATTGGATACTTACATACATAAATATATTTATTTTTTTAAAAGGGTTTTGGTTTTGGGCTAAAATTTGGTACGTTATTATTATTTGTACTTTTAGACCAAAAATATCTTTCTTTAAGTAAAAAAAATATACCTATATATGTATTATAATGAAGTGTTTATGTGAAACACACTGTGATAAAAGGGTGGAAATGTATAATTGTAAGTCATAATTATGTACATTAGCTTACCCCTTTCCGATATTCTTGAAAAAAGAAATATGTCGTAGAGTTGGTCATGCTGATCTAGAATATGTATATATGTTGGGCACGGAAACCACCCCTTCATGGTGTTTTTGAGCTTCTTCATTTCGTGTATTTGTCTTCCACGTCTATTGTAAAACGCGATTAGTTGTAGTGGTTTGTTAATTTATTCAAATATTGAGATCGTGTAGTGTTTGTAATTGTAGATTAGATACGGAATTATTTATAGTCTTTATCTATAGATGATACATGATACTGCTTGTTTGTTTAAACTTTGAAAACGGTTATTCTTAGTGTGTAACGAATACAAATGTTGGGAAAAGATGAGGGATATGTAAATGTAAACACACCCATCCTGAACCGTAACCCATTTCAATACACACGGAAGTATTACGACAGTTTTTTGTATTTTTTGAAGCTGAAAACCAGTATGAAAATTTCATAAAATATAAAAAACTGTCGTAATACTTTCGTGTATATTGCAATAGGTTACGGTACAGGATGCGAAACTCTACGACATACTTTTTTTTTAAGAAAATCGGAAGGGGGTAAGCTAATGTACATAATTACCGAACATTTTATTAGGTATATACTACATTATAATGTTTGCTTTTGGTGCTGATAATTAACTTAATTTCTACTTCGTCAACAGTATTACAAGAATACCTATTGTAAATTCCAGTTCCATGATGACGAAAAATATTTGCAATTTATGTATCTGCATACCTAATAAACTTTTGGCCTTGCCTTTAATTTGAAAACAATGTTGTATTTAAACCTTAAAATATAATTTTATATATTTTTTTTTAAACTAGGTGAAAACAATGCATTTCGTTGTTAAGCAAACAAATACATTTTAGTTGATAATTATCACAAAAAAACACGACAATTTTTGTTAATCATTATCTACCTAGGTACTTAATACGAGGATGCACCTACAGTATCTACATGGGTTTATTTACTTTTGGTTTATTTTTAGAATTAATTATTTTGCTTTTATATATTATGTACAGTGTGTTATTTTATCAGAAAATTTTTAATTTAATAGTTTTTTATTTTATTTTTTACACGTCTCGTGTGAATTTTATTCGCAATTTTTTTGTGCTTATCTATATAATTTCTCATTAAAACGCTCAACTAAAACAAAAAATTAATTGTTTATAATTCATTTGCAATTACAAAATTATACCATCAAAATTCAAATACGTAAAAATTATTTTACTTACGCGACGTTTCGACCTCCAATAATTCATATAAAATCATCAGGTAACTTAAATAATTGTGATATATTATTATAAATAACCAAATGATGTCACACCTGAATTGCAGTTTATGATTATCTTTTTGTTTGTTTTTTGATAAATCCATTAAAATTAAATATTGCGTATTTTTAGTAATTTTTGAAGTGGAGCAATTTTTGATTCTAATTAGACATTTAACAAACAATTGTTTGAGCACAGAAAATTCCTATCGGTGGTTTCGTAACATTTAAAGCAATAAAATTCTTTTCAAAAAGTAATTTGTAGGTAGTCAAAATTATATAATATGTTCTTGAGGCAACTTTCGAATAGAAACATTTCTACGTACTTTAGTACATATATAGCATTTATTTTGTAAAGAATTGTTAGCTACGTTATTTGCATTGTTAATTCTGATTTTATAAGCGATTAATTAATATATGATATTTTTTTTTCAGTTGTTCCTTTCACTTTTATTTATATATTTGCATAATTATAAATTTAGTAATAACGTTTCGTTTCGTGTACCTACTAAATCTAAATGTTTGGAAATCTCAGACGTGTTTTGTTACCTGCTGCTGATACTGAAATTTTTAAAGGTATTAGGTCATTTTTTTGCATTTTTTTTTTCTACTTATAAAGTGTTTTATGTGTAATCTCAACGAGCAGGACTGATAATTTTATGGTGTTGTCACGAATGTAATAGGTGTGTCAACATTCCAGTAACAAATCGCAAACAGCTTTATTGAAATTATAAAAAAGAAGTGTTCGTTCATTTTTTATTTTTTATTTCGATGACCAATTTATTAAACACTGTAAAAATACATATATACATATTTTATCTAAAATAGTACTTTCTGATACCATATTTTGGCCTTTTAAAAAAATAACCGTCTTTCGATTTACTGAAATCAAAAAAAAGCAAAAAAAAAATTATCTATGGTATGACCCCTACCACCGATTCACCCCATATATGACCGTGTATTAGCCATAACTTTTTCTTTTCTGTCTGATTATGAAGTTTTCGACGTCTAATTCGTCCACATGTAATTTTATAATAATGGCACTTTAGTTCTCATTTAATTATTTAGATAACAAAATAATGAGTGAAAATTAAAAGTGAATTCCAATAATTATTTAATTAGTTGCAAACTTTAAAGTTTATTACATTTAATGCTGATTCAAAATAAAAAGCAGTAACGAAAAAAATGCACATTTTTAAAAAATAATTTTAATCAAAGAATAAACAAACTGCATGTACCTACCCCAAATGGCAATTACTTTTACAATCAATTTAAAATTAAACGTGAAGTAATTTTCTTTTGATGCAAAGAATACATTTGTATATCTATTATATATTAATTTTTTAATACTTTCATTATGTGTACATATAAGACACATACATATACATATATCTATAAGTAAATGGTCCCTATAAGGAAGCAGTAATTCGTTACATTAATGGTATTAAAACCGCAGTATAGTCCATGAGGAAATGAATGTATTTTTCTCATTCAATTCTGAGTATGAATGGAATTTCAAACCACGATACACTTTCAGGAATTCTCGGTTTGGTGAACAAACCCAATGTACCTATCTACGCACTGTAGAGAAACCTCATATTTGTTTAACACATTTTAAATACTACAGGAATTTTATCTGTTATGTAGTGGATATATTTTTATATAATTGAATATTATTTAAAAAAAAAACAAATTATAATATATCTGTGTTATAAGGGAAAATAAAGGTAAATCAACCAAAAAAATAACTATTCGAATTTAAGACACAATATGACCCTGGAGAGGGTCAATGTAAACCTCATTTTCGTTAAATTATTTGGATTAATTTTTATTAATTATTACATACGTAATTACCACCACTTTGGAATAAGCAACGCTATATTTCACATTTTATAGATTTATTTATTGTTTTATGAACTGGAATGGGACCATTTTTTTGTATCTTGGTTCGAGCCAATAATAAAATTTATCTTTAATTTTTAGAGGGCCTCAAAAGGTTCTCATCCTCACATCGTTTTTTATTTGTTCTTACAGCAACTAATTAGATGACGTAATATACAAAGTCATCTCAAAAGTTTATTGGACATGTTACTTCAGTAACTTTAATCTTATTAAATTGTAGCTATAAGTAAATTCCTAATTAATATATACATGTATATCTATAGGTAAGCTGAAGAATCATTATTTTAAATGTTTTTTGCTAATCAATAAATTAAAAATTTAAAATATTTTTATAGTTAGAAAGAATCACGAATTTTTATCTTTAACTTCGATAAGAAACGTAACTCTTTTACATTCATTAGCTGCGTTTTATTGGGCAAGGTCATTTATATTTTCCCATTAATTCTGACCGTTTAATTCAATTAGCTATTTCAAGGAAAAAGCAATAATACTACATAGGTACGTTTTAAATATAGTGTGTTAATTCCCATAAAAGAATATTAACGGAAATAGTTTTCATGAACTATTTTTTATACGTATTTAAATTAATTAAAAAACAAGATGACGTCCTTATATTCATAATATTTTGTGTTTTTCATTTTTTACTTCTTAATAAATCATTAAGATTAGATACAATCTGGCCATTAGGGGTTGAAATGAAAAATAGCTGTTTGAGAAAAAATTTCCCGGATCCTGTGAAAATTCTACGTTATGTTTTATGTGCGCCTACTAAGCAATGTGGGTTGCCGGAAAAGTGTTTCGTTTAAGTTTTACATGAAAGCAAAGAAAACGTTAATAACAAGAAAAATGGCCTTATTTTTGAAGTTTTCTATTTTAAATCAAAAGTATCGAGTAGATAGTTTTTTTTTTGTTTTTAAGTATAAGCAGAAAAGTAATTGGAATTTCTAATGGTTCAATTTTTCTAAGCTGGGTGAGTACTTGCCTCTAGTTATGAATCAATTTTTTAAAGAAGTATTAAAAAAAAAAAAGAGAACTTTTCTAAAGATGTGAAATAAGATGTACAGTATCTCTTTTTATTATATAATTGCCATGTCTGCGCACTAAAGGAGAATCAATAGTGTTGCGCTGTCGCAATTTTCTCCATTAGCGTAGTAATTTTGCAATACTGAGGGATATAAAGTATTAATAAACTCCATTAAAAATATATTAGCACGATCAATAAATTTACGATAACTTTAGTGTTAAGTTCACTTCGTAACAGAATAACAAACTTTTTAAAAATTAAAAAAGTGGATAAGTAATTTTAAATCAAATTACACTAATACATTTTTGTACTTATAAACAATTACTGTCATATATAAAAAATAAGGGAAATTAAAAAAGAAATTATTCGCGTTATTGTACATGCAACAACAAAGTGAGGTTAATTACCTTTTTATATCTTTTTTTATTTTATAGGTATAAAAGAAGCTAAATAAAGCAAAATTGGTTGCCTATAAGTTGGGAGCTTGCAGTTGTTATTCAAAATGTTTAAAGTAAAAGTTTATAACTGAAATATTAATTATTATAAACCTATTTTTATTCGTCAATAGCTGGAAAAATAATCTTCAAAGTGATATACTAATCATTAATTTTGATAAAGTATTAACAAAGATATAGCATATAACAGAAACACAAACACGTGTTTCGTCCACTTTAAAGGTGTGTATTATCAACGTAAGACAGGGATTTTTATTGTAAAATCACGGATAATTTTTTACGTTAAAATTGTAAATTAATTCGTAATTGAACTGCAGTTTTGGAAAGTTAGAAGTACCTACTTATTTATTTATGATTAATTTTGGCTTAAAATTTTTTATGGAATATGTGATAGTAACGGTCATAAATTGATGATTTGTTTAAATAAATAATTTAAATAATTTAATAAACTTTTATACACTATTAATTATTTTTCCTCAGGGGTTAATAAAGGGTAAAAATTAGTTGAAATTAACCACGTTTCGAAATTGTCCATTTTCTACTGTAGTAAAATGCATAAGGGCAATTATACTATATAAGGATTATTAATTGAAAAATGAAACAAAAAAATTTTTTTTATCGAATACCTATTAGATATTGTGTGCTTAAAAGGGGTGGTATTGATATAAAGTAGGGTAAATGAGTCTATTTTATTTAATTTTGTCGTTCTCCCAATTTTGCCAATACGTTCCGCCACTGTTGAGTAAACGAGGCGGTTGGTTGGTTGGAAAGCAGGGAGGAAAACTGCATCGCCCCGGTGATATCCGCATCAAGTAGGAAAAGCCTTGTGAAAATTTGACAAACATGAAGAGCGTGGTTGCATAAAGCTCCCTGCTCTGCACGGGTGAAAATGTCTAAGTCCGGGAATAAAACGGAAATGTGAATGTGTAGCAGTTATAACTCGAATTTGTTTCTAAAAAATATCACAGGACACAAGCACAGGTACTTACATATACAATTTAGTAATTTAAATTTAATATTAGGTACTATTTGGGTAGTTTTAAAAAAAAAGATGTACTTATTAAAACATTAGACAAAAGTTTGTGTTAAGTACTTAATATATTTTTATATAGGTACAGTAATTAGTAATTAGAATCTTAAGAGTTGACATTGATGAGACGATCTTCGAGTTAATTACCAACTTTTGCTTTAAGTAAGTACTTAAAATTATTAGTACGATCATTGGCTAAAAATAGCAACATTATTAATTAAAAGCAGGTTCTTTTGTTACTGACTGAATCAAAAATATCTGTGGTAGTATTTTTGAGTAGTTAAATGCAAATTTTGTTCTCTAATTAGTTTTTATTGTAAGCGTGGGAAAAGTGTTTGCTTTTTAAATTATTTATGAACATTAATTAAATAATTAAAATTGTACTTACTCTGACTGTTATAGTTAAGATGTTTACTGGTCTGTAGTTACAATTAAGCAAAATAGATAATGTGATCTAGAATGGTGCAGATTCGCTGAAACCTTTTAAGGTCTTTAATTAAATAAACTCACAATCAGTTAGTTTTTTAGGTCATTTCAATAACAGTATTCAACAATAATAGCAAACATAAAGACGCGTGGGTGATAGTAAGCACCTAAGCACATTGAAACTTTTAATTTCGATTAGATTTCGAAAAAAAAAAAAAACGTATCGCGTTTCATTTGTTAATTAACGTTGGTGAAGAACAATATGTGATTTTTTATTTGTTAAGTAGATACTTTTTTTATTACAGAAGAAAATGTAGTTATGGCGATAGATTTATTCGCGACCTATATCAGGTTTATTAAATTGAAAGTTAGAATAATGCGTTACAAAGGTGAACATTCCCCTAAAAATCAGAAGAGGTGAGTCTCGTTTTTTGGTATTCTCGAAAAATAGTTACGATTTTTCTATATTTACGTTCGTTTGTATAAAATTCGTTCCCTAACAGCGAAGAAATGTTTAAATAAATATTTCATTTTTTTATAAAGTTGAAAATTTTTTAAAAATTCTGATTTTTAATAAATTTTGTGATAAATGTCTAGATCCTTCACCAAAAATCAAATCCATTGGCTTTTATGTATGAAACTTTTGAAAAAAAATAATTGATTATGTTCGTAAAGACTTAACACGGTGTTACGATAACACGGCTTCTGAATGCATAACAAAGAGAGATAATATCTTAGTTTTTATCCTTGTAGCGCAGCCTTTATGGTAAACCTTGCGAAAACTGCGACTGCGTTTCTATAACATGGAATTGAATTAACACGGTTCCTAAATATATAACACGGAACAATAATGTTAGGTACATTTGTTTTGTTGCTTTATAACAACAATTTAATTTGGTAATGCAGGTGCTACTTGTATAATTCCTTACAAAGATTGTGACGTCTCACCCATAACACGGTTTTCATACATATAAAACACTGTAATAATATTACTTTTGTGATTTAATAAAAACAATCTCTTCTGATAAAGCAAATTTGTATTTATGTACCTAAACGTTAACACGGTTTTTAAGTATTAACACGGAACAATAATACTATAATTTAGGATTAATCATTAACACGGTATTGCATTAACATGGTTTATTGATGTATAACACAGAGGAACAATAATGCTTTTGTTAGTTACTACAACTCATTCTGCTACAGGTTACTATTTAAACGCACATAACAAAAATTACAACGATATTTACGTAACGCGGAATTACATTAACACGGTTTCTAAATGAGTAACACTGAGTAAAAATTATCATATTGTGTGAATTTATAATAACAACGCCATTTGGTAATGCAGTCGCTATTTATACAATATAATAAATACATTCCAGAGATTGTATGAGCTCTTCTATAACACGGTATAACTTTAAAATAGTTTTATGATTTTGTTATAACAATTTATCCTGATAACGCAAGTTTTCTTTTAAGTCAACGTAACAAAAATTGCTAATATATTTCTATAACACGGCATTTCATTAACACGGTTTCTAAACGTATGACACTTCGCAAGAATAATAGCTTTTTGTTTAGAACAAATAACAACGCAATTTGGTAATGCAGTTTCTATTTGATTAGTACGCTGCAAAGATTGCAACATCTCTGTAACACGGTGTAACGATAACACGGCCTCTAAACGAAAAACATGTAGCAATACTGGTTTTTTTTAAAGATTAAATCATAACATTTTCTTCTAAAAGTTTAGGCTTTTACTTAGATTGCAACTGTATTCCATATATAAAACAGAACTGTATTAACACGGTTTCTGAAGGTATAACACTCAGATAGAATATCCATTTTGTGTAAGTTTACCATAATAACGCAATATCGTATGAGAGTTTGTATTTGAATAATAGTCAATAATGGTAGCACTTCTTATAAAACACGACGTATTGTTAACACGGTTTCTTAACGTATAACACAGAGCACTAATGTACCTTTTGTGATTTATCAAGCTTTTGATAACGCAGCGTTCTATCTAAATAAACACCCAAAAAATTGTAACTGTTTCTATAATACGGAATTGTATTAACACGGTTTTTCAATGTGTAACAATTAGCAAGAATAACGATGTAGTGGTTTTATTACAGTAACGCAGTTTCTATTTATAGAATATGTTACAGAAATTGTATCTAAGGTTCTTCTTTAACAAGGAGTTACTATAACACGGTTTCGTAATGTATAACACGGAATAGTAATGTTGTTTGTGTCACTTAGTTACAGCAACGCATTCTGATAACACGGTTTCTGTTTCTATGAACGTTACTAAAATCAGAACGGTTCTTTCATAACATGGCATTATCATAACACGGTTTTTAACGTATAACACGGATCAATAGTGCTATTTTATTGTTCTATTATAGTAACTCTTTATTTTACACTCTATTGCAAGCAATGTAACACGGTATTTGTGTTAAGGTTATTTATAAACGTATGTGTGAAAAACGTGACGTTTCTCGTATAATAACGCATATCGATAACGTTATTTTTTATGTTTATTAACAAGCTGCCTTACTGTTAACACGGTTTTTGATATATCCACTTATAACACAGTGCAAGAGTTATGTTGCACGTATTGTAGCAATTCCACCTTAACGCGGCATTGTGTTAACATACTTTGGATATAGAGCACGAAACACATTCAGTGCTCCTACATTTTTTATGATGCACACTGCGTGCAGTTCACAATTTCTTATTCTTACTTCTATTCAATTACTTTTTTTCTTTGAATACTTATTGCCCCAGCCGGTGTTCACTTAATTATTTGTGTTATCCTGAACAAGGTGCGTGAGTGTTGGCGTCAGTTGCATTGGCGCCATATTGAGGACGCCATTGCCACGTGTCTGTATATTCTCGGTGAAACTCGGTAGTTCATTACGTACGCTCATTGTGTTATAACAGCAACAATCAACAAACAACAATGCAGTCGAACGTGTGTCGTGCACGTATAGGCTAATCCAATTAGTCGTATTATTAGATCTCATTAGGCGAAGTTTGAAACGATAATGGCGACCAGGAGTTACGTGCTAGTCTTGTCGTTCGCGTATGTTAACAATAACACAAAAAAAGAAAAAAAGACGGCCAACGGTTAACAAAAGGTGCACAGATAAATAACAATGCGTTTGTGAAGTGTGGATTCAATAAAAATTGCACATCGTGAGTCATGAACCTGCTGCGATAGAACTGTTACTATTTAACTGTGATCAATCAATAATAATTCTACGTTTACACGGGTGTAAAATTGTTGCGTGTATGTTTGTATTCGGTGTATCTGAACACAACATACGCCTCATTATCATATGCAAACAGTCAGTGGTTAACAAACATTTTAGCCGGTCACGACCAATAACCATACGTATAGACAACAAATGTGTTGTTGACTTGTTGAGATGTGTTTCGGGACTTGTAGGCTGTTCAGGACACTAATCTAATGAATAACAGGTAGATTTCATTATGTAGAGAATAATTTTTGGTATTTAAAGTCTGATGTGGTGATAAATAAATTTCTGGGTCAATACGAATGAATTCAGTTGGAAAATGAAACGTACAGATTGAACTTTGTATCTGATACTCTTTATAGTGACTGATAAACATTATCAATTTTTTGTTTGTTTGTTGTATTTCCTTTTGAAGATTTATATTGTATTGTATTTTTCCTGTCATCTAAAAAAAAATTAGTTCGAAATGAATTAAATAATACTTATAAGAGGTCATTGACCCACTTAAAAAAAAAACAATAATTCGAAACCTCTCAAAACTTTGAATTGAATAGTTAGATAGGTAATTTTGGATTACATTTGTGTACTATTCACGCACCCTTAATTATAATACGTAATTGAACTGGTTTAAGTGAAAACAATAAATATGTTTATATACAGGACTTAAAAAATGTACCCAATTCTGTTAAATAAATTGTTTCTTTAACGTTTCAACTGAATGTATTTAAAACAATTAACAATGAAAACAACTAAACAATCGTAACTCCTTTTTTTAACAACAATTGAGGCTTCAATTAGGTAATTCGATTTGCAGTAAAAAAAACATGCATTGATTCATTAGTGTTTTAATTTTTAGTCGTTAAGTGTTTGACAATTAGACATTACGCAATAAATCTAAAAAGAATCAGGATTACGATTTATGATGTTGATAATTATAAATATTTTACAATTTAGTGAAAAACTGCTTATGATAATTGAAATTGTGCATTGCGGTCTCTATTTATTTGTCTTTTCACTTCTAAACACTGTCGATTTATTTCGGATGTTACCACTGTCACGGTCAATATGATATTTCAAGTGCTGAGCACTTATGACTGATCTAACGTCTTATTTTTAATGTTTCCGCTTAACGGGAATACGTCTAAAGCTAATACCCATACCCGGGTTCGAACCGACAACGACCTGCGCGGTAATCCGCTGTTCAAGTCGCTCGGTTAATCATCATTGCCTCGCGGCCACCTGGCCGCCCAACTATCTGTTAAACGTCTTTCTACTTTTATAGCATCATGGAACAATCCAGAAAAATCTGGAAGTTTTGTAAGATTGTTTACGTTTTCGGCGAACCGCATAATTACTTTCTTGGAAGGCAGGTACGAGACACACGCCTACAAACACACGTATACACTGCCGAAAACCGCTCGCGGCTAGTTAAGCCGGCCGGCAACGCATACAAGCACGCTCGCGTTCGCTACAATATTTGTTGTCGTAGAAACTAAAAGTAAAACAAAAAATCTTAATGTAGGAAAGAACGAAACGGTCAAAACTGAAAATTAAAGTAAAAATGGTTTCTTTTGTAGATAATCCTTTGGATGTTAAAAATGCTTGAATAAGTATTGAAGATAGTTTTTTTCTGTATTTAATGGCCCTAAACAATACAACGACATTTATTTTTATGGAAGTAGAAAAAAGGAACTTTTAGGGTCACTGGTGTGTCTGTCTGTCTATCTGTCACAATTAATTTACACCGAATATACCGGGTCGTTAACTTAATGTTTAAATTATGAATAAACAAAATTTTCGGGATATGATGCCAATAGTCTTGAATTAAATTGAACAATCCTAGAAAATTAAAATTTGGTATGTTATCTAGTATTAGTACACAAACAACAAGAAATTTCTAAAAATTGGAACTTTTACACCCTCAAACCCCTTAAAGTAAGGGATGGAAGTTTGTATGAGACTTACGCCAACTTTGATGCTAGGGGTCTGAAAATTGATATAGGGACTAATTGTTATGAATAAAATACGTATTTCAGAATTTTTAGTAAATCACCCCCCACGTTTTATATTTTTATATTTATATAACTGTAAATCTGCTATAGGAATTTATCTTCGAATTTGTTACTTAAAAAGACGTAAATAAATCAAGATTATGAATTAGAATTTTAGAAATTAGTACTTACAGTTAGATGCAGAGATTATCTCAAGTAAACAAAAAAGAATTTCTTTCTAATAATAAGTATTACTTTTATGATTATATTTATAGATTAAGTTACATAAACAAAAAAAAACATACCATTGGATTGCATCTGTTTTATTTTTTTCAGACCATAATCAACTCAGTCCGTAATAACAACCTAAATGCCATTTAGGTAATAAGTATTTTGACTCTATATGTCCATTTTCGATGTTCCTATACTTCTACAACTGTCTGTATTTAAAAACGATTTACTATTTTCTATTTTTTTGTTTGTTTTTTAAGTAGACTGTTGTAAAAACACTTTCTTGTGTGGTCGATATTTTTTTAAATATATTTTTTAATATTTATTTATTATTTATGTTTTTTTTAACGGTATATACAGGTTGTATGGTAAATGCTGCACCTGCACCTTTGATGTACACTGAATGTGTTTGTGTTGAATACTTACATATGTAAGTACATGTATATGAAACAAAAACAAAAGAGTTTAGTTGTACATAATAATAAACAGTTGCGTAAAATAACAAGAAACAATGTGACAATTACATAATTGTTGTGTAATTTGTGTGATTGTTCCAATAAAAAAAAGAATTTCTACGGTTGTTATTGTATTTTTAAACAATTTTTGCTAAAAGAAATGACATTATTCAGTTAGATTTGGTTAAATTAATAAGAATGAGAGGCTCTGGACGGGACCGTTGCACCGCGCGCGGATCATAAAATCGCAATAGTGACCGTCTGAGTGCATTTCAAACGAGCAAAGTCATTTAACTGAATAATATTATTTAAATAGCATAAAGAGACAAAAATTATACAGTAAATACGTTATATGAGTGCA
Source organism: Agrilus cyanescens (assembly GCA_947389935.1). Lineage (NCBI taxonomy): Eukaryota > Metazoa > Arthropoda > Insecta > Coleoptera > Buprestidae > Agrilus > Agrilus cyanescens. Next base: position 5,651,430 of record OX376709.1, read on the forward strand.
GTAAAAAGTTATGATTTGGTCATAAATATGTCGCATGTTGCACGAATTTTCTTGTAACTACCTAAAAATTTCTATGTACTTATTTGCATGTTTGTACGTGCCAAAAAATTTAAATTTTTCTTTTTTATTTATTAAAATGTTTAAAAATGAGAAATATGGACTGGAGTATTCAGTTTTTTGTTTCTTGTTTGTAGGCACCAACCATCTACACCACTTTTAGTTATTAAAGATTCTCCGAGCAGTGACAATGCTAGTGATTTAGAAGACTCAAAATCTCGGACAGTGGACTCTGCACTTCTTAATGGGTAAGTGATAGAGATAGTAAAATAACATCCCGTTTTTAATTTTTAAAATGGTAATTAATTCTCATATACTCTCTCCAATAGCCCATAATTATTCCTAGAAAATTTTGTGGGAATAATATATTTACTTATATTTAAAAATCATTCTATTCCTTAAGAACTTCGATGCTTCTTTTTTTTATTTTTTCGATTCGATGTGGATCCAGATACGTACAATAACTGAATGATTGTTTAGTAATTTAAAATTGAAATAAATAGTTAAAAAATAAGAGTGGCTAATAGAAGGCACAATTTGATTTAGCGATTTACATCAGAAATTAAAATTCTAATTTTTAAACTATTGCATAGCTTTTATCGCGGGCTTTGAGCGCGGCGACCGAATCAAGAAATTCCGTAACGAAAAAACCTAACACCCCCCACTCCGACCGGCAGAGCGGTGCGGGGTGTGCGTGCGATTAGACGTATGCGTGTAGAGTGTACGAAGCTCGCACGGATCGAGACGAGCTGCTCCGAAATCGGACGAATACGTAAGCAGCTGTTTTTGAGAAAGTATATAGGTTTATATTAATATCAAAGAAAAAAAATATTGCATAAATATTATAATTGCATAAGTTGACAGTCCCCGAGTGCCACACGTATTTTTTTTATAAAAAAACTTATTTAAGGCGCAAACAACTTTTTTAAAAATTCTAGAGAAATATATATTTACAAAATGAATTTAAAAAATCGAGAATTATAGAAAATTGAATAGGTTTCTTATTAAAAAAAAATGACTGATTGAAAATTGATTTTGATGGACAAACTGAAATATATAAGTTCACTTCAGTCCCTGAAGAAGATAACTTTGTTATCGAAAAGTGCTTCGGACATTTTTGATCCAAGTTTTGGCGTTGGGGTTTGAGCTATTTAGTACGTTCTACTCTACAACACCGCCAAAGTATCTCCAGTTTCTGATATAATTAAATATTTTCTTTTAGAGGACTTTGGAAATTTTAAAAAATTCAAAAAGTTTCTTTAAAGTTCCAGAACTTTCTAGAACATATTTTCATGTTTACACCATCTTTACTACCTAATATTAGTTCACTTTGCTTTCCAATTAATGAATCTATTGCAAATTATTCTGTTTTTAACCTTTTCATACGATTAAGCTAATTTTATTCATTGTTATTAATGAAATTATTTAGTGCTTATTCTATTAATTATTCCAAACTAATTTATTAAAAAAAAAAAGTCTTCCACTGTTTTCCAACTTTCATTTCCAGCAGCCCATCAACTTTTTTTAATTTCTTTTGTTTAATGTCGCTTGACTAAAATATTTAATTTGAAACATTTCCTAGAAACTTTGTAACGGTTCCAAAACGTCATTTTTTTTGGTATCTAAGTGGGTAGTGCTTGTTTAATAATTCTATGAAGCTTTATTACGTAAAATTGAATAAAAAATAGGTCCTTGAGAACCGTTTGCTTTCACAGAAAATGACTTTGAGAAGTTTTGGCTTTAGCCTCATATTTTTCCATACTCATTTTCGACATTACCTGGCGAAAGTAATTCTGGTTTAGGATTCATATGTGTACGTGTATTGGGGTAATTAGGTAAATCGTATATATTGAAACTTCATTCTCTATTTTTGGGTTACCTGTTTTGTATACGCTCGTATATACAGGGTGGATGGCCTATTGGAAGTACATATATAAAAAACTAAAGCGAGGAATATTTTGAAACAAATGACGTGGTAGTTATGGCAAAATAGGTCCGAGGCTCACCCTGTATATACGTACGTATATGTATAAGTTTTAATATGTAACAGGAACAAGAAAATTATTTATCTAACCTAACCTAACCTATACGTATTCGAAAACTTAGGTATAAGAAGGAAAATAGCCTTTTAAACTGCGGTTTTATTTGAATAAGTCTTAAGCTGATCGCGTGCAGTAAGGATTCGTGAAATACTTCCTGAATTTTGTTTTGTTTAACAAGCGATTTTACCATAGAATTTGCATTTTCAAATAAAATTTGCATTTTGATTTTGTTAATCTTGACTTGCAATTAAACTCAGTTGAATTTAAAATGGAAAATGTAGGTACGCATTCTATCCTTGAAGTTGTTTCCAAAATCAAAATCCGAAATTTTCAGCTAAAAAGTTAACATCTGTTGTTTCTAAGATAGTAAACACGTTTCGCCTTATCTTTGTAGACTTCATTAACGGTTTTTTTAAAAGAAATTAGATTACTTAGAGGAGATATTGTTGTTAATTGTTTCTAATGTTCTTTTTTTGTACCTATGTTAAAATAAAAAATTTAAAATTTTGGAAAGCATTTTGGTAATTGATTACAATATCGAGAGATTTGCCATGTTATTTTAATATTATAGTCATCCAATAAATATTTTTTCAAAATTGTAGGCTCAGTAGTTTCGTAGATAAATGGAGGAATTTTTCCCACTATTTTCTCAAACATTTTTGAAAATCATAAAACTAATATATTTGAGATTCTCACAACGAGCCATTTAATTTGATATGTTACACGGTACAATTTGCAAAACTTTCTTTTTTATTTTCTAATTTACCCTCTTATAGTAACCCTTATATTCAAAATTTTTATTTATGTCCAGTATACAGATTCAGAGCAAATTGGTTGTGACAGACAGACTAACATCCACACATGTGATCCTATTCCTTTTCTATTCAAACAAAAATTTTCCAAACTTTTCCAACTTAGGATAGTTTTTCATCTATTTTATATGTTACCTATTGCATCTCTAACTCGTAAAAATGTACGATAATTTTGAATTTTCTTTTGAATCAATTCGATTTGTCGATAGCTTAAGTGTTAACCGGAAGCGTCTAAATTTAACATCTCGGAATTTATTTTTCCTGGCATCGCATTATATTCGCCACGAAGTATGTGATTGTTGAACCATCTGGTAAATGTTTTGGGTTTTAAGGTCAAAGCAAAACCTGCTGCGAAACCGACGAGCATTTTCTCGCTCCAATTCTTTTTTTTATGTTGAGTTTATAGTAACAAAAGAAAATGGTGCTTTTATTTTCGTTATATCCCAAAATACGAGCGTTTACGTTGTAAAGGCTTTCCCTGCGGCTTGATTACGTTTAGAGAGATGCTGTTTACAAAAATTGGCTTAGCAGATTGGTATTTGTTGATTTTGTGGGGTTCTGTGTTCTTAAAAAGAAAAACGAAATCACTCACGTGCGCCTCATCTGTCTGTATGTCTGTAATAGAAAAATAAATCAATAAATAATCAATAGGACGATATCGGCGGCACCTTTGATGACCTAAGAGATAGATAAAAAAAATGTTATCGATGTTGCTGTCATCATGTCGCCGTAGCTTAGTGGTTAGAGCAATGACGCGTAAAGCCAGAGACCCGGGTTCGAATCCCGGCGGGGGCATGATGACAGCAATAGCTTTTTTCCTCATCAATTTGAGGTTATTTGTAGATGGTTCTTGAATTTAATTCACATTAATGTATTTAAAATCACCACTGCTAAATATTTCTCGATATTTCATTGCTAAAAAAAAATTATAATCTTTATGAATAATTTCTTAAACTACCAACTGATCTGATTTTATCGCCAACTGAGGCAGACGTAGTAACCGGCTTAGGGTTAGGTTATTGGTTCAGTTTAGGTTCGCTAGTCAGGTAGAAACAGCCTCAGTTAATGTACCTGCGTTGCCTCAGTTGGACATGATCCCATGGCTTTAATTATATGATTTGCCTCAGTTGGTGTACTTCTTTTGAAAACGCCCACAAATACTGACCGGAACAAGAATAGATATGAAAAGAAACTTTGGTTTAAAATTAATTAATTGCGCGATATTTTTGTGAATTTTTTAGATTCATTGGCTTTAAAATATTTTATTCTTTGAGCTTTTGTTTCTTTTTGACCAATATGTTTCATGTAGACCTGTCACTCATTCGCTAATTACTCACTTGTTTGTTTCATGAACGTATTTCTTCTTTTTTAGTAAAATGAGTGAAGCAGGTCGAAGGTTACGACCCCCTCAAAACTTCAATCGCATTAGGTAAATACAAAAAGGCTAAATTAGTTATTTTAATGCTAGCAGTTTTAGGTACTTATACAAGGAGGTATTGATAGATAAGTACCTGGACCACCATATAAAACGCCATAATATTTTAATACAACGCTTAATTTTTTTTACATAATCTCTTCTAAGACTTACACATTTAGCACAACGTTCCTAAAGTAATTCAAAAATATTTAAAAACAAAAAAAAAATTCGAAAAAATATGAAGTTGTACCTTCACCTGAAGAAGCCAACGTTTTGGTGAAACAATTGTTGTGAACAATTAAATTTATTTTGAAACTTACTCTCTTTTATTTATTTAATTAATTATGAAGTCGTTTGCAGACCAAGACAAAACTTTTTTTCAAAAGGTTTAGAGTTACTTTATGAATGTTGTGCTAAATGTGCAAATTTTAAAGGAAATTATTATGAATAAATTAAATTCTGTTTAAAATATTGTAGCATTTTATATAATAGGCCAGATAACTTGCCAGTTCCTTCTCGTACGTAGGTACACATAGTGCCTTGGTAAAGTTATGTACGGTTAGGCCAATTTTAAGCAGACGTATTATAATTCTGAAATAATTTATCTCAACAAAATTTTTAAAATATGCAAAAATTAGGTATTAAAAAATTGAAATTAAATTTTGGTACACTTATCCTTAAGAAAACCAGGTAATTAATTATCGCTAGGAAAAATAAAACATATCTACTTACATAAAAGATGAAAATTTAATTTTCCTTTCAAGAAATTAAAAAGGATGTCGACTGGATTGCGAATTCTGACCTTTGAAGAATTTGAAAGGTAGATGAAATAAATCCAAAATATTCCGTCAAGGAATTATAAAAACCAATGTTTTAATAGAGATTCCAGACAATTTCTGAATTTTACATTCTATTATTAGGAAATCAAATTGCAGATTATCTACAATCGTATAAAGTTAGCAACTTTTGATAGACATATCATACAAAAATTTTTTATTCATTTTTGGAATTTTTTAAATAGTAGTCCAACATTCTATGCGTCACTCATTTGGGCTTCGCCAATTTCCATTTATTTCTTTATAATGACTGTATTCACGCTAATTGTAAGTCACACTTTCAGCGACCCCCCTGACAAATATTGCGTCACAAAAGCTAACCCCCCATCAATAAATGATTTCTTGTGATTTCAAGTGAGATACAGTCATGCCCTCGCCGGGATTCGAACCCGACTCTCTGGCTTTGCGCGCCAATGCTCTAGCTTAGTGGTTAGAGCATTGACGCATAAAGCCAGAGACTCGGGTTCGAATCCTGGCGAGGGCATGATGCTCCCACCACTAAGCTAGAGCATTGACGCATAAAGCCAGAGACTCGGGTTCGAATCCCGGCGAGGGCATGACGACAGTAAAAGTTTTCCACGTTAATAAAGATAAATATACGAAAAGCGAATGATTTTCCCATTACAAAAAAAGAATTGAAATCACAACGTTGTACCAAGTCGTATTTGAGAACGAAATGAAATCTATGTATTTATTTTTTACGGAATAAAATAAATATTTTATTTTTCTGGAGTGGAATTTGATAGGATTTGATTGTCCTTCCGAGTTCAAATGAGGTAAAAATTTTTTCCTCAGAAAATATACTTTCGTATATTAAATGTAGTAGCATATTTGATGAGACATGATGCCCTAAAAAATGATGATGTTTACTTTGCTTATTGATAAATCCGGCACTCGAATTTAGAAACGTTCGAGAATGTTTGCTTGTAATGTATGTGAAGATGTTTAATTGGTATGCAATTTTTTTTTTAATTTTATGGACATTTACATGATATTGGCCTTAGGGCATCAGAATCCTAAATTACATTTCGAATTACATACACACTTATGTATAAAATACTAAAGTGAACTGTTTCTTAGTATTACATCAAGAATTAAGTACTTAATCTATTATTTTTTAAAACACCTTGTATCTATATCTATATATTTCCAATGTCATAAACTTTTATCTTATCTAGAAAACATAAAATTTAACGGATACTCTTACATATTTGTCAAATAATATGGCAAATTAGTGGGTGTATTTAAGTACATATTATGCAGTTTATATTTAGAAAATATTCCTTTTCAATTCGATTACCTTGAGACTCATTACAGGTTTAATTAATACTTACGATTTTTTATTTAAAAAAATATAATTACTTGTTAAATCAAGTTGTACTGAACTTGTAATGAAAACGACTGTAACAATTATAAAACAAGTATAATTATGGTTCTATTAATAACAACCATTATAAAAGATGAGTAAACAAGTATTTTTACAAACATGTAGTGTTTGGTTTGTGCTTAAACGAAATACTCTTATCAGCCGTAATCATACATAATAGTGTTTCAATCCTAACGTGCAGCATTACCTACCGTCAGTCTTGTTTTTACAAACAGATTAAGTACTGCACTTAACTTGTACGATTTATAAAAAAAAAAAAATTAACAAATCGATAAAAAAAATCATTTAAAATGTTAGTTCCAAATAGTCAGTAAATATTTGAAGAAAAAGTATTGAAGTGTGTGTAACAGTGAGTGTTAAGGTGTTGCAAATGTGTTTAAAAAATGTTGTTTTTTTTATGAAATCGATTTATTGGACCTATCGATTTTTAAGAGTAGTGTCTTGGACGGTACCTACCTACCATATTATTTTCAGACCTTTTGTTTAGTAAACAGTGGTTAATTATGTAGATAATATAACAACAAGTAATTTATACGTAGTCATATTATAGGTTGAATTTTATCGATATTACAAAATTATCTTACAATCAGTAAGCTACTTGTCTTTTTTTCTTTTCTATAAACGTCGTCGAAAATATGTGGCGTAATTTTGCTAGAAGTATTTTCAGAAAATCTATTGTATATCCACAATATTTTCAAAAAATATTTACTTTATGTTTAATTATTTTTTATTTTTTGATAAGAAAACAGTAAGTCGTTTGGACCGAATGCGTTACCATCGTTATTGAAGGCCAGAACGCTAACGTGCAACGTCATATAAAGGGGTCTTCGTAGGGAACTGTTTTAATCTTATAACTGAAGTATTTATAGTGAAAAATTCTTGTAGAGGAAGATCAGAAGAGCATTTGTGCAAATTTTTAATATTAACAAATAATTGTTACTATTTTTTATTTACTGTTAAGTTTTGCAGAACGTGTTATTTAACCTTTCGGCAATTACATAGCCAAAACCGTGATAGACATGAAAAAAAGTATATAGACCGTTTTGTAGATAATTAAACTTTTTACCAAAAATCCTTGGCAGCACCTATCTATTTTTTACAGGTAAAAAAGTACAGCGTTTCAAAGACGCGCTTCAACGTGTAATGTACCGCGTAGGCGCTCTTGTAGTGCTGTTTTTTTACTTGTAAAAGATAGAGGAATGCTGTCAGGGACTTTTTTGTAAAAAATTCAATTATCTACAAAAAAGTCTAGATACTTTTTTTCGTATCTATCACGGTTTGGGCTACGTAAGCGTCGAATGATCGAAATACACGTTTTGCAAAATTTAACGCTAAATAAAAAGTAGCAACAATTATTTGCCATCTTAAAAATTTCAACAAATGCTCCTCTGACCTTCCTCTACAAGAATCCATAAACAAAAAAATTTTGGACTATAAAATCTCTTGGCTAAATAATTATTAGTTCCCTGCAAGGACCCTCGTGTATTACGCCCCAAACCAGCACTCAATGGTAACGCCAAAAGACGTATGCCATGCGCAGGGTGTAACTGAAATATTTGCTGATATTTAGAGCGTGTTAATGGTGACTATGGAATTAAGGGACATTTTTAAGAAAATAGCGGTTAAACATTTTACAATCCTAAGTCGATCCTTGCAACAAATTGTTGAATTAAAACGAAACGGGCCCGTTTTGGGACGACTAACGTAAAATTTTCTGATTCAAATCTCATATATCGATTCATTTAATAATGAGACTTCAGAGCTTAGGTGTTAATATGGTAGATCATTACAATTTTATTTCTGTACAAAAATTCAAAAAATCTTGAGCTTTTATACCTTATCTAACTTTTACAGTAAAATGAGTGGTAAATTAATGTTTCGCCAAATGACGTAGATATTAAATTGACCTTTTACATAAAATAGATAAAAATAATTGATGTAATAGTGATATTTACGTCATATTCATCAATCTTTCTTTTGAGGGAGCGGCACAGACGTGCTTTATAATAGCATATGATGCTGATCCAGCAATTTTTGCAAATTGCCCGGAATTGACGCTGCTGAAGTACTTCCTTCGCTTTTGGCAATTAACTAAACGCGTTTCAAAATAAGGCAATTTTTAAAAAAGTTGAATAACATTGACATGAAAAGACCTTGATGGATAATAATAATTTAAATTAGACATAATAAGCCTACTTAAGTATACCACATGGTCATTTAAAGTAGGTTTGATGATCATGGTACAAAAACATCGCTTATCTACCTATAGGTCTTCGAAAAACGAAATATTTTTTTTAGGTATCTACCTACTTATATCATTTGGTTTACATAAAATTGATATTATCTACGTATGTAGTTTCAGAATAATTTAAAAAAAAAATAATAATAATTTTTAGTATTTGTTAACATACTCTTTGATCAAATTATAAAAACATTATTTACATAAGATATGTTTTATTGTTATCTTAAAACAAAACTTTTCGCTTACCTATAGATACTCTTTTTTAATAACATCGTCACGTTTTCAGTGTTATGTTTATTTAAAACAAGAAAAAAAAAAGTGATTCCAGCGCACTCAATTAAAGTGGCAGCGCTAAAATTTTTGTGTAATTAAACAATTAAACAGGAATGTTACACAACATTAAAATGAAGGTGTACCAATAGATGTATGCTTGTATATGTTTATATTTACGTAAATGTTGGTATCCTCGTATACGTAAACAAATAATTATTTATTCTGATGATAAGTTACTCGTCGTCCTTTTTTCTTGCTGTTTGTAGTCGTTTGTAAATTTAACTGAAAATAATATAGTAGGTACAAAGTTTTCAGTGTTAGGTACTCTGTTTTGAAAACAAGATAAAGTGTTCCAGTTTCTCGTTTGATAAAGTCTAATTACAAATACCAATTTGTTGAACATGCTTAGAAAATGGGATATAAAAAGTGTTAAAAAAAATAGTGAAATCTAACGATTTGTAAATAATTATGAGTGATCGAATGAATTTGCGAAGACAACTCAGTTTGCCCATTCATAGGATTTTGAAATTATCACAGAAGAAAATTCGTAGAAGATCCTTTAATAATGTGGTCAATCTTTGGTGAGTTTATATACAAAAGTATATCTAAATCCCTTTATTTTATGTTTGTAACTATCTGTAATTGTTTATTATCGAATAATTAGTTAAGAAAATTAAAAAAAAAACATTGGACTTTTTTTCTGAATTTTAATTTAGATGGGGCGCTAGCAATTTAGAATTTCCTTTTCGGTAATTTGTGTAGATACGCTTCAAAAGAATACAAAAAACTGTCTTAATACTTCCGTGTGTATTGCAATAGGTTACGGTTCAGGATGAGTGTCTACATTTACATACCCCTCACGCTCTCTGAACACTTGTATTCGTAACACACTAAGAATAACCGCTTTCAAAGTTTAAATAAACAAGCAGTATCATGTATCACCCATAGATAAAGACTATGAATTATTCCGTATTTAATCTACAACAATAAACACTACACGATCTCAATATTGGAATAAATCAACAAACCACAACTACTAATCGCGTTTTACAATAGATATGGAAGACAAATACACGAAATGAAGAAGCTCAAAAACACCATGAAGGGGTGGTTTCCGTCTCCAACATACATATATATTCTTGATCATCGCGACGAACTCTACAACATTCTCAATTTTCAAGAAAATCTGAAAATGAATTTCCTAATAGGTATCTGACCAATTTACGAGACCATCTGACCAATTAGTGACCTATTAGATCCATGTATTATTTTACGAAATTCGTTGGATGGGGTGCTAGTATCCTGGGCCTATAACCCTATTCGTTTTTGAAAATAATTTGTGATCAGGCGAGAATAAGGTTAGTTATTGGATTCGGTCCATTTAATAACAGATGTGACGAATATTGCCATATCCTGACCAGAAAACCTGACCAGTATCTGATTCTACTTCAGCTAAATCTGATCCAAATCGGACCGAAACCTGAAGGAATTTTTTACTGTCTACTGCAAACCTTCCGTTTATACGTGTAAAGTTTCATTTAATCGGTTCAGCTGTTTCGTAATACTCCAAACAAACAGATAGACAAAACTGTAATTTTATTTTAGATTAAAAGAACTGAAACATTTACTATTTTTTTATTTTTTTTTATTAAAAGATCTGAGCTATTCGGTTTTTAAATCGTGATTTGCAAATTCAATTAAATTACGTTATGAAACGTCTTGGGATAATCAACAATGAATGAAAGTGCATGCCATTAAGGCAATACAGATACTAGAAATGCAATTATAATTCTAGTTATACTTTTATGTACCTACCAATTGAACAAATGCAGAATGCTGTTTCGTTATCTAGAATTGCATGCTACTTTGACCATGCACTTACTTAAATCATGTAGAATTATTTTCAATGGCTTCAGAAAGTTTTCTTTTTTTATACTTACACTAATTTACAATATAGAGCAATATTCCATTAAAAATAAAAATTTGCAGCTAAGTATAAAGTATGTACTCACTAAAAAGTAAGTACATATATAGTAGACTCACCCCTAAATATTACAAACACATTCAAAGTGGGCGCATTGTGGTATTTAGGGGTCTCTTTAAGTCTCTTCTAGTAAAAAAAATTATAGAAGTTTATTTTTTATTTATTTTTGTTTTCATTATCTCATTTTAAAATTGGGCGAAACACGTGTAGGCTTTTTTAAAATTTGTTGTAATATTTAAGGGTTAGTCTCTTAGAGTTTTGATGTATTTTGTTATCTTTTATTTGAATACCTTCTCATATTTTTTCTATAAAAACCAGTTCCAAGTTAACACCAATAAAAATACCTGAAAAGACGTTGTTATACTTATGAGTAAGTATTCTTGTTAGGTTACCAGCTCATAAATGGTTTATCATCTACATAATACCATCTTTTTATGGTCAGGTACTGATGTAAAAATTTATGGGTAATTTAATTTAATGGCAATTTTATGTTAACAAGAATATTGTTGTTGAATGTTGTTCGATGTACAATATGTAAGAACATAAGCGTGTGTTTAAGAATATCCATTTCGTAAGAATATGGGGTTAGTTATCATTTTACTATTGATATTGTTGATATCTGTAAGTAACATGCCCTAAAACTACTACATATTTATGATGTATAATTATTTTAATCCCTACCATACACCCCAAAATAGTTTCTTTAATTTTTTTCAAGAAAACAAGCATTGGAAAAGGTTAGGATAGGGGTTGGGTGTATATACATTTACACACACCCACTCTCTACCTTAACCTTTTCCGATCTTTGCATCCTTTGACTAATTTTATCGATATGAGACACTAAAGACCTATACCACAGGAGTCCAAATATATGCACGACGTAACTGAGTATTGTTTAAAGTTCTGCCGGAAGTAGCCAGTTCTACTAGTGCGCTCTATCGCCCGGAGATGGAACTTGTGTGAGTCAGTTAGACACAGGCGAATTTTCATACCTATTTGAAAAAGTATGTGTTCAGTGCAATATTTTTTATCATGACTTTATTATTAGAACTCTGTTCTTGTCAGTGATTGATCGATTTACAATAAATTTAAAAGGACTCGAGGCGATTTTTCCGGTAAATGAAAAGCATTTTCCGAAAAAAAAAATGTCAAATTTAGATCGAAAACGTTTACCCACAAAAGATGCAATAAGTATACGTACCTTTTTGACCTATATTTGGACACAATAAATCTCACTTAGTTCTCAATAAAGAGCATTTTAGAGTTTGAATTCCCGCTGAGTGTGTTCTTGTTTCTCTATTGTCACAAACTACATATCTACCACAGAAGAATAGGATATATATCAAATTAATGCTTCTATTACAAAAAAATTTCAAATAATGCTCGCATAGTTCCCTTGTTGGTTTTGTAATACAAAAACACATATTTGCGAATTGTTTTTTGTCATCTTGTTTTAAAAAGCAAATCGATTCTGCCATTTAAATAGAACACGAGTTACCAACAAGAATTTGGGATATAAATAAACAAGGATTGTAGAAGAATTCGGACAAGGGCAGGAATTTTTTTTGTGTTTCCTCTTACAAAACACATTTTACAATATATTCTAATTGGTTACCTGAATGCTTCTGGCAGCTTGTTTTTCTAAAAATAAGTGTTAAAATTAACAAATCACATACCTATTTCTCGACTATTAAATTTTAAAATCGTTTAATAATCTTTAAGGACCTTAGAATTTAAATTTTGCTTTTTCGAATTAAAAATCAAAATAAACAAGAAAGTGTGGAAAAAGTTTTAATTACATATGTCAATATATTTATCTAATACTGCAATTAGTAATTTTTTAAAAATAAGCATTTTCAAATTTAAAAGGAAACCTTGAAATTAATAAAATAATATGCTGTATTTAAACCGTGGTTAAGGGTGAGTTTTCTAACCCGGGTTTTGTTGTTGTCTAGACCGGATATTAATAAAAATTGCTTTATTACAATAATTATTTATTCGGTAAATTTGGGTGGTATAAAAGTAAATGCATATGTGGAGTTTGAATTTCAACCAATTTGACAGTTTCAAGGAGACTTCCGGGTCCCCGATGCTTCCACGTTCTAGTAACCGTTTCTTAAGCAAATGTACGTGTTGCTATTAATGAATGCATGAAGGAAAAGTTCGTTGAAGGTTTCCGTTCGTTGTTTGTAAAACACAATATACAGGGTGGTCCAAATTTGTCTGTTTTGACAGCGAAAACGTATTTCCGGATTTGGTAGAGCAAAATCGACTTTTTGTTAGATGTCATGGGTCTAATTTTTGAGAAACGTAAAATGGAAATGACCGCACTATTTTTGGGCCACAATGAAAATTGCAAATAACTTTTTACTTCAGGTTTAGATCCCATTTTCTAGTCATGATACAACAAAATAGGTGCAGGACGATTGCACGTAGCAGTATTTACTTCCTGCTGTGATCTAAATAACCTTAAAAGTGATGGGACAATTGCACGCAAACATGATACGATTACTCGAGTTACATTTCTACTAATTTACTTTTTCTACTAATTTATTTATAAACTTTGATGAAAAAAGACATTTTTTTTTCATTTTGCCTGTTTTCAATCCGGCAAAATTCTAAAAGTAAATTATTCAAGATCACAGAAATAAAGTTTACACACGCAAAAGTAGATTGTGAATTTTATTTTACGATTCAATTCAGGACATAAAAATTCGATCCTGACTCAATCAAACTATTGGAATCGTAACAGGGTTTTTAATACAAAATTCTCATGAGAAACTGATCAGACAACTGGATCAAGGATAACGGTAACGGTACTGTATTCTTAACATGACCTCATTAGGTCTCTGGATCATGGAATACGGGACTGTATTCTCATCTGGAGCTGATCAGAAGTCCAGATCAAAGAATTTGGTACTGTGCTCTGACCAAGAACTGATCAGGATCTGATCGTAATTCGGATAACTTGAACTAATTTATTTAATTTTACGATTCAATTCAGGACATCACAGATACGATCCTGACTTAAACAACGTATTGGAATCGTAACAGGAATTTTAATACAAAATTCTCATGAGAAACTGATCAGACAACTGGATCAAGGATAACGGTAACGGTACTGTATTCTTAACATGGGCATTAGATCTCTGGATCAAGGAACACGGTCCTGTATTCTCATGTGGAACTGATCAGAATTCCAGCTCAAAGAATTTGGTACTGTGCTCTGACCAAGAACTGATCAGGATCTGATCGTAATTCGGATAACTTGAACTAATTTATTTAATTTTACGATTCAATTCAGGACATCACAGATACGATCCTGACTTAAACAACGTATTGGAATCGTAACAGGGATTTTAATACAAAATTCTCATGAGAAACTGATCAGACAACTGGATCAAGGATAACGGTAACGGTACTGTATTCTGAACATGACCTGATCAGATCTCTGGATCAAGGAATACGGTCCTGTATTTTCATCTGGACCTGATCAGAAGTCCAGATCAAAGAATTTGGTACTGTGCTCTGACCAAGAACTGATCAGGATCTGATCGTAATTCGGAATATCTGAACTAATTTATTTAATTTTACGATTCAATTCAGGACATCACAGATACGATTCTGACTTAAACAACGTATTGGAATCGTAACAGGAATTTTAATACAAAATTCTCATGAGAAACTGATCAGACAACTGGATCAAGGATAACGGTAACGGTACTGTATTCTTAACATGGGCATTAGATCTCTGGATCAAGGAACACGGTCCTGTATTCTCATGTGGAACTGATCAGAATTCCAGCTCAAAGAATTTGGTACTGTGCTCTGACCAAGAACTGATCAGGATCTGATCGTAATTCGGATAACTTGAACTAATTTATTTAATTTTACGATTCAATTCAGGACATCACAGATACGATCCTGACTTAAACAACGTATTGGAATCGTAACAAGGATTTTAATACAAAATTCTCATGAGAAACTGATCAGACAACTGGATCAAGGATAACGGTAACAGTACTATATTCTGAACACGACCTGATAAGATCTCCGGATCAAGAAATACGCGACTGAATTGTCATGTCGAGCTGATCAGATTTCCAGATCAAAAAATTTGGTACTGTGCTCTGACCAAGAACTGATCAGGATCTGATCGTAATTCGGATAACTTGAACTAATTTATTTAGTTACGATTCAATTCAGGACATCACAGATACGATCGTAACTCAAACAACGTATTGGAATCGTAATAGGGATTTTCATACAAAATTCTCATGAGAAACTGATCAGACAACTGGATCAAGGATAACGGTAACGGTACTGTACTCTGAACATGACCTGATCAGATCTCCGGATCAAGTCAAAGAATACAGCTCTATACTTTGACCAACAACTGATCATGCGGCCGTATTAAGGATTATTTGATCATGATCTGATCGTAATTCGGTATAGGTACCTGAACTAATTTCCAGTCGGGAATGTTTTAAATGAAAAAAGCTCTGCATCTCGGTTGGCTTTGAAGACAATGTCATGCGGTTTTTCCCAAAAAAAAAATCAGTCGATTTTACCTCTATCAAATCGTAAAATACGTTTTTTCTGTTAAAACAGATCAATTGGACCAGCCTGTACATAAAATGTCAGTCGGTCGGTTCTGCTCTTTGCTGTTCATTCATTCATACATTTATAACGTTCGTTCGCGAGTCGCGATCGCGCGGATATCAAGTCAAAGAGGTCGTCGACAACAACCGCGGATACAAGGCAAAAGCTACCAACCAAACGAACGAAACGAACGGGTCAGCTGTAAAACACCGGAGTTAGTTGCTAAGAGACGTGAGGGGCAGAAAGAAACGAACAAACGCCGCGGACTTCGTGATGGTTTGTATTTATTATTGTACTCCGCGTCCGATCGGATTTATCAAGTCGTCCGCGGTTTACTTAAAGTAACGCACCTTCTCACAGAAAATAATCATGTAGGCTGAAAAACAAGTTTATTCAATTATTGTCTACGGTATTCGGATGCGGGTGATAGACAGATAGATAAATAGTAACTGTAATAGTGAGTGTTTTCTATGAGACTTCGGAAAAACGCGAGAGAAAATTCTGTCAGTTACTCACTGCTTTTAATAAGCAAGTGTCGTTGTCCTCTCTCTCTCGAAAAAAGAAAATGTAAGTAAATCTAGAGGAGTTTCGTGCGTGCGTTTTTATCTGTGGTTCATGTTCCACGATACCAGTGTCATGTTGTGCTATGTACAAGGGTTCGATGGGAAGGATAAAGAGGGTAGAACTTTAGCTAATCGAGCCAGCTTGCAAAATGTGAAGAAAAAGTTACTCAAAAAGTCTCGGTGAGTTCTCGAAACTTTTTTTGTATTTTCTGGTGTTACAAAAATCCATGAGTCTTACATATATCTACCTAAACAAAGGTACTTCACACTAAATTAAGTACCTACCCCTAAATTGAAAAATTTGATACATATTCATCAACTTTAAATTATTATTAATAAAATTAATAACAAATGTAAACCTCGCACATATCTAAAAAAATTCTAAATACCCTAGCAGGGTACACAAAAAAATTAATATATATCTATATATTTTTTTTGAGTTAATTCAACCCCATTACGGCTTTAATGCAAATTAAAACTTCCCATCTGGATAGTATCAGGATTAAAAAAAAAAGAAGCTGAGGGACGTAGATTTTCGTTTTAAAGAGAAAAGGAAAACAATTTCAATTAAATTTTGTATTAACTTTTCTTTAAGGGATGATTCTATTGTCATAAACCAAAATTAAATAATTCGTATGTTGGCATGAGCAGAATCGAGAAAGCTTTAAAATTAGGTGTCGTTCAACATAGGGGTGCCATTTAAAGTTCAAGAGTATTTTACGTCTCTGCCTAAGGGGTAGCTTCCAAGTTCCAAAGCATCAAAACTTCGCCATTAAAAAGAAAATTAATGTCTCGAAT
Source organism: Agrilus cyanescens (assembly GCA_947389935.1). Lineage (NCBI taxonomy): Eukaryota > Metazoa > Arthropoda > Insecta > Coleoptera > Buprestidae > Agrilus > Agrilus cyanescens. The sequence continues at coordinate 5,668,443 of OX376709.1, forward strand.
TTTTCCTTCCTATAAGTAGTTTGAATATTTTTCAAGTGGGATGTTGTAATAATTGAAATACCAAACTCTATCAACAAAATAATTAATCAATTAAAGTTATTAAATTATTCTTAATCAATAAAATTTATCACCAAAAGTTTTATTGGAAATATTTTATGGAATTAAAAATAAATAAATACCTACCCGACAAGTGGGAGTCAGACTTACCCACCGAGGGTTCCGTACATATTTATAAATAGATCACGAAACCAGTCTAGCAGTTTTTTCCGAACTTTTTCCGAAATTCAGTTTCCAAAAGCAATCATAAAAATAATTAAAAATCTGATTAATAATCTGCCAATGAAGCCCTTTCATACGATACCCAACATGACAGGGGTAACTCACTTCAAAATTTGGACTTCCTTGCCTAAAGACCCTGTTTTCTTTCTACATTGAAACCCCCCAATATCCTCAACGCTACCCTCAGATTGAGAAACGCTGATCTAGAGATAATCAGAGTATCTATCTATACTCACAAATAGTTTCATAATTTCAATAGAGGAGTACCTAATTTTTAATCTTAGTATTAGCTGATAAATGAATATTTAAATTGCGTAAGCACGTTGGTGTTGGTCATATTTAAAAAAAAAGGTTGTTTTTACTAAATATTGCAATATTATCAAAAAAATGTGTGTTTGCACAGCTGGATTACGATGAGACATACACAGCTGTGTATTATAAAATTATAATAGGTACACAGTTGATAAATAAAGACAATAAAAGTGAAATCCTTGATTATGTTATTTAGGAATAAATTTTACTGCAGGCAACCAAATAGCTTTTTTTGGTGAAAATAGGAAATTAATGGAAATGTAACCGCAGTTTGCAAAATTAATCGTTACCTTTGTCTTAAATTAGTTTACAACAGAAATGTCGAAATCGGCCTTTTAAAATTTAGAAAGTGACGAATAACAAATCACAGAACTTCTCGAAGTAGAATTTCCTTAATTCTATTTTACCTGTAGGTCAAATTTTTTTTTTGAGGCCCAAAAAAATCGTACATAAGTGTACGGTCTCACGCTGGTAGGGTTAATTACGTCTTAATAGGGGTTGCTATTTAGGGTCTACTTGTGAAAAAAGGGTACAAAGTGATCATTTATCATTTCCATCACACTGTATCCGAAGAATTTCTATTAATGAATAATTCTGATTGTGTTCTAGAAATTTAAGATCGATTTACTGCTGAATATTGAACTTTCGATAGTAATTTAGACTATTTTTAAAAATTCAATTACAGATGATTTTATTTCGTACTCTTGTTAAAAGCAGATTATTCTCTTATTCTTCGCAAAATCATTTCCGTTGTAATAATATTCATAATTAAGTATTACATAAATTAAATTTAAGAATAAAAAATTATTCGATTGTATTATATTTTTTAATTTAAATAATTATAATTATTATTGCAACCAAAATGATTTCGCGAGAAATAGGAAAGAGAAAGAACAAAATCACTTTTAATTGGGTTTCTAAAATAGTCTAAATTACTGTTAAATGGTTTATATTTAAATTTAAAATAAAAAAGAACAATTCCTCTAATACTTTTCTGCTACAGTTAGTCAAAGAAATGAGCTGTGAATGCTTTCTTCAGATATTCAAATTTTATAGGTAACGAATTACGAAAAAAAAGGTCCCTCCGGGTAAAATTTAGCATAGGGTAGTGACATAAAATATAAGAACTTCCTTCCATACCCTCTTACACATACTATCTTACTCAAACGAAGATGATCCTTACCTCTAATTTATTTCTATGGTATTTTTATTTGTTTTGGCAGATAAGGATGTCCACCATGGTTTTACAGTTTTCCCAATCACCACAATTCGTGTAAGGGATGACTGTTTAGCCTGGCTGCATTCCTTTTGACTTTATTATTCCTTACGTAGCTTTTTTTCAATTCATCTTAGTCTAATGGGGTAACTTTTGGCTTCCACTATGACTGAGGACACTCTGCAATAGTCTCTTACTAGTCAGAATGTTGTTGAATGTCCTTCAGGCATCGATACCAGCTCTAGTTTCTTCCCATTGGTAATGCATGTGTCCCCATCTTATGCAACTGGGGTTTTCCTTAATCCTTAAGGATCAATTTAAACATCAAGGACTATTGAAATCCTCAGTATGTTTCTTATTTTTATTTATTTAATTATTCACTTATACAATTGTTAAACGAAAATTATTGAATATTTAATATATTCCTGATTTATATTTCATCATTGCATTGCCATCATAGACATTTAATTTAATTATTTGATCAAATCTGAAGGACGTTTTTGTAAACTTTGTGTGGTTAGTTTCACAATTTGGTTGACCATGGCATCAATTAATAATCCTCTCTATTTTTTGCATATTTTTTTAGTTCATTCATTCATTCACTGGTTTCCATACAGACAATTACATTTTATCGAAGTCTTGACCTTAGCATTTTGGGAAGGAATATTGGCCAACGTCTGTTTCCTGTAGGCTTTACTGACATACATAAATAAATACTTGTACTTTTATCGACAATTTTGAATTAAGCTTCAAGATTGATCTTGCAACTTCCGGAATAAAGTCATCAACAGGATATTGCTCTAACTGTGTCGTCCTTCTCTTTAAATATATTTGCAACACAGTGGCACCCGCTTGTAATCAACCAACGGTTCGGTTATAGTGAGTAAACATTTGTAACGAACTCATGAGTATTTCGAGAGATAGAAAGTTTGCTAAATAGGTCTTTTGATGCCGACCAATTGAAGTGTTCAAATTTGTTAAATTAAAGCAATTGGTAAACACTTAATAACAGTTATCTTTTACCACTACATATAGCAATAAATGCTGAACAGTGATTAGTTTATTAACCGCAATTATTACAGTCAATGCCCTTTGGTAATAATGTGGCTGTCGTGCAAATAATTATTGTTGAGAGAATGTTATAAATTTGGCTGTGGGCACTTTATTGAAATGTTAATTAATATTTACTGCAGCTATAATATTACACCTCTTAGGTTCAAGGAACTAAAAACTAAAAACTAAAAAAATCTGCTTAACATCCTTAATTAACCCTTTTGAATGAATTTATTTGTCAGCCAAAAAAATAAGTTTTTTCACATGAATTTGCCAAAAATTTGGTCTAAGTTTGAACCGAGCCTCGTATAACTGAGTATGCAAAGCATAACCAACAATGTTTTGCAATATTTAGTCTCACGGCCTTAATTACTTGTTCTTGTGACTGTGTTTGTACAAGAACGTACTTGTTTTTACAGTCTGTTCATGTACAAACACGTGTTTGTCTGTGAAAACACTCGGTTGTAAAGGCAACTATTGTGACTAATAGTACAGGGAGCATTGCTCTACCTATATGTCTCCTTACTGGTTTTCTACTCCTTTCTTTGGACTGGATGATTAACGTGAGGTTAGCGTTCTTCGGTGTGACCAAAACTTTGCTTCTGGATTTTAACAAAGAACTACCAGCGATTATTTTTTTATGTGAAAAATAGTTGGTATCTGTGTCAAGTGTTTGGTTTTAGGCATTTTTAATAATTTCCTTTATTTATTGCCTTTCCGCATCCCTGGCGTTAATACCATTCAAATATTATTCGGCCGCAGCGTTACGACGAACGAGTCCGCCAGGCGCTGGGTATTTTATACGTCGAATGCAACAGGTGCGGCGACTGGGCAATAGTACTCGCCAGTTACGTGCTAGCGTTACTATTGCTTACGTGGCTTTGCTTAAGCTCCTAAAAATACATGCGATGGTTCATTGGATTCGGAATAACGCCCTGAATAATTATTAAAATGTTATATTAGCACATAAACAATTACAAAATTTATAAACAAATTAAGATGAGAAAATAAAGGCATTTAGTTTTTCGTAAATAACTCAAAACCCATAAGTGATAGCGCAAATTGGAAAAATGTCCTTAAAGGGGAAGAAATTTTCAACAAAAAAGTCCTAACTCCCGAAAATCTATCTCCATTATTACTAATTTTAATTTAACTCTGAAAATAGGACTTCGCGCGGCCGCTTCAGGATGCGCGTGCTGTTTTATAATCAGCACATTATATATATTTTTTAATGGTATTAATTATCAATTTAAAAATTTGAAAAAATTATAGTGTATTCTTAACACTTCAAAGAATAGGGCCCTGTTGGAAAAAATTGTTGAAGTCTATTTTTCAACGAATGAAGCAATAAAGAATGTTGATTAATTGGCCTAAATTTTTTTCACTTTTTGATAAGATAATGTGAAAAAAGTTTTTAAAAGTTATTTATTTTGTTTAAATAATTCTTTTTTTGAAATTACAAAAAGTTATAAATTAAATTCAGTTCAATTTTTGTTTGGCTATTTCAAGGATGTTCCACAAATACGTTATTATTAAAAATAAAACTAATTTTGTAAAAAAAAATAAGAATTCGCATTTGTGTGTTGAAACTTTATAATTACTACAGTCGTTGCGTTGGGTAGAAAATGCGATTTAAAAGTGGAATTTATTAAGTATTTGTCGGAAGCCGTTGAAGATCGCAACATCAACCTGTTAACGAATTTGTAAAGTGCATGCAACTGACTTTCTAAAAATAATATAAGACAATGAGGAAATGGTATTTCCAACGATCGAGACAATAAAAATCCTTTTACGTGAAGATTCCTAACACTTGGAGTAACAACGATCCTTTAAAGCACGGAGCAGCTTTTGCACGCGCCTTGCACGAGCAAAAGAGGCAAATTATGTTAATACGAACATTCTTTACCCGATTTAAAAATAGGAAAGAACGCAGAAGATTCTCTAAACGAAGCAGGTGTTTTGTGTATGTACTGTGTGGCCACGAAGAAAAGTAGAAAATAAAATACATTTTTTCGAATGGGAAAATTATGGTGTATGTATTAGGGATGATGGATGGGAACTGCTAAAGATGAGACAGGAACAGGGTTAATGGGGAATTCCCTGCGAGAGGCCTTAGCAGTGGTGTAATTTGAATTTTTTGGCCCTAATGCAAAAACAAGGGTTGGTTTTATACAATTCATTAATTAATTTTTTATATAATTGATCGAAAGTTTATCGCACTCTTTTTTGCGAAACATTTTTTAAATAATTTAAGAATTATTAGTGACAACAACACTGTGTTTTTGTTACTCAAACTTCTTTAAATTATTTATTTTTAAATGACTTTTTACGTAACAATTAAGGGAGGCAGGAGGGGTCTGAGAAAATGTCACGGTGGACTACGTGAAGGGATGGTGGTCATATAAAAAAAGGTCTAAAACAGCGTCAAGTGGTTTATGGAAGGACCCTTACTTGTCATGGGAGTAACGCCACTGGGTCTTGGACGGGTTAAGACCGTTACCATCGTGAGACAACCTAACCTAACCTAACCTAACCTAACCTAACCTAACCTAACCTATCCTATCCTAACCTAACCTAACCTAACCTAACCTAACCACCTATACTCCATTTACTTTCTGTAGAGATATGCCCCCTCCAACGTACTAGATGCGCAACGACAAAAGTCTAGGAAGGGATATGGAGCTCATTATTCGTTCCGCTTTTGTCTGTTTAACATAGTTGTTAGTACAGTACCTGCCAAAAATCTAGTTTCACTATGAATAATACAGAGAGTCGAAAACGAACGTTAAATATCCAGTGCAAAGATTCAAAGTTATTGTATTACTGTAACAATTATAAATAAATTTATTTCCTATTAAAACCCTGTAAATGCAAATAATAAATGCACGTGTGAGGTTCTGGTGATGCAGATATGCAACATTCCTTAATTTATCCACAATACCGATGGTAATACTAATACATTCATGCAACGCAATGTTAGCAAATAAAGTGGTCAAAATTTCCGCACAGTACTGTACAAATTATACGCTTGTTGCCGATAGCGACTGTCGCTCCAAGTTGTCTCCTTCCTTTTCTGGCCTAGTGCCGTTCCTTTTTTACTTTGCGCCGGTCATACTAAAGGTCACATCTTTAGAGAAAGTAAATGAAGTGTATGCGTACTGTGATAGTAGGCTCATGCAGAGCATAGGTTATTACGTAATCGGCGCGCAGGCCTAGTCCAACGATGGTAACGATAAGACACTGAAAGCGCCCTTATACCCGATTAATAGGTGTATGATTATATCTTATACCGGGGTTGGTAGGCCTTGTGCAGTGATAGAAATATTTAAACTGGGAAATGGAAAAATACGTAAGTATTTATTTTTATCCCTTTCTTAGCTGGTTAATATATCTATTAGTGTCAGTGAGACAGGATTTTCACAATATCTACGATAAATCCATTAGTGATTTACGTAACATAAACTAATTTTTAATCATCATCTGGTATCTGGTATCGGCTTAAATATAAAAATATCATGATTGACACATTATTTATTTCTGTCACAAATATGTTTATTTTTTATTTTTAACTGACCCCGTTCGGTACCTGCCCATGTAGATAAAAATGTAATCGACATTGTTTCCGAAAATTGGATGCTATTTTTATTGAGGACGTAGAATGATCTAGTTCACCATGCATTCTCCCTTAAAATATAACGCGGGTTATTATTATATGCGTGTGTGTTTACTTGACATCCGTCGCTCTGTTTACTCAAGATGTTTCAGCAAACATTTTCTGGTTTCGAAAACCTGGAGCAGCGCTCGTCTTTTATGCTTTAAAATTGCCCACTTTTATAAGCGGAAGTGCCCATATACGTGCACCATTTAGAAGGGATATTATATGAGCTGCGGGTATGCTTTATGGATATTGGTGCAGCTAGGGTGTTTTTAGAGGGTGAACCAGTTGGTTAATCAGCAAGATTTCAATTTTAGTATTTTTTTTTTAAACTATATTTCAAAATCTTCTGGGGTGGGCAATCTTCTCCCTTATTTCTCCTATAGATGGGTGCATATTTCTGGATTGCCATTGTACATACGTTTAGTATTTTATTACACGTGTGCAGTCATTATGTTTACTGGCGAAAATAGATTTGTACTTCTGCACTTTTTTACCAGATTTTTAATAGAACGCGTTTCTGAAACGTAGGAAGTTATTGCCATTGAAAAATTTATTATTTTGCTGATTTTATAAACAAATATGCTGTCGAATCGGTTTATATGCGGTTTTATTTTTCAGCATGCTGGGTCCAAAAAGTTATATATGTATGTACTACTAGTGTCTAATAGCTGAATTCAACTCATGATTTTTTTTGTGTCCAAATGTGCATTAAATCGTTTGTTTTTTCAAAGACTAATAAATTTCTGAAGGTATTTTCTTCTCTTTAGGGGAGTTCAATTTTAAAGAATCTTTTCTTAATGCTCGCCTACGTTACATATTACATTTCAGTAGGGGTTTGGGTTTTGCGTTGTTGTACCAGTCAGAGCGGATTTACACATTTGCCGTCAATAGGCTATTTAAATTTTACCGTCCCTACTGGACTCTGAAATTCGATAACTTCTAATCACATCGGTTTTGTCAATGAAACTACAACTTTATGATTATATTATATTTTTCACCAAAATGTATTAATTTTCTCTAAAAAACTCGAATATTTTGTAATCCTGCGGCTCTATTTTGTCAAATTCAATTAAAAATTGACGCAGATTATCACGATATCTAACAAAAATTTCAATTTTTTTCTCAAAATTGACAAAATTTTTGGAAAATTTTGTGCGATATTTTGATACAGCCCATTAGATACAACTCCGGTTAATCCATAAACAATGATAAAGTGTGGATGGAAGCGAAATTTTAAATGAAAATATCGATTTTTTACCAAAATATATTAATTTTCCCTAAAAAACTCGAATATTTCGTAATCCTGCGGCTCTATTTTGACAAATATAATAAAAAACAACTATAATAGACCGTATAAATACGAACTGACGCAAATTAGCACGATATCTTACAAATATTTCGATTTTTTTTTTCAAATTTGACAAAATTTTGAAAAAAGTTGAAAATTTTTGGAAAATTTTGTGCGATATTTTGATGCAGCCAATTACATACAACTCCGGTTAATCCATAAACGACGATCAAGTGTGAATGAAAGCGATATTTTACATGAAAATATCGATTTTTTCATCAAAATCTACTAATTTTCCCTAAAAATTTCGAATATTTCGTAATCCTGTGGCTCTATTTTGACAAATATAAAATAAAACACAACTCTAATTGACTGTATAAACACGAACTGACGCAGATTAGCACGATATCTTACAAATATTTCAATTTTGTCAATTTTGAAAAAAATTGAAAATTTTTGGAAAATTTGGTGCGATATTTTGATACAGCCAATTAGATACAACTCCGGTTAATCCATAAACAATGATAAAGTGTGGATGGAAGCGAAATTTTAAATGAAAATATCGATTTTTTACCAAAATATATTAATTTTCCCTAAAAAACTCGAATATTTCGTAATCCTGCGGCTCTATTTTGACAAATATAATAAAAAACAACTATAATAGACCGTATAAATACGAACTGACGCAAATTAGCACGATATCTTACAAATATTTCGATTTTTTTTTTCAAATTTGACAAAATTTTGAAAAAAGTTGAAAATTTTTGGAAAATTTTGTGCGATATTTTGATGCAGCCAATTACATACAACTCCGGTTAATCCATAAACGACGATCAAGTGTGAATGAAAGCGATATTTTACATGAAAATATCGATTTTTTCATCAAAATCTACTAATTTTCCCTAAAAATTTCGAATATTTCGTAATCCTGTGGCTCTATTTTGACAAATATAAAATAAAACACAACTCTAATTGACTGTATAAACACGAACTGACGCAGATTAGCACGATATCTTACAAATATTTCAATTTTGTCAATTTTGAAAAAAATTGAAAATTTTTGGAAAATTTGGTGCGATATTTTGATACAGCCAATTAGATACAACTCCGGTTAATCCATAAACAATGATAAAGTGTGGATGGAAGCGAAATTTTAAATGAAAATATCGATTTTTTACCAAAATATATTAATTTTCCCTAAAAAACTCGAATATTTCGTAATCCTGCGGCTCTATTTTGACAAATATAATAAAAAACAACTATAATAGACCGTATAAATACGAACTGACGCAAATTAGCACGATATCTTACAAATATTTCGATTTTTTTTTTCAAATTTGACAAAATTTTGAAAAAAGTTGAAAATTTTTGGAAAATTTTGTGCGATATTTTGATGCAGCCAATTACATACAACTCCGGTTAATCCATAAACGACGATCAAGTGTGAATGAAAGCGATATTTTACATGAAAATATCGATTTTTTCATCAAAATCTACTAATTTTCCCTAAAAATTTCGAATATTTCGTAATCCTGTGGCTCTATTTTGACAAATATAAAATAAAACACAACTCTAATTGACTGTATAAACACGAACTGACGCAGATTAGCACGATATCTTACAAATATTTCAATTTTGTCAATTTTGAAAAAAATTGAAAATTTTTGGAAAATTTGGTGCGATATTTTGATACAGCCAATTAGATACAACTCCGGTTAATCCATAAACAATGATAAAGTGTGGATGGAAGCGAAATTTTAAATGAAAATATCGATTTTTTACCAAAATATATTAATTTTCCCTAAAAAACTCGAATATTTCGTTATCCTGCGGCTCTATTTTGGCAAATTCAATTAAAAGCAACTCTAATTGACTGTATAAACACGAACTGACGCAAATTAGCACGATATCTTACAAATATTTCAATTTTTTTTTTCAAAATTGACAAAATTTTGAAAAAAGTTGAAAATTTTTGGAAAATATTGTGCTCTATTTTGCTACAGCAAATTACATACAACTCCGGTTAATCCATAAACGACGATCAAGTGTGAATGAAAGCGAAATTTTACATACAAAATCTATTAATCTTCCCTAAAAATCTCGAATATACCTAATTACAAGATTTTTGTGATTTGACCTTTGAATCTGTTAAACTTATATCGTATAGTAGACTCAGGGATTGTAAAGATTTATGTTTTGTATTTTATGAATAAATGTACAATAAAACGTCATCAAGACCCGCAGCCTTGCCAGTGATGACACATTTGTGTGCTAGTGGCGTAATCAGATTCTTGTGGGCGAAATTTTAAATTTTTGGTAGTTTACATATGTACTTTACATGCGTACCAAATATAAACTGTCTATTTATCTTTAGTGGCATTGGTAATAATTTTAATATTATGGGTTTAATTTAAACAGCGGGAAATATTTTGGAAAAATTGTTATGATATTTTATTTATGTTTCAATACAAATGTTACTTTAAAAATATTAGTAAATATTATACAGTAGATCAATAATAAGGATCGTATAAATTGCTGATCAAGAATATTTTATTTTAAATAAACTTAAGGAACGCAAAAATATTTCAACTGATTTTGAATTATTTTCATTCTTTCTTTGGCATAACAGATTTATAATCATATTGATCAATCAATTATTCTTTGGAAGGTCGTTTTGAAAAGCAATATGATTGACATCAATGGACGCGATATTAAAAAAATGTCAATATTACTCCACTGGAATTTACAATTTGTCAAATTTATGGTCTGCGTATATAATTTAAAAAAAAAATTGAAATTCAACACGCTGTTACTTAATTTCCACTTAAATAGGTTTCCGCCAAGTAAATGTGGAAATATGTAATTGAATACATAAATAAAAATCTATAAAACAATTTTGCTTCTAAAAAAGTGACTACGTTTGTATAAATAATGATTTGTTTGATCAAATAAATAAATAGATAAAGTATTTTTTTATGTTTTCAAAAATATATACCTAATAATATAAATTCTTAATGACGCTAATGTTTGTCAAAATCTGCTTTATAAACGTAAATCGGATATGCTAGTAGATCAAACAAACGGTAGGCAAACGAAATACCTCCCTTTGGAACAAACAAATAACGATATGGATCATATATTTACATTAGTGAGGGTACTTTAGTTTTTTCCATAAGTACAAAAATCTTTGTAGCTTTTGAAAATATACAGGGTTGTTCAAAAACTATCCATTCAGTGACGTAATGTAATTATGAATTGCTATATTTTTCATGATATGAGGTCATTTTTGAATGTTTTAAATGTAACACCCTGATAGGTATGTTTTTTAATTTAGAAAAAAGTCGAAAATTTTTACAACAAAAAATATAAAAAAATGTTTGCAAATTCAAAAAGTGCTTTTCAGTAGAATGTCTTTCCCAATTATTAGATACAATTTTGAATGACAAAATATGTAAAATAACTGTAGATTAACTTTGATTTGTTAGGCCAGATGTCCTGTGGTCATAAAACGCTCTGGTTATAATTATCATAATTACTAACAATTAATGTTTAATTATGTGTAGGTATTTAAAAATTACAATTATGGTCTGGAAAAGTCAGGGAATTTCAGATTGAAAAAATAGCCACTGGCGGCCACCCTGTTTATAGTTTGGTCGATATGCAATTTGTAGTATTTACATTATGTTACAAAATTTTGAAATTAATTTAACCCTTTATTATCTCTTCCTGATTAATCCAAATAAGGAAATAAGAATTTTGATTCTTTCCCTTGTTGTATTTTTCTTTAATTTTAAACCAGTTAATGCTCTTGATTAATTCTCGTAGCAACTCGCTCGTGCAAATGATACGCGACTGTCTCTTACTTCACGATTATTTTACCGTTAATTCTAGTTCAAATTTAATTGTCCTCGTGTTATGTTACGAAGACATTTGGTTAGTGAATAGAAAGAAAAAGTTTGGTAATATGATAAGTACCTGTGTGACATGTTGAATATCATTATCATATTATGATGTGAAAATAATCTCGATTGCAAGATGTGTTTCTAAAGGTGTGGTGCAGCTATTTTCCCATAAATATTTGATACGAACGGGTTCATTTTAGACCAAGTTTAAGTTTAACTAATTTTTAATTAGTACTTAGAACTAATTTTTATTTATATCTGGTTTTAACTAACAATAAGAATATTTCTTAAGATGGTAACTAATTAGGTCAACATAATTGGCGACCTCTTCACTTATCTGATGTAAGTAGAGTAGATTCTATCTAAACTATAACTTAATTTAAAAACTGTTTCACTTTCTGATTCTATTTTTCGTAAAATAATCGAAACTGAATTTTATTTATGACTTTTTATTTCTAAATATTATATTCCCAGAAAATGGCTTTAGGTTTTCCACCAAAAATTTGCAAATTTTAGTTGATGATCTTATTTCCGTTTCATATGATTTTTTTTTACGATTACAGCAGTAACGTTTTTTTCTTTTTTTAATGGCCCACATAAAAACGTGAATTTATTTTTTATTTCTTTGAACTACTTTTTACTCGTTGTTTTAAGAAAATTGTTTGTGAACCGACTCCTGTCTTTTGACGTTTAATTTTTTTATTGTTTTAATAAATTATGAATCGTAATGGTGAAATGAATTCTGTTCGAAAACGACGTTTCTTCTCTAGTATTAAGCAAAGAGGGTTTATTTAAATTTAATGATAATTAGTACCTTGTGGTATTTATTGATCGAATATTTTATTACGTAAAGTCCTCTATAATTTTACAAATGTCAGTAGTGTTTTCTCATGATGAATAAAATATTAGTTTAAATAACTTATTTAATCATCAGTTAATTTGTTATTCATAGGGACACTGTTGAAAATTTCGAATTACAGTTCATCACAATAATTTTGATCACCCAATTTTTTGAGTTTTTAAATCGTATTTTTTGTCTTGCTGCAGAATTAACGTAGATAAGCAGGCGGATATGCATCTATACATACGTATATAATGTGTGCTTTATTTCCTGTAATTAAGTTGCACATAATACATTTATGGCTTGAAATTGAACTTTGCCTATCTCGAGTTTAAAATATCGATTGTCATGTTATTAAATTACAATCGAACAGTTTCTCCATTAATTACCTTTTTATTATCATTTTATAGAAACATTACGTTGTTGATAAAAAATTAAGACCTCAAGTAGTTAGTTATGAGTGGGTGAAAGGTTTATGAGATGTCATTAATAGTAAAAGCATTAAATGGTTTTGAAAATGTGAATGAAATGTTATTCACAGCAAAATTATTTGATAAAAAGCCTACATTTTTTTTACAAATGAAATTGCAATAAATATATTTATTGTTTTGTATCCAGTATCGTGGGAATTTTCTATTTTTAATGGGTCTGAGTTACTTTTGCTATCTTGTGCTTTCATCTTACGACCTAATTTATTAAATATATTCTTCAATTAACTGATACGTATAAAAATATACAGGGTACCCCACAATTAATGCGTCAAACTTTGCAGTAGATTCTGTATTTAAAAATAATACCGAAAGTCTTGTTGGAAAATCCTTCCTAAGGGAGCTACAGCCCTTAAAACATGCGACTCTTTATTTAATATTTCCGCAACAAGTGGTGAAAGTAGGGGGCCGTCCATAAAATACGTCACTCAGAATTTCACCCTTTTATGCCCTTCTAACTCACATTTTCAGTAGCCCCCCTAACAAATATTACGTCACAAAGCTAGACCACCCCCTATAAATGATGCAAGCACATTTCCTTAGAACCGCTTACCCCTTGTAATATCTTGTCACGCCAAACAATACACCTCTCTACCCCTTATTATGAACGACCCCCTAGAATAAAATTTAGTGAGTTTACTACTACTTTTATATGGGTGAAGTGGAGTACAAATCACCCCAACTTTTTCGTGTAAATTTTTGTTGTAAATTCTGCATCAGTCAGAAAAAGAAGAATGTAAAAACGTCTGTTAACTCATTAAATTTCACCCTATTGTAATTATTTGTTGCGAAAATATTAAATCAAAACTAGCTTCAGAGTCACACATTTCAGGGGAGGTATAAGCTCCTTCAGGAAGCAATTTTCAATCCATGTCAATTGTAACTATTTGCAGTATTTTTGAACGTAGAATCTGTTGGCAAAGCATCATGTATTAATCGTAAGACACCCTGTATATTCAGGTCAGAATTGTTTTATAGGTTCTCATGAGATGATTGAGTTTTCTTTAAAATTCTTTGAACGTGTGGTTTAACAAAATTTGTAATTTAGCCTATTGTAGCGAACGCGAACGTACTTGTATGCGTTGCCGGCCGGCCCGACTAGCCAAGGCCGGTGTCGGCAGTGTGCGTTGTATTTGTGTACGTGTGTCCCGTACCTGCTTTCTAAGAAAGCAAATAGCCGTTCGCCGAAAATGTAAACAATCTTACAAACTTCCAGACTTTTCTGGATTGTTCCATGATGCTATAAAAGTGGAAAGACATTCGACAGTAAGTTAGTAATAAATTGACCGTGACAGTGGTAACATCCGAAATAAATCGACAGTGTTAGAAGAGAAAAGACAAATAAATAGAGACGTGCATATAGTAAGCTAAGTTCTGTATTAATTAATAGTGTTTTTAAGTAGTTATTATTAAATAAGTACATATCTATATAAATTGTGTTCCTGTACTTAAGTCTTTTAATAAACCCACGAACACTACACTATAAAAATCCTTAACTATTTGGGAATAATAGTTTAATCTAGGTCTCCTTCTTCCCCTTTTTATTTCTGTTTCTACCTCTAATAGTTACATACTGTATGTCTCTGTTGAGTCGTTCATAAAAAGTGGTCCAGCCATTCTATCTCACTTTATCGTTATTGAATTCCGTAATGCCCTTTTGTTCTAATTTTTTTTTTATGCTTCCTCATTTCTTATTTTTTTCGAACCACGGTATTCTCATCATTCATCTACAGCCCCACAAACTAAACTAATTTTCTCTTTTCGGACGTTCCCACCATCCACGTTTCTCAGAACTTTTCCTGAGTTTTCTCAAAAAGAAAACGATGTTTTCTTTTTACTGAGCTTTAAATTGTAATGTGGTCTTTTTTTTGGATGAGATAAACATTTATAAAAATTGTTATTTTTGTATGGTACCTACCAAAATCTTTTGGAAATCAGTAGTTGTTAAAGACTATCAAAAGACTATTGATCTAACTGACTATTGGTGATACTAATGTGGAATGGAATGACATAAAAGCTATTTAAACTGATCACGATAACGACTTAATTAAAAATCAATTTGCGTATTAGTTGAATGGTTCAAAATACTAAAATATTAAAACATGTTTGTCAATCATGTCACGCAGATAAAGTGTCGGTGAATAAGTATGAACGTGTAGTTAGTTAAGTATATTGTCACAAAATTTAAATTTTCAATTTTCTTTTTGTACCTATGTAATATTTTTATTACATGTTTGGTTTTATCGGTTACATTTTCGACATTTTATCCTTTAAGTGATTTTTTATACGAAAATTTAGATTCCATTCCTGATACTTTTTGATCACATTGCACACACTGTTTAGGCTTATGTAAAGTTGCTTGTTCGCACGTTTCTTCCTTGTATGTCTTCTTTTCTTAAGCCATTAAGTATCTAATCTAATAGCATTAAGTAAAATAATAATCGATTTTTATTAGTTGTCATATAATAATATAACTGTTACATATACTATTTATTATGTATCATCCGTGGCTCTAGGAGCTAAAATGTACGTACAATAAATAAATGATTGCTGCTTATATGCAGATTAGCATTACATTAGAAGGTCGCGTCTTGGAAACCGTTGATGTGGAAAATTGTAATGCGGTTTTCATTCCTCAGCATTAGACAAGTAACATAATATATACAGGGTGTTTCAGCTATCCCATTCATTAAAAGTTTATGGACTTACCATGGGAATATATATTTTTTGTTTTTTTGAAAATTTGAAATCAAGGGTTTTCTGTAACGTTTTATTCCTTAGTGTTGTTAGTGATTAAATCAGTCCAACTAACTAAAGCTCCTCAAAAACTGCTGGCTTATCTCATTCACTCCCATTTATACCTTTGTCCCCAATCATTCCTAATAATTTTTCCAGCCCACCAAATGTAAATATTTTTTCAACTGCCAAAACTCTCATACCAATCAAATTCAAAGTTTCCTAAACGGTCAGCATCCAAATCTCTTTCGAAAGTCACGTACACTTATTCTCACACTTTTTTTGTTTATAAACACTCTTTCGACGTTCATACAAACATCCAGGCGCCATCTTGTTTTAATTTTAACAAAGAACAGCTAGCTTACATTACATTAAACGATAACAATTCTTAGTAACAGACAGAAAGGCGGTCCACTGTAGACCAAACATCTGATAAAACTAATGATTACTCAGAAATCTACAACACTTAGACTAGGAAAGAGAGGGGACACGTAACTCGTAAGCCGATTCTACGTCGAACATTGATTGTTACATTATTTTGTACCGTCTCCATGAAACGGTGGCAGACAGTGCGTAGGTGTCGGTCATTAAAAGTGTGAATATTATTGAATGGTGTAGTTAGGTTTTAGTGTATTTTTGTTTAAAACAATGATGATTTGTTCATCTAACGGCTGTAAAAGCCGCAGCGAAAGAAATGAACCAGAAATCACATTTCACAGGTAAAAATAATTTTACGTAGTAAGGTTAAGCAAAATAAATCGCGTTTAATTTGTTTGTTGTTTACATACTACTTAAAATATGTTACGATTTACGTACAAGAATCATTAATGCGTAATATTTTTTTTGTTAGAATGGTTTACTGATAGTGTAAGAAACAAAAAATTGTTTCAAAGTTGTAAGAAGCATGCGTTTATCACAATATTACCATAGGCGGCGTCACTTTTAGTTATAAAAATTTAAGAAGTAAAATTAATTAATTTAAAAAAATTCTTAAAGTTTAGTTCCGCCACATCATTTTAATTAACGTTAATGAAATAATTCTTTGCATTTGATTTCATGTATTCTCCTTGACATAAAACAAATAATATTTTTCTTAGTAACGTATGACGCAAAACAGCAGTTCTTAATAATTTATTGTTTACTTTATCAATTAAACAATTAATACTCTGTATGGAATTATAATTGTACGAATAATGGTAACAAAACTAACTCCCTCTTCACATATATGTTACGCTACTGAGCACTGACTGGTGGTTCCTTCGCGTAACAATTTTCAGTCGACGATTATGCGTCCCCTCTCTTTCCTAGTCTAAGTTTTATTCAATAAAAATAGTTATGTTTTTTCTAGAACTGTCGGTTATACCTGAAGTATCTACCAACTTAAATAAATTAAATTATCTCAAAAATTGTTCATCGTACCGGTAGTTTTGGAAAACAGAAATATTTTAATTGTGCAGAACGTTATGGAAAGCCCTGATTTAATTCCAAATTTTAAAAAAAATATTCCAATATAATAAGTTAAATAGTGATTACAATAAGTACCTAATCAACAATTTTTCTGTTGAACATTTTTGCTTTTTAAACAAGTTTTATTAACTTCTAATTTACCTTAATGTATAGTAATAAAATATTGCATCATAATACATACTATAATGGTATTTTTTTAAGTATCTGATTAAAATGCTATGTAAAAGAGAAGTAGATACAGAATAGGTCAACAGATCTTTTAGACCCATAGCGAAGCAATTCACGTATGTGGCGTGTTCTTGTAAATGATATGTTTAATTAATGAAAAGCTAAGACACTAAGGCAGGACGTTGTCAACTTTTTGAATTTTAATAAGAAGACACCTATTCTCTGTAGTGTTATTTTTGTCGTGTAAGGGAGATGTTGTAGGTGACAAACAGACACTAGTAAAAAAACTTAAAGAATGATAAGTATTTCTGTGAATGTTAGAAGGTAGTCAAGGGTAGAAGATCAGGATCAACATTGCCTACCCTAAAATACTTAATACACACCCTAGAAATATTATCGTCAGTAGGTGTATAGTTTTCATGTTTGTCATTGAAAATACCGGACAAGTCCGAGTCGGATTGTAGGTACATATAAAAAGTTCAGAAAACGAGCTTTTTACGAGCTTTTCTCGAAATTCAGTTTTCAAAACCTATACGTCATAAAAATAATTAAAAACCTGTTTAAGCTTGTGCCAATGAAGCTCTTTCATACGATACCCTACATGACATGGTTAACTCACTACAAAATTTGGACTCCCGTTTGCTGCATAAAGACCCTGTTTTTTTTGTGATTTAATTAAAAATAAACAATGTATATAAAATTATGCCCCCCCCCCCCTCAAGTCAAAATAATTTCTATTTATGTTTTATAATATTTTGAGTACCTAATAGTAGTCGTTTCTTGGTCCCCTTGTTAAAGTTAAAGGTCCCCCCCCTACCCTTATGTAGGGTTTATGGGGATAAACTTTTCGCCATTGGTTTATGATATTTTATCAGAAACTATAGAGGCTCTTCCGAATATTTTTGTATTATTGTATAACAATTTAAAAATTCCTTTTCTTATTCCACGTGCAGCAAACAAAATAAAGAAAAAAAACTTTTATATTTTTTGGTTTCGTAAAGGTTAACGTATTTACGATTTATTTTGGGGAACAGGATAACTTCCGAGTTTTGTTTTATTTTAAACTCGAATGTTTACAGGAAATTGATGTATTTATCGACCATTGCACTGAATGTGAACATGTACTGTACAAGATATTTACAATTAGTTGCTTTAGGAGGTAGGTACCTGGTGACAATCGCGATTTTCAGCGAAAGTAGATCGGTCATTTACCGGCTAAGTTTAGACCTGAATTTAAACTCGAAACTCTAAAATTAAACGCTAAGAGACAGCTGTATATATACGTACATACAAAACTATATACATTTCGAAAAGCTTTTTTGTGTTTCACTTTTCTTGTTCTTTGAACATTACAAATAAAGTTATCGTCTTAAAAATGGAATCAATTTCTTCGAAAACTTTATTTTATTTATTTTTTTGGTTACTATTTTTAAAGTTTTTTAAAAGAAAATTTGTTATTGTCTGAGAAATTCAAATATTACAATCAGACATTAATAATCTAAGCTTATTTCAATATTATTAGTTAACTCTAATTTTTACAGTCAAAAAGTCATAGAAATGTAATATACCAACCAATTAATTAGTTTTAGACACATTTTTGTCACCAATATACTATAGTAAAAATAAATTCATTTTTCACATTTTGTTGCCTACTGAAAATTGAAATCGGGTCACGGTTGTACTTGGCTTCATTTAGTAACAAATTCAATTTAATTACAAAGCACTTTCACGTTTTCAAATTGACTTTCAATAACCCACTCAATTAATTGTATCTATAGAAATACAAGAAAATGTAGGGGTTGTAATATTTATAAATCAGTTTTTGTTAAATTGTTTTAATTATACGATAACAACGGCTAAAAAACCAAATATTTGAGGTTTGTAATGGACTATTTTCCAAAAGGTTGAATATATATGTAATAAACATTTAGGCAACAAATTTATTAATTAATAATTGATAATTAATAGCATGTTTGTGAATATGTCATTTAAGAATAGGAATTGGAGCTCACCGGTAGGAATCTAGCCTTGATTGAAGAATTTATGGACTAGATTGTTCAAATTATTTTAATTTAATTTGATTAAAAATCGTCAAATTCTGCTCTATTGGCCAACAAATTATAAAATGTATTGCAGCGAACGCGAGCGTGCTTGTGTGCGAACGGGTACGCTTGCATGCGTTGTCGGCCGGCTCAACTAGCTGCGGGCGGTTTTCGGCAGTGTATACGTGTGTTTGTAGGTGTGTGTCTTGTACCTGCCTTCAAAGAAAATAATTAAGCGGTTCGCCGAAAACGTAAACAATCTTACAAACTTCCAGATTTTTATGGATTGTTTCATGATGCTATAAAAGTGGAACGACGTTCGACAGTGGGTTAGTAATAAATTGACCGTGACAGTGGTAACATTCGAAATAAATCGAGAGTGTTAGAAGTGAAAAGACAAATAAATAGAGACGCGCATATAAGTGAGTGTTGTAAATAAATAGTAAGCTAAGTTCCGTATTAATTAATAGTGCTTTTAAATAGTTATTATTAAATAAGTATATATAAATTGTGTTCCTGTACTTTAGTCTTGTAAATTAAAATTTAATAAACCCACAAACACTACAGTTTTTAATTAAAAAAAATACCTAGCGAGACTTGCACCTTGGCGTTGTAGCTCTAGAGATGGGTAGCCTAGTTGGTTTCAATGGTTTAAGGAGTGGGCTCACCGGCTTAAAATTGTTGAAGGGAGTTGGGATCATAAATGAAAAACTAGAGGCTCCAGGATGCCAACACCCATCCAAAGAATTTCGTAAAAACAACACAAATTGTTTTATGGTTAATTAAATTAAATTAAAAAAATATATACATATAATTAGACTTTTAAAACGGTACTCATGCGCGAATCTTCGAAGAATGGAAAAGGATGAAAGTTTTCACTGGGCTACGGTTAGAAAATCACGGAAATTTTCTTTACATCTTTAAAATATTATTTCAACCCTTTTTATGTACTTTCAGCACTTACGTTTAAATTTTTTTTATCACTAATTCGATACTTTCTCACTAATTTATGAAGGTGGAAAAAGTTAGAAAATCGTCTCAATTCACCTTTTTTTAAATGAAAATCAAATTTTCACTGAGAACGCCATACAAGAATGGGTTAACTTCCTCTCGTTCTACTAAACTTTACCATTTTTTAGATTTTTTCATTTATTCTTAATAATTATTCGTACAATATTTTATTAAAAACATACTATCTTAAAGGTAATTTTTCCTGCTAATTATTTTCTTACGTCACAAGAAAAAGAAAAAACGGATCATTTATTATCAATGCCATAACTGCATGTTCTATTGACGGTAATCATTAAATTTGCGGTAATGATACCGATCGAATTCGGTTTTAATTAACATGTGACATAGCAAGTTCGAGGCACGTTAGTTTCCTTGTGACCTATTCGTCCAATTCACTTAATCGCTTTTGCATTATTAACAGCCTATCACATGTAGAAAATTGTGCGCTTGTGTAAGCAAAATGCACATTGATACATGAACTGTTGGCAAGAATAATAATTCACATGAAACGTTGCTAATTTACAAACGGAGTGTAAACACTGAAAGTTACGCAGATCCAAGAAAAATGTGAAAAAAAAATTCGAAATAAGAAATTCAATTTGAATTTTTCCTTTAGAGTCGATTAGGAACAGCGTAAATAATCAACAATTATTAAAAAATTATTTTAATTATGAGACGTTTCGACCGTCAAATTGGATCATCATCAGGCAAACAAAATTTCTTACAAAATTAGTTCATATTTTTTTGCAGTGAGTCAAAAATAAAATCTGATTTTGACTTTCATCCTTTTAGTACAAAAATATCTGTAAGTTGTAAAAGTAGGTATTATATTTTGATTAATTTACACATCAATCAAGCTTTCTTGGATTAAAATAAGGGTTGAAAAATACTTGGGCAAAGAAATTATTAAATTTCAAAGAAGAATATTTGGAATTTGGTTGACGTTTCGTTACTATACTGCAGCTTCCTCAGTAACTCATTCTAACTTTTATCTGTATACAGGGTGTTACTAAATGATAGGCCGTAATTCCAAAGGCGTATTTCTGAAGCGAATTTAAGTGAAAAGTGCCTAAAAAGTCTGGTTTTCAATATACAGGGTGTCAACGTTTTAAAAAAATAAAATATTTTTTACATTATGAGATGCAACATGCAACAATTTTTTGACATGGGATGAAGTGGTTTTTATTTTTTTCCTCGAAAACGAAGTAAGATACGAAGAGATATCAAGAGACAATAAAGTTGTATTTTTAGCTGTTGAATCCGAAAAAGACATGCAATTTTTTTAAGAAAGTCAGTGGCGTACATTTTTTTTCTCAATACTATTTGTGAGACGCCGCTGGAGCTCAATCACTAAAAACTCAAAAACGGCTTGAATAACTGATTTGCATTTTTTTTTCGCTCTAATACAGGGGCGTATTAATATTAAAAAAATAGAGAAAACCCAAAAGAACAGCTAAAAAATCGAAAAATTTCAAATTGATAGTTTTGTATGAGAATCGCCACTAATTTTAATAGATGGCGTTTGTACCCATACACCTAACCTAACCTAACTACAAACTAGGATGACTGTAGGACTTAGTTTGAGGGTTTTCAATATTTTACAGTTCTCATTGTAAAATTAATAGATTTAAGTGACTGTAAAAAAAAAGTTACAGGTGAAGAGTTAATTAGGATTAATAATCGCTGATCAAAAGTTATAATCAAACAAATTGCAGCTGATACAAAGTTCGCCAGGTCATCTAGTTGTCTATAAATATAATATCCTCATTCTGCATCAGTTTTTTGTAAGTAAAATTAGGTCATAGTTTAGAAGCTGATTTAGTCCTAATTTTAGGTTGTAATCAGATTTTATATTCTGTTTGTTCCCTGATGGTTTTATTAAATTTAGAATATCTATCTATTTTATGATTATGTAAAGTTTTCTAATTTTATACTTGTGTTAAACTGCAATTTTTACATATTTAAGAAATGTCTTTATTTTTTTTTTTTTTAATTTTTCGAAAATAACTGCAATCTTTTTTGTGAAAATTTAAAATCTTTTTGACAAACCAGCTCTGGTTTATGGTTCTAATTTGTATAACTTATTGGTAATCTGTGTCTTGTGTTGCTCTACATTCTAATTTCAAAGTTGAAATTACCATTTGAAAGTGTAGAACATTTTGTCTCAAAGTTGATTTTGCATTTAGTTGATCTCATTTGCTTCTAGCCATTTCATTTTATTATAATGACCTAATGTCGTATGCTGAAATACAAAATTCCTGTTTGTAGTTCGTTGCAAAATTTTTATTGTTTAATTTATTCAATTTAATATGTATATTTGTTTATAACTCAGTTACATTATAAAATGTATAATTCCTGTAAAAAGTTTTAATCTGGGTCATGAAACTCTTTATTCTGTAAGAGCTTATTTTTAGATTCTGAAACGTCTGAATTTCCCGACTGTACTTAAGCCAAGAAGCGCACTTTGATGAATTCATTTGTCAGAAAATTTTTGAATCATTTTCGGAGTATGTTGCTGACATTAAATTTTATATTTAGATATTATTTCAAATGGTTTTACTTACTTTCACATTTTCTTCGCTACATAAAAGTTTTTATTTATTATTTATTGCTGCATTGGCAAAAAGAAACTTTTTAAAATTACTTAAGTGTGACACCATAAGCAGTATATATTATTTCAAGCCATTAATTATAGTTATGAATAAAGATAACGATTTTTATAATTAATTAACAGTAGTAAATAACAGTCTTTTATAACTTTTTATACTTGAGTGCAAAATAACTGAATCTGAAACATTAATGAGAAATCCCGGAAGGAAAGTTACTAAAAGTATACATATTGACACACATTAGAAGATATAAACAAGTATTATGAAATATATTGTATAACTCATATTTTAATACGAGTGTTTAACAATTTAACTTTGAATTTAAATGAATGGTTGTTTATCCGGCTCGAAGGACCAAACTGCTACTACTGTCGTTCACAATGGTGTAAAAAAATGAAGTGTGTTATTTGTTGCTTTTAATATTTAAAGATTAACTGGCAATTATTCGTGATCTTAAATAAAATAAAAAGGAGAAACTTAGGTATCATCTTCAAAGAAACTTTCGAGTCTACTCGTGTATTGATTTTGGCAAAAGATATAGTGGTGATTAGTGGGTCTTTGAAAAATTCCGTGGGTTCCCACTTATTCTATCTATTGAGGATTAGAATATATCGGGAACCACAACCACGCAAAGCGCATCGAACGCGTGGAATTGGCACATATCCAACGGGATGCTGCCTTTCTCTATAAAGTTTTTGTGGATATTCAAGTTCAGTTGAGGTGTCGTTTCGGCGTTGTGCAAGACTTTGATACGAAAATCGTTCTGGTTTTACAATACACCAGTGTTAAGTGGCTGAGTGGCTTTTCTTGGGCAGTTTTTCATTTTACAAAAGTTCATTTCAACACTTCAAACACGAAGCTCACACACAATCTTCTCTTCAACAACCTACTCAGAAGGGTTTGCGATTTCGCAGCATTGATTAAACATTCCAATAAGAAGTGAGTACCTACCTATTGATGTGACCATTTCTTAGAGTGATCCCAAAAAAATGCTTTAAAAACATTTTTCCAATGACTGCGTGTATTTAGATCACGAATTATTTTTCTCTCGTTGACCTTTGGACACTACAGTCACAAATGCAGTTTTTTAATACTGGTAGTTTATACAATTAAATGGTTTTAAAGGGTGTTTATGAGTCCTACTTGAGTAAACAATGTTATTATGAGCGAAAATGTAAAACTCTCGTGAAAAATTCTTGACTCATATTGAAGGTTATACAAACAGTTTTCTAGAAAACGTGAGGTATACGTAGACGTCGTCTAAATATTTATATATTTTTAAATAGAAAACGAAAAAAAATATTTTCGAAACGATTTTGGATCATTAGAATTCAAGTGAGGTAGGTACCTACTTGTTTTTTCTAATTCAGAAAATTTATTCCTTTATTATTCCCTTAATTAAAATTTTGGTAATTATGTACAATAGCTAACTTAACCCCCTCCGATTTTTTTGAAAAAAAAATATGTCATAGCGTTCGTCATACTGATTAAGAATATGTGTAAATGTTGGGCGCGGAAACCACCCCTTCATGGTGTTTTTGAGCTTCTTCATTTCATGTATTTGTCTTCCATGTCTATTCTAAAACCCGATTAGTAATTGTGGTTTGTTGATTTATTTGAATATTGAGATCGTGTAGTGTTTATTGTTGTAGATTAGATACGGAATAATTCATAGTCTTTATCTATGGGTGATAGATGATACTGCTTGTTTGTTTAAACTTTGAAAGCGGTTATTCTTAGTGTGTTACGAATACAAATGTTGGGAAAGAGTGAGGAGTATGTAAACGTTAACACACCCATCCTGAACCGTAACCTATTGCAATACACACTTAAGTATTACGACAGTTTTTTGTATTTTATGACATCTTCATACTGATTTTGAGCTTCAAAAAACTGTCGTAATACTTCCGTGATTATTGAAATAGATTACGGTTCAGGATGCTTAGTTATGAACACACTCAAAAACACCATGAAGGGGTGGTTTCCGCGCCCAACATTTACACATATTCTTAATCAGTATGACGACCTAGACGCCAATTCCTCCCCTATGAATCCGCCACTTTTGAATGCAGCTTCTCAAATTATAAATCTACATCCTCAGTCCTTATTCTAATTACTAATTAGGTATTTGGGTTCAAAATATGTAATTACTGTCTTATTTGTTAATTATCTACAATTATATACCTATAAAAAAATCAGAACTTTAAAATAATATTGACATACTAACGTCAATGTCCGTTATTTTATGATTATAATTTTCAAGACTTCTGAATAATTAACACGAAAAAGTGATAAAATAATTACAAAGGTCACGACCTCTAATTACTGTTTTTAAACGAAACTTAGATTGGTTAAAGAACACAACCTTGTTTGATATTTTTATTTTTCGGACGTTTTATCTAGACTTGTGAACACCAACTGGTCCCTTGTATTCAAAAACAGACCTTGTGAGGAAGTTACGTACATAAACTTATCAGATTTTTGATAACGTCTTGTTGATAAAATTTTATACGAAAACAACAGTGAAAAATGATCAATTATAATTAGAATTTTAGTTTAAACTTAAAATATTTCATATATTCATTCATTTTTGCTTGATTAGAAAAACGGGTTTAATTATTATTCTTATCCTAATTGCACGTTACCCTAATTTATATTTTTATTTTTATAGACTTTAATTGGTAAGGTTAAATTGAAGTGTAACCACGAAGAACTAATGTTTGCCATTAGATATTATTTATTACAAGGGCAGTGTCGTACTGGCGACAATTTTACAATTAATAAAATAGTAAAATTAACTGCTTAAGATTATTTTTGATATGAAAATATGAAACTTACTTAAAGAAAAATCCAATTGGATCCGCTACTGAGTAAATCCACTGTTATCAATAAAATTGATATGTTTACTCTTCCTGGTGTATAATCATTGTTTTTAATAAAATAATTTTTAAATGTTTATTGTATACATGATGGGATTTTTACAGAATTAATTATTACAGTTATGGTCAGCCTGTTTTATCTCCATTTGTTTTTATTTTTAACCATCAAACATTATAACAATATTTAAAACGACCGTCAGTAAATAAATGAATTATATGATATTATCAGTGAATTATTTCTAACGGATTACAATGTTTATTACCTTAATTACTATAATTTATTGATTCGTAGTTAAACGTTGTGTTAATTTATTCTTACCTCAAAGAGATAATTGTACCTAACCCAACCTAATGTAAGTATGTAAGATTATTTTTCTTTTTTTCTTTCGGTTGAACTCGTTTTGTGTGTATGGTAATATCACAGAAGTTTTCACTTCAATACTAGATGTATTTATTGGATAGGCACGTTTGTTTGGGTTTCCTACATTTTCCTAAAATTAACAATGTTTGAACTTGTGGGTTGGAACGAATTTAATTATCTAAAGTAAACTTGATGAAACTCTGTCGAAATTGTCATGGTCGTTGCTTTGTTACAGGTCATCGAGTAGCTTTGGTGGTGTCACAGCTCGATCGGCACCCTGCACACCACAAGGGCTGCAGAACAGCTCACCCCCTGTTTTCACCGACCCAAATTCGCAACAGCCTGGCACCTCTCCGGGAAACATTGTACCTGTAATCCATAGGAGTCCTAGCCATGTATTCTCAAAGTAAGTTCCATCATACATATATAATATTAAGGGTAAAATTAGGCCTTGTGCATATTAAATTGTCTAGGGGAGTGCTTATAATGAAATAAATCGTACAAAGTAGAGAATTGATATTGCATTGAATCATCATTTAATGACGATTTCATACGTATGTGTATATCAATGCTAAAAGTTAAGCTGCTAATTATTTGTTTGCAAAACTTCATTAGCTTTCTGAAATTGGATGGCTAAAATACCGTTATGAGTTAATAGCATTTAGTCATTGTGCTGGAGTCCTAATTTTGTATATTTGTTCAGGCAATGGACCATTATGTCAATAGAGGAAGCTTAATGTCCTAAATCCACTTTTAATTTACAGTTAATTCCTGTTTATTAGTGTCCTTCGAACTAAATGAGTTTGCAATTATAAGTTATTCATGGGAATATTCGGTTTGTATACTTGTCCTAGACAAAACTCTCTTTCATAATTCAAAAATCATTGAAATAAATTCAAACTCCATAAAAATTCATCAATGTGAATTAAATTATTCAACCAGCTACAAATTACCTTAAATTAATTAGGTACAACCTATTGCTGTCATTATCAAACCGGAAAATTTGAAACATTTGGATCATTCTCAAACGTTCCAAAACATTCTCGAAAAGTCTGGAACATTCTAGATTGTTTTAGAAAAGAAAAAACATTATAGGTTGTTCTGGAATATTCCAAATCATTGCGGATAAATTTCAAATCATAAACGATGCATAGGAGCCTTCCATACAACACGTAACGCTGTTTTAGACCCCTTTTTGACACCACCTTCCCCCAATTATTATTAGTAATTTTTAAACAAAATTTTTCATACAAAAAATTATTTCCATAAATTGTGTTACTAATAAAGAAGCTTGTGATCTTTAAAGTACGTAATTTCAATTGTATCATAGCTTTAATTCTAATGTTCTTTTGAAATTTTTCTAAATTTTTTTTGAGCTTACAAAAGCGCGTTAATTAAATTTTATTTTTTAAAAATATATTTACTATATATCTACCCTTCCTCATGTGGCTTAACGTAGCTTTCTATCCTACCCTTCCCCCCTTTTATGGGGCTTTTAAAACATTAAACATGGGCATACATACTTCTTTAGAATTTTTTACCACCCTCAACCACCCACCGCAATCAAACCCTCTTATAATCGAGAAGAGTTTAAAGAAAACGAACATTACCGCGAGTGGATGACAATAGGTGGTCATGGAGAGAGATGAGGACTACAAAAAAAATCCTTTTCTTATTCATACATATATATGGATTCTGCAACAGACTTAAGCTAACCAAAGACTAACTTTTATTTACTTCTGATTAAAATTCGAAAAATTGCTCCTGTGTTCATACTTATTGTAACGACTTTTCTAGTTTAACTTATTTATTTAACGGATATTTATTTACAACTATTTATTTAACACTTAAACACTAATAATAATTCAACAACTTATTTATATGACAAGGAAAATGCGTATTTATATCACTCGGTATATCGTAGTTCGGTATTTATACCTATTACTCGTTCGGTAGCTCACTGTAAACTACTGTTACTGACCACGTCAACAAGTATTTATACAGACACCGAAAGTTCTAGAAGAATCGAGATTATTGTCATCAAAGCGCCGACCGACGGCGGTATTCTTTGATCTCCGCTTATCTGCTCTCGAATCTCGTCGCCGCTCTCGCATACATACACGCTCGTTACATGATGTACATAAATTTTTTAAAGGTATCGATTATTTATAACTTACAGACTTTTCTTTAATTCATAAACTGTAAAGAAAATTATAGTTGTTTATCCATTTTACACTGGTTATTAGTTATTACCACCTATACATTGATTTTATCATTTCATATAATTTTCGACCGATTTTACTTTCTTTCAAAATTAAACAGGTGTTCCTTATCGAATGCCGGTGTTTAAAAACATTAAATAAATTAAGTAATCCTAAAAGTACAAGGTCTCGAGTTATTATTTTTTAAATAAGTTTTATCAAATAACACAACACCTGTTCGATAAGAATGCTAAAACTCTAACCTACTGTACATTGCGTCAAAACAAACAATTTATTACTCATCATATCTACCCACAGATCCACACAAATGAAAATTGTATTTTTATGACTAATTTTTTTAAATCAAGATTGATATTAAATTGAAGTTTCTCACGTGTTAGTCATATGAACATGTTGAATGGTTTTTTAAAAAAGAAAATTGATTACAATGATTATCGAATACGCTAAAAAATAGATTTTATGAGAGTTTGAGTCAGTAGATGTATTTTATGGAGGATCTTATGAAAACGTTGAAGCTTTGAAGGAAAAGTTTTAGCTGAAATCAGGCAATACGAGGTTCGGAGTATGAGTAAGTATGAGTCGAGTGAACGTAACGGAAATAAGCGTTACGGAACTAGCGCTTCCACTTCCATACGCTTTCCCCGCCCATCTTATACTGAATGGGGAATGATAACTATGTTGTCATGCGACTGCATATGCCATTCAGGGACTTCGGGGAACCATACCTTTGACTAGAGCGAGTGCGTGAACAATCTTACAGCTTCAGCATAACTTACTTATCATATTTTAAAATAATTTAGGTACCTACATTGTCTGTTTATTATTAGACTTTAATTTTAATTAATTATAGGTAAATTGATTTATTTAATAGAACATTTCAATTATATAAAATTTATCATAAATAAATATTTTCTATAGAATCGTAGTTTCCCCAATAGATATCCAGTCTCCCTACAATTTTATCTTATCAATCCATCCATACGTATAAATCGATTGATTGCTGTATATGTCTGTAGTCAATTTAGTACCACTAACTAAGTTAGATAAAAAAAATTATTCACAGTATTAGTTTTACAATTATGTAGTTGAAGTATGTAACTATGATAATCATATCTAACTCAACCATCTGACAAAAAAAAAACTGTTAGAATTTAATAAATAATTTAATCATACAGTTTCATGAAATATAAATCCGCGTTTATTTTTTAGATACACGTTTATAAATGCATGTAGGTGTCTGTAATTGTACATATTTGTGTACGTGTGCTTAGCATCGTTATCTCCTCTTCTACAGCGTGATAACGGGTCTTGGATCATTTCGCCTAAACTAATAATATCACATCGGAAAGTATCGCAAAAGCGACGAGTTGCTCAGTTGTTGAAAAGGACGAGTCTTTAGTGCGCGTAAAGTGTTTGTTTCTTCTAAATTAAATTTTTTCTTTTCCATGGTGTTTGTTAGGGCGAAAGCGTTCGTAGACATGAAGAGGGTTAGTGGTAATCTTGTCAACTTGATGGGACTCCTTAAGGAATTCAAAAATGACAACGATGACAATAGTACTAGTTCTTCGTTTGATGGAAGCAGCGATTCTAGTTGGTAAGACGAGATCATGCTAATGATGTTTGGTAATAACAACCCTACTCACTCGCACAAAATTCACTATTGTATGTAACGTAATTGACGAATTCGGACATTGACCATAAATTTTACTTAAATTTCGTAAAATATACACGTCGCGTTTCGGGTACTTTATGAATATCCAGTGGCTTAACGCAAACTAACCTAACCCCAACCCCACCTCCACTGCCACCCCCTACCCCAACCAACCCTGGTGCCACATCCAATACCACCTCACTTTAGTACCTTCTCCACCTCCAGCATTATCCCCGGCATTCACCCTTTCCCCCAACACAACACCTCCACTATCTTTCTTATTACCCCCCCCCCTCATACCGATAGGTTACGTTAGTTTAAGTTTTAACCGTCATCATAAAGTTGCCAAGCAACAAAACAATTGAATATTTGTTTATAGTTGCCAATTAAGTTCATTGTTTTCCGTTTTGTGGGTATTTTTTATTTCATTCAGAACGCGAAAAGGAATGTACCTACTTCAAACGAGATGTGAGAAATTTAAGAAATCTACGACGCGTTCTAGGTAAATATTTTGGTCAAGGTCCGAACATGAAAAAAATATATTGCTTATTTATTAATTCAGGGTGATATTAATATTATGCTTCCATAATTACATTTTATTAATAAAGTCTTTGTTTTACATAAATAATATACCTACGTACGTACTTATAAACAGTGAAAAAATGAATAGTCAGAAAAGGTTAGGTTAGGAAGTTCCAAAACCACCCCAATTTTTTTTCAAACAAACAGTGCATAAGTAAAAACGAGTAAACTGTTTAAATAAATAATTTATCAATAAATAGCGGTTAATATGATTGTTTTAATATTGCACATGCCACAAATTTAGGTACCTGTTTTTATATTGTAAGTTTGCAATTAGTTCTGTTTAACAAGCTCGAATTTGAGATTAAAAAAAATTAATCTTAACGTTTTTTTTGTTACACTAAACAAACTTGTGATTAACTATGCGAACATGTGTAATGTTTAATGTAACTGCGATGTTAACGGTATTGCAAAGAGCAACAATTGTTGTTGTTTTTTATGTTAACAAGTGTTTGTCTATCTAAACTGATGTGATTATTGATTAATCTCGAGTGTGCCAAGATGAATGGCCTGTTGTGTAGGTAAATGTGAGGATAATACAGATCACTTTATTACAATTAAATTTTGATGTAAGAAGCAATAAACAAAATAAAAATTAAGTCAACTCAAAAAAAAATACTTAAAATCAAATTTTGTAAAATAATGTTCTTTTCTATGGAAAACTATCAGTCAATTCTAGTTCAAAAATTATGTTATCGAATATCAATACATAATAATTTTCATAGATATATCTGTACCTAATCTTCAATAGAGTTTTCTTTACTGTCTTTGAGGTTATTAAAATGAGTGAAAATTATTATATAAACAACTGCCAAAGTGGTTTTAGTTGATGTACACGATGTAAATTCCGTGATAACGTTAAATATATGAATAATAATATTAAAAATTTGATTACATAGTATGGAAATCATTTTGTACATATATTTCAATAAGGAATAGAAAAGGCTACATAGTAAATATTTTTAAAAATGATGCGTCTGTCACCTAGCTTACTTTTTGGTCCTAAAAAAATCGAAAAACAAAAAACACCCCCATCACTCCGAAGGTTATTAGAATTACTTGAATCGAGTTTTCTGAATATTGAGAGCTTCGAGCAAGAGATAGAGGATTGAGGTAGTGGGGAGTGTTGTAGTAGGTAGGGGTATGGCGGTGGTGGTGGGAGTTGGTATTAGGGCATTGGAGGTGGGATAGATGTTGGGGATGAGGTAAATGACCACCCACTACACCACCATCACTCTCAACACCACCACCACCTTCTCAACACCACCACCACCGTCTATCTCTTGCCCGAAACTCTCACTCTTCAGATAACTCGGTTCAGATGATACTAATTTTAATCCTCAAAATGGAAAAACTAAGTGAAAGGATGGTTTTTCTGATAATTACGTACAATAGCTTACCCCTTTCGATTTTCTTGAAAAAAAAAAGTATAACCTATGGTTCGTTATCTAATATAAAAATAACAAATATAACATGCACCCAATATTGAAATAAATCAACAGCACTACTACTAATGATCCCATTATCGCCTTTTGCATACGGACATTGAAGACTTTACGACAAAAAAAACCAGGTGACCGTGATTCTATATAATTACCAAATTAATAATTACTTAGATATATTTTACAGAAAGTTGTTTATGAAAATGAAGTTTTTGTCAATTTATTCTTTAAAAAAAAAGAAATATTAGATAACCCTTTGTGTTCACATATTTGTTTATTTAACACATGATAATTTACAAAGTAATAAATTCGTATTTTCGTAACTAAAGTGTAGTGACAAATACAAATGTTAAATGTAGGTAGTTTATCATTATGTCTTTTAACATTTACAAGCATAATTTTAATTGTTAATATCAGCATATTTAACGCGATAACTGTTGTAACTCATGGGTAAATGATGTGCAAATATTTTGCATTATATAACATCAAGTTTGTAATTAGGTAGATACCTGATGTTTGGGAAAATTGATAAGATAAGTGCATAATTTTTCGAATACCTAACACATATAGTAAATACAAACACCCTTTATGTGTTTATTGTTTACTTCTCAGAAAATTTTCAAAATATCTAGGTACACACATTCTTCTAAATTTAGCAACATGACGCCATGTATATGTTATTTTATAGACAGTTAGTTAGGTATTAATGTGTATAATGGAAATTACAAGTAAAAAAATGGTTAATTCTACGAAACTGTTTATTATGTAAACATTCTTGAAAATGCAAGGACAGAATTCAAATCAGTTCGTACATATCTGTATTAAATTGTCTTAACTTGATGGAACTTTTGACTATTTGGAGCCTTATCATTTTTTTTTATCTAGATAAAATGGTGTTCGTTAATAAGCGCATCACCTGAAGGAGAACAGCTGAAACGATTTGGTTAATATTGCAGTGTTCGTGGGTTTATTAAATTTATTTTTTCAGGCTAAAGTACAGGAACAACAATTTATATACTCTGATTTAATTATTAATTACTTAAAACACTATTAATTAATACTGAACTTAGATAACTATTTATTTACACCATTCACTTATATGCACGTTTCAATTTATTTGTAATCTCACTAGTATCACTGTCGATTTATTTCTTATGTTCTTTATGTCACTGTCAATTTATTACTAACTACTCTGCGAACATCTCTTCACTTTTAACATTCATAGAAAAAGTCGGGAAAAGTCTAGAATATTCGAAAGTCGAAAGATTGTTTACATTTCGGCGAACCGCTTAATTGCTTGCTTGGAAGACAGGTACGAAACACACGTTTACAAACGCGACGCACACACTGCCGAAACCGGTCGCGGCTAGTCAAGCCGGCCGGCAACACGTGCAAGTGTACCTGATCGCACACAAGCATGCTCGTGTTCGCTACAATATCGTTTTTTATAAATATTCGTAGTAGCACGAATGAGGTTCTTACAAAAGGATAAATTATGAAACTTTTCCGAAAAGGTGGAAAATACGAGAAAAATTGAAAGCACTTTTTTCATTGTATTTTTGTGTAAGCCCGCTATTCGTAAGATGGATATCCCCATTCTGTTTTATTCGTTATGGCCTTGAAAAAGTTTTCAGAAAAAAAATTCGGACAGTTAAAAGGAAACTTGAAAAATTTGAGTTTATGACCTTTTTAGCAACCGCAATCTGACGTGAAAATGACGACCATGTTAAAAAATTGTTAACGTTATTTCGAGGCCCCCGAAATTTTTTGTAAATAATTACTACATAATTTCTTTATAGATATATTTTAAAATTAAATAATTACTGAAGAAACATTACTACCTTTTATAATTTATAACTTATTCACAAATTATTATTTCTTACTTTTGCAGTTAATAAGATAATCAAGATAATTATCAAATATTCCAATACAACCAATCAGTTGCTGGCTGAAGTTTGATCAATTAACAATAAATTAAGATACAAAATGACAATGGTAAAATAATTAGTTACATATTTTAGAAACTGGAAAATTACTTGTTTATGAATAAAATCAGCAATGAGATTTTAATAGAGTTAATAATTTTTTTATAACTAGATTTTTTTTCAAATATTTAGAATTTTATCAAGTATTTATTTAAAAATCTTTTACCCACTTTAAATTTTTAACCAAAAGCTTGTTAGCACATATCCTAAAGTCTAACTAATTCATTGAAAATAGAAAAAAGATTCATATCAACACTGCAAAAAATAAATAAAAAGTTGACCGATCTAAACCATTCATTTATTGAAGTTCTCAGCAAAATAATTACAACACAGACGTTTCGATCCCTAATTTTAGGATCCTTTTCAATGTGATAGATAAATTCTAAAAAATATAGTAATTAAACATTAATTGATTTTTAATCGTTAAATAAACTAATGAAATAGATAAGACATTTAAATTACATACCTAGGGGATGAAGAACGTGTATTGGTATCAAAACCCCTTTAATATTAAATAACCTTTTAAAAAACCATGTGGTTTGCGTTGAATAATTTTTTTTATAAAAAAACTACACCATTTAAAATATTAATAAAAATTAATGGAAGAACATTGATGGTTTAGAAAAATTGAAATTGATTGACAATATTAGATCATATTAATAAAATTAAATTAAAAATCAAGTAAAGTGGATGTTAACTTGAGGAGTTAACATCCAAGAATGAGTAAAAATTACATTATTAAGAGGTGATAAGAAGATAAAGTAGAAAAGAGGTCAAAAGAAACAACATAATCAAAAAGTAAGTTTCAGTTCATGTGATAGATCAGATCAAAAGACAACCCAGAAAAAAAAAAAAAAAAAATTAGATTTTATTAAGTAATTTGTCATAAATTTTATTAAGTTGTTCTGAATCATTTTGTTCATTGAGAGTATTAGGGTGTTTTTTTATGTGAGCCATTTCAGAGACAAGTCGTTTATGGTACTGAGGTTCATTGTCTAGTATAGAAGTTCCTTCCCAGTCCATTTCATGATTAAGATCAATGACATGTCTAGATATAACAGAATCAGGATTTTCAGTGATGTTACGTTTGTGTTCTTTTAATCTAGTTTTTAGGTGTCTTTTGGTCTGTCCAACATATGCGCTGTTACAATTATTGTTCTTACAATCTATCTTGTATACTACATTAGTCTTATCAAATTTGTTGAGCTCATCTTTCCCAGTTTTAATGATCATGTTAAGTTTCTTAGTGGATTTGAAAATAGTGTGAATATTATATTTATTTAAGATATTCTTAAGTTTAATTGATAAAGGGCCGACATAAGGGATGATTATGGATTGTTCTAGATTTATATTGTTGGTAGTGGTTTTATTAATAGTAAAGTTGTTGGTTTTAATTTTATGTAGACGTTTATTTATATGTTTGTTTATAAAGTTCAAAGGAAAATAGTTATTTAAAAGTATATTTCTAACTGAGTTAATATTGTTTAGATGGTAACGTTTGTCGGATAAAAGGATCGCTCTATCAATTAAATTATTGACAACACTAATTTTATGTTGAACAGGATGATTGGAAAGAAAATTAAGATATCTACCGGAAAATGTTTCTTTCTTATACCAATTAGTAATAAGATTATCTTGGTCCCGTTCAACGGTAACGTCTAAGAAACTTAACTGATTATTAGTTTCAATCTCGTGAGTAAATTGTAATCTCGGGTGGTAATTATTAAAGACATCTACGATCTCATTATAAAAAATATTAACAGTATTTCGAGGGGCTCCTCAGGCTGGGGGCCCTGGGGATGTACCCCAATGTCTTGGGAAAAGACGAAACTGATCTGTATTAATCGCTATAAATATTGGACACTGGAAATTACTTGGTGAACTAAATTTACAGCCATTTTCACAGATGGCTCTCCTTCGATGTCTGATATTCTGTCAGAACTGCCTATTGCACGCTGATGAGAACTAACAAGCTCGAAATCGCGATCCGTGACTGGTAGTTTCAACTGAATACTGATGACCAAGAACATAATTTGTTCCAAACAGATTCTTATTTAAAATCACGAGAATTGTTTTTAGTTTGGATCATTAAAAACTGAGTAAATTCGCAACGACGAATGAAAAAATTAAAAATGACATGATGATGATAATGATTTATAACTAGGTACATAATTAACTTTAGTGTAACAAGTTTTTGGTATCCATGTGTATTTAATTAAAATAAAAAGTAAAATATATAAATAGTTTTGTTTGGGCTGTTAACCCAGTCAAGGAAACTAATTGCGTGGGCAAGGTGTAAAATGGTGTGAATAACAAATTTTTAACAGTACCTTAATTTTGAGAAACAAATTCAATTTTATAACCGCCATTACTTTGGGCGCAGACTAAGTTTGCGTTGAATGACTTAAGTCTGACGATGGTGTTGCGTCATTTTATACACGCTAATAGGTACGCTTCCAAATTGTGGCATACAGATATTTTTCAGGAAATTTCTTGGATTCTTGCCCGATATTTCTAACATATGTTAAACAACATTAACTCGTTCGTTTAATTATTTATATTAAGACTTATCGAAGAAAAGTTTTTCTTTCTTCGAATTTTTAAAAACTACTCATATAAAAATTGGTCATTAAAAAATATAATTCATAAAATCGTATAATTTTTAATTATTAAATTTGATTTATGTAATAATTATGAATATTATTACAACGGAAATGATTTTGTGAAAAATAGGAGAATAGTCTGCTTTTTTCAAGAACACGAAATAAAATAATCTTGAATTGGGTTTTTAAAAATAATCTAAATTACTACCGAAAGTTTAATATTCAGCAGTAAATCGCCCTTAAATTTCTAGAACACAATCAGAATTATTCTTTATACAAATTCTTCGGATACAGTGTAGTGATGGAAATCAGAAATGATCCCTTGTACGCTTATTTCTCAAGTAGACCCTAAATAGCAACCCCTATTAAGACGTAATTAACCCTCCCAGCGTGAGACCACTCTGTCTGTCGTTTGTTAGTTATTGACCACATTTCTTAAAGATTGTGTAATACAATTTTGAAATCTAATTTATTTCGCTACATGTTACGTACCTACATAAACATGTAAACAAGTTTATGAAATTGTTGCTCAATTTCCTGATCTGGAGCAAGAAATGTGTTATAATAAATTTTAATTTTACTTTTCTTTAATGTTCAGTATATAGGAAAATTTTCAGATTCCTGGATGATGGTTTGGTTGCTTTCACATAATATATGGGTGGTTTATCCAGAATTAAAACTATGTTGAAAATAATATTTTTAATTAAATAATTTTGAGATAAAATGATCTTTCCTGATGATGATGTCAGCCTAGGTGACAAAACAAGCATTAGTATCACATATTTCCTTTCGGTATGATTTTTATGTAAAGTGTTTCCTTGTCCATTGCAAACTTTGACTTTTTTCCTCCCTGAAGGTGCCAACGAAACAAGTATATTATTAATTTCCTTTACCGTCAAAATTCAACTAGTGACTTCAAATATTAATTTTTGTAGAAATATTGAAATAATGTGATTGCTAAAACGTTTTATTAATACTTTTTTGTTATTAAAGGTTGACTGTTTTTTTTTTTTTTTTAATATTTTTTGAAACGAACTTTATGTTAGTTTCTATCATATGTTTTGGTTTTACTAAGTAATAAAATAAATAATAACAGCCAATGTATATTTTAACTACCCTTATATTTGTAATTGTCATTTTTTTAATAAATTTTCGTGCTGTGATTGGCATAGTTTCGTGTCGAGTAAAGAGTGAATCTTCAACAATACCTAAGTAGACCATTTTTCTGATTTGGTTTTCTTTTAGAAAAAGTGACAAAATGTGGTTGTGGATATCGTTATTCAAATTAAACAGTTTTTTATTTGTTCCAGGGGCAATATAAAGCAACTTTCTAGTTCTGCACCTATAATGACGGCCCAAGCTCGGACTCCTGAGCCTCCTAGTCCAAAAGCTACAACCAAAGAAGATAAACTACCCACTACCTCAAAAGCCAGGCAGAAAAAGTTCCACAGGCATTTTCCAACTGTTGATCTGGACGAAAAAGTTTTAAATTGTGAGTAATAATTCGAAAATTATAATTTCAATTAAGTCTATCGTTGATTAGCAAATAAAATCACTTTGCTCTGATTAAGTACTTCTAAAAAATAACAATTCCGTAAACTGAAGAGAAAATATTTCTCGAGTTCTACCGTTACCGTCGTTATTGAAGGCCAGAGTGCTATCGCTCAACGTCATATAAAGAGGTCCTCTTAGGGAACTGTCTTAATATTACAGCCGAGGTATTATATCCTGTAAAAATTTTTTTTAATGGCGGATTCTTGCAGAGGAACATCAGAAGAGCATTTGTGCAAATTTTTAGCATTGTCAAATAATTGTCATTATTTTTCATTTAACGTTAAGTTTTGCAGAACGTGCTGTTTGACCTTTCGACGCTTACGTACCCAAAACTGTGATAGATATGAAAAAAGTATATAAGACCTTTTTGTAGATAATTAAATTTTGTACAAAAAAGTCCGGGACTGCACCTGTCAAACTTTTACAGGTAAAAAAATACAGCGTTTCAAAGACGCGCTTCAACGTGTAATGTACCGCCTAAGCGCTCTTGTAGTGCTATTGTTTTACCCGTAAAAGATAGAGGGGTGCTGTCGGGACTTTTTAATATAAAACTCAATTATCTACAAAAAATGTCTTTGTACTTTTTTCGTATCTATCACGGTTTGGGCTACGTAAGCGTCGAAAGATCGAAATACACGTTTTACAAAACTTAATACTAAATAAAAAGTAGCAACAATTATCTGCCAGCTTAAAAATTTCAAGAAATGCTCCTCTGACCTTTTTCTACAAGAATCAGCACTCTGGCTTTCTTTAACGGTGGTAACGGTTTTCAACAATCAGTTTTAGAATTCTAAATGTTTTTGTAGAATTTAGGATTTTTTAGTATTTATATTTTTCCATGTAGGAATGTCTTATTCGACCAGTTCTCTTTACTTCTTCGAATCCTGAGCCAATCCTTGCATTTAGCGAACACTAAAATATCCCTAACCTAACCTAACCCAATCGAGGGCTCTTTTTGTCTCTTATTACTCCTGATTTTGTCTCTAATACGTCTTTAACCAGTGCATTTTTCTCAGAAAGAGTCCCACTACCTTCCTGTTTTTCTGTTCTCTAATTAACTTCGATTGGGCCATTTGTACTACTTTTCCTAATTTCCGTATTATTTCACAAAGTATTTTCATAATATACTTCCAACTTTTAACTCTTTTTCTATTTAGATAGTAATAACAAGTTAATTATTTTTGATAATTTTTTTAATAAAAAATAATGGTCATTAATTTTGTTTGTAGATGATATAAATTAATTTTACATTAACATTATTTTTTTTACTTTTTATTTCTTGTTAATTCGAAAGCATTAATATTCCGATTCTGTTGGATAAACATGTAAAAAAACACGATAACGAGATAAGGCACTAATGGGTCTGTTTGTGTCCAAGGTGACTTTGTTTTTTGCCCAAATGGCTCGAGTTGAGTTCCACCGTTTATCGTTCACTTTGTTCTCGGGTTTGGTGTTGTGAAGACGCGTTTTAACATTATAAATTTTATTTATTCGTTGTTAGCATATCAAACACATTTACTTTAGAATCATTAATAATAATTTGATATGCAACCAGGACAAGTAGATTAATACCTAAAATGGTAGGTATGTGTGTAGTTTAAACAGTATGTGGGTTTGTTTATGTTAATTGATTTGTTAAGATTTTTTTTTTGTTTAAACAAAAAGACAGAAATTTAGTAAATTGTGGAATTTTTTAGAAAAGATTTATCTGGTCGAATTGGTTCTGATATAACACTATACTTCAAAAAAATCAGATTCTTTATCCAGTACCTACTAGCAAAAAACTTTTATAGTTTTTTGTCACATAAAAAAAGGCAAAAAAACGATAAATAGTTGATATTAATGATTACGAGGTTTATAATTAAAAATAATATTTAAATTTTATTAATAAAAGTAAAATATGTATATGTAATTATTTATAATACCTATAAACATATAAATGTGTTGAAATTGTGGACCTTCAAGGGTCGCTTGTTAAATTCTGCTTTGACGTACATTCTTGAGTACTTAAATAACTTTACTTTTTTTTTTTTGAAAATTATACAAAAAATATATTTGGGTTTACACAGAATAAAACCTGTTTATATCTTTTTGCACTCTAAAAAAATAAGTTTTTGAATATATATATTTTTTTTGTTCCAGATTACTCATGTGCCCTCATCGGGGATATTCTGCTCCAGGGGCATCTCTACATAACCAAAAACTACTTCGCTTTCTACTCAAATGTCTTCGGATACGTCACAAAGGTAATTTTCTTAATCCTTTTTTAAGGGTTGTTAAATCAAATGATACAACACTACTTTTGATCTAGAAATTTTAAAAGTTCGAATTGGAAAGAGAAATATTAAGTTAAATTATTATGGCTCTGTTATTTACAGAAAGATAACAAGTTTTATAAACTTTTAATTGAAAAACTTTTCTTACAATTTCTATAAATTTTATTTTGCGTTATTGGTGCAATGTTTACTTAAAAAACAAAAATCAAAAACCCATTTCTTAGAACATACAGGGTGTTTCTAAAGTTGAAACAAATTAATAAGGTGCTTTTGTAGGGCGAATTACAAATTTTGTGTACTTATTATTTTGCAAACAAATTATTTACAACAATTTACCTCTGAATTATTTTAAAGTCTCAACAGTTGAGGAAAATTGCACGGTCAAGAATTGATTCATATTTCAAATATTGTTGATTGGATCTTTATGTTATTAATTTTATTCGTGACGTGATTTATTGATCTTGATGTATCAACATTAAACTTTAATGTTGGTATTTAGTGTTTGTTTATAAACAAACTATTATAAAGTCTACTTAAGTTTTTAAAAAGAATTCTTTAAACTTAAACCACTAAAGGTGGTTTGCTAATATTTGTACCTCGTCGAAGCCTCCAAATCCACTGATTTATAAAAGTAGAAATTTATGCGAATCGAGAATTCGGAAAATATACGTATTTTATATTCGGTTTGAAAAAAGAAGAAGAGCAAATGAGTGTTTAGGAAGACGTGAAGAAAAACTAAATTTTCGAAAACAAGAAAAGAATTCGTGTGCCCCAATTAGAAGAAAAAGAAAAAAAAAAAAAAAAAAAGAAAGAAAATAAAACAATTTCGAGAATTCAAAAGTCAAGTCAGGAAACCCCTCAGAAAACTATGACTAACTGAAGATTAGTAAAAAAAAAAATAAAGTCCTTGAAAGGAGAAGTAGTAAGTTTGCTTTGGATGTTTTCGGTGAATTCACTTTTTGAATATTTTTGTATTTGCTTTTTCAGTTACTCATTCCACTTTTGACCGTGGAAAAGATTACGAAGGAAAGAACGGCTAAAATAATACCCAATGCAGTTGGCGTGGTAACGAATGAAGACAAACACGTGTTTGGTAGTTTGATGTCCCGAGATAACACATTCCGACTTATGATTAAAGTTTGGGACGCAGCAAGAAATTGTGCCATGCAAAATAGTATTAATGTCGAGGCGGAATTGTTGGTAAGTTTTTTTTTTTTTTAGTTTAAGTCTAAAGAAAAGCATTTCTTTTTTATTATTTCTTCTTAGCATTTATTCTATAATTATTATAAGATTATACAGGGCGAACCAAATTAGTTTTCCACAGGTGCGGTATTAGATCTGCTAAAAACTAATTGAATTATATTAAATAACACGTCCATTCTAATTAATTCAATTATTATATTATTAATAATGTCTGAAATAAATGGTGAAGGCACTGGGCAAAAGATTCCGGAATCGTTGTCAGGTGCCTTCGCCATATCATGAGAAAAACTATTTAAGTATGAATATTTATTTATAAATGAGAATTAGTTAATTAAAGTTTTAAAAATTACATTTAAATGAGTATGAGAAGTGTAATTATTGATAATAATAAATTATTATATAAAATTAACAATAATCAGCTACGAAAAAAAAAAATTCCATAGGTTAAATGATGTAGAAATGTTAAACAAATGAAATTAATTGTTGATTATTTTATTGAACCTTAATAAAACGACGTTTCGATTGTCAAATTTGTGATCCTTCTCAAGTTGCAAACGGAATTCTAGTTTAAGAATGGGAATTATGTAAACTCATTACCAAAAAAATAGGATTTCAAAATTTAAGCTGTGATACATTTAGATAAGAAATTTTGACCAAAAAAAAAATATAGTAACCGATATGGAGAGTAGCAGCCCACATGTGTTGGTTTGAGATCAGAAAAAAAATGAAATTTACCTCTAAAGAAAAAACAAACGAAGAAACTAAATTTAAGGGTTAAAAAATGAATTGAAACTCTAGAAATTACAAATATAAAAACGAAATTTTGAAAAGACGCCTCACTCAATAAATTTTTTAGAATTAGAAATTATTAAAGAAAATAATTAATACGTAATATTTTGACATGAAAATCTAGTTTGATTTTAAATTAAAAAAAAAAATTAGATTGTATTTGAACTTAAGATCGAGGATTGTTAAAAAAAGGATAAATAAATACATTTTGAAAAGGGTAAAATATTCTTAAATATACAAGATATTAATTCAAAAAACAAATTAAAATAAATCGTGTCAACTGTTGTATGTAACTTCTAATTAAAAATATTTTAAAATTTATAATGGAATAAAATGAAGTGTGAGCTGTATGGATTTTCAGTTATTTTGGAGCATTGAAATACAGTCATGTTATAAATGAAGAATTTTACTAATTTATTTTTTACATTAAAGAAAAATAAAAAATAAACTATTTTATATGTGATTTAAAGAAAATTAATAATCCGATACAAAAGTTAAACTTTTAGACATTTATATTGAATAAGAAGTTTATTAATGTTTGATTGTGGATTCATAATTTTGAATATTATAATTGTTAATTGGATTTTAGTTTATAGTTAATATTTTATTTTGAAACTCACATCTAAATTTTGTCGATTGTTTTTCAATAGATAATGATATTTATAATTTGAGTTAAAAATTTAAAATAATTTGTATTTATAGGGTTTATAGGTAATGTCTAAATATTTTAATACTGAAAACACAGCTTTGTACCAATTAATATTATAATATATTTATATTAAAAAATTGTCTCATTCCTTAAATGACCAAAAGGACTGTTTAAACAAAATTTAGGACAAAATATTATCCAAAATAATTTAATTTATACCTTTTTTTATATCTAATATACACTTACATATTTTATCCTGTATAGTTCATTAATCTTTGAGAACCATCCTAAAATTTTGTTAAAGTTAAACCAACCGTCATGTTTTTTCACGTATTTGCACCTTTTAACAGATTATGGTTAGTTTGCACATCAACCATT
The DNA here is from genome assembly GCA_947389935.1 of Agrilus cyanescens. Lineage (NCBI taxonomy): Eukaryota > Metazoa > Arthropoda > Insecta > Coleoptera > Buprestidae > Agrilus > Agrilus cyanescens. The sequence continues at coordinate 5,712,087 of OX376709.1, forward strand.
GAATGAGAAGTCTTTTTTTTTTCGTATTTTCTAGTCTCAATTTAATTTTTAACCCTTAAATTTAGTTTCTTCGTTTGTTTATTCTTTAGACTTGAATTTCTTAAGGATTTATTAAATTATATAAAATTTCTTCCTCAGTAGGATGAACCAAAAAGAAAACAAATAAGTCAATTGCGGTGAAGGTTTTTTTTTTTTTAATTTTAATGGAAATCCCACCAACGTTTCGCCTTTGGTATAAGTTTTTTTCAAGGTATATTAAGATGTCACAATGTAATTAGCCAGCGCAGTGAAACAAATAATTTTCCAAAACAATTAATTTAAGAGACAGAAGAATACAATTTAATTTAATTTTAAATTGTTTTTAAAATAAAAAATAATAATGATTTAAAAAAAATAATAATTTACATTGTAACATCTTAATATACTCTGAAAAAGCCTTGTACCAAAGGCGAAACGTTGGTAGGATTATCCATTAAAATTAAAAAAGAAAACCTTCACCGCAATTGACTTCTTCGTTTTTTATTTTTTCCTAAGGATTTAATTTGTTTTTTCTTATCTCAACTAAATACATGTGGGCTGCTTTTCTCCATAGACGACAGTAGCATATATAGTCAAAATTTCTTTATCTAAAGTTATAACAGATAGGTACTTTAAATTTTGGAACCCAATTTTTTATTTATTTAATTCTTTAAGTACCTATTCATTTTACATAATTTCCATTCTTAAACTGTAAATTTGTTGGTAACTTGAGAAGGATCTCAATTTGACGATCGAAACGTCGTTTAATTAAAGCTTAATTAAATGGTAGATATCATCAAAAATATATTTCGTTTTAATAATAATCAATCAGCTAACTTGCGTCTAATAAGAGAATAGTATAGAAGAGACTGGCAAGCAAATAATATATAAAATTTCTTTGCGGTAATAGGGATGAGATTCTTCTAATTTTTATTAGCTTCTACCCAAAGTAATTATTATTGGGAACACACAAAAATGCAGGGCACTATAAAGGTGAATGGGAGACGATGTTGGAACTCCGTGTACCCTTATCTCATCCCTATCTATCACCCTTATCTATTGTTCGTGATGCCTCTTTCTAGATTTTACTATTTCACTTCTTCTGTTCGCATTTATGTCAGGTCTGGGCTTGCTACTGTGGAACAAATACTGTAGAATGTAGAGCTGACACAAATATTCATTTACTAAATACGAATTAAGTTGTAAAATAGGCAGGGTGGGGGGGGGCGAGACGTATTTGGCGGTGGGGGTGGAACAGACCGGGCTGGAGGGATTGAGACAGACATGGCAGGAAGAAACTAGAGAGGGAGAAGTTTTTTAAATACTTTCTCCTACCCTGTCTGTCTTTTTTTTCTTTTTTGCTCTGTTCAAATCAGCTCTCCCGCACTATCTCTCTGTCATGTTTATCTCGCTCTCTTCCTCCAGTTCTGTGTATCTGTCTTGCTTCCTGTCTGTCTTGCTCCCTCCCGCACTGTCTGTCTACTTCTCTACTTTCCGCTCTGTTCATATTGCTCCCTCCCCTACTGTCTACGTGCCTGTCTCGTTTCTCCCTGTCATATTCATCTCGCTTCTTCCCTCCCACCCTGTTTGTCTTGCTCCCACCGGCAACGTTTTTTCTGCCCCCTGTTTATCTGATTTGTCACGTTCCTTCCCGTCATATTTATCTTACTTTCTCTGTTCTGTCTGTTTTGTTTCCTCCCGCCCTGTCTGTTTCTCTCTGTCTTACTCTCTATTTTCAATGTCTGTCTCCCTGTCCAATCGTCTGTTTTCCCTTTCATAAATATCTCAATTTCTAAAAAATCTCAATTATCTGTTGTGTACCTATGTTTTCCACCCCCCAATTCGTCCTCGTTGGGTATGAAATGGTAATTTTATCTCATTTTACACTTCTAGTGTTTCTTTTTGGTGCACTATAATAGAATATTTATATAAGGGATGATAAATACGATAACTACAATGTAGATACTAAAATTAGAAGTAAATCAGGGAGGTGGGAGTTTAAGAGTATTCCCTTAAATATTTTTCATTATGATTTAATATAAAGCAATTGTTTTTCAATGGTATGACTTTACCCTTGTGACATTTGGTATGCTACTTATCTCGAAGAAGCTTTTATCTGGTTTCTGCTTACTTAAATTCTATTTTTATAACAACTCGAATAAGTAATTTTATTAATTGTAATTATTATTATTATATCACATATCTATGGATTGGCTGAGAAGGTGTTGATATCAAGCGATTGTTTTTCTCGTTTTCGTGAGACGTATTTGTTTTTCGAATTAAGTGACGTAAACATTTAAAATAACTGTCAATAAAATTCCATTTTGCTCTCCGGACATTTCGCCTTACAATTAGTGGTATTGTGTCTGACTAAGTAATGTAAATATTTCTCTTTATCGCATTTTTTTATTTTCTGAAATTAAGTCAGCTAAGCGTATCGTACTTATTCTGGTACCTATACGTACTGTGGACGCGTCGTTTGGTATAAATTTGCTGATGTGCAAGTGTTAGTACCTACGATGATTAAAATTAGAAAGAAGAGGTACCTCACTAGACGTGAAAGGGTAAGAGTCAATTAGTCATTCAATTAGTACTATTACATTTTTGTTAGAGTGACCCATTCTTTTCATACAAATATTTTTTTAATTAATTCAACACATTAGTAAAAGCTCGGAAAAATTAGCAACTCTATAATATCGATTCGGTTTTTAATTTTGACGAATGAAGGCATTTGGAAATTCAAAGGGAGTGAAATTTATTTACCATGGTGAAAGAATTTTTGGCCAATAAAATACTCCTCCAGAATATTTTTCTGGAGGTTTAAAAATGCAACTGCTTTTTAGCCATTTGTTCAGGTGGACTTTACCTTAATAGGGTGAAATTTTGATTATATTTAATATTTTATATGGGAATTGATAGGTTAAAAAAGTCTAGGAAAAATAAATTCAAAATTTTGTATCGATAACTTTCGTAGATGTTATACGTGTGTGAGTTTCGAAGATGTAATACTAAAAATTAATTCTCTTATTTTTTCGTACATTAAAAATAAAAAACATAAAATATGAATATGTACAAAAGGGGTTAATAGGGGTGACATGGAGGTTATTGGATTTTCACCTTCCGAATTGTTCTGTATGGCTTTTTTTTTTGTTCTGAAATAAGCGTTGATATCATTAGCAGCAAGTGGTCGCTATAGAAGGGTGTCTGAGCACAACATCAATTATTTTATATATACTAACGATGACTGAAATTGACGGTCGAAACGTTGCCTAATTGTTAATTAAACGTAGTTGGTTTTTGCCAAGATTTGATTTTTATTTTATTTATACCAACAAGATTCAATTCATTAATTGAAAAAATTGTTAAATTTTTCACCCCCTTCAATTGTCATGGTAGACGACGAACCAATTTGGAAAATGAGGTTAAAAATAGAAATACTTACTTGTTGAAAATATTGTGCGTTGTTGTGCTTGTGCTGTTGTTGGTCATGTATAAATAGGATTCTACTATAAACTTTAAACGTGTTTTGAAACATACCATTTATTTTTATTCACGTTAGTCAGTTTAAAATCCTTCAAAACAGAGCATGATGTTTGTGTCCTGTTGCAGCTTCAAACTTGTCGTTAAAGTGAATCAATAGATAAGTAGCTATTGGTAAGAACTGATTAAATATTAATAGAAATTATAAAATCGTTTATTACTCTATTACAAAATATTGTAGTTGATATTTTTATAAATTTAATCTCGCGTATTTTTAAGGATAAAATTAGATTTTTATTAAAAAGACAACTGTGAATTTAAGTAATTGAAGTCGAACAAATTTTTTCTCGACTTTACTTCTTCTTTTCTTGATCCATTCTTCAAAAACTAAACTACAATACATCTATTCTTATTTGCGAATAATCCTGGATTCCTCTTTATTCCTGTTTCTGCTTCTAATTAGCCCTTCATGTCGTAGAAGGTGTCTTACTATCCTGTCCCTCCCTCCTTTTTAACAAATACAGGGTGTCCCCTCTCAATTGGAAAAAACTTCTAGGGCATATTGAGGAACCATAGACAAGCAGTTTGAGATATTAGACTGATGTCCGGAAGTGCATGGTTTTCAAAATACAGGGTGTCAAAGTTTTTTTCAAAAAACTTTTTTTTTATCAATATCTCAAAGGCACGTTGACCGATTTTCTTGAAATTCGCTGGTGATGTAAGCTTTAATAAGACGCTCAGTTAGCACTAATTAAATGGTAATTATTACTTCCAGTGGCGCCCCGGGGACAGTGTCACGAATAAAAATGACAAAAAAATGTACGCCACTGACTTTTTGAAAATTTTAACTGAGCTTTCTAAAAAATATAAAATTTTCAAAAAAAGTCAGTGGCGTACATTTTTTTGTCATTTTTATTCGTGAAACTGTCCCCCGGGGCGCCACTGGAAGTAATAATTACCATTTAATTAGTGCTAACTGAGCGTCTTATTAAAGCTTACATCACCAGCGAATTTCAAGAAAATCGGTCAACGTGCCTTTGAGATATTGATAAAAAAAAAGTTTTTTGAAAAAAACTTTGACACCCTGTATTTTGAAAACCATGCACTTCCGGACATCAGTCTAATATCTCAAACTGCTTGTCTATGGTTCCTCAATATGCCTTAGAAGTTTTTTCCAATTGAGAGGGGACACCCTGTATATACTTTCAATAATCTTCTTCGAGCCTCCATGTATACAGTGTGGTCATTTGAGTGCGCAAAATATGGGAATTTTTTAAATTACTAAAAAAACCAAAAATAAAGTTACGTTAAACAGCATACAGGGTAGGTACGACTTAAAATATAAGAATTGTGTAAGAGTAAACAAAGTATGTACTACTATTTCAGAAAAATCAGGAAAATGTTATGATAAAAAGTTGTTGAAACTTAAAAGTTATGCCTAAATACCAAATGTTGAAAGAAAAGATCTTTTTTCAGGAAAAATACTTGGTCATTAAAAAAAAATGTTTTTTTTTTATATTCAGCTTAAATTGATCACAATCAAATCATTTCGCATAAATTTGTTCGAATTCAAGCATAATTGTAAAATTGACTTAAATTTTTAGTTCTTTTGGGAACCATAAATTTCACGTTTGTTGCAACGATATTAAACACAATTTTATAATTTCGCAAAAATTCTTTTTAACAACATAATACTTTAGTAATGATAGTGTGCATATTAAAAAATCCTCATTTAAACTACAGAATGTTTATTTAAAATTTTTATTTGGAAATGATTAAGTATTTTTCCCAAGAAAGAAGTTTTTTCCTAGGGGATTATAACTTTTAATTCTCAACAACTTTTCTTTATAAAATATTGCTGAATTATCTGAAATAAAAGGGCACTTTATTCTTACACAATTTTTATATTTTAAGTCCTACCCTGTATACAAGAAATACTCTACATTTAGTACATGGATAGATCGTTTGTTTTACTGTTCCATAATTTGGTACAATTACGTAGTTTATTCAAAATTATGAGTGGATGCATTCAAACTGTTCTAATTAGGTTTTGAATAATGAAGTTATTGTTCTTGACAATGGAAAAGTATTCGCAAGCTACTGAAAATGTTTCCTAAGAAAAAAATTAAGGTAGTAAAGAGCTAAAAGGGTTTCATTGATGAAAAACGATGGGGTATAGGTTTTTCTTTATTAAAAACCTTTCAACCCTTTACTGGTTTGATTTTAACAACTTCTAGATGAACTGCTAGTAAATTCTGAATTATAAATGATCACTCGTCCTAATTAATACAAGTATAATAGCAATAATATCATAAGGAGTGTCCATAAAAGGATGGTACAAAGACATTAGATAAAGATTCTTCAGATCACAATTTTCAGATGTTTGTGAATCAATTTTTTAAATACTTAGATGTTATGTTATTTTAATGATACATAGCAATTTAAAAATAGGGGTAAAAAGTAGGTAACCATATCTTTTGTCGTTATTTCACCCTGTATCTAAACTTTTGTGGACACACTTTATAGTGCGATTGTTAATAGCTAATATACTCGTATTAAATGGGATGATTGTTCAGTTCAATTCAGCATTTACTGGCAGTTCATCTAAAAGTTGTTAACAAAAGGTTATTAATAGAACGGTTTTTATTGGTGTTTGTTCTCGTAAATTGACATAAATTAGTTATTAGTCCACAACGACAACTTGCAAACTCACAGATTGGCAATTGAAATCAATCAGTTTTTGGTTTTTGCAATGGTAAGTTGAGTGTTTTCAATACGTCGTCATCAGTGCTTTTCATTTTCAAAATTTAAATGTCTTATATTAAAAAATATTAAATACCTTTTTTTTTTAATTTGAGAACTCATTTTTGAATAATTAATTAATTTTAATAACTACGTATGTTCCAATATTATGTATACCTACAGCATGATATTTGAAAATTTTGAATGATGAAATTTTCACTTATGAGAGTTTAAGTTTGTTGCTATTATTAAACTATATTATTTTATAAGGTTAATAAAAGTAGTTAATCTTGTTATGTCAGAAAGATATTAATGATATTAAGTGTTAGTTTGTGCAATTAAAGATATGTTCATCAACAGTGGTTTCTTTATTGGCTAGATTGACTTTTATTGATCTTACGATATAATGAGACATATATCAAAAACATGTTTGCATTTTCCACACAAATATCATCCCTATTTTCGTCCTCTTAGTAATAGATTAAAAAAAAAAAAGAAATAGACTGTTTCCTTCTCCTAGTGTCCATCTAACTCTGTACCAAATTTCATATTAATCGGTTCAACAGTTTAGCATTTCCCATACAAAGTTTCGCCCCCCCCTAATTTATAAATTTAGGGGGGCAAATTAATTAAAAAAAAGAAAAATACCCCATGTCCGTTCTCTGGTGTCAAAACTGGTGAAGTACTAGGCAGATAGACACTCAGACTTTTGCCTTATGCGTTTAAAGTGATTTTAATTAACTTAAGTGTCTTTAATTACGTAGTTGATTGTTTCGTATCTTGTTCCTTAATAACTGTAGAAAAACAAATATGTGATTTTTAAAAAAAATTGTATCGCCTAGAAAGGGATTTTTTAATTATTCACTTTAATTTTTTGAATACCTACTACACATAATTATACGATATATTTCGAAGTATTTATTGTTTAGAAGTTAATTTAAATTTGGGTTTGGTGATTTCCATAAAAATTTCTGACAGTTCGTAGGAAAGCTTTGCACAAAGGTTTGATAATTTCTAGACAACCCTTCTATCTCATTACAACAAAAAAGTAATCTTTTACTGCACCTCAGATATCTAATGGTTGGCAGGGTTAGACTGTTTATGCAAATTAACAAAAAAAAAAAACGCAATTAACAAGCTCATAGAATTACCCAGTGTCCTGGTGGGCTCAGTTTAACCCTGTTGGTCGTCGTTGGTTCGCTCTATTAATTAATTAATTAATTAATTATACACCACAGTAAGGTGTGTCTAAATTAAGTTATATAATTCGAACTTTTTCAACGCAAAGTGCACATGTACTTGCTTGTCACGAGTGTGATAAGAAGTATAATTTGTCGAAATAAAATTAGTAATTACAATGACTTGCTATCTTATCTGAAGATGGTTTATCTTTTTAACTAGTTGGTATAAAGGTACAAGTAATGTAAAATTTTCACAATTTTGCATTCAAACGTCGACAAGAGCAATTCTACAATATATTTTTTCTTTATTAGGCTGCGGCTGTTCCGTCCGAGTGCAGTGATAGTAGTAAAAGTAGCGAAAGTGGGAACGAATCTGGGATTGCTGATTCTGGTACCACCACAACGTTCGAAACGATGGGGAATAGCACTCGGATCAAGAAGATTCCGCCATTGACGCCTGCCAAACTACTAAAAAGCGAGAGTAAGTAGATTTTCTATGACTATCATGTTCTTCGAAATTATTTAAATGCAGAAATTTGAAGCTCAACGAATTCATAAAAACCAAATGTGTATCAGAAAGTTTTACAAAGGCAAATTAACTACACCGATAAGTCTTTTTTTTAACTTAAGTTGAGACGACTTGTGGCCGCGCCTAGTCACTTATGGCTGCGACTGGTGGTCGTATTTAGTAGCTTAGTTTTAGGTTTAGACTTTAGGCCTTTTCTAAACGTCAACAACAATTATTGAACGAAAATGTTTAATAATTTAATGTAAAGAAACATCCGCTTTTCTATAGTTTACAATTTCTTTTTAATTACAGGCGCCGATGGGAAAAAATCTGGTTCGTATAGTTCATTCTTCATGTACAGGATACCTACTCAAACGCTATTATTATGTGTCAGCACCTTTTTGTTGTTGTTCCTCTTTCTCTCGGCAGCTGTACTGTTATATAGGATAGGAAAAGTTCAAAATAAATACAATTTAGCATTACAGGTAAGTCATCCAGGAATTTATTACTTTTGATCACTGTTTCCTCTCATCAACTCAGCCTTCTGCCCAAAAACTTGTTCCACTTCTTCCCATTCTTACTATTGGCCAATCTTCCAAAATGTCTTAACATTGAACAATCATTTATCTAATCCAGATCTCCTTTTGCCCCTCCTCTCCTGATTCTACCCATCAAATGTTTCCAACTGATTCTAATCGGAAGGCGTCCCATGTTCGAGAAAGTTCTGGATCATTCGATAAATTTCTTGAATTTTTTGGAATTTAATAGACAATCTAGATGTCCTAAAAAGTTGTAGCAAATTGCGGAATGGTCCAGAATGTTCTTGATAGTTCCAGCACTTTTAATGATTAAAAAATTTTTTGAAATTCACTCATAAACTGAGAAACACAATGTACAACTTAAAGGCAACGATGTATGAACATGATAGAATGTTCTATAAAGTTATGGAACATTTTAGAAACTTACTGAATCTTCTAGTGTCTCCTAGAATTTTTTGCAATGTTATCGAATGTTCCAATACCTTCGTTGACTCAAAATTTTTTGGAATTGACTCATTACTGGGTGGTAAACATAGCAAGATGTGCGAATACAACAGAATTTTTCTAGAACATTTTCGGAAAAATTTACCACCACATCTAGAATTTTAAAAAAACTTTGGACGTTCCTTCAATTCTCGCCTGTCCCACCAATCATATTTTTTCTTTTTTTGTTCACCATTTCAACTATATATATTTTTTAATTTTCAGGAAAATCTCATAGTTTCCGAAGGTAAAGACGTCTATAGTGAGCTGCTTCAATGGCAAGCACAATTACATTCGAAATCGGCTGGTGCTGTCCATAATTTCTTGGACTCTAATTTGGATCAATTAGCAAAAGTAAATATATTTTTTTGACGCACCTACGATATACATATTTGTAATTCATCATCCCTAAGATAGATGGCGATGTGTTTCTCTTCGTGCAACGTGTACATTTTTTGTTTTCAGGTAAGGCAATCACTGGAAGCATTGTCTTCTTTGCTGGTGGACGAGGCTGGTAATGCTAATAAAAGCTCAAAGTCCGACTCACCAAAAGCTTCTTCTACACCTACTTCATCGTCAGAAACTCAAAATAATAGTTAGCAAGCTCAGAGTTTCGTTATGATAGACAGAATTCTGATCTTTCTAATTGATCGAATAATAATGAGATCCTGATCAAAGATAGTTATTTGTTGTAAAAGTAAATGAGAAGGAGTTTTAGAAAAATTCGTTGGGAGAGGAATTAAGGATGAGGTAGGTTTCAGAGAAGGGGTTGCTTCAATAGCCAGTGCTAGGTACGTTGCCAAAAACGCAACTTGTTATGTGACTAGTCAAAATTTAATATCTAGTAACGGTTAATTAATTACCTGCTGTTGTTATGTATGTACCTAAAATGTTTTTTTATGTCGTACATAGGTACTAAGTATATGTACGTTCGTTTTGGGTTGGATTTGGTATGGAAATCCTTTAAAAAATTGTGATTGCAACAGTCAGTATGAATGCACGTCTGATTGAAACAGTTTGGCATTTTTTGAAATTAAAGTTTTTGCTATTTTATACCAATTAAATATTTTTTATTTGTATGAGACAGAAAATTGAAAGAACATGAAACATAAACAATTTTCTTATTTGTTACGTTTTTCTTTTCTAAAAAGTTTGTTCGATGGGTGGATGTATGCGTGAAATAGCGAAGAAGAAAATATTTATAAACCCCAGTAGCACTATGAGCAATGTACTACATTATCTTAACATACATAATTATTTAATTACGTGAATTTATTCTGTATATAATTGTGCAATTAGCACGAAAAATGAGCAAGAAAATTCACATTTAACGCTGTTGAATGCCATGTTGTTGCAAATAGCCACTTTGTGATATAGCTGTAGTGTCGGTATAAAAAACTTTTTTTTTTCTTGGTTCCTTTTTAGAAAAATTGTAGGTGGTTAAGGGAAGGATTTTTTTCTTAATCTTCTGTTGTTCAATAGACAACTTTTTTTGGCTTTAAATTTATTAAGTTTTGTTATTTTATTTTTAGCTGTTTTGATAACTTTATTGAGTTAATAATACAGAAATTTATTTATCTTACAATTAAATTATCTGGGAATAATGAAGTAAACAACTCAACTGATACTAAAATTAATTAATGTGATTTATAGATAAAAAAAGTTATCAAAACAAAAAAGAATAAAATAAACCAATTAACTTACCAAAAATATTTTAAAAGTTTAAACCAAACGAGTTTTAAAAACTCTTTTTTAGTTTTATCTGCAAATTATTAGCTATTTATTTAATTTTAAAAGACTGATTATTTAATTATATACTACTTATTGTCCCTGTTTTACTTTAAAACGAAGAAATAGTTGTGGGAAAAGGTAAAGATCATTGCATTTAATTTGAGAAAAAAAAAGAAGAAAACGGTAAAAAAATAAGACAATTAAAAGTAATTGCTCGAAAAATTACTATTTTAAATTTTTTGTTCCAAAATGAGTAAGTAGGTACTATTTATTATTACTATTACTTACAACTGTTAGTTGATATAGTCTTACGATTAGGTTAGTCTAGTGTTGGTATATTACCAAGAGGATTTAATTTACTAATTGCTCTGTAACACGTCGTCTGCTGTATAGATAATTGTTTTTTTCGTCATTATAAGTTGTGCTGGTACCTTTTATGGCGAATTTGTTATATTTATTATTATTATTGTAGATAATAATAAAACTCTTTATTTGTTGGCCTTATTTGTAATGTGTTTGTACTTTATAGGAAACCTGTGATATAGATTGATTTATTTTATCTTAATAAATCTACCTTTGATTTTTAGCTTAGTATTTTTTTTTAATTCTTGTTATACACAAAATAAACTATTTATTACTATTTGCCTTTTCTTCTTCATTTGTAAATAAAATAAACCCGAATGTGTTTTTCTATTTATTTATTATTGAAATGGTTAAGGATATTTAAAAACATTGCACCAAATATTTCAAATTAATGCGATAATCTGGTAATTATTTACTGGTTGAATAACGAAAAATTTTTATGTATCAAATAAATTCTTTTTGTCATATAAGTGTGAGAACTGATTTCTTAACATGCATTTTCAGTTGGAATGAAATGTTACCGCTGTACGCACTCGCCTAAATTAACTGAGCATGCGCAAAACTTTAAACAAAATACCTCATACCTGCGCCATTAAGGAGCGTTACAAAGTATGCGAATGAACGATATTTTTTATAAAATCATGATATCATAAGACAACAGGCAGAAGGGTAGGCATGAAGGCGTAACTAGTAGAAAAAATTATTAGTTTTACCTGCTTCTGCCGATTATAATCACCAGATGGTTTTCAATTTGTTTTATTATTTTGAGTTAGTCATTCGAAAATCTTCTGCCTTTATTTTTTTTTTGGGGTGAAGCCAGTAAAACGTAAAATATTGAATTTTTCTGTAAGTTTTGTCTTAATTCCAAACTTTAGGACACGTGTAACCTTTATGTGTATTGTTTTCTAATAGCTTTATTTTATCTAAAATTTCTTTCTTCAGCCCTACTTTTCGAACCATTGTAGTCTACATTCACATACTTTTCAACCCTTTTAAAGACAGGATAGCGAAAATGAGACACTTAAATCTACGATTATCGAACAGTTTAGAATTTACTGGATTTTGAATTGGATTGATAACACTTTGTAACCTGCGGAATAATTTAATTATGAGTAGCAATAAAAATTGTACGATACAGTCTCAATTAAGTGATTAGGTCGCTGAATATAATCAAAAACATGTAGTGATATTTTTTTGCGAAGAGGATTGCTATCAGTTTGATAAATATTTTCAAACGATGTTATAAATAGTAATGATTATAAAGCTGTACACTTCTTTCTCTTTAAGTATTTATTAAGAATGAAAGACATTAAAAATGCTCTTAGAAAATATATTCAGGGTTTTGAAGTACCAAATGTTTCGTCTATGATGGACATGTTCAGAAGCGATTGCGCAGACGAGGGTTGTGATGAGAAAAAGCAATTGCGAATAGTCACACTACGACTTCGACCGCGCAATAGCCACTGAATATGTCTCTCGAAGCTACAGACGAAACTTTCGGTACTTCAAAACCAATTTGACCACGGATCACAAACCAAGTTTTTTTTTTTAAATATTGATCCTTTTAAATATAAAAAATGTTAAGTACCCAAAACATCTTAGCCTATAACTTACCTTATATTTGACCGTAGAAGCTCCCATCTTTAACTCTATTAATTTTTTCATAAGCTAACACTTTTTTTTAGTTTAGCATAAAGAATATTTATTATGCACATTATTTTAAAGTATATATCAATTGATTTTATTCATTTTTGTGTGTAATTTAACACAGTCATCATATTAGGAAATAAAGATACAAAAATTGAGATGCTTCAGATATATTGCATATTCATTTTACAATGAAATATAATAATTAATAATAATAATAATAATAAATGTATTTTATAAAACCATAGCCACTTGGACATCAAAATGAACCTGGCTGATTCTTGCATGAGTTATATTAACCAAATCACAACATTTTATGTACAACCACTCAAAGTGCGCTGCTCATTTGCGGTGAGCGCAATTATCTCACACAAGATCTACTTATAAGAAACAACGGGTTGGGTATTGGCAAGCACATCGTGATACAATGTTTATTTATTTATTTATTTAAAGACTTAAAGGCCAGTGACCAAAAATAAGCCTATCGAACGAAATTTCTATTGAGTGAAAGAGTTCATTTTCAAACTTTCTCGTTTAATTGTAAAAAAAAACTAAATTAGGTAACGAATCGCGTCTTGGATTAAGAAAAAAAAAAAATTACTGGCTAAGATAGTCCGGTTGATACTTCATTCAATAAATAAAATTTTAAATAAAAGATATTTTCGAAAAGAACACGTAACTATATTTCGGTGGCTCTTTTTTTTCTTATGCTTTGAAGAAGGTTGAGAGATATGTTGATGTAGAGTACAATAAGGGCCGGATGGCATAGATAATACATTAAAAATTTACTCGCGTTTGCCGATTGAATGTAAAAAAGTTGTTAACCTAAATAGTTTCAAAATTAATAAAGGCAAAAGGGTTTCGAATGGCCAAGGAAAAGTAAGAGCAATTTGCTAAAATGTTATGGTCTTTACTTTAAGTTAGTTAATCGAAAATACGAACTTCTATACCTCCAAAATTATTATAATTGTTCAACAAGTTAGAGCCTTTATTCCAAAAAATTCTTTCTTTAGGTTGATTTGATCTCAAAATTCTGTCATAACATGTTTGTTTCTGTGAACTAAAAATTGATTTTTAATGTGTTACACAATCCAGCCCTAATTTTCACATAATTTGGCCTACATCCACAATTTTCAATCTTCTTAAAGGCAGAAGAGAGAATGAACCAATAAAATAACTATCTGACGATTTATTACGACTCGAAAGACAAATTTTCACGATTAATTACAAAAAAGTTGCCAAAGTTTTAAGTTTACAGCTCAAGTAGTGGGTTTGGTTGTTGAGTTTACTATTGAAAGAAATGCCGAACTACCATAATCAATTAACAAATTATTTAATTCCACAAAATGCGAGAAACATTTCTAAATATGGTTCACTCAATAGAAATTCCTCAAGATATTTTGTCACTTAAAACATGAACACTGACCTATTGGCACGTTTTCATCAACCCAAAACGAAAGTAATTGGACAACAACACCAACAATTATATATAATAATAATAATAACAATAAGAGAAAACAACTTGCCTATATAATTTGCAGTTAAATTTTACTTATAAGTCCTAATAATAATTATTGTTATGCAAAAATGCTAGTCACAATTATTGATACAATTTCTTACTCACGCCGATGCTGTTGTCCTGATGGAGTCGCCAAAAAGACTATTGTTTAGACAGTATAGATTTTCTATTTTCTCTACAAAGATTGATTTTTACCTTTCATGTACTAGATGTGTTGTTTCGATAATGCTTTGCTACTTAACAGAAAAAGTTAGGGCACTTTTTGTTTTCTATTCTATTAAATAAATGTTTTAATTGCTATAAATAACAATATTTTTCGGACGTTTTCGAGAATTTTACAAAAAAAAAATAAACAGATCTTCTGAATGGAACAAAATTTTAAAAATTAATTGTCTCAGTAAAATGATTAAGTCATTAAATCTCCAGAAGTTACGTTATTGGGGATGAAAAACCTAAATATTTTCTTATATGATTTGCAAATTAAAAAAACTTTTTGACATTTAATTTTTTTTTTTCCTCCGACGCCTGAAAAGGCATAAGGAGAATGGAGAAGAAGAAGAAGAAGAAGACATTTAATTTTTTTTTTCGAAAATATACTCGTTATCAAGTTATAGGTGATTTATTAAAATTAAAAGTGCCAAGAGTTTTCAATCAAACAATCACTGAACTTATCAAGTCGTAAAACAGTTGTTAATACGTATACCAAAACCTTAGGTGTCTATTTGTGCCCAATTCAGCCAATAAAACTATTTATAAAAAGGCTTTTCGAAATCCTTCACTCCTAATAGCTCTTGATTTTAATGTGGAGATTTAGTGACATCTTGAGGAGCACTGTTCGTGGTCTTTTTAAGAGAAACTTCTCAAAAACGTCCTAATATCATATAAATCTTTGGATTAAAATAAGACATTTATTTAAAACAACAAAAATAATTTATGAATATAAAAATATAACTTTTGATTTGAAATTTGGGTATTATTATTATTGTAATAATTTTAACCGACACATTTGTGTTAAAGGGCACGGGATTATAAGGCCACTAGTTCGTTTTTTTTATTGTTTTTAATTTTCTAATTATTTTTAAACACTACCGAAACCAACACATCTAAACTAAAGAACAAGACAAAGAACAATTTTCTTATGCACTTGAAATACAATTAAGTAATGAAAAAATGAGTACGTATTACAAAGACAACTACACAACCCCGGAACTAATGACATTTATTTAATTATTATCATCATTTTTTTTTGTAGATTTTTAAAAATTGCATATTCAAAAAAATGAACAAAAAAAATAGTAAGCAAAGATAGAAATGAGAGTAAGATGATTAAGCATAAGTCTATAATATTATAATATATTATATTATTTATGTATATTATTGTTGTATGTACTCTAATATAAATACATGGTACTGTATACATAATAAACGTTAAGGGTCAAGGACAGGCCAGGTCGTCATCAAAGGTTCATACATGCTTTTCTCCCTTTTTTTTTCATCTTTTTATATAATTATTTACAATCACAACCACTTTTTCTACCGTCGTGCGTGGCGACTGGTGTTTATATTTATATTTAATTAGTATTTTCAATATTTATGTATATGTATATATAATATATTATTTTTTTTCACATTTTCCTTGCGTTCGTTCGTTAAAAATGGCAAAAGACAACTACACGACAACCTATAAAAAAAAATGCATGGAGCACTCTCGCACTGCTATGGGACAGAAAACAATATTTTTTTTTTCTTTTCTTCGTTTCGATTAGGTACATTGGCGGAATGAGCTCAGCGATCACAGTTACAAAATAGTACAGAATAATAATTAATAATTACAATAATAGTAGTCATAGTGATAAAAACTAATTAATCATAACGTACGAAAACTACGCGAGTAAACAGTAATATAATTGATAGAGAAATTGGCTCATTCAAAATAGGGTTAAAAAAAATTAATAAAACATACAGAATTACAATAGATCGAGTGGACTACCTGTAATGAGAATCCACTTTTCTTTATGAAAAAATAATTTAATATCAGCATTTCTGCTTTGGTAATTTCAATTTTGATTTTATTTCAAGTGATATTTCTAAAAATAAACCCAATTTTAGTAGCACAAGTACCTATGGGGTTTATAAAATGGATTTTAGCACTGATTTTTCAACCTTCTTTTTATCTTAAATTTACCGTTGTAGAAAGCTAAAATCTGTAAATTTGAAGTTGGCTAAAATCTCATGTAGGACTGGAAGAACAAACCGAAAAATAAATAATGCTTCTAAATAACATTACTAAAATGTATGATAAAATACTTTTTTATCATACTAGTGTTGTAAGTTCACTTTTTTTAATGAAACTAAGCTAGAAGAAACACTTTTTGGCCAGTCCTGAGCTGCAATAAAATAAAGTCCGTCATTATACGCATGAGCACATGTTTACTAAGCATGCGCGAGAGCGTTAACGATACTTTTGACATTTATAAAAGATAATTCCACCGTAATGTTTACCAACATATTTTCCTACCACCAAATGCCAAAGTAGTAGTAGGTACTTATGAATATTTTAATAATTCTACAATCATAACAGAAATTAGTAGTATTTATTTAAAAGGTGATCCTTAACATTCATCTGCTAATTGACTAATAATGAAAGGCAAATTGAAAAATATTATGAAGTCGAATTTCAGAATAGTTTAATTATTATTTGCTCAATTATTTACGTTTTTTAAAATTCAAATATGTCAAACAAAAATTCATAATTTAGTGGTGTATTCTATTTTCGTCTCTTAATAAAACTTTACCTGCAGAGACTTTTTTCATGATTCGAAATTTTTTTAATAAATACATTCGTGTTTCGTCACTTGCTACTGGAATTACTGTTAATAAAGAATATGTAATTGAGAGCCAAAGGGTATCAATGAACTAAAGTTTTACATTTGTAACTGAAATTATTTTCAAATTCAATCATTAAGTAACGAAACAAGCATAAATCTAATGTAGTTTTTTTTTATTCTATAATCAACCATTTTTTTATTTTGACTGAATTGAAATTTTCAAACTTTCCATTCAAAAATTTTAAAAGTACGTTAAATAATATAGGTATTATTTGTATTATCTTTTACAATTAACCTATTTTGAGAGCCAATCACTCGATCTAATCATGGTAATAATTTTTTTTATCGTAATATCTTATTTTATCAATTACTTAATAAAAAGTAAAGTCAAATGTACGAGTGACTTTCTTGGCATGATGCATAAGTAACCATTTGAAAACGTATTTGGAACAAGATTTGAGAATATCGAAAAAAATATATGTTAATTTTAAAATTAACAGCAACGCGAAAAATGTTTTGATTGCATTGCAAATAAATTTTAAGTACAATTTATTTTGTATTTGTGCAAATCTTGTATCCAACACTTTTAGATGCAGAATGGCGTTCTCATTAAGTAACGTGATATTAATTAACAATTGTTTTTAAGTAACTTGCTAGTTTTTGTTCCCTTTATTTACTGTGAATCTAAGTGAGAAAGACCGATGCATAAGTAAAAAATATATTTATTATTTAGATCAGTCAAATGGTACGACAATTAATATTTTTAAAAGTAAACTCATTTTCGTATTGGCGTCTTTCCGCATTCGACCGCCATATTGATGTTTTGAATCATCTCCATAATCCCTATTATTAGTATGTTTTATATGTAGCATGAATAATAAGTTACATCCGCCAGAATATTCTAAAAGTCAACGTTATACAAAAAAAAACATGTTAATAAAATTTGTAGATTATTTAATTCGGAGGTAATTCCAAATAATTATCATTAATATGGCGGCCGAATAAAAGGGAGGTTTTGTATTACTAAAATCGCCTCTACATGTAACTAGATTTTGTTGTTGTTATGCAAATATGTAATCAAGATTTAAATTTTTACTTTAACAGTCGGTCGGTACATATAAAAATAGAAAATCAACATCAATTTTATATATCTACCGAGTTATATATATAAAAAAAAAATTTTTATACAACCGCAAACCAAATAAAAACGACTTTATTTGTTAGCTGTAACATTTTGAGTCACCAAACAAAAAACTTAAAAAAAAACCTAAAATTTTTTAAACTTTTACTATAGATTCATGATTTTTTCTTTTTTGATATTGTCTATTAAATATTTTGATTTTATTTCCAAAAATTCTACAAAAGATGATATGAAAGTCAGACTTACTAAAAGTATTTTTTGAACCTCTTGTAAATCTTCGGTCTTTCCTACTTATAAAAACGCAAAAATAATAATTTCGGGATAGATATGCGTTTATTCAGACAGTCATTATCTAGATTAATTATCATTTGCTAAAAACATTTTTTTTTCGTAATTCAAACGCAAACGTAACTATAACAATTGATAAAATTATTTATGGGGAAAATAAGAGAAAAACGGGGCGGGTGTCGCGAAACGAAACAAGAGAAAAGTTAACGTACGAATTAATTTAAGATAAATCGTCGGGTGAGTTAACGTTGGCCCCATACGGAGTCATTTTTTAACTCCGTCGCGGCATATCACAAATAGTTATTGAGCAAGACTGAGCTCTAACCCAACGAATTATAAAAACTGCACAATTATTTAAAAAAAAAAAAACTAAAACTCAACGTAAACAACATTCGATAATACATACTTACAAAAAAACTCTGACTAACAATCAAAAAACAAACGACGCGGTAAAAGGGCAGCAGCAACAGCAGCAATGGTGCTTAATAAGATTGCTGCAAAGTCACAATAGTAATAACAGGAAAAAAGGAGGGTTCTTAAAAACATAAATAACAGTAGTAGTAGTAGTAAGAAGAGTGGTGATGGTGATGTTACAAGTAGCGAATATTTAGTCATAGCAGTAATAGTAGTACAAGGCGTGTTGTGTCCATAGCAATGCTCATTGACGTTTTGGGCTGGTGGCCAATGGGCCTTCGCCCAAGGTCAGTACCGTTTTTCCGCATTTGTCTGGTCATACTCCAGCACCAGCCTCTTGATGTGCGACAATTTCTCGTGCAAATATTGGAATCGTCTTTTATCCCTCTGGTGACCCAAATCCTGCTTGTTTTCCCTGTACTCTTTTACTATTTGCTTTCTGATTTCCTGTAAAGAGCAAAGAAAAAACCGTATTCCACCATCACACGCCAATTTCCTTTCTTAAATGTTAATGACAGATCCAAAGTTTTGGAGACTTTATGAATTTGATGAAAATGATACGATTATGGTCATACTTTGAACTTATTTTTAGACATGTGGAACCCATAAATTGACTGAAGAGTAACGTCAAAATTCATCTATTTTGAGCACCTAAATGACTTGATTCAAAAGTGTATTTATTAAATGGTGAAATTTCGAAGTAAGCAACATTTCACAAGTTGAGTTTTTTATCAAAAACGTTACACCATTCGAAAGATTTTAATAATTTTGTGGTATGTTAATTATCTTTACATATCCATTTAAAAACCAATATGAGAATACCTAATTAGCTGGATCTAAAGCGAGAATTATCATAATAAGTTGTATATAAATTCTTACCTTGTACTTAGGACTGTGCTTATCGGTTTGACGAAGTCTTTCTTCCAGTTCAGCAAACCTTCTGGACACTTTTTCCACAACGGCATGAAGCTGCTTATATTCACTGTAATCAGCATTGAAGTCTGCCTTATACCTCCGCCGTTGGTCCGAGCTCTTAATGGTGGTGTACTCACTGTAAAAAAAGAAACAGCATTGAGGACTTCCATGTTCTTATTTTACACAATATATTTGTTATGCTTTTCTCTACGTTCACACTCGCAACAGCAAATTTTCCTCCGTTTATTTAACGCTGTCACCAAATAAAATACATTAAAATATTAATTAATATCGAATTTATATATTTAGCAAATTATTTTTTTTTGTGATAATTTGCATACTTATGGCTTGTTTTAATTTATTTCTAGGATACCCATGAATCTTTTTGCAATGAGAGTCCTACAGTGAGAATCAAGGGGTAAGTTGATATTATTACTATTAGGGTAATTAAATCTCATAATGAAAACACATTTATTAGTGGGGGATTGTAATCTTTAAAATGATATCAGAATCGCTTTCTTTAGTAAAGTAGTAAGAGAGATATGGTCTGATAAAAAATAATGCCTTCGTGAACTAATATAATAGTATTGATTATATAGCTGTAGAAATTGTTATTAACAATTGTTCGGACGATAATTCTATCTTTTTAAAAGCTCTGTAGATAAATTAGTGTTATTACTGATTACCTACTGCACCGTATTTTTCAAAAATATTTTAAAGTATCTGTTTGACTTGATTAAAATTATTTACTTACATTTGTTTTTATTTTTAATTCTTAAATAAAAATAACAACGTTCACTAATATTATCGTATAGTTAACGTTTCTTTTTTTTTTTATTTAATCGTAAGCAAATATAAATTTAGCTGAACTTTATTAGGTGGAATTTCAATGTAACTGTTTATATGTAAATTTAAATTTAAACTGCATTTTCACATTTACATAAAATTCATTAATGAATTGCAAATGCATCTTTATTAATTATATTCTTAATATTCTTATTAGGTCGAATTAAAACCAGCTCTTGTATTAGTTTATATGCAAAATCAGATTAGTGACTTCCTTAATAACTTCTGAACGTTAAAAAATTCGTTTGCTTTAAAACGAACATTTAAAAAAAAATATTAAAAAAGCATTTCCTACAATAAATTTTCAGATATTTCACTGTTTCATTTTTCGCTGTCTTCACGTAAAATCGACAAATTGTTTTAATTTTTGTATCAGTTTTACTGGATACGACACTTGGATTAGTTAGAAGTCATCAGACATCAGTTATGAGCCGGGTAAAGTTCGCGCATGTCAAAATCAACTGTCGGTATCATTATCGGCAACCGCGCATCTTAAAAAAATCGAGTACTTTTCTATTCCTATAGTCGAGTACTCCCACCACTAGCTGACACTTTCATATTTATTTACTTACGTCAAATAATCCGGGAATTCCGGTGTGGGATCCACTACAGCCAAGGTCTTTTGTTTGTGAACAACGTCAGCTGGGGGTGGAGGAGGAGGTCCTGAATCCGTCGCCGAAACCTGCTCAGCATGCCTTTCCATCGTTCCATTTACCTCTTGAGACTGTTGCTGCTGCTGCTGCTGCTTCTTTTTGCTGCTACTGTTGTTATTGTTCGAGTAATTTTTGACATGGTCCGTGTACTTGTTGTTATTCGTTTGCGTCACAACAACCACCGGCTCGTTCACCCTCGCAACTTTAGCATTGCTCTCGCTCGAAACCGTACTCGTGGGGGTATTACCTCCGCCGCCACTACCACTAACTACGACCGGAGACGAACCAACGAATCCGTTCTTTTTCGGCGACTGCTTCGCGCCGGCGCTCAACGCGAGTAACGGCGACCCGCCACTGTTACTAGCGCCACTACTGCCGCCACCGAATGGCGACGATGACTTTTCACGACTAACACCAAAACTCAAACAACTATTGTTATTATTATTATTAATATTATGACTATCACAAGACCGTTGTTTGTTGTTGTTGCTGCTGCTGTTGCTGTTGCTACTGGTGATGTTATTGGGATTCGAGACGTCGACCAGGGTGGCGTCGACGTCGTCGTCATCGTCGTCGTCGTCTTCGCTCAGATGGGGACCGAACCCGTTGGTCATGTAGCCGTTGCTATTGTAGTAGTGACCGTTGGTAGAAGAGGGCATTGATGACACTTCCCTGCTGCGAGGGTTCATGTTGCTGGCGTCCCGAGAATCGGTCATCGGTCGCCTTTGACTGTTATTTTCGACCGGTGACTTGCACAACACTTGCTCGGAGGGTTTGCGAAAGTGGGAGATGCGCTGCCTTTTGGTTGGTAAGCCGTCAACGCCGTCGTAGTAACCGGGTCGTTTGGACGACGAGGTCGTTGATATAGGCGGTGGAGGTGAACCTGGGTGCGTGCTGGTCGGTGACTGACCACTACCCGAACTACCACCGTCACTACTGCCCGGTGGGGTAAGGTTTTGTGGCTTTCGTCTGTAACAATAAACAATATTTATAGATATACTACAATTCTAAAAGGGATGGGGAGTGAAAGAGGTAGAGGAAGTTCTAAGGACTTTATCCCCAGTGATAAAAAGTGGGCGTCGAGAAGTGTTTGAGTGGGGGGTGGGGTAGAGGTAACGTTGATATTTGTATTTGATAACATATAAGTGGGCTAGTCGGATCTGGCCGGGGGGTGGAAGGGAGTAGGGAATGGTCTAAGAAGTATTCAAAAGTGGGGGTCGATAAGTGTTGAGGATTCTAAATCGGACGTGCTTATTTTACTGCCAATTTATATCAATTTTGCGGCTTGTTGCAGCTATTTTACGACTTCTTTACCGCTATATTCTGCATTCTATTGAAGTTGTTACAGGAAAAGTATAAAATTTCTGTATATTTTAGGTTAGTAATTTGATTTACAAGGGGCGGGGGAATGTTTTAGAACCACCCCAGCACATCTATTAAGCGATAGCCGCGCATTATTTGCGTCAGCGACTTGTAGAGCAAACAAATGCATGTTTCAACTAATAATTATTTAATAGTCATATGATAAATTTTTGGAAACGACAAACTGTAAGGAGATTTAAAAAATAGGTTCATACCTTTAGTATTTATTTGGGATATCTCAATTCCCAGAAATTTTTGCAAGGTATGTCTGTTGAACGGCACGGAACTCATACGAATGGAACTGATATTTGAAAAATTATTTTGTATATTACAATAAAGGTAAATTTTATGTTTATTTTGCAAACAAATCTGTACGCAGCTAAGAAAAAAGGTTTCACAATTGCAATTTGTTTTGATTAAACATGCTCCAATTGTCGAGTAAACAATTTTAATATAATGCTTAAAAGCAAACCCACACGTAATATTGTCAAATAACAAAACATATTAAATATCAACAAAGAAGTTAACTATCTTTTTTCGTTTTCTTTTAAGATAAAAATTGTTCCTAATAAAACAACAACAACACAAAAAAGTCATTTAACAGTTTTAGAGGAAACACATTTCTGAAAAAGGTTTTAGTTTTAGTAAATTACATCTTATAACCCAGTCTAAAATTCTAACCCGGGTTAGGTTAGGATAGGCTAAAGAATTAACGGTTTGGTAAGGCGTCGTTCAAAATTTCTTACCTTTTTAGCATCTGTCTTTCACTCTCTGTATAAAATGGCCAGTCTTCTCTAACGTCATTCCACATGGCTCTGTTAAGGTGGTACGCGTTGTCTTTCATGTACGCGATCTGTTTCAAAATGGACGTCATGCTATGCCTCTCCCGCAACCCCTCTATAAGATGAACAAAATTACAAACGTCGAACAAAATCATCAAGTCTGGTTATTACCTCGAACGAGTCTTTCGTATAACTCGGGTTTCTTGAACGGTCTCAAGGCAAGAAGGTGAATCAAACGTTCTCTGAAAAATAATTAGCTGTAGATCATACCATAGATTGTAAATTAAACTTTTGGTTTTATTTGAATTTTGCTAAACATCATTGTTAGTTAGCTGGCGAAATAATTCTTATTAATAGGGAAACACGAGAAAGCTTTGGTGAACCCCGAGGGTGTCAGCCTTTTAATGGTGCACGATAATGGTAAAAGGGCAGCAGCAAATGTCACGAATATATTTAATTATCACCCATAATGACCATATTTTGGAAAAATTATACTTCTATTGACAAAAAAACACTTTAAAGAAAAATTGGTCATTGCCCAGACCAAGGGTGTCTTCAAATTAAATGCTAACGTTTGAAATGATCAAAAGCGACTAGTAACTGCCACTTGACGTGGTCACCAGTTGCAGTCACAAGTCACAGATGCAATGACCAGTCGCAGTAACATGTTGCTGAACGTAAGCACCAGTCACAGTTCCAAGTGACTAGACGCAGCCACAAGTCGGTATCAGTTTTTCAGTCCATTTGCTGGGTAGTGACGTTACCATCGCGAGACAAGACCTGCGCGCTGATTACGTAACCATCTATGTTGTGTGTGAGCCTACTATGATAGTAGGTTCATGGGCAGCACAGGTGGTTACGTAATCAGCGCGCAGGCCTTGTCTCGCAATGGTAACGGTAGTGACCGATGACCGTGGCTTAGTGTACCAAGATGGAGGCGATTATCTGTTGCCACAAGTTTTAAGTGGTGGTAACTGTCACACCTTGTGGCTCTTGAACTCTGTTTCGTCAACCACCTAAGTAACTGCCACTAGCCAGCGTTACCGATGGTGGGCAGCGCTTAATGGTTTAGAGGAGCAAAATTTAAGAAGAAAAATGAGAGATAGAGCAGAAAACCTTCTGATATGAGAGTTTAGACTTAATGGAGTCGAAATGAGGAGTGAACAATGGCAGAGGGAATCCCGAATTAGATTTTTAAATGTCTTGGTTTTCGAAGAATGTGAAGATTGCTCAAGATAGGAAAAAATGGTGATGTGTGTTCAACCAGTCTTTGGACTGGTGACTGTGACAAACAAAAAATTCAAAAAGCTGACAAAACTAATATTATCTCAAACGTAACCATTTGGTAAATTGTTGAAGACGAACGTTTGGTTTTAAGAAACTATTAACTGTTTATTTCAGGAAATTGTAAAACGACTGCTTCTTCCTAACTAAGAAATTTGGACTATATTTAGAAACGTTTACTTTGTTATAAATTGGCAGCAATTTGCACAACTGTTCGGTTATAAAATTTAAATGAGTCATTAAACAAGAGAAGTTTTGGGAATAAATAAAAACTGATTAGAAGTCAAAATTTGCCTGGTAAAAAACTTCTTTTCTGTAAATTTGTTTTCAATAAACAATTGTTCATGCTGGTTCATGCATTTATTCGAGAGTTATATTGACATCAATTGACATCAGGCCAAGTGAACGTAAGAAACAACAAAAACATGCTAATTCAACGCTAACTTGATTTTTTAATGAGACTGGTTAACAATAAAAGACGTAAGCGGTCGATTAATGTTTACATTTTGAATCTATTCGTAGCCTTATTTCGTAATAAGGCGCGGGTGATAAACACTTTCTTAGGTTTCGACTTCCCAATGTACAAACTCATTATGCAATTCGACTGACTATAGCTCTAGTTACGGAAAATTCTTTTTATAACCGCCTTTTCCAAACCAAAAATTCCGTTTTTCGCATAGCATTATCGGAATTTTATGTAACGTGGTAAGTAGGTAGTGCAGAAGTTATATAAGAATTGCACGGGACTCACTTGATTGGTCTTCGCATAATCTCGGGCATGGAGGGTTTATTTTGCAAAGGACGGGAATTATTGACGTAACTGCTTCCCAGGCCGTTGGTCAAGCCATTGCTATTAGCATATAATGGCGGAGTTTTGGCGTTCAGATTCGTTTGGTTCGGCGATTTGAGCAGACTTTCCCGCATTGGGGGTGTATCCCTCCGCGAAGACGGGGGCGGCACTGGCGTAGTCGTCGACACAGTCCGACCTAACAATTGCTTCACTTTTACCTTCCTACCTATGTCATTCTGGTTCGGCTTAATTTCTCTTGTGCTGGAAATAAAAACCAATTAATTACATAGGGTCAAGGTTTATTTATTTAGTGCAGGGGTGGTCAAACTTGTGGTCACATATATCATAACGCCACCACCAGTTGCAGCCACAAGTGGAAATGACTTAGCTATTGTACATAATTACCTATATAGTCGCCACAAGTAGCCACTACTGACCAATAAATTAGATTGTGGCTCAAACACACCCACTGGAACTCTCAGTTTGCGTTGAAACAACATAATGTTCATAATGACTTGTGACAATCATTGGACGTCATTGTAAGCGTTACTTACAGACAGACTAGCAACTAGAAATACTAAGTGGACGACTAGTGGTCGACGCTTTCGACCATTTCTGATTTAATAGTAAGTGTACGAAATCACACCACTTAATTGCTTTGATTTTTTTTTATTATTACATTGTTAGGGAAGATCTATGTATATGAATAAAAACCGAATTCAAGAACAAACCAATGGTTTAGAATTTTAAATTATTGTTTGTATAATATGACCTATAAATAATAGCTTTGTCTGTTTTTAACAATACACACAAAATAATATCTAACAAGAAGTTATAAACAATATAGATGTATCAGATTAGGTTTGCAGAATACTTAGCCACGAAGTAAATAAGCAGATAAAATGAACTATAAAAAACAATTCAAAACCAGATACTTATGAGAAGCTACAATAAAAATAAACAAACTGATTAGAAACGGAAAACATCAATTTCAAGGAAAAACAGTACGTAAACGAATAGTAAAATATTGTGGGAAAAATATGTACCAACACCTATATGTTAACTGTTTACAAAATTTACCAGATTCGGTTGGTAGTAAAATAGTTTTTGTGTACAAAATAATTTTTGATTATGAAAATTGAATGAATCTTTTTACTAAAGAAGAAAAATAAGCTTAAGCAAAATTTCCTGGAAAATAATGGGGGTATTAAGTCTTATTTTATTTATTGCTTTTACCCTAGGAAGTTCTGTTGTCATGCAAGGAAAGGTAACTTATCTAATCGATCTCCTATCTCACAAACCACTATGGTATCAATTAAGCGATCTACTACTGGATCTTTTTTTTCTTTCGTATTTTATTATTTTGAAAGAAGTATTAGGGCAGGGGTGTATTTATGATACTAGTAAATGAAATTTAGAATAGTAGAGACCCCAGAGATCAAATTTTTTTAGGTTTTTCGAAGTGCTCCATAGCAAAAAAGTTTCTGTTTTAAACTTATTACAACCGAGACAAACCAGGTTCTTCACCTCAGTTCATCATTCATTTCTACTTACTTCTTCCTACCAATACTCCCCAATAAATCTGTCAATTATGCTACATTTTAAAACTAAAATTAGAACACTCCAGATGAGTCCAAAATATTAGCCTGTCTCGCGGATTGTGATTGAGATAAAGTTGTCTCTAGAGTACCCATTTTACATGCACACGTATCAACATCCTGCCCTGACTCCCATCCGGAAGGGAACACGTTCATTGTAAATATTACGGATGTGCTATTTGACACCTCACTACGTTCATTGCGTGACTAAATATACAGAGGGGCTCAAAATATAAATGTCTTTTATAATTATAACTTAAGATTGTTAATAGATAAATTTTAGAATATGGATGATTTAAAATATGTAAAGGGGAACACTTACCATTTATTTTTGTGATTTTCTTCCGCTACTGTCATTCGGTGTCTGGTGGCTTCATAGACGTCCTCGTTGGCGTGTATTCGAATTTTGTGTGGAATGGCCCCAAGGGCTTCCAGGGAACCCCTCGGTGCCGCTGATTGTTTAATGCATTCGAAACTACCCCCCGGACCTTCCATATCCGCCGTACTCGACATGGAGAAATTAAACATTGTGCAGCCATTTTGAAGTGACGGAAACGACAATTTCTGTAACAAAGAGTGAAAAACTGTATAACATATTTTCCTATAAAATTAGAAACACGTGAAAATTTTTATTGCGAACCCGCTTTTTTCGATTCTTCATGTATACTGTACAAAATACAATTATTGTATGTTATCGAAAAGTATCCAAGTTAAGGATTTTTAACCAAAAAGGCTAAAACGTGCTAACTCTGTGTTATATTTGGTTTGTTGATTTATTCGAATATTGAGATCGTGTAGTGTTTATTGTTGTAGATTAGATACGGAATTATTTACAGTCTTTATCTATAGGTGATACATGATACTGCTTGTTTGTTTAAAATTTGAAAGCTGTTATTCTTAGTGTTACGAATACAAATGTTGGGAAAGAGATATGTATATGTAAACAAACCCATCCTGAACCGTAACCTATTGCTATAAACACGGAAGTATTAAGACAGTTTTTTGAATTCTATGATATCTTCATACTGGTTTTGGGCTTCAAAAAAATTCAAAAAACTGTCGTAATACTTCCGTGCATATTTCAATAGGTTACGGTTCAGGATGGGTGTCTTTACATTTAAAATCGATTAAGGGAGGTGTATCTATTACAATTACCAAAAAAAGTACCTCTCTGTCGTATTATAGACACAGTATGGGGTGAAAACAAGAAGCATTTACTCTCGGTATGAACAAACTAAAAAGAAATAAGAATACGTTGTAATTATGAAGAAGTTATAGACAGACAGACCCACCATACGAGACTGTAGTTGCAAGAAATGTATTTTTTGGGTAATTGGCCTTGGAATTTGCAACGACTGACGTGCAGCAGCGGTAGCGGCAATCGCTATGTTAGAAAGTGAAACTTGATTAGAAAGGCTAACGTGAAATATCTTTCCAGTAGAACCGAGAAATATTTATGTAAGTTATTACTGCTAAAAGGCATGATTTTAGTTTTGCTATAATGAACGATGCAATCTGACGGACGGGACGGACACAGCGACGTTTTTTCGAATCATTCAACTTGTACAGTATATCAAAAACATCTCATTTAATAAAATTTAGTAGACGTTGCATAGGAGTTATTAAGAAACATTTAATTGGTACTGATTAAAAACAAAACTAAATGTCTGACAATTGCTTCAACATCATGGTCACTTTTAAATGAAGTAGTAACTTGTAATTATAATTAATTGTAAATTAAATAAATATTTCCTGTTTTTGGGTAATGGTAATTTCTAGAATCGAATCTAGATTTCCCTCTGCCCCTTTTCACTCCTGTTTCTGTCTCTAATGTTTTTTCTATTAGCATTCTTGTTGCCATTGTTTTTCAACATTTTTCTAATACTTCGCCATTTCTAATTTTTACATCCACACTATTTTTTCACCATTACCTACATTTCAAACTCTTCCAAATTATGTGCCTACTAACTTTTCTGATAATTTAGTATGTATGTTGGACGCGGAAACCACCCTCACATATAGTTTTTCCATTTTGATTAAAAATTCTAACATATAACGGATTTTTCTGAAATGGAAAGCTTTGAGCACGAGACAGAGGGCGCAGGTAGTGTTGGGAGTGGGGATGGTATACGGGGTTTAGTGGTGGTAGTGGGAGTGAGGTAAACGGTAACAATATGACAAACGTTTGGTGGTTCTGGAGGTAGAGGTGGTGTTGGGTGAGGAAGTGGTACGGGGGTGGGGTGGCGGTGTAGGTAGGGATTGGTATTGGGGGTGGGGTAAACGTTAACAATAACATTTACTTCGGTCACACCATCTATACGGGGAGGTGAGGGGGTTATATACTGAGTGGGGTGGTAGTGGGGGTGGTTAGGGTTGTATTAAGAGGTGGAAAGAAATAAAAAAATAAATAAATAACATCTACCTCATCCTCTACCCCCACTCAACGCTTTTTCTCCTGCTCAAAGCTTTCAATTTTCAGAAAAATCGATTAAGTTAGATAAGCTATTAGGCATAATTACAGAAATTTTTCACCTGAAAAGTTCGTATATTAAAAATTGATTAAAACATCAG
The DNA here is from genome assembly GCA_947389935.1 of Agrilus cyanescens. Classification (NCBI taxonomy): domain Eukaryota; kingdom Metazoa; phylum Arthropoda; class Insecta; order Coleoptera; family Buprestidae; genus Agrilus; species Agrilus cyanescens. Next base: position 5,741,770 of record OX376709.1, read on the forward strand.
GAATAACAACTGTTTCTTAAGACATATTCAAATATGTATTAAAAATATTATTGCAATTAAAATGTAGGTAATTTGTAATTTGATGCAGTGATTCGTACGACTACTAAATAAATAAAACAGAACAGTAATTAATTCATGGATTATTATTTCTATAGTACGATAGGTGGGTATGTTTTGTTTACAATAATTATTATACCTATCTACTACTAAACACGTGTTATGTATGTTCATCAATATTATTCTTATTTACCATAACACATGTGCACGCATAGGTGTAAAATTACAAAATAGCACGCGTAGAATGTAGGATCAATAATAATGGTGTAAAATTGTACATAGTAGCATCATAAATCATAATCATTATAATTGATGTCTGATTCTTTAACGACAATAGGCATCATCGACGCGGTACGATAATAATTAACATTGCAAAAGAAACGTAATGTAATGGGTATTACATTCATACATAGTTACAATACATATCTTCACAGAAAAGGATGTACCTACAGGGAGTTCAATATTATTTATTACCTCTTACTCATTAAAGATACAATTTCACTAAAATAGTTACAAGTCAATAGCTAATGCCACGCATCATAAGGTCGCTCGCGTAGATAATACGCGGTTGTCACTAACATACTTCAGCAGTAAAAAAATATCAGGGGTTGTAATATAGGAATTTTGGTCCTCATATGGATGTCTGGCTAGAATAGAGTGGTTTCTGAGAAGAGATTTTACTCTATAACTGATTATGTTCCATCAAGAAATTGGATTTTATTATTATCTGATATTATCCCATTTACTCTAATCCCAGGCTTATGAAAAGCCTTAAAAATTGTGTACTATTCTACCTGTAGAGACCTCTTTATTGTGTTTCGTCACTGAAAACCAAAGGGCATCAACATTTTTTTTTTAATTATCTACAGGGTGTTTGGTCTATAAGTACAAAAAAAAAGAACCACATGTTCCCTGTTGCATTTCAAACATGAATTTATACACTTTTTGACTTTTGAAATAAAAAAAAAAAATTAAAAATTATTTTGATTTCTGAGGCCGGCCCTGGTTTAGCGCGCTTATTCCCTAGACTAGAGAATAGTCGCCGGTGATAGATAACGCTGTTTCGTAAGTGGCGCTGCTCGTTGCAAACTATCAGTTACGAGAATTCGTATTTCGCCAGGCCCGTATTAAACCGAATTTCAGGGTCAAATTTTCGAACACGAATTGCGTACTTAATTGTCACTCGATTGAAAAATGCTTTTAGACTTTTGTTATTTATTGTGCAAGGAATCCATGAATTTTTTTTTTGTACTTATAGACCTAACACCCTGTATATCTCCGCGACATTTCAAGCTATTCAATTGACCATGGGCGGAAGTTGTAGAGGAATCCTTCCTCTTTAAAAGCTCTTACAACTTATATTCAATCTATGAACTACGTCGCCAAAATAAAATTGCAAGTTTTTTTTTGCTGAAAAATCATGTTTATTTTTTATTTTTCTCCAAATCTACAAACTAGAGCAAAATTTTATAAGGGCTTTTTTGTAGAGAATTTAATTTCGTATAAAAAAGTCCAATAAGCCAAAACCGTATAACTAATAGGTTCCAAGATAAATTCGGTTAATTATAAGAAAAATCTATACTTACATCACTATTTTATCGAGATTCTTGCATTTTACTAAAAATACATCTAAGAAAAAAATTATTAGTAGGGTACTAATAAAATGTATTTTGGTAATAATAAAAATATTGATATTAATTCGTGTATGTTTGTAGAGTACCTACCTACGTAACTTATTAAAAAATATGAATTACATTTTTTTTTAATTTTCGTTTTAAAATCAACACATTTATTAAACAATAATTATAATTACATTTTATATCACAATCGGATTATTTCTTGTTAATTGGATTAAGTGTGAAGAAAGATTTTTAACCACTGTGACAAAACACGAATTTTTTCTTACCTGAACATGGGTTTTAATTATATGGTCAAATTTTACAGGTGACGAAACACGAAGTGACGAAACAAGAATAAATTCCAAAAATCACGATATTTTCATCACTAAATAATCTTAATTTTACAATAACAATTTGTTTACTTCGCTGTTTTATGACTACCTATCAATTTATTTAAAATTATGTAATTATGCATCCATACATATTATACATGGTTCCAACTTGTCATGGGTCGTTTTCCATGCGTGTGCTACGTAGGTACCAAGCTAATACTTCAGTGACCCTGTTTGTTTTCGAGTAAGATTTTCCGAATGGTATGTTGTGTTTTACTATGTATTATAATAACGACAATAACAGTTTGTAAATAATGTTGGTTAACATTATTTAGTTACATTTACTCTATCTCGGTCAAGGAAAATTAAAAATGTGGGCCATGGGTATTGGAAGAGAAGTTCTTTTTTTTTATTGTTGATAATGAACTCGAGTGGGAAGGTTCGCGCAATTGTAGCGACACAATTTGCGTCACTACGTAAAAGTTATTGACGCATTTCATTAATTTTTTTTTCACGACACCACAGCGAGTTGTTTTACGGTTGTAATCGTTTTTCTTTTGTAAAGATAAGTTGCAATACACAAAGTATAGCCAAAAATACGTTACGTCCGAAAGGGGTTGAAAAAAATAAACTTTTCTCCTAATATGACTTTGGAAAGTCGCGTCGATAAAATTTTGAAGCTATAAATCTAAACTGGTCTGACTTTTTACACCCTATTAATTTTGAAATAATAAAAAGAAAAGTAAAACAGATTTTTTAATATCTTCTTTTTTTTCTATAAAAAACAATAAAATAAAATGACAATTAGGGGAGCAATTTCTAATCAATTTCGCGAAAATCGCCCTTAACGTTTAAACACCAAAAATAGACTATTTCGAGTCCGTGTTGTTAGCGCCGCGACTCTTTCGCGTGCAGTTATCGCCGCAAAGGAAGCAGGTAAAATTATATCGTGCATTTAGCGCCGCGAGTATATAAGCCTATGTACAATGCTTTTGTTTAATATTTTACAGTAAGTTTTATCGTTTATGTATGTATTCTGTTTTCGTATGATATTATCTTAAACACAAATTTTTGCTTTCCTTCAAACTTTAATTCAGGCTGAGGACCGGCACTTTTATTCAACAAAACAGGCGTGTTTAAAATAATCGTTAATATTAATGAACTAAGGGGGTTACCCATCGTTAAATCCATTGCAAAAGTAATAATCATTAACAAAACCGAAATATTTTTGGTTTAAGTAAACAATTAGTAGAGACATAATGTCATTTGTTATGATCGGTTTGGTATTATTGTATTCTAATAATTTGCTAATTATTGTTATCGTTTAATTTAGTGAACACGTAACCACTCATCTGACAGACAATGTATTCACAATATTTATGAAATTATAAGCGTGGTAAGTGATTGCTTCTTATTCGTTGCTATAGTTGATAATCGTTTATCTGCTTAGAAAAATTCTTTTGGGTAAATATTATGTCGTTTAATATTGTCAGAATAAGTTATTGCGTTAGATACATTAAAAACTATTTAATCTAAAAATTTGTGTTTAAAATACCATACGAAAATATAGAGCATAAACAATAAACTCGATATAAAATATCAATCAAAAGCATTGCACGTAGGCTTATATACCGATGGCATACTCGCGGCGCTAAATGGACGCAAAAGGGTCGCGGCGCTAACAACACGACACCTCTATTTCTTGCTTTGTTTGACTCTGAGTCATCGCCAATTTTTTTGGTTTCGAGGTTTATAATGCAGTAATGGTGAACATTAGTTACTAGTGTCGAAAACATGCCACTGAACTTTGATAGAGTGTAGACGATTATTTACGGCTGACTTTACGGATATAATAAAGTTTTAATAAAATAAAAAACACCGAATGTGAAATTATTTTCGTAATAGTAGAGGGTCAGCAGAGAAATATTAGCTTGTATCAAGGCGCATTATTTGATACGAGTGGGGTATTTCGTATAAAGCAGTAATCAATATTAATTTTGTAGTTGCGAAAGAATTAGGGCGGAAATTATCGTATAACAGTTAAGAGGACGTATATGTATAGTACATGTGTCTATACGCATTTAAGTGGAATTTGTGAAGTAGGGAATCATGTAGAGATGCGGTCGACAGATCTGTTATTCCGAAGAAATTAACAGTAGTATTAGTTATACTTATGAATTAAGTTAATCCAGATTCCATTGGCATTACTTTCTAACCATTTGCTTTGTTTTGAGGCAAGAGAAAGCTCGTTTCTTAGATGAGCGATGGTAATCCGGACGGTCTAGACCAGAGAGATTTGAGCAACTTTATTAATTAAAGCTTCTTGGAAAGACTAAATGAACATTTGTTTCAAAATAATCCAGGTGGTTGACTTCGCCTGAATTTCAGCAATATTAATGTTTCTTGAATACGATTGTGAGGCTGCCGAATGTTGCAAAACAGCCGGGTGGCGTATAAAGTAATTACCATAAAACGGATTATTCGTCTATGTAAATTTTTCTTAACCAACTGGTAAATTGTAATGGTTTTCTTGTTATAATTGTGATTTCACAGGGAAGTTTTTTGGAGCATAAAACGCTGTATGTAAGACACCAATAAGTAATTAATCGAACTTGCTTAATTCTTTTATAAAACCAATACAAAAAGTATTACGCAAATTTCTTAGCTCTTCAATTTAAATGAAATAATTAAAAAAATTGTGTCTTTTTATAATTAAATGAAGGTCAGGGTCAGATTAGATTAGGAGTAGGTTGGTTTGCACGTTAAAACAAGTTGTTGATATGTACTTCAATTTTTAATTTTTCACGTGTCTGAAAACTTTTACGGAAAATCTCCTCAAAATTCGTTGAAGAAAAAAACACCCCAGAAACGCCAAAAAATTGGAGTAATGAATATACTTAAAATTTGGTCAGGTAAAAGTTGAGAAATTTTAACAGATTGTTCTTGTACTTTATTTTAAATTTACCTAAATCTGATATAATATTGAATATAAAAATTTTAAAAGTAATTTAGAGTATTTAAGAAACCTAAATTAAAAGTGATTTTGTTCTTTCTCTGTCCTAGTTCTCGCGAAATCATTTTGGTTGCAATAATTATTAAATTAAATTAAAAAATATAATAAATATATATAATTTTTTATTCTTAAATTTAATTTATGTAGGTATCTAATAATTATGAATATTATTTCAACGAAAATGATTTTGCGAAAAATAGGAGAATAGTCAGCTTTTATTAAGAATACGAAATAAAATCATCTTTAATTGCGTTTTTAAAAATGGTCTAAATTACTATCGAAAGTTCAACATTCAGCAGTAAATCGATTTTAAATTTCTAGAACACAATCAGAATTATTCATTAATAGAAATTCTTCGGATACAGGGTGATGGAAATCTGAAATGATTGCCTTGTAGGCTTATATCACAAACAGCAACCCCTACAGAGGCGAAATTAACCCTTCCAGCGTAAGACCGTACGCGATACTTTTCAAACCTAAGTTTAGGTAAGAATAAATTCGTTTTTCGTCACCCTTTTCTTTCAAATCTATCTTCACACTTTATCCTGACAGAAACATTATTAATAACGTAACGATTAGATCTACTTTTGCTTGTAACCTACAAATTAACTGGTTTTTGTTTTAGTTTTCTAATAATTATCCATCCAAATGTCTAAAATGCACAATTGTTTATTATTTAATATACCTATGCGAATGTAGTATTTATTAGATTTTTTTTCTCATTTCTTTCTCAGAGTATCTGTGTGCATTTATAAATTTTTCATTATTTTTTTTTTTGTGACTTAACAATTATTTCTGCGGCAATGTCTGGGCAAAACACATACCGATACAGGTAAAGAATTTCATTTCGTAATGCACTCATTGTCGTTAATTACGTATAATGTATTTATTGTGTAAAATTGCGAAAATCCCATTCGGCCTTAGTAGTCATTAAATTACAGCTCTACATTATACAATAATCTCGTGTAATTGGTAATATTACATGATTACAGTGCAACGAATGATACATATAACCCGTTTTCTATTTCAACTATTTCTTTAATAAATTCAACGAGAAATTATAAAAATTTTAATACGACAAGAAATCGTTTAGTTTAGAGAGTAAAAGTTACAAAGCGACTGACTATCGATAAGTATGTTGCAATAAACGTCTTCGTAAACGCAAAATGTACACAATGCGACGATCGCCTTACTGTTGCGCCATGAAAGTGGACATTTCTTTGCCCAATCAATCCTTTGTACGTTTAATATCTACAATTAAGTAATAAATACAGAATATATGGGTAATAATTTAACTATTTCAAAGAGATCTACAAGTTCATAAATTAATTATTTTTTTTTGTTACTTGTTCTTAAATGTTAACGAGATTTACGTAAAATATTGAGAATCACTAATAACAACAAAAATAACATTGAGGACATATAATATTTCTCCCTATATTGAATCAGAAGAAAACTGATGTAAAAGTAACTGAATTTATTGTATATTTCGTAGATAAATAATTAAATTAGTCAGAAATGGTACATGTCGTGGCGGGAATCGCCATTTTGAAATAACGGGTTGCCGAGTTGGACGATTTTTGACGCCATGTTGTCATGAACTTTTGAAAAAAGGCTCTGATAATTAAATATCTATTCTTAAGAAATCTTTGCTTAATTTTATAGGCTTTAAAGCGAATACAAACATTTAGCAACTATTATTATAATTAAAAAAAAATGGTTAATTTGATAGTTAACTCAAATAAGACAACAGGAAATTTTTAATCAAACTGATAAATTACTCATATGAGAAAGGTTTACAACCAAGGACGTAAATCAGTATTTAATTTAGCTAAAAGACTTGGAGTTGAAAACAAGAAACAATGATATCCAAGCCTCTTTGTCTGATGAGACTCTCATCGAACGACAATAGGGCAGTTTCTCAGTAAAAATGTATTGCTTATTGTCGAATACAATTTACAAGAATCAATATAAGAGCAAGAAAAATATACGGAGTAAAATCGAGCAAACGTAACGGATGTGAGCGTAACGGAACTACCGCTGCCACTTTCGTGAGCTTTCCCCACCCATTTTATACCGAACGCATAGGGAGAGGGAAACGCGCTAGCCGGTGATTAGAGCGAGTGCGCAAACAATTTTACAGCTTCAGCATAACTTTCTTATCATGTATTGCAATAGGTTACGGTTCAGGATGGGTACAATTACAATTTAATAGGACATTTTAGAAAGTTTTGATGATAAAGACGTTTTTAGTTTACATTACTAATTAACCGGTGACTGTGTGGCAGCACATATATTCGTTCTTGTGTGACTCACTGTACATATGTTCGTTTGCCAATTATTTTTTATGGAGATACATGATATACAGTTACCAACTTGCTACCGAATTAAATGATACAATGGCTGAAATATAACAGTAATATGCGATGAGAATACTAAATAATCAAAGTGTCCCATTATTATTATTTTTTTTTAATAACGAATAAAACGTTGGCTTTGTTATTAGTAGAACATAGCGAATGGCATTTTTTTTTTTCAACTCATTAGCATCTTTATTACTTTCACAAAGCGTCAATTGGTTTCATGGAAATAATAATCGGATGTTTAGTTAATTTGTCCAAATGACACACAATTAGCGGTACGAATTATAATAAAAACTGAACGCTGGTAACACGCTACATTGTTAAAGTATGGAAAAAATATTAATAACACTTTATTAAAAACTATATAAATACTTTCTACATTTAATAGTGTTTTATATATGTAGTCTTCCTCAATACTTTTTAAATTCTAACTCGAAATAAATTACTGAAGTTTATTTATTAAAAAAAATTATATCGAAGTTTTTGAACTAAAGTTTTTTTTTATTATTGACTTCGAATGTGCCCCTCTATTATTTCTTTGTCAATGTAGCTCCCGGATTACTGCGGCTCTTTTGACCTTTTCATTCAACTACCTATGACCTTTCACAAATGAAAAATACTCGTCTAACTGTAGGTAGGACCTAGATAGAAAAAAATTGAAAATGATTGACTTTTTAACTGCTTCAACATTTAAGATTAAGAGTAAGTAATTCATTTTTCGCTTTTTGTCGACTTAATATATTTTTTTAAATTTTGAAAGTTATTAACGATCTGTTTATTAGTAACGCCTACAGGTATTAAATTTGAATTCAATTAACCGTGATGGCAAGTATTTCTGGAAAAACAAGTTCCGGTGCGGCGAAAGGGCCTTCACAGACAACTTTCTCCCCATTTTGATTTGGCATTTAATCGTTCTCGATTGTCATACATACATAAATTTGTATCTACTTCCCCACTTGTATTTCAAACTTTTAATAAATAATAGATATTATTTATACGTAACAAACAATAACGAAAGGTGAACTTGATCTTCTAAAGGCGAGACTGCCTGACCGACGACCGCCTAGTCGACGTCGCGTCGCGTTGTTCGCGCCGTCGTCGTTTCAAGATTTTCGTCAATACAAAGAGTTGGTGAAAATCGTCAGCAAACAAAACAAATGAAAACCGTTCTCCAACCCCTGTCTGTCTGTCTGTCTCTTCGGGCTAATTTTCGAATTTACAGGATTAAAGAGAAGGAACAAATTGGGTATACAACCCAGTATACATTTGTATATTATACTGTACATGTAAACCGATTTTTTTCTTAATACGTGGTCAATGTGTGAACAAATATTAATAGTTATACACAATATTAATAAGTAGATAGATATCTATTATCATTATTGTTAGGACGCAATAATAGATACTTTCTCCATCATCAGTCATGATGTTATCTAATGTATATTACAAGAGTATCTGTCTGACATTTCACACAATTCGTCTCGTCTCTACTTAACACTCGCAATCAATTTTTTTTTTTGCTTTCTAAAAATTAAACGTGTGTCTAATTAAACAATTAATAATAATTAAACAATTTTTTTTAATCGAAAATTTAAGCTTATTTACAAGAAAGGGGTCACGAATCCCTCCTTCATAAGATAAAAAAAATTATAAAGTATTAGCAGATGTTAGTGGAAACTGGAAGACCCACATAATTACCAAAATTTGAAATATTTATGATATGTACTTGCTATTTTGTATTAAATATAAATTACGATGGCTGTAGTCTAGCTACGTATTTTAAAAGAGAAAATTTTTGTTATCTCGTAAAATTACATTTTTATAACGAGATGATTAATTTTCTGAAGTTAGCGAAAATAATTATTTTTTATTTCTTAATTGTGCGCACTTAATTCACGTAACAAAATACCGGTAAAGGTCACATCAAATGTTTAAACTTCAAGACCGCTTAATAATAATAATATAAACCATATTGTACGTAGATATTATTTTTAGAGAATCGCCTTGAATAAAATTAATTAATCAATTTTCTAAATAAAATTGCAGGGAATTATTCAACTGGTTTCACTCAATTAATTAGTTTATTAGCTAAATTTTATTTATTGTTTTTTTTTTTAAGTAACCGCAGTTATAGGTGCACACTGATATATATTTTACAAAAAAAAAAATAATGTTCTATAAAAAATAAGCTATTTTAATTAGAAATTTAGTTACGCAAAATTTTTCACATTAAACAATAGGAAATATCCATATAACAAACAAAGTTATTCGTTTTTGAAATATTTAAACTTAGATTTTTGAACGCCCTGTATACATTTTTGAGTTCACCTTTATCAGGGCGTTAGCTTTTAGATTTAGCCATTATTGTTAAAAATTTCAACACTCTAGGTCATATTTTGTGGAAGTTATGATTTTTTATAGTTTGGGTTGCGGTAGTGTTTTCTTTTTTCTATAAGTTAAATTATCTGGTTAACAAAGTCGCCTTAAAATTTTGTGTTTAATGCGAAATTGTCATAAAAATATACCATTCCATCTGATTTATTATTTTAATTGAGGAAAGCACGTCCAAAAACGTTACTGCCCAAATTTTCAAAATTCAAAACGAAATAGTTTCCGATATATCGACCACCGCGTCTTAACTGAGACACCCTGTATATATACCTGATGTAACGACACATAAGATTAAATACCAATCAAGTATAAAAAATGAAAAATTATACACAATGAAAACTTACCCCTTCATTTCCTAGGAACCTTATCGTGGGACTCTGACTTAGTTTATTCTGAAAAACAAAAGGGAATTAATTACTACTAAGGTTAAAGAAAAAATAAATAACTAAATTAAAACTTGCTTAAATATTAATGAGGTTCAAAGACACGTTAAGTTTTTTTTTTTGATAATAATTCAAAAACAGTCTTACCGCACATGCCCAAAATGTATACCTATGTTGTACATACAATTTAAGCAATTTTATAAGAAGGCACGTTTTTTGAAAGTAACGTGTATGTGCTGATGCATTTTTGGTCAAAAAAATTATTGAAAAATGTCGCAACAAAGGTTATTAGCCCTAAATCTAAACTACCTACTATGATAATAAAAAAACAATAATTATGCTAACGCGTTGACGACAAACGTGTCTCTGGATTATTAATTGGTATCTAATTAATCAACATCCAATGTCCTCGTTAGTCATACAATATGCGAAACAAACACTATTGGAATAATTAACACATTGTCACACAATCAGAATGTTTTTTTTTTTTTAATGTTTGTCGAGGCTAAAATTGGTTGGTAATTATGCACATTAGCTTACCCCCTTCCGATTTTCTTGAAACCCCTTCATGGTGTTTTTGAGCTTCTTCATTTCGTGTATTTGTCTTCCATGTCTATTGTAAAACGCGATTAGTAGTTGTGGTTTTATTCGAATATTAAGATCGTGTAGTGTTTATTGTTGTAGATTAGATACGAAATTATTTATAGTCTTTATCGCTTGTTTGTATTAACCCTGAAAGGTTATTCTTAGTCTTTTACGAATACAAATGTTTGGAAACAGTGAGGGATATGTAAATGTAAAGATACCCATCCTGAACCGTAACCTATTTCAATACACACGGAATTATGACAGTTTTGTGCATTTTATGACATCTTCATACTGATTTTGAGCTTCAATAAATAAAAACAAACAGTCGTGTGTATTGCAATAGGTAACGGTTCAGGATGGGTGTGTTTACATTTACACGCCCCTCACCCTTTCCCAACATTTGTATTCGTAGCACACTAAGAATAACCGCTTTCAAAGTTTAAATAACCAAGCAGTATCATGTATCACCTATAGATAAAAACTATAAATTGTTCCATATCTAATCTATAACAATAAACACTACACGATCTCAATATTCGAATAAATCAACAAACCACTACTACTGACATGGAAGACAAATACACGAAATGAAGAAGCTCAAAAACACTATAAAGGGGTGGTTTCCGTGCCCAATATATACAGGGTGTTAGGTCTATAAGTACAAAAAAAAGAATCATGGATTCCTTGCACAATAAATAACAAAAGTCTAAAAGCATTTTTCAATCGAGTGACAATTAAGTACGCAATTCGTGTTCGAAAATTTGACCCTGAAATTCGGTTTAATACGGGCCTGGCGAAATACGAATTCTCGTAACTGATAGTTTGCAACAAGCAGCGCCACTTACGAAGCAGCGTTATCTATCACCGGCGTCTATTCTCTAGGGAATATGCGCGCTAAATCAGGGCCGGCCTCAGAAATCAAAATAATTTTTAATTTTTTTTTTTAATTTCAAAAGTCAAAAAGTGTATAAATTCATGTTTGAAATGCAACAGGGAACATGTGGTTCTTTTTTTTGTACTTATAGACCAAACACCCTGTATGTGTATTCTTGATCAGTATGACGAACTCTACAACATACTTTTTTTCAAGAAAATCCAAAGGGGGTAAGCTAATGTATATAATTACCAAAACCAGCATGAAGTTGTCATTTTTGCTTGTGGCGCACCCCCAATTTTAGGATGACGAACCGCCACTGCTTCTCATACTATACTAATTTACTTTCTCATCAAAATATTCAAATCATTCTGATTCATAGAAGTTTGCCCTTTCCAAGAGTAAGAAAATATACCTAATGGAAATCATTAGGAAAAATAACACGAATGTCCTGGTCGTATGTTGTTCATGTCCGCTTTAAAATGCATGTATTTTCATGCAAGTAAGTATGTATATGTATTTTCATTCGTGTATGCACACGTTCTGATAGAACAAAACCCACCTTCGGCGCACACGCTTATCTGTCGCATTTTCCTTGACATTTAGCACAATTCCAACTCGCACACGGACGTACATTCACACAATAACTAACACACACTGATGCACATTTCGTATTCGAGAGAGTTGGTTTCATTTCAACTCTGCGAAAGGTGGACGAGAAAAAAAATTAGATGACACAAAGATTTTAATGGGCTCCGCATGTGTAATGACGTTTGTGTTGAAAATGAAAAAAGACTACGAGATGGGACCTTTGAAGGTAAAAATCAAATCTAAACGGGCGTACGAGACCAAGCATTTTAGCTTTTGTAAGCGAAAAGTCAATGTTTCTGTGTCAAATCTCAAAAGCTCGCCTTTTTATCATAATGGTACAAAATAGTAGGTACCTACCCTTGTGGGGGTGAGATAATAATTCAGAATTTAGAGTAGAGTATTGTGATAACCGATATTTTTTTTTTATAATTTCATCTTTTGTAACATTTCCAAAAAAAATGAAACCCTTTACCTATTTGTATTTATTTACTCAAAAATTTGGATACACGTAGAGTGAAATTTTTCAACCGATACTTGAATTCGGTCAGATGTAGCAAGACCAAAGAGCTGTATTATTTAACCGATAGCCAATTACGTGCAACTTTCCTATCTGTATGCCGATACCTGCATATTTCATAGGCTAGAGTGCCTGCCCCTTCCAACATTGTACCTACCTTCTTAGGGCGGGGTTTGCTGGTGCGCATCTAGTTGTTAAGTCTCGGTTGAATATTTTCACAGTACATAAGTGCTATTTTCTACCAAATCGTGTGCAAATAATATAGATTTTTCTCAAACTCAAGGTATATGAAATTAATAATGCCACAAGACTTCAAAGTTGTGATGTTTGATATTTTTTGAATTTAAGGAGTATTTAAGCAATTTCTAGAAAATCAAGTTATTCGTAAAAATTGCAAATAGGTATATAAAAAATCGAAAAAAATCTCTGATTTAAAAAGCAATATCCCAATTTATCTACAAAATAGGAAAATAAACATTAAAAATGAAAAAAAGGTCATTCGATCCAAGCTTTTGACTTCAAAAAATCCATTAGCTGTACATGTAAATCCGACAAGGACCTTTTTTGGGTTTAGCAAAAAAAAAAATCTACCATTTCAAAAATTGCACTCAATGATTTTTAAGATTTCATCGGAAAGGTACAAGAGCTTTCCAATGTCTTTAACCCTAGCAGGACGAGGTCAAGGCTGCAAGACTGTACAAGGAACTCATTAAGTTCATGAAAGTGAAAATGTAGTAAGTACCTACACAGCAACTGTCAGAAATTTACAATAAATATCGAATGAACAGAGAAAAAATAACAGTAAATAAACTAAGATGACATAGGGCTTTCAAATAAATAAAAGTAAGTTCCTGGCAACGTTCTACAACAAGGAAATGAAAGTATCTAATACCTACTCATCCGGTAGGGACAACAGGAAGTCAAAGCAGATATAGGTACACATACGTATTAACATCTTCAAGGATTTTGCATCTTTTGTTTAAAGTGTTACTTAGGTATAATAAATTCATCATATAAAAAAACAATTAACTTTATCTTCATTTATAAGTCGAATACAATTAAGCAAAATTGCTGCAGTACCTAAATTAATTGAAAAAAAAAAAAAAAATGCAAGGTCAAAAACTTTTCAGATTTACACACAAACATAAGCAAGTCATTCTCTTTTGATCAAGGTATAATATAATAGGCACATGCCATGTCTTTCAGGTGGATGTTAAGGTCGAATTAATGAACGAGATAAAAAAAAAACGATAATAAAATGCTTACTGCTACCGACCCTGTAAGGTCACACGTTTTGGGAAATTGTTTGAATAAAATTGAATTATCAAATAATCGTATTAACATTTTTTTAGAAATAACTAAAGTACATATACAACTAATTCATCAAGACCAAAAAATATGTAAATCCTTATGGTTTGATTCGTGATTAGAAATTTCTGTTAGTATGTAGGTTATACGATAAGCTTCAAGAACTGACCCTTGTAAAGTTGTGATACCTGATACGTCAACAATTATTGTCAATGAATTTTCTTGTAGGTAATGTCGATACATTTGCACAATGTTTATAAATTTTTTGAAGTTGAAAACCAGTATGATGTTATAAAATAGAAAAAAACTGTCGTAATACTTCCGTGTGTATTGCAATAGGTTACGGTTCAGGATGGGTGTCTTTACATTTACATATCCATCACCCTTTCCCAACATTTGTATTCGTAACATACTAAGAATAACCACTTTAAAAGTTTAAACAAACAAGCAGTATCATGTATCACCTATAGATAAGGACTATAAATAATTTTGTATCTAATCTACAACAATAAACACTACACGATCTCAATATTCGAATAAATCTACAAACCACAACTACTGATCGCTTTTTACAATAGACATGGAAGACAAATACACGAAATGAAGAAGCTCAAAAACACCATGAAGGGGTGGTTTCCGCGCCCAACGCGTATATATTTATATTCTTAATCAGTATGACGAACTCTACGACACTGGCGGGGGTAAGCTAATGTACATTATTAACAGTCAAGTTCATAGAATTTTAATTGTTTTAAAAATATTTAATCGTTATTAATAATACTTAATTATTATTTTTAATGATAAATGTAAGTAAATTTCACTGTTTTTAGAAAATTACTCGACCGAATGTTAAAATTACGAGGGCACTTTTCGTAAACGGTACCAAATGTTAAATAGGTACTTAATACTAATTCTATCAAGAAATTCTGCTGTTTGTCAGACAAAGCGATCAGACTTTTAAAAAAAGAAAAATAGAAAATTTTTCATTTTATCAACAATCCAATGACAGAGGTCTCTCTTGTCTCGTCTAATAAAGTCGATAGTTCCGCATACCTGACCCCAAAAATTAACCGTCCCGCTAGCTGTATGTCTTTGAGTACGTACCTATGCTCAATACGTTTGAATTTACTACGACACAATAATTATCTTCGAAGTATGGGCCAATCGGATAACCGATGGACCATGGTAAGTAGCTCGCGGTGCAAGTCTAATTAGCAGCATAAACTTTCTGTTTCAATCGTAAAACGTACCTGGGCACGCTTATCTAACACTATCTCTTCCATGGCGAATAACGAATTTTAAATCGACCAACTGCACGGACAATTAAGTAATTAAATTTAAGACGGTCCTGATATAAATATTTTTATCGTGCCCAAAAAATCCCACAATTTAATTAGGTAAAAATAGTTTATTATTATATGTGTTTAATTATTTCACCCTGTATATTGTGTAATATAACGATGAAGGGGTGGTTTCCGCGCCCCTAACATATATTTATATTGTAACGAGCGTGTATGTATGCGAGAGCGGCGACGAGATCCGAGAGTGGATAAGCGGAGTTCAAAGAATACCGCCGTCGGTCGGCGCTTTGATGACAATAAACAAGGCCATAAATTAAACGAAAACAATAGGAACTCGCGTAAAGTCTAGTAGGTCATTCTCGATTCTTCTGGAACTTTCGGTGTCTATATAAATACTTGTTGACGTGGTCAGTGAGAGTAGTTTACAGTTAGCTTCCGAACGAGTAATATAAATACCGAACTACGATATACCGAGTGATATAAATACGCATCTTCCTTGTCATATAAATAAGTTGTTGAATTGTTATTAGTGTTTAAGTGTTAAATAAATAGTTGTAAATAAATATCCGTTAAATAAATAAATTAAACTAGAAAAGTCGTTAGAATATTCTTGATCAGCGTGACGAACACTACAACATACTGAATTTTCAGGAAAATTGATTCGGGGAAGGTGTACCGAAAACCCTAATTAAATAACGTTTCAAATTGTGATTTACATAATTTGCATACTTTTTAAAACAACTTCTTAATAAACAAAAGTAGACAAACAAATTTAATAGTTGGGATTGGGCAAACTAATGAACTATTAACGTGGAGAAATAATTATTTTGTTGTTAAGAAATAACGTCCCAAAATCTGTATTGCTTTATCTGTACAACCTCTAAACAGTTTATAGCTGGAAATTGCCTCTAAATTTTTTGACTGGCAAAAATTAAAAAGTTTTGTAAGAAATGGCAAAATACGACGCTCTAACCGACTTACTGGTCGTTCTAAGCGATTTTTACTCTATGATATCCTAAAAGAACTGGCGACAGTGTCTTAAAATATTGTATTCTTTTTGACCATTTCATTAATTAAAGTTATTAACAATTAATGATCAGCAATTCCAACTGTAATGTAGATTACTGAATTAAAAAAAATTGAGACTTGATAAACCATACAAAAATGCTTAATAATATCCTAGTCATCAAATAATTATGTTGATTCAATCTACAGTTCAAATATTAAGTTATTATATAATGTAAGTACGTAATATTGTTTACAAGATCAGAGACATATGTAAGTACGTAAAAGAAAAAATTTCGTCATACAATTCATAACTTTTGTTAAAAAAATAATTTATTTCCAATTTTGATAATCTTTTCTAAATGCCTGTAAAGTTGTTCAAAATCGGTTTAGCCGTTTTGAAGAAAACCCCTAACAGACAGACAGACAGACCAATTTATAATTAAACGTTAATATTTGAATAGGTGACAGCAATAAATTTATAGCAACTATTAAGTTATTGGATGGATTAAAACGAGTTAATAACCAGAACGATTACTGACCTACATTTCGAGGCGACAAGTCGCATGACAATGACGATTGTTAGACAAAATAATAACAACAACAACCTGCTATGTCGTAAAAACTTATATGCGATAGGTACGTAGTATCTATTACGTACATGGGTACATACATACCTGTTTGCCATAATGGTATTCGCTTATAGTGAACGTTGCGGTATGAATTGAAGTTATAACCGCTGTAACCGAATGAAAAAGCACAAAAAATCGCTTTTAATGAATTACGATGTAACAGATTAGGACCTAATATAACGACATATTTTACGCAAGTTTTTAGACCCGAAAATTTTGTCTATAATGAGTTAAATACGATGGCAGATTTTAGTTCATTACAGCCGAGCTAATGCTGTGGCCATAAATTTTGCATAACAAATTTTATTTGATTATTTATAAGTTTAGTACAATTCTCTTCTCTGCCTATCCTATTTAAGCAAAAGTCCTGGAAACTTATAGTCTATAACGACATATTTTAGTCCATTATAGCCGAGCTTCTGGAATCTTGCAATGTTAAACACTGTTTATAACGGATAACAGTATAACAATTTTAATGTACGTACTATACAACCGGTGGGTTAAAATACAGCTCCTGCAGTCCTACATCTCAGTAAATACTTCTCATAAAGAACTAGTGGATTTCACTTATAACGTCCTCGGTTATAACGACCTTTTGGTTATAGCGACGTTACACTTGAGTCCCTTGAATTTAATGTATGGGTTCAATGGAAATTAATGTGGCTATAGCAACTTTGGATATAGCGCAGATTTCGGGTATAGCGACTAATTTTAATGAACTATTTGTCACAATTTCTTAGAAATTACATGCAGATATTGTGACCGAGTGTAAACACGAGCCTGTTTCGGCTCGGGAACCCCGAAATTTTTCGTTTTTTTTTTTCACCAACAATGAAATTAAAAAAGTACCTACGTGTGGCACTCGGGGACTGCCGCGGTAAAGCTATTGCATAGTTTATCAACTTATGCAAATATAATATTTATGCAATTTTTTTTTCTTTGATATTAATATAACAATAAACCTATATACTTTCTCAAAAACAGCTGCTTACGTATTCGTCCGATTTCGGAGCAGCTCGTCTCGATCCGTGCGAGCTTCGTACAGTCTACACGCATACGTCTAGTCGCACGCACACCCCGCACCGCTGTGCCGGTCGGAGTGGGGGGTGTTAGGTTTTTTCGTTACGGAATTTCTTGATTCGGTCGCCGCGCTCAAAGCCCGCGATAAAAGCTATGTAATAGCTTAATAATCAAAAGTTAATGTTTAAATGTTTTTTTTTGACGGAGAAATGCAAGGAAACGCCAAAAAAATTTTTCTCCGTATCCATAAGATTGGGTTATACGATTCTGACGGTGTGCGTCTCAATGCACAGATCCATACCAATAACCATATAACCTAGTATGCCACTATAAATATGAACAATTCGTCGTCGAGTTGCTTTATCTGATCTTAACATAAACAATACATGGTTGAAAGATTTAAATTAAAGAATTAAATACGAAAAATATTATTGCTATCTTTCTACGTTCGTATAAAACGACTTTTTAGGTTTAATATTACCAAAACCCGTAATTAATTTATTAGCATTTGCCTGAACCGAATATTTTTTTTTTCTGTAAATAAATAAAAACATATACCTAAGATTCACTTTAATTCAAATTCATACTTAAGTTTTAGAACAAATTAATGCTTTAGGTAGGTGCACTACATGCAGCTTTTTTTTGGCAGTAGGTTACAAAATTGAATATTGATAAATAATTAACAGTTATTAATTAGTAATTTTAACAATTCAAACAAGAAAAAATATTTCATTTATTAAAAAAAATCCGTAAAATCCCCGGTCAATTATTCGATAGCTCAATGAACAGTTTGCATTGGTCAAAGTACAATTACGATTGGAAAAACCACACAGTAAAAAAGAAATGATTTATTGTAAAAGATAAATATTACTCAATAGAAAATACCTAGGGACGTAGGAAATGGAATACTTACTAATCTGTTATTAAAAATGGGTAAATTGTAGATTTTTAAAAAAATACGACAGATAAATGATATTAATTAGTTAAAATTTAATTTTTGTGTTGTACATAATATGTGTATGACCTTTTAAGATATAAATTTGCAACGTTTTATATTTTCATTTTATCTTTGACGTAAATCAGTGAAGTTTTATTGCACACTTACATTTTCAAATTATTAAATTAAAAAGGAAAATAGTTAATGGATAAATTGATAATAAACGTGAGACTCATCACACAGGAAAACTGGAGCAATTAGGAGTATATTTTTTTCGTAAGTTAATAGTAAAAATCGGGTTAATTGTTTAGTTTTTTGTTTCGTCATTGAGCCGTTTATTATTTTTTTTGAGCTTCTAAAAAATCGTAATTATTTCAATGTGCATTTCGTAAAAATGTACATACGTACGTTTACGTTTAAAAAATTTATAATGCACACGATTCTAATTATGAACACACTTTCGGTTAATATAAACAAAGAGCTATGAAAACACTTTTTGCTAACGTCCACTAAATTTACTTTAGTACATAACATCATCGGTTTTTACGAATAAAATTTGTTTCTTGATAAATTACACGTTAACTGTTTCATCCTACTTAAGTAAAACTTGCAATTTTGAAAAGTAAGGAACTAATATGGCGGACTCTAACCGCCATATTGCCGAAACTTTACAACTACTTAGGTTACTGTTAGTACTATTAGCTTCATGAAATCAATTTGTACTTATATTATTAATTACCTTTTCATCACTGATTTAGTGTGAAACTATTATAAAATATTTATTTTGACGTTAGGTTTTTTCAAATTGATGTTACCAACAGTAAAAAAAATGTATAATTTACATATTGAATAATAACAATGAATGTCGTTTTATTTTTGTAACTGTGTGTGTGTGAGTGCGTGGTTATTGTGTATTAATAGCAACAATACAAAATTTGGTAAAATTTAGGTGTTGTTGTAACGCTGACTGTTTAAAAATGTATATTTGGCGCGCTTACACCCCCAGTGGTTCTCCTACGCGCCGTAATACCCCTCGAACGGCGCCACTCGAGGATAGTACTTGCACGCTTCACCACTCTCCTTCTCCTGGTAACCACCCTCTCGGTGCTCGCTCTACAACTCCCTCCACACAGAAGCTGTATAAAAGACGACGCCCCGGCCAAGAACGTCAGTTCTCATCTTGGCCATCTCTAAGAGCTTTCCTCTAGGAACATTAGAGCCGATTCACTGAGAGAGAACAGTTTAATATTCCGGAGCTTTCCTTTGCGGAACCCAGGCCAACCGAAACCCCCAAGTGAAGTAGACCTTTTTTCGATTATAGTGTCCTCAGACTTTTAAATAGTATTAGTGTTTTTCTTGTCCTGTATTATTATAAACAGTTTAATAAATTTTATCTCGACAAACGAAAACCTTCTCATTACATTCTCTTGTTTTCGCAATATTTGCCCACTACTTAATGATCTCTTAATTATGACATATTATTTATTTTTCTGAAAAACAAAACGCAACGTGTATCATAGCCGGTAAATAACAATAAAATTTTGCGTTATTATTTAGATGGAAACATTTTGAATAAATACTCTTTAATTAGGTAACCAAACTGAGTAAACGTATTAGGTTGGTAGGCATAACTCTGTTTAACACTGATCATGGAAATTTCCTTAAAAAAAATAGTCATCCCACTTATTTATGTACAACACCAAAAATCGCATACTAAGGGAACACCTGTTATAATTACGTGAGTGTGTGTTGCAGTTATTATGTAATTTTAGAGAATTTTATTGTTGAGTATGAGGAAACAATGGACTTCAGATGCCCCCCGTACGTGAAAGTAATCACTTGCAAATGAAAGCGTTCCAAAAGCTACCAAATTAGGCAATTTATCTTACTAGAATGTAATAAAATCGTAATGTTGTCTCTATACAAAAAAAAAAGAAAGGACCTATGACCGTTTGTGAAATCTAATTTGTGTACCTACGTCAGCATACAGAAAAAATCGGTGCATTTTTGAAAATTTAACCCTAAATGTGGTTTCCAAATTTGGAAACGATAATATATCTAGAAATATAATTTTGTATGATGATTGATGATTGTATCTTGATAAAGGTCTTGCATTATCAGTTTTTATCCTTGGTCTTTCAGAATCCGGTCTTGATCTTAGTCAATACACTTGTTCTTGATCTTACGTCAACCATCTTTTGGACTTTTAAGTTTCTCTAAATTCTCTAGGGGTTTCCTTAATTATTTTCAATAATAAGTTTGGTTATGAGTCTTGGTCTTGCGCAAATAAGTCTTGTAGAGTTGGGTCTTGGCCTTAATTTATATAGATAGGGTCTTGGTGTTGGTCTTGTTGAAGTGATACTATATTGGTCTTAGCATTGACCAAGACTGCAAGACCGAGACAAATTTTGCTCATCATTAGTAAACATATTTCGCCATTAGAAACCCGTATGCCATTTTTTATGAGTCCTTCAGGCAGCAGTAAGAAAAACACGGAAAATTTTCAATTTTCTTTACATCTTTAAAATATTATTTCAACATTTTCGACACTTTCAGCACTTATGCCTAAAATTTTTTTCACAAATTTGATACTTTCCTACCGATTTATGTAAGTGGAATTTTTTTTTAATGGAAATTAAATTTTCCATACGGAAATGGGTCAAATTTCCTCCTGCTTAACTTTGCGGTATATTTCGATAGGTACTCTTCTGTTTCTATTTCTCCGTGTATAAGGTTTGATGATGATAATGATGATGATTATGAAAGTAAATCTTCTGTCAATTATGTCACACAATATAAGAGAACAAGTTTACGTCTGTTAGACAGTTGTGCAAATATGGCATTTCCGGATGTGGAACGTTTAATGTTTCAACCTCTGTTGTCACTGTCATGAACTACACTATGTATAATAATGTATTATATGTATATAAGTATGAATGTATCTGTGTTTAGCAGCAGACAATTACATTAAACAGTCATTGTAATTCTTACGTAAACCAGTGCGTATACAAGAAATAACCAGGAACATTATGGGCTACAGCATCCGGGTTTCAGTTTGTCAACAGAAAAAAAAATTATATATAATTATAAAAACTTAAGTATACCAAGTAGTTGCACTGTTCTAGAGCTGATAATTCATACTATTGACAACAGTTTTTTTGGACATCTTTCACACAGGCTTTCAGCTTCGAAAAATACAAAAAAACTGTCGTAACACTTCCGTGTGTATTGCAATGGGTTACGGTTCAGGATGGGGATGTTTACATTTACATACTCGCCCTTTCCCTACATTTGTATTCGTAACACACTGAGAATAACCGCTTTCAAAGTTTAAACAAACAAACAGTATCACGCATCACCTATAGATAAAGACTATAAATTATTCCGTATCTAATCTACAACAATAAACACTACACGATTTCAATATTCGAATAAATCAACAAACCACTACAATTGATCGCGTTTTACAATAGATAGGGAAGACAAATACATGAAATGAAGAAGCTCAAAAACACCATGAAGGGGTGGTTTCCGCGCCCAACATATATTCTTGATCAGCATGACGAAAGAAAATCGGAAGGGGGTAAACTATTGTAGATAATTACCGTTTTTTTAATTTTTTATTAACGACAATCAAGTTCAATTTGAAGAGTAAGTATATTTTAGGAAATAGCTAATTCCAAGGCAATTAATAGTTCTTCACTGCATGCCAAGTACTACTGGAATATTTCGTCAATTCATTATGCAAAAACCATATCTACCAACTTATATGTACCTCTAAGTATCTACTTAAGTAATATTCCATTGACAAACGCTAACAAATAGATTTGATCTATAAACTCATCAATGGTGAAGATACGATAAGTATCAAAGTACGTAGGCCTTTCAAGAAAGATATCACAATAAAAAACTATTTTCTATATCACGATAATAAATTTGTATCGTAGTTGAGGACTTATTATTGACATACATAGATAATATTACGTTCATAGATACACCAAGATGGTCTAACGCGTACTAGTACTTACTAGATAGTAAATAATCATTCATGTTAAATTGTAGCAAATATACGATATCATACGCATGTTATTTTTGTGGTTCGCGAAATGTAAAGGAATATTACAATAAGTGGCGTTGAATAATGATAATAGCAATTTCCTATACGTATAATAAAAGCAGCTTTTTTACTTTTTACGTACTTAATAGCTTTTTTTTATACTAAAAATTTTAAATGATATTTCATATTTTATGTTAGATTTCTAAACTAATTTAAAAAGTAATTCTGGAGATTTAATGCTATTTTTTTATGTATTATAGTTGAAATATTTGCATAAATAAAACATTAACTGGTAGTTAAGGTCTTCTACCTTGTCAATGAATCAATAGACTCTATTAAATAAAACATTAACCAAGAAAGTAAAAAAACAATCATCAGGTTCAAGCTGATAATGAATCAAATAAAAGCTATTGACCGAAAAACCAAAATTATTGAAACCGATGTATAAATAATGTAACAAACATAAATAAAACACTGTCTACTTGTTGTACCCGTTCAAATGTGTAATCATAAGATTTATAATAGGTATTTAGCGTAGTAAAGAGTTGAATGAGATGGGCAATGGACGATTGCATGCAGTGGTCAAAAAAAATTTCAGGTAGTAAATTGTCAACGGTCTATAGGTCAATTGCACGCAGAGTTATTATTGTAACTCATTTTGAGAGTCATTAGGAACGTTTGAGAATGATTTAGAATGTTGGCGTTTTTTTGATAAGGAT
Organism: Agrilus cyanescens; assembly: GCA_947389935.1. Lineage (NCBI taxonomy): Eukaryota > Metazoa > Arthropoda > Insecta > Coleoptera > Buprestidae > Agrilus > Agrilus cyanescens. Next base: position 5,765,477 of record OX376709.1, read on the forward strand.
TTGCAAGGATATTCGAATATTCAAGAAGTCTTGAGAATGATGTAAAATGTTAGAAAATTGTCCGGAATATTCCAGAGTTTTTAAGAAAGATTTTAAAGGTTCGAGAAAAAATTGGAATACTCAAAATTGACCCTCAATGTTCCACATTTATCTAAAATGGTCAAACCATTCCAAATCTTCCCAGAATGATTTTAAATGTTCTAGAAGAAAATTGGAATGATCAAGAATTGTCCAAAAGGTTCAAGATTTTTTGGAAATGGTCCAGGACAATTATTTTAAATTTTTGAGAATCATTCGAAACGTTTGAGAATAGTTTACAATGTTGGAGATATTTTGATAAGGATTTACAAGGATCTTCGAATATTCAAGAAGTGTTGAGAATGATGTAAAATGTTAGAAAATTGTCCGGAATATTCCAGAGTTTTTAAGAATGATTTTAAAGGTTCGAGAAAGAGTTGGAATACTCAAAATTGACGCTTAATGTTCCACGTTTATCTAAAATGGTTCAAAACATTCCAGATCTTTCCTGAATGATTTTAGAAGTTTGGAATGATCAAAGGTGGTCCAAAATGTTCCAGATATTTCAAAAACAGCCGAGAACATTACAGATATTCCCAGAATTATTTTAAATTCGAAATAAAGTAAAAATTCAAAATTATTTGTTGAATTGGCTTGTTAAAAAATTATTTACGCAAATACAGATTTGAAACAAAAAAATTTATTGGAAGAATAAAATGATGTAACTGAACTGACAATTTGTAATTTAGAAAAAAAGAAATTAACTTTCTGTTTTTCATTATCTTCGATTATTTTGTAGAAGAAAATAAAACTTTGTTATTTAATTTAATACCATTTACAAACTCACGAATACAAGCGAGGCTCTAGATTTTTTATGGCTGTATCGATTAAACATAATTTTGAGATAATTATGATAAAAACCATTTAATCATCAGATTCGTACAGTAGGTACACCTAATAATTAACATACTGATTAACAATTTTACTTTTATTAAGCGTAAGCATGCGAAGTTATCAAAATGTCATATTAATTAAAATTCATCAAGAATCATAAAGATTTCATTGGTTGGCCAAAAATTGGACTTAACAAGTCACACGCAATCTTAACAATAGTTAAATTTAAATAAATGCACATGCTTGTTGATTACTTTAAGAATTGAAAAGCTTTTAACTATTTTTTTTAGTATTAAATTCTATTATTGTTTTTTTTTAAATAATTATGAGTTCAAAAATCAGAAATAGTGTCATAATGTTCAAATAAGTTGTTACAAACAACGCAGAACGCAGTTGGGCGCCAAGAAAATTGACAAAAATCGTTTTTATTTCGTAACATATCGAACGTCACAAATGAATATTTCAGCCAAAAGTGACTAAAAATTTCAAATTACTTTTTTCTGTGACTCACAAAAAAATTGTTATTGCAACGTATCACGCAATAATAATACAAATACTCATTAAAATTATTAATTTTAAATATATTTTATTCTCCTAATAAAATTAAAAAAATTAATTAACCAAAAGGACCTCATCGCTTTCCTTTAATTGAAATCTTTTATGTATCATAAAATTTTCAAATAACTTATTTATTTTGAGGTCTAGTTAATTATTTAAAATAAAGTACATTTGGCTCTAGAACACCATTTTTCGGACAAACTATTTCGCGAATTAATAAATGAGGACAGACGGCAAGCAGACTGAGACTAAACCATTCTTAATCTCTGTAGACGGTGCCTAATCAATTATCTGCGTTATAGGAGGTAACACAATATATTTTCGTACAAATTTTACCGTAGCAACAGCAGCAACAGTAACTAAAAAAAATTGCTTCTCTATAATTTTAGCAGTATGGAACAGAACGTTTGACATTAAGATACAAATTGTCATTTTTTTGGAGGTGCAGAATTTCAAAAACTAGCAAAACAAAAGCGTTACATACATTCTGATCAAATTTGGACACTACATTTTTAGTTTGTTTCATCTGGACATTAAATTGCATTTTTGGGAGTGTTGGATTATATTTCTAAGTTCGAACTTGAAGTGTTCAAGTTTTTGGATTGCACAGTTTTTGGTGAAAATGCTTCGTGGTAATTACTAGGGTCAGAACGATTCTCCTGGAGCTGGAAGCTTAACGAAATTGACATCGATAGAATTAGGGCGCTAATTAAGACTGCAGAAATATTGAAAATCCATCATTCGACCACCTCAAGAACCTGAGATAAGTACTGATGAACTCAATGAAATTTATTGAAAAAAAAAAGTGTATGCGTAAGATTTACGATTACTCTTTGAACGTGAGATAAATGATTCCTTTTCCAAAAAACTGATCGCAAGGATGACTAGTGTTTCATGAACTTCGAACTTCTAGTTCTTGCTGCAAGAGCTTCAGGTTGATGTCTCGTAAAAGCTGGGGATTCCCCAAACTAGCATGAACAAGAAACAGTAAGACCCTTGATACTAAGAGAATAATCAAACCAACAAGAAATTAAGAAGAAAAGAAGCAAAATAACTTCTTGTTTTGCCAAGAAAGACATAATAAGTTAGCAAACAAGACGAGAAATAGACTGTTCAAAAAGTTGGTTGCAACTTGGAGGTCTATCTCAAACGACATAAAAAAAAAGAGAAATTCATTAGAGGAAGAAGGCTGTCATCTCAGGGTTCAGGGATTTTAAAGATGTCTTATTGTTTTTCGAGGTCTTACCAAATAATCAATTCGGATGTGTCGACAATTTGAATTCATCTACCATACTCACCTGATTTTGCGCCGTCAGATTTTCACTTGTTTCAAAACTCATACGTTATTTTTAGAATTAGTTCGTATATATGTATTTTATGACAATGACGTAAAAGCAGTCTTTCATAAGATGCAAATGTAACGTAAATTAAACTAACGTAAATTTGTTAGAATATTTGATTAATGGATTTTGATAATTATTTTAATTTTAAGTAGGTAGGTACCTATGAAAGATGTAGGTCTTATAAAACTGTTAAAAAATGAAATTCATGGGCATGAATGTGTCGAAAGCACCAGATGTTGATCATGAATTGAAACTTGTTCACTATTATAAAATTGCGAAATGAATATTAAAGCCCAAAATGCCACAAAAAATTATAGGCATTATTAAAGACTTAAAAAGCGTTTTAGGAATTTAAAAACGAATGTAGAATTTTAGAAATGAACCTGAAAGTCATTAATCAAAATCTACTTTGTACGTATGTACTTTTTACTGTAGTTATAATTTAATTTATAATAAATAAGCTGGAAAAGTGGATGATAGAAAAAGGACGAACGAAAGGACGAATAAAATGTTTATTTTAAACCCAGAGAAATGAAAATTTGTAAGTGATTCTCATTTATTTACAAAAAAGATTGCCAACTTAAATATATAACTAATTAACAATAGAAATAAAATACAAATGTTAGAAGCTTATTGCAAATGTAGGATTTTAAAAATTAATACATATCAACAAATAAGAAAAAATGATATAGGTATGTCCTACTTTCGATTTTATCAAAAGTACTCTTGGAAGTAGGTAAATAACTAAAATAAAATAACAGATAAAATACGTGAAAGATTACACTTTGCTGTCGTCAACAGCTAAGGAAGATTTTTAATAATTTCTTTAAAGTCCATGCTTACCTATACCTTATTCACAAATTAATAGAAAAAATAACAATGGAATGCAACAGTAAATTATAAAATTATCAAAACACGTAAACCATGCATTTAGAATACACAAACTAAAAAAGTAAAAGATGCTGTAATTGAAATATATATTATTTCAAAAATGCTCAATATTGAACATGTTACAGACATTTGTTTACAAAGAAATAAACAATTTTAGATAACCTATTGGAAGGTCCTTTACTTTAAAACAAAGTACAGGATTTTATAGTACTTAATTATCTTCTTTTTTCACTACTTCAATCTTTTTTATTAAAAATAAGGCTCATTATGGCAGATATTCAAGTCGATGCAAAAGTTTCAAAAAATAAACGAGACAAATAAAAAGTAAATAATTCCAAATATATTAACTAATTGATAACGTTTATAACTGAAATATATTAATCATTGTCACAATAATAATGATTTAAAGATATGTTTAACAAGTTGAGAAAACACTTATAAATAAAAAAGCCGTCTGCACGTTTTATTAAAATTTAATTGCTTAGTTACGAGAGCCATAATGTTAAATTATTTCGACAATTAATGACAAATCACGTAGGCAGTTTATCTTGAAGATTCTTTTTCGTTTCAAAAAGAATAACGTCGTACGTTAACTAATAACATGGATCAAACAGCTCACAATCAATGAGAATTTTTTATCAACAGCATTTTTTGTTTCAATTTTATTTAATGACATTTACGGTAACGCACATATAAGTACGTATTTTTGAAGATAAAGTTTTAGTATTAATATCTAGTTTTAAAAATGTTAATTGCAAATATTGATTTAAAAAACGAACTAAGTACCTATCTATAAGTAATTTGACTAATTTTGAGGTAACATAAATTCTTTCATACATAAAAAAGAGTCTTGATGGTTTTTACATGCGTTGTTGTTCTTCATGTGACAGCTTTTCTGCACAGAAGGGTGGAAAGACAGAAGAGAGAAACAATTAGGGGAAGATCGATCCCAGTTTAGAACGAATAGGGGAACGCAGGAGGTTATTTAAACGATAGAAAGAGGCAAGTGGGAAGAACGTGTACACAAAAAACATTCGAAAATGTTAATGATTCTAAAAATATTCACATACTTACAAATGAAGGGGTGAGATAATGTAGATAGAAGAGCTACATTTATTATAGAAGTTGAGCAGAAACGTAAAGAAATAAATATTAGAGACAGGGGTGCGTATTATCACCAATAATTTTTAATCTATATATATCATTATTATAAATAATAATAATAATAATCAACATGCAGGGGGGGGGGGGTAAAGATTATCGGCATGTTTATAAGTGCAGCTGATAAACAGATCTCAATATTTATAGTAAGGAGGAAACAGATTGAAATCCATTATTTTAATTAGATTTATGAATTTCAAATTATTATAAAATTTTAAAAATATTATGGAACACTAGAAATCATTTCTAAAATATCGATACGAATATTGAAAATGTTAGAAAATAAATGCGTATATTAACTTGACGCAATAATTAAACAATTAAAATAATAATTAAACAAATAATAATCAGGGTAGGTTGAGCACTTCGATCAGACTATATATATTTTTCATTTTGATTGGTAATTTCCTTATACATTGGAATACAAGTACCTATACATGTGTGCTGGAGCGGTATCGGTCTATTGATTACGGCCGGCGAATCCACACTTTTATCCCCTACTTAAAATAGCACAACGCGCTTAAAGAAGTTTTCACTTCAAAAAGTGATAATATCGTGGGTAGAAAAATTTGGATGTCAGAAAATTATGCGAAGGAAGAAGGAAAATAAGAGATAAGAGGCAGAGACATGTAATAAACTTAGGTTAGTTTATTGTTTGCAAATATTTAAGTATATTGAATGTTCTAGTTTTTGAGAAATGGGAACACTAGTCTTCGGTCTGACTATTTTGTCATGACGATGACAGTTTCCGGAAAAGGAAATTGATAAAAATTCTTGTAATAAAAGTTTTCTTGTGACATCGATTTTAATGAAACGAAATTATTAAGTGGTTTAAAAAGTAAACCATAGGTATTATATATTCTATAAGCTCACGGATTTCAACAAAATCCTAAATAAGTCAATTAGAAAACACATTATAGTGACGCAAGTTGGTTCATAATAAGTGTCCGGGTGCCTAAAAAATTCCGGTTTTTTTTAAACTTCCGAATCTTGGAACGACATACATAAATATGCAGTAGTACATAATTAATATCTAGGTAGGTATCTACTCGTGCCAAGACTGAAGAACATAGGTACCTGAGAGGCAAACACGTGTGTTTACGTCAGATAACGATTGAATACGTGTTTGCAGACACGCAAGAATTGTTATTGCCGTAAAAACCGTATCGTTACAAAAAAAGTTTTCGAATAAACATCACCTAAACATAGACGTACATACAATAAATACTAAATACATATTTGAATGTGTACGTATTTATACATGGTCACCTTTAAGAAATCCAATCATAGGACGACATTCTGTTTTATATGTAGCTCACGCCAGGTTTACTTTCACTCGTGGTTTAGTGTTATTTTAGTCATTAACAAGTCGACTTGTACCTACTACGTACAATTGTACTTACTTATTACAAATTCCTAAAACGATCTTATTTACTACTAGGTACTTAGATGATGGCTTTGTAGTAGGTACGTTGTCCGTACATAGGCACCTACTGCCAAATCCACAAAACTGACAAACTTGGCAAAAGTTCAAATATTTTCGACCGCGATAGCTACCCACATATTGAAAATTCTTATCTGAAGGTAAAAACTCAAGTCGAGTCTGCCCATAAAAAGAATAATTGGATACCTACCACAATTTTGTAATAACAGTCATTTTTTTTTAAAAAATACCTACACAAGTTTTGACAATTCCAAAAAATTATTGATCAGGTACTTACCTAATGTTCAATGTACGTATTTGAGTAAGACGTAAATAAATTAATAATTTTAATTTAATAATAAAAGATGGAACAATTGCCAATGTCAAAATTCTAGAAAATGTACCAATTTCTACATGAAAATACTTGACAAGAAAGCTGTTAATGAGTCCGCAGAAACAGCTGATTTCTATTATGAAATAACTGCTTATTACATTTCATTGAACTATTTTCACACTTTTCTACGCTAACACAAATCGGTAACCTATTTAACTAACACCTATGGCAACTGTTAATGAGTGTACGTTATTAAAAAAAAAACAGTTACCTCAAATCTATCTTTAATAGAACATTTAGAAATAGTCGAAGAATTTCCCCTAAAACGCCGAGAGCTATCTAGAATCGAACGAACCTACATACCTAATAAATATGTAAAGAAACTAGTTACTTATTAAATTAGGTGGATATGTGAATTTATTTTCTGAATTTTAAATAAACCGTTAATCAATATGGAATTCCAAAATTAGGAAATTCCAAATCCATATGCTACAGGATTAAAAATTAATTAACGAAATATAAAAACAACATTAAATCACCCATATGCTAACAATGGACGAAGGTAAAGTTCAAAGCGATAATTTCGAGATTTAAATAATACAATGGCCTTTCGACGATAGTTAGTAAAATAACGCATATGTCAAAGGATTTATTTTAATTTAAATTTCATTACAATAGGTTAATAAATGAATTGAAATATGGCGACTATATTCGGGATAGATTAATATCCTATTTCATGCAATAAATAAATATTTTATGACTCACCTGATTTCTTAGAAATTCCTCTATTGCACGTAAAGCAGAATCTGTTAATTTCACAAATATTAAGTCTTTATTTTCACCGAAACTTTCTTGCGATGACAAACCATACTGAACACCTGGACAGAGCGCCGCCATTTCTGTCGATTTTATCGGACTGTACAACCAGCTGACGTTCAATCAAGTCAAATCACGTTCCGTAATCATTACTCACTAAGGAAACCAAAAAAACGAAAAATAAAATTACAAAACGTTAACACGGAATTTTTTCACAGTTTATAAATCATTTTTCTGACTAGCAACAGCAACCGAATTTTTCAAAGTGAACAACTCTACTTGTACTAATGAACTGACATTTCGAACTAGGTATTTTGACAGGTGGCAGTACAAACCGGTCATTGATTTAAATTAGCAACAGGTTTCTTTTTAACAACATCCAAATATTCAAATAATTTATTTACTTCCCTATATTTGTTACTTAATTCACAAAAACAAAGTAATTTTGTATTTCCAATAATAATTTTACTTTATACTTGCCTTAATACATTAAGTATACTGAATTGTTTACATTTTAAATAGTAAATATTTACTAGGTAAATATTTGTGAACAAGATATAGATATTAAAATAATTATGCAAATTCATAATTGGTTTTAATTTGAAATTATGTATAATACACTTATTAACAATTTTTTGTTTGAAATGTAGTAAAAACAGTAGATTTGTTATGCATACTGCTCAACAACACTGTACCAGGGGTTGCATAACTGTATTCTTGAAAGAATAAATTTTCTCTATTAAAATTTTGTTTTGGCTGCATCTCATGTCGAACTCGAAAACCGACGGCACCATAAAATTCTGCTTACTTTTTTACGTTCATATCGGTGCTTAATACGTTAAAAACAATTGATTAATATATCGAAATTTGAGGAGCGCTTTATTTGTTTATAGTTTTGTGTACTTTCCTACCAAAAAAAAACTCGTACTGCCTTTATTTCAAGCCGCACTCAAAAACTGACGATACCACGAGATTCTGCGTACTTTTTTACGTTCATATCGGTGCTTGATACGTTAAAAACAATTGATTAATATATCGAAATTTGAGGAGCGCTTTTTTTGTTTATAGTTTTGTGTACTTTTCTACCAAAAAAAAACTCGTACTGCCTTTATTTCAAGCCGCACTCAAAAACTGACGATACCACGAGATTCTGCGTACTTTTTTACGTTCATATCGGTGCTTAATACGTTAAAAACAATTGATTAATATATCGAAATTAAAGGAGCGCTTTTTTGTTTATAGTTTTGTGTACTTTTCTACCAAAAAAAAACTCGTACTGCCTTTATTTCAAGCCGCACTCAAAAACTGACGATACCACGAGATTCTGCGTACTTTTTTACGTTTATATCGGTGCTTGATACGTTAAAAACAATTGATTAAAATATCGAAATTTGAGGAGCGCTTTTTTTGTTTATAGTTTTGTGTACTTTTCTACCAAAAAAAAAATTGCACTGCCTTTATTTCAAGCCGCACTCAAAAACTGACGATACCACGAGATTCTGCGTACTTTTTTACGTTCATATCGGTGCTTGATACGTTAAAAACAATTGATTAAAATATCGAAATTTGAGGAGCGCTTTTTTTGTTTATAGTTTTGTGTACTTTCCTACCAAAAAAAAACTCGTACTGCCTTTATTTCAAGCCGCACTCAAAAACTGACGATACCACGAGATTCTGCGTACTTTTTTACGTTTATATCGGTGCTTGATACGTTAAATACAATTGATTAATATATCGAAATTTGAGGAGCGCTTTTTTTGTTTATAGTTTTGTGTACTTTTCTACCAAAAAAAAACTCGTACTGCCTTTATTTCAAGCCGCACTCAAAAACTGACGATACCACGAGATTCTGCGTCCTTTTTTACGTTCATATCGGTGCTTGATACGTTAAAAACAATTGATTAATATATCGAAATTTGAGGAGCGCTTTTTTTGTTTATAGCTTTGTGTACTTTCCTACCAAAAAAAAACTCGTACTGCCTTTATTTCAAGCCGCACTCAAAAACTGACGATACCACGAGATTCTGCGTACTTTTTTACGTTCATATCGGTGCTTGATACGTTAAAAACAATTGATTAATATATCGAAATTTGAGGAGCGCTTTTTTTGTTTATAGCTTTGTGTACTTTCCTACCAAAAAAAAACTCGTACTGCCTTTATTTCAAGCCGCACTCAAAAACTGACGATACCACGAGATTCTGCGTACTTTTTTACGTTCATATCGGTGCTTGATACGTTAAAAACAATTGATTAATATATCGAAATTTGAGGAGCGCTTTTTTTGTTTATAGTTTTGTGTACTTTTCTATCAAAAAAAAAAATCGTACTGCCTTTATTTCAAGCCGCACTCAAAAACTGACGATACCACGAGATTCTGCGTCCTTTTTTACGTTCATATCGGTGCTTGATACGTTAAAAACAATTGATTAATATATCGAAATTAAAGGAGCGCTTTTTTGTTTATAGTTTTGTGTACTTTTCTACCAAAAAAAAACTCGTACTGCCTTTATTTCAAGCCGCACTCAAAAACTGACGATACCACGAGATTCTGCGTACTTTTTTACGTTCATATCGGTGCTTGATACGTTAAAAACAATTGATTAATATATCGAAATTTGAGGAGCGCTTTTTTTGTTTATAGTTTTGTGTACTTTTCTACCAAAAAAAAACTCGTACTGCCTTTATTTCAAGCCGCACTCAAAAACTGACGATACCACGAGATTCTGCGTACTTTTTTACGTTCATATCGGTGCCTGATACGTTAAAAACAATTGATTAATAAATCGAAATTTGAGGAGCGCTTTTTTTGTTTATAGTTTTGTGTACTTTTCTACCAAAAAAAAAATCGTACTGCCTTTATTTCAAGCCGCACTCAAAAACTGACGATACCACGAGATTCTGCGTCCTTTTTTACGTTCATATCGGTGCTTGATACGTTAAAAACAATTGATTAAAATATCGAAATTTGAGGAGCGCTTTTTTTGTTTATAGTTTTGTGTACTTTTCTACCAAAAAAAAAATCGTACTGCCTTTATTTCAAGCCGCACTCAAAAACTGACGATACCACGAGATTCTGCGTCCTTTTTTACGTTCATATCGGTGCTTGATACGTTAAAAACAATTGATTAAAATATCGAAATTTGAGGAGCGCTTTTTTTGTTTATAGTTTTGTGTACTTTTCTACCAAAAAAAAAATCGTACTGCCTTTATTTCAAGCCGCACTCAAAAACTGACGATACCACGAGATTCTGCGTACTTTTTTACGTTTATATCGGTGCTTGATACGTTAAAAACAATTGATTAAAATATCGAAATTTGAGGAGCGCTTTTTTTGTTTATAGTTTTGTGTACTTTTCTACCAAAAAAAAAATCGCACTGCCTTTATTTCAAGCCGCACTCAAAAACTGACGATACCACGAGATTCTGCGTACTTTTTTACGTTCATATCGGTGCTTGATACGTTAAAAACAATTGATTAAAATATCGAAATTTGAGGAGCGCTTTTTTTGTTTATAGTTTTGTGTACTTTCCTACCAAAAAAAAACTCGTACTGCCTTTATTTCAAGCCGCACTCAAAAACTGACGATACCACGAGATTCTGCGTACTTTTTTACGTTTATATCGGTGCTTGATACGTTAAATACAATTGATTAATATATCGAAATTTGAGGAGCGCTTTTTTTGTTTATAGTTTTGTGTACTTTTCTACCAAAAAAAACTCGTACTGCCTTTATTTCAAGCCGCACTCAAAAACTGACGATACCACGAGATTCTGCGTCCTTTTTTACGTTCATATCGGTGCTTGATACGTTAAAAACAATTGATTAATATATCGAAATTAAAGGAGCGCTTTTTTGTTTATAGTTTTGTGTACTTTTCTACCAAAAAAAAACTCGTACTGCCTTTATTTCAAGCCGCACTCAAAAACTGACGATACCACGAGATTCTGCGTACTTTTTTACGTTCATATCGGTGCTTGATACGTTAAAAACAATTGATTAATATATCGAAATTTGAGGAGCGCTTTTTTTGTTTATAGTTTTGTGTACTTTTCTACCAAAAAAAAAATCGTACTGCCTTTATTTCAAGCCGCACTCAAAAACTGACGATACCACGAGATTCTGCGTCCTTTTTTACGTTCATATCGGTGCTTGATACGTTAAAAACAATTGATTAATATATCGAAATTTGAGGAGCGCTTTTTTTGTTTATAGTTTTGTGTACTTTTCTACCAAAAAAAAAATCGTACTGCCTTTATTTCAAGCCGCACTCAAAAACTGACGATACCACGAGATTCTGCGTCCTTTTTTACGTTCATATCGGTGCTTGATACGTTAAAAACAATTGATTAAAATATCGAAATTTGAGGAGCGCTTTTTTTGTTTATAGTTTTGTGTACTTTCCTACCAAAAAAAAACTCGCACTGCCTTTATTTCAAGCCGCACTCAAAAACTGACGATACCACGAGATTCTGCGTACTTTTTTACGTTCATATCGGTGCTTGATACGTTAAAAACAATTGATTAATATATCGAAATTTGAGGAGCGCTTTTTTTGTTTATAGTTTTGTGTACTTTTCTACCAAAAAAAAAAATCGTACTGCCTTTATTTCAAGCCGCACTCAAAAACTGACGATACCACGAGATTCTGCGTACTTTTTTACGTTCATATCGGTGCTTGATACGTTAAAAACAATTGATTAATATATCGAAATTTGAGGAGCGCTTTTTTTGTTTATAGTTTTGTGTACTTTTCTACCAAAAAAAAAATCGTACTGCCTTTATTTCAAGCCGCACTCAAAAACTGACGATACCACGAGATTCTGCGTACTTTTTTACGTTCATATCGGTGCTTGATACGTTAAAAACAATTGATTAAAATATCGAAATTTGAGGAGCGCTTTTTTTGTTTATAGTTTTGTGTACTTTTCTACCAAAGAAAAAATCGTACTGCCTTTATTTCAAGCCGCACTCAAAAACTGACGATACCACGAGATTCTGCGTACTTTTTTACGTTCATATCGGTGCTTAATACGTTAGAAACAATTGATTAATATATCGAAATTTAAGGAGCGCTTTTTTTGTTTATAGTTTTGTGTACTTTCCTACCAAAAAAAAACTCGTACTGCCTTTATTTCAAGCCGCACTCAAAAACTGACGATACCACGAGATTCTGCGTACTTTTTTACGTTCATATCGGTGCTTGATACGTTAAAAACAATTGATTAATATATCGAAATTTGAGGAGCGCTTTTTTTGTTTATAGTTTTGTGTACTTTCCTACCAAAAAAAAACTCGCACTGCCTTTATTTCAAGCCGCACTCAAAAACTGACGATACCACGAGATTCTGCGTACTTTTTTACGTTCATATCGGTGCTTGATACGTTAAAAACAATTGATTAATATATCGAAATTTGAGGAGCGCTTTTTTTGTTTATAGTTTTGTGTACTTTCCTACCAAAAAAAAACTCGCACTGCCTTTATTTCAAGCCGCACTCAAAAACTGACGATACCACGAGATTCTGCGTACTTTTTTACGTTCATATCGGTGCTTGATACGTTAAAAACAATTGATTAATATATCGAAATTTGAGGAGCGCTTTTTTTGTTTATAGTTTTGTGTACTTTTCTACCAAAAAAAAAATCGTACTGCCTTTATTTCAAGCCGCACTCAAAAACTGACGATACCACGAGATTCTGCGTCCTTTTTTACGTTCATATCGGTGCTTGATACGTTAAAAACAATTGATTAAAATATCGAAATTTGAGGAGCGCTTTTTTTGTTTATAGTTTTGTGTACTTTTCTACCAAAGAAAAAATCGTACTGCCTTTATTTCAAGCCGCACTCAAAAACTGACGATACCACGAGATTCTGCGTACTTTTTTACGTTCATATCGGTGCTTAATACGTTAGAAACAATTGATTAAAATATCGAAATTTGAGGAGCGCTTTTTTTGTTTATAGTTTTGTGTACTTTTCTACCAAAAAAAAACTCGTACTGCCTTTATTTCAAGCCGCACTCAAAAACTGACGATAACACGAGATTCTGCGTACTTTTTTACGTTCATATCGGTGCTTAATACGTCAAAAACAATTGATTAAAATATCGAAATTTGAGGAGCGCTTTTTTTGTTTATGGTTTTGTGTACTTTTCTACCAAAAAAAAACTCGTACTGCCTTTATTTCAAGCCGCACTCAAAAACTGACGATACCACGAGATTCTGCGTACTTTTTTACGTTCATATCGGTGCTTAATACGTCAAAAACAATTGATTAAAATATCGAAATTTGAGGAGCGCTTTTTTTGTTTATAGTTTTGTGTACTTTCCTACCAAAAAAAAACTCGTACTGCCTTTATTTCAAGCCGCACTCAAAAACTGACGATACCACGAGATTCTGCGTACTTTTTTACGTTCATATCGGTGCTTAATACGTCAAAAACAATTGATTAAAATATCGAAATTTGAGGAGCGCTTTTTTTGTTTATAGTTTTGTGTACTTTCCTACCAAAAAAAAACTCGTACTGCCTTTATTGCAAGCCGCACTCAAAAACTGACGATACCACGAGATTCTGCGTACTTTTTTACGTTCATATCGGTGCTTAATACGTTAAAAACAATTGATTAATATTTCGAAATTTAAGGAGCGCTTTTTTTGTTTATAGTTTTGTGTACTTTCCTACCAAAAAAAACCTCGTACTGCCTTTATTTCAAGCCGCACTCAAAAACTGACGATACCACGAGATTCTGCGTACTTTTTTACGTTCATATCGGTGCTTAATACGTTAAAAACAATTGATTAATATATCGAAATTTAAGGAGCGCTTTTTTTGTTTATAGCTTTGTGTACTTTCCTACCAAAAAAAAAACTTGTACTGCCTTTATTTCAAGCCGCACTCAAAAACTGACGATACCACGAGATTCTGCGTACTTTTTTACGTTCATATCGGTGCTTAATACGTCAAAAACAATTGATTAATATATCGAAATTTAAGGAGCGCTTTTTTTGTTTATAGTTTTGTGTACTTTCCTACCAAAAAAAACCTCGTACTGCCTTTATTTCAAGCCGCACTCAAAAACTGACGATACCACGAGATTCTGCGTACTTTTTTACGTTCATATCGGTGCTTAATACGTCAAAAACAATTGATTAATATATCGAAATTTAAGGAGCGCTTTTTTTGTTTATAGTTTTGTGTACTTTCCTACCAAAAAGAACCTCGTACTGCCTTTATTTCAAGCCGCACTCAAAAACTGACGATACCACGAGATTCTGCGTACTTTTTTACGTTCATATCGGTGCTTAATACGTCAAAAACAATTGATTAATATATCGAAATTTAAGGAGCGCTTTTTTTGTTTATAGTTTTGTGTACTTTCCTACCAAAAAGAACCTCGTACTGCCTTTATTTCAAGCCGCACTCAAAAACTGACGATACCACGAGATTCTGCGTACTTTTTTACGTTCATATCGGTGCTTAATACGTCAAAAACAATTGATTAATATATCGAAATTTAAGGAGCGCTTTTTTTGTTTATAGCTTTGTGTACTTTCCTACCAAAAAAAAAACTTGTACTGCCTTTATTTCAAGCCGCACTCAAAAACTGATGATACCACGAGATTCTGCGTACTTTTTTACGTTCATATCGGTGCTTAATACGTTAGAAACAATTGATTAAAATATCGAAATTTGAGGAGCGCTTTTTTTGTTTATAGTTTTGTGTACTTTTCTACCAAAAAAAAACTCGTACTGCCTTTATTTCAAGCCGCACTCAAAAACTGACGATAACACGAGATTCTGCGTACTTTTTTACGTTCATATCGGTGCTTAATACGTCAAAAACAATTGATTAAAATATCGAAATTTGAGGAGCGCTTTTTTTGTTTATAGTTTTGTGTACTTTCCTACCAAAAAAAAAACTCGTACTGCCTTTATTTCAAGCCGCACTCAAAAACTGACGATACCACGAGATTCTGCGTACTTTTTTACGTTCATATCGGTGCTTAATACGTCAAAAACAATTGATTAAAATATCGAAATTTGAGGAGCGCTTTTTTTGTTTATGGTTTTGTGTACTTTTCTACCAAAAAAAAACTCGTACTGCCTTTATTTCAAGCCGCACTCAAAAACTGACGATACCACGAGATTCTGCGTACTTTTTTACGTTCATATCGGTGCTTAATACGTCAAAAACAATTGATTAAAATATCGAAATTTGAGGAGCGCTTTTTTTGTTTATAGTTTTGTGTACTTTCCTACCAAAAAAAAACTCGTACTGCCTTTATTTCAAGCCGCACTCAAAAACTGACGATACCACGAGATTCTGCGTACTTTTTTACGTTCATATCGGTGCTTAATACGTCAAAAACAATTGATTAAAATATCGAAATTTGAGGAGCGCTTTTTTTGTTTATAGTTTTGTGTACTTTCCTACCAAAAAAAAACTCGTACTGCCTTTATTTCAAGCCGCACTCAAAAACTGACGATACCACGAGATTCTGCGTACTTTTTTACGTTCATATCGGTGCTTAATACGTCAAAAACAATTGATTAAAATATCGAAATTTGAGGAGCGCTTTTTTTGTTTATAGTTTTGTGTACTTTCCTACCAAAAAAAAACTCGTACTGCCTTTATTTCAAGCCGCACTCAAAAACTGACGATACCACGAGATTCTGCGTACTTTTTTACGTTCATATCGGTGCTTAATACGTCAAAAACAATTGATTAAAATATCGAAATTTGAGGAGCGCTTTTTTTGTTTATAGTTTTGTGTACTTTCCTACCAAAAAAAAACTCGTACTGCCTTTATTTCAAGCCGCACTCAAAAACTGACGATACCACGAGATTCTGCGTACTTTTTTACGTTCATATCGGTGCTTAATACGTCAAAAACAATTGATTAAAATATCGAAATTTGAGGAGCGCTTTTTTTGTTTATGGTTTTGTGTACTTTTCTACCAAAAAAAAACTCGTACTGCCTTTATTTCAAGCCGCACTCAAAAACTGACGATACCACGAGATTCTGCGTACTTTTTTACGTTCATATCGGTGCTTAATACGTCAAAAACAATTGATTAAAATATCGAAATTTGAGGAGCGCTTTTTTTGTTTATAGTTTTGTGTACTTTCCTACCAAAAAAAAACTCGTACTGCCTTTATTTCAAGCCGCACTCAAAAACTGACGATACCACGAGATTCTGCGTACTTTTTTACGTTCATATCGGTGCTTAATACGTCAAAAACAATTGATTAAAATATCGAAATTTGAGGAGCGCTTTTTTTGTTTATAGTTTTGTGTACTTTTCTACCAAAAAAAAACTCGTACTGCCTTTATTTCAAGCCGCACTCAAAAACTGACGATACCACGAGATTCTGCGTACTTTTTTACGTTCATATCGGTGCTTAATATGTTAAAAACAATTGATTAATATATCGAAATTTAAGGAGCGCTTTTTTTGTTTATAGTTTTGTGTACTTTCCTACCAAAAAAAAACTCGTACTGCCTTTATTGCAAGCCGCACTCAAAAACTGACGATACCACGAGATTCTGCGTACTTTTTTACGTTCATATCAGTGCTTAATACGTTAAAAACAATTGATTAATATATCGAAATTTAAGGAGCGCTTTTTTTGTTTATAGTTTTGTGTACTGTTCTACCAAAAAAAAAATCGTACTGCCTTTATTTCAAGCCGCACTCAAAAACTGACGATACCACGAGATTCTGCGTACTTTTTTACGTTCATATCGGTGCTTAATACGTCAAAAACAATTGATTAAAATATCGAAATTTGAGGAGTGCTTTTTTTGTTTATAGTTTTGTGTACTGTTCTACCAAAAAAAAAATCGTACTGCCTTTATTTCAAGCCGCACTCAAAAACTGACGATACCACGAGATTCTGCGTACTTTTTTACGTTCATATCGGTGCTTAATACGTCAAAAACCATTGATTAAAATATCGAAATTTGAGGAGCGCTTTTTTTGTTTATAGTTTTGTGTACTTTCCTACCAAAAAAAAACTCGTACTGCCTTTATTTCTAGCCGCACTCAAAAACTGACGATACCACGAGATTCTGCGTACTTTTTTACGTTCATATCGGTGCTTAATACGTCAAAAACAATTGATTAAAATATCGAAATTTGAGGAGCGCTTTTTTTGTTTATAGTTTTGCGTACTGTTCTACCAAAAAAAAAATCGTACTGCCTTTATTTCAAGCCGCACTCAAAAACTGACGATACCACGAGATTCTGCGTACTTTTATACGTTCATATCGGTGCTTGATACGTTAAAAACAATTGATTAATAAATCGAAATTTGAGGAGCGCTTTTTTTGTTTATAGTTTTGTGTACTTTCCTACCAAAAAAAAACTCGTACTGCCTTTATTTCAAGCCGCACTCAAAAACTGACGATACCACGAGATTCTGCGTACTTTTTTACGTTCATATCGGTGCTTAATACGTCAAAAACAATTGATTAATATATCGAAATTTAAGGAGCGCTTTTTTTGTTTATAGTTTTGTGTACTTTCCTACCAAAGAAAAACTCGTACTGCCTTTATTTCAAGCCGCACTCAAAAACTGACGATACCACGAGATTCTGCGTACTTTTTTACGTTCATATCGGTGCTTAATACGTCAAAAACAATTGATTAAAATATCGAAATTTAAGGAGCGCTTTTTTTGTTTATAGTTTTGTGTACTTTCCTACCAAAAAAAAACCTCGTACTGCCTTTATTGCAAGCCGCACTCAAAAACTGACGATACCACGAGATTCTGCGTACTTTTTTACGTTCATATCGGTGCTTAATACGTTAAAAACAATTGATTAATATATCGAAATTTAAGGAGCGCTTTTTTTGTTTATAGTTTTGTGTACTGTTCTACCAAAAAAAAAATCGTACTGCCTTTATTTCAAGCCGCACTCAAAAACTGACGATACCACGAGATTCTGCGTACTTTTTTACGTTCATATCGGTGCTTAATACGTCAAAAACAATTGATTAAAATATCGAAATTTGAGGAGTGCTTTTTTTGTTTATAGTTTTGTGTACTGTTCTACCAAAAAAAAAATCGTACTGCCTTTATTTCAAGCCGCACTCAAAAACTGACGATACCACGAGATTCTGCGTACTTTTTTACGTTCATATCGGTGCTTAATACGTCAAAAACCATTGATTAAAATATCGAAATTTGAGGAGCGCTTTTTTTGTTTATAGTTTTGTGTACTTTCCTACCAAAAAAAAACTCGTACTGCCTTTATTTCTAGCCGCACTCAAAAACTGACGATACCACGAGATTCTGCGTACTTTTTTACGTTCATATCGGTGCTTAATACGTCAAAAACAATTGATTAAAATATCGAAATTTGAGGAGCGCTTTTTTTGTTTATAGTTTTGCGTACTGTTCTACCAAAAAAAAAATCGTACTGCCTTTATTTCAAGCCGCACTCAAAAACTGACGATACCACGAGATTCTGCGTACTTTTATACGTTCATATCGGTGCTTGATACGTTAAAAACAATTGATTAATAAATCGAAATTTGAGGAGCGCTTTTTTTGTTTATAGTTTTGTGTACTTTCCTACCAAAAAAAAACTCGTACTGCCTTTATTTCAAGCCGCACTCAAAAACTGACGATACCACGAGATTCTGCGTACTTTTTTACGTTCATATCGGTGCTTAATACGTCAAAAACAATTGATTAATATATCGAAATTTAAGGAGCGCTTTTTTTGTTTATAGTTTTGTGTACTTTCCTACCAAAGAAAAACTCGTACTGCCTTTATTTCAAGCCGCACTCAAAAACTGACGATACCACGAGATTCTGCGTACTTTTTTACGTTCATATCGGTGCTTAATACGTCAAAAACAATTGATTAAAATATCGAAATTTAAGGAGCGCTTTTTTTGTTTATAGTTTTGTGTACTTTCCTACCAAAAAAAAACCTCGTACTGCCTTTATTGCAAGCCGCACTCAAAAACTGACGATACCACGAGATTCTGCGTACTTTTTTACGTTCATATCGGTGCTTAATACGTTAAAAACAATTGATTAATATATCGAAATTTAAGGAGCGCTTTTTTTGTTTATAGTTTTGTGTACTGTTCTACCAAAAAAAAAATCGTACTGCCTTTATTTCAAGCCGCACTCAAAAACTGACGATACCACGAGATTCTGCGTACTTTTTTACGTTCATATCGGTGCTTAATACGTCAAAAACAATTGATTAAAATATCGAAATTTGAGGAGTGCTTTTTTTGTTTATAGTTTTGTGTACTGTTCTACCAAAAAAAAAATCGTACTGCCTTTATTTCAAGCCGCACTCAAAAACTGACGATACCACGAGATTCTGCGTACTTTTTTACGTTCATATCGGTGCTTAATACGTCAAAAACCATTGATTAAAATATCGAAATTTGAGGAGCGCTTTTTTTGTTTATAGTTTTGTGTACTTTCCTACCAAAAAAAAACTCGTACTGCCTTTATTTCTAGCCGCACTCAAAAACTGACGATACCACGAGATTCTGCGTACTTTTTTACGTTCATATCGGTGCTTAATACGTCAAAAACAATTGATTAAAATATCGAAATTTGAGGAGCGCTTTTTTTGTTTATAGTTTTGCGTACTGTTCTACCAAAAAAAAAATCGTACTGCCTTTATTTCAAGCCGCACTCAAAAACTGACGATACCACGAGATTCTGCGTACTTTTATACGTTCATATCGGTGCTTGATACGTTAAAAACAATTGATTAATAAATCGAAATTTGAGGAGCGCTTTTTTTGTTTATAGTTTTGTGTACTTTCCTACCAAAAAAAAACTCGTACTGCCTTTATTTCAAGCCGCACTCAAAAACTGACGATACCACGAGATTCTGCGTACTTTTTTACGTTCATATCGGTGTTTAATACGTCAAAAACAATTGATTAAAATATCGAAATTTGAGGAGCGCTTTTTTTGTTTATAGTTTTGTGTACTGTTCTACCAAAAAAAAAATCGTACTGCCTTTATTTCAAGCCGCACTCAAAAACTGACGATACCACGAGATTCTGCGTACTTTTTTACGTTCATATCGGTGCTTAATACGTTAAAAACAATTGATTAATATATCGAAATTTAAGGAGCGCTTTTTTTGTTTATAGTTTTGTGTACTTTCCTACCAAAAAAAAACTCGTACTGCCTTTATTTCAAGCCGCACTCAAAAACTGACGATACCACGAGATTCTGCGTACTTTTTTACGTTCATATCGGTGCTTAATACGTTAAAAACAATTGATTAATATATCGAAATTTAAGGAGCGCTTTTTTTGTTTATAGTTTTGTGTACTTTCCCACCAAAAAAAAACTCGTACTGCCTTTATTGCAAGCCGCACTCAAAAACTGACGATATCACGAGATTCTGCGTACTTTTTTACGTTCATATCGGTGCTTAATACGTTAAAAACAATTGATTAATATATCGAAATTTAAGGAGCGCTTTTTTTGTTTATAGTTTTGTGTACTTTCCTACCAAAAAAAAACTCGTACTGCCTTTATTTCAAGCCGCACTCAAAAACTGACGATACCACGAGATTCTGCGTACTTTTTTACGTTCATATCGGTGCTTAATACGTCAAAAACCATTGATTAAAATATCGAAATTTGAGGAGCGCTTTTTTTGTTTATAGTTTTGTGTACTGTTCTACCAAAAAAAAACTCGTACTGCCTTTATTTCAAGCCGCACTCAAAAACTGACGATACCACGAGATTCTGCGTACTTTTTTACGTTCATATCGGTGCTTAATACGTCAAAAACAATTGATTAAAATATCGAAATTTGAGGAGCGCTTTTTTTGTTTATAGTTTTGTGTACTGTTCTACCAAAAAAAAATCGTACTGCCTTTATTTAAAGCCGCACTCAAAAACTGACGATACCACGAGATTCTGCGTACGTTTTTACGTTCATATCGGTGCTTAATACGTCAAAAACCATTGACTAAAATATCGAAATTTGAGGAGCGCTTTTTTTGTTTATAGCTTTGTGTACTTTCCTACCAAAAAAAAAACTTGTACTGCCTTTATTTCAAGCCGCACTCAAAAACTGATGATACCACGAGATTCTGCGTACTTTTTTACGTTCATATCGGTGCTTAATACGTCAAAAACAATTGATTAATATATCGAAATTTAAGGAGCGCTTTTTTTGTTTATAGCTTTGTGTACTTTCCTACCAAAAAAAAAACTTGTACTGCCTTTATTTCAAGCCGCACTCAAAAACTGACGATACCACGAGATTCTGCGTACTTTTTTACGTTCATATCGGTGCTTAATACGTCAAAAACAATTGATTAATATATCGAAATTTAAGGAGCGCTTTTTTTGTTTATAGTTTTGTGTACTTTCCTACCAAAGAAAAACTCGTACTGCCTTTATTTCAAGCCGCACTCAAAAACTGACGATACCACGAGATTCTGCGTACTTTTTTACGTTCATATCGGTGCTTAATACGTCAAAAACAATTGATTAAAATATCGAAATTTGAGGAGTGCTTTTTTTGTTTATAGTTTTGTGTACTGTTCTACCAAAAAAAAAATCGTACTGCCTTTATTTCAAGCCGCACTCAAAAACTGACGATACCACGAGATTCTGCGTACTTTTTTACGTTCATATCGGTGCTTAATACGTCAAAAACCATTGATTAAAATATCGAAATTTGAGGAGCGCTTTTTTTGTTTATAGTTTTGTGTACTTTCCTACCAAAAAAAAACTCGTACTGCCTTTATTTCTAGCCGCACTCAAAAACTGACGATACCACGAGATTCTGCGTACTTTTTTACGTTCATATCGGTGCTTAATACGTCAAAAACAATTGATTAAAATATCGAAATTTGAGGAGCGCTTTTTTTGTTTATAGTTTTGCGTACTGTTCTACCAAAAAAAAAATCGTACTGCCTTTATTTCAAGCCGCACTCAAAAACTGACGATACCACGAGATTCTGCGTACTTTTATACGTTCATATCGGTGCTTGATACGTTAAAAACAATTGATTAATAAATCGAAATTTGAGGAGCGCTTTTTTTGTTTATAGTTTTGTGTACTTTCCTACCAAAAAAAAACTCGTACTGCCTTTATTTCAAGCCGCACTCAAAAACTGACGATACCACGAGATTCTGCGTACTTTTTTACGTTCATATCGGTGTTTAATACGTCAAAAACAATTGATTAAAATATCGAAATTTGAGGAGCGCTTTTTTTGTTTATAGTTTTGTGTACTGTTCTACCAAAAAAAAAATCGTACTGCCTTTATTTCAAGCCGCACTCAAAAACTGACGATACCACGAGATTCTGCGTACTTTTTTACGTTCATATCGGTGCTTAATACGTTAAAAACAATTGATTAATATATCGAAATTTAAGGAGCGCTTTTTTTGTTTATAGTTTTGTGTACTTTCCTACCAAAAAAAAACTCGTACTGCCTTTATTTCAAGCCGCACTCAAAAACTGACGATACCACGAGATTCTGCGTACTTTTTTACGTTCATATCGGTGCTTAATACGTTAAAAACAATTGATTAATATATCGAAATTTAAGGAGCGCTTTTTTTGTTTATAGTTTTGTGTACTTTCCCACCAAAAAAAAACTCGTACTGCCTTTATTGCAAGCCGCACTCAAAAACTGACGATACCACGAGATTCTGCGTACTTTTTTACGTTCATATCGGTGCTTAATACGTTAAAAACAATTGATTAATATATCGAAATTTAAGGAGCGCTTTTTTTGTTTATAGTTTTGTGTACTTTCCTACCAAAAAAAAACTCGTACTGCCTTTATTTCAAGCCGCACTCAAAAACTGACGATACCACGAGATTCTGCGTACTTTTTTACGTTCATATCGGTGCTTAATACGTCAAAAACCATTGATTAAAATATCGAAATTTGAGGAGCGCTTTTTTTGTTTATAGTTTTGTGTACTGTTCTACCAAAAAAAAACTCGTACTGCCTTTATTTCAAGCCGCACTCAAAAACTGACGATACCACGAGATTCTGCGTACTTTTTTACGTTCATATCGGTGCTTAATACGTCAAAAACAATTGATTAAAATATCGAAATTTGAGGAGCGCTTTTTTTGTTTATAGTTTTGTGTACTGTTCTACCAAAAAAAAATCGTACTGCCTTTATTTAAAGCCGCACTCAAAAACTGACGATACCACGAGATTCTGCGTACGTTTTTACGTTCATATCGGTGCTTAATACGTCAAAAACCATTGACTAAAATATCGAAATTTGAGGAGCGCTTTTTTTGTTTATAGTTTTGTGTACTGTTCTACCAAAAAAAAAATCGTACTGCCTTTATTTCAAGCCGCACTCAAAAACTGACGATACCACGAGATTCTGCGTACTTTTTTACGTTCATATCGGTGCTTAATACGTCAAAAACAATTGATTAAAATATCGAAATTTGAGGAGCGCTTTTTTTGTTTATAGTTTTGTGTACTGTTCTACCAAAAAAAAAATCGTACTGCATTTATTTCAAGCCGCACTCAAAAACTGACGATACCACGAGATTCTGCGTACTTTTTTACGTTCATATCGGTGCTTAATACGTTAAATACAAATGATTAAAATATCGAAATTTGAGGAGCGCTTTTTTTGTTTATAGTTTTGTGTACTGTTCTACCAAAAAAAAAATCGTACTGCCTTTATTTCAAGCCGCACTCAAAAACTGACGATACCACGAGATTCTGCGTACTTTTTTACGTTCATATCGGTGCTTAATACGTCAAAAACAATTGATTAATATATCGAAATTTAAGGAGCGCTTTTTTTGTTTATAGTTTTGTGTACTGTTCTACCAAAAAAAAAATCCTACTGCCTTTATTTCAAGCCGCACTCAAAAACTGACGATACCACGAGATTCTGCGTACTTTTTTACGTTCATATCGGTGCTTAATACGTCAAAAACCATTGATTAAAATATCGAAATTTGAGGAGCGCTTTTTTTGTTTATAGTTTTGTGTACTGTTCTACCAAAAAAAAACTCGTACTGCCTTTATTTCAAGCCGCACTCAAAAACTGACGATACCACGAGATTCTGCGTACTTTTTTACGTTCATATCGGTGCTTAATACGTCAAAAACAATTGATTAAAATATCGAAATTTGAGGAGCGCTTTTTTTGTTTATAGTTTTGTGTACTGTTCTACCAAAAAAAAATCGTACTGCCTTTATTTCAAGCCGCACTCAAAAACTGACGATACCACGAGATTCTGCGTACTTTTTTACGTTCATATCGGTGCTTAATACGTCAAAAACCATTGATTAAAATATCGAAATTTGAGGAGCGCTTTTTTTGTTTATAGTTTTGTGTACTGTTCTACCAAAAAAAAACTCGTACTGCCTTTATTTCAAGCCGCACTCAAAAACTGACGATACCACGAGATTCTGCGTACTTTTTTACGTTCATATCGGTGCTTAATACGTCAAAAACAATTGATTAAAATATCGAAATTTGAGGAGCGCTTTTTTTGTTTATAGTTTTGTGTACTGTTCTACCAAAAAAAAAATCGTACTGCCTTTATTTCAAGCCGCACTCAAAAACTGACGATACCACGAGATTCTGCGTACTTTTTTACGTTCATATCGGTGCTTAATACGTTAAATACAAATGATTAAAATATCGAAATTTGAGGAGCGCTTTTTTTGTTTATAGTTTTGTGTACTGTTCTACCAAAAAAAAAATCGTACTGCCTTTATTTCAAGCCGCACTCAAAAACTGACGATACCACGAGATTCTGCGTACTTTTTTACGTTCATATCGGTGCTTAATACGTTAAATACAATTGATTAAAATATCGAAATTTGAGGAGCGCTTTTTTTGTTTATAGTTTTGTGTACTGTTCTACCAAAAAAAAATCGTACTGCCTTTATTTCAAGCCGCAATCAAAAACTGACGATACCACGAGATTCTGCGTACTTTTTTACGTTCATATCGGTGCTTAATACGTCAAAAACCATTGATTAAAATATCGAAATTTGAGGAGCGCTTTTTTTGTTTATAGTTTTGTGTACTGTTCTACCAAAAAAAAACTCGTACTGCCTTTATTTCAAGCCGCACACAAAAACTGACGATACCACGAGATTCTGCGTACTTTTTTACGTTCATATCGGTGCTTAATACGTCAAAAACAATTGATTAAAATATCGAAATTTGAGGAGCGCTTTTTTTGTTTATAGTTTTGTGTACTGTTCTACCAAAAAAAAAATCGTACTGCCTTTATTTCAAGCCGCACTCAAAAACTGACGATACCACGAGATTCTGCGTACTTTTTTACGTTCATATCGGTGCTTAATACGTTAAATACAAATGATTAAAATATCGAAATTTGAGGAGCGCTTTTTTTGTTTATAGTTTTGTGTACTGTTCTACCAAAAAAAAAATCGTACTGCCTTTATTTCAAGCCGCACTCAAAAACTGACGATACCACGAGATTCTGCGTACTTTTTTAC
The DNA here is from genome assembly GCA_947389935.1 of Agrilus cyanescens. NCBI lineage: Eukaryota > Metazoa > Arthropoda > Insecta > Coleoptera > Buprestidae > Agrilus > Agrilus cyanescens. Next base: position 5,791,407 of record OX376709.1, read on the forward strand.
GTTCATATCGGTGCTTAATACGTTAAATACAATTGATTAAAATATCGAAATTTGAGGAGCGCTTTTTTTGTTTATAGTTTTGTGTACTGTTCTACCAAAAAAAAATCGTACTGCCTTTATTTCAAGCCGCAATCAAAAACTGACGATACCACGAGATTCTGCGTACTTTTTTACGTTCATATCGGTGCTTAATACGTCAAAAACCATTGATTAAAATATCGAAATTTGAGGAGCGCTTTTTTTGTTTATAGTTTTGTGTACTGTTCTACCAAAAAAAAACTCGTACTGCCTTTATTTCAAGCCGCACTCAAAAACTGACGATACCACGAGATTCTGCGTACTTTTTTACGTTCATATCGGTGCTTAATACGTCAAAAACAATTGATTAAAATATCGAAATTTGAGGAGCGCTTTTTTTGTTTATAGTTTTGTGTACTGTTCTACCAAAAAAAAAATCGTACTGCCTTTATTTCAAGCCGCACTCAAAAACTGACGATACCACGAGATTCTGCGTACTTTTTTACGTTCATATCGGTGCTTAATACGTCAAAAACCATTGATTAAAATATCGAAATTTGAGGAGCGCTTTTTTTGTTTATAGTTTTGTGTACTGTTCTACCAAAAAAAAAATCGTACTGCCTTTATTTCAAGCCGCACTCAAAAACTGACGATACCACGAGATTCTGCGTACTTTTTTACGTTCATATCGGTGCTTAATACGTCAAAAACAATTGATTAAAATATCGAAATTTGAGGAGCGCTTTTTTTGTTTATAGTTTTGTGTACTGTTCTACCAAAAAAAAAATCGTACTGCCTTTATTTCAAGCCGCACTCAAAAACTGACGATACCACGAGATTCTGCGTACTTTTTTACGTTCATATCGGTGCTTAATACGTTAAATACAATTGACTAAAATATCGAAATTTGAGGAGCGCTTTTTTTGTTTATAGTTTTGTGTACTTTCCTACCAAAAAAAAACTCGTACTGCCTTTATTGCAAGCCGCACTCAAAAACTGACGATACCACGAGATTCTGCGTCCTTTTATACGTTCATATCGGTGCTTGATACGTTAAAAACAATTGATTAATAAATCGAAATTTGAGGAGCGCTTCTTTTGTTTATAGTTTTGTGTACTTTCCTACCAAAAAAAAACTCGTACTGCCTTTATTTCAAGCCGCACTCAAAAACTGACGATACCACGAGATTCTGCGTACTTTTTTACGTTCATATCGGTGTTTAATACGTTAAAAACAATTGATTCATATATAGAAATTTAAGGAGCGCTTTTTTTGTTTATAGTTTTGTGTACTTTCCTACCAAAAAAAACTCGTACTGCCTTTATTGCAAGCCGCACTCAAAAACTGACGATACCACGAGATTCTGCGTACTTTTTTACGTTCATATCGGTGCTTAATACGTTAAATACAAATGATTAAAATATCGAAATTTGAGGAGCGCTTTTTTTGTTTATAGTTTTGTGTACTGTTCTACCAAAAAAAAACTCGTACTGCCTTTATTTCAAGCCGCACTCAAAAACTGACGATACCACGAGATTCTGCGTACTTTTATACGTTCATATCGGTGCTTGATACGTTAAAAACAATTGATTAATAAATCGAAATTTGAGGAGCGCTTTTTTTGTTTATAGTTTTGTGTACTTTCCTACCAAAAAAAAACTCGTACTGCCTTTATTTCAAGCCGCACTCAAAAACTGACGATACCACGAGATTCTGCGTACTTTTTTACGTTCATATCGGTGCTTAATACGTCAAAAACAATTGATTAAAATATCGAAATTTGAGGAGCGCTTTTTTTGTTTATAGGTTTGTGTACTTTCCTACCAAAAAAAAACTCGTACTGCCCTTATTGCAAGCCGCACTCAAAAACTGACGATACCACGAGATTCTGCGTACTTTTTTACGTTCATATCGGTGCTTAATACGTCAAAAACAATTGATTAAAATATCGAAATTTGAGGAGCGCTTTTTTTGTTTATAGTTTTGTGTACTGTTCTACCAAAAAAAAAATCGTACTGCCTTTATTTCAAGCCGCACTCAAAAACTGACGATACCACGAGATTCTGCGTACTTTTTTACGTTCATATCGGTGCTTAATACGTCAAAAACAATTGATTAAAATATCGAAATTTGAGGAGCGCTTTTTTTGTTTATAGTTTTGTGTACTTTCCTACCAAAAAAAAACTCGTACTGCCTTTATTTCAAGCCGCACTCAAAAACTGACGATACCACGAGATTCTGCGTACTTTTTTACGTTCATATCGGTGCTTAATATGTCAAAAACAATTGATTAAAATATCGAAATGTGGGGAGCGCTTTTTTTGTTTATAGTTTTGTGTACTGTTCTACCAAAAAAAAAAATCGTACTGCCATTATTTCAAGCCGCACTCAAAAACTGACGATACCACGAGATTCTGCGTACTTTTTTACGTTCATATCGGTGCTTAATACGTTAAAAACAATTGATTAATATATCGAAATTTAAGGAGCGCTTTTTTTGTTTATAGTTTTGTGTACTTTCCTACCAAAAAAAAACTCGTACTGCCTTTATTTCAAGCCGCACTCAAAAACTGATGATACCACGAGATTCTGCGTACTTTTTTACGTTCATATCGGTGCTTAATACGTTAAAAACAATTGATTAATATATCGAAATTTAAGGAGCGCTTTTTTTGTTTATAGTTTTGTGTACTTTCCTACCAAAAAAAAACTCGTACTGCCTTTATTTCAAGCCGCACTCAAAAACTGACGATACCACGAGATTCTGCGTACTTTTTTACGTTCATATCGGTGCTTAATACGTCAAAAACAATTGATTAATAAATCGAAATTTGAGGAGCGCTTCTTTTGTTTATAGTTTTGTGTACTTTCCTACCAAAAAAAACTCGTACTGCCTTTATTTCAAGCCGCACTCAAAAACTGACGATACCACGAGATTCTGCGTACTTTTTTACGTTCATATCGGTGCTTGATACGTCAAAAACAATTGATTAAAATATCGAAATTTGAGGAGCGCTTTTTTTGTTTATAGTTTTGTGTACTGTTCTACCAAAAAAAAACTCGTACTGCCTTTATTTCAAGCCGCACTCAAAAACTGACGATACCACGAGATTCTGCGTACTTTTTTACGTTCATATCGGTGCTTAATACGTCAAAAACAATTGATTAAAATATCGAAATTTGAGGAGCGCTTTTTTTGTTTATAGTTTTGTGTACTTTCCTACCAAAAAAAAACTCGTACTGCCTTTATTTCAAGCCGCACTCAAAAACTGACGATACCACGAGATTCTGCGTACTTTTTTACGTTCATATCGGTGCTTAATACGTTAAATACAAATGATTAAAATATCGAAATTTGAGGAGCGCTTTTTTTGTTTATAGTTTTGTGTACTGTTCTACCAAAAAAAAAATCGTACTGCCTTTATTTCAAGCCGCAATCAAAAACTGACGATACCACGAGATTCTGCGTACTTTTTTACGTTCATATCGGTGCTTAATACGTCAAAAACCATTGATTAAAATATCGAAATTTGAGGAGCGCTTTTTTTGTTTATAGTTTTGTGTACTTTCCTACCAAAAAAAAACTCGTACTGCCTTTATTTCAAGCCGCACTCAAAAACTGACGATACCACGAGATTCTGCGTACTTTTTTACGTTCATATCGGTGCTTAATACGTTAAATACAAATGATTAAAATATCGAAATTTGAGGAGCGCTTTTTTTGTTTATAGTTTTGTGTACTGTTCTACCAAAAAAAAAATCGTACTGCCTTTATTTCAAGCCGCACTCAAAAACTGACGATACCACGAGATTCTGCGTACTTTTTTACGTTCATATCGGTGCTTAATACGTTAAATACAATTGATTAAAATATCGAAATTTGAGGAGCGCTTTTTTTGTTTATAGTTTTGTGTACTGTTCTACCAAAAAAAAAATCGTACTGCCTTTATTTCAAGCCGCAATCAAAAACTGACGATACCACGAGATTCTGCGTACTTTTTTACGTTCATATCGGTGCTTAATACGTCAAAAACCATTGATTAAAATATCGAAATTTGAGGAGCGCTTTTTTTGTTTATAGTTTTGTGTACTGTTCTACCAAAAAAAAACTCGTACTGCCTTCATTTCAAGCCGCACTCAAAAACTGACGATACCACGAGATTCTGCGTACTTTTTTACGTTCATATCGGTGCTTAATACGTCAAAAACAATTGATTAAAATATCGAAATTTGAGGAGCGCTTTTTTTGTTTATAGTTTCGTGTACTGTTCTACCAAAAAAAAATCGTACTGCCTTTATTTCAAGCCGCACTCAAAAACTGACGATACCACGAGATTCTGCGTACTTTTTTACGTTCATATCGGTGCTTAATACGTCAAAAACCATTGATTAAAATATCGAAATTTGAGGAGCGCTTTTTTTGTTTATAGTTTTGTGTACTGTTCTACCAAAAAAAAACTCGTACTGCCTTTATTTCAAGCCGCACTCAAAAACTGACGATACCACGAGATTCTGCGTACTTTTTTACGTTCATATCGGTGCTTAATACGTCAAAAACAATTGATTAAAATATCGAAATTTGAGGAGCGCTTTTTTTGTTTATAGTTTTGTGTACTGTTCTACCAAAAAAAAAATCGTACTGCCTTTATTTCAAGCCGCACTCAAAAACTGACGATACCACGAGATTCTGCGTACTTTTTTACGTTCATATCGGTGCTTAATACGTCAAAAACCATTGATTAAAATATCGAAATTTGAGGAGCGCTTTTTTTGTTTATAGTTTTGTGTACTGTTCTACCAAAGAAAAAATCGTACTGCCTTTATTTCAAGCCGCACTCAAAAACTGACGATACCACGAGATTCTGCGTACTTTTTTACGTTCATATCGGTGCTTAATACGTCAAAAACAATTGATTAAAATATCGAAATTTGAGGAGCGCTTTTTTTGTTTATAGTTTTGTGTACTGTTCTACCAAAAAAAAAATCGTACTGCCTTTATTTCAAGCCGCACTCAAAAACTGACGATACCACGAGATTCTGCGTACTTTTTTACGTTCATATCGGTGCTTAATACGTCAAAAACAATTGATTAAAATATCGAAATTTGAGGAGCGCTTTTTTTGTTTATAGTTTTGTGTACTTTCCTACCAAAAAAAAACTCGTACTGCCTTTATTTCAAGCCGCACTCAAAAACTGACGATACCACGAGATTCTGCGTACTTTTTTACGTTCATATCGGTGCTTAATATGTCAAAAACAATTGATTAAAATATCGAAATGTGGGGAGCGCTTTTTTTGTTTATAGTTTTGTGTACTGTTCTACCAAAAAAAAAAATCGTACTGCCTTTATTTCAAGCCGCACTCAAAAACTGACGATACCACGAGATTCTGCGTACTTTTTTACGTTCATATCGGTGCTTAATACGTTAAAAACAATTGATTAATATATCGAAATTTAAGGAGCGCTTTTTTTGTTTATAGTTTTGTGTACTTTCCTACCAAAAAAAAACTCGTACTGCCTTTATTTCAAGCCGCACTCAAAAACTGATGATACCACGAGATTCTGCGTACTTTTTTACGTTCATATCGGTGCTTAATACGTTAAAAACAATTGATTAATATATCGAAATTTAAGGAGCGCTTTTTTTGTTTATAGTTTTGTGTACTTTCCTACCAAAAAAAAACTCGTACTGCCTTTATTTCAAGCCGCACTCAAAAACTGACGATACCACGAGATTCTGCGTACTTTTTTACGTTCATATCGGTGCTTAATACGTCAAAAACAATTGATTAATAAATCGAAATTTGAGGAGCGCTTCTTTTGTTTATAGTTTTGTGTACTTTCCTACCAAAAAAAAACTCGTACTGCCTTTATTTCAAGCCGCACTCAAAAACTGACGATACCACGAGATTCTGCGTACTTTTTTACGTTCATATCGGTGCTTAATACGTCAAAAACAATTGATTAAAATATCGAAATTTGAGGAGCGCTTTTTTTGTTTATAGTTTTGTGTACTGTTCTACCAAAAAAAAACTCGTACTGCCTTTATTTCAAGCCGCACTCAAAAACTGACGATACCACGAGATTCTGCGTCCTTTTATACGTTCATATCGGTGCTTGATACGTTAAAAACAATTGATTAATAAATCGAAATTTGAGGAGCGCTTTTTTTGTTTATAGTTTTGTGTACTTTCCTACCAAAAAAAAACTCGTACTGCCTTTATTTCAAGCCGCACTCAAAAACTGACGATACCACGAGATTCTGCGTACTTTTTTACGTTCATATCGGTGCTTAATACGTCAAAAACAATTGATTAAAATATCGAAATTTGAGGAGCGCTTTTTTTGTTTATAGTTTTGTGTACTGTTCTACCAAAAAAAAAATCGTACTGCCTTTATTTCAAGCCGCACTCAAAAACTGACGATACCACGAGATTCTGCGTACTTTTTTACGTTCATATCGGTGCTTAATACGTCAAAAACAATTGATTAAAATATCGAAATTTGAGGAGCGCTTTTTTTGTTTATAGTTTTGTGTACTTTCCTACCAAAAAAAAACTCGTACTGCCTTTATTTCAAGCCGCACTCAAAAACTGACGATACCACGAGATTCTGCGTACTTTTTTACGTTCATATCGGTGCTTAATACGTTAAATACAAATGATTAAAATATCGAAATTTGAGGAGCGCTTTTTTTGTTTATAGTTTTGTGTACTGTTCTACCAAAAAAAAAATCGTACTGCCTTTATTTCAAGCCGCACTCAAAAACTGACGATACCACGAGATTCTGCGTACTTTTTTACGTTCATATCGGTGCTTAATACGTTAAATACAATTGATTAAAATATCGAAATTTGAGGAGCGCTTTTTTTGTTTATAGTTTTGTGTACTGTTCTACCAAAAAAAAAATCGTACTGCCTTTATTTCAAGCCGCAATCAAAAACTGACGATACCACGAGATTCTGCGTACTTTTTTACGTTCATATCGGTGCTTAATACGTCAAAAACCATTGATTAAAATATCGAAATTTGAGGAGCGCTTTTTTTGTTTATAGTTTTGTGTACTGTTCTACCAAAAAAAAACTCGTACTGCCTTCATTTCAAGCCGCACTCAAAAACTGACGATACCACGAGATTCTGCGTACTTTTTTACGTTCATATCGGTGCTTAATACGTCAAAAACAATTGATTAAAATATCGAAATTTGAGGAGCGCTTTTTTTGTTTATAGTTTCGTGTACTGTTCTACCAAAAAAAAATCGTACTGCCTTTATTTCAAGCCGCACTCAAAAACTGACGATACCACGAGATTCTGCGTACTTTTTTACGTTCATATCGGTGCTTAATACGTCAAAAACCATTGATTAAAATATCGAAATTTGAGGAGCGCTTTTTTTGTTTATAGTTTTGTGTACTGTTCTACCAAAAAAAAACTCGTACTGCCTTTATTTCAAGCCGCACTCAAAAACTGACGATACCACGAGATTCTGCGTACTTTTTTACGTTCATATCGGTGCTTAATACGTCAAAAACAATTGATTAAAATATCGAAATTTGAGGAGCGCTTTTTTTGTTTATAGTTTTGTGTACTGTTCTACCAAAAAAAAAATCGTACTGCCTTTATTTCAAGCCGCACTCAAAAACTGACGATACCACGAGATTCTGCGTACTTTTTTACGTTCATATCGGTGCTTAATACGTCAAAAACCATTGATTAAAATATCGAAATTTGAGGAGCGCTTTTTTTGTTTATAGTTTTGTGTACTGTTCTACCAAAGAAAAAATCGTACTGCCTTTATTTCAAGCCGCACTCAAAAACTGACGATACCACGAGATTCTGCGTACTTTTTTACGTTCATATCGGTGCTTAATACGTCAAAAACAATTGATTAAAATATCGAAATTTGAGGAGCGCTTTTTTTGTTTATAGTTTTGTGTACTGTTCTACCAAAAAAAAAATCGTACTGCCTTTATTTCAAGCCGCACTCAAAAACTGACGATACCACGAGATTCTGCGTACTTTTTTACGTTCATATCGGTGCTTAATACGTTAAATACAATTGACTAAAATATCGAAATTTGAGGAGCGCTTTTTTTGTTTATAGTTTTGTGTACTTTCCTACCAAAAAAAAACTCGTACTGCCTTTATTGCAAGCCGCACTCAAAAACTGACGATACCACGAGATTCTGCGTCCTTTTATACGTTCATATCGGTGCTTGATACGTTAAAAACAATTGATTAATAAATCGAAATTTGAGGAGCGCTTCTTTTGTTTATAGTTTTGTGTACTTTCCTACCAAAAAAAAACTCGTACTGCCTTTATTGCAAGCCGCACTCAAAAACTGACGATACCACGAGATTCTGCGTCCTTTTATACGTTCATATCGGTGCTTGATACGTTAAAAACAATTGATTAATAAATCGAAATTTGAGGAGCGCTTTTTTTGTTTATAGTTTTGTGTACTTTCCTACCAAAAAAAAACTCGTACTGCCTTTATTTCAAGCCGCACTCAAAAACTGACGATACCACGAGATTCTGCGTAATTTTATACGTTCATATCGGTGCTTGATACGTTAAAAACAATTGATTAATAAATCGAAATTTGAGGAGCGCTTTTTTTGTTTATAGTTTTGTGTACTTTCCTACCAAAAAAAAACTCGTACTGCCTTTATTTCAAGCCGCACTCAAAAACTGACGATACCACGAGATTCTGCGTACTTTTTTACGTTCATATCGGTGCTTAATACGTCAAAAACAATTGATTAAAATATCGAAATTTGAGGAGCGCTTTTTTTGTTTATAGTTTTGTGTACTTTCCTACCAAAAAAAAACTCGTACTGCCTTTATTTCAAGCCGCACTCAAAAACTGACGATACCACGAGATTCTGCGTACTTTTTTACGTTCATATCGGTGCTTAATACGTCAAAAACAATTGATTAAAATATCGAAATTTGAGGAGCGCTTTTTTTGTTTATAGTTTTGTGTACTTTCCTACCAAAAAAAAACTCGTACTGCCTTTATTGCAAGCCGCACTCAAAAACTGACGATACCACGAGATTCTGCGTCCTTTTTTACGTTCATATCGGTGCTTAATACATCAAAAACAATTGATTAAAATATCGAAATTTGAGGAGCGCTTTTTTTGTTTATAGTTTTGTGTACTGTTCTACCAAAAAAAAAATCGTACTGCCTTTATTTCAAGCCGCACTCAAAAACTGACGATACCACGAGATTCTGCGTACTTTTTTACGTTCATATCGGTGCTTAATACGTCAAAAACAATTGATTAAAATATCGAAATTTGAGGAGCGCTTTTTTTGTTTATAGTTTTGTGTACTTTCCTACCAAAAAAAAACTCGTACTGCCTTTATTTCAAGCCGCACTCAAAAACTGACGATACCACGAGATTCTGCGTACTTTTTTACGTTCATATCGGTGCTTAATACGTTAAATACAAATGATTAAAATATCGAAATTTGAGGAGCGCTTTTTTTGTTTATAGTTTTGTGTACTGTTCTACCAAAAAAAAAATCGTACTGCCTTTATTTCAAGCCGCACTCAAAAACTGACGATACCACGAGATTCTGCGTACTTTTTTACGTTCATATCGGTGCTTAATACGTTAAATACAATTGATTAAAATATCGAAATTTGAGGAGCGCTTTTTTTGTTTATAGTTTTGTGTACTGTTCTACCAAAAAAAAAATCGTACTGCCTTTATTTCAAGCCGCAATCAAAAACTGACGATACCACGAGATTCTGCGTACTTTTTTACGTTCATATCGGTGCTTAATACGTCAAAAACCATTGATTAAAATATCGAAATTTGAGGAGCGCTTTTTTTGTTTATAGTTTTGTGTACTGTTCTACCAAAAAAAAACTCGTACTGCCTTTATTTCAAGCCGCACTCAAAAACTGACGATACCACGAGATTCTGCGTACTTTTTTACGTTCATATCGGTGCTTAATACGTCAAAAACAATTGATTAAAATATCGAAATTTGAGGAGCGCTTTTTTTGTTTATAGTTTTGTGTACTGTTCTACCAAAAAAAAAATCGTACTGCCTTTATTTCAAGCCGCACTCAAAAACTGACGATACCACGAGATTCTGCGTACTTTTTTACGTTCATATCGGTGCTTAATACGTCAAAAAGCATTGATTAAAATATCGAAATTTGAGGAGCGCTTTTTTTGTTTATAGTTTTGTGTACTGTTCTACCAAAAAAAAACTCGTACTGCCTTTATTTCAAGCCGCACTCAAAAACTGACGATACCACGAGATTCTGCGTACTTTTTTACGTTCATATCGGTGCTTAATACGTCAAAAACAATTGATTAAAATATCGAAATTTGAGGAGCGCTTTTTTTGTTTATAGTTTTGTGTACTGTTCTACCAAAAAAAAAATCGTACTGCCTTTATTTCAAGCCGCACTCAAAAACTGACGATACCACGAGGTTCTGCGTACCTTTTTACGTTCATATCGGTGCTTAATACGTCAAAAACCATTGATTAAAATATCGAAATTTGAGGAGCGCTTTTTTTGTTTATAGTTTTGTGTACTGTTCTACCAAAGAAAAAATCGTACTGCCTTTATTTCAAGCCGCACTCAAAAACTGACGATACCACGAGATTCTGCGTACTTTTTTACGTTCATATCGGTGCTTAATACGTCAAAAACAATTGATTAAAATATCGAAATTTGAGGAGCGCTTTTTTTGTTTATAGTTTTGTGTACTGTTCTACCAAAAAAAAAATCGTACTGCCTTTATTTCAAGCCGCACTCAAAAACTGACGATACCACGAGATTCTGCGTACTTTTTTACGTTCATATCGGTGCTTAATACGTTAAATACAATTGACTAAAATATCGAAATTTGAGGAGCGCTTTTTTTGTTTATAGTTTTGTGTACTTTCCTACCAAAAAAAAACTCGTACTGCCTTTATTGCAAGCCGCACTCTAAAACTGACGATACCACGAGATTCTGCGTCCTTTTATACGTTCATATCGGTGCTTGATACGTTAAAAACAATTGATTAATAAATCGAAATTTGAGGAGCGCTTCTTTTGTTTATAGTTTTGTGTACTTTCCTACCAAAAAAAAACTCGTACTGCCTTTATTTCAAGCCGCACTCAAAAACTGACGATACCACGAGATTCTGCGTACTTTTTTACGTTCATATCGGTGTTTAATACGTTAAAAACAATTGATTAAAATATCGAAATTTGAGTAGCGCTTTTTTTGTTTATAGTTTTGTGTACTTTCCTACCAAAAAAAAACTCGTACTGCCTTTATTTCAAGCCGCACTCAAAAACTGACGATACCACGAGATTCTGCGTACTTTTTTACGTTCATATCGGTGCTTAATATGTCAAAAACAATTGATTAAAATATCGAAATGTGGGGAGCGCTTTTTTTGTTTATAGTTTTGTGTACTGTTCTACCAAAAAAAAAAATCGTACTGCCTTTATTTCAAGCCGCACTCAAAAACTGACGATACCACGAGATTCTGCGTACTTTTTTACGTTCATATCGGTGCTTAATACGTTAAAAACAATTGATTAATATATCGAAATTTAAGGAGCGCTTTTTTTGTTTATAGTTTTGTGTACTTTCCTACCAAAAAAAAACTCGTACTGCCTTTATTTCAAGCCGCACTCAAAAACTGATGATACCACGAGATTCTGCGTACTTTTTTACGTTCATATCGGTGCTTAATACGTTAAAAACAATTGATTAATATATCGAAATTTAAGGAGCGCTTTTTTTGTTTATAGTTTTGTGTACTTTCCTACCAAAAAAAAACTCGTACTGCCTTTATTTCAAGCCGCACTCAAAAACTGACGATACCACGAGATTCTGCGTACTTTTTTACGTTCATATCGGTGCTTAATACGTCAAAAACAATTGATTAATAAATCGAAATTTGAGGAGCGCTTCTTTTGTTTATAGTTTTGTGTACTTTCCTACCAAAAAAAAACTCGTACTGCCTTTATTTCAAGTCGCACTCAAAAACTGACGATACCACGAGATTCTGCGTACTTTTTTACGTTCATATCGGTGCTTAATACGTCAAAAACAATTGATTAAAATATCGAAATTTGAGGAGCGCTTTTTTTGTTTATAGTTTTGTGTACTTTCCTACCAAAAAAAAACTCGTACTGCCTTTATTTCAAGCCGCACTCAAAAACTGATGATACCACGAGATTCTGCGTACTTTTTTACGTTCATATCGGTGCTTAATACGTTAAAAACAATTGATTAATATATCGAAATTTAAGGAGCGCTTTTTTTGTTTATAGTTTTGTGTACTTTCCTACCAAAAAAAAACTCGTACTGCCTTTATTTCAAGCCGCACTCAAAAACTGACGATACCACGAGATTCTGCGTACTTTTTTACGTTCATATCGGTGCTTAATACGTCAAAAACAATTGATTAATAAATCGAAATTTGAGGAGCGCTTCTTTTGTTTATAGTTTTGTGTACTTTCCTACCAAAAAAAAACTCGTACTGCCTTTATTTCAAGCCGCACTCAAAAACTGACGATACCACGAGATTCTGCGTACTTTTTTACGTTCATATCGGTGCTTAATACGTCAAAAACAATTGATTAAAATATCGAAATTTAAGGAGCGCTTTTTTTGTTTATAGTTTTGTGTACTTTCCTACCAAAAAAAAACTCGTACTGCCTTTATTTCAAGCCGCACTCAAAAACTGATGATACCACGAGATTCTGCGTACTTTTTTACGTTCATATCGGTGCTTAATACGTTAAAAACAATTGATTAATATATCGAAATTTAAGGAGCGCTTTTTTTGTTTATAGTTTTGTGTACTTTCCTACCAAAAAAAAACTCGTACTGCCTTTATTTCAAGCCGCACTCAAAAACTGACGATACCACGAGATTCTGCGTACTTTTTTACGTTCATATCGGTGCTTAATACGTCAAAAACAATTGATTAATAAATCGAAATTTGAGGAGCGCTTCTTTTGTTTATAGTTTTGTGTACTTTCCTACCAAAAAAAAACTCGTACTGCCTTTATTTCAAGCCGCACTCAAAAACTGACGATACCACGAGATTCTGCGTACTTTTTTACGTTCATATCGGTGCTTAATACGTCAAAAACAATTGATTAAAATATCGAAATTTGAGGAGCGCTTTTTTTGTTTATAGTTTTGTGTACTGTTCTACCAAAAAAAAACTCGTACTGCCTTTATTTCAAGCCGCACTCAAAAACTGACGATACCACGAGATTCTGCGTCCTTTTATACGTTCATATCGGTGCTTGATACGTTAAAAACAATTGATTAATAAATCGAAATTTGAGGAGCGCTTTTTTTGTTTATAGTTTTGTGTACTTTCCTACCAAAAAAAAACTCGTACTGCCTTTATTTCAAGCCGCACTCAAAAACTGACGATACCACGAGATTCTGCGTACTTTTTTACGTTCATATCGGTGCTTAATACGTCAAAAACAATTGATTAAAATATCGAAATTTGAGGAGCGCTTTTTTTGTTTATAGTTTTGTGTACTGTTCTACCAAAAAAAAAATCGTACTGCCTTTATTTCAAGCCGCACTCAAAAACTGACGATACCACGAGATTCTGCGTACTTTTTTACGTTCATATCGGTGCTTAATACGTCAAAAACAATTGATTAAAATATCGAAATTTGAGGAGCGCTTTTTTTGTTTATAGTTTTGTGTACTTTCCTACCAAAAAAAAACTCGTACTGCCTTTATTTCAAGCCGCACTCAAAAACTGACGATACCACGAGATTCTGCGTACTTTTTTACGTTCATATCGGTGCTTAATACGTTAAATACAAATGATTAAAATATCGAAATTTGAGGAGCGCTTTTTTTGTTTATAGTTTTGTGTACTGTTCTACCAAAAAAAAAATCGTACTGCCTTTATTTCAAGCCGCACTCAAAAACTGACGATACCACGAGATTCTGCGTACTTTTTTACGTTCATATCGGTGCTTAATACGTTAAATACAATTGATTAAAATATCGAAATTTGAGGAGCGCTTTTTTTGTTTATAGTTTTGTGTACTGTTCTACCAAAAAAAAATCGTACTGCCTTTATTTCAAGCCGCAATCAAAAACTGACGATACCACGAGATTCTGCGTACTTTTTTACGTTCATATCGGTGCTTAATACGTCAAAAACCATTGATTAAAATATCGAAATTTGAGGAGCGCTTTTTTTGTTTATAGTTTTGTGTACTGTTCTACCAAAAAAAAACTCGTACTGCCTTCATTTCAAGCCGCACTCAAAAACTGACGATACCACGAGATTCTGCGTACTTTTTTACGTTCATATCGGTGCTTAATACGTCAAAAACAATTGATTAAAATATCGAAATTTGAGGAGCGCTTTTTTTGTTTATAGTTTCGTGTACTGTTCTACCAAAAAAAAATCGTACTGCCTTTATTTCAAGCCGCACTCAAAAACTGACGATACCACGAGATTCTGCGTACTTTTTTACGTTCATATCGGTGCTTAATACGTCAAAAACCATTGATTAAAATATCGAAATTTGAGGAGCGCTTTTTTTGTTTATAGTTTTGTGTACTGTTCTACCAAAAAAAAACTCGTACTGCCTTTATTTCAAGCCGCACTCAAAAACTGACGATACCACGAGATTCTGCGTACTTTTTTACGTTCATATCGGTGCTTAATACGTCAAAAACAATTGATTAAAATATCGAAATTTGAGGAGCGCTTTTTTTGTTTATAGTTTTGTGTACTGTTCTACCAAAAAAAAAATCGTACTGCCTTTATTTCAAGCCGCACTCAAAAACTGACGATACCACGAGATTCTGCGTACTTTTTTACGTTCATATCGGTGCTTAATACGTCAAAAACCATTGATTAAAATATCGAAATTTGAGGAGCGCTTTTTTTGTTTATAGTTTTGTGTACTGTTCTACCAAAGAAAAAATCGTACTGCCTTTATTTCAAGCCGCACTCAAAAACTGACGATACCACGAGATTCTGCGTACTTTTTTACGTTCATATCGGTGCTTAATACGTCAAAAACAATTGATTAAAATATCGAAATTTGAGGAGCGCTTTTTTTGTTTATAGTTTTGTGTACTGTTCTACCAAAAAAAAAATCGTACTGCCTTTATTTCAAGCCGCACTCAAAAACTGACGATACCACGAGATTCTGCGTACTTTTTTACGTTCATATCGGTGCTTAATACGTTAAATACAATTGACTAAAATATCGAAATTTGAGGAGCGCTTTTTTTGTTTATAGTTTTGTGTACTTTCCTACCAAAAAAAAACTCGTACTGCCTTTATTGCAAGCCGCACTCAAAAACTGACGATACCACGAGATTCTGCGTCCTTTTATACGTTCATATCGGTGCTTGATACGTTAAAAACAATTGATTAATAAATCGAAATTTGAGGAGCGCTTCTTTTGTTTATAGTTTTGTGTACTTTCCTACCAAAAAAAAACTCGTACTGCCTTTATTGCAAGCCGCACTCAAAAACTGACGATACCACGAGATTCTGCGTCCTTTTATACGTTCATATCGGTGCTTGATACGTTAAAAACAATTGATTAATAAATCGAAATTTGAGGAGCGCTTTTTTTGTTTATAGTTTTGTGTACTTTCCTACCAAAAAAAAACTCGTACTGCCTTTATTTCAAGCCGCACTCAAAAACTGACGATACCACGAGATTCTGCGTAATTTTATACGTTCATATCGGTGCTTGATACGTTAAAAACAATTGATTAATAAATCGAAATTTGAGGAGCGCTTTTTTTGTTTATAGTTTTGTGTACTTTCCTACCAAAAAAAAACTCGTACTGCCTTTATTTCAAGCCGCACTCAAAAACTGACGATACCACGAGATTCTGCGTACTTTTTTACGTTCATATCGGTGCTTAATACGTCAAAAACAATTGATTAAAATATCGAAATTTGAGGAGCGCTTTTTTTGTTTATAGTTTTGTGTACTTTCCTACCAAAAAAAAACTCGTACTGCCTTTATTTCAAGCCGCACTCAAAAACTGACGATACCACGAGATTCTGCGTACTTTTTTACGTTCATATCGGTGCTTAATACGTCAAAAACAATTGATTAAAATATCGAAATTTGAGGAGCGCTTTTTTTGTTTATAGTTTTGTGTACTTTCCTACCAAAAAAAAACTCGTACTGCCTTTATTGCAAGCCGCACTCAAAAACTGACGATACCACGAGATTCTGCGTCCTTTTTTACGTTCATATCGGTGCTTAATACATCAAAAACAATTGATTAAAATATCGAAATTTGAGGAGCGCTTTTTTTGTTTATAGTTTTGTGTACTGTTCTACCAAAAAAAAAATCGTACTGCCTTTATTTCAAGCCGCACTCAAAAACTGACGATACCACGAGATTCTGCGTACTTTTTTACGTTCATATCGGTGCTTAATACGTCAAAAACAATTGATTAAAATATCGAAATTTGAGGAGCGCTTTTTTTGTTTATAGTTTTGTGTACTTTCCTACCAAAAAAAAACTCGTACTGCCTTTATTTCAAGCCGCACTCAAAAACTGACGATACCACGAGATTCTGCGTACTTTTTTACGTTCATATCGGTGCTTAATACGTTAAATACAAATGATTAAAATATCGAAATTTGAGGAGCGCTTTTTTTGTTTATAGTTTTGTGTACTGTTCTACCAAAAAAAAAATCGTACTGCCTTTATTTCAAGCCGCACTCAAAAACTGACGATACCACGAGATTCTGCGTACTTTTTTACGTTCATATCGGTGCTTAATACGTTAAATACAATTGATTAAAATATCGAAATTTGAGGAGCGCTTTTTTTGTTTATAGTTTTGTGTACTGTTCTACCAAAAAAAAAATCGTACTGCCTTTATTTCAAGCCGCAATCAAAAACTGACGATACCACGAGATTCTGCGTACTTTTTTACGTTCATATCGGTGCTTAATACGTCAAAAACCATTGATTAAAATATCGAAATTTGAGGAGCGCTTTTTTTGTTTATAGTTTTGTGTACTGTTCTACCAAAAAAAAACTCGTACTGCCTTTATTTCAAGCCGCACTCAAAAACTGACGATACCACGAGATTCTGCGTACTTTTTTACGTTCATATCGGTGCTTAATACGTCAAAAACAATTGATTAAAATATCGAAATTTGAGGAGCGCTTTTTTTGTTTATAGTTTTGTGTACTGTTCTACCAAAAAAAAAATCGTACTGCCTTTATTTCAAGCCGCACTCAAAAACTGACGATACCACGAGATTCTGCGTACTTTTTTACGTTCATATCGGTGCTTAATACGTCAAAAACCATTGATTAAAATATCGAAATTTGAGGAGCGCTTTTTTTGTTTATAGTTTTGTGTACTGTTCTACCAAAAAAAAACTCGTACTGCCTTTATTTCAAGCCGCACTCAAAAACTGACGATACCACGAGATTCTGCGTACTTTTTTACGTTCATATCGGTGCTTAATACGTCAAAAACAATTGATTAAAATATCGAAATTTGAGGAGCGCTTTTTTTGTTTATAGTTTTGTGTACTGTTCTACCAAAAAAAAAATCGTACTGCCTTTATTTCAAGCCGCACTCAAAAACTGACGATACCACGAGATTCTGCGTACTTTTTTACGTTCATATCGGTGCTTAATACGTCAAAAACCATTGATTAAAATATCGAAATTTGAGGAGCGCTTTTTTTGTTTATAGTTTTGTGTACTGTTCTACCAAAGAAAAAATCGTACTGCCTTTATTTCAAGCCGCACTCAAAAACTGACGATACCACGAGATTCTGCGTACTTTTTTACGTTCATATCGGTGCTTAATACGTCAAAAACAATTGATTAAAATATCGAAATTTGAGGAGCGCTTTTTTTGTTTATAGTTTTGTGTACTGTTCTACCAAAAAAAAAATCGTACTGCCTTTATTTCAAGCCGCACTCAAAAACTGACGATACCACGAGATTCTGCGTACTTTTTTACGTTCATATCGGTGCTTAATACGTTAAATACAATTGACTAAAATATCGAAATTTGAGGAGCGCTTTTTTTGTTTATAGTTTTGTGTACTTTCCTACCAATAAAAAACTCGTACTGCCTTTATTGCAAGCCGCACTCTAAAACTGACGATACCACGAGATTCTGCGTCCTTTTATACGTTCATATCGGTGCTTGATACGTTAAAAACAATTGATTAATAAATCGAAATTTGAGGAGCGCTTCTTTTGTTTATAGTTTTGTGTACTTTCCTACCAAAAAAAAACTCGTACTGCCTTTATTTCAAGCCGCACTCAAAAACTGACGATACCACGAGATTCTGCGTACTTTTTTACGTTCATATCGGTGTTTAATACGTTAAAAACAATTGATTAATATATCGAAATTTAAGGAGCGCTTTTTTTGTTTATAGTTTTGTGTACTTTCCTACCAAAAAAAAACTCGTACTGCCTTTATTGCAAGCCGCACTCAAAAACTGACGATACCACGAGATTCTGCGTCCCTTTATACGTTCATATCGGTGCTTGATACGTTAAAAACAATTGATTAATAAATCGAAATTTGAGGAGCGCTTTTTTTGTTTATAGTTTTGTGTACTTTCCTACCAAAAAAAAACTCGTACTGCCTTTATTTCAAGCCGCACTCAAAAACTGACGATACCACGAGATTCTGCGTACTTTTATACGTTCATATCGGTGCTTGATACGTTAAAAACAATTGATTAATAAATCGAAATTTGAGGAGCGCTTTTTTTGTTTATAGTTTTGTGTACTTTCCTACCAAAAAAAAACTCGTACTGCCTTTATTTCAAGCCGCACTCAAAAACTGACGATACCACGAGATTCTGCGTACTTTTTTACGTTCATATCGGTGCTTAATACGTCAAAAACAATTGATTAAAATATCGAAATTTGAGGAGCGCTTTTTTTGTTTATAGTTTTGCGTACTGTTCTACCAAAAAAAAAATCGTACTGCCTTTATTTCAAGCCGCACTCAAAAACTGACGATACCACGAGATTCTGCGTACTTTTTTACGTTCATATCGGTGCTTAATACGTCAAAAACAATTGATTAAAATATCGAAATTTGAGGAGCGCTTTTTTTGTTTATAGTTTTGTGTACTGTTCTACCAAAAAAAAAATCGTACTGCCTTTATTTCAAGCCGCACTCAAAAACTGACGATACCACGAGATTCTGCGTACTTGTTTACGTTCATATCGGTGCTTAATACGTTAAAAACAATTGATTAATATATCGAAATTTAAGGAGCGCTTTTTTTGTTTATAGTTTTGTGTACTTTCCTACCAAAAAAAAACTCGTACTGCCTTTATTTCAAGCCGCACTCAAAAACTGACGATACCACGAGATTCTGCGTACTTTTTTACGTTCATATCGGTGCTTAATACGTCAAAAACAATTGATTAATATATCGAAATTTAAGGAGCGCTTTTTTTGTTTATAGTTTTGTGTACTGTTCTACCAAAAAAAAAATCGTACTGCCTTTATTTCAAGCCGCACTCAAAAACTGACGATACCACGAGATTCTGCGTACTTTTTTACGTTCATATCGGTGCTTAATACGTTAAAAACAATTGATTAATATATCGAAATTTAAGGAGCGCTTTTTTTGTTTATAGTTTTGTGTACTTTCCTACCAAAAAAAAACTCGTACTGCCTTTATTGCAAGCCGCACTCAAAAACTGACGATACCACGAGATTCTGCGTACTTTTTTACGTTCATATCGGTGCTTAATACGTTAAAAACAATTGATTAATATATCGAAATTTAAGGAGCGCTTTTTTTGTTTATAGTTTTGTGTACTTTCCTACCAAAAAAAAACTCGTACTGCCTTTATTTCAAGCCGCACTCAAAAACTGACAATACCACGAGATTCTGCGTACTTTTTTACGTTCATATCGGTGCTTAATACGTCAAAAACAATTGATTAATATATCGAAATTTAAGGAGCGCTTTTTTTGTTTATAGTTTTGTGTACTGTTCTACCAAAAAAAAAATCGTACTGCCTTTATTTCAAGCCGCACTCAAAAACTGACGATACCACGAGATTCTGCGTACTTTTTTACGTTCATATCGGTGCTTAATACGTCAAAAACCATTGATTAAAATATCGAAATTTGAGGAGCGCATTTTTTGTTTATAGTTTTGTGTACTGTTCTACCAAAAAAAAAATCGTACTGCCTTTATTTCAAGCCGCACTCAAAAACTGACGATACCACGAGATTCTGCGTACTTTTTTACGTTCATATCGGTGCTTAATACGTCAAAAACCATTGATTAAAATATCGAAATTTGAGGAGCGCTTTTTTTGTTTATAGTTTTGTGTACTGTTCTACCAAAAAAAAAATCGTACTGCCTTTATTTCAAGCCGCACTCAAAAACTGACGATACCACGAGATTCTGCGTACTTTTTTACGTTCATATCGGTGCTTAATACGTCAAAAACAATTGATTAAAATATCGAAATTTGAGGAGCGCTTTTTTTGTTTATAGTTTTGTGTACTTTCCTACCAAAGAAAAACTCGTACTGCCTTTATTTCAAGCCGCACTCAAAAACTGACGATACCACGAGATTCTGCGTACTTTTTTACGTTCATATCGGTGCTTAATATGTCAAAAACAATTGATTAAAATATCGAAATTTGAGGAGCGCTTTTTTTGTTTATAGTTTTGTGTACTGTTCTACCAAAAAAAAAATCGTACTGCCTTTATTTCAAGCCGCACTCAAAAACTGACGATACCACGAGATTCTGCGGACTTTTTTACGTTCATATCGGTGCTTAATACGTTAAAAACAATTGATTAATATATCGAAATTTAAGGAGCGCTTTTTTTGTTTATAGTTTTGTGTACTTTCCTACCAAAAAAAAACTCGTACTGCCTTTATTTCAAGCCGCACTCAAAAACTGACGATACCACGAGATTCTGCGTACTTTTTTACGTTCATATCGGTGCTTAATATGTCAAAAACAATTGATTAAAATATCGAAATTTGAGGAGCGCTTTTTTTGTTTATAGTTTTGTGTACTTTCCTACCAAAAAAAAACTCGTACTGCCTTTATTTCAAGCCGCACTCAAAAACTGACGATACCACGAGATTCTGCGTACTTTTTTACGTTCATATCGGTGCTTAATATGTCAAAAACAATTGATTAAAATATCGAAATTTGAGGAGCGCTTTTTTTGTTTATAGTTTTGTGTACTGTTCTACCAAAAAAAAAATCGTACTGCCTTTATTTCAAGCCGCACTCAAAAACTGACGATACCACGAGATTCTGCGTACTTTTTTACGTTCATATCGGTGCTTAATACGTTAAAAAAAATTGATTAATATATCGAAATTTAAGGAGCGCTTTTTTTGTTTATAGTTTTGTGTACTTTCCTACCAAAAAAAAAATCGTACTGCCTTTATTTCAAACCGCACTCAAAAACTGACGATACCACGAGATTCTGCGTACTTTTTTACGTTCATATCGGTGCTTAATACGTTAAATACAAATGATTAAAATATCGAAATTTGAGGAGCGCTTTTTTTGTTTATAGTTTTGTGTACTTTCCTACCAAAAAAAAACTCGTACTGCCTTTATTGCAAGCCGCACTCAAAAACTGACGATACCACGAGATTCTGCGTACTTTTTTACGTTCATATCGGTGCTTAATACGTTAAAAACAATTGATTAATATATCGAAATTTAAGGAGCGCTTTTTTTGTTTATAGTTTTGTGTACTGTTCTACCAAAAAAAAAATCGTACTGCCTTTATTTCAAGCCGCACTCAAAAACTGACGATACCACGAGATTCTGCGTATTTTTTTACGTTCATATCGGTGCTTAATACGTTAAAAACAATTGATTAAAATATCGAAATTTGAGGAGCGCTTTTTTTGTTTATAGTTTTGTGTACTTTCCTACCAAAAAAAACTCGTACTGCCTTTATTTCAAGCCGCACTCAAAAACTGACGATACCACGAGATTCTGCGTACTTTTTTACGTTCATATCGGTGCTTAATACGTTAAAAACAATTGATTAATATATCGAAATTTAAGGAGCGCTTTTTTTGTTTATAGTTTTGTGTACTGTTCTACCAAAAAAAAACTCGTACTGCCTTTATTGCAAGCCGCACTCAAAAACTGACGATACCACGAGATTCTGCGTACTTTTTTACGTTCATATCGGTGCTTAATACGTTAAAAACAATTGATTAAAATATCGAAATTTGAGGAGCGCTTTTTTTGTTTATAGTTTTGTGTACTTTCCTACCAAAAAAAAACTCGTACTGCCTTTATTTCAAGCCGCACTCAAAAACTGACGATACCACGAGATTCTGCGTACTTTTTTACGTTCATATCGGTGCTTAATACGTTAAAAACAATTGATTAATATATCGAAATTTAAGGAGCGCTTTTTTTGTTTATAGTTTTGTGTACTGTTCTACCAAAAAAAAAATCGTACTGCCTTTATTTCAAGCCGCACTCAAAAACTGACGATACCACGAGATTCTGCGTACTTTTTTACGTTCATATCGGTGCTTAATACGTTAAATACAAATGATTAAAATATCGAAATTTGAGGAGCGCTTTTTTTGTTTATAGTTTTGTGTACTTTCCTACCAAAAAAAAACTCGTACTGCCTTTATTTCAAGCTGCACTCAAAAACTGACGATACCACGAGATTCTGCGTACTTTTTTACGTTCATATCGGTGCTTAATATGTCAAAAACAATTGATTAAAATATCGAAATTTGAGGAGCGCTTTTTTTGTTTATAGTTTTGTGTACTGTTCTACCAAAAAAAAAATCGTACTGCCTTTATTTCAAGCCGCACTCAAAAACTGACGATACCACGAGATTCTGCGGACTTTTTTACGTTCATATCGGTGCTTAATACGTTAAAAACAATTGATTAATATATCGAAATTTAAGGAGCGCTTTTTTTGTTTATAGTTTTGTGTACTTTCCTACCAAAAAAAAACTCGTACTGCCTTTATTTCAAGCCGCACTCAAAAACTGACGATACCACGAGATTCTGCGTACTTTTTTACGTTCATATCGGTGCTTAATATGTCAAAAACAATTGATTAAAATATCGAAATTTGAGGAGCGCTTTTTTTGTTTATAGTTTTGTGTACTTTCCTACCAAAAAAAAACTCGTACTGCCTTTATTTCAAGCCGCACTCAAAAACTGACGATACCACGAGATTCTGCGTACTTTTTTACGTTCATATCGGTGCTTAATATGTCAAAAACAATTGATTAAAATATCGAAATTTGAGGAGCGCTTTTTTTGTTTATAGTTTTGTGTACTGTTCTACCAAAAAAAAAAATCGTACTGCCTTTATTTCAAGCCGCACTCAAAAACTGACGATACCACGAGATTCTGCGTACTTTTTTACGTTCATATCGGTGCTTAATACGTTAAAAACAATTGATTAATATATCGAAATTTAAGGAGCGCTTTTTTTGTTTATAGTTTTGTGTACTTTCCTACCAAAAAAAAAATCGTACTGCCTTTATTTCAAGCCGCACTCAAAAACTGACGATACCACGAGATTCTGCGTACTTTTTTACGTTCATATCGGTGCTTAATACGTTAAATACAAATGATTAAAATATCGAAATTTGAGGAGCGCTTTTTTTGTTTATAGTTTTGTGTACTTTCCTACCAAAAAAAAACTCGTACTGCCTTTATTGCAAGCCGCACTCAAAAACTGACGATACCACGAGATTCTGCGTACTTTTTTACGTTCATATCGGTGCTTAATACGTTAAAAACAATTGATTAATATATCGAAATTTAAGGAGCGCTTTTTTTGTTTATAGTTTTGTGTACTGTTCTACCAAAAAAAAAATCGTACTGCCTTTATTTCAAGCCGCACTCAAAAACTGACGATACCACGAGATTCTGCGTACTTTTTTACGTTCATATCGGTGCTTAATACGTCAAAAACAATTGATTAAAATATCGAAATTTGAGGAGCGCTTTTTTTGTTTATAGTTTTGTGTACTTTCCTACCAAAAAAAAACTCGTACTGCCTTTATTTCAAGCCGCACTCAAAAACTGACGATACCACGAGATTCTGCGTACTTTTTTACGTTCATATCGGTGCTTAATACGTCAAAAACAATTGATTAAAATATCGAAATTTGAGGAGTGCTTTTTTTGTTTATAGTTTTGTGTACTGTTCTACCAAAAAAAAAATCGTACTGCCTTTATTTCAAGCCGCACTCAAAAACTGACGATACCACGAGATTCTGCGTACTTTTTTACGTTCATATCGGTGCTTAATACGTCAAAAACAATTGACTAAAATATCGAAATTTGAGGAGCGCTTTTTTTGTTTATAGTTTTGTGTACTTTCCTACCAAAAAAAAACTCGTACTGCCTTTATTGCAAGCCGCACTCAAAAACTGACGATACCACGAGATTCTGCGTCCTTTTATACGTTCATATCGGTGCTTGATACGTTAAAAACAATTGATTAATAAATCGAAATTTGAGGAGCGCTTCTTTTGTTTATAGTTTTGTGTACTTTCCTACCAAAAAAAAACTCGTACTGCCTTTATTTCAAGCCGCACTCAAAAACTGACGATACCACGAGATTCTGCGTACTTTTTTACGTTCATATCGGTGCTTAATACGTTAAATACAAATGATTAAAATATCGAAATTTGAGGAGCGCTTTTTTTGTTTATAGTTTTGTGTACTTTCCTACCAAAAAAAAACTCGTACTGCCTTTATTGCAAGCCGCACTCAAAAACTGACGATACCACGAGATTCTGCGTACTTTTTTACGTTCATATCGGTGCTTAATACGTTAAAAACAATTGATTAATATATCGAAATTTAAGGAGCGCTTTTTTTGTTTATAGTTTTGTGTACTGTTCTACCAAAAAAAAAATCGTACTGCCTTTATTTCAAGCCGCACTCAAAAACTGACGATACCACGAGATTCTGCGTACTTTTTTACGTTCATATCGGTGCTTAATACGTCAAAAACAATTGATTAAAATATCGAAATTTGAGGAGCGCTTTTTTTGTTTATAGTTTTGTGTACTTTCCTACCAAAAAAAAACTCGTACTGCCTTTATTTCAAGCCGCACTCAAAAACTGACGATACCACGAGATTCTGCGTACTTTTTTACGTTCATATCGGTGCTTAATACGTCAAAAACAATTGATTAAAATATCGAAATTTGAGGAGTGCTTTTTTTGTTTATAGTTTTGTGTACTGTTCTACCAAAAAAAAAATCGTACTGCCTTTATTTCAAGCCGCACTCAAAAACTGACGATACCACGAGATTCTGCGTACTTTTTTACGTTCATATCGGTGCTTAATACGTCAAAAACAATTGACTAAAATATCGAAATTTGAGGAGCGCTTTTTTTGTTTATAGTTTTGTGTACTTTCCTACCAAAAAAAAACTCGTACTGCCTTTATTGCAAGCCGCACTCAAAAACTGACGATACCACGAGATTCTGCGTCCTTTTATACGTTCATATCGGTGCTTGATACGTTAAAAACAATTGATTAATAAATCGAAATTTGAGGAGCGCTTTTTTTGTTTATAGTTTTGTGTACTGTTCTACCAAAAAAAAAATCGTACTGCCTTTATTTCAAGCCGCACTCAAAAACTGACGATACCACGAGATTCTGCGTACTTTTTTACGTTCATATCGGTGCTTAATACGTTAAATACAAATGATTAAAATATCGAAATTTGAGGAGCGCTTTTTTTGTTTATAGTTTTGTGTACTTTCCTACCAAAAAAAAACTCGTACTGCCTTTATTGCAAGCCGCACTCAAAAACTGACGATACCACGAGATTCTGCGTCCTTTTTTACGTTCATATCGGTGCTTAATACATCAAAAACAATTGATTAAAATATCGAAATTTGAGGAGCGCTTTTTTTGTTTATAGTTTTGTGTACTGTTCTACCAAAAAAAAAATCGTACTGCCTTTATTTCAAGCCGCACTCAAAAACTGACGATACCACGAGATTCTGCGTACTTTTTTACGTTCATATCGGTGCTTAATACGTCAAAAACAATTGATTAAAATATCGAAATTTGAGGAGCGCTTTTTTTGTTTATAGTTTTGTGTACTTTCCTACCAAAAAAAAACTCGTACTGCCTTTATTTCAAGCCGCACTCAAAAACTGACGATACCACGAGATTCTGCGTACTTTTTTACGTTCATATCGGTGCTTAATACGTTAAATACAAATGATTAAAATATCGAAATTTGAGGAGCGCTTTTTTTGTTTATAGTTTTGTGTACTGTTCTACCAAAAAAAAAATCGTACTGCCTTTATTTCAAGCCGCACTCAAAAACTGACGATACCACGAGATTCTGCGTACTTTTTTACGTTCATATCGGTGCTTAATACGTTAAATACAATTGATTAAAATATCGAAATTTGAGGAGCGCTTTTTTTGTTTATAGTTTTGTGTACTGTTCTACCAAAAAAAAAATCGTACTGCCTTTATTTCAAGCCGCAATCAAAAACTGACGATACCACGAGATTCTGCGTACTTTTTTACGTTCATATCGGTGCTTAATACGTCAAAAACCATTGATTAAAATATCGAAATTTGAGGAGCGCTTTTTTTGTTTATAGTTTTGTGTACTGTTCTACCAAAAAAAAACTCGTACTGCCTTTATTTCAAGCCGCACTCAAAAACTGACGATACCACGAGATTCTGCGTACTTTTTTACGTTCATATCGGTGCTTAATACGTCAAAAACAATTGATTAAAATATCGAAATTTGAGGAGCGCTTTTTTTGTTTATAGTTTTGTGTACTTTCCTACCAAAAAAAAACTCGTACTGCCTTTATTGCAAGCCGCACTCAAAAACTGACGATACCACGAGATTCTGCGTCCTTTTATACGTTCATATCGGTGCTTGATACGTTAAAAACAATTGATTAATAAATCGAAATTTGAGGAGCGCTTCTTTTGTTTATAGTTTTGTGTACTTTCCTACCAAAAAAAAACTCGTACTGCCTTTATTTCAAGCCGCACTCAAAAACTGACGATACCACGAGATTCTGCGTACTTTTTTACGTTCATATCGGTGTTTAATACGTTAAAAACAATTGATTAATATATCGAAATTTAAGGAGCGCTTTTTTTGTTTATAGTTTTGTGTACTGTTCTACCAAAAAAAAAATCGTACTGCCTTTATTTCAAGCCGCACTCAAAAACTGACGATACCACGAGATTCTGCGTACTTTTTTACGTTCATATCGGTGCTTAATACGTCAAAAACCATTGATTAAAATATCGAAATTTGAGGAGCGCATTTTTTGTTTATAGTTTTGTGTACTGTTCTACCAAAAAAAAAATCGTACTGCCTTTATTTCAAGCCGCACTCAAAAACTGACGATACCACGAGATTCTGCGTACTTTTTTACGTTCATATCGGTGCTTAATACGTCAAAAACAATTGATTAAAATATCGAAATTTGAGGAGCGCTTTTTTTGTTTATAGTTTTGTGTACTTTCCTACCAAAGAAAAACTCGTACTGCCTTTATTTCAAGCCGCACTCAAAAACTGACGATACCACGAGATTCTGCGTACCTTTTTACGTTCATATCGGTGCTTAATATGTCAAAAACAATTGATTAAAATATCGAAATTTGAGGAGCGCTTTTTTTGTTTATAGTTTTGTGTACTGTTCCACCAAAAAAAAAATCGTACTGCCTTTATTTCAAGCCGCACTCAAAAACTGACGATACCACGAGATTCTGCGGACTTTTTTACGTTCATATCGGTGCTTAATACGTTAAAAACAATTGATTAATATATCGAAATTTAAGGAGCGCTTTTTTTGTTTATAGTTTTGTGTACTTTCCTACCAAAAAAAAACTCGTACTGCCTTTATTTCAAGCCGCACTCAAAAACTGACGATACCACGAGATTCTGCGTACTTTTTTACGTTCATATCGGTGCTTAATATGTCAAAAACAATTGATTAAAATATCGAAATTTGAGGAGCGCTTTTTTTGTTTATAGTTTTGTGTACTTTCCTACCAAAAAAAAACTCGTACTGCCTTTATTTCAAGCCGCACTCAAAAACTGACGATACCACGAGATTCTGCGTACTTTTTTACGTTCATATCGGTGCTTAATACGTCAAAAACAATTGATTAAAATATCGAAATTTGAGGAGCGCTTTTTTTGTTTATAGTTTTGTGTACTTTCCTACCAAAGAAAAACTCGTACTGCCTTTATTTCAAGCCGCACTCAAAAACTGACGATACCACGAGATTCTGCGTACTTTTTTACGTTCATATCGGTGCTTAATATGTCAAAAACAATTGATTAAAATATCGAAATTTGAGGAGCGCTTTTTTTGTTTATAGTTTTGTGTACTGTTCTACCAAAAAAAAAATCGTACTGCCTTTATTTCAAGCCGCACTCAAAAACTGACGATACCACGAGATTCTGCGGACTTTTTTACGTTCATATCGGTGCTTAATACGTTAAAAACAATTGATTAATATATCGAAATTTAAGGAGCGCTTTTTTTGTTTATAGTTTTGTGTACTTTCCTACCAAAAAAAAACTCGTACTGCCTTTATTTCAAGCCGCACTCAAAAACTGACGATACCACGAGATTCTGCGTACTTTTTTACGTTCATATCGGTGCTTAATATGTCAAAAACAATTGATTAAAATATCGAAATTTGAGGAGCGCTTTTTTTGTTTATAGTTTTGTGTACTTTCCTACCAAAAAAAAACTCGTACTGCCTTTATTTCAAGCCGCACTCAAAAACTGACGATACCACGAGATTCTGCGTACTTTTTTACGTTCATATCGGTGCTTAATATGTCAAAAACAATTGATTAAAATATCGAAATTTGAGGAGCGCTTTTTTTGTTTATAGTTTTGTGTACTGTTCTACCAAAAAAAAAATCGTACTGCCTTTATTTCAAGCCGCACTCAAAAACTGACGATACCACGAGATTCTGCGTACTTTTTCACGTTCATATCGGTGCTTAATACGTTAAAAACAATTGATTAATATATCGAAATTTAAGGAGCGCTTTTGTTTATAGTTTTGTGTACTTTCCTACCAAAAAAAAAATCGTACTGCCTTTATTTCAAGCCGCACTCAAAAACTGACGATACCACGAGATTCTGCGTACTTTTTTACGTTCATATCGGTGCTTAATACGTTAAATACAAATGATTAAAATATCGAAATTTGAGGAGCGCTTTTTTTGTTTATAGTTTTGTGTACTTTCCTACCAAAAAAAAACTCGTACTGCCTTTATTGCAAGCCGCACTCAAAAACTGACGATACCACGAGATTCTGCGTACTTTTTTACGTTCATATCGGTGCTTAATACGTTAAAAACAATTGATTAATATATCGAAATTTAAGGAGCGCTTTTTTTGTTTATAGTTTTGTGTACTGTTCTACCAAAACAAAAATCGTACTGCCTTTATTTCAAGCCGCACTCAAAAACTGACGATACCACGAGATTCTGCGTACTTTTTTACGTTCATATCGGTGCTTAATACATCAAAAACAATTGATTAAAATATCGAAATTTGAGGAGCGCTTTTTTTGTTTATAGTTTTGTGTACTTTCCTACCAAAAAAAAACTCGTACTGCCTTTATTTCAAGCCGCACTCAAAAACTGACGATACCACGAGATTCTGCGTACTTTTTTACGTTCATATCGGTGCTTAATACGTCAAAAACAATTGATTAAAATATCGAAATTTGAGGAGTGCTTTTTTTGTTTATAGTTTTGTGTACTGTTCTACCAAAAAAAAAATCGTACTGCCTTTATTTCAAGCCGCACTCAAAAACTGACGATACCACGAGATTCTGCGTACTTTTTTACGTTCATATCGGTGCTTAATACGTCAAAAACAATTGACTAAAATATCGAAATTTGAGGAGCGCTTTTTTTGTTTATAGTTTTGTGTACTTTCCTACCAAAAAAAAACTCGTACTGCCTTTATTGCAAGCCGCACTCAAAAACTGACGATACCACGAGATTCTGCGTCCTTTTATACGTTCATATCGGTGCTTGATACGTTAAAAACAATTGATTAATAAATCGAAATTTGAGGAGCGCTTCTTTTGTTTATAGTTTTGTGTACTTTCCTACCAAAAAAAAACTCGTACTGCCTTTATTTCAAGCCGCACTCAAAAACTGACGATACCACGAGATTCTGCGTACTTTTTTACGTTCATATCGGTGTTTAATACGTTAAAAACAATTGATTAATATATCGAAATTTAAGGAGCGCTTTTTTTGTTTATAGTTTTGTGTACTTTCCTACCAAAAAAAAACTCGTACTGCCTTTATTGCAAGCCGCACTCAAAAACTGACGATACCACGAGATTCTGCGTCCTTTTATACGTTCATATCGGTGCTTGATACGTTAAAAACAATTGATTAATAAATCGAAATTTGAGGAGCGCTTTTTTTGTTTATAGTTTTGTGTACTTTCCTACCAAAAAAAAACTCGTACTGCCTTTATTTCAAGCCGCACTCAAAAACTGACGATACCACGAGATTCTGCGTCCTTTTATACGTTCATATCGGTGCTTGATACGTTAAAAACAATTGATTAATAAATCGAAATTTGAGGAGCGCTTTTTTTGTTTATAGTTTTGTGTACTTTCCTACCAAAAAAAAACTCGTACTGCCTTTATTTCAAGCCGCACTCAAAAACTGACGATACCACGAGATTCTGCGTACTTTTTTACGTTCATATCGGTGCTTAATACGTTAAAAACAATTGATTAATATATCGAAATTTAAGGAGCGCTTTTTTTGTTTATAGTTTTGTGTACTGTTCTACCAAAAAAAAAATCGTACTGCCTTTATTTCAAGCCGCACTCAAAAACTGACGATACCACGAGATTCTGCGTACTTTTATACGTTCATATCGGTGCTTGATACGTTAAAAACAATTGATTAATAAATCGAAATTTGAGGAGCGCTTTTTTTGTTTATAGTTTTGTGTACTTTCCTACCAAAAAAAAACTCGTACTGCCTTTATTTCAAGCCGCACTCAAAAACTGACGATACCACGAGATTCTGCGTACTTTTTTACGTTCATATCGGTGTTTAATACGTCAAAAACAATTGATTAAAATATCGAAATTTGAGGAGCGCTTTTTTTGTTTATAGTTTTGTGTACTGTTCTACCAAAAAAAAAATCGTACTGCCTTTATTTCAAGCCGCACTCAAAAACTGACGATACCACGAGATTCTGCGTACTTTTTTACGTTCATATCGGTGCTTAATACGTTAAAAACAATTGATTAATATATCGAAATTTAAGGAGCGCTTTTTTTGTTTATAGTTTTGTGTACTTTCCTACCAAAAAAAAACTCGTACTGCCTTTATTTCAAGCCGCACTCAAAAACTGACGATACCACGAGATTCTGCGTACGTTTTTACGTTCATATCGGTGCTTAATACGTTAAAAACAATTGATTAATATATCGAAATTTAAGGAGCGCTTTTTTTGTTTATAGTTTTGTGTACTTTCCTACCAAAAAAAAACTCGTACTGCCTTTATTGCAAGCCGCACTCAAAAACTGACGATACCACGAGATTCTGCGTACTTTTTTACGTTCATATCGGTGCTTAATACGTCAAGAACAATTGATTAATATATCGAAATTTAAGGAGCGCTTTTTTTGTTTATAGTTTTGTGTACTGTTCTACCAAAAAAAAACTCGTACTGCCTTTATTTCAAGCCGCACTCAAAAACTGACGATACCACGAGATTCTGCGTACTTTTTTACGTTCATATCGGTGCTTAATACGTCAAAAACAATTGATTAAAATATCGAAATTTGAGGAGCGCTTTTTTTGTTTATAGTTTTGTGTACTGTTCTACCAAAAAAAAAATCGTTATGCCTTTATTTCAAGCCGCACTCAAAAACTGACGATACCACGAAATTCTGCGTACTTTTTTACGTTCATATCGGTGCTTAATACGTCAAAAACAATTGATTAAAATATCGAAATTTGAGGAGCGCTTTTTTTGTTTATAGTTTTGTGTACTGTTCTACCAAAAAAAAACTCGTACTGCCTTTATTTCAAGCCGCACTCAAAAACTGACGATACCACGAGATTCTGCGTACTTTTTTACGTTCATATCGGTGCTTAATACGTCAAAAACAATTGATTAAAATATCGAAATTTGAGGAGCGCTTTTTTTGTTTATAGTTTTGTGTACTGTTCTACCAAAAAAAAACTCGTACTGCCTTTATTTCAAGCCGCACTCAAAAACTGACGATACCACGAGATTCTGCGTACTTTTTTACGTTCATGTCGGTGCTTAATACGTCAAAAACAATTGATTAAAATATCGAAATTTGAGGAGCGCTTTTTTTGTTTATAGTTTTGTGTACTGTTCTTCCAAAAAAAAAATCGTACTGCCTTTATTTCAAGCCGCACTCAAAAACTGACGATACCACGAGATTCTGCGTACTTTTTTACGTTCATATCGGTGCTTAATACGTCAAAAACAATTGATTAAAATATCGAAATTTGAGGAGCGCTTTTTTTGTTTATAGTTTTGTGTACAGTTCTACCAAAATAAAAATTGGACTGCCTTTATTTCAAGCCGCACTCAAAAACTGACGATACCACGAGATTCTGCGTACTTTTTTACGTTCATATCGGTGCTTAATACGTCAAAAACAATTGATTAAAATATCGAAATTTGAGGAGCGCTTTTTTTGTTTATAGTTTTGTGTACTGTTCTACCAAAAAAAAACTCGTACTGCCTTTATTTCAAGCCGCACTCAAAAACTGACGATACCACGAGATTCTGCGTACTTTTTTACGTTCATATCGGTGCTTAATACGTCAAAAACAATTGATTAAAATATCGAAATTTGAGGAGCGCTTTTTTTGTTTATAGTTTTGTGTACTGTTCTTCCAAAAAAAAAATCGTACTGCCTTTATTTCAAGCCGCACTCAAAAACTGACGATACCACGAGATTCTGCGTACCTTTTTACGTTCATATCGGTGCTTAATACGTCAAAAACAATTGATTAAAATATCGAAATTTGAGGAGCGCTTTTTTTGTTTATAGTTTTGTGTACTTTCCTACCAAAAAAAAACTCGTACTGCCTTTATTTCAAGCCGCACTCAAAAACTGACGATACCACGAGATTCTGCGTACTTTTTTACGTTCATATCGGTGCTTAATACGTTAAAAACAATTGATTAATATATCGAAATTTAAGGAGCGCTTTTTTTGTTTATAGTTTTGTGTACTGTTCTACCAAAAAAAAAATCGTACTGCCTTTATTTCAAGCCGCACTCAAAAACTGACGATACCACGAGATTCTGCGTACTTTTTTACGTTCATATCGGTGCTTAATACGTTAAATACAAATGATTAAAATATCGAAATTTGAGGAGCGCTTTTTTTGTTTATAGTTTTGTGTACTTTCCTACCAAAAAAAAACTCGTACTGCCTTTATTTCAAGCTGCACTCAAAAACTGACGATACCACGAGATTCTGCGTACTTTTTTACGTTCATATCGGTGCTTAATATGTCAAAAACAATTGATTAAAATATCGAAATTTGAGGAGCGCTTTTTTTGTTTATAGTTTTGTGTACTGTTCTACCAAAAAAAAAATCGTACTGCCTTTATTTCAAGCCGCACTCAAAAACTGACGATACCACGAGATTCTGCGGACTTTTTTACGTTCATATCGGTGCTTAATACGTTAAAAACAATTGATTAATATATCGAAATTTAAGGAGCGCTTTTTTTGTTTATAGTTTTGTGTACTTTCCTACCAAAAAAAAACTCGTACTGCCTTTATTTCAAGCCGCACTCAAAAACTGACGATACCACGAGATTCTGCGTACTTTTTTACGTTCATATCGGTGCTTTATATGTCAAAAACAATTGATTAAAATATCGAAATTTGAGGAGCGCTTTTTTTGTTTATAGTTTTGTGTACTTTCCTACCAAAAAAAAACTCGTACTGCCTTTATTTCAAGCCGCACTCAAAAACTGACGATACCACGAGATTCTGCGTACTTTTTTACGTTCATATCGGTGCTTAATATGTCAAAAACAATTGATTAAAATATCGAAATTTGAGGAGCGCTTTTTTTGTTTATAGTTTTGTGTACTGTTCTACCAAAAAAAAAATCGTACTGCCTTTATTTCAAGCCGCACTCAAAAACTGACGATACCACGAGATTCTGCGTACTTTTTTACGTTCATATCGGTGCTTAATACGTTAAAAACAATTGATTAATATATCGAAATTTAAGGAGCGCTTTTTTTGTTTATAGTTTTGTGTACTTTCCTACCAAAAAAAAAATCGTACTGCCTTTATTTCAAGCCGCACTCAAAAACTGACGATACCACGAGATTCTGCGTACTTTTTTACGTTCATATCGGTGCTTAATACGTTAAATACAAATGATTAAAATATCGAAATTTGAGGAGCGCTTTTTTTGTTTATAGTTTTGTGTACTTTCCTACCAAAAAAAAACTCGTACTGCCTTTATTGCAAGCCGCACTCAAAAACTGACGATACCACGAGATTCTGCGTACTTTTTTACGTTCATATCGGTGCTTAATACGTTAAAAACAATTGATTAATATATCGAAATTTAAGGAGCGCTTTTTTTGTTTATAGTTTTGTGTACTGTTCTACCAAAAAAAAAATCGTACTGCCTTTATTTCAAGCCGCACTCAAAAACTGACGATACCACGAGATTCTGCGTACTTTTTTACGTTCATATCGGTGCTTAATACGTCAAAAACAATTGATTAAAATATCGAAATTTGAGGAGCGCTTTTTTTGTTTATAGTTTTGTGTACTTTCCTACCAAAAAAAAACTCGTACTGCCTTTATTTCAAGCCGCACTCAAAAACTGACGATACCACGAGATTCTGCGTACTTTTTTACGTTCATATCGGTGCTTAATACGTCAAAAACAATTGATTAAAATATCGAAATTTGAGGAGTGCTTTTTTTGTTTATAGTTTTGTGTACTGTTCTACCAAAAAAAAAATCGTACTGCCTTTATTTCAAGCCGCACTCAAAAACTGACGATACCACGAGATTCTGCGTACTTTTTTACGTTCATATCGGTGCTTAATACGTCAAAAACAATTGACTAAAATATCGAAATTTGAGGAGCGCTTTTTTTGTTTATAGTTTTGTGTACTTTCCTACCAAAAAAAAACTCGTACTGCCTTTATTGCAAGCCGCACTCAAAAACTGACGATACCACGAGATTCTGCGTCCTTTTATACGTTCATATCGGTGCTTGATACGTTAAAAACAATTGATTAATAAATCGAAATTTGAGGAGCGCTTCTTTTGTTTATAGTTTTGTGTACTTTCCTACCAAAAAAAAAATCGTACTGCCTTTATTTCAAGCCGCACTCAAAAACTGACGATACCACGAGATTCTGCGTACTTTTTTACGTTCATATCGGTGCTTAATACGTCAAAAACAATTGATTAAAATATCGAAATTTGAGGAGCGCTTTTTTTGTTTATAGTTTTGTGTACTTTCCTACCAAAAAAAAACTCGTACTGCCTTTATTTCAAGCCGCACTCAAAAACTGACGATACCACGAGATTCTGCGTACTTTTTTACGTTCATATCGGTGCTTAATACGTCAAAAACAATTGATTAAAATATCGAAATTTGAGGAGCGCTTTTTTTGTTTATAGTTTTGTGTACTTTCCTACCAAAAAAAAACTCGTACTGCCTTTATTTCAAGCCGCACTCAAAAACTGACGATACCACGAGATTCTGCGTACTTTTTTACGTTCATATCGGTGCTTAATACGTCAAAAACAATTGATTAAAATATCGAAATTTGAGGAGCGCTTTTTTTGTTTATAGTTTTGTGTACTTTCCTACCAAAAAAAAACTCGTACTGCCTTTATTTCAAGCCGCACTCAAAAACTGACGATACCACGAGATTCTGGGTACTTTTCTACGTTCATATCGGTGCTTAATACGTCAAAAACAATTGATTAAAATATCGAAATTTGAGGAGCGCTTTTTTTGTTTATAGTTTTGTGTACTTTCCTACCAAAAAAAAACTCGTACTGCCTTTATTTCAAGCCGCACTCAAAAACTGACGATACCACGAGATTCTGCGTCCTTTTATACGTTCATATCGGTGTTTGATACGTCAAAAACAATTGATTAAAATATCGAAATTTGAGGAGCGCTTTTTTTGTTTATAGTTTTGTGTACTTTCCTACCAAAAAAAAACTCGTACTGCCTTTATTTCAAGCCGCACTCAAAAACTGACGATACCACGAGATTCTGCGTACTTTTTTACGTTCATATCGGTGCTTAATACGTCAAAAACAATTGATTAAAATATCGAAATTTGAGGAGCGCTTTTTTTGTTTATAGTTTTGTGTACTTTCCTACCAAAAAAAAACTCGTACTGCCTTTATTTCAAGCCGCACTCAAAAACTGACGATACCACGAGATTCTGCGTACTTTTTTACGTTCATATCGGTGCTTAATCCGTCAAAAACAATTGATTAAAATATCGAAATTTGAGGAGCGCTTTTTTTGTTTATAGTTTTGTGTACTTTCCTACCAAAAAAAAACTCGTACTGCCTTTATTGCAAGCCGCACTCAAAAACTGACGATACCACGAGATTCTGCGTCCTTTTATACGTTCATATCGGTGCTTAATACGTCAAAAACAATTGATTAAAATATCGAAATTTGAGGAGCGCTTTTTTTGTTTATAGTTTTGTGTACTTTCCTACCAAAAAAAAACTCGTACTGCCTTTATTGCAAGCCGCACTCAAAAACTGACGATACCACGAGATTAGATTCTGCGTACTTTTCTACGTTCATATCGGGGCTTAATACGTCAAAAACAATTGATTAAAATATCGAAATTTGAGGAGCGCTTTTTTTGTTTATAGTTTTGTGTACTTTCCTACCAAAAAAAAACTCGTACTGCCTTTATTGCAAGCCGCACTCAAAAACTGACGATACCACGAGATTCTGCGTACTTTTTTACGTTCATATCGGTGCTTAATACGTCAAAAACAATTGATTAAAATATCGAAATTTAAGGAGCGCTTTTTTTGTTTATAGTTTTGTGTACTTTCCTACCAAAAAAGAACTCGTACTGCCTTTATTGCAAGCCGCACTCAAAAACTGACGATACCACGAGATTCTGCGTCCTTTTATACGTTCATATCGGTGTTTGATACGTTAAAAACAATTGATTAATATTTCGAAATTTGAGGAGCGCTTTTTTTGTTTATAGTTTTGTGTACTTTCCTACCAAAAAAAAACTCGTACTGCCTTTATTTCAAGCCGCACTCAAAAACTGACGATACCACGAGATTCTGCGTACTTTTTTACGTTCATATCGGTGCTTAATACGTTAAAAACAATTGATAAATATATCGAAATTTAAGGAGCGCTTTTTTTGTTTATAGTTTTGTGTACTTTCCTACCAAAAAAAAACTCGTACTGCCTTTATTTCAAGCCGCACTCAAAAACTGACGATACCACGAGATTCTGCGTACTTTTTTACGTTCATATCGGTGCTTAATACGTCAAAAACAATTGATTAAAATATCGAAATTTGAGGAGCGCTTTTTTTGTTTATAGTTTTGTGTACTGTTCTACCAAAAAAAAACTCGTACTGCCTTTATTGCAAGCCGCACTCAAAAACTGACGATACCACGAGATTCTGCGTACTTTTTGACGTTCATATCGGTGCTTAATACGTTAAAAACAATTGATAAATATATCGAAATTTAAGGAGCGCTTTTTTTGTTTATAGTTTTGTGTACTTTCCTACCAAAAAAAAAATCGTACTGCCTTTATTGCAAGCCGCACTCAAAAACTGACGATACCACGAGATTCTGCGTACTTTTTAACGTTCATATCGGTGCTTAATACGTTAAAAACAATTGATAAATATATCGAAATTTAAGGAGCGCTTTTTTTGTTTATAGTTTTGTATACTTTCCTACCAAAAAAAAACTCGTACTGCCTTTATTGCAAGCCGCACTCAAAAACTGACGATACCACGAGATTCTGCGTACTTTTTTACGTTCATATCGGTGCTTAATACGTTAAAAACAATTGATAAATATATCGAAATTTAAGGAGCGCTTTTTTTGTTTATAGTTTTGTGTACTTTCCTACCAAAAAAAAACTCGTACTGCCTTTATTGCAAGCCGCACTCAA
The DNA here is from genome assembly GCA_947389935.1 of Agrilus cyanescens. Lineage (NCBI taxonomy): Eukaryota > Metazoa > Arthropoda > Insecta > Coleoptera > Buprestidae > Agrilus > Agrilus cyanescens. Next base: position 5,829,692 of record OX376709.1, read on the forward strand.
AAACTGACGATACCACGAGATTCTGCGTACTTTGTTACGTTCATATCGGTGCTTAATACGTTAAAAACAATTGATAAATATATCGAAATTTAAGGAGCGCTTTTTTTGTTTATAGTTTTGTGTACTTTTCTACCAAAAAAAAACTCGTACTTCCTTTATTTCAAGCCGCACTCAAAAACTGACGATACCACGAGATTCTGCGTACTTTTTTACGTTCATATCGGTGCTTAATACGTTAAAAACAATTGATAAATATATCGAAATTTAAGGAGCGCTTTTTTTGTTTATAGTTTTGTGTACTTTCCTACCAAAAAAAAACTCGTACTGCCTTTATTTCAAGCCGCACTCAAAAACTGACGATACCACGAGATTCTGCGTACTTTTTTACGTTCATATCGGTGCTTAATACGTTAAAAACAATTGATAAATATATCGAAATTTAAGGAGCGCTTTTTTTGTTTATAGTTTTGTGTACTTTCCTACCAAAAAAAAACTCGTACTGCCTTTATTGCAAGCCGCACTCAAAAACTGACGATACCACGAGATTCTGCGTACTTTTTTACGTTCATATCGGTGCTTAATACGTTAAAAACAATTGATTAATATATCGAAATTTAAGGAGCGCTTTTTTTGTTTATAGTTTTGTGTACTTTCCTACCAAAAAAAAACTAGTACTGCCTTTATTTCAAGCCGCACTCAAAAACTGACGATACCACGAGATTCTGCGTACTTTTTTACGTTCATATCGGTGCTTAATACGTTAAAAACAATTGATTAATATATCGAAATTTAAGGAGCGCTTTTTTTGTTTATAGTTTTGTGTACTTTCCTACCAAAAAAAAACTAGTACTGCCTTTATTTCAAGCCGCACTCAAAAACTGACGATACCACGAGATTCTGCGTACTTTTTTACGTTCATATCGGTGCTTAATACGTTAAAAACAATTGATAAATATATCGAAATTTAAGGAGCGCTTTTTTTGTTTATAGTTTTGTGTACTTTCCTACCAAAAAAAAACTCGTACTGCCTTTATTTCAAGCCGCACTCAAAAACTGACGATACCACGAGATTCTGCGTACTTTTTTACGTTCATATCGGTGCTTAATACGTTAAAAACAATTGATAAATATATCGAAATTTAAGGAGCGCTTTCTTTGTTTATAGTTTTGTGTACTTTCCTACCAAAAAAAAACTCGTACTGCCTTTATTGCAAGCCGCACTCAAAAACTGACGATACCACGAGATTCTGCGTACTTTTTTACGTTCATATCGGTGCTTAATACGTTAAAAACAATTGATTAATATATCGAAATTTAAGGAGCGCTTTTTTTGTTTATAGTTTTGTGTACTTTCCTACCAAAAAAAAACTAGTACTGCCTTTATTTCAAGCCGCACTCAAAAACTGACGATACCACGAGATTCTGCGTACTTTTTTACGTTCATATCGGTGCTTAATACGTTAAAAACAATTGATTAATATATCGAAATTTAAGGAGCGCTTTTTTTGTTTATAGTTTTGTGTACTTTCCTACCAAAAAAAAACTAGTACTGCCTTTATTTCAAGCCGCACTCAAAAACTGACGATACCACGAGATTCTGCGTACTTTTTTACGTTCATATCGGTGCTTAATACGTCAAAAACAATTGATTAAAATATCGAAATTTGAGGAGCGCTTTTTTTGTTTATAGTTTTGTGTACTTTTCTACCAAAAAAAAACTCGTACTTCCTTTATTTCAAGCCGCACTCAAAAACTGACGATACCACGAGATTCTGCGTACTTTTTTACGTTCATATCGGTGCTTAATACGTTAAAAACAATTGATAAATATATCGAAATTTAAGGAGCGCTTTTTTTGTTTATAGTTTTGTGTACTTTCCTACCAAAAAAAAACTCGTACTGCCTTTATTTCAAGCCGCACTCAAAAACTGACGATACCACGAGATTCTGCGTACTTTTTTACGTTCATATCGGTGCTTAATACGTCAAAAACAATTGATTAAAATATCGAAATTTGAGGAGCGCTTTTTTTGTTTATAGTTTTGTGTACTTTCCTACCAAAAAAAAACTCGTACTGCCTTTATTTCAAGCCGCACTCAAAAACTGACGATACCACGAGATTCTGCGTACTTTTTTACGTTCATATCGGTGCTTAATACGTTAAAAACAATTGATAAATATATCGAAATTTAAGGAGCGCTTTTTTTGTTTATAGTTTTGTGTACTTTCCTACCAAAAAAAAACTCGTACTGCCTTTATTTCAAGCCGCACTCAAAAACTGACGATACCACGAGATTCTGCGTACTTTTTTACGTTCATATCGGTGCTTAATACGTTAAAAACAATTGATAAATATATCGAAATTTAAGGAGCGCTTTTTTTGTTTATAGTTTTGTGTACTTTCCTACCAAAAAAAAAACTAGTACTGCCTTTATTTCAAGCCGCACTCAAAAACTGACGATACCACGAGATTCTGCGTACTTTTTTACGTTCATATCGGTGCTTAATACGTCAAAAACAATTGATTAAAATATCGAAATTTGAGGAGCGCTTTTTTTGTTTATAGTTTTGTGTACTTTCCTACCAAAAAAAAACTCGTACTGCCTTTATTTCAAGCCGCACTCAAAAACTGACGATACCACGAGATTCTGCGTACTTTTTTACGTTCATATCGGTGCTTAATACGTTAAAAACAATTGATAAATATATCGAAATTTAAGGAGCGCTTTTTTTGTTTATAGTTTTGTGTACTTTCCTACCAAAAAAAAACTCGTACTGCCTTTATTGCAAGCCGCACTCAAAAACTGACGATACCACGAGATTCTGCGTACTTTTTTACGTTCATATCGGTGCTTAATACGTTAAAAACAATTGATAAATATATCGAAATTTAAGGAGCGCTTTTTTTGTTTATAGTTTTGTGTACTGTTCTACCAAAAAAAAACTCGTACTTCCTTTATTTCAAGCCGCACTCAAAAACTGACGATACCACGAGATTCTGCGTACTTTTTTACGTTCATATCGGTGCTTAATACGTTAAAAACAATTGATAAATATATCGAAATTTAAGGAGCGCTTTTTTTGTTTATAGTTTTGTGTACTTTCCTACCAAAAAAAAACTCGTACTGCCTTTATTTCAAGCCGCACTCAAAAACTGACGATACCACGAGATTCTGCGTACTTTTTTACGTTCATATCGGTGCTTAATACGTTAAAAACAATTGATAAATATATCGAAATTTAAGGAGCGCTTTTTTTGTTTATAGTTTTGTGTACTTTCCTACCAAAAAAAAACTCGTACTGCCTTTATTGCAAGCCGCACTCAAAAACTGACGATACCACGAGATTCTGCGTACTTTTTTACGTTCATATCGGTGCTTAATACGTTAAAAACAATTGATAAATATATCGAAATTTAAGGAGCGCTTTTTTTGTTTATAGTTTTGTGTACTTTTCTACCAAAAAAAAACTCGTACTTCCTTTATTTCAAGCCGCACTCAAAAACTGACGATACCACGAGATTCTGCGTACTTTTTTACGTTCATATCGGTGCTTAATACGTTAAAAACAATTGATTAATATATCGAAATTTGAGGAGGGCTTTATTTGTTTAGGGTGTTGTTCATTCTTCTGCAAAGAAAAATCCGTACTTGGATTATTTTCGGCCCTACTAAAAAAACTGAGGGCGCCACTGATAACATTGCAATTTGAAAGGCGCTGTCTTTGTTTTGGGTTTTTATAAGAAAAATTTGTGGGTACTTCTTGGAAGATGACGTAGAAACTGAATATTTGAACCAATATAATTTTATTTTGTATTAACCATAAAGGATCTATCCAAGGAAGGGTTGAATTTTTATTTTTGAAAATTATCAAGAATTACAGTTATGTATTTAAAATATTTTAATTTGAAAGTAATTGTATATAAGACTGTTTATAATGAGGGAATGTAATATTCCATAACGTAGTAACACATTCAGATATATTTAAACACACACGCACACATATTTCTCGAAACATACGTAAAGGTGACCTTATCATCTGATTATAAGAAAAGCCATTAAGACGAGGACAAACAGATAATTCGTTAACCGAACGTTCTGCCTCGAATCCTTCGATATAAAATGTTATCAAAACAGAGCTATAAATTTTGAACTACAAACTAAATAGGAATACAATTCAATTTAATGTGCCTAGAGTTAACGAATTTCACTGTGTTTTGGAACATATTTACTAAAAATTAAGGGTAGATAACACTTTCTTATCACGCCCCTTTCAAAAAAATTGGTTCCAATTTCTTATTAGAAAATGACTCAAAGTGGTTTGTTTAAATGATTGGGAAAAGGCTTTTCAACGCCTATTTTTACTGATTAGAAAAATTGTTAAAAATTCTTTTCTCCAATTATTTCTTTTAAGTTTTTAAAAAGAAGATAAAAAAACGTTTTGAGCCATTTTCCAAAGAGAAAACTTATTTTTCGTTTCGGGTGATTGAAGTTTTACCAAACGAAGCAAGGGCTAAAAATTTTTTTTTGTTTCACCCTTTCGTATTATCCAGGCCAATTTGTCCTATCACATTTAAATAAATTTTGATTTAAAATAGCCAAAATTACTTCTGTAAATCTATTTTTGATGCGTATAAAGTTTCACCTAAATTGGTTCAGCAAACAGACAGACAGATAAAAAGTTAATTTTATTTGTATAAATTATTTTATAAATTAGGAAGGACTAGGTAACAACTGGACTGCTAAAATAACATAATTACTAGCTTAATTTTAATATAATTCATGCTTACATTTAACAATGTAATATTAAAACCCTTCATGGAGTTCTAAATTGAGGGTGAAAGAGCTTTTAGGTGAAGTAGAGATGTATTGATTGCATTTTGAAAGTTTTTTTTAAAGACGTAAAAAGTTTTTATCCTTTAACACTGTTAATTATTAAATTTTAAACAAAGTACCTAAAAAGATCTGGTCTAATTTATGGGCTTTCTGTGTAGGTAATCGTCTGATAATTATTAAATTCGCTATTTGGTCAGAATTTTTATAATTATTGTTTATATATTTCATTAATTAATTAAATAGTTATAGTTTAAAAGCTCTCCGTATTAGGGCTCACGATGGCGCCAGCAGTTTTCCGTACTTGACTACAACGAAAATTCTTAGTTTCGTGCTAGCCATTTACGAGGATGTGTGTGGGCAGTTACGGATAAAAGGAAATTGGTGAATTTCCACGACGATTAGATGATTTCTTCGCAAATTGTTTTAAAATTCGATAGTTCCTATGGATAAGGCTTCTAAGTATACCATTTGTTGAAATTCATTTAATTCAAGCCGGTGAGTTTTTTTAACAACAAATTTATTTATTTATTATACAATTTCTACAAAATACAAATTGTACCGAATTCAAAATCCCAGTCGTGTCGAACTGGTACCTGCAGGAGCTTTCTGCAATCCTCTTGTTAAATATACAACAGAAAGTTACTTTAAGTCAATGAAGATTAAAAATTATTTTAAAAAACAAAGGAAGAAGTAGCAACAAACTAAGAAAATGGTCTCCAAATTTTCAAATTAAAAAAAAAGAATTCTATAACTCACATGATCTGTATTTTATTGGTGTGAAGAAAATTAACACCAATATTATATTTCACTAGAGATAAATGGCTATTTTCTAGAAAAATGGCGTTTTTTCAATGTTTCATAAACAATATGTACAAAGATCGTATTCTTTTATCATAAAAATTTTTTGTGTTACAATTTAGGCTCTAGATAATTTAAGAATATAACAAAAAAAAAAAAAATGCGAAAGAATGCCCTTTATTGTTATGTTCAAACAAATCTTCAAAAATCGCAATTTTTCTTGAAAATGGGTATTTGACTAATCCTTGCAGCATATTTATTGCTTATATTGGTGTTAATTTCATTCCTGACAAAAAAAATACAGATTTTGTGGATTATAGATATTATTTTCGGTAATTTTAGACTATCGCGGTCCCCTCGTTTTTTCATCCGATTTCAATGAATTTTTTTTAAAATCTTCGTTTTACGGCGGATATATGAAAAAAATATGGGATATATCTTACTTGAAGATTTCATATAGTTTTATGACTGAATGTGATCATAAATGCATTTCTTCGAATATAATCGTTGATAACTTTTTTTTAAGCATTCATATTTTTTTGTTAATCTACACAAAAAAAAAACGAAAATTTAAAAAAAAAATCATTAGAAAATGTTTGTTTATTAATTTTTTATCTCATTTAAAAATTTCATATGGTTTTATGACTTTAAATGTTGATACATGATAGTGTTTGTTTGTTTAAATTCTGAAAGGTTATTCTTAGTGTGTTACGAATACAAATTTTGGGAAAGAGTGAGGGGTATGTAAATGTAAACACACCCATCCTGAACCGTAACCTATTGCAATACAGTCGAAAGTATTGTTTTGTATTTTATGACATCTTTTTACTGGTTTTAAGCTTCAAAAAATAGGTTACGGTGCAGGATGGTTGTGTTTACATTTACATACCGCCACCCTTTCCCAAAATTTATGTTCGTAAAAGACTAAGAATAACTGCTTTCAAAGTTTATGACTTTAAATGTGGTCATAAACGCACTTCTTTAGATATAAAGAACTTAACATTTTTGCATAAATTTTTTTTTAATTTGTTTGTTTTTTTTTGTGTAGATTATAAAAAAATATATTACAACTTTATTCGATTACTTGTAAAAAATTCATTCAATCAACATTTATACGTGAATGAGTGCATTTTCATGAACATTTAAAGCCCTGAAACCAATATGTTTTTATTTTTTTTTTATTTCCGTAATTTTTTTCATAAATCCGCCGTAAAAACCAAGATTTTAAAAAAAAATTCATTGAAATCGGATGATTTTTTGATTTTCTAGAGCCAAAAAACGAGGGGACCACGATAGTATAAAATTACCTTATTTTCTTATCTGAAAAGGGGATTTTATTGTTTTTGTTTTAATTTGTGGCTAATTTTTTTAATAAGCAGTAAATATATCTACTTATTCCTTTAAAATTCCCTCCCGCATTTTTATAGAATGTCTCATTTTTTAGCGTTATTATTATTACTATTACTATTAAGTAATATTATTTTATTTTACCATCGACTTCTGGATCCGCCCCTGGGTCTACCATATTTTTGGCGATAAAGCATCGAAGAAAAGCGTTACCTTTACGTTTTTTTAAATTTTATTGTTCGTTTCTAACAAAATAGAGCGATGATGAAAAGTGGATATTTAAATGACTTTTCGGCACTTGAATGTGAAAAAAAGAATGCAAAACCATATGTTTTTAATGAAAATTTTATTCATCTCATTTTTTAAGTAGGTATAGGTATTCTTACACACTTTTTTTCGAAAAATACATAAAAAGAAACAATTTCATAAAAAATGATATCATAATTCATCATGACATGAAAATGTTCACATTTGAGTGCTGAAAAAATTTTAGATATTAATTTTTCATAATCGATTTATTTTTTGTCGTAAGAAACGAACAAAGCGAGAAAAGAAGTTATATCATCTTTCTTGGATGTTTTTTCACCAAAAAAAAAAAAAGGGTGGAGTCTACTTCTAAATTATTCTCTTTTTTTTATGTTAAATTGGACTATTAGGTATTTTAAACAAAATTTACCTAATATTCTCGAAACCTCTGACAAATTTAATCTTGGCTCTCGTCGTTAACACAGTTTGACTGAAGGTGTCAGCCGCAGTTGCGACGAAACGTTGGACATAATAATTTATATTAACCACGGTCTACAAGCCGGAATCTCAGATTTATTAAAATTTATCTTCTTTCATTTAAAAGTCGGTTATAGGTAGAAGCTGAATATAAATAATTAATTTTGTACAGCAACAAGTTTGGGCAGACATGGTGGAGGGTGAAAGCTTTTCTTTTTTCGAAGACATCCTTATATAAAAAAACATAATTTTGCTGGTTTTAGAATAACCCTTTTCTATTATAAAGGGTGTCCCACCTAAGACGCGGGTCGATAAATCGGAAACTACTTCGATTTGAATTTTGAAAAAACTTTCGTTCGATTACTTTCTGTTGAAAAGATGTTCAAGAAAGTGTTTGAATTGAGGTTTTTATTTTTCGTCCTTTTTGTAACAAAAATAATGGTAGTTTTATATTATCGCGGTTCCCTCGTTTTTTGGCTCTAAAAAATCGAAAAATTATCCGATTGCAATGATTTTTTTTTAAAATATTTTTCTTTATGGCGAATTTACGAAAAAAATTACGGAAATAAAAAAAAATGAAAACTTATATTCGTTTCAGGGCTTTAAATGTTCATGAAAATGCACTCATTCACGTATAATTGTTGATAACTTTTTTACAATAAAGTTGTTATATTTTTTTTCATAATCTACACAAGAAAACAAACAAATTAAAAGAAGTAATTATACAAAAATGTTAACTTCTTTATATCTAAAGAAGTGCGTTTATCACCACATTTAAAGTCATAAACTTTGAAAGCGGTTATTCTCAGTCTTTTACGAACATAAATTTTGGGAAAGGGTGGCGGTATGTAAATGTAAACACACCCATCCTGAACCGTAACCTATTTTTTGAAGTTTAAAACCAGTATGAAGATGTCATAAAATACAAAACAATACTGTCGTAATACTTCTGACTGTATTCCAATAGGTTACGGTTCAGGATGGGTGTGTTTACATTTACATACCCCTCACTCTTTCCCAAAATTTGTGTTCGTAACACACTAAGAATAATCGCTTTCAAAGTTTAAACAAACAAGCAGTATCATGTATCACCTATAGATAAAGACTATAAATTATTCCGTATCCAATCTACAAAATGAGATAAAAAATTAATAAACAAACATTTTTCAATGATTTTTTTTTTAAAATGTTCGTTTTTTTGTGTAGATTAACAAAAAAATATATGAACTTCGTTTAATGCTTTGCAAAAAAGTTATGAACGATTCTATTCGATGAAATGCATTTATGATCACACTCAAAGTCAATGAAATCTTCAAGTGAGATATTTCCTATATATAGTTTTTCATAAATCCGCCGTAAAAACGAAGATTTTAAAAGAAAATTTATTGAAATCGGATGATTTTTCGATTTTCTAGAGCCAAAAAACGAGGGGACCGCGATAGTATAAAATTACCAAAATAATTTGATTGAACGACTTGCGTTGATTTTACCTTGATCTTCGTTAGTGGTCAATTATCCAAGGCACACCTTTTTATGGAAATAATATTAAAAAAGTAAAAATTCAGAATTACTCAATTTTTTTCAAATAAAACCATAGGAAATACCTATATGGTTCAGAAGTGCCATTTGAAAAAGAGAATTATTTGTGTTTGAAGTTTTTAACCTTTAGATATTTTTCTGAACACTCTATATATATAATTGTGTTCTACCTGGTATATTAATGATTTATTATTCAATTAAATATATTTTCTCTTCGTCACATAATTTATTACAATATTTATAAATAATTTATCAGAAATAATTATTTTTTTACTGAATGTCGTTTGTTGTTCATCAATTCATGTTGTAACTTGGAATCTCATTGTCAGTTTAAAGTTACCAATTATCATATGTAAATTTGTAAATTACTCTGATTAGGTAGTTCCAGATGTGAACTGTTGGCTGTTTTCGATGGTTTTAAATATTTTTTATTTTATTACGTCAAATTTTCTTTTAACTTAGTTCTTTTTTTAAAGCTGATGCTTATGATCTTATAAACGATTATTCTTTGTTTCATTTATTAACATTTTCACCCGTTTCAAGCTTGAAAGTGGAATTTGTTCAAATATAAAATTGGTGATAGTTAATTCTATTGCGATACAATTAAATATCGAGAAATATTTAGTAGTGGTGATTTTAAATACATTAATATGAATTAAACTCAAAAACCATCTACAAATTATATCAAATTAATGAGGAAAGAGCTATTACTGTCACCATGCCCCCCCTGCCGGGATTCGAACCCGGGTCTCTGGCTTTACGATTGATGATGACAGCAGTAGTTTTTTATCTCATTAATTTGAGGTAATTTGTAGATGGTTCTTGAATTAAATTCATATTAATGTATTTAAAATCACCACTACTAAATATTTCTCGATATTTCATTTTTAATAGATATTAATAATAATATACATTAATTCGACGATTCAGTGACTTATTAAGTACGTTTCGTCGATGTTGCTGTCATCATGTCGCCGTAGCTTAGTGATTAGAGCAATGACGCGTAAAAGTCAGAGACCCGGGTTCGAATCCCGGCAGGGGGGGCATGATGACAGTAATAGATCTTTCCTCATTAACTTGAGATAATTTGTAGATGGTTTTTGAGTTTAATTCATATTAATGTATTTAAAATCACCACTACTAAATATTTCTCGATATTTCATTTTTAATAGATATTAATAATAATATACATTAATTCGACGATTCAGTGACTTATTAAGTACGTTTCGTCGATGTTGCTGTCATCATGTCGCCGTAGCTTAGTGATTAGAGCAATGACGCGTAAAAGTCAGAGACCCGGGTTCGAATCCCGGCAGGGGGGGCATGATGACAGTAATAGATCTTTCCTCATTAACTTGAGATAATTTGTAGATGGTTTTTGAGTTTAATTCATATTAATGTATTTAAAATCACCACTACTAAATATTTCTCGATATTTCATTTTTAATAGATATTAATAATAATATACATTAATTCGACGATTCAGTGACTTATTAAGTACGTTTCGTCGATGTTGCTGTCATCATGTCGCCGTAGCTTAGTGATTAGAGCAATGACGCGTAAAAGTCAGAGACCCGGGTTCGAATCCCGGCAGGGGGGGCATGATGACAGTAATAGATCTTTCCTCATTAACTTGAGATAATTTGTAGATGGTTTTTGAGTTTAATTCATATTAATGTATTTAAAATCACCACTACTAAATATTTCTCGATATTTCATTTTTAATAGATATTAATAATAATATACATTAATTCGACGATTCAGTGACTTATTAAGTACGTTTCGTCGATGTTGCTGTCATCATGTCGCCGTAGCTTAGTGATTAGAGCAATGACGCGTAAAAGTCAGAGACCCGGGTTCGAATCCCGGCAGGGGGGGCATGATGACAGTAATAGATCTTTCCTCATTAACTTGAGATAATTTGTAGATGGTTTTTGAGTTTAATTCATATTAATGTATTTAAAATCACCACTACTAAATATTTCTCGATATTTCATTTTTAATAGATATTAATAATAATATACATTAATTCGACGATTCAGTGACTTATTAAGTACGTTTCGTCGATGTTGCTGTCATCATGTCGCCGTAGCTTAGTGATTAGAGCAATGACGCGTAAAAGTCAGAGACCCGGGTTCGAATCCCGGCAGGGGGGGCATGATGACAGTAATAGATCTTTCCTCATTAACTTGAGATAATTTGTAGATGGTTTTTGAGTTTAATTCATATTAATGTATTTAAAATCACCACTACTAAATATTTCTCGATATTTCATTTTTAATAGATATTAATAATAATATACATTAATTCGACGATTCAGTGACTTATTAAGTACGTTTCGTCGATGTTGCTGTCATCATGTCGCCGTAGCTTAGTGATTAGAGCAATGACGCGTAAAAGTCAGAGACCCGGGTTCGAATCCCGGCAGGGGGGGCATGATGACAGTAATAGATCTTTCCTCATTAACTTGAGATAATTTGTAGATGGTTTTTGAGTTTAATTCATATTAATGTATTTAAAATCACCACTACTAAATATTTCTCGATATTTCATTTTTAATAGATATTAATAATAATATACATTAATTCGACGATTCAGTGACTTATTAAGTACGTTTCGTCGATGTTGCTGTCATCATGTCGCCGTAGCTTAGTGATTAGAGCAATGACGCGTAAAAGTCAGAGACCCGGGTTCGAATCCCGGCAGGGGGGGCATGATGACAGTAATAGATCTTTCCTCATTAACTTGAGATAATTTGTAGATGGTTTTTGAGTTTAATTCATATTAATGTATTTAAAATCACCACTACTAAATATTTCTCGATATTTCATTTTTAATAGATATTAATAATAATATACATTAATTCGACGATTCAGTGACTTATTAAGTACGTTTCGTCGATGTTGCTGTCATCATGTCGCCGTAGCTTAGTGATTAGAGCAATGACGCGTAAAAGTCAGAGACCCGGGTTCGAATCCCGGCAGGGGGGGCATGATGACAGTAATAGATCTTTCCTCATTAACTTGAGATAATTTGTAGATGGTTTTTGAGTTTAATTCATATTAATGTATTTAAAATCACCACTACTAAATATTTCTCGATATTTCATTTTTAATAGATATTAATAATAATATACATTAATTCGACGATTCAGTGACTTATTAAGTACGTTTCGTCGATGTTGCTGTCATCATGTCGCCGTAGCTTAGTGATTAGAGCAATGACGCGTAAAAGTCAGAGACCCGGGTTCGAATCCCGGCAGGGGGGGCATGATGACAGTAATAGATCTTTCCTCATTAACTTGAGATAATTTGTAGATGGTTTTTGAGTTTAATTCATATTAATGTATTTAAAATCACCACTACTAAATATTTCTCGATATTTCATTTTTAATAGATATTAATAATAATATACATTAATTCGACGATTCAGTGACTTATTAAGTACGTTTCGTCGATGTTGCTGTCATCATGTCGCCGTAGCTTAGTGATTAGAGCAATGACGCGTAAAAGTCAGAGACCCGGGTTCGAATCCCGGCAGGGGGGGCATGATGACAGTAATAGATCTTTCCTCATTAACTTGAGATAATTTGTAGATGGTTTTTGAGTTTAATTCATATTAATGTATTTAAAATCACCACTACTAAATATTTCTCGATATTTCATTTTTAATAGATATTAATAATAATATACATTAATTCGACGATTCAGTGACTTATTAAGTACGTTTCGTCGATGTTGCTGTCATCATGTCGCCGTAGCTTAGTGATTAGAGCAATGACGCGTAAAAGTCAGAGACCCGGGTTCGAATCCCGGCAGGGGGGGCATGATGACAGTAATAGATCTTTCCTCATTAACTTGAGATAATTTGTAGATGGTTTTTGAGTTTAATTCATATTAATGTATTTAAAATCACCACTACTAAATATTTCTCGATATTTCATTTTTAATAGATATTAATAATAATATACATTAATTCGACGATTCAGTGACTTATTAAGTACGTTTCGTCGATGTTGCTGTCATCATGTCGCCGTAGCTTAGTGATTAGAGCAATGACGCGTAAAAGTCAGAGACCCGGGTTCGAATCCCGGCAGGGGGGGCATGATGACAGTAATAGATCTTTCCTCATTAACTTGAGATAATTTGTAGATGGTTTTTGAGTTTAATTCATATTAATGTATTTAAAATCACCACTACTAAATATTTCTCGATATTTCATTTTTAATAGATATTAATAATAATATACATTAATTCGACGATTCAGTGACTTATTAAGTACGTTTCGTCGATGTTGCTGTCATCATGTCGCCGTAGCTTAGTGATTAGAGCAATGACGCGTAAAAGTCAGAGACCCGGGTTCGAATCCCGGCAGGGGGGGCATGATGACAGTAATAGATCTTTCCTCATTAACTTGAGATAATTTGTAGATGGTTTTTGAGTTTAATTCATATTAATGTATTTAAAATCACCACTACTAAATATTTCTCGATATTTCATTTTTAATAGATATTAATAATAATATACATTAATTCGACGATTCAGTGACTTATTAAGTACGTTTCGTCGATGTTGCTGTCATCATGTCGCCGTAGCTTAGTGATTAGAGCAATGACGCGTAAAAGTCAGAGACCCGGGTTCGAATCCCGGCAGGGGGGGCATGATGACAGTAATAGATCTTTCCTCATTAACTTGAGATAATTTGTAGATGGTTTTTGAGTTTAATTCATATTAATGTATTTAAAATCACCACTACTAAATATTTCTCGATATTTCATTTTTAATAGATATTAATAATAATATACATTAATTCGACGATTCAGTGACTTATTAAGTACGTTTCGTCGATGTTGCTGTCATCATGTCGCCGTAGCTTAGTGATTAGAGCAATGACGCGTAAAAGTCAGAGACCCGGGTTCGAATCCCGGCAGGGGGGGCATGATGACAGTAATAGATCTTTCCTCATTAACTTGAGATAATTTGTAGATGGTTTTTGAGTTTAATTCATATTAATGTATCTATTATGATACGTAAGTCACTTCCTTGATGTTTAATGAGGGTGGTTTTATTACTACGCAAATATTATATGTTGATTTAGTCACATTTTCTCATTTATCAGAGTTTCTACTTGTTTGCTTTCTTTGTGAAGTGTAGCTTAATTTTCAATTTTTTATATGCATTTCAACATTTCCAAATTTATTCGCGAGTAACTAAGTGCTATCGTCGGTGGTTTTTGTTTAATTAATTTTTTTTTGTAACATAAATCCGTCTCACATTGAAAGTAATTTTTAAAAGTCCTTAATATGTACGATATGTTGTAATAACTATTATTCATTTTTTAATTTGTTAAATTTTATTGCAGATTTTACCGTACAAAGTAAAATAAAGTTTGTTTTAATTGCTTTTCATAATTCAAGATTTTAATGCCAAAAAGTATGTTTATTAATTAAATAGACTTTTTCATCTAGATGACAAATTATTGTCTATCTTGGAGAAATAAAAAAGAAGATTATCAGACTTTATGATCGTATTTCAACACATTATTTAATGTTTGCTCTTTTTTTACTGATAAACCAAATTTATATTTGTAATTTTTGAACAAAGCATTCTCTTTTTAGGAGTAGGTACCTATAATTTGGAATTTGTACAAATGCACCGATTTTCCTATCTGAATATTTTATCCTGATAACTTTTCAGGGATCAAAATGAACAGTATAAAAGAAAAGTTACTCATATTCGTCATTTAAATATCTAATAAGTTATGGTCCCGCATTAAAAAATACACTTTCAGTTTATTCCTAATTTTTCAATCGTCTTGAAAACTTTCCCATTTTTTTTTTTTTGTTTTTAAACAACATTTCTTGGGAAACTGATATTAGATATATGTTTTCATTTAACGTTCTACAATTGAAGACATTCCAACAAAAACGAGATTCAGCTCCACCATTTCAGACTGATTTTTTGTTAATTATACAGTAATAGATGTTGTGGCTAGTGCCTGACGATGACCGTAATTGACGGTCGAAACGTTGCTTAATTATTTATTAAAAGTCGTTAGTTATTAGCAAGATTAGATTTTATTGATATTACAAATTTTTATTTTAGTAATAATGAAATCAATGTTAATGTAAAGGTAATATTTAAAATAGTTTTTTAATTTTCATTATGAATTTCTAAATAGCGTTGTTGTAATTTATAAAATTAAGAATGTCGTAAGTAGGCATAATTAGTTAATTTTTAGGTAGGTACCATTGAAGTTGACTTTAACCGATTTATATATCTAGTAATTCCTTTATTTTTTTATAAAAAAAAAATAGTTTTGAGTTTTAAAAACTAACGGTTAATTTTGTTACAGCCTGTTTTGGTTTTTGAATCCAGTTTTGGAGAAGATTCATGAGTAGAGATTAAAGATGTCGTAAAAGAAAAGCGATGAATGGATAAATTGAGCCGAAATGGTGAGCCTTTCAATTATTTATTTTAAATTGTGAATTTCTTTATTGTTCGTAGGGGTTACACGATTTTTTTTGTAATTAACTATCCCATTTTAGAAATGGTATTTTATTTATTTAAGTTTTCAAGTCGTTTTTAATTTATATACTAACTTTAAATACCTATACTTAGTTAGTTCGTACTTTTGTCATTTTCATAATCTAAAATATTTTTTACATCTACTGTACAGTTTATTTTCTCGCAGACATCTTTAATTTATTAAACCAAAAAATATCAATAGTACCTATATATGTGAAATATTTTAACATTATGAAAGAAGTAATTTCTTAATTTTTTTATGTTAGAAATATTGATCAGAATTGTCCTTAAAAGTGGTAGGAACTTTGATGTCATTTCTTCATTTTATCTCAATTGAGCAAATTAAAAATGTTCGATGTTTTGATGAAGTCACGTACTTACGTTTTGTGAAATATAACTTCAAAATATCACAAGTCTTAAAAATTAAATTTTGATTTTATTGCAGTAAATTTTGGAATCGACAACCATGATATTCGAGATTTATCGTAACCCAGATTCTGAGAAGCAAGTGAGAAGTTGATTCGACTCTGGACATATAATATGGTGAGCCTAAATTACATTTACCTTTTACCTTCTTTTTTTATGAAAATCTCGAATTTAATATAAAACAATTTTTTGTTACAAATTTAAACTTCAATTTGGTTCCATTAAAGTCTATATTGTCTACATTTGTATTATTTTTAACCAATGCCTTTTTTTATTGTCCTATTTATAAAAAATATTACGTAAGAAATTAGTCATTGTCTACTTTTAGCATGATTTTCTTTCATTTTGAGTAGTTTTTTCTTTTGCATTTATGAATCTATTATCACATTTTGATTTTCATAAACATTTTAAGGTACAAAATAAAATTAACTCATTCTTTTTACAATTTTATATTTTTTATAATACAGAGCAACTTCTCTGCTCTCTTCTCGATTATTCATTGTTGCATTGGTTCATAATTATTTTCACATGCCTTTAAATTTTTAAAAAAAGAAATCAAGTTAAATAGTATTGTAACGACTTTTCTAGTTTAACTTATTTATTTAACGGATATTTATTTACAACTATTAATTTAACACTTAAATACTAATAGAACACTTAAACACTAATAACAATTCAACAACTTATTTATATGACAAAAAAAAATGCGTATTTATATCATTCTGTATATCGTAGTTCGGTATTTATGTTACTCGTTCGGAAGCAAACTGTAAACTGCCGTCACTGACCACGTCAACAAGTATTTATAGAGACGTCGAATAATTCCAGAAAGATCGGGAATGACCTACTAGAATTTACACGTGTTCGTTTTACTTATGGCCTTATTTATTGTTATCAAAGCGCCGACCGACGCCGGTATTCTTTGAACTCCGCTTATCTGCTCTCGGATCTCGTCGCCGCTCTCGCACACATACACGCTCGTTACAGTATCTTTACTTAATTTAAAAATATTTTTATTTATCAAAAAATTCCTGGGCCTATGATAATTGAATTTTATTAACAATATTTGCGTATGCTATATAGTGATCATACATACCTCTTTCTAACATGCATGTTTTTCTTTTTTGTAATTAAAAAAACAACATATTATTTTTAATAATTAGTTTAGTCATTTAATGTTCTATGGCATACTTTTATCAAAAAGTTTTAGTTAGTATAACACATTTAAATTGAAATAAAACAATTCATGTGCAGAATTTTCTGATTAGATTACATACATGCTACTGTAGGTACCTAATGAAAAAATATAGTAGTTCTATCTTAATTTAAATGTGTTGTACCAACTAAATTTTTGTGATAAAAATATATGTCATAGAAAACTAAATGACTAATTATTAGAAGAAAATTGGTGAGTGTTCCTACTTTGTGAATGTATATAAAATATATTTTTTTAATTAAATAACAAGTACATATATAAGGAAGAGTTATGTTCTCTACATTTTTTTGAAATTCCCATTTTGTTTTATTATTATTCTAAAAGCAAGGGCATTAAAATATTGTAGAAGTGTTTCAGGCACAAAAAGGCACATCGTATTTTTATTTTTAGTTTACAAACCCCTAATTTAAAAAAATGTATATTTTTTGTTGCAGCCACTGTCAACTTTCGGTTCCAAAGTCCTCAAGGAAGTTCCCTGGGTCGTTACTGCTGAGAGATAAGTCGGAAAAAGTGAACCCATTGCAGCTACCATGGTGAGTAATGTTATCTTCATTTTTATGCTTTATATAGAAATTAAAATATTAGTGATCGATCTACACACATTTTCCAGTTTCTATTATTTATATTTTAAGTGACTCATATTTTTTATTTGTTATTTAAACTTACTCGTTGTTTTTTAAAGAATAACAAAAACCACGATTTCCAATTTATTGCTCACTATCATTTGTTAAGAAACTAATTTTGTTAAAAAAATTTTTTTTAAGTAACTTTTTTGTAATATGATAAACTTTGCTCATAATTTTATTTTAACATAAAAGAATCACTGATTTAAATGATTTTTAATAATTGTTGGTTATTGGCGATATTAGCCACCAACGATCATAAAACCAACACTTTTTTTTAATGTTAGACTTATTGAAATCAAATTAATTATTCAATAATAAAGTTATAACAATAATTCATTTTAAATAGTTCATTTCTTTATAGTTCGATGGGGTTAGTCGTTTTTTTTTTTTTTTGTAATTAACCTGCCTATTTAAAAATTGTAGTTTATTTATTTATTTATTTAAGCTTTCAAGTCGCTTCTAAAAAAACTTTCATCTCGAATTTAATATAAAACAATTTTTTGTTACAAATTTAAACTTTAATTTGGTTTCATAAAGTCCGTAATAATTTTTTTTTGCAGCCGCTGTCAACTGTCCATTCCAAAGTCCTGAAGGAAGTTCCCTGGGTCGCCACTACTGAGGGGGAAGTTGGAACAAGTGAACCCATTCCAGCCACCATGGTGAGTAATCTTATTTTATTTTTATGTTTAATATAGAATTTTAAATATTAGAGATCGATCTGCGCATTTTCTAGTTTTCTTTAATATTCTATTATTTATTTTTGTTCAAGAAAGATTTATTACATAACTTTTTTATAAATTTAATGGATAGATAAATTCGCTCGTAATTTTATTTTAACACAAAAAAATAATTGATTTCATTAGTTTTTTTTTTCTTTACAGTTTAAGGCATTTTTTAACTATAACTCTGGATATCGCTATATTAATTATTGATAAAAAAATATTTATCAGTTATAAAAATTTAATTTCATTGGTAATGTGGTACATTTATCATTAATAGAAGCTAACATCGCCAACAACAACAATTTCACTTTAATTTCGTGATGTTTCGACCGCCAATCAATAAATTAAAGATTATGCCATAAAAACATTAGTCGAGACGTTGCATATTTAAAATGATTTTTTTTGCAATATTAGCTTCCAATAATCATAAAAAAAAATATTTATTTTATTTTGTTTGGCCTATTGTAAGCAAATTAATTGTTGTTTTAAAATTGATTTTAGAATATTTTCCTCGTTAAATTTTTATAACAAAAATTTATTATAGTTCGTTGACTTCGCGTAATTAAATTATTAATACCTACACCCTAGTTTATCGTAATGTTTTATAATAAGTGCTTTTTTCTCATTTTAACGTGTTTTTTAAGTTTAACCTTAATTATTTTCATCTCATCGTCAGCTGCTTATAGGAATTAATTTCGTTATTTTCTTTAGATAAAATTAATTTATTTTGTTATTTAATATAATTTATTAGTCGGATATTATTTTCTCTTTATAGCCTTTTTATATATAACTTTTAATATTTTATTTGTCAGTTTTTTTAGTTATTTCTTCATAATTTAGTTAATTATACCTAACACTATTTTTATTTAGTTTTAACGTAACCTTATGATAGATATTATAATGATATTAATTATTGTTTAACTTACACAGTTATCATTTTGTTACAGGAGGCCCGTCATCAGGATGGTGTGTCGGGAGTGTAGTGTCGCGAGTGTTCCGGGAGTGTTCTGGAGGGCCCAACTTCGAACTTGGAAGCCTCCAGTACACGAAATCTCGTAGGTCTTGGGGTGGTAAGTCCAGAAACCTCGAACATACGAATCCCAGAAGTTCTTCGGAACATTAGGTTTCGAAATCTTCGAAATCCATTGTTGAGGAGAACTCCAGGGATTCGTATGTTCGGAGTTTCTGGGACTTAGCATCCCAAGACCTACGAATTACGTGTATTGGGGACTTCTTAGTTCGATCTTGGGCTTTCCAACGTCCGGGCCTTGTCCCGGACGGTCGTCGAATAACAAAAGTTTCCGCGCTAAACCTGGTAGGCGTGAAAAATTCATTTTTGTACCCCTTTTTATTTTTAAATAAAACACGTAAGGTTCAGTACTTCTTTTATTATATACACCCCCCCTTGTCCCCCTTCCCCCCTTCCCCCCCCTTTCCCCTCCCCCACGCGCCCCTCGCACATTCACTCCTCTACCCCACTCACTCTCTCATTCTCTCAGAGGGTGAGAATGCCTACGAGAGAAAGAGAGAAGGGTGTATAGGAGAGGGTATGAATTCTTACCCTCTCCTATATACTCCTCTCTCACACTCTCGCATACATTCTCACCCTCTCGCACTCGTTCTCATTCATACCTAGACAGAGGGTGAGAATTCATGAGCATGCCGTCCCATGAATCCTCACCCTCTCTCTCTCTCTCTCTCAGAGGGTGAGAATGCCTACGAGAGAAAGAGAGAAGGGTGTATAGGAGAGGGTATGAATTCTTACCTATATACCCTTCTCTCTCACACTCTCGCATACATTCTTACCCTCTCGCACTCTTTCTCATTCATACCTAGACAAAGGGTGAGAATTCATGAGCATGCCGTCCCATGAATCCTCACCCTCTCTCTCTCTTTCTCTCTCTCACACACCCTCATTCATATCCTCCAAATTTTTCGTATTACCCCCATATACACCAGAAAGGGTGAGAATCCATAAGATGGTATGAATTCTTACTCCTTCGTGCACACTCATGTTTCACACACACCCTCATCTCACTCTCAATCAGTCACACACAGACTCTCTCTCTCTCTACCTTATCATTCTTTCATACTTGCATTAACCCTCTCGCATACATTCGGCCATCCTTGTTTTGCACCCTCTGTCACTTCATTGAAAATGTCATTTTTACCCTTATTCTTTCACGTCTTCACACACAACCACCCTCACTTTCAAACCCTTTTTCTTTCTCTCGCACCTTAACATTCTCCTAGACTTTCATTCTAATAAATTACTTTCTCACCCCAAAACAAGTTCCCCAAATCCCTATTTGTTTATTATTACAATAATATTTATAATGTAAACTGCTTAAGTATGTCATAAATATTAAAATTAATTAAAAGCTACTTTTTGACTTAATTACATACACAAATGTCTCTATTCTAAATAAACACTATCCTAAATGAGATAAATACAATTAAAATATTTTATATTAACTTATAATATGTAAATAATTAATGTAAATTAATTGCTAAAGAATACATTAAATTTTCATCTTAAATATTTTATTAATCATTAAGTTCTATTTTTTAAAAGTGGATTTATTGAGCCTTTTTTATTTAAAATTAATAACAGCAATCAATTAAACATTAGTGAATAATTGAGCAATAAAATAAAAATATTAACAGGAATATTTATAAGTAATTGAAAATACTAAATGATAATAATTATTTAAAGTAGTACATTACTTAAAAAAGGCACTACAAGTGAATACGTAACATCAAAAAAGACAAATAAACCACAAAAAAGGAAGAACCAACTAAAAAAAGGTTCAGAAAAAAAAGAAAAAGGTAAGTACCTTAATGTCTAGTATTTAACATGCCATGTAAGTAAATAAATAAATTTTTGTGTAAACGCAATTAATTGATACTAAATGTTGTTGAATTATAAATAAAGTACCCATTTCTAGTAACAATGACGTTATAATTTAAATGAATTTAATTTGAAAAAAGAGTACCTACAATACGTATAAGATTACCTTTTGTAAAGAAGTTATTGACGAACCTGATACTAAAAATATTAATTTTTGCAAAAAAATTGATTTAAAAAAATATCAAAAGAAGTAAACGAAAATATTTACTACTAGAAAATAATGAATTTCTAGAATTAAACTTCAAAACAAAAACTTTAACTAAATTACTTGCATTAAATTATTGAGTGCAATTATGCACGAAAAGTTTTTATTTGTGCAAATTAATGATCTTGTAACTGAACGTTATTGAATTAAAAATGAAATACTTTAAGCAATGTTATTTCAAAAAAATTAAAACGGCAATAAAAGCTGATATTGCTCATAGCCAAAAAAATATAATTATGAAGTTATTAAAATGCAAAGGTAAGTAAACTAATTAGAAAATCAATTATATATATAACGTAATTGACAAAATTTTGTTTTTATCCTAATGCGAATGTGTAATTAATTTTTGTTATCAATAAATCCACTTTTGCTTACAAATTTATATAAATAATTATTATCGATATAAGAAAATTGAAGTTTCGAGATATGGTACCTATTTATACCTTCTTTGTAAGGTGTGGAAGAACACGTTCCCATGCTTCAAGGAGGTGCCCGAATTTTAGAATTACCATCAGCCATCACCATGGGATCTAAAACAAAAAAATAAATCCACTAAATATATTTTCAAAATAAGTATTAAGTATTAGGTCATAAACCATCACATATTGGTAGATTGTAGTGCTTTATTTTCTTTCTGTGGCCTTTAAGTAGGTACAATGACGTGAGAATTACGATTGGATGGCTTGACTAACATATTTTTTTTTTTAGATAAAAAGACATTTTGTCTCATTTCCAAAATACATAACATGTGGGATCTCTATTTGTTGCATAATGTATAAAATAAATTATTACAGACATTATGAAATTAAATTGAAGTTTAAACAAAAAAGTTAAAAAGCAAAAGTATTTTAAGCTCACCATATTATGTCCAGAGTCGAATCAACTTCTCACTTGCTTCTCAGAATCTGGGTTACGATAAATCTCGAATATCATGGTTGTCGATTCCAAAATTTACTGCAATAAAATCAAAATTTAATTTTTAAGACTTGTGATATTTTGAAGTTATATTTTGCAAAACATTTAAATGAAAATTAAGTACACGACTTCATCAAAACATCGAACATTTTTAGTTTACTCAATTGTGATAAAATGAAGAAATGACATCAAAGTTCGTACCACTTTTAAGGAAAATTCTGATCAATATTCCTAACATAAAAAAAATTAAGAAATTACTGCTTTCATAATGTTAAAATATTTCACATATATGGGTACTATTGATACTTTTTGGTTTGATAAATTAAAGATGTTTGCGAAAAAATAAATTGTTCAGTAGAAGTAAAGAATATTTTAGATTATGAAAATGACAAAAGTACGAACTAACTAAGTATATTTAAAGTTAGTATGTAAATTAGAAACGACTTGAAAAATAAAATAATAAAAATAAACAAATAAAATAGGCAAGTTAATTACAAAAGAATCGACTAATCCCTACGAACTATAAAGAAATGAACAATTTAATATGAATTGTTGTTGTAATAGCAGAATAATTAATTTGATTACAATAAGTCAAACTTTAAAAAAAAATAAAATTTCTTTCTTTTTATGATCATTGGTGGCTAATATCGCCAATAACCAACAATATTATTCAGAATCTATAAATCAGTAATTCTTTTATGTTAAAATAAAATAATGAGCAAAGTTTATCATATTACAAAAAAGTTACTTAACAAATGATAGTGAGTAATAAATTGAAAATCGTGATTGTTGTAAGTATTTAAAAAACAAAGAGTAAGTTTAAATAATGAATATATAAATGAGTCACTCAAAGAATAAATAATAGAATATTAAAGTAAACTGGAAATAAACAAAAATACGAACTTACTATATAATATTTTTTAGTGTATAAATTAGAAACGACTAGAAAGCTTAAATAAATAAATGAAATACTACTTCTCAAATGGGAAAGTTAATTACGAAAAAAAAGCCTAATCCCTACGAACAATAAAAATATTAAAAACTTAAAAATGAATAATTTAAATAAAAACTCACCCTTTCGGCTGAGTTTATTCATTCATCGCTTCTCTTACATCTCTAATCTCTTCTCATGAATCTTATCTAATACTGGATTCGAAAAACAAAAGAGGCTGTAACAAAATTAGCCGTCAGTTTTTAAAACTTAAAACTATTTTTTCTTTTATTAATTTCATAAAGTTAAAAAATAATTGCTATATAAATCGGTTAAAGTTAACTTCAATGGCAGCTAAAAATTAACTGAATAAACTTCCGACACACTCAATTTTATAAATACTTACATAACGATCGTACCCTATTTAAAAATAATAACGAAAATTAAAAAAAAAACTGTTTAAAAAATTTACTTTATACTAACATTGCATTTTTATTACTAAAATAGAAAAAAAACAGATGCAGCTGATGATATTCTCAATTAGGTATATAATGTTAAATGAAAACGTATAATAGGTATATATTTTTTAATAACAAAAAAATAGGAAACGACTGGAAAACTGGAAAATTCGGGATAAACTGAAAGTGCTTTTTTCAATGCGGGGCCATAACTTATCACGATTCGTATGATGAATATGACCTGTTTTTTTAATGAAGTAAAAAAAAGCACAAAGGAAAGTTTCACAATAGTTGCACCCCACAAAGTGTTAAGTTTATTGTCGTTTTAATCTTTTCGTTATGGTCCCTGAAAAGTTATCAGGATAAAACATTTATATGGGAAAGTCGAAAAATTTGTACAAAGAGGTAAAGCGCCTTAATATTTATTGCAATTTTAGATATGAAAGAAAATAAATCTTCTAATTGAATTGGATGTAGGTAATTCAATGCAAAATAAATTAAATTAATTGTATGTTTGTTAACTTCTTGGTGAAACATGTTTAAATTAAAATTCAAAATTTAAAAATTTAGTGAAACAAAAAACCAAGAGAATTTTTTAAATTTTGAAAAATAAATTGAACTATGACTGTGATTTTCCAGTTAAATTCCAATGGGCACAATAGGTACAATGACCACTTGGGAATGGGTTCCTTTTTATCTTTACTCTGTTTGCATTTTCTAAAATTACTAAATAAATACCTATATATTTATATAATAATAAAAACCCATATCTGATGTGTTCAACCAGCAAGATAGTGACTCAAATATCATAAGAAAAATGATAATAAAAGTAAGTACAAGGTTATACATCAAAAACCTGCTATAAATCTCCCCAATCTTCCTACATAAATCCAACACTCAAATTTCAAACAAAACTGAAGAACCCATGTTAGTTGTTATATGGCATAGAACAAAGAACTTAATTAATAAAAAAATCAAAAATATAAATATGACGTAATTGAATAAAAGATGTGAAATCATGAAAAACAGCCAGTGATACATATCAAAGTTAAATCAGTGTAATTTACAAATTCACATATAATAATTATGTAATAAGTTTAAACTGAGATTGAAAGTTATAACATGAATTAAAGAACAAAGAAAATGACGACATTCAATAAGAGATAATAATTTTTCATAAATTCTTTTGCAAACATTGTAATCAATAAACTAAGTCATAAAGAGAAACATAATTAATTGAATAATAAACTAAATACTTGATGGAGCACAATTATTTTAATTTATTTTATAAATAAAGTACAATATAAAATCATACCTCTTCTATCATCGGCAAACAAGCACTAACTGAACTCGACCTTAAATTATTTTCTCTGTCTAATCCAAAAAAAAAACTCATCTTTTCTTTCTCTAACGAGAAATAAGTTAACTAATACCTATAGGTATAATTCAAAGGAACTTATTGACCCCTACAAAATTATTATTATTTTTCCATTTATTATCGTGTCTATCCGATAGATAACAATAATACTATACACGGTTTATTACAACAATTAAAAACTTAATCGCAATTCTTAATTGCAAAATACAATTAATATAGATTAATTCAGTTAAATTAATTTAATATGCAATTAATTATTTTAATTGCAATTACAGTAATCACAATTAATTTTTTAATATTGGTAATTATTTAGAAGTGGGGCTCCAGACAAAACTGGCCCCAAAAAAATTTTCATCCCTTGGAGACCATTTTAATACATCAAAATAGTTCATTTACGGTGAGGCAAGACATTTTCAATAATTGTTTATAAACAAAAAATTTAAAGTTTTAGAAATTACCAAATTAAGAGAAAATTAAAATAGAAGGTAGTTATTGAGAAAATTGAGAAAATTTTAGAAGTGGGGGATATACTTTTTATAAAAAATATTTAAAAAAACGTCGTAATAATTCAATGTGTCTTGAAATAGGTTATGGTAGAGGGTGGGTGTGTTTACATACACATACCCTACATCCCGTACCCTAACCTAACCAAATACCAAATTAATTATTAAATTAAAATTTTGGGGTGTGGGGTATGTATATATAAACACACCCACCCTCTACCATAACCTATTTCAAGACACAGGGAATTATTACGACGTTTTTTTTGTGAAAAATATATCTCCCCCACCTCTAGAATGCATTTGATGCACTAAAAATTTTTTAGTGCAATACAAGAAAGTTTTTGGAGCAATTTTCTCAATAACTACCTTCTATTTTAATTTTCTCTTAATTTGGTAATTTCTAAAACTTTAAATTTATTGTTTATAACAATGTTTTTGTTTATAAATAATTATTGAAAATGTCTTCCCCCACCGTAAATGAACTATTTTGATGTATTAAAATGGTCTCCAAGGGGTGAAAATTTTTTTGGGGCCAGTTTTGTCTGGAGCCCCACTTCTAAATAATTACCAATTAATTAATTGATTGAAATTTTAATTGATCAATACCCAACACTGCTGTATAACCAACAAAAATACAAAAGATGAGACTTAGAATTTATATAAAACTTTGTATGATTAAATGTTTAAAAAAATTATTTTGAAAAGTGCAAAGGACCCTTGTTTCTACATACAGCGTTTATCAGTATTTCGTCCTCTGAAGTGAAACTTTTCACCCCCGTTATACTTTTATGTATTCACGTTCTCATATTATTGTAAGGATTATGTAAACAACTTCCCTTCACACTATTGATGACAGGGGGTTAAAATGTTTCAATTCAATGCTTTTATTTTCCCGACTATTCATGCATTTTTATAGTCAGGGGGTGAAATATGCAGGGAGCAAAATATACCGGTGAGGTGTGAGGTGAAATGTCCTGACACCAATTTTACCAAATTACAAAAAATAAACCCTTAAATTAAATAATATTATACCTACTTTTTCAGTAAATTATTTGTCTTTTTGTGTAAAATAATTCAACCATTTAAGCGATCGGAAAATTTGGAAAATACAAAACTTACCAAATAAAGTAGCTGGATTCCAATAATTACAAATACAGTTTTGAAAATAATTCGGCACTAAACCATCTAATTTCCGTGAAAACTCATCCATTTTCTCGTAATGGCTCGCGCAACATACTCATCACGATGTCTTATTGTCTACTGAAGGACTTAGACGTGATAATTTTCTCGAAAGACTGCTGCTGCCATCGAAAACTGAAATACGGAGAGCTTTTGAACCATCACGAAGTTAATAATTACAAAATTGCTAGCAAAATGAGAAAAAAATTAAACGATTACTTATATTTATCAAACTGTTAAGTACTTAACAGAAAACTCTTATTTTGCTTATTAAAAAATTGATATTTTAATTTTGATAAATAATTAAACTGTAAATATTTTTCTTTGTGAGTCAAAATTAAATTATGATTTTGGAAAATAGCAGAGCCCAATTTTTTTTGTCTTATTGTTGATTTGAATAGTATTAATCTATAAATAGGGGCATTACAGATAAGTCTTCACAACAGTTACATTTATTATAACATTATAAGACTTCATTAAATTAGTTGCAAAAATTTAATAATTAATTAATTTTGAGAAGTTCCCCAGTAATGATATTTGATTAATTCAAATTCACTGTATTAAAAAAATACCCGAATAATGTAAGAGGACAATTAATTTTTGATACAATTAATTAAGACAATTTTTTACCGAATTATGATCTAATTGAATAAAATAGATACATTTTAATAGATTAAATTCGTGTATTTGTACATTACAATTTTGGAAATGAATAGAGAAATATGTGAAAAAATTTAGTATTTATTCATTATTCGTAATTATGTAAAATGTGAAGGGGTATTAATAGTATTTATTATCATTTTTTTAAATTTATTAGACGTTTGAAATGGAGTGTCAAAATTCCTAGAGGTGTTAGATAAAGAAGTAAAATATGACACTCCTTGCTCATAATTTCAACTTTATCAGGTATTTGTAGAAAAATTAATAATAACAACAAAAAAAAATTAAACAAGAGCAGGATTCACAAAATATAAACTATTGAATTATTATTGAAAATAATCAATGGATGAAATTTTTAAAATTTGATTAACGTAGATACTCGAAAAATTCATAAATTCAAAAGTTGAATTACATATAGCAGAATGTACCTAACTTCACTCAAAAGAAACAAAATTCCGTCGTAGAAAATGTTTTTTTCAAAAAAATAAAATTTTCTCAATGGGGGTGGGGTCATGAAAATCCGAGCCTCTACATGAGTAGTAATTACAAATCTATGCTTACCCTATAATTATTGTTTAAATGTGTTAGAATAATTATTATAATTTACATAATATATTTTTGGTACTACTTTTGTGAATTATGAAGTTACAAAAATTTAATGCCTTTTTGTTATAATTTCTATTAACAAAATATTTGGACTAAATAAAAATTTTTAATTTATTTTAGTAAATAGCAAATTATAATGTTGAAAATTTAGTTTTATTTAATATTTTACAAGTTGAAGCCTGTGTGTATAAAAATATCGACCTCGAACCAGTCAGTTAAAGGTCACAATCTCCTAGTCGTCCTTTAGAGATAGCAAGACTCGCAAACATCTCATTGTGGACCAAATAATATCTGATCGTATACTTACATTTTTAAACATTTCATTATAAAATTGGACGATTGTTTAACAGAAATGAACTAAGAGTTATCAGATAGAATAATTAAAATTCCATTAAAGTTACTTTTTAAATAAAGAGGCATTAAGAAGGTTAAACTTATGTAATTTTAAATTTATTTCTGCGGTACTTATTAATATTAATACTTATTCAGTTTTTATATTTCACTAAGGAATACCTATCTCTCAATCTGAATCTACGACACGTAGCTTCTTATATCAATTATAAATCTTCTGAGAAACAAAACTTCATTTTAATTAAAATAAAATAAAATAAAAAATAAAACCAATAATTCCACTATTCAAATAAAGTAAATTAATATTTGCATTCGTTCGTATCATAATGGAGAAAACCTACCCTTTTCAATTTATTTTTTTTATTTATTCTACTTCGATATATCTTTTGTGCCCCCCTAGAAGGAATTTTCTAAGACAATATAACTTGTCCTCTGATACTAACAATTTTTATAAACCCCAGTTTAACTATAAACTAATTGTTTATAATTACTTACCCCTTTCCGATGTAAAGTTCGTCATGTCAGGTGCAGGAACCACCCCTTCATGGTATTTTTGAGCTTCTAAAATTTCAGTAATTTCGTGTATTTGTCTTCGATGCATGTTATTATTGTTATTGTTAGATTAGATAAGGAATAATCTATAGTCTCTATCTCTATGTGTTCGGGGTACGGAATATGGCAACGTAAAGACACTCATCCTGAACCGTAACCTATTGCACTACACACGGAAGTTTTACGACAGTTTTTTGCATTCCTTGAAGTTAAAAAGCAGTATGAAGATGTCAAAAGAGAGGAAAGCTTCTACTGCTAAATATATAGTTGACAGCCGCGTACAAATTGCGCGAGCGACTTGCGACGCGGCGATGAGTTAGTTGAATATAAATGAAATAAATTTCTTTCCACGCTTTTATTTTTGACCAATAAAAAGAGCACCGGCTCTGTAACAAAGGTAAACTTAAGCCTATTCAAATGTAAATACGTATATTTACCTCCTATACATATCATGCCTTAATTTATACATGGTCCGTATATTACTTCTGTAACTTATATTAATTTACTTATGTAATTAAGTACTCAAGATGCTTTTTACAGAAAAATTTAATACTTATTGTTAGTAATAATACATATTTACAATAAATGAACATACATATTATTATTACAAGTCGCAATTCTAACATACTGACTAAACTTTAGTAAAAGATGTGGTAGGTATTTTTATTTATTTTTATCGTAAGTGTTATTGAAATAAACAATAAACTTTATGTTTTATGTGCTCCAGTTTAATCAGACGGTACGTGCACTGGCCAAGAAAATCTTTATTATTGTTAATAGTAATTAGTACAAGAAATGTTCGTAATTAATTTTTTTTTAAAGACTTCAAAAATGTACTCAAACTTGTACACAATAAATACCCTGTATCTTACCATGGTGCATTAGTTATTTACGAAACAATTGTTTAACCAAGTAAAAATAAAAAATAATTTATTTGTTAATAACTATTATTACACGAAATTTTAGGGTGTTGTTTGTCTGCTAAAGAGTAGTAAAATAATTTAATCTCCTTTGTCTAATGTATTTTAAAATTAGAGGAAGTAATTAGGGCCTTATTTGGCCCACTTGGGCTCGAAGAAAAAATGTTATGAAGTTATCATACTTTTTAGTTTAGTTTTAAAATAAATTTAGGTCCTTTTTATAATATATTTAGATACTAATATGAATATCGCCACCCAAATACCCTGTAGGAAAACAAGGAAGCTTCTGCGATAACGAATAGATCAAGATTCATTTAGCCAGTGCATTTTAAGAAGGAAAAATTGTATTTAATAATCCATTTTATTTATTTTCTTTACGCCCCGGTCATTTATTATTTAATTGGTCATTCTTTTACAAATAACAATCTTTACAGTTATAATTTACACGTATCATGACAATATCTCAATTAAAAATACATTCAACAAAATAGCAATTACAATTTACAATTTCATCTTTGACAAAGGGCTGTTCGAGGAATTATGTAGTTTTTAAATACAAAATAGAGTTTTATGTCACCTTTGTTCCTAACTATGACTGATATGAAATTTAAGCTCGTAAATTTAGGGTTAATTTTTATACGTAACCAAGAAGAAAATTTCTAATAAAATCTGCAAATTAGAAATACTACCCTAATAAAAGGGTTGAAAAAATTGCAATGGGATTGTTAAAGGTACTTTATTTACATTGTACGTTTATTTAGAAATAGAAATTTGTACGTTGTGTTTTAGGGTAAAAGCAAATGCGACTTTTAAATTATTCTTTCAATTTCAGAAAACTAAAGGAACAGCCCTTTTACAGCACCTTTAATGGATATGATTAGATTTGAGTTAACAATAGAGTTCGTTAAGTAATCGGAGATTTTAGAACACGAAATTTGAAAACTATATCCATCATTTTGTCCTTTAAATTCTAGTTACACCAATTTGCAACATTTATGATAATAATACTGTTTAGTTTAAGTTTAAGTACCATAAAAATTAGACCACAAACAGTTAAAGATGGGAAATCGAAGTAGTAAAGAGCAAAAGACGTTTCTTGCTTATAAGCATGCATCATTAGAAAGAAAATAAGACAAAGAAATAAAGAAATGCAGGTATTACTGTATTTCTTTTTTGCTTTAAAATACATTAGGCTTTATTTGGTGTTTTTTATTGTTTGTATGATAAACAATTTTTCAGATAAACAAAATTTATTAGATTATACACTTCTATTCTATGATAGAGTATAGTAAATATACAGGGTGGGCCAATTCAAATGGTGACCTTGAGGTTAATTTGTAAATATAAGTTGGCTTTATCTAAGGAACCCCCAGATTTTTGACCTCAGATCCAAAGAGAGCTTAAAATTCTACGTTAATAAACCATATGTACCATTATAGGCATCAAAAGTCATTATTTTAGGGTCATTAGATGACCAAAACTGTATAATAATGATTTTTTTTAATTTTCTGCTATTGTAACTAATAGTTAAACTTAAGTTTGCATGTTACACATGGCTGAACGTACAATTTTAACCCCTCCTTGAATTGAAAGTCCCCCTTTGATGCTTTCCTTCAAACCCTACAACTTTGGTTTATACATTGTTTCGATTTGGACCTTTTTAGAGTTATTTTCAAAGATATATAGGCCCACCCTGTATAGTTACATCAATCAAATTTATAAATGAACGTAGACAGTGACTGAAATTTTTATAAACAAATTTTAGGATTCGATAAAGGACCAATGAGTAATTCTATAAATATGTAGGATGTATTAAAATTACCCCAAATTATTAATTTTCTTAATATAAGTGTCAATTTCTTTTAATTAATATTGACACGTATACGATTAATTTTTGTAGTTAAAAAAAATAATGAAAATTTAGAGGGTGAAATTTTATTTGAAAAATTCTGTAAATGAAATGCATAACAAAAATACTTCATTCCATACTTTGTGATGAAATGTACGACTTACGTTTAATTATAGTAAGTTGCAACCATTATATGTATTAATTATTTATTAATTAAAAAAAAAATTTCAATTATTAAACAATTAAACGGAATGTTTCGCAACTAAATGCAATTCAATATATAATTATTGTAATATGAGACACATTCATGAATTAGAAAATTAATACTTTGGGTAATAATAGTTTTTAAAAACCTATATATTAATGATTACTTAATATTGTCATCATTTTTTTTTTAATGTGGTCTTATTAAGTGATCCGATTTTAGAAAATTTATAATAAATTACGATACTGTAACTATTATTTATTATTGATCAGTTAGTGTGCTAACCATAAGCTAATAAATTGAATCTGCATATTAATGAGACACTTATAAGAGACGTACAATATGTACACTTGAATATCACAGTAGAACGCAACGTTTATGTGTGGCGACTAGAAAGCCCGAAAGGAAAAAAAAATTATAAATTATTTCTACTTTGACAAATTAAATCCAAAATTCCATACTTACATATAATATCTTTACTGGAAATTAAAAAATTATTTTTTTTGTTGGTTACCAAATTATATTTAGGATTATTAAATATATAAAACATTGGAATGTAATTTACCAAAATCCGTTTTTAATCAAAAATATTTTTAGGAGTTATTTCAATATTAGTATTATTTCAGAAGAAGAGATGTTTTCTTTTCAATTTGAAGATCTTATGAGTTTTATTAAGAATAATTTTGTTTTTACAAAATCAATTCCAAAATTTATACCTTCTTATTATATTAATACGTGAATTTTCATAATCAACATTGAAGAGAATTTACTTATCTAATTAAAACTCACCTGTGCTGAAAACTTGGTAAAAAATTGCTTGGAATTTTCTTTCTGTTTTGGAAACCCCAATAAAAAATTATTAATAATTTCGTCCTATCGGGCAAAGTCGTAGCCGAAAAGGAGAAAATTCACAATATAAGGCTCAGTAGGTTGTTAAGCAGAATATACAGGGTGATGTTATATTATGATCGACACTCAACCAGAAATTAAAACTTCTATTATTATATTCTTTTGGGTATTTCAAATTCCATAATGCGATAGTAGACATGCTGTGCCAGTCGTAAAATCAACTATAGCTCTCATTTCATCAAGTCCAGCTTTTTCCGAACCTAAAAATTTTGTATGATGCTGTAATTTCGGTTAGATGGAATGAGGCACTCAAAATCTACAACTATCTGTAGAAATCAGTAAAACCTGTAGTTGGTAAACCTGTGAAACAATGGCGGCGTCATCAAACAATTTTGAGGTTAGGGAGAAGCTGAACTAAAAAGAAACAGCGTTAAAGTCCGTTCTAGAGCTGTTTTAGCACATCTACTTCTGGTGAATCCGTAGATTGTGTGTACTGAGAAGCGAACCGTTAAACGATAGGTAGATAGAAGAGTTTAGATTTGAAGTAGATAAGTAAAGTGTTTTACATACATATGCTAGACTTGATCACATATTTACTTTTTCCTTGTTGACATTCGCAGAAGATACAAAACACAAACGTAGAAATAAATTAATAATATATGTGATATATTATGTTATTAAAAGACAAAATTTATGCTCTTGTTTTATTTTATTGCATTTATGTATGCCTTTTCTTTTCAGTCGACCCCAGTTTTTTTGTTCTCGTTCAAAATCCTTTAAGTTTACTCCCTACAAGCATTTAATTTTATTTATGTGGTAGATTTATTGGTTTGAGTTCTTTGCAGAGGCACGTTTACGTTAGATTTTTTTGCGGCGACGTTTTTCACTTAGGACGGTCCTGTTTACGATCACTTGTGTGCATATACAGAGCGTTTACTTGTCTCTGTCCGTGTGTAAGAACAACGTTTTGATTATGGCATCCGTCGTCCCAAAGTTGTGTTCTTTGTTTAATATTTATTTATTTATATAGTGGGCACTAATGGTTGTAGCGTCATTTATTAATTATTTGGTGGTAAATTTTCTTGTCTTATGTCCGACTTTAATTTGACAAATTCCTTGGCCACTTCGTCGTTTGACCTTTGCGACAGGATGCGAAGAATGGTCCAACCCGTTTCGTCCATTTGGATCCTTTTACCAAGCGATAGCCAACAAGCACACGATCCCTGGAAAGATTGAATTGTGGAATGTTTCACTCGAAACTGCAATGAACATCATCAACGAAGTCATCGTATCGGTGGCTTTGCAGTACAGATTTCGTAGTATCTGAGCCCACTAGGCCTGAAGTAGTGTCATTTATACCACCGGGAAGAGGAGTGTCGGAGTTGCTTAGCGCTGATTGGTAGAATTCCGATAACCAACCCATTCGCGCTAAGCAGCTTCAATGCCACACCGCTCATATGTATAAATAGAACAGCTTCAACCCTGCTGAGCTCAGACGCTACGGAATTGCTTCGCTAATAATCATGTCCAGCGCAGTTTCGAACAAAGCTTTGAAAAGTAAAATCCAGACATTTATAAGTGTTTGAAATTTTATACGAATTATTTTTAGTTAGTGTTTTAGATGAATCGAAATATTTTCTTAATGATCATAAAAGGAAATATTATTGAAAAAACTTACTCGATCTATAATGTCCTTCAACTGCATCACTGCTACCCCTACCAATCGATCTTCTCTTGCAAAGCAATAATCTTTTATGCAAATGTGAAGCTCGTAGAAATCCAACTGTTCTTCATTACCAATGATACTACAATACAGAATATACCATCACTTCAAAAACAGAACTTTCCTTCTATGTTTTACTTGTCTTACGTGCTTTGCGATGGATGCTAATTTCACTTTGAAAAGCGTGTCAAGCGATGAGGAGTGAACAAAACAAGAGCTTCACGAACACTAATGCACTAAACTTGCATGCTATGAACACTGTTTTAAAAAGCTCAAAGAACGTAAAGCTTAGGAATAACGCATATCGTAGTTGCCTGATTCAATTTTAAATAATAAAACAAAGAGACGAACGATTATAAAGTATGATACAGCCTGGGGTAGTAAAATAATAAACAGGATAAGGGGTTCTAGAAGCCAATAAACATAATTTGGCGCTGGCGTGCGTATGAAAATAAATTAACGTGCTGAAATTGCAAAATGGATTTTGCAATAAAATATTGAGAGAGGTACTTACAAATGGAATGTTTCATTGTACTTTGGAGACCAGTTGTTGGATTTTGATTTTGTTGCATGTTTGCGTTTCTTGTCGGACAAATGGGGGCCGATTAGATTCACTTCGACAAACGGCCGGAACATTCCAGAAACTAATGTCCATTTCAGATCGTTTGCAGCAACCACTTAGGGGAAGAGAAAGCAAGTTGTTAACTAATTTGTTCCAAACAACAATTGATGGAAATTGTGACTCATATATTAATGAAATCAGTAATAATTTTGTCTGTTATCAATGATCTACTAAATATGAATATTCATATTCTAGTGTACACTAGAAACCACGTCAATTCAAAATTTGCCAACGCAGAAATTTTATTACTTAGAAAAAGGGGTTGCTGTTCCTTGACCCTTACATTGTGAAACTTGCTTTATTTGAAATACAAATATTTGAGTAACTAAAGAAACACATAAAAGTACCTTTTACTGTGACCTTGTGTTCCCCGGTACCAGGATGAGTAAACAGATCCACTTGTATAGAAACTTCACCCACGCATCCTTCCTGAGAATCCGTGGTGTCTAAGAAAGACAATAGCATAGAGGAAATTAAGATATTATCATTATTTAGGACAAACAAACAAAGGGTCAATGATTAATGAATGCCCTTTTAGGTTTGTTAGGATTTTGGCTATACTATACAAAGGGTGGCCAAATATTTGTTCGCTTTCAAATTGTAGACGTAGATCTACCAACAACCAATGTACAAAATAAGTGCTATAGTACCTCGGGGGGGCCACTGTCAAAGATTAGGGTTTGCCAGCAATGGTTTACCCAAGTTATTAGACACTACCATGAGTCCAAGTCCTAGCCCTGCATTAAATTGGTAACGATAAAGGTCGCGTGGCTGGGAGAATTGGCATAGTGCAGTCTTACTCTGTTTTTGATGTCAGCCCCCACGAGCAGGACCCGGGGTTTCAATCTCTGGAGCATCTGCAGGTAAAAGGCTGAGTCCTGACTTGGCATCGTGCTACTTTTTTGGTTCCCCGACTGAAGAGTGAGTTGAAACGAAAGCATTGGAAGTCCGTGGAAAACAAAGAAGGGTTTTTTAAGACACATTCCCGTCGAGGAGTTTCAAGGTGCCTTTCAGTCATGACACACACGTCTCCAAAAGTGTACTGATTGGAGGATTTTAAGCATTTATATTTTTTCCAAACAATGCGCATTACTTTTACAAGGGGCCCTGCACATGAATTAAATATGTGGCTACCACTAGTCGTAGCAATCGGTGGCCTAGTGTGTACCGCTTTGGCCACCCCTGATTAGATGTTGATATTTTTTGTATTTATTGATAATAAAAACAATAATAAATTGCAATTGAATATATAAATTGTTGAAAGGGTCATTAATCATTTTGTCACCTCTATAGAAAAAAATTTAAATCTAAGCAAAATGCATAGCAAAAGGCGTTAAAGTAAACCATTAAAATCTGAGTTAATCTTTTTCTAGAAGTTAGTATTCCTGTTTCTACCATACTATTTGCAAATTTATTTTCTAGCTCATTAAGATTTATGACTCGAATTTGTACAAAGTCGCATAACTACATATTACAGTTAACACTTTAGAACAGCGGTTCTCAACATGTTTTATGAAGAATTTTCTTGTGAATCTACAGTTTTTATGGGTTAATATAATTCAATGAAAATTGAATAGAGATTTTATGCTCAGAAAAATATGAGCTATGTAGATTAAACTAACTTAACGTATCTGTGCTTAAACGCAATTTTAAACAACGAATACAATCGACATTTACTTGATGTTGATGAAAATTATCATCATAAAAACAAGACTTTCTAGATTTTCACAAATTTTTAGGTGACATTTAGGATTCCTAGTCGATAAGTAGACGAATAATTGATTAATCACAAAATCCTAGTCGGAGGACCGGTTTTACCTCCTCCTAAGTGTCCTAGAACCGGCGAATACACACTACTATCGTTTCGACAAATTTTGGTTCGGCGAAACAATTGTCACAAATTTAAATAAATTTTGTGAAAACTAAGTCCTTTTTTGCAATTATAATTTGTTTATTAATATTAAGGTCATGTGGTACAATAAAACAATATAAGATTTTCTTATAATGAGAGGCATGTGTTGAAATTCACTGTTCTAATGCGATACTTCATAATTTATTGCGTTTAAGAACCACTTGCTTATTACAATGTAAGTATAAATAACTATTTAACAAATTGTCTAGCTAAAGCAATATTTTCAACTTGGAACAGTTTTAAATTAATTTAAAAGCCTTTCCTAGAAAAAAGCCAAATTTGTATGTAACTAGGGCCATGGTGATTTAAAATAGAGCTTTGTTTGGCGTTCAAAAGTGTTCGCGGTTAAGTAATTTATTGATTGCACTAATTACAAATAAGTGCCATTTAATAAAAAACCAGTGCAAGAGAAATTCTATTAATTCCAGTCGACAAAAGCAGTTCTAATAATAGTGGTAATTAATAAACGATGATTTGTGCTTTTTCTATTTTAATTACAAAAAGCACCTAATAGGGAGTATTAATTACAAGTTAATAATTAAAATGAAAGTAATTTCAAAGAAAAATAAATTTCGAATTTGGAAATACTGCAAAATAGTTGAGTTGAAATACAAAAATTTTTTTATTTAAAAAAAAAAATTAATTTAATACGTTCAGATTATAACTTTGTAAGTACATCCTTCTATGAGCTAGCGAAGGCTAATCCAGTTATAGAAGACATCAAATTTATATTTGACATACGAATATGAAAACGTCAACGTTCTAATATTTTATTGCAATTGCAACTTAGAACTCATTTTTATTGCTATGACGTGCAACTTTCATTTCTAAATCGTAAAAGCAACGAGCTTAACAGTTTAACACTAATAAAGACTACAAACTTTTTGAACTTTCTACAAAATTAATAAGTAAAAGACAATAACGTGAAATTTAATTGTAATTGGATAACGAAATTCAACAGAACGATGTAATTATTGATAATTAATCGTAAATCATTAGAAGATTATATACGGATATAACAGCTAATATTAAAAACATTACGATATTTTAACAACGTTTCGTCTCTTTAGTTCTGTATCTTGTTGGCATATTTGTAGTGGGAAATTAAGTATATTAATTATATTGGATGGATTCTTATTCATTTTAAAACTAATTAAAAATAATAAAGTGATAAAACTTTTAGAGAATCTAAAAATGTAAAATTTTAATTACAAAAAATATGCGCATTATGGATCGTTTGTTTTTGTGCAAAACGTTATGAAAGCAATTAAAATTTTTTAATTAGGCATCGCAGGATTACGTTATAATCTTCTAATAACTGAATTTTTTTAATGACTGTACACTACATACTGATAAGGCTAAAGATGGCAGCAAATATTTTTTTGCTTGATGGTATGCGTATACAGGGTGATCATAAAAATTATAAACAAAAATTTTAGAAATGAAGATGAACCGTAAGTGTTCCTTTGTAAAAAGGAATATTTTGTAATAAAATCACTATTATCTTTAAACTCAACATTGATGGCTTGATATAAATTTTCAAAAATCAAAAGAGTTTTTAATAAATTTTAAGGACGTCAGAATTAAGTTGATGCATTTCCATGTACCATTCTTAGGGTTTCTACGTCCGAAAAAAAAAAAAAAACGAAACCCGAATAAAATGTTCTATAAAAAATGTCTCATGATATTTTCTGATAAAGTAGATGGTTGCACCGGAAAATTGAAAAATTTAATATTAATCCAAGTTTAACCACGAATAACTTTTGAAAAAATTGTAAAAACCATTGAATACTTTGGACTTCATTTACAAAAAAAAAAATTGTAAGAAACCTTTTTATGTAGTGCGTTAATTTTTTTACATTTTTCCCCAATTTCCAATTTCCCCAACAGAATTGCAAAGTCTAAGAGAATGTTGTTCCCATGTTATTTAAATGGGAAATCGAAATTTGCGATTCGGAAAATTATTAATATTAAGAGCTCTAACTTTCACAGAATTTTTTTCGTCATCTCCAACAATATTTTCAATACAACTAAGTATCAGCTATTTTTTTGAAACAGCCTATAGGGGTCACTTAAAAAAACAAAATTTCCTTCTACCGAGCCTAAAATTTTGAAAACAAAAAATATAAAGTAATTCCTACTTGTAGATTACAGGAAATCCTATAAAGTCCATGATCTTAAAATAATAAAGATTTCCAAAAAATTTACTACCCTGCAT
The DNA here is from genome assembly GCA_947389935.1 of Agrilus cyanescens. Classification (NCBI taxonomy): domain Eukaryota; kingdom Metazoa; phylum Arthropoda; class Insecta; order Coleoptera; family Buprestidae; genus Agrilus; species Agrilus cyanescens. The sequence goes on from OX376709.1 coordinate 5,869,398, forward strand.
TTCCTTAATCCATCTTATTTAAAGCACTAAAACCTGAAGTTGTTCTATGCCTTTATTCTTATGAACCACCCTGTATATGTACGTGTAAATGTATGGATGTATATATGTATGTTAGGTGTACCTTGGCGGTTTTCCCGCTTTTTCTTTGCTTTGAGCGGTTCTTCTAGTGACTCTAAACCTGTTTCTGAATCTTCACGTTCGATCGAGATTTGACGTTGTAGCATTGTCTCTTTATTGTTAAGAGGCACTTGATTTCGAAGCGTGACACAACACATAGGTACGTAAGTCATACATAATATGTATATAGAATAAAGTCGAAAAGAATGATAAAAACCTATTCTACTGAAAGCTTTGACACCACACAGTCAGCCTCCACGAACGAAAATCTTTTTTAATGACTAAAAAGTTTAGTCATTCAAAAGAGATTTTTTAACTTTTAATAATCCCTGAAGATGTTCTAAATCAAGTAGAAACTTATAAATATATTTCATTAATTTGCTATTATTTTTCGAAGAGTCTGACTGTAGAAAACTTGAAGATAAGTTGATGAAGATCTGGTTACATTGAAAGCAAAAAGAAAAAACATAGTCGTAGATTTTGATGCTTCACCTTTTTCTGCCTTTAAAGGGGTTGAAAATTATGTGGATGTCGACTACAATGTAGTCTGCATCCACATACTTTCCAACCCTCATAAAATCAGACGAGAGAAAACCATCCACCGAAACCTACCACTATTAGTCGTCTAACAGTATAAATTATGTTTGATAAAACTGACTCACCTTCGTTCAACTGCGATGTTACGAATGTTTTGATAAGGGTATCCGTGGTTTGAGTGTAGAGTGATAAGGCATATCGAAGGCTCTGCAGCTCGGAACTTTTGTCCAAGAAGGCTTTCTTGAGTCCATTTCCTCCTGCGTGGAAGTATTGCTTGATGGTGTCCAAAGCCACGTCCAAAACGGCACATTGCTTTGGCGAAAGGTTCTTCTCAACTTCTTTCGAGATGTCCATGACCCCACTCAAGGCGTTCTTCACATCCTGCTTACCTGTCATATGGTTCTTGAATATTCGCGACATGTCTTCGATCTTCGTATTCGCCGCCAAATTCTTCGCATTATCTGTTAAACTCTTGAACACCATCTGAAAATGGTTCAATGTCCAAAAAAAGAATTTAATGTCTAATAGAAACTTACCGTTTTGTCAGTCATTGGCGGAAGCACTACTGTTTTTTCCAGTATTCTCATGACAATCTTCCACAGTTCTTTGAGCAACCTTTTGAGCACCGTTTTCTCGCAAGACTGCGCGTAAAGTGACAACGACCCGTCGAGGAGGTCCATCAATGGGCGCAGCACTTCATCTGCTTCCACAGCAACGGCATTTCTTTGGGCTGGTTGATTGAGAGTACCTGGCTGACCTCCACCCTTTATGGCTAGCAGGAGGTCGCCGAGTTCTTTCACACTCTGAGTTATCCGAGGTTCCAAACTGCAAGAGAAATAAATTTTGATGACGATTGACGACAATATGTGATGAGAAAGATATGCACAAACCTAATTGCAAATAATGATGCGAGTTCATCTAGGGCACCGTTTAGACTTTGCTGCAACTCTTTTAAAATATTTGCAGCGTCTTCTTCCAGTTTTTCTCCTCCCATGGACTCGAACATCTTTTCCAATTGCACTCTCAGTTGTTGTATGTTGTTCATAAGGATACAAGCCTGAAATACGAATGTCCAAAATACTGAACCCACATAGGTGAAGTAGTAAGTGACTTACAATTCTTTCTTCCTTAAGATGTTCCGGGAATTCCCTTTTTACTATGTCAGCGTACGCTATGAGGACTTTGACGATTGTTTTGGCGAACCGTTTCATGTACCTCTTCCAGATCTCGGGATCTGGACATTCGAGTTTAGAAACGACGTCGAAACATTGTGTGAGCTGAGTGAACACGTCCACCACCGAGTTAGAGAATAGGGCATGTTCACTACTCTTTTGAAACTGGAAGGAATTTGTTTTTGTTAGGAGATTCCTAAGTTCAAATTTCATAAACGTCTGGGTTATGACAAGACACTGGCTTCAAAATATACCAAGACAAAGACGTCTTAATAATATGACATATAAATGGTCAGAAAGGGGTAGTAATATCTATGGAGATATCCAAGGATTTTGTAACTTTTTTGGATGATTTTGGGAAACCCATTGGGATAATGTTTTTGTGTACTTACCCCATCTTTTTTATCTCTATTAAAGGCACCGTGTAAATATTCTAAAGAGACGTCATCGTTTTCATTGAGCCATTGCATGACAAACGGTTCGAACCACGAGGGGTATTCCGGGACCGCGCCCTTGTACGGAGGCACGTCCTTCACGTAATTTGTGTAAAGCCATTTCACTTTGAAATGGAGATTCATGTACGCGGATGATTTGCATAAACGGTGTTGCTCGTGTTCTTCCAGCGCATATTTCATATCCACCGCGAATAAACTCCACATTGTCGCCGCTGATAACTGTTGAATACGATAAGAAATAACTCAAGAAGACATTCCACAGAAACATAAGAAAACTAGGGCAAATTTAATTGAATATTCCGTTACATGGAGAATATCTTTTTTCACATTTTAATAAAGAATGAAAAAGAAAATGTCATTTGGAATGTACAAAATTTCTATACCATCACAATTTTGTGACGGTGGTGACTTACTTGTCCGATGTTAAGTTCTTGAGGAAATTGATTAAGTACTGGACCGTAACTGTTCTTATCCTCCTCTATTACAGAGACGATGAGTGCAATGAGTTTGTGCCAAAAATCCACACTATCCAAACGTGGTCCATGATCTTCGGGATCCCTCTTTGGTTCATTTGGATCCGCTTGAAATTCCCTATTCAAATGCGAAAGGAACTTATTTCTTTTTGTATTATTATCACCAAGATGAAAAGATGAAAATGTTACCAAGTACTAAAGATTGTATCGTGGAAAAAGGTCGTTTTATCGTCCATGGACCTGACGTTTGCAAAAGGAAATAGAGTGAAACGCGATAATCCGAAACTTTTAGCTATCAAAGTACACAAATAAAGAAGAAATATGGCTTTCCACCCCATAGCAAAGGACAGCGTCCATTCCTGAGGATATCTGAACACGTTTTCTATACTAACGGGAATATTACATAAATAAAATAAGCATAGACTTTGAAAAGACCAAGCAAATGCATGTGTGGGATTGAGAACGTAGCAATGTCAAAACTGTATGTAAACCACCACGTGGTGACTGCAATCGATATATGGGTGGCGGGTGCCGGACATTGGCAGTACTAATTTTTACATTACGTACCCAGTCTAAGAGTTGCAGTTAAGACGCGACGACGTTGTGCGTTTTATGATTTCGCTGTTGTAAATGTTTTTGCGTTGTTATTTGTATATTCGTTTTCCTTAAATTAAACTATTAAACCGGAGGTGTTGAGATTATTATTTCAAACATCTTAACCACACATATATCTTTTAAATAGTGGCAGGAACTGAGGGTAGTTTTGTAACTAAAGAGAAACGTGCCTCTAGAGTAAAGTTCTAGAATTACATGACACCTAGGATTCCAAAGTGCAAGTGCATAAGAGTCCAAAGTTAGAGTTCATGAGATTCCAAGAATACCTACCATTTACAATGATATTCAGGATCGCGTCAATCTGTGTTCAATTCAATTATTTTGTTTAAAAAACCTGAAGATGTAATTGAGGTTGAAATGCGGTTAGAGACAAATTAACTCGGTGCAAACCGTCTTGTCAAATATTTCAAGTAATTCCTAATTCGATGCTTTGTTTAAACACCTAATCCTAAAAAGAGGAGAAAGAAAAAAGTCATACCTGTTATAAAGTTCGTAGGTGTTTTCGAATAGGAACTGATACGTAGATCGAAGACACGCTTTGACACAGTCTTTGACGACGGTACTCGCCCTTGGAGGACTCGATAACTCTTGTACTTTCATTCGGAAGAACGTGATACTGGTGAGGAGATCCACGGTTGACTTCAGGTCCATGAGCTTTTCGTGACTCGACGCAGGGAAATTGTTGCGATACATTGACAGATCGATTCGAAGGGAATTGTGCAACTGGTCCAGAAGTTTCACAAACTTCTCTTTCTAAATTTAAAAAAATACCTAAGGTTTGGAAAATAAGTTCACCTAGTTCAATCAAATAAATATTAAAAGCAGACGTTGGTAATGTAGGGGGTCATCTAATTGGAACGTTGTCTCTGATGATGGTTCGACGTATTGTCATTTGGAAATAGTGTACCTAATGGGAAACTATGAGTTAAACCATTTACGCCATGGTAACTTACCCCAAAATTCGAAGCAGCGAACCGATCGCTGGCAGAAACAGCCGATGACGCTGTCGTGTGTGCGTAGTAAGCGTTAATGTTGGCTAAAAGGGTGCTCATCACAGCTGGAACCCCCGGGCAGAGGTACTTTGTCGAAAGGCAATGGAAATGGCTGTAATAAATAAATCAAATTAATTGTCACAAAGACGGACCTTGTGCCATCATCTTTAAATACCCTTATTGAAACCGTTGATATTTCAAAGATGAGGAAAAGGTATCTTCCGATTTAGAAAATGAAATCGAAAGTAGCTACTAAAAGAAAAGATAACTTTTGACCTAACATTACGTCGATCGTTTCGTTCAGTTTTCTGTAGAAATATTTGTTTATCCGGCCTAGAAATTCCATCAGCTGGAATAAAGATAATACGTTCACGAAAACTTCCTGAGCAAATACAAGAGGACGGTTCAATGAAGAGGAATCGCACCCTAAACTTGTCACTAAGGGATGGTCTAACGGTGGACGGAACAAACAAACAAACAGGGAAAAATCAATTGATATCTACGTGGATTCAGAACGGCTCAGACAAAAAGGATTGGGTAATAAATTACGTACTGACGCGAACGACGTCGATGCCGCGAGTTGTCAATATTGACCCTTATAAAAAATGATGAAGTCTCCTTCAAAAATTCGACGGATTTGCGCTTCACCCCTTCAATCACGTACTCTTTACCTTACCTGGATAAGGGATGACATGTGGCAAATTGTTAAGGCAGAAAGTTCATTTGGTACAGGAAAAGCCTTTATTGAATCAAAATTCTAGTCAGAGTTATGTTTGGATTTTGACTGTGGTACCTACTTCCTCATTTATATAGATTCTAGAGGAGATATTTTCATACTAAATCAACTTCTGAAGTTATTTAACTGTCGAAAACCGAAAATATTCCGCAAGGATCTTCTTGTCAAGAAATGGTGATGAGAAAAATGAAAACAATGGATGTCTCTGCGTATTGGTTCTAGTCATGCGGTTTTGGAACTTGAGAAGAACGACAATGAGCCCAAAAACTAAATAAATTGGGCAACGGATGAAATGATTCCCAAAAATTTATAGAGAACCTTAAAGATTAAGATGAAGACTTGAATGACTCTAGTAAGATTAGGTTTTAAATTTTTTTATCAATTAGAAAATAAAATTCCAACTACACTTACGTCATAGCTTGATAGATGGATTCGATACCATATCTCATAGCAAACTCGTCGACGATTTCTTCGGGAGCTTCATCGAAGTAGACTTTCCAAGCGTCATCTCCTTTAGCTTGAGGAAGGTTGACAACTCCGCTGTTTTGCTCGCACAAATAATGGAACAAGTTTTCGTGAAGACAAGTGTATTGGACGTGGTAAGGTGCCACTTTTTCTTCACCCTTTATCTCCACCGAAATGTGAAGACGAATAGCACCAGATACCGCCGATTTATCAGTTCGTTTTTCTAAATTGTACCAGACGTCCATTTCACCAGATAATGTGCGTACCTAATGCCGGAAAATTACTGGGGTGCAAAATTTAAAATGGCATTGAGGTTGGAATTTTCCCGATATTTGTTATAAAACTCGGGGAAAATAAGAAAATGTTTTGTATTCTACTATGTTATTAAATGTCGTTAGTACAGAGAAAATTACACAGGCATTAATTTATTGTGAGAATTAAGAATGAAATCATTAAAAACGAAATCTATTAAGGAAAATTGTGCAATGCCTGGAGAAATTTGTGCCACATTGTGTTCTTATAGGTTGATGTAACACCATCTTCCTATATACTTACTTCGATAATGGTTTGCCCGAGGAAATCGTCAGACTCTCTTGTCAGTTTCTGACGCAATTTGCTCTTTAAGTCGTTATCTTCGTCCCACACTCGAACCTTTATTCTATCGGAGGAATTGTGGCATTCGCTAATAATTAAGAGAAAAAAAAAGGAAATGAGGCCCCTTGCAATAACGCTTCTGTATTATTTTTTTTGAAATTATTTTTATAAGGAATATGACTACCAGCTAAACACAATTTCAGAAGTTATACAGTACGTTCTTCAAAAACTTAATAAGAAATATGAGTGTATTTTGATAAAAACTGAAGAAGACATTGAAATCCACAAGCATCCGATGAATTGGTATCCAGCTCTGAACTGAGCACAAATGGTGAACCTACAGTGTATCTCAAATGGCTCCAGATGACGTTCACCTTCCGTCTGTATATTTCGGAACTGCCTATGGCGCGTTGATGAGGTCTAATAAGTTCGGAATTATGACTAGGGTGTAATTGTCTCGATAAGCACGTTTTACTTCATTTACTATGGTATTCGTGCCTTCCACTCAAACTAAACATGCGTGGATTCGGTGGGACAACTTTAAATATCTTTACATTTGAAAAGGGTCTTGTTGGACATTAGTGAACCTGCAATTATAATAAATCTTTGCAGGTGGCGTTAATTTCCAGTCTGTAGTACTTACGCTTAAAGTTTACGTAATAATTTCGCGTTTGGAATGCTCGCCTAAAGTTTACGATAATAGGTTTGTAGTAGTTTTGGTGGCAAATAGATCTTGCAGCAGTTGAAGGGAAGATCCACCTGTTTTATTGTTTTTAAAGTTTTCGAAATAATGACGTCACTAAACGAAAAGTTTAACGGCATTTTTGCTGCCTCATAATAGACTTGAAATGGTAAACGAAATCAAAATGGAGAAACTTAGCGAATGACGACGACTAGCGTCGTGCATATTACGAAAAGTTTGAAAATTAAAGCTTAGAGAATGCAATTGAAAACTTTAACTCAGGAATGAGATATGTTTAAAAATGTTGGGTAAAACTGAAAACCTACTATAATGCAGCGAACGCGAGCGTGCTTGTGTGCGACCGGGTATGCTTGTATGCGTTGCCGGCCGGCTCGACTAGCCAAGGCCGGCGTCGGCAGTGTGCGTTGTATTTGTGTACGTGTGTTCCGTACCTGCCTTCCAGGAAAGTAATTAAGCGTTTCGCCGAAAATGTAAACAATGTAAACAAACTTCGAGACTTTTCTGAATTGTTCCATGATGCTATAAAAGTGGAAAGACGTTCGACAGTGAGTTAGTAATAAATTGACCGTGACAGTGGCAACATCGAAAATAAATCGACAGTGTTAGAAGTGAAAAGACAAATAAATAGAGACGCGCATATAAGTGAATGTAAATAAATAGTAAGCTAAGTTTTGTATTAATTAATAGTGTTTTTAAGTAGTTATTATTAAATAAGTATATATAAATTGTGTTCCTGTACTTTAGTTTTGTAAATAAAAATTTATAAACCCACGAACACTACAATAAGTAGACAAAAAAGTGGAGTACTTATATGGGAAATTACATCAGGAATTATTACCATAAGGGAAAAATTATTATTAAGACATGATTTTTGTAAATAGAAGAAGAAAGACAAAAAATTGTATTCCTAGATGAAACATGATCGTAAAAATAAAGAATAAAAAAAAAAAATATTCAAAGGAGATTTTGACAGTATTTTTTGGAAATCCAAAGGTACCAACCGACTGTAAAATAATCTTGGTTTTTATTTTGATCCATGTGAGTTTTGCATGAAATGAAATTATTGAAGACATAAAGACGTAAGGTCAGGACTAAATGGTGGATGTTACAGAACATTCCAACTTAACAAAAATGATTTTTGGCGACTGACTTAAAATGTTCTTCATGTTGCAATACAACAATACTAGTTGGGATAACTTATCAATACAATTTCTTTTGCTAATTAGAATTAGATTAAAGTAAAGACTTTCCTCAGTTATGACCTAAAGTTAAATACGTTTCGTCATTTGATCTAGACAAGAAATAGAATGTGATCCAAATGGAATAAGATTGGGTTTTCAATGATCTATTTGAGCCCAAAACTTTTGTCTTTTATGTGCACCAGCTTTTTACTAATTAGAATAAATATTACTTTTGATATGCTTTACTTAAGGCTGTCAAGTTTAAAAATATGTATACATTTAGGGCTTTAGTTCTGTATAATATCTACTAAGAACGAAGAAGTAATAAAGGGCACTTTAGTAATATGAACTATTTTAAGCCGTTACATAAATTCCTGGAAGTGTTCCCTAATAAAGGAAAGGTAGAAATAGCAATAAGATGTAAGTATATAAAGGTGCTTTTCGCTCACAAATTTAGGTGCATAAATTTATCGACTTAAAACTAGCAATAAAAATGGAAATTTTCTAAAGTACAAAGCACCTAAAAAGAATTTTTATTTCTGTTCAAAATATTACCGAGTGTCAAATAAACGTGATGGTAGATATAAATTCAGAACAGGATAACTTATCATGAACTTTTATGTATGGCAGTGGCTTACGAATCAGAGAAAAGAGCCACAACGATTGGTGAATACCTAATATATGGATCTTTGTCACAAGCAATCTTTGGTTTAAGCTATTTTTTAGTTTTGTAGTTAATTTTGTATATAATAATGATCGAAATATCGATGATTTACTATTGCAACTGAAAATCGATGATCACTGAATTTTCATAGAGATACACATAACTTAGGGAAGGAATTCGTGGGGAAGCATGGATAGATAGAAGTAATAAAAATAAAATGACGTGAAAAAAAAATGATTTACCAAGATAATGGAAATGTGGATCAAAAGAACCAATCTTTAAAAGAGATGATAGGAAGCAAGTGGAATTACATTAATGGACACATGGTGCCTTGAAGGAGATGGTAAGAAAATTAGAAAAATATTTGGAGAAGGAAAGATTAGAGTTGAACAGTGAAGAAAGATTATGTAGGAATAACTGGAAAAAAGGGTAATGCTATTTAAAACTTTTACTCAGAGTATAATGTTTTATGGGGTAGAGATACGGGGATGGAAAGAGTATAAGCAGATGGAAAATATTTACAATAAATATATGGAATGGGTGTTACGCCTAGAAATAAGTACTCCGGACTATATCTTAAGGAGAGAAACGAAATGTGGGAAAATGGTGGAGGAATGAAGGAGAAAGGTGGCGATATATGAGGAGAAATTAGGGGGATTACCGGAAGGAGACTTAAGAAAGAAGGTGTAGAGGAAAATGGTTTTGGGGATTAATTGTAAGTAGAATAGTAGAGAAAAGATGCAGTAAAATTGTAAGAGGCGAGGACTAGAGAAAGGTGTACAAAAGGGATGACAGAGCTGATGTGGCAATATTGGCAGGAAAATGGGATATCGACATATTTGGGTGAGGAGAGGAATATAGAGTTAATGACTAGATTCAGAATCGGGAACGACTGTAATGAAAATATGTTTTGGATGAAAGAAGATGGGAGAGTGTGTAGGGTATGCGGAGAGACGAGTGAATCAATGGTACATGTTTTGGAGGAGGGAACAGGAAAAATGGGAATGGATGAGTAGGTACGGGAAAGCAATAAATACAGACGGTAAGGGTCTGGAAATACTACTAAAAATTTTGCAGAAAAAAAACAGAGAGGGAGACTGTAGATAATGGAAATGGTTGGAAAAAGGGATGTGGATATTTTTTAATCAAGTTTGTAACGAGCGTGTATGTGTGCGAGAGCGGCGACGAGTGCCGGGAGCAGATAAGCGGAGTTCAAAGAATACCGGCGTCGGTCGGCGCTTTGATGACAATAAACAAGGCCATAAATCAAACGAACACGAGTAAATTCTAGTAGGTCATTCTCGATCTTTCTGGAATTATTCGACGTCCTTATAAATAGTTTTTGACCTGGTCAGTAAGAGCAGTTTACAGTTAGCTTCCGAACGAGTAACATAAATACCGAACTACGATATACAGAGTGATATAAATACGCATTTTCCTTGTCATATAAATAAGCTGTTGAATTGTTATTAGTGTTTAAGTGTTCTATTAGTATTTAAGTGTTAAATTGATAGTTGTAAATAAATATCCGTTAAATAATTAAGTTATACTAGTAGAAAAGTAGTTACAAGTTATAAGGATATGTTTAATTAATTTTTAGTGTGTGAAAAGGATATACGTAATAGTTATTATGAAATTTATTTTGATATCATTTTCGTTTCTTGTAAGTCATCTTAATGGAAATTGATGCATGGCGGATACAATGTATTAATTTATGGTATAAATAAATATAAAAACATAAATTTCCATAAATCAAACTTTTACGGTTGCAATTTTTTAGAATCTCTATTGATACACGTATCTGTACTTTGTGGCTCATTTCGAACTCATTTTTCATTTGCATTTTAAACGGTGTGGCACTTGGTTAGTTAAAAATCCAATAGACAGTGTTTTCTTTGTAAAAAAGAAAAATCCAACACCTGGCAAATACTGCATTGGAAATTTATAAAAAGGGCCAATTGAACCCCAGCCGGCGTGGCGTCATCCGTTTATCAGGACCCTGTTCGATCGATGTGGCTGAAAACGAGACTCGTTTGGTTTATTGCGGAAAAGGAACAATTCAAAAGAATCCATGTGGGTGCAGAATAAATTATTCAGCAACGGATAAAGAGAATAAAAGAACAACGGGACGCTGTACAGGAAAAAACGAACCTACGGGAAGCAACGACTAAAACAGGCACTCATGTGATTAATTGTCAGGATAACATAAACAGAAACGTACCATGAAATGAGAGTAAAAACTAAAATTGTAAAACTATACGGTTGAAGCCTTTGATTTCAGAAAAAAAAAACATTATGGAATAGATGACGTGCCTAGTGCAAATGAGCTGAAAGTGAGCTTTTAATGAGCATAGAAATAAAAAAAAGTTGTCTGGATCCAGAAGTTATCTATGGTAAAATAAAATAAGTTACAAACGAAACCAATAGTTCACTGAGAGTGAATGCAGAATGATAAAGTTTTAGTGATACGATAATCTGACAAACACTAAAAGATTACAGTTATGTCCTTCGTAAACCCGTAATGGGACATTCGATTAATGGAATATTGCATGGAATATGATGTAAAAATTGAGAAGGACATGAACCATGGATAATACTTATTATGTTGGTCGTAAAAGAGCCTATTTACAGGGTCATTAAATGAGTAGTATGACGTGGAAATCGTAAAAACAAATAGATTAAGGCTTGCTTAGGTAGGTACCTATAAAGGTAGTAAAAAAAATATTTGCAATAATGCATGACCATGACAGAAAACCATATCCCATTTTTTTTGTAATGTAGTTGTCAATTTCCTTGAAATAACATGATTTCCAATAGAAATATCGTGATGAATGTTTTTTTCATGCACAAAACTGAAAAGTGTGAAGGAAGTATTTTGTCATTTTATTCAGAAATTTTTCGAAGAGAAAGCATTTTATTTTCAAAAATGAACTTCAGTCCCTTCGGCTGTGCATTTTCAATTTTCCACATATCGAATGCAATTTTCAGTAGCTACAAGTCAATACAAAATCAAATCTACTATGAACGAAAGTTCCCATTCTTGAAAAGTACTAAAGTAAGTGAACTCTTAACATTGTCTGTCTCTCGTCAAAATGGCATTGAAAATCTACTATCGTAAGTTAAAGTTGATGCTTTATTCAACTTCTCAAATTTAACAGCGATTGAAACGCCAAACGAAGAGTGACACAACAAATTTTTAGCGATAAAGCTACGAATTGTAGAAATATTCAGATAAATCTTCAAAGAATTCCAACTGTTGATGGAAGTATTGGCTGCCGATGGTGGATGCTTGTGGTCAATGGTCTTTTTTTAAGTTATTAAGTAGTTATAACAAAGAGACTTCGAAAATAAATGCAATTGTTGTCACATACTGGAGCATAAGTGTCGACGACTAGTGGCTGCAACCAGAAGCTCTTCAGAACTACTAGAGGCAGCCACTAGTCGTAGTTATAAGTGGTCAAATACAACCACCATTCACAGTTACAAGTGTCTAGACGCGACCACAAGTCACGTTCTGTGGCTGCCACTGGTCGTCGTCACCAGTGGTCCAGTGTGGAGCGGCTAGAAGCAGTTGCCACTGTATACAGGGTGAGCCACGGTGGATGGACTATTAGAAGTACCTATATGGAAAAATGCGGATGGGAAAATTTTGAAAAAAATCACGTAGTAGTTATGGCACATGATCTATATTTTTAAAATATTTTCAATTTTGTGGCACTTCCGGTTATACTGCAAATTGATACCAACTTTGTTATTTTAAATAGAAAGGTATACTTTTACGATGAATTCAGATAATTAATACGTGAAATTCTAAGGTAAGTTTGGTGACCTATTTGCATACCTAGGATGAACAGTTTCTAAGGTAATTCAATTTATAGAAAAAAAATCTCAATCGCTACCAGAATTATAAAAAAAATCATAATTTTCACCAAAAATGTCATAGGGTGTTGAAATCTTTACCAGTTATAGTCGAGTGTTAAGCCTAATTTCCTACCAAAACCAAGCTTCGTTAAGTATACAGAACGTTCAGAAAAAAATTCAAAATTCGAAAACAATAAACACGAATAACTTTGTTTTTTCAAATGGCCCCTAAGTACCATATTTTCTTCGTTTTCTATATATGTATTTCTAACTAATAGGCCATCTACTGTGGTTCACCCTGTATATTATGTTGAAATTTATAAGGTATGCTGTAAATTGCAATTATATTGATATAAAAACTCCGGTACTGTATGATTCCTGAGTTTTTGAAAAAGTTAACTCGTGTGTCTACATAAAAATTTAAAAGGGGTTGATAATACTTACAAGTAAAACTTCTCATCCCATACAGGATTCAATTCTTGAGGCATAGTTCTTGTGCGTTTCTTTACTTTTCCTACTTGAACAGTGACGTAAGGATCTGAGGTTCCACTTTTGTCCTTTGCTATAAGACCCTGAGCGCATTTTACTGAAATTTACAGATGTTAGGATCTCACTCAAATTCCAATCACAAGCATATATAAAGCATCTCTTTAAGAAGAATCACTTTTACATTTCTTTTTTATTCTACTTTTTTTTTATATATAATAAACTGACTGAAAATGGTAAATACTAGATAGACCATTTTTAAAATTAAACTAATTTTGAGACTTAGCAATTTGTTTTTTGAAATGTAAAGTAGAACTCTTCTGTTAAAGCATACAACAGATAAAGCATGTTTTTTGTACAGTTAATGAGTGAATGAATAAAATTTACAACATTTTTAGTTATTTTTTTACTGCTACAAGGTGCTTGGCGTAATTTTTGTTATATTACACAGAAGTGAAGATATAATACACTATAGACATTTCTTTATTCTACATCGCCAACATGCAGTTTCACTAAAATATTTTCTAAATTACGATTACCTTTAATAAGCACAGAAATAAAAAAAAAAAAATAAAAGTTTATTTTGTTTAGACTTAAAAAAATTATTTTTTGACGTATTGTATTTCTCCATGGTGATTACTTCAGGAATTTTTCTGAAGGTAACCATGGGCATTAGCTAATAGCTGAGGCATAAGAGCTTTCAGAAAAGCACTTCAATTACACACTTGAGTTCAATAATTTTTTAACTAAACACCAAACAAAAATACACCCATTTAATTTTAAAGTTCCATCAAGTTATTCGACAGATGGCGCTTTATTGCCATTTTGCTTATATATTACAAACAACTTGAAGTAACAGTTTTCTCAAGCCATATGACATTTTGAATAACATGCAGAATATTTACATGTATTTATTACAAAAGCAAGCAACGGAATATTGAAGGAAAAGCAACTCTAAAAAGTTTCATCTGCATAATTATTAAGCTGCAAAACTATTAGATGTGCTACGAAAACGTTGCCGCAGGTTATTTTTGTGAATGTTTTTGTGCTTCATAAACAGACTCATTTTGCTGCAAATGCCTTAAGGAAATCCAAAGACTTGGTTATGTTTAAAAGGAAGATAAAGAAGTAATCAAACTGCGTTTGCACAATATATTACCTAATAGCAAATAAAGAGAATATTTTAAAATGCGATAAAAAATTTGTTCAAAATAGTTTCTAATTAATAAAAAAATAAGCTAAAACACTTTTTTATTACATTAGTTCTATTTTTGAGAAGTAATGCAAAGGCACCAAAGTTACGGGACGGAGAGCCAAATGATACCTCAGTTGAAAGGTCTTTTAATTCCCTTTAGAATGATATGCATGATCATATACTCTACTTCAGTAGTTTTAGATATTTATTAATTTAAAGGTTAAGTTACGAAATTAAGTACATGATAGTAGTAGAGCTACGAGAGTTCTGGGCCAAATATATACAGGGCGATCATAGTGTTTAAGTATAAAGGAAACATAATGTAGTGGCTAAAGGTACTGATTAACTTTTAAGTTTAGTCGGTCAATTAATGGTGTATATAAAGGGTGATCATGCAAGGGAGGTGGTCGGTGGTTCAGTGGTTAAGTGTGATGGCTATCAACCGAAAGGACACGAGTTCGAACCCTAGCTATGCAGAAAAAAATTACCGACCATTTCTCAAAAAGACGTTAGATCAGTCACTTGAAACATCATATAATTGCGATACACAAAAAAGAAGTATATACATACATGTTGTTCTCAAAAAGTATATATAGGGTGGCTCGAGATCGGGTGCCATATTGTACCGCATGCGCAGAAGGGACAATTTTTATCCAGGTCTCTCAAAGCTTTACTGTTCATGATTATGCATATCGTTGGAAATCTACAAATACTTTTAACAATAATGAAAGATATAGCATGCAAGAGGCACCTCATGAAAGAAATTTATAACTATTTAGCATTCTATTTTCTACGCAAATTAAAGCATTTGCAACAAAATGGCAAGGCAAGAAATTCATTATCATAATTGTTTAATTTTTTTTTGCTTATGTGTGTAAAACGTGTGTGTATAAAACATTAGTAGAAATAGTGTGAAAGATCTTCACTGTTGGTTATAAAAGCGTGTAATTATTATTGGTGTTGGTGAAATAGGATGATGGTGTTTATATAATTAGTATTAAGATTGTGGATTTAATAAATAGTTTGTTAATTCAGGCATATTTGTAGCTACATTCTATGGGCAACTCATAATGGTCGTTGTAGTAGGGTTGAAAAAGTTCCAAAGGGAGGGGGGGCACTTCTGTAGAATTAAATTAGTGGTTGTTATCGATTTGGATTTATCCCTAAAGTAAAGTTCAGTAAATTCGACAAGCTTTTTAACTAGACTACAGTAATAATTAGTCATGATTTAATTATTAATTAGCTTGTTAATTAAACTTCTTGAAATTATTAGGAAATTAAATAATTAATAATTAATAAAAGTTTAATTGAAAAATTTATGGGGACATAGGGACCTATTTAACTGGTGTATGTACCGATATGAAGTGTAAATGTATAACTGACGGTAAAAATTACCACAGATAGTTAAATAAGGAAGGTGTTTTTTGAGTTTATGAAATTGTTGCAACATTAAGCAAAACGATTCACAAAAAATATTGTTGATGGAATAATTAAATATTAATAGAAAGTTGAGAAGAATTTATAATTTTATTTTTAAAGATGTTGAGGGTAGTAAAATCGAAGAATGGTTTTATAAGAATTTTGAAAAAACTACTTACATTAAATATTAAAATTTGTTAATAAAAACCAAAGATGTCACTTCAGCGCCATCTATGGTAAACGCTATTTAATAACAGGTACTGCAGTGTTCAACAATTTACCTCTTTCATTAAGGCAATGCTTGTTGAACCAGACCTCCATAGCTACGACTGCGTGAAAGGCACGCAAACCTAAATAGAACAAAATATGTTCTCGGTCAGTATTCCGTCGAAACCACCAGACACGGATCGCGATTTCGAGCTGGTTGGCTCTCATCAGCGTGCCGCAGGTGGTTCCGACAGAACAGAACAGAACCACCTGCGACACGCTGATGAGAGCCAACCAGCTCGAAATCGCGATCCGTGTCTGGTGGTTTCGACGGAATACTGACCGAGAACATATTTTGTTCTATTAAAATTTGGATGATTTTGGTGCTTTATTTGTACAAAACATACGAGGAGATCGTTGAACATAAATTATAGCGAGTGTTGTGATATTGTTAAATGTAAATATTACCCTAATAATAATTTTAGTATTAATTGTTAAATGTTTAACTGTATCTATGTAAAGTGAATTTCGAGTTGCCCTAAGAACGCTGGAGTCGAAAAAAATAACTGAAATAGAGTGGTAAATGTTACCGTCAGTCACAAATATACACCAAAGGGGTGAGCTCTTAGAGGGTCGAAGTGGCAGTATGTAAACTGACCTGCTTTGTATTTAAGAATTCGTACATTGCTGTTCATAGGTAAAGAAGCTGAAGAAGGAAGCTTTAATAGTAAAAGAGAGCGCAAACACACCCTAAGTACCAGACTCGAAACGAGATCAGTTTTCCAAAACACAGAGAGCTACAGAGATCAGTTGAAAGTTTGGACTTTCTCAAACTTTAATCAGTAAGTAGTTAGTCAGCTTGTAATAGGAAGCATTCCGATGCATGAAATTTTAACCATAGCGTGCAGTCTGTTTCAAAACACTTTTTGTAAACGCATCTACGTCAAATCCAATAATATGTATAAAGTTTAAAACAAACCCAATTCAACTTAATCCTGTCTGTCTTAATCTAAACCAATTGTCTAGAAGTTCAGAGCTTAAATTAATTTAATGCACAATTTCACTTTTAATTGTATTCTGACTTTACGTAATTTGAGTAAGCGAATATACAAACAGTTGAACTTCTGAAAACTTATTGAATAATTCAAAATGGATCATATTTTTTAACAGTCAAGTCGAAAAAACTTTGAGCTACTTTTTAGATATAAGTGAGAATCTATATATGAAATTTAATTTTCAATTTTGTTCACCAAAAGACCAATAATTTTGACTAAGAACAAACATATTTTCCAAAATCCATGAGAAGAAACTCTTCTATGACTTGATCAGTCTCAGTTTTTGGTGATCGCAAGTCTGAGACCATTATCGCGTTGATGAGATCAAGACGAAGCTTAATTTGTTCAAGACCAAAAACAGGATCAAAGTTCATAATGAGTTCGCTGTCATGGTTAGACGATCTTGGTATTTGATTGGATTTTCATTGGTGATTCCCAGAAAGAATACTAGCTTTGGCTGGCAACCTCAACACATGTGAAGAAGGTGCAGTATCCTTCGTTGGGGTTGAAAAAAGGAGACTCAATCATAAACCTGGATCATCAAAACTGGTCAGCGAGCTCACTTTGGACAACCTCAAGGATACTTAATCAATATCAAGAACAAGATAACTTTTCAAAAGTCAAAATCAGTACTATAATGGTCTGAGGCATGTCTGTAATTGAGTTTGAGTCTGTTTCTAAAAATCAAAAAAATTGATCATTCTGGATGAAATCTCAAAATGTTCGGAAACAGACTGGTGAAGAAT